>CM035845.1:315207277-316424973 GCA_020510985.1 Pholidichthys leucotaenia | reverse complement strand
TCCAAATGCCAATGGTGCAAAACCAAAGTCAACTATGTCGGTCTCTTGGTAGGATCCAAAGGGGGTACTACCACAAACGGCACGAATTCAAGGTGTGTTAAACATCAAAGCCCCTACCAACATCTCCGAACTCCGGAGCTTCCTAGGGGTATGCAATTACTCACGTCAGTTCATGGAGGATTATGCAGACTTGGCAAAACCCCTTACAGACCTCCTACGGAAGGACACCCCTTTCATTTGGTCTGAGGCTCAAGACCAGGCTATGCTAGCGTTGAAGCAAAAGTTATGCACAGCACCATGTTTGGCCTATCCCAACTGCGACCAGCCATTCTTCTTACAAGTGGGGTTCTCTGCCAATTGCTTAAGTGCTGGATTATACCAAATCTACGACCACGACAAACGAGTCGTGGCCTATGCCAGCAAAACCCTCTCTGGTCCGGAACTAAAATACTCAGACTGCGAAAAAGCCCTTCTGGCCACTGTATGGGCAGTCAAGCATTTCTCCAACTATGTGGGAGGCCAGAGAATCACAGTTGAGACTCACCACCAACCAGTGGTCTTCCTTAACAGTCAACGCATCAGAGAAGGTGTTGTAACAAATGCCAGAATAGCCTCCTGGTTGATGGCTCTACAAAGCTTTGATGTGGAGGTCCGCTACGCACAAAAGTTGAGAAGCCCTCTCGGCACAGACTTGGCTGCCTGCCAACGGTGCTCTGAGGACACTCCAGGACCATCCATTCGTGCAGAGCCACCTACAGTCACTGAAGACCCAAACCATCACTACTTTGACCAGAACATCTGTCAAGATATGGTCACCGCCTATGTCGATGGTTGTTCTTTTCACCATGAAACTCACATTCGTGCTGGTGTGCGTGTGGCATGGCTGAACAATCAGCCTTGTGAACCCCACAACTATCAACTGGGTTCCCAATCATCTCAGTATGCGGAAATCGCAGGTGTGCTCATTACACTGCAACTTGCTGTAGACCATGGCATTCGCACATTGGTCATCTGCACTGACTCCAACTATGCACGCCTCAGTTTCACTTGTCATTTAGCACTCTGGAAGGCCAAAGGTTTTGTAACCTCCAACCGCAAACCGGTTAAACATCAAGACCTTTTCAAGGCATGTGATCACCTGGTCACCTCCAACAACCTCCAGGTGTACTGGAAAAAGGTCAGAGGTCACTCGCGCACACCAGGTCAGGACAAAGAATGGAATGACCTTGTGGACTCACTTGCAAAATAAGGAGCTATACAAGGCACACCCTGGTCCTTTGATTCTGCTCAGGTGCCAACTTCACAGTCCCACCCACCCACCCCTACAGTCTGTGCAGTCATTAGGGCCCAGACTAATAGGGCCCAAGACACGACACAAACCACAGGTCCCCTTGCGGTTGACCCTTTTTTCACTGACGCTGACCTTATCTCTCTTCAAACCCTTGACCCTGCGATCCATAAAATGATACAATACATCTCAGATCCTGCACTTAATGCACCATCCGACTTGGATCTTGCTGACACTCCAGACTTGAAGCCACTTTTTGCCGCACGATCATCCTTGCAGCTGCGAAATGGCATTCTAGTTCATGTTTCCGATGAACTCCCTACGCCTGCGCTTGTGGTCCCTCGTAACCAAAGGGGGGTGATGATTGTTCATGCCCATGATCTCCCAACTGCAGGACACAAAGGCGTCAAAGCGACGTACAACGCGCTCAAACAAGTGGCATATTGGCCATACATGCGAAAGGATGTAGCTGACTACATCAAGGGATGTCTCATATGTTGCCAGTTTCAACCAACCAACCCGATGCATCGAGCACCCCTACAGAAAAGAGGCATTTCATTCCCATGGTCTGACCTCCAAATTGACTGGGTAGATCCCCTTCCACGGTCAGCCAGAGGAAACAAATACTTCCTCACAGTCACATGTGCTTTCACCAAATGGGTCGAGTGCCTGCCTGCTCCTAATGACACGGCAGAAACCAAGGCCTACTTGTTGATGAACCACGTATTCTCTAGGTTTGGTCTGCCAAGCCGAATCAACTCTGACCGCGGCACTCATTTCACTGCCGTAGTCATGCGACAACTGTGGGAAACCTTGGGAGTTAAAGCTAACTTCCATATTAGCCACCACCCACAATCCTCCGGACAGGTTGAAAGAACCCACCAAACTGTGATCAACATACTGAAGAAGTATGTTTCACCACACCAAAAAGACTGGGATGTAAAACTCCCGCTGGTCTTAATGGCCATCCGAGCCACACCCCATGAAGCTACGGGGGTGTCACCTTTTGAAATGATGACAGGCCGGCAAATGACTTTGCCCCTGCATTTACTCTACCAACCTGGAGAAGCCAGTGTTGCTACAGCTTACACTACTCACCAGTACATGACTGACCTGACCAAACATCTCCGACAGACTTTTGCCTTTGCCCAAAAACATTTGGACCGATCAGCTGAAGGACGCAAAGCCTACTACGATCAGAAAGCCTCACATGATGAACTCCAAGTGGGAGACAAGGTGTTCTATTATGCTTTCATTCCTCAGACAGGACAGACCAACGCACGAGCAGGAAAACTCGCTCGGAAGTTCCTCCCCAGGTGGACAGGTCCACACACGATCACAGATAAACTCTCTCCGGTCGTTTACCAAATCAAAATAAGCAAAGATCGCCAGGACCCCATCTCCAAATGGGTCCATCGTCATCAAATCAAAGCTTACAAAAACCCCATGGGACTTGTCGGGGACAACACTGTTCCATTAAGTCAGTAAACAAACCTAAAATCTTGTTCGCGCCCGATAGATAACTATTAGCTGACTATCAGCCTCAGACATTCTCGGTCGCATTTCTCTTTCTCAATCAGGTAACTGCATTAAACCTTCAAAAGGAGAAAGTTAACCCAAACTAACTGACTTCCTTAAAATCTAACCTTAAAAGACCCCGCAAAATTTCATTCAGTATCATCAAGTTACTATTTCAAAGTAGTACAAACAAAATCAACATCACTAGCTTAAGTCAATAATCACAAAACCCTCTAAAGGTGATAAACACTAATAGCTTAGAGCTCAGCCTCTAACAAAGTTGTTCCACCTCTAAGAATAACTTTCACCTACCACTCAGGTACCTCAAGAAAAGGAAAACTGACAAGAAGCTCAAGATTAAAATAACTCACTTCTATTCGTTGGCCAGGACGATGGCCCTCCTGTTTTTCAGTTTAACCCTCTACCTAGCACTCTCACCTACTTTCGCCCAGTTAGAACTGGACAGAACCAAGACAAGAAGTCAACAATCCTTAAGTAGATTCTCAACCACGGCCTCACCATTCAACTTTATTTATATAGCGCCATTTCACAACAACAGTCATCTCATAGCACTATCAACTGTAGGGGGGACCCCCACAGTTGCAGAAAGACCCCAGCAATCAGGCGATCCCCTGTGAGCAAGCACTTGGCGACGGTGGAGAGGAAAATCTCCCTTTTAACAGGAAGAAACCTCCAGCAGAACCAGGCTTAGGGAGGGGCAGTCATCTGCTGCGACTGGCTGGGGGGTGAGGGGATAGAGAAGAAGAAAAGAACAGACATGTAGAGAGCAAACAGCACGATGGGGACTCAATCTATGGGAGAGAACAAACAAATGTTAATGACCAGCAAAAAAAAATATTTCATAGAGAGTGAGGAAAGGAGTGAGGCCCAGTGCATTACTGGAGGTCCCCCGGCTGACTAAACCTATTAGCAGCATAACTAAGGGAGGGTTCAGAAACACATGATCCCTCCCTAATTGTAGGCTATATCAAAAAGGTAGGTTTTAGCCCTATTCTTAAAAACAGAGATCGAGTCTGACTCCCGAATCCAGATTGGCAGCTGGTTCCACAGGAGAGGAGCTTGATAACTGAAGGCTCTGCCTCCCATTGTACTTTTGGAGATTCTAGGTATTACAAGTAATCCTGCATTTTGGGAGGGTAGTGCTCTGTTAGGATAATACGGTAGTATCAGATCTTTTAAATAAAAAGGAGCCTGATTGTTTAGAGCTTTGTAAGTAAGAAGAAGGATTTTAAACTTGATTCTAAACTCTATGGGAAGCCAATGAATGGAGGCCAGAACCGGAGAGATATGATCTCTCTTTCTAGTACTTGTTAAAACTCTTGCTGCAGCATTTTGGATCAGCTGAAGACTTTTTAAAGATGTTTTAGGACAGCCTGATAATAAAGAATTACAATAATCTAATCTCGAGCTAACAAAAGCGTGGATCAGCTTCTCAGCATCACTCTGAGACAATATGCTCCTAATCTTGGCAATATTACGCAAATGATAGAAGGCAGTCTCAGAAACAAATTTAATATGTGAATTGAAGGACAAATCCTGATCAAAAATAACTCCAAGGTTCCTCACAGAGCTATTAAGAGAAAGAGTAACTGCATCCAAACTGAAAGTTTGATTTGGAAAGGAATTTCTAAGGTTTTTTGGACCAACAAGAATGACTTCAGTCTTATCTGAATTTAATAGCAGGAAATTACAAGTCATCCAAGCTTTGATTTCCTTAAGACAGGCTTCTAACTTGGCTAATTGATTAGTATCATCTGGCTTCATTGACAGGTATAATTGTGTGTCATCTGCATAACAATGAAAATGTATACAGTGCTTTCTAATAATGTCGCTTAACGGAAGCATATATAAACTAAAAAGAGTAGGGCCTAGCACAGATCCCTGTGGAACTCCATGACTAAGCTTTGAGCTGAAAGAAAACTCATCATTTACATGAACAAACTGGAACCTATCAGATAAATAAGATCTAAACCACTGCAACGAAGTTCCATTAAGTCCAACATAGTGTTCTAATCTATCAAGTAGAATATTATGATCAATAGTATCAAAAGCTGCACTAAGATCTAAAAGGACAAGTACAGAAACTAGTCCATTATCAGATGCAATGAGGAGGTCGTTAGTGACCTTCGCTAAGGCTGTTTCAGTACTATGATGGATTCTAAACCCAGATTGAAACTCTTCAAGTAAACCATTTCCCTGCAGGTGGTCAAATAATTGTGTAGCAACAACTCTAAGATTTTTGAAATGAAAGGGAGATTAGAGATTGGTCTATAGTTAGCTAAAGCTCCTGGATCTAGCGTTGGCTTTTTGAGTAAGGGTTTAATTACAGCTGTTTTAAAAGCCTGCGGTACATGGCCTCAAGTTAATGAAGAATTGATTATATGAAGAATAAAGCTACCAATAAGTGGGAAGACTTCTTTAAATAACCTGGTAGGAATAGGGTCTAAAAGACAAGTTGAAGGTTTGGATGAGGAAACTATTTTGTCTAACTCACAAAGGTCGATTGGAGTAAATTCATCAAGACAGACATCAATAGAAGGAGTTGTAATAGTTACAGTATTTAAGTTAACTGTGGGAAGAATCTGATTGATTTTATCTCTGATGGATGAAATTTTATTTTTGAAAAAGTTCATAAAGTCCTGTCTAGTAAGCTCTAAGGGGATGCTAGGATTGACAGAGTCCTGACTCTTTGTCAACCTGGCTACAGTACTGAAAAGAAACCTGGGATTATTCTTGTTCTCTTCTATTAATGCAGAGTAATAACTCGTTCTAGCTTTTCTAAGAGATTTTTTATAAATTAAAAGATGATTTCTCCAAGCTAAATAGATTTCATCTAAATTAGTAGAGCGCCATTTTCTTTCTAATTGACGAGTCTTCTGTTTTAAGCTACGAGTTTCTGTGTTGAACCAAGGAGTTAAAAATCTCTGATTAGACTTTCTCTTTTTTAAGGGGGCCACCAAGTCTAGAGCCTGATGCAGAGAAGCTGAAACACTATCCACCATGTTATCAATTACAGAAGGAGCAAGCTGTCTATAGCTTATTTCTGTTGTGTTGACACATGGCATAGAGGAAACAATCTGCATAAATTTGGAAACAGCATCATCTGAGGGGCATCTACTGTGATAATATTTTTCTTTAGGAGCCAAATAGTCAGAAATGGTAAAATCAAAGGTTAACAGACAATGGTCTGACAGTACAGGGTTATGAGGAGACACTACAAGATTTTCTATTTCTATGCCATATGTCAGAACAAGGTCCAATGTATGGTGGAGGTAATGAGTAGAATTTCCTACTTTCTGAGAAAACCCAATCGAGTCTAATATTGAATTAAAAGCCACATTAAGGCAGTCACTATCTACATCCACATGTATATTAAAGTCCCCTACTATAATTATTCTATCAGATTTCAGCACTAAATCAGCTAAGAAATCAGGAAATTCGGATAAAAATTCTGAATAGGTTGATGGGGGACGATAAACTATGGCAAATAAAATTGGGTTTAACCTGAAATTGCTTAAGTGCCCAACACTGAGGACCAGGCCCTCAAAGGAATTAAAACATGTTTTTTGCTTTACATTAACTAGTAATTTGGAATGGTAAATTGTTGCTACTCCTCCTCCACGACCACAACTTCTGGGATTTTGACAGTTTAAATAACCAGAGGGAGTTGATTCATTTAAACCAACATAATCCTCTTGCCCTAACCAAGTCTGTGTAAGGGAAATTAAATCAATCTGATGATCAATTAACAGATCATGGACTAACAGAGACTTGGGAGTTAGAGACCTAATATTTAATAAACCACATTTAATTGTTAAATTATGAGGAGGAACAGAGGCCAAATCATTCAATTTAGAGGCTTTATGTTTAATTTGAGTTTTACCAATATTTTGCTTTATCACTTTTTTTTTTTTTTTTTTTTTTGTTACTTATTTGTACCCGTAGGTAGACTTGGTTTGCAGTCTGGTGACAAGCCACTGGCTGCCGGTCGCTGCGTGCGCGAGCGCCCTAAACCTACATGTTTTTTTTTTTTTGGTGTGCGGGAGGAAACCGGAGAAATCCCGGAGTAAACCCGCGCAACACGGGGAGAACATGCAAACTCCACACAGCTCACTGTTGGTCGGGGGCTGGGATCGAACCCACGATCTCATGATCCCCGCGATCCCCCGGCCGAGGGTAAAACTGTGCTGTCACAGTGCTAAACCACTGCGCCACCGTGCAGCCCACTTTGGGATGCTTATACATTATATTTTTATTTACTTTGGAGGGAGCAGACAACGATTCTCTGATGGGGAAGACAGGGGCTAAGCTGAGGGGTGGCGGATGAAGAGGAGCTGCAGAGAGGCGTGTAAGACTGCGACTCTGCTTGCTGGTCCCAACTGAGTAGTCACGGTTTTGGAAATTTGGATAAAAAAGATGCCAGATTGTTAGATAAATGAGAAGCACCATCCAAAGTGGGATGAATGCTGTCTCGTCTCATAAGACCAGGTTTTCCCCAAAAAGAGCTCCAATTGTCAATGTAGCCCACGTCATTTTTAGGACACCACACAGACAGCCAGCGGTTCAAGGATGACAAGCGACTAAACATGTCATCACTGGTCAGATTGGGGAGGGGCCCAGAGAATACTACAGTGGCACACATCGTTTTTGCAAACTCACACACCGATTCTATATTAAGTTTCGTGACTTCCGACTGCTGGAGACGGATGTCATTAATGCCGGCGTGAATAACAATTGTGGAGTATTTACAGTTACTTTTAGTCAGCATTTTCAAATTTGACTCGATGTCGCCTGCTCTGGCCCCAGGAATACATTGGACTATGGCCGCTGGAGTCTCTAGGTTCACGTTTCTGACTACAGAGTCGCCAATGATCAGAGTTTTTTCCTCAGCGGGTGTGTCGCTGAGCGGGGAAAAACGATTAGAAACGTGAACAGGTTGGTGGTGAACTGGGGCTTTGCGACTAGGCTTCCTTCTCACCGTCACCCACCCAGTCTCCTCGCTGCTGAGGAGAGCCGGGGAACCGCTGACAGTGGGACCTAAGCTAGCTAGCTCCGCTGCAGCTAATGGGCGTCCGTCGAGATTAACTGGCGCAGACGGTGTTTCAATGCAGCGGAGCCGGGATTCCAAATCAGACAACCTCGCCTCGAGCGCCTGAAAAAGACAACATTTATTATATTTACCGTTATCACTAAAAGAGGCAGAGGTGTAGCTAAACATCTGACAGAGAGAGCACACCAGAGGAGGAGAGGAAAGAGGTAGTAGCCATAGCTAGTGGCTGGAGAGCTGGAGAGCAAACCACACAGGCAGACAGCAAAACAGGAAGTGACGATATGTTACCACAAGGAAGTGACGATCAGACCTGATCAGCGTCCTTCCAGCCAGAACTGGAAGTGACGAATAGCCAAGTGGAGAGCCAGCCACTCCACTTGGCTAAGGCTAGCAAGGGGCCCTAATGGGCCCCTTGCTAGCCTTAGCACGTCTACTGTTAAATCAGTCAACACCGCTACACTGAAATGCCAGATAGTTGAACCACCAACTGTTACCAAAACTTTGCAAGATACTGTGTTGGTTTTGAATGTTTGCTCTAAAGCCTCATTCAAACTCAACAAGGTCTTGGACTTGTCACTCTTCATGTTAGAGGGTGACCCTGCTCACCCACATCTAATGCCTGTGTTTCTTCGAAAGGTAGCTAAAAATATTAGACTTTCAGCTAACACTTTGACAACGAGTCTGCCTTCACCGCTTCTTGCCCCTGTTTCAGATGTCACAAAGTTATTCCTCATTGCCACTCAAAGAACAATGATGACTTTCCATGTTCGCTCAGTCTTCCAGAACAAAGGTCTCAAACACCCTCTGAGTAAGACCTCTGTGGAACCATGGTTTAGTCCAGCTAAACCAATTCAGTTCGAACCTCCTTGAATTAACGCAATATTGCTTAACCTAAACATCTACCTCAGATAAGCAATACATTTTTTGTTTGCATTCTTTGTTTTGACTTTTATTTCTCTTTATTTTTTTTTAGAATTTTTGAAGTTATATGCATGCTTATATACCAACCTATATTTTTATATATAGCTCTTGCACTCCATTTTGATTTTTGTACCCATTCAAACTATGTTTTTTTTACAACTATGATAGCTATTTCATTGTAGACCAAAATTCCTACCTCAGGTATGTAAGACTACGCACTTATTTTTGTAGCTAGAATTTTTGAGTCATTTCAAGACCTATGCCTTAGCTTACTACTCCAAGTCAATTTTATAATCTACATTTGTCCATATTCAAATTATTTTTGGAAATTCATGGAAGTCCTTCCAGTAAACCAAAGTCAAAGATCTGTACTTAGTAATAGATACTGTTTGCATGCTAGTGTGTATGGACATCACAAAAACCTTTTAACCCAGTATTTAGGTCAAGTGTTGCCAAGGAGACGAAGCTGCCATGGGTGTGTACCGACGCTGACCAATGCTCACCATCGCTACAAAGGGGGGATCTGTAGCATCATTGTCTCCTCAAAACCGAGACAGAAGATCACTTCTCTCCAGTTTACAGGGATTTCATTTTATTCATTACACAGGGATATCACCTTTCTGCCTTTTCAGAAATATCACTGGCTTTTATGTCGACTCATGCAGGCTTCTTCCACGCCTGACCAAAGATGTTTGCTTTCCCAGGACCCCAATGTAAACAGTTGCCTCTTGCAGAGATTGTAAGGATCAGAATTTGCTTTTAAAAGCTCAAAGGAACATAAAACTCAGGAGACCAGACCTCTCAACATGAACACTGCATTTGATAACATACCTTTTCACAGGAAACCAATGTTTTTAAAAGAGTCATAAACCACTTAATCTGACGGTTTTATAGCCTATGCTGTCCAGGTACCCCCGCCCAGATACTAAAGGAAATCATCTACAGCTCAACAGTACCTCCTAGCGGATACCTACGGAATGTGTTTTCAGTACGTAGGATGACTTTTAATTTGTTCTAAATATTAAGTTTCTTTCAGCTTATCCTCTGGATCCTAAGGACACTGAAAATCATCCCTCTTATCACCAACCATGGTTTGCTGCATGTTCTGCTGTTCTAATCTTGATCTAAATGTGAATGCATGTATTATAATTATGTATAAGAAATGTTATATTCATGAGTGTTATTGGAGTAATGGTATAAATGCATGATCACCATATATTAGCCAAGTCCTTTAATTTAGTTAGATTTTATATTGAGCATTTATTTCATAAGAACTGACTGAGTGTTGATTTTCCCTCTGAAATTTCATGGGATGGTGTCTTCATTTGATTGGCTGCTCTCAAACAAAGAAGTGTTCTCACATTGGATAGCAGCCATTTCAAACTGCTTCTGAAAAAGCCGATTGGTCAGTCTTGCGACTACATCATCAGTTTTACGACCCGGCGAGGTAACTTTAAAAGAGAAGTTAGATTTGAGTTTAGTCAGAGATCAGCAGAGAACAGAAAGAGTTAGAAAAAGAAGGAGATCAGAAAAGAAACAGTAGGAACAGATCAGACAAAGAACAGGCAGGAAGATTAGAACAGCAAAGCAGTAATAGAATTAAGAATTAGAAACACAGAAAGAAGAAAGAGAGAGATTTTGAGAAAGATTAGGAACTAAATTAAGATTAAAGAAGCAGAATAGTAATCTAGATCTCAGAAGAAGATTTTATTCCACCGTTTCAAGGCCCTGTGAAGTTTTATTTTATTCTCTGTGTGTTTGTCAAGTCTTTCCTTATATTCTGGAAACTGAGGAGAAGCCATTATTTTTCTTTAGAGCTCGTCCCTTTTAGAATATCAAATTCTCAAACTTTTTCCTTCACCTCAGAAGCCATTCTTATCCTAGTAAATGTTTTTCTAACATTTTTTTTAATGACTTTTCACGCCATTAAAGTGGACCTTTAATTTGCCTAGTTTAAAGTGAACAGAGACTGAGAAGATTTTTCTTCAGTTTTCGGGTCGATCCCGCTACAAGAGACCCCAAATTTGGACTCTTTTTCAAAGGACTTTTCACGCCGCTCTGTGACAGACCACCCACTGCTGCCATTGTCTGGAGAGCCCCCAGCTGAGTTTACACTTCCACGGCTGTGAGGAGGCATCTTGCAGCAGCTTCCTCCTGACGTCCTAACTTCAAAACCCAGCGGTACCGACCCGCGGAACTTGGACCAACGGCCGTTGTGTGAGTGAGACTCTTATTTCTCCTATTTCCTGGGTTAAAACGTGATGTCCTAACAATTAAATTACAATTGAATATGGCCCGTATTTCAGGGCTCAATTAGTCTCTCAGCCGCAGGATGGAACTGTAAACTGAAGCAAAAACCTAGTCATTTTTAAGTAACTGCCCTTAAATTTTGTAGATTAATTCAGGAGTCATTTTTAGATAATTAGCTTGTGAATTTTCCCCATAAAATTGCGTTGTTTTGTTAAAACATTCCAGCCTCATTTACCGTTGAAACATAAGTCTAGTTTCTCCTTGGTTCTGCAGAGGTGTAAAGCTGGATTTTATGTTCAAGAACCCAGTATCAGTTGATGTGATATATTACGCTGTTATCATCTGAATCTGTTCATTCATCATTTGAACGCCATGCCATGTAACCTGAATGATTTTAATAAAAGAGTGAATAAGAGCAGTAGAAGCGTTTTCCTTTCGCATATACAGGTTTCCTAATCACGGCAGGACAAAAACTCACTGAAACTTTGAAACTGATTCATTAAGTAATTTAAGGTACAAAATTAATTAAAATTAAAGTTAATTTTATTGTCCGTTAGGACTGGTGCCCCTTTTACGAGTGCTTTTATTTAATTTAGCGGGTGTAGAAGTGATGGTTCAACTCTGCCCCTCACACCCACTATTAACTAAAATAAATAATTCCTGTACCTTATGACAAATAATTTTATAGGCACTTTATCCTACAAGGCCCATTTCCAGCAACTATCACTCCAGTGTTCTAATGGTACAATGTGTTTGCTCATTGCATTAGAATTCTCCAGATTACCTCAACAAATTAACAGCTAGAATGCCAAAGGTCTGCAATGCTGTAATTGCTGCAAATGGAGGATTCTTTGACGAAAGCAAAGTTTGAAGGAAAAAATTATTATTTCAAATACAAATCATTATTTCTAACCTTGTCAATGTCTTGACTATATTTTCTATTCATTTTGCAACTCATGGTGGTAAATAAAAGTGTGACTTTTCATGGAAAACACAAAATTCATAAAAAAAATTGTCTGGGTGACCCCAAACTTTTGAACGGTAGTGTATAATATGAATGGTAACCAAAGAGCCCAGAACAACCTCTAAACACATTCATGGTAAACTCCAAGGTCAAGGTACATCAGTGTCAGATCGCACCATCCGTCGTTGTTTGAGCCAAAGTGGACTTCATGGGAGACGACCAAGGAGGACACCACTGTTGAAAACAAATCATAAAAAAAGCCAGACTGGAATTTGTCAAACTGCATGTTGACAAGCCACAAAGCTTCTGGGAGAATGTCCTATGGACAGACGAGACAAAACTGGAACTTTTTGGCAAGGCACATCAGCACTATGTTGACAGACACAAAAGTGAAGCATACCAAGAAAAGAACACTGTCCCTACTGTGAAACATGGAGGAGGTTCTGTTATGTTCTGGGGCTGCTTTGCTGCATCTGGCACAGGGTGTCTTGAATCTGTGCAGGGTACAATGAAATCTCAAGACTATCAAGGTATTCTAGAGAGAAATGTGCTGCCCAGTGTCAGACAGCTTGGTCTCAGTTGCAGGTCATCTGTCTTGCAACAGGATAATGACCAAAAACACCGCTAAAAACACCCTAGAATGGCTAAGACAAACATTGGACAATTCTAAAGTGGCCTTCTATGAGCCCTGATCTAAATCCTATTGAACATCTGTGGAAGGAGCTGAAACATGCTGTCTGGAGAAGGCACCCTTCAAACCTGAGACAAGTGGAGCAGTTTGCTCATGAGGAGTGGGCCAAAATACCTGCTGAGAGGTGCAGAAGTTACACTGACAGTTACAGAAATTGTTTGATTGCAGTAATTGCCTCAAAAGGTTGTGCAACAAAATATTAAGTTAATGGTACCATCATTTTTGTCCAGGCCTGTTTCATGAGTTTGTTTTTTTTAAACAATTCTGTTGAACCACAACTCAAAAGCATTGTCTGATTTTCATTGGTTAATTTTCATAAAATTTTTATTTATTACCACTTTTGTCAGATTCAAGTTATTTCTGTGACCAATGTGGGTTTTTCTTTCATTAACAGAGGGGTACCAACAATTTTGTCCACGTCTGTACGTCAACAGTGTGGGTAAAAAATGCAAATGGATCTGTACCTCTCTATGCTGATGATACTATTGTCTATTGTTGTGCGTGCACTGTTGCCCTTGTATTTGAACGTCTGCAGTCAACATTTAACACCATTCCGTCTCAATTGTTTGATCTCAGACTAGTGCTAAATGCCGACAAAACCAAGACAGTGTTGTTTTCTGGTAATAAGGTGCCAGCAGTTCTTCCTTATATTACATCTGCTAAAAATACCTCCATTGAACTTGTGGCCTCTTACAAATACTTGGGTATTGCAATTGATGAAAACCTTTCTTTTAAACCTCACACTGAAAATCTAATAAAGAAATTGAAATTGGGCTTCTTTAGAAACAAATCCTGTTTCTCGTTTAATGCTAGGAAAAGGCTTGTTGCTGCCACCTCTTGCCTATTCTAGACTATGGGGATATTATTTATAAGAATGCCTCTGCTCAGTCTCTTCACTTCCTGGATATGGTCTATCATGGAGCACTAAGATTCATTACAGGATGTAAACCCCTCACACATCACTGTACTTTATACTCCCTGGTCAGCTGGTCATCATTGTCCATGCACAGACTCTTGCACTGGTATAATTTCATCTACAAATCCATCCTAGTCCTGCTGCCCACATATTTATCATCTTGCATGTTATGTACTCAGTGCAGTCATAGTTTGGGCTCCCAGGACTTCATTATTTTTACTGTTCCCTCTGTCTGTACAGAGCTTGGCAAAAAGGCATTTTTGTTCTCTGCTCCCTCAACTTGGAACTCGCTACAGTAGAGTGTGAAGTTGTCTACCTTGATTCCCTTTGGAGATTTTAAACTTCTTATCGAGTCACTGGAAAAGGCATCACTGGGAAACAGTTCTTGTTCTTAGTACTCTAATTTGTTATCAGTCAGCATTCTCTGCACATTTTTTGTTGTTTTGTACTAATTAAGGTTGCTTAGTGTTGTCTGTAACTCTGCGTTGTACTGTGTGTTGTTTTGACAGGTCTCTCTTGAAAATGAGACCTTGTGTCACAATGAGACTACCTGTATAAATAAACGTTAATAATAAAAAAAATAAATTAAAAAAAAATGGCCCTCAGCTCCTCCACCGGGGGTGGGGAGCTGCACAGGCTCGCACTCACATTGTCTTTTTGTTTAGCACGGTTCCCTCCTGTGGCGATTGTCAAGAAAGTCGCATGTAGCTATGCTCTCAACCGTGTGTGTGTGTGTGTGAGAGAGAGTGAGTGAAAGGAAGACCGAGTACAGTTTTGATAACAGGTGAGCTGCTGTTTCTCTTTTAAAAAGCCCCGATCATTTCCATACAGCAGTGTATTCACGTTCATTTCAGCATGGTACAGTTTGGAGCGGTAACCCCTGATCAGGCTTGCATTTTCATGACAGGGTGTATGGATGGATGGTGGCTTATGAACAGGCTTGGTGCATTTTACAAATGAATTAAAAGTTTGTAGTTAATAGTTCAAGAGTAGTAACAAAATAGCTATCGAAATCGATAGGCTATTCTGTTGGACAGATTCTATTAATTTTGAAGCTGCAGCAGACAACTGTGTGTGCCACAATTACACAAATATCACGGCATCTGAGTAAAAAGTTTCTGTAAAGGGCAAATGCATGTAACGTGTGAGTTCATGCGGTCATACATGAGTGAACATCTGCATTCATTCTGTTCCTGAGACTATCTCTACCAAACCATTCCAAAGCTGGGGAAATGTTCCGTTCTGCAGAAGAGTGGGGAGCAATCACACTTTTCAAAGGTTTCAGATTTTAGTGGACAAACCTCGATCAGCATGGAACAGACACTACAGCATGAGTGTGCCCCAAGAATCAATATATTATAAGACCACTGATTACATAAATGGAACAAAAAATCATAAAATATCTCAGCTTTAGTGTTTACTCTTAAGCCAACAGTACCCTGGCCAACATATCCATGTGGGCCCCATGTGGTATGTGTGATATGAGTGTGTGTGGTAGTGCCCGCCCCCTAGGGTGGCGTGAGGTTGGCACAGCCCATCTGTATATAAACCCAGGTTGTTGTAATAAAAGGGAGTTGGTTGCTGCATGAAGACTCGCCTCCTGCCTGGTCATTTTACAGACATAACATTTGGCGATGAGGAGAAGAATGGGAGTGTGCTGGTTGCCTCAGCCGTTGGCACTGTTTCTGGAGCATGTGGGAGAACTGGTGGTCCTCTGGCCGGAGTGGAGAGCCTAATTTGAAGAATATATCAGGGCGCTGGGTCTATACAGGCTAAACAGGCAATGACGACGGGCGCTCCTGGCCCACAATCTCAGCGCGGAGGGCTGAAGGATCCTCAGTACACTGGGTGGAGTGGACCACTACGAGGATGCTGTTGAGCGGGTGGTCGGGCACTTCTACGATCAGACGAGGTCCGTGAGGCTGCAGGTGATGGAGCTCTTGGCGCCAGAAACTCATGGGCTAGCTAGTTGTGGGAAGCTAGCAACCTGGTCTATGCCAATGGACGGGCTAGCTGATAGGCTAGTTGCCCGCCAAGTTGAGGATAAGGGCGCCAAGCTGGACCTCGAGGCGGGACTGGGACCACGAGCATAAGAGTCCCCAGTCGCCGAAGTCAGCGAGCCAGCCATGGAGCCCAGCTTGACCCAGGACCGTGGTGCTGACAGATCGGATGGCGTGGTGTGCGAGAACGGTGGAGAGGTGGTGCAGAAGGAGTCGGCCCCACTGTTGGAGGCTGTGCAGCCAGAGAGTGGGACCATGCAGGCCGAGGGCTCCGGGGAAGAGCCGCAGCCAGACACGATGATGGTGCAGCGGAGCACCGGGACCGAGAGTGCTGGATGCAGTGGTGAGGAGCCCGGGTCGGTGAACGAGCCCGGCGAAGGTGATGGTGCGAGCCCCAGAGGTGAGCAGCAGCAGGACGCAGAGGCGATGCAGTGGGGCACCTGGAGCGAGGGGGCCGAGAGCAGTGACGACGTGCCTGGGTCGGAAGATGGAGCCGATGGGAGTGTCACCGAGGGCCCCGAGGGACAGCAGCTACAGCCGGATGTGGATGACGGCGCAGTTTGGGACATGAACTGGTCTGGCAAGCTGGGAGGTGATGGTGGCTGGAGCAACGATAACCCAGTGAGGGTAGACCCCGGTGCCGGTGGCCACGTTGCACTTGGTGTGGGAACCGAACAGCACCGCAAGGTCCCCGTGAGGAAGGCTGCTGAGGCTGGAGGAAAAGAGAGCGGAGCAGAACAAATTGACGTGGTTCTGCAGTGCACCAAACACCATTGTTGGGGTGAGAGTTTGGACTGGCTCAGCGGGACAGCCCAAGGAGGTCCAGAGACGACGTGGTGAGCACGGGAGACCGGGTCGGGTTCCCCTGCGGGTCGGCGGTGAGGTTCGGCCCAGAAAAGAAAAACAGGTTTTGGCGGGTAGAGACATTTTTGCCAGGGAGGGGTGCTTCGACCCTGGGGGAAGGCAGCGGCCGGGCTTAATGATGCCATGGGGCTGCCCAGGTCCTCCGTGGCAGTATAGAAGATGGTGGCTGCCAAGAGACATTGGTGTTACTTAAAATTTTCTTTTGTGTAAATAACTGTATATATGATGCTGGTGTGCATGTGACTGAATGTATATTATGTGATTATTTTGTACACTTTAATGAGATGTTGTCAGGAACCAAGCCGGCTTGGTTTCCCTTGGCTCAGTCCTGGCTGCTCTATGGGTACGTGCCATGTTGTATGTATGTTAGTATGTATTTCTGTGTGCTTTGCTGTGCCCATAAGCACTGCCTTCTGGCCGACAGCGGGGAGGCAGCCTCTTGGGCTCACATTGGAGCAAGTGCTGTCTAACTGTCTGCCGGTCGGACTACGGCCCCTCTCTATTGCTGCCAGCTGTTCCCACTCTCATCTGCCATCTCCCCGCTTCTCACCCAGGTGTACCCAATTTGTGGAACCAGCAATGCATGTACATAAGGAGCCTGCTTCCAGTCATGCATTGCTGGGTCATTGTGCTTCATCTGAGCGATTACCCACCAGTGAAGTCAAGGACAGTTTCCCTCAGGGCTTATTCGGACTACTGGACTGCTCCAGCTCTGTGAGTAATTTACTGCGCGTGTCTTCCCCGGTGTTTCTCCCCTACAGACTGTAGAGTGTCCAGGAGGACTCCTTAAGCTTCTGAGGAAACATTATCTGTAACTGTTTGTCTAAGTGTTGTTTAAATAAATGTGTGTGGTGCTAACCTGCACGTAAATCCTCGTTATTTCCCCCCTCGTCGTGCGTGTTGGAAAAGCACACGGGAGGGTTCATGACAGACGTGGTCCAATTTTGAGTTGTTTTGTGTGAATGTGATAGGTTTGTTCTAATATAATATGTTATTCCCATGTTCTTAGTGCGTGATTCAGGTTCTAAATAGGGTGGTTTTAATGATGTGTGTTTTTCCATTTTTCTAAAGGGGAGGAAAATGTGGTGTGTGTGATATGAGTGTGTGGTAGTGCCCCCCCCCCACCCCCAGGGTGGCGTGAGGTTGGCGCAGCCCATCTGTATATAAACCCAGGTTGTTGTAATAAAGGAGAGTTGGTTGCTGCATAAAGACTCGCCTCCTGCCTGGTCATTTTACAGACATAACACCCCACAATAGGTTTAAGCTGGACTGTCTTGGGGTCCCATGTGGGTTTGTCCACAGGTTCCATGTTGGCCTCATCTGTGTCTTGCCCACATGGACTTTACTTGTGCTACATGTGAGTGGCTAATCTGTTTCCCCACTTTAAAACCAGCTGGGCCCCATATGAGTTTCATGGCAAAATTACGCAAAAAAGTAATAAATTTTCACTTTTTTTCCTCATAAATTTGTAAGAAATTTACAAAAAAAAAAAAATTATAAGGAAAAAGTCACAAATTTACAAGAAAAAAAATCACAAATTTAAGAGAAAAAGTTGTAAGTTTACAGTAAAAGAAAGTTTCAAATTTTTAAGAAAGTTTCAAATTTTCAAGAACATTTATAAAATTAGGGGGGGAAAGTGACAAATTTACAAGGAAATAAATTTCTGAGAAGTTGAAAACAGCTAAAGTCCATAATGGGCAAACACGGATGGGGCCAACACAGAACCTGTGGACAAACACACAGGATCCATAAGACAGCCCAGTTTAACCACATGGCCATGCTGGCTGGGACTGGTGATAATACAGGACAGTGTTCATGAGGCATTTTTACTGTTTAGAGGATTGCGCCCTCTTGTGATGGTTATAGTGAACAGCATGTGTGTGGTTGTACCTTCGAAACTCAGGTTGGAGTAGCTCTGCACAGGCAAGGCAATCCTGCAGGCAGAAACAAAAAAAAAAATGTTGACTCGTGAATTAAAAGCTCACATTTATCACCCGTTGGTTTCAGAGATATTTAGAATCAAACTGATTCCACCATTTCTGTGTGTGACTGATACACAGGCAACATCTGGCAGGTGTGTATGGGTTTATCAATGGATAAACATGAGGATGTTTTTAAAAAAAATGTTTTCTTCCAGGATTAACAGATTTATCCATATTAGAAATCTCAGAAAACATCTAGAAGAACAAGATTCAAAATGTTTTAGATGTTGAATTTGTTAGTTTGGTACACCTGGAAATACTGACATTTGAGGGGTCTGCAACAACAGCAGTTCACCCCTGCTGAGCTCCAGAAAAATGTAGTTTTAAATGATTTCTGCATCATTATTTCTACTTTTTTTTTTTGGTATTCTCCACTCCAAACAAGTGTGTAGTCGAGCCCAGAGTGCACACAGGCCAATGTGGCGATCCTAAACCTCAGGGTAAAGCACACTGGGGCGTATCCAGCAAGCATTTCCAGGTCATTAAGGGGGCTTTCACACCTAACCTGTTTGGTCTGGACTTTCAGACTTGTCAGTTTATCTCACACCAACATTTTAGGTGTGGATCCTCCCCCAAACCACGGTCTGGATCAAAAGAGCTGCAATTTGGTCTGGCTAAAAGAGGTGGTCTCAGTCCAGATCAAACTGAACTTTTGGTCCGGTTTGAATGTGAAAGCAATTTTCAGGAATGTTCCGATGTTTGGACCAAACACACAAAGTTAAGGCAGCCAATATGCGGGAAAATGAGCCTCACTAAACTAGTTCACCAACTAATATGATGGAGTCTGAACCAGTTTTCCCTTAAAGTGCAGTTAATGATGGACTTCCGGGAAGATGGCGGAGAGACATAACGCTTAAACAGAGAGCTCTCCCTAGCCGGATTAAAAACCATCGGTAAATGGCCAACTCGACATAAACGGATCAATAAACCAAGGGATGAAAACACGAAGGAGCCGGACACACGGACAAAAGCAGGGTAAAATTAAAGAATTCCTCTTCAACAACGCAGGAGAAATCGCTGAACACGAGGCCCAAAAAAAACGAGGTGACTGCAGCAGGGAAAATGGAGGACGCCAAACTCGATACCATGAACACTGGCATCGCCAATTTAGGTAAAGAGTTAAAAGACTTCAAGCGGCAACTCCAACAGGATTTAGCGGCTCTTAAGGAGGAGCTGAAAAAAGAGATGAAGGAGGAAATTATGGGCCTCCGAAGAGAAATGGAGTGCAAGCTAGAAGAAAACATGGAGGAGCTGCGCTCTCAACGGGCGTGTATGACAGAAGCACAGGCCCGAATATCGGAGCTGGAAGACTGGAAGAGCGAGGCAAACGAGCAGCTGCAGACCCTGACGGCACAAACGCAGAGGATGCAGGAAAAAATAACCGACCTGGAGAGCAGGTCCAGACGGAGCAATATACGCATCTTCGGGATCCCGGAGGGCATTGAAGGCAACTCGATGACGAAATTCATGGATCAGTTCTTAAAAAAAGAGCTGGAGCTGCCCGGTGAAGCGGATCTGCAGATTCAACGAGCGCACAGAGCCTCGGCACAGAACCCGAAACCAAACTCTCCACCCAGGTCAGTTGTGGTAAACTTTCTGAAATATGATGTAAAGGAAAGAATCCTGACACAAGCGTGGAAAAAAAAGATACGAATCGGCGACAAACAGATATTCTTTGATCATGACTACCCGACAGAAATTGTGCAGCAGAGAAAGAAATATGCCAACATTAAAAAAACGCTGAAAGAGAAAAAAATTAGATTCCAAACGCCGCTAACGAAGATGAGGATTCATTGGGAGGACGGCGTGAAGACATACAACACGGCCAGAGAGGCAGCGCGGGACATGATGGAGCGGGGCTTTGTGGTGAGCGTGCCGGAGGAAGCGGCTGGAGCAGCGGCGGCACTGAACGCATCACGACAGCCGGAGTGGAGATGAGTGAACGGCAGAAGACGGGAGGAGACGTGGAGCAGCGGGCCCAGGAAAAACTGCAAGGCTTTCAACTGAAAGCCTAGATTATAACAAAGATTAAGAAAGGCACAGAAGAAATGAAGGCCAAGAAGACAAGGTAAAAGAGAAACAAACGGCTAGGAGAGGTTTAAGTGATTTTTGTTGGACATTTCTAGACTAATGACTATTACTTGGATAGTAAATACAGGTCTAGGGAGGGCCCCTCACTCTGTGAGGACAATCCCTCCACCCACCAACAGGGACCAGTGGGCAGAAGAAAGGCCCAAAGTACGGAGGTCGAGATTTTTTAATGTGTTTTTATATAAATATGTGTTATTTTTGTTGTTAAAGGGGCTAGGAGCACAAGTTAAAAAAATGGAAAAACATGAATATGGGTAAAAATCTTAAGATAATGACACTAAACGTGAATGGTCTGAACTCACCTGTTAAAAGGGAAAGAATAATAAAAAAAAAAAAAAAAGCCGAAATTATATTTATGCAAGAGACACATTTGAGCAAGACAGAACATGAGAAACTAAAGAGATTTGGCTATAAGAACTCCTACTACAGTTCATTTAAGGGAGGAACTAAAAGGGGGGTTATGATACTAATTTCAAATAAAATACAATTTGAATGTGAACAAGAAATCCAGGATAAAGAAGGCAGGTATGTAATAATAAAGGGAAGAATAGATGGTTTACAGATCACATTAGTGAACATCTATGCCCCACCAGAAAGTGACAAGGGTTTTTTTCAACATCTGTTTGATCTCATAGCAACACACAGTGAAGGAGTTCTAATTTGTGGAGGAGACTTAAATGCTGTCATGGATCATGAAGTTGACACAACAAGTGTTAAGAAGACAAAAAAACATGTAACAAAGTTCATAAGAACCTCACTGGCAGAAATGGGTATGGTAGACATATGGAGGGACCTACACCCACTCGAAAAAGACTATACACATTATTCAGCAGTCCATAAAGTACACTCTAGAATAGATTACTTCCTTATGAATGAAGGTGACAGACACAGGGTGAGAAATTGTCGGATTGGAGGGGCAGAAATATCAGATCATAATCCTATATACATGGAAATATACCGTATTTAAACAATAGAAAACGACAAACAACATGGAAACTTAATGTAGGACTGTTAAATGATGAGAAAATGAAAGAAAGAATAAAAGTAAACATAAACGAGTATATCCAAGAGAATGACAATGAAGAAGTGGACCCAACAATACTATGGGATGCACTAAAAGCCGTGTTAAGAGGTAAATTAATTGCTGAAACAGGAAAAGCAAATAAATCTAAACTGGAAACATATGAACAAAGATGTGAGAGACTGAGGGAATTAGAACGTAAACATCAAAACACAAATGACCCAAAAATATACCAAGAAATTAAAGAAGAAAAAATAAAGATAAAAGAAACACAAATAGATGAAATTGAAAGGAAAAATAGATATCTAAAACAAAAATATTATGAAACGGGACCAAAAGCCACAAAACTGCTGGCAAAACGGTTAAGAAAACAACAAACAGTGAATAATGTATATAAGATTAAAGACCCCATCACAAATAAAACCACAGTTAACCCAGAAAACATCGAAGAAATATTCCATAATTTCTATCAAGAACTATACTCGCAACCTGAAGAAACAAATACTAAGGATATTAAAAAATTTCTATGCACATTGGACTTGCCATCAATAGGAAATCAACAAAATAAAAAGCTAACAGCAGAAATAACAACACAAGAGATTAAAGATGTGATTAAGTCACTTAAAAACGGTAAATCACCAGGTAGTGATGGATACCCGTCTGAGTTTTATAAACTGTTTATAGAAGAACTCACGCCACAGCTCCTAAAGTCATTTAATTGGACATTAAACAACAACAAAATACCTCCATCATGGAACGAAGCCATCATTTCAGTTATTTTAAAGCCAGGGAAAGATAGAGAACAATGCGGAAACTATAGACCAATCTCTTTATTAAATGTGGATTATAAAATATATACAACAATTATATGTAAACGAATAAAGACGTTCTTGACGGAATTGATAGAAGATGATCAAACTGGTTTCATAGAGGGGCGCCAAACACATGACAATATCAGGAGAACAATACATATAATAAATCAAATACATAAAGAAAAGAAAAGTGCAGTAATAATGAGTTTAGATGCAGAAAAAGCATTTGACAGGGTTAACTGGAAATTCCTATATAGTGTGCTGGAACGCTTTGGATTTAATGAAAAATCAGTACAATGCATAAGGACGCTGTATCAAGAACCTGTGGCAAGAATCAAGATAAACGGTAGCTTAACAGACAAAGTAAATATACAAAGATCAACCAGGCAGGGATGCTGCTTATCGCCCACCTTGTTTGCTCTGTTCATAGAGCCACTGGCTCAAGCGATACGACAAAATAAGAAATTAAAAGGTGTAACAATAAAGGGAGCGGAACACAAGATTGGGCTATTTGCAGACGATATTATAGTTTACCTTGAACAACCAGATGAATCAATAATGGAAATGATGGACTTGATAGAAAATTTTGGAAAATTATCAGGATACAAGATAAACATAACAAAAACACAAATACTGACATTCCACTATAACCCTCTAAACCAGATAACTGATAAGATCAAACTAAACTGGAAACAAAAAGAAATAAAATACCTTGGAGTGAACATACCTAAAGATCTAAGCAAAATCTATAAAGCAAACTATGATAGGTTGGAACAAGAAATAAAAAAAGATATTGATAGATGGTCAATCTTAAATATGGATCTGAATTCAAAAATTGAGACAGTCAAAATCAGCATACAACCTAGATTACTCTACCTCTTCCAGGCTCTACCAACAGAGATTCCAGGTGCCCAGTTCTCAAAGTGGGACAGGATGATATCGAGATTTGTTTGGGGAAGTAAAAAGCCAAGAGTGAAATATAAAACTCTCCAGTTACCAAAAGAGAAAGGAGGCATGGGCCTACCGAGTCTAAAGGAATATTACTACTCAGCACAAATAAGATATATCATATGTTGGTGCGACGAAGGATATGAGACAAAATGGAAAGAAATGGAAAAGGAAATTGAGGGACTCCCAGTACAAAGCATAATAGGAGATAAAGATGCATATAAGCAAATCAAACAAATAGACCCAATCACTAAATTTACTTTGGAACTGTGGTATAAAATAGTACAAAAGTATAATATAAAGGAAGACATAAAACTACTGAAATGGGTAGCATTTGACAGTCAGTTTGAACCGGCAAAGCAAGATAGGGGATACAAAAATCTGGTGAACAAGGGAATCACAGCATGGGGCAATATCGGAAAAAAAGATCTCGGGAGCTTTGTAAACATCAGAAGAAAATTTAAACTAGAAAGATCGGAATTCTTCAGATATCTGCAGATGAGAGACTATTATATGAAGAAGATTAGGCATAACCTCCAAACAGATGTGAGCGAGATTATACAATTCATTTTAAGTTCATATACAGGGAATAAAATAAGAATTATTTCAAAGCTATATCAGAAACTTATGGCAAACAAACATTCAAGTAACTATATAAAGGAGAAATGGGAGAAAGAGCTCAATTTAAACATAACAGAAGAAAGCTGGCAGGAAATATGGAAAACACAACACACATCAACAAATTCAAGGACATGGAGGGAATTTGGATGGAAAAACCTGATTCGCTTTTTCATTACACCACAGATTCAAGGAAAATATACAAATACCCAATCTTTATGCTGGAGGGGATGTGGGGCTCAAAATGCAGACCACTCACATATGTTTTGGAAATGCAGCAAAATCTCATCATTCTGGAAATCTACACATGTGACAATACAGAGGATATTAGGATATAATATACCAATGAACTGTAACCTGATGTATTTATGTGATCTTAAAAGAGACAATGTAATACAGGCTGAGGACAGATATCTAGTTAAAATCTTGTTGATTGCATGTAAAAAAAACAATCACAAAAAAATGGCGATCAGAAGTTCTTCCTGACCAAGAGCAATGGACTGACATTGTTGAGGACATACGTATGATGGAAAAACTAACATATCGACAAAGAATGCAAGAAGGACTATATGAAAAAAAAATGGCGGAAATGGACACACTACAAAGTGCAACAACGAGACAGAAATTGAAAGAATAACCAAAGACACTGGAAAAACCAGAAGAATTAAGAGATGGAAGCTAAAAACTTGATGCTCCAACATTTGTCCCCCCCTTTTTTTTCTTTCCTTTCTTTTCTTTCTTACTCTAGCCCCTTTGTTTTTTAAATGTAGACTGTGATCTGAATGCAATATATATAATGAAAAATGAATAAAAATCTAAGTTACAAAAAAAAAAAAAAAAAGTGCAGTTAACGATGTGTCCAGAGCTGCAGAAACCACCTTGAAGGGTGAGGGACATGTTTGATAACTACAGGTCTGTGCTAACAACCCAAATGTGGTCATGGCAACAAGGTGTACATAGGTGCCATCATATAAAGCTGTTCAGTTCACTTGAATAAGGAGCAGCATGAAACCAAACCTAACTGGATCAGATGTGAACAACAGAACAAAAATGTGGGCCTTCCCAGGTAGCCAACAGAGTTGCGCTGTTTCTGATTGAGTTCTGGCACCTTCACCTGTGCTCTGCTAACAATTTTATATTATATAAAGTATAATATAATAATAATAATACTTATAATAATATAAGTATACTATATATTATAACTATATACTCATATTTATCCCATCCAGCTACAATGCTCTGCACTGTGTGTCTGTGTGTATATATATATATATATACACACAGACACACAGTGTCTCACCGGCCACTTTATTAGGTACACCATGCTAGTAACGGGTTGGACCCCCTTTTGCCTTCAGAACTGCCTCAATTCTTTGTGGCATAGATTCAACAAGGTGCTGGAAGCATTCCTCAGAGAGTTTGGTCCATATTGACATGATGGCATCACACAGTTGGCGCAGATTTGTCGGCTGCACATCCATGATGCGAATCTCCCGTTCCACCACATCCCAAAGATGCTCTATTGGATTGAGATCTGGTGACTGTGGAGGCCATTTGAGTACAGTGAACTCATGGTCATGTTCAAGAAACCAGTCTGAGATGATTCCAGCTTTATGACATGGCGCATTATCCTGCTGAAAGTAGCCATCAGAAGTTGGGTACATTGTGGTCATAAAGGGATGGACATGGTCAGCAACAATACTCAGGTAGGCTGTAGCGTTGCAACGATGCTCAATTGGTACCAAGGGGCCCAAAGAGTGCCAAGAAAATATTCCCCACACCATTACACCACCACCACCAGCCTGAACCATTGATACAAGGCAGGATGGATCCATGCTTTCATGTTGTTGACGCCAAATTCTGACCCTACCATCCGAATGTCGCAGCAGAAATCGAGACTCATCAGACCAGGCAACGTTTTTCCAATCTTCTATTGTCCAATTTCGATGAGCTTGTGCAAATTGTAGCCTCAGTTTCCTGTTCTTAGCTGAAAGGAGTGGCACCCGGCGTGGTCTTCTGCTGCTGTAGCCCATCTGCCTCAAAGTTCGACGTACTGTGCGTTCAGAGATGCTCTTCTGCCTACCTTGGTTGTAACGGGTGGTTATTTGAGTCACTGTTGGCTTTCTATCAGCTCGAACCAGTCTGGCCATTCTCCTCTGACCTCTGGCATCAACAAGGCATTTCCGCCCACAGAACTGCCGCTCACTGGATATTTTTTCTTTTTCGGACCATTCTCTGTAAACCCTAGAGATGGTTGTGCGTGAAAATCCCAGTAGATCAGCAGTTTCTGAAATACTCAGACCAGCCCTTCTGGCACCATCAACCATGCCACGTTCAAAGTCACTCAAATCACCTTTCTTCCCCATACTGATGCTCGGTTTGAACTGCAGGAGATTGTCTTGACCATGTCTACATGCCTAAATGCACTGAGTTGCCGCCATGTGATTGGCTGATTAGAAATTAAGTGTTAACGAGCAGTTGGACAGGTGTACCTAATAAAGTGGCCTATGTACATATGTATATTAAGATAAGATAAGATAAGATAAGCCTTTATTAGTCCCACAACGGGGAAATTCCAGGATTGCAACAGCACAGGGATAGCAACACTCAGAGCAACAATCAGAAGGCAAGAAAAAAAAAAACAAGCAAGCAAGAGCAGCTAATATACATATGTACACATTACTATAAAATATATATATACACACACACACACACACACACAGTGCAGAGCATTGTAGCTGGATGGAATAAATATATGAATATATGAACACACAGTGCAGAGCATTGTAGCTAGATGGAATAAATATGTAAATATATAAACACCCACAGTACGGAGCATTGCAGCTTGGTGGAATAAATATGCAAGTATATAAACACACACAGTGCGGAGCAATGTAGCTAGATGGAATAATATGTAGATATATAAAAACACAGTGCGGAGCATTGTAGCTAGATGGAATAAATATATAGATATATAAATATAAACACACATTAGCTGCTCTTGCTTGCTTTTTTTTTTTTTTTTCCTTGCCTTCTGATTGTTGCTCTGAGTGTTGCTATCCTTGTGCTGTTGCAATCCTGGAATTTCCCCGTTGTGGGACTAATAAAGGCTTATCTTATCTTAACTTGCCAAAACTCAGCCAGATCTGGTCCGGACCCGGCTAGGTTTTTGGTGCCTGGATTAGGCCCACTGATGATTGAGATATGGCACATTTAGAACAGACTGTGGTAACCTTAACTGCCCAAGATACAATAATAATAATAATGGATTAAATTTATATGGCATTTTACATGTCAAGTGATGTCCCAAAGCACTTGCAGTGACTCCATTATTCATTCACTCCAAACAGACACCGATAGTAAATGGCGTTCACTTATATACACACGTGGACAAAATTATTGGTACCCCCCCGTTAATGAAAGAAAAACCCACAATGGTCACAGAAATAACTTGAATCTGACAAAAGTGGTAATAAATAAAAATTCTATGAAAATTAACCAATGAAAATCAGACAATGCTTTTGAATTGTGGTTCAACAGAATTATTTTAAAAGACAAACTCTTGAAACAGGCCTGGACAAAAATGATGGTACCCTTAACTTAATATTTTGTTGCACAACCTTTTGAGGCAATCACTGCAATCAAATGATTTCTGTAACTGTCAGTGAGACTTCTGCACCCCTCAGCATGTATTCTGGCCCACTCCTCATGAGCAAACTGCTCCAGTTGTCTCAGGTGTGAAGGGTGCCTTCTCCAGACAGCATGTTTCAGCTCCTTCCACAGATGTTCAATAGAATTTAGATCAGTGTTATGATCCGTGTGCTGACCTTGTCTGCACACGGGATCGTTGGTTGTTTTCCGTTCTCCCCCCTGGCTTTTGGCCAGGCCTTTGTTGTGACAGCGTCTCAGCGGTGCTTCCAGCTGTCAGAAGCCAAGCACCACGGGACGGCTGGAGGCCAATTATCGCTCATCAGCTGATGAGCTGTCAACCCCTATATTAGGGAGCTGCTCTGTTTGTTCAGTGCTGTGACCTCACGCTTTCCACACATCCCTCACGTTGTGGATTAGGCTGGAGTCCCTACGCCCTGCTCCAGCTCTCCTCTCTTCCCTCATCGTAAATTGTAAGTGTTCTCATGTGTTATTTGTGTTTTGCCCCACGAGGCTCATTTCCTTTGTTGCTTTTCGTTGTTAATAAATTACACAAACTCACTGGTTGGCCCTCGGCTCTTATTTGCGGGCCGCACGGGTCGCAGCATGACAGTAGGTCGCAGCCAGCGAGACGCCGGTCACCATGAGTTTGCTTTTGGACTTTGCTCTTTCCTGTCTGGGTACTGCGTGCTGAAGACATGCGGCCGCGGAGGGGCTGCGCTCGGAGTCAGAGCTACGAGCTGGCGGACACCCTGGAATATGTTGATGAAACGCTCATCTCTGCCTCCCTTCTCGACTTTCACAGCGATGTGCACTGGTACCTGGACCGTGCTGAGGACGTTTTGAATCATCTCCCCCGCTACGCCGACCACCCCGAAGTCAACGCGAAGAGGGATGACATCGCCGCACAGTGCGAGATACTCCGTGGGCTGGAGGGAAACCCCGGCAGGAAGCCGAAGAGGAGGCATCCTCGCTCCTCACGTCCGGATCCCATTCCTGTCTCTATTCCGGTCCAGGAGTTCGCACCGCCCAGGGGTGATCCCCGCAGGAGTGTGTCGTCATTCGGGAATCCCCTGGAGAAGCTACAACTTTCAGCTGCTTCCATCCGGGGCCGAGTGGCGGCAGCTCGTTCTGCTGGTCACCCCACGCAGATAATTAGGCATGTGATGGCGGCAGTCAGACTGGTGGAGAGGAACCCAGAGTTGAGTGTCTTCCCTGAGTACACCGACCTGCTCGCTTCAGTTTCCGCACAGGAGCGGCGATTCCCAGACCTCACCTTCGCCTCGCCCCCTGCAAGAAACCGTTGTCACACCAGCTATAGACATCAGCCAGAACCCCGTCCGGATAATGTTCCAGGCCGCCTGAGAGACTCAATCCCGCAGTCAGCTGCTTCCGCTGCGTCTTGCCAGGAGGGAATCCCCGCAGCCTCTTTCCCCGGGTCATCTTCTCCTGCTGTCCCGTCAGCGCTCCATGCCCGGTTCATCTTGGCTGTCGCCCCCTCCTCCTCGACGCCCTCCCCGGCTGCTGTGAGTGCCCAGAGTCCTCTTCCGGCGAGCCCCATCCCAGATCCATCACAAGCGGCTCCCCCTTGTCCTCCCAGGGGGCCCTCTGTCACCATCTGGCGGGGAAAGGGAGGAGCAACGTCCTCTACAGCAGGCACCATCCTGCCTCCGGGAGACAGGCAAGTACAAGTTCACTCCTCATAATTGTGAATTGCCTTGTCTGACTCCTGGGGGTGGAGTTCGGGGTTTGCAGTCCCCAGAGCTCCCACCACCTGCTGTAGCTTCTATTATTAAACCCGCTTCCTCTGTGTCTCGCTCCGCTGAGCGGTCCTCGACGCCAGGCCAACGTCGCAGGATGAGGAGGGGGCCTGCGGTTCTGGAGAGCCTGGTTCCAGCCCCGCAGCCACGTCGTGGGCAGAGGAGGAGAGAGGACTGCAGCGTGGAGCCTGCGCCAACGACGAAGCGTCCCCGGGTCTCCACAGATGAGCGGTCCGGTCCAGCGGATCGAGGGTCCCCTGCCACCTTGCTGTGCGGGTTGTCGGCATGGACGTCAGTGCCGGAGGGTCCTCAGGCTGTGGAAGCCACCATGCCAGCTGCGGAGCCCGAAGACGACCTCCTTCCGTCTGAGCCCGGATCGTCAGAGTCCTGGGCAGCGACAGAACCCGAGTACAGGCAAGTGCTCTACTTTGTTCTTCTCCTCTCTATTCTAGAGCACTTTTGCCTGTCTCTCAGAGAGACGAGCCAGGGGCAGCCATCCGCTGCGCCCGAACTCGCCTCGCTGGGCTGTGGCTACTAGTGATCCTGATCCCGGTTCTTTTCTCTCTCCTGAGCCTTCTCCCAGGGTCACCGGCGCGGAGCTGTTTCCGGTCGCTGTGCCAGAGGTTCCGGGTTCGGGATTGGAGGTCGGTAAGGGTGCGGCACCGACCCAATCGGGGTCCATCGCGGGTGCAGCCGTGACCCAATCGGGGTCCATCACAGGTGCAGCACCAGCCGAATCCAAGGTTGGTGAGGGAGCTGCAGATCCCCTGCCACCGGACACTGGACTGGCTCATCTTCTTCATCCTCATCCTCAGGATCATTATCACGGCTCATCTCCACCGGGGGCCATTGGGGTTTCTCATTTCGGCCCGGCTCGCCCTCGCTATCCCCCTCTGCAGGGAAGCCGTTGTTGTTCTCTCCCCGGCGGTCCTGGTGGTTGAGCGATGCGGGTCGGCCGCCTGAAGGACTGCCTCGCCCATTTGGCGTCCTGGGTCGGCCTCCTGACAAACCTGACTCTCTATTCGGCGACCTGGTCCGGCCACCTGACGCACTGTTTTTCCTGGCCTGGGATTCAGGTAGGCCGCCTGAACTCTTCCCGCTACCCCTGTTAGCGGTTTGGATGCTGGGTGCGGGGAGACCCCCTGAACTGTGTAATTATGCCCGTCATCCCTGTGTTTTTTCCCTGTCCTTCAGTATTTTGTGGATGTTCTGGTATGATTATTGTTATGGTTCATGTAATTCGTTCTTGTAATTCATCGCTGTTGGCGTGTTTTTGTGTTCTCCTAGGCCTGGTTCTGCTTTCCGTTTGGGGCCTCCAAATTTCGTTTCATGGGTGCTGTATGGAGTGTTTTTCGTTTTTGTTCCTTGCTCTGTATTGCCCATATTGCTCTTGGTCTGTGTTTTTCGCGATACATTTGTTTCTGGCCCTTCTTGTCCCTGCTTCCCCCTCCTCCCTCCCTGGGCCGGTTCGGTGGACCTCCCGGGTGGGGGGGGGGGTCTGATGTTACAGCGCGTCTGGAATCCACGTTGTGAACGGGGGCAACTGTTATGATCCGTGTGCTGACCTTGTCTGCACACGGGATCGTCGGTTGTTTTCCGTTCTCCCCCCTGGCTTTTGGCCAGGCCTTTGTTGTGACAGCATCTCAGCAATGCTTCCGGCTGTCAGAAGCCAAGCACCACGGGATGGCTGGAGGCCAATTATCGCTCATCAGCTGATGAGCTGTCAACCCCTATATTAGGGAGCTGCTCTGTTTGTTCAGTGCTGCGACCTCACGCTTTCCACACATCCCTCACGTTGTGGATTAGGCTGGAGTCCCTACGCCCGGCTCCAGCTCTCCTCTCTTCCCTCATCGTAAATCGTAAGTGTTCACGTGTGTTATTTGTGTTTTGCCCCGCGAGGCTCATTTCCTTTGTTGCTTTTCGTTGTTAATAAATTACGTAAACTCACTGGTTGGCCCTCGGCTCTTACTTGCGGGCCGCACGGGCCGCAGCATGACAATCAGGGCTCATAGAAGGCCACTTTAGAATAGTCCAATGTTTCGCTCTTAGCCATTCTTGGGTGTTTTTAGCTGTGTGTTTAGGGTCATTATCCTGTTGCAAGACCCATGACCTGCAACTGAGACCAAGCTGTCTGACACTGGGCAGCACATTTCTCTCTAGAATACCTTGATAGTCTTGAGATTTCATTGTACCCTGCATAGATTCAAGACACCCTGTGCAAGATGCAGCAAAGCAGCCCCAGAACATAACAGAACCTCCTCCATGTTTCACAGTAGGGACAGTGCTCTTTTCTTGGTATGCTTCATTTTTGCGTCTGTGAACATAGAGCTGATGTGCCTTGCCAAAAAGTTCCAGTTTTGTCTCGTCTGTCCATAGGGCATTCTCCCAGAAGCTTTGTGGCTTGTCAACGTGCAGTTTGGCAAATTCCAGTCTGGCTTTTTTATGATCTGTTTTCAACAGTGGTGTCCTCCTTGGTCATCTGCCATGAAGTCCACTTTGGCTCAAACGACGACGGATGGTGCGATCTGACACTGATGTACCTTGACCTTGGAGTTCACATTGAATGTGTTTAGAGGTTGTTCTGGGCTCTTTTGTTACCATTCGTATTATCCATCTCTTCCATTTTTCATCAAGTTTCCTCCTGCGGCCACGTAAAGGGAGGTTGGCTACAGTCCCGTGGAACTTAAATTTCTGAATAATATGTGCAACTGTAGTCACAGGAACATCAAGCTGCTTGGAGATGGTCTTATAGCCTTTACCTTTAACATGCTTGCCTATAATTTTCTTTCTAATCCATACCTGTCAAGTGATATGGTTTCGCCGTATTTTAATATGGGGAAAATGCAATTTTAGCAAATACGGGCGTATTGCCATTTCTGTACGCCAAAAAGAAAAATATACAGCAAAAAAAAAATTATTGAGAGAACCTAAAATCAACTGAACAGTAATTCGATGCCTGGCGACATTGAGTGCACCTAAGCAGTCTTTTTGTGATTTTCAAAATGGCTTCACGCAGCGCACCGCCAGCGAAGAAAACAAAGCTTGAAGAAAATGGAAATCGAGGGACTGGACATCACCGAAAAGAATGGGAGAGTCCGAGCTTCGAGAAATTGGCATAGACAAACTCAAACCCGCCTTTGTAGCGGCAGACGAGCATACGCATACGCTCATCTGCATCAGATCGTACCCGACAGCCAGACCCACACTGCAGGTCGGCGCCTTTTTAGTCCTTCATGCTTCCTAGACACACTGGATATAAAGTATCAAACTTCAGCTTTCAGTAGATCAAACCCAATGAAGGTGATGATTTACAGTAGGTGAGAATAGGGAAACACCATCTTTGACTGACAGCGCTGTTCAGATTCAGCAGGGCATATGCTGCTCCATGATAGCTATGGCACTAAAAAACAGGCTTTTCAATTTTATATAATTTAGCTAAAATATAGAAATATTACACATTTATGAGGGCTGTTCAAAAGAGATTTCCCCTGAGTCATCTTCCATGGACTGAGAAGACTCAGCCTTGGCACATTTATTAGTCTTTCTCTGCATAGTTACCACCAAGGGTTACACATTTCTCCTATCGCTTTATGCAGCTGCGGAGACCTCACCTGTAGAAGTCTGCAGGCTGTGCCAGAAGCCACAACTTGACCATGGAAATCAGCATTTCATTGTCTTGGAAGGGCTTGCCCTTCAAAAATGACTTCATTGTTGAAAAAAGGTGGAAGTCAATGGTGTAAGGTAGGGAGGGGAAGTGGGGTAAGGAAGGATTAAATAGCTGCCGGACTGTGCTTCCCTCTGGGCAACGTGTAAGCTGTGAACCCGGCATTATCTTGCAGGAAGCGGACACCTTTGGTCAGCATGATGATTGCTTTTGATGACCTTCTGCAATTTCTGCAGCAGTGAAGTGTAGTAAGTCCCGGTAATTGTGGCCCCGCTTCCCCCAGCTCCTCAAAGTGTACTCAGCACTGCTTTGCCTTTCTCACAGCAATGCTGACAGTGAGAGGGCTTTCAGCATGGTCAGGAAAATCCACACCGACTTCAGAAAAAGTATGCTCCCAGAAACTGTGACTTCTTTCATGCAAGTGAAAATGAATTGTGACATTCCATGCTTCAAGGTCAAGCCTTCAAAAGAAATGCTAGAGTCAGCAAAGGCTGCTACTTGGAACTATAACAAGCAGCATCAGTGAACATTTTCTTGTTTCAATTTCATCCAAGTGCATTAGTGTAACAAAGCTGACAATTAAAAACTCTTTAATTCCAAGTGTATATATCTAGCTGACAATTAAGAACTATATTCAGAATTATTCTTATTGTGTACTTTCAAATTAAGCAATCTACCTTGTGCTAATGTAAATTTGAAAAATATTGTTTTTTATTTATTTATTTTTATTTATTTATTTATTATTAATATTATCATTTATTTTTTTAATTTATTTATTTTTTATTTTTTTATTATTTTTTTTTGTGCTACTTGGCTTATTATTTTCACATTACCAAAATGTTATGGCTCAAGATTGTGTCCATATAAGTGTACATTTGAATAAATATGTTTGAAATAGTTCATTTTGCAATTGTTGTTGTTTGTTTTTTGTTTGGGTTTTTTTGCTTCAGTTTTTTTCATCTGCCGATAAATACAGTTTTTAAGTACTCAGTACAGGTGTGAAAGCCCCCCCTATAAGGGAGGCATGAGGTATGCCTTGACAGGTATGCTAATCTCCTGAGACAACTCTCTCCTTTGCTTCCTCTGGTCCATGTTTAGTGTGGTACACACCATGTCACAAAATAGCACAGTGAATACTTGTCACCCTTCAAATAAGTCGACTGACTGATTACAAGTTTGTAGACACCTGTGGTGTTAATTAGAGGACACATCTTGGTTGAACATGTCCCTAGGGTCACATTATTTTCGATCTTTTCTAGGGGTACCATCATTTTTGTCTAGGCCTGTTTCATGAGTTTGTTTTTTAAAGTAATTCTGCTGAACCACAATTCAAAAGAATTGTCTGATTTTCATCGGTTAATTTTCATATTGTGGAAATGTGTAATTGACGAGGCAGGTTTGTCTCAAGGCAGTTTTATTACACATTCACCATCATCAACAAAGTTGAAAAAGAGGAACTCTCAGAGACTCTCGTCCCTTATATAACCAGGACTCTCTCAGCTCACAATTTACATTGCATTAAAAGCACAAGTCACAATGCATCTCCCCTTCAATCCTTCAGCAGCCCCCTCTCCGTCCTTGGCCAACAAAGGGTCCTCGACACAGTCTCTAGGCACACAAAGGATCCTCCCAAGGCCGTCTCCTGCATAACAAGGACTACACTTTCACAGCCTCCTGTTATCTCCAAGGAGACTCAGTTCTTTGTTCTTATCTGAGATGTGAGGCATACAGTAATACACATGTGTGGCTACACGATCCCCCCCAAAACATCTAAGATCGAACAACAGAATAACAGTCTGCATGTCATGATAGAATCATTACACATCAGCCCACATGCTGCTTGGGCCTCAGTCTTCTCCCGTATCTGCTGTAACCAGGATTCACTGCCTCCGCGGCGCCGTCATGCTGGGGAGTTGCTGTCTGGGGGTGAAAACCTTTTGTCAGTCCCTGTGGGTGTTCTGGGGAATCTCCTCGAAGGGTTCTACCACGCCGAGGAGCCCTGGCCAACAGCACTTGCTCGTCCGCCACCACAAAAGCGGGTTTGAGTCCGTTTATGCCAACCTTTTCCCTCCTGCCCCCCAAATCTAGCAAAAAATGCTTGTCCCCTGTTTCCAGCACTCTGAACAGCCCATCATAAGGTGGTCGCAGCGGGGGGCGATGAGCATCGTGTCTGACAAAAACAAACTCCGCGTTTTTCAAAGTTTTAGGCACAAAAACACACGGAAAACTGTGGTGAACGGGGCCGGGCAGCGTGGTCGATTCTATGATACGCTGCAACAGCTGAGACGGGGAGCTGTCTGGCGCAGGATTATCTGGGAGAAACTCCCCGGGCAGCCGAAGTGGCTGCGCGAAAACGAGCTCAGCCGGGGAGGCTTCTAAGTCCTCTTTAGGTGCAGAACGCAACCCCAATAAAACCCACGGTAGCTTGTCTACCCAATTTGCATCCGTCAGTGACGCCCTGAGAGCCGCTTTCAATGACCTATGAAAACGTTACCCATTAGCCTGCGGATTGTATGCGGTTGTGTGGTGAATCGTTACACCCAGGCTGCGGGCCATTGCCGACCAAAGAGCGGAAACAAATTGAGGGCCTCTGTCGGACGTAATGTCCGACGGGACTCCAAAGCGCGCCACCCATGCTGTTAAAAATGCGCGCGCCACCTCCTCGGCTGTGGTTGACGCCAGTGGAACCACTTCCGGCCAGCGCGTGGTGCAGTCCACCATTGTCAGAAGAAGTGTGCACCCCTGTGACGGCGGAAGGGGGCCCACGAGGTCCACGTGAACATGATCGAACCTCTTAGCCGGGATGTGAAACGGCTCCAAAGGAGCCCTCGTGTGTCTGTGTACCTTGGCACGTTGACACGCCATGCAGGCTGCTGCCCACTCCCTAACCTGTTTGCGAAGGTTCGGCCACACAAATTTCTCTCCTACCATTTTGACCAACGCGCGCACTCCCGGGTGCGCCAAAGAGTGAATCGAGTCAAAAACGCGGCGGCGCCACGCAGCTGGTACCACGGGACGCGGTCGCCCTGTGGAGAAATCGCAGATTAGGGGGGGCATACCGTCTTGCAGCACCCTGTTCTCCAGCCTTAACCCTGTTGGTCCAGACTGGAGCACGCACACATCCGCGTCACCAACCTGCTCCGCGGCCATGGCTGCGTAATCTATCCCTACACGGACTGGGGCCGCCACGGCGCGCGAGAGGCAGTCTGCCACTACATTCAGTTTACCCGACACATGCTGAATATCGGTAGTAAACTCTGAAATCGCGGCCAGCTGTCTCTGCTGCCGGCCTGACCACGGTCCAGAAACCTTGGCCATCGCGAATGTTAGCGGCTTGTGGTCAAGGAACGCAGTGAAACAGCGTCCTTCCAGCCAGAACTGGAAGTGGCGAATGGCCAAGTGGAGAGCTAACAACTCCCTGTCGAACGCGCTGTATTTACGTTCACTATCGCGCAAAGTCCTGCTGAAAAAGGCGAGCGGTTGCCAAGCCCCGGCTACATGCTGCTCCACGACCACCCCTATGGCCACATGTGACGTGTCAGTAGTGAGCGCTATGCGGGCCGTTGGGTCTGGATGCGCCAACAACGCGGCGTTTGCCAGGGCTGCTTTGACCTCCGAGAATGCTCGCTCCCGCTCCGGGGACCATTCGATCTTATTCGCGGGTTTTTGTTTTTTGAGCACGGCGTACAATGGTTGCATGAGCTGCGCTGCGCGGGGGAGGAAACGGTTATAAAAATTCACCATTCCCAAAAACTCCTGTAACGCCCTGACCGTTTGCGGCCGGGGAAAATCTGCTACCGCACGCACCTTGTCAGGCAGCGGAACCGCTCCTTCGGGAGAGACGCGATGCCCCCAAAAAATCAATCTGCGTCACCCCGAACTGACACTTTGCCGGGTTGATTATTAAACCGTGCTCCCCCGACCTCCGGAAAACTGCCGCGAGGTGGTTTTTGTGTTCGTCTTCGGACGCGCTGGCTACCAAAATATCGTCCAAGTAGACGAACACGAAAGGGAGATCACGTAGCACCGCGTCCATCATGCGTTGGAACGTCTGTGCAGCCCCTTTAAGCCTGACTGGCATGTGTAAAAACTCGAATAGGCCAAATGGAGTTATCACCGCTGTTTCGGGTATGTCTTCAGCGCGCACTGGGACTTGGTGGTAACCGCGGACCAAGTCTATTTTAGAAAAAACGCGCGCCCCTGCCAAATGAACGGAAAAATCTTGGATATGTGGGATTGGGTAGCGGTCATGCGCTGTGGCGTTGTTCAACCTGCGGAAATCCCCGCACAGTCGCCACGAGCCGTCAGCTTTCGGGACCATGTGTAGCGGGGAAGCCCATGGGCTGTTCAAACGCCTGATGATGCCCAACCTCTCCAGGTTGGCGAACTCCTCGCGCGCTATGGCCAGTTTAGCTGCGTCCAAGCGCCGAGCTTTTGCAAAAACAGGCGGTCCGGTGGTGGTAATAAAATGCTCCACCTCGTGTTTAGCAACGGCTGCCGAGAATGTGGGGACCGTGAGTGCTGGGAACTGAGTGAGCAGTGTGTGGAACTTACCACTTGCAGCTGTGACGTTGGCTTATGCTGTTGGCCGGGTCACCCGAGCTGTACAGGGAATAGAGTCAAAAGAAAGTGCATTAACCAGGCGCCTGTTAGCGAGATCAACCAACAAACCATGTGAGCACAAAAAATCAGCCCCCAACATATTGAAATTCACCGCTGCTATGACAAACGTCCACTCAAATGTACGGCCGTGTAGAGACAGAAGTAGAGTCCTCTCACCAATGGTCTTAATCGCCGAGCCGTTCGCTGCTGCCACCCCGGGACCTCTGGAGCCTGCCAGTCGGTCAGCGTACGAAGGTGTGATGAAACTCAACTGGGAGCCTGTGTCCACGAGGAAATGCCTCCCCGAGCGTGCGTCCATCAAGTAGAGCAGCTTGTTCTCCTCCCCGAGGGTCGCAGCTGCTACCGACCCCCGGTCTTGGCGTTTCCCGAGCGCTTGAACTGGCACGGTGGTATACATTTGCGTGCCTTCTCTGCAAAGCAGCGATGGTAGAAACAGAGAGTGTCTCCTCCGCGATCCTTGGCCCCCGCCGCCGCCGTCGTAGTGGATCTGCTACAGGCGTCCCTGGCTCCCTGCCATCTCCGGCCGTCGCGCCAAACTCCGTCGCTGCCGCGGTGGCTGCGCGCTGTTTGCTGGCGCTGAGAATCCGATGCGCCTCCCGGGCCAACGTGCAGAAGTCTCGCTGGGCCAACCACGGCGAAATGACCAGGGTCGCTCTCGTGGCTGACTGTAGGGTCCTGAGGAAAATGTGGGTAAAGATGAAGTTGTCATCGTCCGAGCCCTTCAACCTCAGCATCTTCTCCATCAGTTCAATGGGCGTGCAGTCTCCCAAGTCGGTCAGCGCCAGGAGTCTCTCTGCTCTCTCCTCGACCGAGAGAGTGAAGTGTTGGATGAGTGCAGCCTTCAACGCACCGTATTTGTCGCTGGCTGGCGGCTGCTCCAGGAGGCTTTCCACATGCTGAGCCGTGTGGTTATCGAGCTTTGCAACCACATGGTAGAATTTCGTGTCATCTACCGTTATCCTCCGGAGGGCGAACTGTGCCTCAACCAAGTGGAACCAGGAACACAGGTTGTTCTGCCAAAAGTCCGGTAGCTGGTCGGTAATGGCAGAAGCTTGGCTGGGGGCTCCTGAAGAGTCTGGCCCCGGGGAAATCTCTTCCTGCTGCATGCTACGTCTTGGGTCACCAGTGTGGAAATGTGTAATTGACGAGGCAGGTTTGTCTCAAGGCAGTTTTATTACACATTCACCATCATCAACAAAGTTGAAAAAGAGGAACTCTCAGAGACTCTCGTCCCTTATATAACCAGGACTCTCTCAGTTCACAATTTACATTGCATTAAAATCACAAGTCACAATTCATCTCCCCTTTAATCCTTCAGCAGCCCCCTCTCCGTCCTTGGCCAACAAAGGGTCCTCGACACAGTCTCTAGGCACAGAAAGGATCCTCCCAAGGCCGTCTCCTGCATAACAAGGACTACACTTTCACAGCCTCCTGTTATCTCCAAGGAGACTCAGTTCTTTGTTCTTATCTGAGATGTGAGGCATACAGTAATACACATGTGTGGCTACAATATAATTTTTATTTATTACCACTTTTGTCAGATTCAAGTTACTTCTGTGACCATGGTGGGTTTTTCTTTCATTAACAGAGGGGTACCAACAATTTTGTCCATGTGTGTAGCACTTTTTCTCATCGCTGGATGACCAAAGCGCTTTACAGATCCTGCTATCTACCCATTCACACACACATTCACACACTGATGGTGGCAGAGTTGCCATACACAGGTGCTGGCCTGACCCACCAGGAGCAACTGGGGGTTCAGTGTCTTGCTCAAGGACTCTTGGGCATGCAGACTGCAGACAGAGCACGAATGGAACCCCTGACCCTCTGATCAGTAGTCGGCCACACTACACCTGTGCCACAGCTGCAGTGATAAGCTACTACTGTAGCCACAGCTGCCCTGGGGCAGATTGATGGAAATGTGGCGCCAACCCGTGCCAAAGGCCTCTCTGACCACTACCGAACATTTATACACATGCATACTCAGTGCCGTTTTATACAAAGCTGGACTCTTCAACACTTGAGACTTTTAACTGGAACAGCAACCCCTTAAAGACGAAGCCAAAGTAAAATTTTTAACATTTTGTATGGAATCTGGTCCTTCCCATGAGTGGTACTTGGAATGTGTGAGTGCAGGTGATCTGCAGGCAGAACTTCATTTAGAAATCCAAAGATTTTTATTCTTAAACACTCCCAGTTGTATTCAGATTGATTGTTTTTGTTCAAGTCTTAATTAAGTTGGTTGCAAATACTCTGCTTGTTAGAATTAAGAACTAAATGCGATCAAATGAAATTGTATGTTAAATGGCATATTGTATGATATAGTGTAGTTAGAAATGTACTTTAAGTCAGTTAACATTATTCTTAAAATGATGTTTTAAAAACTCAAAGCAATCTGAAAGTGGCCATAAGGACTGGAAGAGAAGCGGAAAAAAAAAAAGAAAAATCAGCAAAATTTAAAACAATGTGTCATGGGTTTAAGTTTCCCCTGAAGTTTGTTTCCTGAAATTGTGACTTAGATTAACCACTATAATTCAGTAAGTGACTCCATGAAACACTCATGGCTGCTCTGTTCATTCACAGACCAGAAAATTCACGCTGTTATCCTGTTAAATCAAAGGGAATCTTTGTTCTTTTGTATGTCCTTTTGTTGTTAAAATTGTGTTAACAGGTCTGAGGAGTTGTTAGTTCCTGTCCAGCAGGTCAGTTGGGGGGGGGGGGGGGGGGGGGTGAGAGCTGCTGATAAAGCCACGTCACCCTTTAACCCTTTGGTTTCCATCTCAGCAGCAGCTCTCTTTGAATTGTCCTCAGAAGGGAACATGTAAATCAACACAGGTGTGAAGTTTGTCCCATCTGTTCCCACTGATGTCATGGGGGGTGATCTGTTGGGTGTCATGGGGTATCATGTGTTTACTTTTCCTGGGTTAACTGGATTATTTCTGCTGCTGGAGATCACCTATTCCTTTCCTTCTCCCTGCTGATTAATGCAGATTTGCAGAATTTAACTCCTCCGAACACAACCGCTAAACGGCTGTCTTAAAAAAAAATGGCCAACACATGCCAATTTATCACATCCTTTTTCATGTAAATTAGAAACATTCTTTTGTAAATGTGAGGATTTTTCTCATAAATTTGCAGGATTTTCCTGCAGAGTTACAGCCATTTTACTCAGAAATGTGCAGCTTCTTACTTGAAAATTTAATTTTTATTATTCATAATTTTGCAGCTTTTTCCTCATGAATTTAGAACTTTTCTTACTCTTGAATTTGCAGTTTAATAAAAAAAAAGCTTAAACTTGCAGCATTTTACTCAAATCTTAGATCTGCAGCGTTTTTAGGTTGTAAACAGTTGGAAATTTACACCTTTTTTTGTCTTTTTGCTAAAGTTGCAGCTTTTTACCCATAAAATTGCACTTTTTTGGTCAGAAATTGTCAGCTTTTAACTGAGACTTACATCCCCCCCCCCTTTTTTTTGTCAGGTCAGGCATTGGCTTGCTTGCTACTGGATAACCATGAAAACCGGTACTACCTGTCTCATGGGTCGGGCCGTCGGCAACTCAATCGGCATCCCCGCCCTTCCGAGGGCGTGGAGGGTGAAGCGGGGCATCCTGGCAGAACTAAAAACAATATCTGTCACAGGTCTGTGGTGGACCACTCCCAGTTACACAGGATGAGACTGGACATCCTGGCAGATAACCACATCTCTCACAAGGTCTGTGGTGGACTGTGCCAGTCAGTGTATTGTGACATGCACTACACAAAGAGCAGAGATAAACAAACCTATCATCTGGTCAGTCACTGCAACAGATACTGGAGTCAGTTTGTCTTGGCTTGTCCTTGCCACTGATATTACCTTTTTCTGCCAAGAATGTGCTGCTAGTCCAGCAAAAGCTAGCAGTACTTAAATACTTTGCAAGCAGTTTCATGAAATGGTCAATCAGAAAGCAACTCATACCGGCTCGGACGCTGCCCAGGCTTACAAGGTCCGCGCTGATCTGTTCACACTCCGACAGGCAGCGAAAAGTAAGCTAGGAGCAGGAAGACAAAAGAAGAGGAAAACAGCAACCTTGTGTGTAGCAGAATGGAATGTACACACTCTGTTGGACAGAACAACATCACAGCGCCCTAAAAGACAGACTGCGCTTGTGGCCCTGGAAATGAACAGGTACAATGTAGACATAGCTGCACTTAGTGAAACAAGATTGCCTGGATATGACAGCTTGGAAGACCATGGGTACATCTTCTTTTGGAGTGGGAGATCAACTCAAGAAAGGAGAGAAGCAGGAGTGGGCTTTGCAGTTAGAAAGGAGATAGCAGCAATGCTTGATGAGGAACCGGTGCCAATCAATGACAGGATAATGACTATGAGACTGCCACTACAGCGGAAGATATATGCCACACTCATCAGTGTATATGCCCCAACAATGACCAACACAGAGGAGGTGAAGGAAGAGTTCTACATAGGGGTGGGTTCAAAAAATCAATACAACGATATGGATCGAGCCACGTTTGACTGAGCCGATATCGATCCACAAAATCCGCAGATCGATCTTTTAATATACTTAATATATTTTAATATAATATTTTTACGTCTGTGAACATCTGCTGAGTCTAATCGGGTCGAAACCGGGTCAGTGAGCCAGGAACCATGGCCGAGAACCATGAACAGCCGACGCGCTAACAGCTAGCAAGCTAACGGATATGCTAGTTCTTCTTCTGTGGTGTTAAAACGGTTCTCATCCGGCAAGAGTTCCCTGCGGCGCGTGCACACGTCTTTCGTGTTTACATGAGCAGAGTTATTAACGTGAGTGTCTCTTAATTTAGCAACAAAAGTCACCGTAAAGACTGTCTTCAACAGCTTCTGAATATTTTTTATAAAGCGGTGATAAACAGATTTTTACTACACGCAGCACTGTGTTGGAACATAAAGTTGACGACTGATAAACGGAAAATGCACGGAGACTGGCTGAAACCCGTGAAGGAGAGGGAGACGTGGAGCTGCTGAGATTGTAAGTATAATATCATTTGTTTGTTTTAATGTTTGTGTCGTCAATTAATAATTTATCCGGCATGATGGTGGTTTCTTTTACAAACTATGGACACAGAGAGAACTTGGTTAAGCGCTGTGAATAAATGCAGAATTAAGGTATATTTTATGAGATTATGGACTTCTACCACTTAAGTAAGAGATGTGAAGAGAATAAATCACAATAAAATTAAGATGGTAGAATTAATAGAGGCTGCAGTACAACAAGCTATTTTTACTCAGTAGAACTAAATTGAAATGAACAAATCTTCCCAGGAAATGAACTGAAACCCTTTTCAAACATTGAAAGTTAATTTGTAGTTAAAATATAAACAACAAAAAATAAAAAAAAACTAAATTATTAAACCCTACTGTGGTGTGGGAATCTAAAAACATGATTGTTAATTTTACAGTGAAATCTATTCGTTTCATCTGCCTTCAGATATGTGAAGACTGGAAGCTCCATCCTGCACTGAGACCTGCTGAAGGTCAGAGGTCATCAGTGGAGGAACCATCCCTGCTTCAGGTGGATAGTAAACTGATTAGCGTTTCTTTTTGGGGTTCGCTGCTACGCTTTACCCGAAGCGTTTGCTAAGCTAACGCTAGTCGTAGCACCTAACACCGACACGAAGCGACTCTGTCCCCGGTGATTGGGGCTCACCGGAAGAACTAACCCAGGCAACAGTTGGACGGGAGCCGGATCGGAGTTCGGGTGCAGCGGTGGTGGGAGACGGGGACCAGTGGAGGACCACCAGGGCCCCAGCCAGACAAGAGCCTGAGTCGGAGCCCAGTTACAGCGGTGGGGCTCAGCGGAGGATCTACTGAGGCAGACGGCGGTAGGTGGCGGGGCTCAGCGGAGCATCTACCGGGACCCCAGCTGGACAGAAGCAGGATCGGAGCACGGCTACAGCGGCGGTGTGCGGCGGGACTTGGTGGAGGAGCTGCCGGTACCCCGGCTGGACAGGAGCTCGGTTATGGCGGTGGTAAGCAGCAGGACTAGCAGCGGAGGGGGCTAGCTGAGGCCCAGGTGGATTTGAGGTCGGTCGAATCGGATACCGGCAACACCAGCAGAGATTGTTTTACTATCCACAGGTCAGTAAAAACGCCACCAAAGAAGGAGGAAATGGAAGAGATCAAAAAATCTCTGAACTTCTTGTTAGAAGAAGTGACCAAAATGGTTAGCCAGCAGGCTAAAATATTAGGCCTAATGGAAGAAGTCCGAGAATTAAAATTAACAATTCAGGAAAAAGACAAAAAAATTACGGACTTGGAGTGACGCGTCGAGGATCTTGAACAATGTTCTCGTATGGATGAAAGTGGAGACAGGGACTGCTACAGGGAGGTCAAATATCGGTTTAACAGAGAGCTGAGGAGAGCTAAATCTGTGTATTCTGAGAGACTCCAGCAGCAGTTCACTGCTAACGACTCTGCTTCTGTGTGGAGAGGACTGAGGCAAATCACCAACTATCGGCCTCAGGCTTCTAAAGGTCAGGATGACATAGCCCTTTGTCAAAGACTGTCCCAATATTATGCCCGTTTTGACACCTCGTCAGCTGTGTCCATCTCCCCCCTCCCCCCAGTGCCACTGCCTTCACGGTCCCCACTTCAAAGGCGGCCCCCCCTCCTCCCCCCTGCCCTTGTCATCAGTGAGCAGGACGTGCACAGACAGTTCTCCAGACTGAACCCACGCAAGGCCCCCGGTCCGGACGGCGTGTCTCCCTCCACCCTGAGACACTGTGCGGATGAGCTGACTCCTGTCTTCACAGACATTTTTAACACCTCCCTGAAGTCATGCTACGTGCCGACCTGCCTCAAAACCTCCACCATCATCCCTGTCCCCAAGAAGTCACGGATCACTGGACTTAACGACTACAGACCTGTAGCGCTCACCTCTGTAGTCATGAAGTCCTTTGAGCGCCTGGTCCTGCCCCACCTCAAGTCCATCACCACTCCCCTCCTGGACCTGCTGCAGTTTGCCTACCGAGCCAACAGGTCTGTGGACGACGCAGTCAACCTGGCCCTCCACTCCATCCTGCAGCACCTGGACTCTCCGGGAACCTACGCCAGGATCCTGTTTGTGGACTTCAGCTCTGCATTCAACACCATCCGCCCCGCTCTGCTCCGGGACAAGCTGACCCTGCTCAACGTGCCTGACTCCCTCTGCAGGTGGATCACCGACTTCCTGACGGACCGGAGGCAGCATGTGCGGCTGGGAAAGACCATCTCTGACTCTGTTAGCATCAGCACCGGATCACCCCAGGGCTGTGTACTTTCCCCCCTACTCTTCTCCCTTTATACCAACTCCTGCACCTCCAGCCACCAGTCTGTCAAGCTGATCAAGTTTGCGGACGACACCACCCTCATCGGGCTCATCTCCAATGGCGACGAGTCCGTCTACAGGAAAGAGGTGGCCCAGCTGGCGTCCTGGTGCAGCCACAACAACCTGCAGCTGAACGCTCTGAAGACAGTGGAGATGATCGTAGACTTCAGGAAAGTCACAACCCCTCTGCCCCCCCTCACCCTCACAGGCTCTCCCATCACCACTGCAGATTCCTTCCGCTTCCTGGGCACCACCATCACCCGGGACCTCAAGTGGGAGCCGACCATCAGCTCCCTCATCAAAAAGGCCCAGCAGAAGATGTTCTTCCTGCGGCAGCTGAGGAAGCTCAAGCTACCCACCAAGATGTTGGTACAGTTCTACACGGCCATCATCGAGTCTATCCTCACCACCTCCATAACACTGTGGTTCGCAGGAGCCACTGCCAGGGACAGACTAAGGCTGCAGCGCGTCGTGCGCGCTGCTGAGGAGGTGATCGGCTGCAAGCTCCCATCCCTCCAGGATCTGTACATCTCCAGGACCCGGAGGCGTGCAGGCCGGATCATTGCCGATCCTTCACACCCTGGTCACGTACTGTTTGCCCCCCTCCCCTCAGGTAGAAGACTTCGGTCCATTCAGACTAAAACCTCCCGTCACACGAACAGCTTCTACCCCTCTGCCATCAGACTGCTGAACACTAAGTGACTTATTAGACTCTCGTGCACTCAACCAGACTCATGTCAATCATCACTGTTTTCTTTTTGCATTACCGACTGCACTATGGGGTACTCCACAATATCTGCTGCTCGCCAATATATCTAAAAATTGTTTTGTCTAGTATTACTTATTCATATTCTACATTTTATTGCATGTATAGTTCTTTATTTCTATCTTTTATTTTTATCATGTTTAATGTTGCAGCATTGCACCGAGACAAATTCCTAGTTTGTGTACTACATGAACAATGGCAATAAATCTGATTCTGATTCTGATACTGAGACAGGCCAGAAAGCTCCGGGGAACAGAAGTTTACCTAAATGAACACCTAACAAAAACTAATACTGAAATAGCACGGCAAGCACGGATGCTGAAAAGACAAAATAAGATACAGGCAACATGGACAAGAAATTGTAGAGTTTGGATCAAACTAAATAGAACACCTGAGGAAGCAAAGAGTATAATGATCAGAGATGTTACTGACTTAAATAAATACAGATGAACACTGATTAAGAAAATTAAGAGACAATGATAATCCATATCCACACACACGGCAAGAATAGTTCTTTTGACATACCATGTCAATGTACTTAAAAAAAAAAACTAAACAAAACAAACAAAAAAACTTATGACTGACTTGAGTAGACATCAATTATCCCCAGTTGGAGGAAGTCATTTGACACAGAGTGAGGAAACTCAAACTCTGAAAATATGCCATTATGCTGAACATAAACTACAAGAGGTGGAGAATGATATTGATCCTGATAACCACTTTTTCAATAATATTCATAACCATTGTGAATATTACACAGAAAAGCAATTCAAAAGTCAAGTGCAACTAGATGGTAAACTATCAATAATACATTTCAACAGCAGAAGTCTTAACAAAAACTTTCCACAGATTCAGGACTATTTAAAACAGCTAGACAGAAAATTTACAGCTATCGCAGTCTCTGAAACTTGGCTTAATGAAGAGCAGGCTCCTCTGATGGCAATAGAGGGATATCAGATGTTTCATATTAACAGATCTCAAAAAAAGGGTGGTGGTGTTGCACTGTATATTGATGACCTGTATAGGTGTAAGCTTGTAAATGAAATGTCCTTTGCACTACCAGGGATTTTGGAATGTGTTACTGTTGAGATTGACCAAGATAAAACAAAAAATCTAATTATAAGTTGTATATATAGAATGCCGGGAACTTGCACCGAGACATTCAGAGATAAATTAGTCGAGCTGTACAATAATATTACTAGTAAGAAAATTGTAGTAATTTGTGGAGATTTCAATATTGATTTACTAAATCCATATCAACAAAATGTAATTACAGAGTTCATGAATTCTATGTACAGCATGAGTCTATATCCCACAATAACACATCCCAGTAGAATCACAGTTCACACTGCTACACTTATTGACAACCTGTTTGTTAATATTATTGATAAGAAAATAGAAAGTGGATTATTGATAAATGATATAAGTGACCACTTGCCAACCTTTGCACTTATCCATGGCCACACGGGGGCCAATACAGAAAATTTTTTAAAATCGTTCAGATACAAATCACCAAACACAATCAGTTCTTTTAAAGAGGACTTGCTGAAGCAAGACTGGACAGAAGTCTATGTATCAGATGTAAATGAAGCTTATGACACATTTATAAACATTGTAACCACTTTTTATGAAAAAAATTGTCCATTAGTAAAGAAAAAGCTTAAACATAAATTTGCCGATAAGCCATGGTTAACCAAAGGATTACAAAAGGCGTGTAAAAAGAAAAATTTATTATATAAAGCTTTCCTAAAGAAAAGGACAAAAGAAGCAGAGCAGTGGTATAAAACATACAAAAATAAGTTAACATATATAATAAGATGTAGTAAGAGAGACTATTACAGTAAAGAACTGGAGAAAAACAGAGACAATATTAAAAATACATGGACAATACTTAACAATATTCTTGGAAATAAAAACAGAAATACAAGCTACCCAACCGATTTTTCAAAAAATAATAAAACGACTCAGAGTGTGAATGCAGCTTCACCTGCAGATGAATTTAATAACTTTTTTGTTAACATTGATCCTAATTTGGCTCGAGAAATACCCATTACGGCACCCACAGGTGATACAATAAGCAAAAACACTGCTATAAAAGACTCCATTTTCATAAAGAACACAGACAGGTCATTGAAATTGTTAAATCGTTTAAAAGTAAAACATCTACGGACTGTGATGGTATTGACATGCTCTTAGTCTAAACTATTATTGAATGCTTAGTGAAACCACTGACGTATATCTGTAACCTGTCTCTCCAAACAGGTATATTTCCCAATGCAATGAAAATAACTAAAGTAATTCCGATATACAGTGGGGCAAAAAAGTATTTAGTCAGCCACCAATTGCGCAAGTTCTCCCACTTAAAAGATGAGCGAGGTCTCCAATTTTCATCATAGGTATACCTCAACTATGAGAGACAAAATGAGAAAAAAAAAATCCAGAAAATCACATTGAAGGATTTTTAATGAATTAATTGGTAAATTCCTCAGGAAAATAAGTACCGTATTTTCCAGACTATATAGCGCACCTAAATATAGGCCGCATCCACTAAAATTTAAAAGAAATGCGTATTTTGTCACACATAAGCCGCACCAGACTATAAGCCGCCGATATCCAGGCTGAGAAATAAGATATTTACATAGAAAGATTTTGTACCAAAAGTGTTTATTCATATACCTGAACTGATTGTTTCCGAACAGTGCCTGTAACACGGCAGTAAAAGTGCTGATCAAACAAAACAGAAAAGTCATTGATGGTTTTATTCATCTTCCTCCTGTGCACTAAAACAAAGTTGCTTTATTTTTCTTCCTCCTGCGTACTGAAACCACTCTCACTTTTTCTTCCCACGCACTGTTAAAGCAACTACGGTATTAAAGTCGCTTTATTCTCCCGTGCACTGAAACCACAAGTCACTATTCATCTTCCTCCTGAGCATTGAAACTACTGAACACCAAACCACTGTCACTTCATTTCTCCCGTGCACTGAAGCCACAAGTCACTTATTCATCTTCCTCCTGCGCACTGAAGCCACTGAAGTCATTCTCTTCAGTGTCGGCGTTGAACAGCCTCAGATAATCTTCGTCACATACCTTTTCAGTCTCTGTTTTGGTGTTGCTCTAGTCACTCTCATCTCGAGGCAAAGTTACCTCTGAAGCTGCGCTGCTCTCTTCACGCAGCAGTCTGGCCTTTCGGAACCCGTTGATGATGGTGGATTCTTTCACACTCCTCCATGCTGTTAAGATCCACTGATTCACGTATTTTGCTGTTGTGCGTCTTGGGTTGCATGTGCTAAGAATAAAAACTGGCGCTTTCTTGTTTGCACTGACTCCCGCTGCCTGTCTCGTTTTTGCACTTCCTGCTAGAGCGCCCACTGAGGGCTGAAGAAAAATTCATAGAAAAGCCGCATCTCTGTATAAGCCTCATGGTTCAAAGTGTGGGGAAAAAGTAGCGGCTTATGGTCCGGAAAATACGGTATTTGGTCACCTACAAACAAGCAAGATTTCTGGCTCTCACAGACCTGTAACTTCTTCTTTAAGAGGCTCCTCTGTACTCCACTCGTTACCTGTATTAATGGCACCTGTTTGAACTCGTTATCAGTATAAAAGACACCTGTCCACAACCTCAAACAGTCAGACTCCAAACTCCACTATGGCCAAGACCAAAGAGCTGTCAAAGGACACCAGAAACAAAATTGTAGACCTGCACCAGGCTGGGAAGACTGAAACTCCAATAGGTAAGCAGCTTGGTGTGAAGAAATCAACTGTGGGAGCAATTATTAGAAAATGGAAGACATACAAGACCACTGATAATCTCCCTCGATCTGGGGCTCCACGCAAGATCTCACCCCGTGGGGTCAAAATGATCACGAGAATGGTGAGCAAAAATCCCAGAACCACATGTGGGGACCTAGTGAATGAACTGCAGAGAGCTGGGACCAAAGTAACAAAGGCTACATCAGAAACACACTACGCCACCAGGGACTCAAATCCTGCAGTGCCAGACTTGTCGTGTTTGGAGGAGAAAGAACACCATACCTACTGTGAAGCATGGGGGTGGAAACATCATACTTTGGGGCTGTTTTTCTGCAAAGGGACCAGGACGACTGATCCGTGTAAAGGAAAGAATGAATGGGGCCATGTATTGTGAGATTTTGAGTGAAAACCTCCTTCCACCAGCAAGGGCATTGAAGATGAAACGTGGCTGGGTCTTTCAGCATGACAATGATCCCAAACACACCGCCTGGGCAACGAAGGAGTGGCTTCGTAAGAAGCATTTCAACGTCCTGGAGTGGCCTAGCCCGTCTCCAGATCTCAACCCCATAGAAAATCTTTGGAGGTAGTTGAAAGTCTGTGCTGCCCAGCGACAGCCCCAAAACATCACTGCTCTAGAGGAGATCTGCATGGAGGAATGGGCCAAAATACCAGCAACAGTGTGTGAAAACCTTGTGAAAACTTACAGAAAACGTTTGACCTCTGTCATTGCCAACAAAGGGTATATAGCAAAGTATTGAGATGAACTTTTGTTATTGACCAAATACTTATTTTACCGAGGAATTTACCAATTAATTCATTAAAAATCCTTCAATGTGATTTTCTGGATTTTTTTTTCTTATTTTGTCTCTCATAGGTGAGGTATACCTATGATGAAAATTGGAGACCTCTCTCATCTTTCAAGTGGGAGAACTTGCACAATTGGTGGCTGACTAAATACTTTTTTACCCCACTGTACAAGACGGGTGACAGAGGGCAATTCTCAAACTATAGACCAATTTCACTATTGCCGCAATTTTCCAAGATACTTGAAAAAATATTCTATGAGAGAATTGACAACTATATACTGAAGAATAATTTATTGTGTGAGCAGCAATATGGGTTCAGACACAAGAGGACAACTGCATTTGCTCTAATGGAATTTATAGAAAAAATATCAACTGCCATTGAAAATAAAGAGTATTCAGTTGGGGTATTTCTGGATCTTAAAAAGCATTTGATACAGTGGATCATAATTTATTATTAAATAAACTACAAAATTGTGGTATTAGAGGGGTAGCACTGTCCTGGTTATGTAGTTACTTAAAGAATAGATATCAGTATGTATGTGTTGGTAACAAAAACTCACAGTTAACCCTGTGGAGTCCCACAGGGTTCAGTTTTGGGGCCATTGTTATTCAATATGTACAGTATATAAATGATATATGTAAAGTTTCAGAAAAAATGGATTTAATATTGTTTGCCGATGACACTAATCTATTATGCAGTGGAAGCAATTTGGAACAACTTTTGGATACACTTGGAAAGGAATTAGGAAAGCTTAAACTGCGGTTTGATTCAAACAAATTAACACTCCATTTAAGTAAGACAAAATTTATAGTTTTTAACAACCATCACAACAACTTAGTATCTAAACTCAGTGTAAATGGTGTAGAGATTGAAATGGTATCCGAAACTAAATTTCTTGGAGTAATAATTGATAATAAACTGTGTTGGAAGTCACATATTAATTATATAAGATAAGATAAGATAAGATAAGCCTTTATTAGTCCCACAACGGGGAAATTCCAGGATTGCAACAGCACAGGGATAGCAACACTCAGAGCAACAATCAGAAGGCAAGAAAAAAAACAAGCAAGCAAGAGCAGCTAATATACATATGTACATATTACTATAAAATATATATATACACACACACACACACACACAGACACACAGTGCAGAGCATTGTAGCTGGATGGAATAAATATATGAATATATGAACACACAGTGCAGAGCATTGTAGCTAGATGGAATAAATATGTAAATATATAAACACCCACAGTACGGAGCATTGCAGCTAGGTGGAATAAATATGCAAGTATATAAACACACAGTGCGGAGCAATGTAGCTAGATGGAATAATATGTAGATATATAAAAACACAGTGCGGAGCATTGTAGCTAGATGGAATAAATATATAGATATATAAATATAAACACACCCAGTGCTGAGCATTGTAGCTAGATGGAATAAATATGTAAATATATAAACACACACAGTGCAGAGCATTGTTGCTAGGTGGGATGAAACAGCATAACCGTCTATTTAGTTATCCTACATGGTATGATTATGTGCCCATACATATTCTCACCCTCCATAGCGACCGGTATGTTCCTAGTTGTATGCCGGAGAGGACCATTGTGTAAGTCTATTGCATCTTTTGCATTCAAAAAACTATTAGTTTGTTACGTCTTTTTGCTATCTCTGCGAGCAGCCCTGCTTAGGTTGTACAGTCTGACAGCCGTTGGTAGGAAGGACCTACGAAACCTCTCGGTTGTGCACCTGGGATGATGTAGTCTGCTGCTAAATGAGCTCCTCAGTGCATCCAGTATGTCCTGCATAGGGTGGAACTCGGACTCCAGCAGAGATGACAGTTTAGCCACCGTCCTTCTCTCTCCTATCTCCTCCATCGGATCAAGGCGCTGCTCCAGGACAGAGCTAGCTTTCTTAATCAGTTTGTTCAGTCTCTTCCTATCGGCTGCAGTAATGCCACTGCCCCAGCAGACCACTCCAAAAGTGATGGCTGATGCCACCACCGTGTCATAGAATGACTTCAGCAGCGCCCCTTGTACACCAAAAGACCTGAGTCTCCTCAGCAGGAACAGCCTGCGCTGTCCCTTCTTGTAGAGTGCGTCAGTATTGTGTGACCAGTCTAGTTTATTGTTCAGATGAATACCCAGGTACTTATAGGATGTCACCATCTCGATGTCTGTTCCCTGTATATTTACTGGTGCTGTGAGGGGCTGCCCATGCCTGCGGCAGTCCACCACCAGCTCCTTAGTTTTCCTCGCGTTGATCTGGAGGCAGTTCCGATGGCACCAGTCCACAAAGTCCTGGATAAGCCCTCTGTACTCAGCTTCATCTCCGTTGGAGATGAGACCAACGATCGCAGAGTCATCAGAGAACTTCTGTAGATGGCAATGTGTTGTGTTGTGTGAGAAGTCTGCAGTATAAAGAGTGAACAGGAAGGGAGCCAGCACCGTTCCCTGGGGGGCCCCCGTGCTACTGATGATCGTGTCGGAAACACAGTCCCGGGTTCTCACAAACTGAGGCCGGTTCGTGAGGTAGTCCAGGATCCATGATGACAGGTGCTGGTCCACCCCTGCGCGCAGCAGCTTGTCCTTCAGGATCATCGGTTGGATGGTGTTGAAAGCACTGGAGAAGTCAAAGAACATGATCCTCACCATATTCCCGGGCTTCTCCAGGTGGGACAGAGAACGGTGAAGGAGGAAGATCACCGCATCCTCCACCCCAATGCCATGCTGGTAGGCGAACTGGAGTGGATCCATCGCTGGTTCCACCAGGGGGCGGAGATGAGCAAGGAGCAGTCTCTCCAGGGTCTTCATCAAGTGGGACGTCAAGGCCACCGGTCTGTAGCTGTTCAGGTCTTTGGGGTGGGAAGTTTTTGGTACAGGTACCACACAAGATGTTTTCCACAGCTGTGGTACCCTCCCCAGTTTCAGGCTCATGTTGAAGATATACGTCACAATCCCACACAGCTGGTCTGCACAGGACTTGAGGAGCTTTGCGCTGATGCCGTCCGGTCCCGACGCCTTCCTCGCCTTGATCTTCCTCAGCTCCGTCCTCACCTGGGTCTTGGTCAGGGTCAGGATGGGGGGCTGTGTGTTGGGAGTGGGGGGGTGTCGGTGGAGTGGGGAGTGGGCAGCAGGACTTGATTTCTTAGAGGCAGCAGTGGTTGTTGTGCAGACAGGGGGGAGGGCGGTTGGTCAAATCTATTGAAAAACAGATTCAGGTTGTTCGCCCACTCCCTGCCCCCCGTGGCCTGGGGGGAGGTATTCTGGAGCCCCGAGATGGTTTTGAGGTTTCTCCAGACCCCGCTGATGTCGCTCTGTTGCAGCTTGTCCTCCATCTTCCTCCTGAAGCTGTCCTTGCCTTCTCTGATCTTTCTCCTCAGCTCCCTCTGTACGGACTTCAGCATCTCCCTGTTCCCCGACCTGAAGATCCTCTTCTTCTCTCTCAGAAGTGTTTTTATCTCAGGGTTGATCCAGGGTTTGTTGTTTGAGTGACGCCGTATGGTCTTGGTGGGAACGGATTTGTCCACACAGAAGCTGAGGTAGCCCGTGAAGGTGTGAATGAGGCCATCGATGTCCTCACCATGTGGATCGCAGAGCTGCTCCCAGGCAGTGGCTTCAAAACAGTCCTTTAGAGTGTCCATTGTCTCCTCAGACCATAACTCCACAGTGTGCATGGCCGGAGGTTGTCTGTGCACTAGGGGTTTGTACACCGGTCGGAGATGAACCAAGTTGTGATCCGATCTCCCAAGTGGGGGGAGTTGTGATGAGGTGTACGCCTCCTTAGTGTTTGCGTAGAACAAATCCAGTGTTTTATTGTCTCTAGTGTGGCATGTGACATACTGGGTGAAAGTGGGCAGAATGGGAGACAGTGAAACGTGGTTGAAATCGCCTGAGATGAGGAGAAGAGCATCTGGGTGTTCTGTCTGCAGCCTGCTGGTTACTGAATGGATGACGTCACGCGCTGTCCCAGCGTTCGCCGTCGGATTTGCATAAACAACAATGCAGATCACGTGTGAGTGTTCTCTCGGGAGATATGTAGGCCTCATGCTAACAGCTAGCAACTCAATGTCTTTGCTGCAGTGTCGTTGTTTAAATGTTTAAATGTTTAAATGTTTTATATTAAATGTAAAATATCCAAATCAATTGCAATACTACACAGAGTGAAATATTTGCTGAATCAACCCACACTATATACTTTGTATCATTCATTAATACTCCCATACATGACATATTGTACTGAAGTATGGGGAAATACATATAAAACAAACATATATCCAGTCTTTATGCTTCAGAAGAGAGCTATTAGAATAATAAACAAAGCTGCTTACAGGGAACCAACAAACCCACTTTTTCTTAAATTAAAAGCTCTCAAGTTGAAAGATCTGGTTGACTTTAAAACTGCAGTAATAATGTTTAAAGTGAAGAATCTATCACTGCCCGCAAATATCCAAAAGTTGTTCCAAATAAGGGAGAAACAATATCATTTCAGAGGAACATGTATAGTTCAAAAACCTTCAGTGAGAACTACCACCAAGCAACACTGTGTTTCAGTGCAAGGAGTCAGATTATGGAACGATTTTGGACCTGAATTAAAATCATGTACAACGCTTGGACAATTTAAACAAAAACTAAAGGAAGAAATACTCCAAACATATATACAAGATGACATGTAAAATCACATAAGGATTGTCATATCCAATCTGCGTTGTGTTGTAGCTTAGTTTTTTGTCACATTTTGTCTTAGCTTTGTTCTGAATTGTAATCGCTCTTGTTTTGTTTTTCTTTTGAATTCTTGGATGGAATATGGGTGGGCAATATAAGCTGCGGCTTCAGCCATCACCCATTTCGGATAACTTATGTTGAACTGTATAATCAGGAGTTATTGTCTAATTTGACCTTGTTGGATTTTCTTTCCCCCTTTGTTATATTATTCAGTTTCTTTTAATCTGAACTTTTAATCTATCCGAAATAAAGATTCATTCATTCATTCATTTCAGCACAGAAGAAGACCTCAACTTTTTCAGGGTCTTAGTTTTCATACTCAAGATTCAAGGAGGTGCTGCCATCATTTTCTCCAGACTAACATGCATTCAATGCAATTTAGTTGTTGTAATGACAAATTCTTTTATTTCTTTTTTTTAAGTTCTCAGCAAGAATACAATGTTGGTCATTTTTTTGACAATTTTACTGAGCATTTAATTCTAAATAAATCACTGTTTAACAGGAATTTTTTGGCAATCCTGTGCTTTTCTTGTGGCATTACATAGGATAGCAACACTGTAAACTATGGCAAAAGCAGCTGCTTTAAAATTTGTACTTCCTCACACAACTTTCAGTGCAAAAAAGCTCTAAAAGTGCCATAACTTTTTTAAAAAGCTCCCACAAATTCAGGCTTTTTGGGCCACAACAATCACAAAAACAGCTGACAAAATCCTGGAGGGACTGAAATACAATGAGATTATGTATGCATGGTTCATGCATTGAATTTGTTTACTGACTCTGGGTGGTTAACTTGACACAACACACCCTTTGCACTAAAGAAAGCACCTGTGAGCACTTTATGAAATGATAAGTTAAATGATAAAAAGTGCATTATTGTAACTGATTTTGGGTCAGTTCTATATGTGATAATTTATGTATTGACAAAGTTAGAGTATTCTTGGTACAATTTGCAGCATTAGGTCTCGAAGATTTTTGTTTCATGGGAAGTAAAATGGCTATTAAAATGGTAATTCCCCAGATCGAATCGGGATCGGATCGAATTGGATCGATTCACAATCTCAAGAATCGAATCGAATCGATTCTGGAAATTAGGGATCATTCCCAGCCCTAGTTCTACAGTGATTTACGTGAGACTATCAGGCATGTACCGACTGATGACAGGCTGATACTCGTTGGAGATTTTAATGCCAGAGTTGGTTCGGGCACCGAGAGTGCTAGGCAGTCATGGAGTAGGCAAGTGCAATGCTAATGGAGAACTTCTACTTGCACTATGTTCAGAGTACAACCTGGTGATAACCAACACTCTATTTAAGCACAAGGACACACACAAGAAGACATGGATGCACCCAAGATCCAAGCACTGGCACTTATTAGACTACATCATAGTAAGGCAGAGAGACAGAAGGGATGTATTGGACACCAGAGCAATGAGAGGCACATTATGCTGAGATCTAGATTAAGGATTTGCAGACGAAAACAACACTGCAGGATGGGTGCAAAGCCACCACGGAAGCTAAACACTAGTGCACTGAAAGGCCAAAAGAAGCAGGAAGAACTTACACAGGAAATGGATGAAAACTTGAAAGACTGGGACAGCAACAACTCACAGAATGACCTAGAAGAGAAATGGGCAACACTGAGGATATGGTGTATCAGACTGTGAGTGATGTATTAGGCTACCCTGAGAGGAAACATCAAGATTGGTTTGATGAGCATGATGAACACCTGAAGAAACTACTAGAAGCGAGGAATACAGCTAGGCAGGAAAACCTACAGTGTAACACAAGGTCGAAGAAGAAGAAATACTCAAAGGCTCAGAGTGAGCTACAGAAGTACACCAGAGAGATGAAGTCCAACTGGTGGGATGAAAAAGCAGAGAAACTTCAAACTGCAGCAGACAGGAAGGACATGAAAACATTCTTCACAGGTTTGAGAGAAATCTAAGGCCCTAAACCAAGAGGATTGATCCAACTAAAGGCTATGGATGGTGAAACGGTTTTGAAGGAGAAAGACAAGATCCTGGACAGATTTGCAGACCACTTTGACCAACTACTAAACAACCCTGGAGATCTCACTGAAGAGGCTAAAGAAGCTCTAGTGCAGCGACTAGCTGTATCAAGTCTGGATGAACCACCAAATTTTGATGAACTAATGGCAGCTATCAGGACAACACAGGATGGTAAAGCTCCAGGAAGGGATGGGATTCCAGCAGAAGTGTGGAAATTTGGTGGTGTTCAGCTGACCAACTGCCTGCACAAGCTCATCCAAGAGATATGGGATGCCCAGAAAGTACCTCAAGACTGGAAGGATGCAAGTATTGTGCCTTTGTTCAAGAAAGGTGACAGGAAGGATTGTGGAAATTACCAAGGTATATCACTACTGGCCACTGTTGGTAAGATTCTCTCACGTGTACTACGTAACAGATTCAGTGAACACATCTCTGTGGATGTAGATAGTGACTGCCTTAATGTGGCATTTAATTCAATATTAGACTCGATTGGGTTTTCTCAGAAAGTAGGAAATTCTACTCATTACCTCCACCATACATTGGACCTTGTTCTGACATATGGCATAGAAATAGAAAATCTTGTAGTGTCTCCTCATAACCCTGTACTGTCAGACCATTGTCTGTTAACCTTTGATTTTACTATTTCTGACTATTTGGCTCCTAAAGAAAAATATTATTACAGTAGATGCCTCTCAGATGATGCTGTTTCCAAATTTATGCAGATTGTTTCCTCTATGCCATGTGTCAACACAACGGAAATAAGCTATAGACAGCTTGCTCCTTCTGTAATTGATAACATGGTGGATAGTGTTACAGCTTCTCTGCATCAGACTCTAGACTTGGTGGCCCCCTTAAAAAAGAAAAACTCTAATCAGAGATTTCTAACTCCTTGGTTCAACACAGAAACTCGTAGCTTAAAACAGAAGACTCGTCAATTAGAAAGAAAATGGCGCTCCACTAATTTAGATGAAATCTATTTAGCTTGGAGAAATCATCTTTTAATTTATAAAAAATCTCTTAGAAAAGCTAGAACGAGTTATTACTCTGCATTAATAGAAGAGAACAAGAATAATCCCAGGTTTCTTTTCAGTACTGTAGCCAGGTTGACAAAGAGTCAGGACTCTGTCAATCCTAGCATTCCCTTAGAGCTTACTAGTCAGGACTTTATGAACTTTTTCAATAATAAAATTTCATCCATCAGAGATAAAATCAATCAGATTCTTCCCACAGTTAACTTAAATACTGTAACTACTACAACTCCTTCTATTGATGTCTGTCTTGATGAGTTTACTCCAGTCGACCTTTGTGAGTTAGACAAAATAGTTTCCTCATCCAAACCTTCAACTTGTCTTTTAGACCCTGTTCCTACCAGGTTATTTAAAGAAGTCTTCCCACTTATTGGTAGCTTTATTCTTCATAAAATCAATTCTTCATTAACTTTAGGCCATGTACCGCAGGCTTTTAAAACGGCTGTAATTAAACCCTTACTCAAAAAGCCAACGCTAGATCCAGGAGCTTTAGCTAACTATAGACCAATCTCTAATCTCCCTTTCATTTCAAAAATCTTAGAAAGAGTTGTTGCTATGCAATTATTTGACCACCTGCAGGGAAATGGTTTACTTGAAGAGTTTCAATCTAGGTTTAGAATCCATCATAGTACTGAAACAGCCTTAGCGAAGGTCACTAACGACCTCCTCATTGCATCTGATAATGGACTAGTTTCTGTACTTGTCCTTTTAGACCTTAGTGCAGCTTTTGATACTATCGATCATAATATTCTACTTGATAGATTAGAACACTATGTTGGACTTAATGGAACTTCGTTGCAGTGGTTTAGATCTTATTTATCTGATAGGTTCCAGTTTGTTCATGTAAATAATGAGTTTTCTTTCAACTCAAAGCTTAGTCATGGAGTTCCACAGGGATCTGTGCTAGGCCCTACTCTTTTTAGTTTATATATGCTTCCATTAGGCAACATTATTAGAAAGCACTGTATACATTTTCACTGTTATGCAGATGACAAACAATTATACCTGTCAATGAAGCCAGATGATAGTAATCAATTAGCCAAGTTAGAAGCCTGTCTTAAGGAAATCAAAGCTTGGATGACTTGTAATTTCCTGCTATTAAATTCAGATAAGACTGAAGTCATTCTTGTTGGTCCAAAAAACCTTAGAAATTCCTTTCCAAATCAAACTTTCAGTTTGGATGCAGTTACTCTTTCTCTTAATAGCTCTGTGAGGAACCTTGGAGTTATTTTTGATCAGGATTTGTCCTTCAATTCACATATTAAATTTGTTTCTAAGACTGCCTTCTATCATTTGCGTAATATTGCCAAGATTAGGAGCATCTTGTCTCAGAGTGATGCTGAGAAACTGATCCACGCTTTTGTTAGCTCGAGATTAGATTATTGTAATTCTTTATTATCAGGCTGTCCTAAAACATCTTTAAAAAGTCTTCAGCTGATCCAAAATGCTGCAGCAAGAGTTTTAACAGGTACTAGAAAGAGAGATCATATCTCTCCGGTTCTGGCCTCCCTTCATTGGCTTCCCATAGAGTTTAGAATTAAGTTTAAAATCCTTCTTCTTACTTACAAAGCTCTTTTTTTTTTTTTTCCCTCTCCCGGCGCAACACGAGTCGGCCGCCCTTTGCAACAGCGGCTCGATTCCGAGTCTTTTTCCCTTCCTCTCTCTTTTTGATCCGACTTTTTCTCACTCCACTTATATCACGGGCACACAGATCGTCCCAAATGTCTCCTGAGCCGGTGGACGGAGCCACTGTTTATAGCAGGATACGATACAGCAGGGAAGAGCTGCTAGCATTCAACCACCACCCGGTCCCATTGGAAAAACTCGACATACCGAGAGAACTGAGGCGAAAACGCCGCGGCTGCCGGGCTGGAGTAAGGCGGAGGACAAAAAATATAAGGTACAGACCCTCCCTTCCATCTGTTGTCATGGGAAATGTACGGTCGTTACTGGGAAAGGTAGATGAGCTAGCGGCTATCTGCCGCTACGATAGCACATATCGGGAGTGCTCTCTCCTTTTGTTTTCTGAGACGTGGCTAACTGAACTAGCAGCAGATGCTAACATTGAGCTGGAGGGTTTTCACATGATACGGGCTGACCGAACACCAGACAGTGGCAAAGCAAGGGGCGGTGGAGTGATAATGTATATTAACAACAACTGGTGCAGACCGGGACATATCACTGTTAAACAACGACACTGCAGCAAAGACATTGAGTTGCTAGCTGTTAGCATGCGGCCTACATATCTCCCGAGAGAACACTCACACGTGATCTGCATTGTTGTTTATGCAAATCTGACGGCGAACGCTAGGACAGCGCGTGACGTCATCCATTCAGTAACCAGCAGGCTGCAGACAGAACACCCAGATGCTCTTCTTCTCATCTCAGGCGATTTCAACCATGTTTCACTATCTCCCATTCTACCCACGTTCACCCAGTATGTCACATGCCACACTAGAGACAATAAAACACTGGACTTATTCTACGCAAACACTAAGGAGGCGTACACCTCATCACAACTCCCCCCACTCGGGAGATCGGATCACAACTTGGTTCATCTCCGGCTGGTGTACAAACCCCTAGTGCACAGACAACCTCCGGCCATGCGCACAGTGGAGTTATGGTCTGAGGAGACAATGGACACTCTAAAGGGCTGTTTTGAAGCCACCGCCTGGAAGCAGCTCTGCGATCCACATGGTGAGGACATCGATGGCCTCACTCATACCTTCACGGGCTACCTCAGCTTCTGTGTGGACAAATCCGTTCCCACCAAGACCATACGGTGTTGCTCAAACAACAAACCCTGGATCAACCCTGAGATAAAAACATTTCTGAGAGAGAAGAAGAGGATCTTCAGGTCGGGGAACAGGGAGATGTTGAAGTCCGTACAGAGGGAGCTGAGGAGAAAGATGAGAGAAGGCAAGGACAGCTTCAGGAAGAAGATGGAGGACAAGCTGCAACAGAGCGACATCAGCGGGGTCTGGAGAAACCTCAAAACCATCTCTGGGCTCCAGAATACCTCCCCCCAGGCCACGGGGGGCAGGGAGTGGGCGAACAACCTGAATCTGTTTTTCAATAGGTTTGACCAACCGCCCTCCCCCCTGACTGCACAACAACCACTGCTGCCTCTAAAGAAATCAAGTCCTGCTGCCCACTCCCCACTCCACCAACACCCCCCCACTCCCAACACACAGCCCCCCATCCTGACCCTGACCAGGACCCAGGTGAGGACGGAGCTGAGGAAGATCAAGGCGAGGAAGGCGTCGGGACCGGATGGCATCAGCGCAAAGCTCCTCAAGTCCTGTGCAGACCAGCTGTGTGGGATTGTGACGTACATCTTCAACCTGAGCCTGAAGCTGGGGAGGGTACCACAGCTGTGGAAAACATCTTGTGTGGTACCTGTACCAAAAACTTCCCACCCCAAAGACCTGAACAGCTACAGACCGGTGGCCTTGACGTCCCACTTGATGAAGACCCTGGAGAGACTGCTCCTTGCTCACCTCCGCCCCCTGGTGGAACCAGCGATGGATCCACTCCAGTTTGCCTACCAGCATGGCATTGGGGTGGAGGATGCGGTGATCTTCCTCCTTCACCGTTCTCTGTCCCACCTGGAGAAGCCCGGGAATATGGTGAGGATCATGTTCTTTGACTTCTCCAGTGCTTTCAACACCATCCAACCGATGATCCTGAAGGACAAGCTGCTGCGCACAGGGGTGGACCAGCACCTGTCATCATGGATCCTGGACTACCTCACGAACCAGCCTCACTTTGTGAGAACCCGGGACTGTGTGTCCGACACGATCATCGGTAGCACGGGGGCCCCCCCAGGGAACGGTGCTGGCTCCCTTCCTGTTCACTCTTTATACTGCGGACTTCTCACATAACACAACACACTGCCATCTACAGAAGTTCTCTGATGACTCTGCAATCGTTGGCCTCATCTCCAATGGAGATGAAGCTGAGTACAGAGGGCTTATCCAGGACTTCGTGGACTGGTGCCATCGGAACTGCCTCCAGATCAACGCGAGGAAAACTAAGGAGCTGGTGGTGGACTGCCGCAGGCATGGGCAGCCCCTCACAGCACCAGTAAATATACAGGGAACAGACATCGAGATGGTGACATCCTATAAGTACCTGGGTGTTCTTCTGAACAATAAACTAGCCTGGTCACACAATACTGACGCACTCTACAAGAAGAGACAGTGCAGGCTGTTCCTACTGAGGAGGCTCAGGTCTTTTGGTGTACAAGGGGCGCTGCTGAAGACATTCTATGACACGGTGGTGGCATCAGCCATCACTTTTGGAGTGGTCTGCTGGGGCAGTGGCATTACTGCAGCCAATAGGAAGAGACGGAACAAACTGATCAAGAAAGCTAGCTCTGTCCTGGGGCAGCGCCTTGATCCGGTGGAGGAGATAGGAGAGAGAAGGACGGTGGCTAAACTGTCATCTCTGCTGGAGTCCGAGTTTCACCCTATGCAGGACATACTGAATGCACTGAGGAGCTCATTCAGCAGCAGACTACATCATCCCAGGTGCACAACCGAGAGGTTTCGCAGGTCCTTCCTACCAACGGCTGTCAGACTGTACAACCTAAGCAGGGCTGCTCGCAGAGATAGCAAAAAGACGTAACAAACTAATAGTTTTTTTGAATGCAAAAGATGCAATAGTCTTACACAATGGTCCCCTCCGGCATACAACTAGGAAAATACCAGTCACTATGGAGGGTGAGAATATGTATGGGCACATAATCATACCATGTAGGATAACTAAGTAGACGGTTATGCCGTTTCATCCCATCTAGCAACAATGCTCTGCACTGTGTGCGTTTATGTTTATATATCTATATATTTATTCCATCTAGCTACAATGCTCCGCACTGGGTGTGTTTATGTTTATATATCTATATATTTATTCCATCTAGCTACAATGCTCCGCACTGTGTGTTTATATATCTACATATTATTCCATCTAGCTACAGTGCTCCGCACTGTGTGTGTTTATATATTTACATATTTATTCCATCTAGCTACAATGCGCCGCACTGTGTGTTTATATACTCATATATTTATTCCATCCTCCAGCTACAATGCTACAATGCTCTACACTGTGTGTCTGTGTGTGTGTATATATATTTTATAGTGATATGTACATATGTATATTAGCTGCTCTTGCTTGCTTGTTTTTTTTCTTGCCTTCTGATTGTTGCTCTGAGTGTTGCTATCCCTGTGCTGTTGCAATCCTGGAATTTCCCCGTTGTGGGACTAATAAAGGCTTATCTTATCTTATCTTATCTAAACCAGGGGTCGGGAACCTATGGCTCGCGAGCCAGATGTGGCTCTTTTGATGGCTGCATCTGGCTTGCAGACAAATCTTTAATTATAAGGTTCAAGTTCAAATGGGGTTGCCGTATTTTGCTGTCGAAAATAGCGGCCGATGTGCGCATGTGCAAAAGGGTCCGCACAACGGCTTGTCGTGAGTAAACTTCCCCCGTTTTAATCACGTTGTCAGCTAACTAATTTTAGAAACCCTTTTGAGAAGATGGCTAAAAGAAAAAGAGATGAGGAGTATCGTACTTTTCAGCAGGAATGGACAGAGGAATTTGCCTTTGTGGAGAGAGCAGGTTCTGCAGTGTGTCTAATATACAATGATAAAATTGCATCTATGAAACGGTCAAATATAAAGCGGCACTTCGACACATGCCATACTACATTTGCATCGAAATATCCTGCGGGGGACAGCAGGAAGAAAGCATGTCAAGAGCTACTATCAAGAGTGCAAGCTAGTCAGCAGCAACTCTGTGTTTGGACCCAACAAGGTGACTGGAATTCGGCTAGCTTTGCTGGCGCTTTAGCAATTGTGAGAAACGGAAAGCCATTTACAGATGGGGAGTACGCCAAAGCATTCATGCTTGATGTTGCCAAGGAACTTTTTGACGACTTTTCGGATAAAGACAAGATAATTCAACGGATAAAAGACATGCCTCTGTCGGCAAGAACTGTTCACGATCGTACCATCATGATGTCAAATCAAATTGAGGCAACGCAAGTGAAGGACATAAATGCGGCACTGTTTTTTTCTCTCGCTTTGGATGAGTCAACAGACATAAGCAATTTATCCCAGTTCAGCGTGATTGCAAGGTATGTTGTCGGTGACACACTACATGAGGAAAGTCTTGCTGTTTTGCCTATGAAAGGGACAACAAGAGGGGAGGATCTATTCAAGTCCTTCACTGAGTTCGCTAAAGAAAAAAATCTACCGATGGATAAACTTGTTTCGGTGTGCACTGATGGTGCTCCGTGCATGGTGGGGAAAAACAGAGGATTCGTAGCGCTTCTTCGTGAACATGAAAAGAGACGCATCCTAAGTTTTCACTGCATCCTACATCAGGAGGCGCTTTGTGCTCAGATGTGTGGTGAGCAGCTTGGTGAGGTGATGTCGCTGGTCGTTCAGGTGGTCAACTTTATTGTTGCCCGAGCTTTAAATGATCGCCAGTTTAAAACACTGCTGGATGAAGTTGGGAATAATTATCCTGGTCTGCTTCTGCACAGCAACGTGCGTTGGTTGTCAAGGGGGAAGGTGCTCAGCCGTTTTGCGGCTTGTCTGAGCGAAATCCGGACTTTTCTTCTGAGGACTTGGGATGCAGCCTTCAGGGCTGGTGACACTGCAGGACTACCAACAGCAAGAGCCAACTTGCCCCGTGGCATCAAGGAGGAAAAATGACAGTACAGCAAGAAAATATCCGGCCACTTCAGCAGCACCGAAGATGCACAGTCTCTCTGGTGTGGTATACAGACCCTCACCAACTTCAAACCTCCACCTCAGACCTGTGCGAGTGACATCACACTGCTTAACAACCTAAATGTCATATTTGGCCACTCTGAAGCACAAAACAGCACATCAGCACAGAAGACCACTCCTCCCCCAGACAAGCAGGCTATAAGTCTGGATCCGGCTAGCATGAAGAGGACCCTCTCCAGGATCACCCCATGCAAGACAGCTGGACCAGACAACATACCAGGTCGCCTTCTGAAGGACTGTGCGGAGGAGCTCAAGAATGTCCTGGCCGACATCTTCAACATCTCCCTGAATCAAGCTGTTGTCCCCACGTTGCAAAACTGCTACCATAATACCAGTCCCAAAGAAGCCTGTCCCATCCAGCTACAATGATTACTGGTCAGTTGCACTGACCTCCATCATAATGAAGTGCTTCGTGCGGCTGGTCATGCAGAACATCAAGTCCACCCTGCCTCCCTCCCATGACCCATCTCAGTTTACATACAGGTCAAACAGATCCACAGAAGAGATCATCTTTGCTGCCCTCCATCCAGCCCTCACCCACCTGGACTCAAAGAACTCCTGTATGTGCAAATGCTGTTCTTGGACTTCAGTTCAGCATTCAACACAATCATCCCCCAGCACCTAGTACAAAAACTCAGACACTTGGTACTCAAAACCTCTCTCTGTAACTGGGTGCTGGACTTTCTCACAGAGAGGCCACAGAACATGTGAGTCGGCAACACCTCCAGGACCATCACACTGAGCACAGGGGCCCCAAAAGGGTGCGTGCTCAGCCTGCTGCTCTTCGATCTGCTGATCCATGACTGTGTACCAGCCTACAGCACCAACCACATCATCAAATTTGCAGATGACACGATGGTGGTGGTCCTCATCACCAACAATGAAGAGGCCAACTACAGAAATGAGGTGAGCCAACTGGTCAAGTGGCGTAAAGACAATAATTCTTTTTCTTTCAAAGGTCTTTTTATTATTATTAATTGAAGTATCAATACAATACAAAGTATTAGAAATTTTCATTTTTGTTTCAACCAAACAGTAAAAAACTAGAACTTAAAGCCAACAAATGTAAATGCTTCAAAGCACAAAAACCTTTAAACAGTAAAAAAAAAAAAAAAAAAAAATACAAAGAAAAATTGTGTGTGTGAAGTGGGGGTGGGGTAAAGGGGATATGAGCTACTCAGAAACTATAATCGTGGGTCTTTCAAAGAAATCAAGAAACGGGCGCCATAATTTATAGAATTTGTTTTCAGAGCCACAGACTGTATATCTGATTTTTTCTAAATCCAAACAGGACATTATATCTTTTATCCACTGTAAATGTGAAGGGGGCGAAGAGTCTTTCCACTTCAGTAATACAGCACGTCTGGCCAATAATAATGAAAATTTGAATACTTTTAATTTGGAACTTGGCAAGACAAGTTCTGGAGCCACACCAAAAATGGCGCATAATGGATCAGGTTTAATTTGATATTGCAGGACTTCAGACATAGTGATAAAAACAGAATGCCAAAAATTCATCAATGCAGGGCAGGACCAATACATGTGAAGCAAAGTGCCAGGAGCGCTACCACACTTTTCACAAGTGTGGTAGCGCTATATCCGAGTAAATACGTGCTAACTTAACCTTGGACAGGTGCATCCGGTGTACAATCTTAAATTGAATAAGAGCGTGACGAGCACACATTGATACAGTGTGAACCTGGCCTAGAATAGAGTCCCACAGTTCATCAGTAAAAGTAAAATTAAGATCTTGTTCCCAGTTCAATTTGATAGCGGCCAGAGAAGAAGATTGTAAATTTGAAATTAAATTATATAAAACTGACATTACCCCCTTAGAAGTTGGTTTAACTAATAAAAAATCATCTAGAGGATTATCAGAAGGTTTTTGAGGGAATTGTTTTGTCATGGTTTGCACATAATGTCTGACCTGGAGGAAGCGGAAAAAATGTGTAGAAGTGATGTCGAATTTGGTGGAAAGTTGAGAAAAACTTGCAAATTGACCATCAAAATATAAATCCGCAAAAGATTTTAAACCTTTTCTGTGCCATATATGAAATGCACTATCAATAGTTGATGGGGTAAATAAATGATTTGCGGCAATTGGACTTCTAATGGAAAAAAACTGAAGACCGAAATTTTTCCTGAATTGAGACCAAATTCTAAGAGACTGACGAACTACTTTATTATTACCCAATGTAGACAAAGCAAGGGGAAGTGGTGAACCTAAAATTGCCGGTAGGGAAGTTTGATTGTCCACATGTGACTCCATAAGGATCCAAATAGGTGATTTGGGTTCCAGATAAAAATGTTTCCAATATAACATGCACCTGATATTTGCTGCCCAGTAGTAATATTGAAAGTTAGGCAGAGCCATGCCACCTACTGATTTGGGTCTTTGAAGAAAAACTTTCCTCAATCTCGGATGTTTACCATTCCAAATAAATGAGGTAATCAGAGAGTCCAAAGACTTAAAAAAGGATTTAGGAATAAAAATGGGGAGACATTGAAACAAATATAAAAACTTTGGAAGTAACATCATTTTTACAGAATTGATTCTGCCAATTAAAGACAAGGATAATGGGGACCATTTGGAAAGTATTAACTTGCACTGGTCAAGTAAGGGGAGAAAATTATTTTTAAACAAGTAATTAAATTGTTTAGTGACACATATCCCAAGATAATTAAAATGATCAATAACAACCTTGAAAGGAAAATTTTCAAAATCCTGAACTTGAATCTTTTCATTAATCAGAAACAGTTCACTCTTATTAAGATTAATTTTATAACCAGAAAACCTACTAAAACTATCCAAAATATTAAGTATAGCGGGTAATGAAGTAAGTGGGTTGGAGAGAAATAATAAAAGATCATCAGCATAGAGTGAAACCCTATGCTCAATGCCACCCCTACGAATGCCTAGAAAGTCCCGGCTCCCACGGATTGCAATAGCTAACGGCTCAACTGCCAAGGCAAAGAGCAACGGGCTCAAAGGACAGCCTTGCCTCGTACCACGGTAAAGTCTAAAATAGTCAGAATAGCGACAATTAGTTAACACTGAAGCTAAAGGACTAGCATAGAGAAGTTTAATCCAGGAACAGAAGGAAGGACCAAAACCGAACCTCTCCAAAGTAAAAAACAAATACTCCCACTCAACCCTATCGAATGCCTTTTCAGCGTCCAAACTAATAAGACATTCAGGTATGTTGTGGTGAGGAGTATAAATAATATTAAACAACCGCCGCAAGTTAAAAAAAGAATGGCGATTTTTAATGAAACCGGTTTGGTCCTGTGAAATTATAAAAGGAAGAATCTTTTCCAACCTTGAAGCTAACAACTTTGACAAAATTTTAACATCGGTATTTAACAAGGAAATAGGCCTGTAAGAAGCACAATCAACAGGATCCTTATCCTTTTTAAGCAACACAGTGATACAGGCCTGATAGCATGAAGGAGGAAGTGTACCAGAGTCAAGCGACAGGGGCGAGGTCATCAGAGAATTTTTTGAAAAAATCAGCGGAAAATCCATCAGGTCCTGGAGATTTTCCTGATTGCATGGATGATATTGCCAGCTGAATTTCTTCTTTTGTGATGGGAGCTTCTAAAATTTGCCGAGATTCTGAAGAAATCGAAGGAATATCAATAGAATCAAAAAAAATTTCCAAATCCTTTAAGTTTGTTGTATATTCTGAGGTATATAATTTGGAATAAAATGACCTGAAAATATCATTAATCGCTTGTTGGTCAGATGTCACCTCTCCTTTATCTGTCCTAACTCCAGTAATAAATTGCTTAGCTCTAATACCACGTAGTTGATTAGCTAGAAGTTTACTGGTTTTTTCGCCATGTTCATAAAATTCACTGTTGTTCCTTATTAAACAACCTTCAATTTGTCGAGTAGAAAGTAAATTAAGTTTAGTTTGTAATGTCATACGTTCCTTGTACAGAGCGGGTGATGGAGATTGAGCATATTGTCTGTCAATGTCCAGGATTTGATCTAAAATAGCCTTCTGTTCCTGTATTAAGGATCGTCTTTTAAATGCTGCCAATGAAATAAATTCCCCCCTAAGAAATGCCTTCATGGCCTCCCATATCGTTTTATTTGACATACCAGGAGTTTTATTTTCTTTCAAAAAAAAATTAATTTTAGAAGAAATATTCGTAACCAATTTTTCATCTGTAAGTAATAATGGATCCAATCTCCAATGCTTTCTCATGGAGTCACATCCATGGAGGATCATTTTAAGTACAAGAGGGGCATGATCAGAAACCGAGATGCTATCATAACTGCAAGAGCAAAGGTTATTAATTAATAAATTGTCAACAAAAAAATAATCTATTCTGATATAAGTATGGTGTACGTGAGAGAAAAAAGAATAGTCCCTGCCGTTAGGATGTAAAAAACGCCAAGGATCTGTAAGGCTATATTCCTCAAGAAAAGACTTAACATAAGTTGCAGATTTATTAAGACTAGCAGGTTTTGAAGATGAGCAGTCTAAGATCGGATCCATATACAAATTAAAGTCACCCCCAAGAATTAGAGAGTGAGTATTTAAATCTAGAAGTTGCGAAAAAAGGTTGCGAAAAAAGTGCACATCATCAAAATTCGGTGCATACAGATTAGCCAAAGTGACATGTTTATCGCCAAGTTTACCTGATACTATTACAAATCGTCCATTTTTATCTGATACAACATTAGAGGGAATAAATGGGATATTTCGATCAATAAGAATAGCAGCGCCCCTGGCCTTAGCTTTAAAATTTGAATGAAAAAATTGTCCTGACCAACATTTTGACAAACGCAAGTGGTCGGAATCCTGCAAATGGGTTTCCTGCAAAAACAGTACCCCAGGCTTAAATTGCTTTAGACGTGACATGACTCTCTTTCGTTTAATTGGATGGTTCAACCCCTTCACATTCCAGCTTACCAAAGTAAGATTACTATTCATTCAAAGAGTAAAATTTATATATTATGTTGTGTAGCCCAAAGAAGAATAAAGTGAGGTACGGGTAAAAAAAAAAAAAAAAAGGAAGGGGTAAGGGGGGTGTAAATAAAACCATGACAAAAAAACAAAACAAAAAAAAATAAATAAAAAAATAAAAATAAAAAAAAAATAAAAAAATAAAAAAATCCAAAAACCAAACCTATAACAACACTCCAGCCGGTTGCAAAAAAACAGCAACCGCTCCATCTCCAGCTCTATTTTCATCCTAACAGAATGCTCCCATACAACTGGCTTCAATCCTGCATAATATGAACGTTTTACCCTAAAAAAAAAAAAATAAATAAGATAAAATTAAAAAAAAGAATTAAGTAAACAACAACGTATAGGGAGCCAATTTTACCTTGTTTTTAAACATCTGAAAATGCATCAATGTCCAGTCAGTGCAGCTTCAATGAAGTAACAAGCAGCCCAGCGCGGCAGCTGGTCAACCCAGAAATGTCCAGTTCAAGGCGAAAATTGCTGGTTTCTCTCCATAGTTTGCATGAAGCAGGTGGCCTCCGAGACGGACGCCAGCCACTGGTTTTTGCCGTCTGGAAGAGTTATCCGGAGCCTGGCGGGGAAAAGAAGAGAAGGACGAAAACCTCTCTTGTACAACTCGGACATAACCTCCTTATATTCGGCTCGTTGCTTCTGAACGTCGGCGTTATAATCCTCGTAGAACTGAAGTTTATGCCCACGATATTCCAAAGTCCCACGGCGTCTCCGTGCTTCTCTCATCACCAAGTCTTTGGTCCGAAACCGGTGGAAACAAATAATGACAGCGCGCGGCTTCCCATTCGGACTCGGCTTGGACATGAGGCTGCGGTGGGCTCTATCCAGCTCTGGGGGAGATGGCAAAGTTTGTGTGCCAAAGACGTCCACCAACAGCCGAGAAAAAAATTCAGATGGCCGTGGACCCACATCAAAGGACTCCGGCAGACCCACCAGACGAATATTCAGCCTCCTGCTTCTTCCCTCCAGGTCAGAAAGTTTGTTTTTCAAAAGTTTGTTCTCCTCCTGTATTGACTCGCATGTAACTTCAAGCGCCGCTAGGCGCTGGCTGACGTCCTCCGCGTTGTTTTCAAGGTCGCCAATGCGTTGCTCCTGGTTCGCCACATCTGCTTGAATTTTGTCCAGCTTACCATTAATAAGTTCAAATGAGGCTTTGAAGTCAGCAGCTATGGACATTCTGTGTTGCTCAAGCAAGGCAACAAGTGCAGGGTTAAGGCTGATACTAGCATCCTCAGCTAAGCTGGTGTTAATATTGTTCCCTGCTGCCTCCTTTTCAGTCTGCTTTCTTGTTTTGGACATATTTCAAAACAGATTCTGCACGTATTAAATGTCCAAAACATTAACAGCTTACAGCAAAATAGGGTTTAAAAAGTAAAGAAAAAAATATAGCAGGAGCCAGCAACGCACACACCTACTCCATTGCCAGCACACCTGAAGCCAGAAAGACAATAATTCAATTCAGTTCAGCTTTATTTATAATGCGCAACATCACAACAAAGGCTGTCTCGTGGCGCCACAGTGCAGAAAAAAAAAAAAAAAACCACAGTCACAGAAAGACCCAGCAATAAGACGATCCCCTATGAGCAAGCACTAAGTGACAGTGGAGAGGAAAAACTCCCATTTGGAAGGAAGAAACCTCTAGCAGAACCAGGCTCAGGGGGGGGCAGTCGTCTGCTGCGACTGGCTGGGGATGAGGGGATAGGGAGGATGGAAAGGACAGACATAAAGAACATAGCAGTAAGATGCCAAGTATAATGTTGGAGGTCAACCAGCAGTATGGATCAGATAACAACAGAACAAGAGTGGGGTTAAAAGACACAAAAACCCTCCTTAAACAAAAGCTATATTAAAAAGGAAGGATTTTACTCTGTTCTTAAAAACAGAGACCGAGTCTGACTCCCGGACCCAGAGTGGTAACTGGTTCCAGAGAGAAGGGGCTTGGTAGCAGAAGGCTCTGCCTCCCACTGTACTTTTGGAAATTCTGGGCACCACAAGTAAGCCAGCATTTTGGGAGCGTAATACTCTATTAGGATGGTAAGGTAATATCAGATCTTTTATATATTGGGGGGCCAGATTGTTAAGAGCTTTGAAAGTAAGGAGAAGGATTTTAAACTTGATTCTGAATTCTATGGGAAGCCAATGGAGGGAGGACAGAACTGGGGAAATATGATCTCTTTTTCTAGAACCAGTTAAAACTCTAGCAGCAGCATTTTGAATCAACTGAAGATTTTTTAAAGATACTTTAGGACAACTAGATAATAGCGAATTGCAATAATCTAATCGAGAACTGACAAAGGCGTGAATCAGTTTCTCAGCATCATTCAGAGACAAGATGCTCCTGATCTTGGCAATATTGTGCAGATAGAAGGCAGTCCAAGAAACAGTTTTAATATGTGAATTAAAGGACAAATCCTGATCAAAAATCACTCCAAGGTTCCTCACACAATTGTTCAGAGTGAGAGTGGCAGCATCTAAATTAAGGGCATAATCTGAAAAAGAATTTCTAAGATGTTTTGGGCCAACAACAATGACTTTAGTCTTATCAGAGTTCAATAGTAAAAAATTACAAGTCATCCAAGCTTTGATGTCCTTAAGACAGAATCAGAATGAACTTTATTGCCAAGCATGTTTACCACATACGAGGAATTTGACTTGACATTAGGTGCGCCCATAGGCGCTCACTAATGACGCGGCAGCCGTACAAGGCGCCTAATACAGTGGAGGGTAAAGAGGGGGAGGGGGAGGGGATGACACAATGGGCAGAGAGAAAAAAAAAACAGTTTATCAAAATAAAGCTCGTTCGAATGAGCAAGATTGTGATCACATAGAAAAAAACCCTCTAATTGCACAATTAGCAGACAATACAGATCCACACAAAAACAAAGCAAGAGAGAGACCAGTGTGTGTATGTCAGTGGTAGTGATATCAGTGTGAATGCAGTGTGTGAAATATCAGTTACTGATGGACAACAAATCCTCTCTCCTCGGCAATGGCTAGATGTTATGTCTTTAGTGTCCTAAACATAGATAACATGTCCAGTTCATGTCAGATGGTAAAATCCCATGCTAGTCACGTGATAACGCTGTCCTTAGAGAGTTTAGTTGCTACACATCAGTGTTTGGGTTAGGGAGAAGCCAAAACTCCCTTCTCCCTTATCTTCTCTCCTGGAGGAATGAATGCCAAGGACGCTGAATCAAGGTCTAATAAGCACAGATCACTTAGAGCATAGAAATTTCCTCTCTCATGCGATTCTGTGCATCACAATTTACATACATAGGCTTTAAAAAACATTCCCTGGAGAGCACCCAGCGACTCAAGATGTATCCCACCTTCTGATTCAGTTCCAAACATAGATAAACATGTCCAAGAGAGTCCATCTCTCTTCAGTGCATGCCAAACAAAGAGGAACCTTCCACTCTGCTAGGTGGAAGAAGGACTATTCTCCTGACCTGTGTTGGGTCAGCTCTTTGAATGGGGAGCCATATCCTACACAGATCCTCATTCTTGATGATTTTCCACACAGCCAACACTGGCCCCTGCTTGTACACATTGGCCTACAACTTCCAGTCATATACAGCCCAAGGAAGATGCGCTGGAACTTCCGCAAAGCCAACTGGAAGAAATTCAGTGAAACTCTGGACCGGAGCATTGGTACCATCCCACTCCACACCATCACTGTAGATGAAGCATACAACCACTTCTGCAGCGCAATCTTCAAGGCTGCCCATACTGCAATCCCACGAGGCTACCGACCCCTCTATGTCCCATGTTTGGACGGAGAAAGTGCTGCCCTCCTACAATCCTATCAAACATCAGGGGACCCAGAGATAGCAGACCATCTCATTGAATCGCTAAATACAGCCCGGCGAAAGAAATGGGAGGAGACAGTTGCTGACCGGAGCTTTACCCACTCTAGCAGGAAATGTTGGAGCCTCATCCGTCACCTAGGAGCTGCACAGAAGCCCCCTAGCCAAAGCCGAGCATCCGTCACACCCAACCAAGTTGCATCCCACCTACTGACTATCGCCAAAGCACCCCAAGACAAAGACACCAGAAGAGCAGTTACAACTGAGCTAAAAAAACACCAAAAAATGCCTGTAGAGGAAACAAACCCTGAACCCTTCGAGGCTGCTGAACTGGAGAGAGTCCTACAGGGCCTGAAATGTGGAAAGGCAGCAGGATACTTTAACATCTTCCCAGAATTCATGAAGAATCTTGGCCCCCGAGCCCTAACCTGGTTGACACAATTCTACACAAGGATCACACAAACAAACTCGATCCCAAAGAAATGGCGGACAGCAAAGGTCATTGCCATCCCAAAACCTGGCAAAGACCACAAACTACCAGCAAGCTACCGCCCAATCTCCCTACTCAGCGTTCCTTACAAAATCATGGAGCGCCTAATACTGCAACGCATTTCCCCAGAAATAGAGGATATTCTAAGTGTGGATCAAGCAGGTTTCCGCAAGGACCGCAGTACAGGAGAACAAGTACTGGCCCTAACCACCTTCATTGAAAATGGCTTCGAGAGCAGACTGAAGACAGGGGCTGTGTTTCTCGATCTTACAGCCGCCTATGATACGGTCTGGCACAAAGGCCTCCTCCTGAAACTTATAAAGGCGATCCCTGCTTGGGCAACAGCAATTATAAAAACCCTGCTGACCAACCGAAGGTTCAGAGTCCACCTCAGTCAGAACACAAGTGCATGGAGAATGCAGAAAAACGGACTCCCACAAGGCTCAGTTCTAGCTCCAACTCTGTTCAACCTCTACATAAACGACCTGCCTACTACAAAATCCCGCAAATTCATCTATGCAGATGACATCTGTTTGGCATTCCAAGCACCAGACTTTGAACCACTGGAACGGGTGCTCACGGAAGATCTTGCTAAACTGGACCAGTTCTGCAAAATCTGGCGCCTAAAACCAAGCCCAGCAAAAACCGTCTCCAGTGTATTTCATCTCCACAATGCAAAAGCTGCCAGAGAACTAAACATCCACCTGAGCGGACTCAAGCTTAAGCATGCCCCAAATCCAACTTATCTTGGAGTGACCCTTGATAGGACCTTATCCTTCAAGGAACATCTAAAGGGGACGGCTGCTAAGGTGAAAGTACGAAACAACCTGCTCTGCAAGCTCGCTGGTGCAAAATGGGGGGGCGGCAGTCTCCACCCTGCGCACCTCAGCACTGGCCCTTTCATACTCTGTAGCAGAATATTGTGCCCCTGTCTGGTCCAGGTCATCTTACACACACCATGTAGACACCCAGCTCAACTCAACCATGAGAACTATAACTGGAACAATCCGCTCAACACCACTCCCCTGGCTCTCTGTACTGTCAAACATAGCCCCTCCACACATCCGGCGAGCAGCATTAACTCAAAGGATGCTCCAAAAAGTTAAAGATTTTCCTCACTTACCAATCCATGCAGATATCTACACCCCATCCACTGCCCGACTTTCATCCAGACGGCCGATTTGGAAAAACCCTCCCCCAGCTGACTTTACCATCCAGACAGCTTGGCAAGAGGAATGGGAAACCAAGGAGGTCCCAAACAAACAGCTGGTGATAAACCCCAACCAACAGGTCCCGGGCACCAACCTCCCAAGGAGACAGTGGTCTACACTCAATCGCTTCAGGACTGGACATGGCCCCTGCTTGGCCAGCCTTCACAGATGGGGCAGTAGCCCTAGCCCACTGTGCGCATGTGGAGAGGAGCAAACTATGGAACACATCATAGAGGCTTGCCCGCTCCAAAGACTGGAAGGAGGATTACACACCCTCCATACAGCCAACCAGGAGGCAACTGCTTGGCTTAAGGACTTTGCATTCGCTAAATAAAATAAAAAGTGCATGCCAGATGGTAATTCCATGTTAGTCACATATTTGCCGCTATCAGTGCTCTCCCCAGCTGGTCGAATTAATTGAAGGAGCTTCGCTGGGTCCGCATTTTGATTAGCTCTTCCAAACTTCTTTAATTTTCGATACACCAGGAAAACTCCAGAGCCAAAACAGGTAGATGTCTTCCACATCTTCAATCGAATCATGCAGACACATGAATACTAATTGTTCCATGAGTCTCTCCACTTGGGCTCCTCCTGGCCCGATTTACTGATAAAAAGTGGTGTCAATAGCATTAAAGCCCAGCTCAAAAAAATAATTTTCCGTTTGGGTCGAGATGCAGCAGAAGAAGAGCGAGACACAGACAGGACAAAGCAAGCTGGGATCAGTAAAGGGAGGAGGAGAAGGGAGAGGGAAAGAAATGCGTCTGCTCTCTCTGATAGCCGGAAGAAGAAGTCGAGAAGACAGGCATCTAACTTGGCCAACTGATCACAGTCATCAGGCTTCATTGACAGGTATAGTTGTGTGTCATCTGCGTAACAGTGAAAATGTATACAGTGCTTTCTGATGATATTGCCCAACGGGAGCATATATAGACTAAAAAGAATAGGGCCCAACACAGATCCCTGTGGAACTCTGTGACTGAGCTTAGAGCTGGAAGAAAATCCATCATTGACATGGACAAACTAAAATCTATCAGACAAATAAGATCTAAACCACTGCAACGGAGTTCCACTGAGTCCAACAAAGTGTTCCAATCTATCAAGTAGAATGGCATGATCGATAGTGTCAAAGGCTGCACTGAGATCTAAAAGAACAAGAACAGAGATAAGTCCATTATCAGATGCAGTCAGGAGGTCATTAGAGACCTTCACTAAGGCAGTTTCAGTGCTGTGATGAGCTCTGAACCCAGATTGAAACACCTCAAACAAACCAACTCCCTGCAAATGGTCAGATAATTGCACAGCAACAACTCTTTCCAAGATTTTTGAAATGAAAGGCAAATTAGAGACTGGTCGATATTTGGCCAAAACTCCAGGATCGAGTGTTGGTTTTTTTAAGTAAGGGTTTAATTACAGCAGTTTTAAAAGCCAGTGGAACATAACCCAGAGTTAAAGAAGAATTAATGATAAGAAGAATACGGCTTCCAATAATTGGGAAAATAATTTTAAATAACCTGGAAGGAACAGGGTCCAGAAGGCAAGATGAAGGCTTAGAAGAGGAAATTATTTTATCCAACTCTAAGAGGTCGATTGGAGCAAACTTATCTAAGCAGATATCAATTGAGGGAGTTGCAGTAGTTAATGTACTAGAGTTTACGGTAGGAAGAATCTGACTGATTTCATCTCTAATAGATAAAATTTTAAGATTGAAGTAGTTCAGAAAGTCCTGACTAGAGAGCTCAGGGGGGATGCGAGGATTGACCGAGTCCTGGCTCTTTGTAAGCCTGGCTATAGTGTTGAAGAAAAACCTGGGGTTATTCTTGTTTGCTTCTATTAATGCAGAATAGTAGCTTGATCTAGCTTTTCTAAGAGATTTTTTGTAGATTAAGAGATGAATTCTCCACGCCAAGTAGAATTCATCTGAATTAGTTGAACGCCATTTTCTTTCCAATTGACGAGTTTTCTGTTTTAAGCCACGAGTTTCTGAGTTAAACCAAGGGGTAAGAAATCTCTGGTTAGACTTTTTCTTTTTTAAAGGGGCTACCAAATCTAGAGTCCGATGCAGAGAGGCAGTAACACCATCAACCATGCTATCAATCACGAATGGAGCAGACTCTCCATCACTTATTTCTGGTGTTTCTGTTGTGTTGACCCATGGCATAGAGGAAACAATCTGCAAAAATTTAGCAACGTCACCAGAAAGACATCTGCTGTAGTAGTATTTTTCTTTAGGAAATAAGTGATCAGAGATAATGAAATCAAAAATTAACAGACAATGGTCAGACAGTACAGGATTATGAGGAGACACTACCAGATTTTTGATATCTATACCATAAGTCAAAACAAGGTCCAATGCATGGTGGAAATAATGGGTAGAATTTTTTTACTTTTTGGGAAAACCCCATTGAGTCTAAAATTGAACTGAAAGCCTTATTAAGACAGTCACTCTCAATATCAACATGTATATTAAAGTCTTCTACAATAATTGTTCTATCGGTTTTCAGCACTAAATCAGCTAAAAATTCGTCAAATTCCGATAGAAACTCTGAAAAGGCCGTGGGAGGACGATAAACTATGGCAAAGAGAATTGGGTTCAAGCCAAGATTGCCAACAGGCCCCACACTGAGGACCAAACCTTCAAGGAATTAAAACATAATTTCTGCTTAACATTAACTAGTAATTTAGAATGGAAAATTGCCGCCACTCCACCACCACGACCAGAACCTCTGGGGTTATGACAGTTTAAATACCCAGAGGGAGTTGATTCATTCAAACCAACATAATCATCAAGCCCAAGCCAGGTCTCTGTGAGGGACAGTAGATCAATCTGGTGATCGATTAATAGATCATGGACCAGAAGAGACTTAGATGATAGAGACCTAATGTTTAATAAGCCACATCTAATTTTTAAACTTTGCGGGGACAGAGGCCAAATTATTAATTTTGTTAATTTTAGGGACTTGAGGCTGGATTAGAATTTTACCAACATTTTGTTTAATCAATCTGAGAAGTTTATGCATTCTATTTTTTTTTACTTTTTTATTAACTTTAGAGGGAGCAGAAAAAGGTTCTCTAAGGGAGGAGACAGGGGCAAAGTTGAAAGGTGGTGGAAGAGGAGGAGCTGCAGAAGTGCGAGTGTTTTTCAGGTTGTGTTGTATTTGTCCTGGGTTACAATATTTAGGGCAACAGGAGACAGACACAATCTCTGAAGGATTATAAATCAAAGGCTGATCCAAATGGTAAAGACCACCTGAGTTAATGGGATCGATACAATACGTGGGAACAGAACCAAAAAAGGGCAGTTTGGCAAACCCAGAAACTTCAGAGTGAGTAAACATGGCAGGTCCCAGTCACTGTACCAAAAAACACCGAATAGAATAGAAAAGATTGTCTCTTAAAACACGTGCACCAAGTCTATTTGGGTGGATGTCATCAGGCCTCATAAGTGATGGGCGGTTCCAAAATAAGTTAAAATTGTCAATAAAACCAATGTTAAAAATAGGACAAGTAAAACACAGCCAAGAATTAAGGCTGAGAGTTCTGCTAAAACGATTGCAGCCTCGTCTGAGAGGTGCCAAAGGCCCAAAGATGAGCGCACGTCTGCCACAGTTCATGAGAGTGGACAGAAGGCTCCTGAAGTCACTTTTTAAAATCTCAGATGCTTCATCTGGGATGTTATTGCATCCCACATGCACAACGACAGCTTGAATGTGAGGGAATTCATTCAGCAGGTCAGGGATAAGAGCCTCAATGTCAGAGACTCTAGCCCCGGGAAAAAATCGAGTCACACAGTACCTGCTTCTGACGTTCCTCACAATCGAGTCACCAATTACCAGCGTCGTCTGGGTGGGGTTTGTCGGTGGATTCTGATGTGGAGAGGAATCGTGAAGAGAATGATGTTGTTGCGAAGGCGGGGAGATGCGCCTTTTCTTCTATCTGGAGCAGGTGTGTAATTTGGCACACCCTGGGTGGTCTTCATCCGGGGTTTGCGGATATGAGCCGCCGCTGAAGGAAAGGAGGGAGGACGAGAGGCGTCCATGGGCGGGCGTCCAGCGTCCAGGTGGGGAAAATCCTCCAGGGAAAGGATATCAAATCTGTTATCCACGGGAAGAGAAGAAGCACGGCCCATTCTGGTCGATCAACGATGGTTATTAGCTGGTCGAACCAAGGTCCAGGGCGCAGATGGAGGATGAGAGGGACCAAGCGAAACTTTTGGTTTAGCCCCGGGACGAAACCAGTGTTTGTTGCTGAGGTCATGGACGTCTGCAGAGGCTGCAGAGGCTGGAGCAGGTGCTGGAGCAGGTGTGGAGGTAGGTGGAGATGCGCTGAGCTCACCCAAATAAGTAGCAGTTTCCGCCAGCTGCGAGGCAGTGGCTGGAGCCGATGATCGCCCGAGAATGATGGTGTTGATGTGGTCTTCGGCCTCCCGAATCTTGTAAAGATTGGAGAGCCTCGTTTCCAGCTCAGAGACCTTATCAAGGAGCTATAAACAGCGGGTACATGATGGAGAAGGAGCCATGGCATTCCAGGCGCTGAGATGGGTATCCCGCAGCTAGCCAAAAACAGCTACTCATGCGTCCGAACGGACTTTTAGGCAAGGCCAATACCGAGGTAACAGTAAATAAAAACTAATAACAAACAGGGATAAAAAATGAAATCAATAAAAACAAACAAAAACGAAGAAAAAAGTACTCTGACGCTATGAGTGTCAGATGCAGCTGTCAACCAAGCTGTCAACCAGGAAGCATCAACCCTGTCAACCAGGAAGCGTCAACCCAATAATCTCTTCCTGAACATGGGAAAAACCAAGGAGATTGTGGTTGACTTCAGGAGCGGACACACACAGCATCCCCCTTTGATCATTGATGGAGCAGCTGTGGAAAGGGTGAGCAGTAGCAAGTTCCTGGGGGTGCACATCTCTGAGGACCTCTCCTAGTGCAACAACCTCACATCACTGGCCAAAAAGGCTCAAACTCGCTTCTATTTCCTCCGCAAACTGAGCAGAGCACGAGTCCCACCCCCCATCATGTGCTCATTCTACCGGGGCACCATTGAGAGCATCCTCACCAGCTGCATCACAGTGTGGTACGGAAGTTGCACCGCCTCCTGCCGGAAAACACTACAACACACAGTGAAATCAGCCAGTAAGATCATCGGTGCCCCTCTGCCCTCCCTCTTGGACATCTACCACACCTGCTTCACCCGCAAAGCTGTAAACATTGCAGGTGACACCTCCCACCAATGTTCCCCCTAATTTTTCATGTGTCTGAGCATACACACAAACTCCCTGAGAATTCCGTGGACCACTGTGAGCAACGTCAGACGTGCACACTGTGGCCACACCAGTATCACACCTGTCCAAAACCTGAGATCATAGCAAGTTACATGGCTTATTAAAAGAATCATTAGATTACTGTTCACATTAAAACATTCACATTTTGCACAATGACGTGTGCTGTAGCACAAGCATGTGATACAGTGTAAATTCCTGTAAACTCTGTGTCTGTAAAATATATAATTACACAGTTTTTTATTAGCATTTCTACTACTCATAATCTGGTGACAGCATTTAATGATTAATATCCATAAATAAAAATTCTTAATAAATGACACTAGAATAAGCACAAATCTGATTGGGGACTTAAATTTCACCTTGTTTTTCCTGTCTGTCCTTCTCACTTCTCCAGTGGTTGTATATGACTAGCATTTTGTGCACTGTTATGTCTGTGCTCTCATCTACTATCAGTGTATGCCAAGGTGCATTTTTAACATTGCACATCGTCTCATTCTGCACTCTCTCTTTGATTGAGTTCACAAATTCAAAGGGATAATTTTTGCTTCGCCAACTTTCTGGTGTACTCACAAACTTTGTCATGTGATCGTGGATTTGTTGAACCAGCAGCATCGATGCACTTATTTTGATGGCGAGTAGAATATTGTCAGTGAGAACTTTAACTTGCTTGGAATCGGATTTCTTTTTGTGTGACAGCTCGTTCCTCTTCTCTCGAGCTTTTGCGCTCTCTCATAAAAATGTACCGATCCCCTTTCCCATCTTGCGTCTTCGTACAATTCCAACAGCATTCAAATGACTTTTCTGCTGAATGCGACGCTTGAGGTAGTCCAAGTCCACACTTTTCCCTCCGAAAACTCACTTGCTATTTTGCATCTCTTAACTCCGCGGCACTGTTACTAACCTGCAAAACACCGGCATGTATGGCACGTACAAACAAAGCCCTATCAATGACATTGATTGGCTGCTTAAGTAAATACGTGTGAACCGCATCATATCATTGGCTGGGCAGTGTTAGTCATCTCAGTCAATCTCATGCATAACGATCGAGGCTCTGACATTATTCATATTGCAAAGAGAATGAGTGGTGCAATTATAACACTTGTTGCGTAAATCACAATACATTCACCACACACCAGCTTGTGCTGCAGGGGCGAAATCCTTTGTCTGGTTGGCTCTTCCTCTCCGCGGGAGGTGTCTCGCACTCACTTGATACCTCCCGGAGACACTTCGTCCGTCAGGCAATTATTCTCTCCCTCCTCTTGCTGCTTCTGGGTGTGAGAGAGTGCCCACACGCTGTCTATTGTTCAGTGTTCACTACAATGTGTTTATTTTATTTACAGTTCAGGTTATTTTATGCTCTGCATAGATTTTCTGTGCGCAGAGAACGCGGGAGCAGTGCGCGATTGCGCACTCGTGCAGCTTAGAGGGAACATTGCCTCCACCCCTCACACTCCCTCTTCAGCCCCCTGCCCTCAGGAAGAAGGTACCAGAGCCTCCAGACCCGGTCCATGAGACTACTAAACAACTTTGTTTACCAGGCCAACAGGACCCTGAACTTTTGCCACCACCCCGCCCCTGGACCGTAACACACTCACCCACACAACAACTCTACCTCAGCTGTTTGCACAGAAAGACTTGGCACACCAACAGTAATTAGAAGAAGCCATCTCTATTGTCATTCAGTCCATACAGCCAATAATGTAGAGTAGAATGCAATTACATTTCTCCTATCTACAATGTTAATCACATGTAGAATCAGCAGGGTCGCTGTCATGTAAGGTGCTGCCACAAACAACTTCTCCTTCCCCCGTTCTATTATGCTGAGCACCAAGCTAGAAGGCGGGAAGTACCATTTTTATGTGGTCTTTGGTATGACCTGGCCAGGACTTCAACCCCCAACCTCTCGGTCGTGGGGCGGATGCTCTATCAACTAGGCCAACACTCCGGTCAAATTACATCTTCTGCTGTATGTCTTTGCACCTTACTGTAACCATTTGCACAAATGCCATACCTGCTGCCATCTGTCATTGCATTGAACTTGCAATTTACCAGTATTATGGTTTACTATACCTAAGATTGATGTGTTTTTACCTTTATTTGCACTATGGGTAGCATTACTGCACAAAGATTGTTGTTGTTTTCCATCCTTATTTCTTCTTGTCTTATATTGAGCACACCACTAAGAGAGAGAGAAACAGCATTTCAGTTCTATTGTGTGTCCTGTCATCATCATCATCACAGCCTGTCGCGGGCGACATTGACCGTTTCATTTAGGTCTGATCAGATTCCTTTACACAGCTCTGTCCCCCGCCCTCTACATATAGAAGTATTGATATATAAAAATCTTTGAATCTTTGAAACTAAAGAAAATCATAAGAATACGCCAAGCCCCCCCTTCCCGAGTGCATGCTGTAGTGTATAAATGTAAATGGTATTCACTTATATAGCGCTTTTATTCTCATCTCTAGATGACTAAAGTGCTTTACGGATCCTGCTATCCATCCATTCACACACACATTCACACACTGATGGTGGCATAGCTGCCAAACATGGCACTCTCCAGACCCACCAGGAGCAATTGGGGGGTAAAGTGTGTTGCCCAGGGACACAATGGCAGGATATCTGGGGAGAGTGGGATTCAAACCGCCAACCATCCGGTTATTGGATGATCTGCTCTACCTCCTGAGCCACTGCCGTCCCCTGTGGGGGATATGGGGAGTGGTATGCGGCCTGTGGCTGACGTCACCACGTCACTATATATTGGGCGGCCAGCCATCTCACTGGGAGTTGGAGAGTTGGCTAGAGTTGGAGTGAGGTTGTGAGTTGCGAGCTGGTTACAGTGAAACTACTGTCACATGTGCTTTGTACTATTAAGGTGCATTCACACCAAATGCGAATGAGCAAATTTTTCGCTCAGCACGATTACATTATAACTCAATGTAAACACGCAAACAGACATGAATTGTGAGATGCAGACCTGCGAAGTTGTCTTTAAAACTTCTGTAGCTGTGTTCAACCTGCTGTGGAAATTCCCAAAATAACGTCACGCTTAGGTTTACATTACCCGACCGGGAGCTCACCTGAAAATGTTGTCTCAAGCCTCAAAAGGTTCACAAGATGAGGGGTGTTTACGTTGCTAGCTTGCTAGGACGTAGCCGGAAACCGTGGGTAAATGAAAACGACATCCCGACAACAACATCCCGATTCAGCTGAAGAGTTCCTGGTCCTCCTGTCTCCCGGTGAATGAGTTTCATTTTCTAACTAGTTTACTCTGCAATGGTGACAGCAGAATCTCAAAGCTAGCTGCTAGCTAGCTAGCTAGCTGACGCGCGACTATACAGGTTTGCGTGTACTTGCGTCTTCCCATTCACTTTGTATGGGTTTGCGCCGCCTGTTCACGTTTGGTGTGAACACGGCTTTACAGTTCTTGGAATAAAGTTGTTCTTGGAATAAAGTTATAATAAAGTTGAGTTCAACGACAGCAACCTCGTTGGTCGTTATTGCCAGGTTTGTGAACATAACATTTGGCAAAGAGAATTACAAACCATGGAAGCGTGCTTGAGACCGTTACGGCCCTTTCTGGAGTCCCCGGGTGAGCCAACGGTCCCATAGCCACGATGGCTGGACGTGTTTGAAACCTACATTGCAGCGTTGGACCTGAGAAAACTCGACAAAGTAAGGAAATGAGCACTTCTTGTCCACAACCTTGGCATAGAAGGTCAGAGAATTTTCCACACATTGGAAAATGACATCCGACGGAGTCATATGTAGATGCTGTCAAGCAACTTGCTAGCTACTTTGCTACACCACACAATGTGATAACACAATGAATTTGATTCCGCCAGAGGTGACAGGAAGTCAGTGACTTCACTACAAAGTGACTTCTTCTTCCGGCTCCCAGAGAGAGCAGTCACATTTTTCCTCCCCTCCTGTCCTGCCTTCCTGACCCAATTCCCAGCTTGCTTGTCTGTGTCTTTTGCCCTTCTTCTGGCTGAATCTTAATCCAAACGGAAATTATGGATCTGGAAAAGCGGCTTATATGCTTAAATGCAATTGACACCATTTTAAAAGAAGATCGGGCTAGGGGGAGCCCTGGACTCATGGACTATTGGGAATTCATGGGTCTGTGTGATTTGACTGAGATACGGAGACATCTCTATCTGTTTGGCTTGATCACAGGATTTATATTTGGCCCTGGTGTTCCTGATGTATCAGAAATTAAAGTTGGGAGAGCTGATCAAAGCGGACCCGGCAACGCTCCTTCAACAACAAATTCGACTATGGAAATTATGAAGCACAGGATCGCATGAAGAGAGGAAAATTCTATTCTCTGAGTACACTGTGCAGATTTGACCTTGTTCTGGTGCCCTGTTTACATTCCTCCTGGATAAAGATAAGGCTGGAGAAGTGGTAACTAACCCAAACAATCGACACAATCGCTGTTGTTTCAACAGACTGGACTCTTCAAGGACAGTGTACCATGTGTCTTCAACTGCCACCTGCAAGCAAGAGAGAGAGAGACTCTGGACTTGCTTATAGATCACATGATTAACATCCATCCACTGCCAGGAGGCGCCCTCTGCTGTTCACTAGCGATTGACACACCCACACTACACCGCATACAACATTACAGGACTGATACACACACTGATATATAAACATACACTGTCTCTCTCAACTCTTGTTTTGTGTGAACTATTGTCTGCTAATTTATATGTGCATTAGAGAGTTTTTTTTCTAGGTAATCACAATTTTGGTCATATAATGAGCTTTATTTTGATTAACAATGCTTTTTTCTCTCTGCCCATTGTGTTTCCCTACCCCCCTTCCCCTTGAACTTGAAGAAAATAAATTTGGCCTGGGTGTTTTTTTGGATACAAATGCTTGCAAATAACACACAGCTTCAGATCCGGGCTGGAAAATGCAACAGAAATGTAGAACCAAGTCTTATCCAGCTGAGGTCCAAATTTTGTAACAATACCACAAAAAATGAATATATTACACAGCTTTTTCCTCAGGTAGTTCCCAGGCGTTTTGGAACTGTGCCAAATGGCACAGTTTGGAAAAACGTCTAACTTTTGAATGATTCAATGTAGAAGCTTCATTTTGGGCTCTAATGAAAGGTCACACTCAGGGCTGTGTCTGTGTGTGTGTGTCCCCCCCCCCCCCCCCGCTACAGAGGACAAACATCGGCCATCGCTACATGACGGAATAGACTCATTTGGCGACGTGGCGACCGCGGCGCAGTCACCGCGGCTTCCCCCCTCCCTCGCTACAGAAGAATAGCGGGGGGGGGGGCGGCGTTCACGGTCTGGACGCGGCGAACGACCCGTGTACCGCGACGCACAAACTTCAGAATTCGTGCGCCGCACAGTTGTAATTTACCGATCGGTCAAAAGTCATTTTTGATTACAATTTTCAGGGATAAAGAATAATTTAGCTTATAACACCTTACCTCTTCACAGCAGTGTCCTGGCGAACTTCTCTTCCTCCATTGTCAGACGAACGCAACGCTGGTCTGCTCCTGGTTCTGGTCTCGCGACCCAATCAAAACATAATTCCATTATTGCGGTTTTGCGCTTCCATGATTGCGGTTTTTGGCGAACGATTTTTCAAAACAAATAACAGTAGTAATTAAAAAAAGACTGGCAAACGCGTGTGTGTCACTCAGCCTTCGTCGTCGGCCTCCGTCGGTCTATGACCATGGAAGAAAATCATAACGTCCTGTTCCTCTGCTGGAACAAAAACAAAATAAGCACCGCCTGTGGCCGAACATGCCGATGCGGGAATGGCAGTCGCTGTCACACAGGTTGCACTCGTGGGTGGTCTCCGTGCTGCTGGGTCTGTGACGGTTCTTCCTGCGGGTCCCTTTTTTTATCTGCTGCAGCAGTCGGTCTTCACCCAGCCTTAAAAAAAAACAGCTCGTGAACTTCTCTGCTTCAATTGGCTCACTGCATTCACAGCCTTGGTAGGCAGGTCCTTCTTGCTAGGTTTTCAGTCATTGGTTCTTCAAGGTTTCAGAAACCCAATTCAAGGCTCTTATTAGTCGAATGAGAGGTCAATCAGATGATCTAATCTGTTCGCGGCTGTGTCTGCAGTGGAAGAACGGAAATGCAGCTTCCGCTGCTCCATCGTGCGTCATAGAGCGCACGAGAGCGCCCTCGTGTGCTCTGGGATGCAGAGACTTGCCCGCCCACGGTACAACGGAGTGCAAGAGGTTAAGTAGTTTTCCTTTAATTGGGCTCACCTGGCAAACAAATTATGACAGGTGTCTGAGATTGATATCAGTGATCCAAAGAACCCTGAGACACAATACCATCCATGAGTTTAATTGAAAAACAAAAAATTGAATGTTTATGACACTAAAATCCTATCTGAATAGTCATTTGGAATGCAGTGTAATGGTGAATAATGAAAGATCTTTCTTAACCAAAATTCCACTTTTCCACACTGGAAAGGTAAACAAACCATTTAAGTTTTTCAGTATAATGGGATAAGGTTACATGGGATTTAACGTGTTTCATTTACAGACTTGCATCAAACCAAAAGTGATATATCTAACTGCTGGATTACTCGTAGATGGCTTCTTCTGTCTTTTAGCATTTAATCACTCTTAACTTCACAAATAACCCATTTAAACAAAAGAGGAGACGTATCTGAAAAGGGTACAAAAATTTTATTTTCATAATACAAAAGCACGTAGCCTTCTCTGGCTCTCCTGTTTGGCCTTTACTGTGACAAAAAGCCACAGAGCAAGCAGTAAGTAAATCATCCTCTCGTAATCCTCCATCTTGTGTTTTGATATTGTGTTACTTGTGTGTCGCATGTTTTACGTCACAGGAGGGTTGTGCCGCCTTCCTGTAACAAATCCCACCCTCATCAAGTGGTCCTCTGGTGTCATGGAAACAAAAACGAGCTGAGCTGAATAAAACTGTGCTGTGCTGTACCGGGCTAAACAGGAACTAGCGGAAAAGGGGCCTTAAGATCAGTTCTGGGAGACAGCTAGGCTCTGTACTCCGACAGAATGCTCTCATAACATATTATCTTTGTTTCAAGGTATGACATCTGCCTGCACCATTTTTTCTATGAACATTTCTGCTGAACATTTCAGCTGAACTGCTGCATGAGATCTTCCTCTTCATCAAGAGTCAATAATACAGAAAGGCATCTCTGACTCTGCATTTATTCATTCACCAGATTCACAAGGGACTCTTATTAGTGCTTCGTAGTGCAGACCACTGGTCCAGCTGAACAAACAAACAAAAAAACAAACAAACATCACCTGTGCTCTTCCCTTTCCAGGAGCTTCCTGTAGGTGGCGATCTCCGAAACCAGCACCATCTTGACATTGAGCAGGTCCTGATACTTGCGCTGGTGGCGCGCCCTCTCGTCCTTCATGATGGTTATCTCCGCCTCCAGCTGGGTGATGGTGTACTGGAAGCCGCTGGCCTCGTGTCTGTGGCGGTCCTCCATGTCGCGCATCTGTCTCATGAGGGACTCGTTCTGGATTGGTGGCGAAGTGGAGAGGCGGAAATGAAGCTGAGGTCCAAGCAGAGAGTGCTCAGAAATGAAGCAATGCGAGTGAGACGTACAGTGCCTTTGAGAGAGTCGATCTGGTGTTTGAACTCCATGGCCTCCTGCCGGGCCTGCCTCAGGGCCTTGTTCAGGTCAGACACCTGCAGGCATGAAGGTCAGACAGGAGGCATTTCTGTTATTACCACTCTGAGAGTCATTACAACCAATACTCATAGAGGAGTCTGAACGCAGAACCCGACAACCCACGAACAAGAAGACAGCATATAGTCATTTTGTTACTCACCTTGGACTCGTACTGCTTCTTAGTGTCTGCGATGATGCCCTCATAGTGGTCCTTGAAGTCCCGCAGCGCCGCCATCAGGCCTGGTTTGGCCGTGTCTATCTGGTCCTGGGCCAGCAATTTTCGAATTTCCTGCAGGAGGAGGAGAAGGAAATCGGAATGTCAGTGGTCATTCCGGCCCGATGAAATCCTCCTAACAGTACTCAGATCTCCTAACCTTGACCTTGATCACAGCCCAGATGCAGACCCACCTGAGGACCATTGTGTGTGAGTTTGCTGAACATTGGGACAGTTGCCTGGACAGGCGTCTGCAAAGAGCCATTTTAAGCAATTTTTGTCCAGAAAATCTGCATGGATCCGCAACATAAAACTGCAACAATGCTCTCCCATAAACAGCTTTTTACTATTTTTTACATAAATTTGCACCCTTTTAATTAATTTATAAATTTTTAGATACATTTGGCATATTTCCACTTAAATTTGAAACTCATCTAATGCATTTTAGGCTTTTTCCCGCTGAACTTCTGACTTTTTTCTGTCAAATATGAAATAAACTTACGTCTTATTTCCTGAAAACTAACACCCTTTTCAGTATAAATTTCCAACATTTTTCTCTTAAATTTGCAACTTTTTCTTCTAAATTGGTGCCTTTGCTGCTGCTTTCTTAAAAATATACAACATATTTCACAGAACTTTTTCTTGTTAATTTCCAACTTTTTGCTTGTAAATGTGCAGTGTTTTTCTTGTCCTCTTTAATTTGCAGCTTTTTAACTGTAAATTTGAAACAGTTTTCCACATAAATTTGTGACTCTTATTAAATTTGCAACTTTTTTCATAAATCTGGAGCTTTTTTCTTATTACAACTCTTCATGTAAATGTTCATTCGTTTCTCTTTAATTTGGAACGTTTTCTTGTAAATTCACAATTTTGGTCTTAGGAATAAGCAGCATCCATCCATCCATCCATCTTCTACTGCTTTTTCGGAGGTCCGGGTCACGGCAGCCCAGACTTCCCTCTCCAATTTTTGTCAATTTTCTATCATATTTTACAGTTTTCTTCTTTAATTTGCAGTTTTTTCTTGTATGATATTGAATTTTTTCTGTCAGAAATTTGCAGCCATTTTTCTGTAAATTAGTGAGTTTTTCAAAACAACAGGGAGCAACTGAATCTGGGCAGAAGAGCCACATGTGGCTCATGGCTCCACGGATTGCAGACCCCTGGCCTAGGAGGAATAGCAATTTCCATGAAATGTGGATGGAGGGACGACAGACAACGCAACACTGCATTAGCTCATTTCATCTTTGCGGTGCTGACCTAACCAGACAGTAAGCATTTAGCACCATCTAGTGGACTGAAAAGTCAACTGTTTTTTTTTATTACCTCTGCCAAGGGAGGATGGAGGTGATGTTTTTAGTGGCATTGGTTTGTCTTTTAGTTGGTCTGTCTGTTAGCAACATAACTCAAAAAGTTATGAACAGATTTTGATGAAATTTTCAGGAAAGGTGTGTAATGGCACGGGGAACAGATGATTCAATTTTGGTGTTGATTCGGATCACCATCTGGATGCAGGAATTTTTTGAATATTATTTTATATATTAATCTGGCGCTTTTCCTATACTGCCCCCTTAAGATGTGTCCACTCAGTCCATGCAGTTAAGTGCATGATCACACCACAGGGCCACGTGCCTCGGCAACCCGGAAGCCAAACACTGCAGAAAAAGTATTAGGGGGCGTGTCCACCAAACTCATTTTTTCTGTTATGGGCGACTATTTTCTATTCACCCTCTATGTAGTCCAGCGTTTACAGCGCTGAGCGCCCTTGGCGCTGAAACACTTTGAGCGGTGGCCACTTTTAGTCGCAGCGCTCAGGGCTAAAAAAAGTTCAACTTGTCAGACTACTGTACAGCTGCGCTCGTCAATGTCAGGCCTTTCTAAGCAGCCAATCAGAATTAAGGAAGGGCGGGACATAGGACGCCTGTACAGGAAGACAAGAACGGAAGGCGACGGTGGAGAAGGTGGAGGCTGAACTTTGCTGCATCAAACAACCTGGTACTCTTTGATCTGACACTAAAAGGATGTCATGCCTGCACGGTGGTGCAGTGGTTAGCACCGCGGCAGCACAGTTTACTCTCGGCCGGGGGATCGCGGGGATCATGAGATCGTGGGTTCGATCCCTGCCCCCGGCAAACAGTGATCTGTGTGGAGTTTGCATGTTCTCCCCGTGTTTGCGTGGGTTTACCCCGGGAATTCTCCGGTTTCCTCCCACATGCCAAAAACATGCAGGTTAGGGAGTTAAGGGGCGCTTGCGCACGCAGCGACCGGCAGCTGGTGGCTTGTCACCGGACTGCAGAACAAATCTACCTACGGGTACAAAATAAGTAAAAAAAAAAAAAAAAAAAGATCAATTTGTTTTTAATCAAAATTGGTCCAAATTTTGACAATCAAAATCTGAAAGCAAAGCTTGGAGGAACATGTCCGCATCTGTCGGCGTGCCAGATGAGCGTCTGTGCATTTTTTTTTAACATATTTGGACATATGGATATTGAATATCAATGCTAAAAATACTGGGAGATTCATGTAATACAACTAAACAATTAAAAATGAATTAACTTTTATCAGATTTTCTGTAAAATGTAATTCTAAACAAATAGTGAGGAATAAATTAGGACACCCCCACATTCAGTTCCACTTAAAATGGCTAAAATAAATGTTAAAAAAAATACAAATAAAAACAAAAACAAGATTAGACATGGATATGTGAACGTTTTTAACAAAGAACTGAATATTTAAAGGAGTGTCCAAATTTTTTCACATGACTATGTGAATTTGTAGTTGATAACTGCACAAAAATGGTATGATACTGCACTGTTGTGTAATACTGCTTCATAATTATGAACCTTGTCAGTAAACCGTAACGGAGAAGAGAGGAGGAACCCCCCCCCGGAAATCTGAAAGACTCAATAAACCATGACGATGGTTTAAGGTGGAATTGCCCAGCCCAGTATGGTCAATACAGTTATGACAGTCTTGTTATTATTACCTCCGCCAGGCCGGAGGCCAGGAGGAGGTTATGTTTTTGCCAGCGTTTGTCTGTCTGTCTGTTGGTTAGCAAGATAACTCAAAAAGTTTTGGACGGATTTCAATGAAACTTTCAGGCGTTGTTGGAAATGGTACAAGGAAGAACTGATTAAATTTTGGGGATGATCCGGATCACCGTCTGGATACAGGAATTTTTTAAAGGATTCTTTAACATTGTGAGATACGGCCATTTTCAACATGTGTGCAGGCCCAATGGAGGGCACTGCTCGTCGTGTCTGACCAACACAAACTCCGCCTTCTTCAAAGTTTTAGGCACAAAAGCACGCGGAACACAGTGGTGGGCAGGGCTCGGCAGCGTGCCTGTGTGCCTGTGTTTGTGCTACACTGCAAAAGCTCAGACAGGCAGCTGTCTGCCGCCGGATTATTTGCCAGAAATTCCCCGGCCAGCCATAGTGCCTGCCCAAAAAGAAGCTCTCTGCTGGGGAAGATTCCAAATCCTCTTTTGCCGCGGAGCGCAACCCCAATAAAACCCACGCCAACCCGTCTACCCACTTTGCATCCGTCAGTGAAGCCCTCAGTGCTGCTTTCAGTGATCTATGAAAACGCTCGCATAACCCATTGGCCTGTGGGTTGTACGCGGTTGTGTCATGATTTCTTTTGTTTTTTCATTTTGAATTCTTGGATGGAACATGGGTGGGCAATATAAGCTGCGGATTCAGCCATCACACATTTCGGATAACTTTTGTTGAACTGTATAATCAGAGGAGTTATTGTCTACTTTGACCTTGTTGGATTTTATTACCCCCTTTGTTATATTATTCACTTTCTTTTAACCTGTACTCTTAATCTATTCGAAATAAAGATTCATTCATTCATTCAATCAATTGCAACGCCCACAGCCTAGGAGTTTGCAGATGGAGGAGATGGACACAACACCAACACTTCAGTTTTTACTACTGAACCACTAATCCTATCATTGTGAATCCAATTGCTAGTCATATGTTTTCATGGTCAAGGAATCTGAAAATGTACACACAAACACTGTATGGGGGGGACTGTGGCGCTTGGCGGAGGTCTGCGCTCTCCGAGTGCTTTTCTAGTTATTAAGAAATTCTAGTTTAATTCTAGTTAACACACAGTGAAATTCTAGAAATTCAAGAAATTCTAGTTAACACACAGTGCTCCGCACTGTGTTTATATATCTACATATTATTCCATCTAGCTACATTGCTCCGCACTGTGTTTATATATTTACATATTTTTTCCACCTAGCTGCAATGCTCCGTACTGTGTGTTTATATACTCATATTTATCCCATCCAGCTACAATGCTCTACACTGTGTGTCTGTGTGTATATATATATATATATATATATATATATATATATATATATATATTTATAGTAATATGTACATATGTATATTAGCTGCTCTTGCTTGCTTTTTTTTTTTTCTCTTCTTGCCTTCTGATTGTTGCTTTGAGTGTTGCTATCCCTGTGCTGTTGCAATCCTGGAATTTCCTCGTTGTGGGACTAATAAAGGCTTATCTTATTATTATTATTATTATGTAGTCATATTGTTTTTGTCATTGTTTCTCTGTTGTTAATAATAATAATAATAATAATAATAATAATAATAATGGATTGCATTTATATAGCGCCTTTCATTCAAATTTTCAGGAAAGGTGTGTAACGGCACACTGAACACATGATTAGATTTTGGTGATGATATCAAAATGCATACCTCCGCCAAGGCTCTTATCTTCTCAAAGAGTGTTAGCAACAAGACTCCAAAACTACTGGATGGATTTGCATGAAATCTTCACCAGAGGTGGTTCTTGGGCCATAGATGAACTCATTAGATGTTGGAGGTGATCCGTGAGTGCATACCTCCACCAAGGCCCTTTCTTGCAATGTACAGATGGATGGCGATATGGATGGACGAAAGGACGGAGGGGAGGACAAAGGAAGGGAGGGATGGAGCCTTGGTGGAGATATGCGATCTCTCAGTGCTCTAGTTATTATTACTCTCGTACTCACAAAACTGAATTTGTATTTGCATCATTTATTAATACTTTTATTTAAGTGTTGTGATCGTGGTTTTCTGAGTCGATAAACAATCGTGGATATAATGTGTCTTGATATTGCGCTGTATCAGTTTTTTTTGCTCCAGCTCTTGGAAAAACAGAGAAAAACTGTAAATCCAGGATAAAAAGCAGATTAAGTACAGGGAACGATATGCATGGGTAAAAACAGGGGAAATTAAAAAAAAAAAAAAAAAGGGTAGAAACAGAGTCGGTACTGGAAAAACAACAAAACATGATAAAAACATGGTGAAAATCAGGAAAAGAATAAAGACAGGTCAAGTACCAGAAAAAAACTGAGTAAAAGTCGGGAAAAGATCCCGCTCATGTGGGCCGTACTGTAGGTTAAGACTGCGTGTCCACCAAATGCGGTTTTTGTCGCCCGACCGTCCTGAGCATTTTTTTTTTTTCAGCGTTTGTGTGTGACACTCTGGGGGGAAAAAAAAAGCCTATGCTCTGTATCCCAGCAACAGCTTGTCACTCTCAGCTCAGCACTTCCACTTTTCCAATTGTCAGACTTTCTACTGATTTTTTTAATAGTCTCTAAATAACAACGGACAGGAAACGTTTTCTAGCAGCTCTGGATGTAAAACATGATGACACGGAAAGCAGGAGTCTGAGTACACACTAGTACCGGCGTCCTATGTCCTGCCCACACAGCCTAAGCCTGCTTAAGGTCTGACATTGACGAGCTCAGCTGCAGTCTCTGAAAAGTTGAACTTTTTTCAGGTCTGAGCACTGCAACAAAAAATGGCCACTGCCGAGAGCATTTCAGTGCCGAGGGCGCTCAGCGCTGTACACGCTGGACTACATAGAGAATAAATGGAAAACAGTCGCCCAGAGCGGAATTTCTAATCCTGTCCCTTCTAGTCACTTGTAATGAAAATCTTAGCATCTTCAACTCTGCCACCTTCAGTTCCACCTCCTGTCTTTTTGTCAGCGCTACCGTCTCCAAATCATACATCATAGCAGGTCTCACTACCGTTTTGTAAATTTTTCCTTTCACTCAAAAGGGTACCAGGGGAAAAAAAGAGGAAAACAGGGGAAAAATGGTGCATATTGGAATAAAAGATAAGATAAGATAAGCCTTTATTAGTCCCACAACGGGGAAATTCCAGGATTGCAACAGCACAGGGATAGCAACACTCAGAGCAACAATCAGAAGGCAAGAAAAAAAGCAAGCAAGCAAGAGCAGCTAATATACATATGTACATATTACTATAAAATATATATATATATATATATATACACACACAGACACACAGTGCAGAGCATTGTTGCTAGATGGGATGAAACAGCACAACCGTCTAAAAGAGTGAAAAAAACAAAAAAAGTGGTGAAATCAGAATCATTTTAATTCTCTCCACTAAAAATGTTGTAGATGAACTTGTATCTAGGGCCCCCTAGTGGCTGGGAGGACCTGCAGCATTTGTGTACTCTGCTTTATAGTCAGAAATGGCTCCGATTTTAGTGTAAAAAAAAATTAACACACAGTATGCTCTTTCATTTGCACGCAGACGTGTGATTCTGAGTTTGCATGAAGACAAAAAAACATGATGAAAAGTGAGAAGGTGTAAGAGGAGAGGACCTCGTCATGGATCTTCTTCAGTGAGACGATCTTCCCCTGCAGCGTCTTGATGCGTCGTTCCAGGTCCTGATTGTCCTGTAACCGTTCAGGAAAACATCAAATATTGTGTTTCACTTTATTCAAAGATCCTGTTTGAAATTGTTGAAAATTTGGGTTTTAGTGACACAAAGTGAACTGCACTTATATTCAGTTGGTGATTTGAGTGGGAATTTTTATACATTTTTCTTTTTCTCATAGGTTTGTAAATTTTTTCTTAAGAGTTTGTTACTTTTTTCAAATAGATTTCCAATTTTTTTGTAAAATTGCATTTTTTTCATTTAAATTTTAACTTTTTTTCCTCATAAATTTGCAGGTTGTTTTCTTTAAATTTGCTATTTGTTTCTGTAAATTTTCAACTTTTTCCTCATGGATTCGCAACTATTTTTCCTTGTAGATTTGCAACTTTTTTCTTAAAAACTTGTTACTTTTTCCTTATAAATTTATTAAGTTTTTCTTCTAAATCTGAAACTGTTTAACTTTAAATTTTCAACTTTTTCTAATGAAGCTGCAACTTTTTGCTCATAAATCTGACTTTTTCACTTTAAATTTTCAACTTTTTTTTCATACATTTGCAGCTATTTTTCCTTGTAGATTTGCTATTTTTTCCTGTAATTTTTCATCTTTTTCTCATAAATTTTTACTTTTTTCTTATAAATTACCAACTTTTTTCTCAAAAATTTGCAACTTTTTAGCTGTAAATTTTCATCCTTTTTCTCAAATTTGCAATGCTCATATGAATGCTGGCTAAATTTAAAAAAAAATTGTAATTCAATTAAAATTAGCAACTTCTTTAATTTTTAAATTGGCATCTTTACACCTTCATTTGTGCAATATTGTATCTAATTTACATTTATACATTTGTACCTTATGCTAAATTGGTGAATACCCCCATCCCCCTTGTTGAAAAAAAAAAAATAAATCGCCGACTGCATATGTTTTATTTACTTGTTTCCATGCGTCGATGACTAATGCTGCAGTTCACTTAGTGGCCACTAGGTGTCACTAAAAGCCAGTGATGACATTAATTTTGGCATGCCAACTATGGTGTTCTAAACATGGGTTTTGCTGAAGTTTTACACACAGACGTCCATTCAGATCCCTTTAAACTGTGGCATGTGTTCATGTGCTGCAGGACCCACCGCTCTGAAAACAGCCAGGTTGTCTTCTGCCTCTGCTCGCTGGCGAATCTCCTTCTGGACTCTGCAGGAAACAAGACAGGGAACCTTAAAGGGGACGTGTGATAAAATGTTACTTTTTCCACTGCATTTCTGCATCTGTTTGGGGATCTGTAGTGGCTACCAAAGGAAAAACTCTGACTAGGGTTTCTCGTACACTTGTGACATTCATTCATTCATTCATTCATCTTCTTCCGCTTAATCCTTTTCGGGTCACGGGGGGTGCTGAAGCCTATCCCAGCATCTTTGGGCGGGCAGAAGGGTACACCCTGGACAGATCGCCAGTCCATCGCAAGGCCAACACAGAGAGACAGACAACCATTCAGTCTCACAGTCATACCTAAGGACAATTTAGAATCCCCAGTTTGATGCCAGTTAACCTAACTTGCATGTTTTTGGCATGTGGGAGGAAACCGGAGAAATCCCAGAGTAAACCCACGCAGACACGGGGAGAACATGCAAACTGGGATTGGGGCTGGGGCTGGGATTGAACCCAAGATCCCCCGGCCAAGGGTGATTTGCTGTGCTGCTGCAGTGCTAACCACTCCGCCACCGTGCCGCCCTCACTTGTGACATTTTTCTTGTAAATTTATATCTATTTTCTGATTAATTTTCAGCTTTTTCCTAATAAATTTGTGACTTTTTTCTTGGAAATTTGCATTTTCCCCCTCATAAATGCGATTTTATCTTCGCCAAGGAGGTTATGTTATTGGCATTGGTTTGTCTGTCTGTCTGTCTGTTTGATTGTTAGCAAGATAACTCAAAAAGTTATGGACGGATTTTCATGAAATTTTCAGAGATTGTCAGAAATGGGGTATCCTACAGATGATTAGATTTTTGTGCTGATCCAGATCACCGTCTGGATCCAGGAATTTTTTAAAGGATTCTTTTTTTTTTAATTTAACATTAAACCTTAGAATATGTTCATTTAACTGCAAGAATGTAAAAACTTCATTTAATGAGATCTCCAGTTTATGTGATAACCATGACATTGTGTTGTTGCAGGAACACTGGTTATTCAAAAACGAATTGTCTATTCTAAGTAGATTACATGGTGACTTTATAGGACAAGGTGTCTCCTTTATGGATACGGAAGAACGTGTTATTTTAGGTCGCCCCTATGGCGGCGTCGGTATCCTATGGCGGAAGTAACTTGCGAACAGTTGTGTTGTGAAAACTTACGATTGCTTAAGAGTTATAGGTATTGAAGTCAACCTGGGTGACTTTCACTGTCTTATATTATGTGTATATTTCCCTTATGACAATGTTGAAAACTTGGATGAATACTTGCACTGCCTGAGTCTTGTTAAACGTATCACCGAGGACTTTCCAACTCCATATGTGTTCACAATTGGTGACTCCAACGCTAATACAGCACGTTCTAGTTGTTTTGGAAACGAACTGGTGTCTTTTTGTGAGAGTTACTCCCTACACATCTCGGACAGGATTATCCTACCAAGTGATACCTTTACTCATGTTAGCTTTGCCCACGGCTCTACATCATGGCTTGATCACTGTGTGACTACATCCTCAGGCCATGATAACGTATCCAATATCAAAGTTCTGCTTGACTATGTGAGTTCTGATCATGTACCCTTATCCATAGATATTGAGGTATCTCGTGCTGTAAATGGCCCCCGGGAAGCTCCCTCAGCCACAACGAGCAGTAGAACATACAAATGGCGTGATGCCACAGCGTCAGACCTGTCCAGATATAAGAAACTTACTCGTAGGAAACTCTGTAACATCCGTGCTCCTATGGACGCCATCAGGTGCCACGACCGTAATTGTGCGGCACACAGGGACGATATTGACAGGTTCTACAGTGATATTGTTGATGCCCTAAATTACTGTGTGAGTGAATGCATTCCTAGTCACAGTGTGGCCACCCAATATTACGTCACAGGCTGGAATGATGTAGTTAGCGAGGCTCACACAGCTGCCCGGGATGCTTTTTTGTGGTGGAGGAGTAATAGCAAACCACGTTCTGGTCCAATATTTGAAAACATGAAAAATTGCAGGGCTAGGTTCAAATATGCTCTACGAGCATGCAGGCGTAATGAAGAAAGTATCATATGTGACCAGCTAGCTAATCACATGAGTGAACTGAACATGGTAGAATTCTGGAAACAAATGAAGGCTATGAGCTCCCACCGGTCCGTCAGATCGAACACTATTGATGGTGTGACTGGTGACCTTAATATTGCTGAAAAGTGGAAATTGTGGTATATATGACTCTTATATCCCATATCTACATATGTTAGAACAAGTGGAAATGTTTTGTGACAGCATATGTAAGGAGCTTCACACCTAGAAAGGACAGAGCATCCCCCACGCCGGGTTAAAGACAATGGACTCGACACCTTTACCCCCTAAAGCAAGAGGGGGAGTTCCCATCACCTCCCAAGACAGGGAGAGGGGATGGCAGGACAATGGGGGTTAAGATAACGGGGAGAGGTTACCTTTTTCAATGAGTGGCTCTGACGTCAGCTTTTTCAATGAGTGGTCCTATGTGTGCTTGTATTTAACCAGCGAGCGGAGCAGAGATCTTTCTCTTGCCTTCTGCCAAGCTCTACACCTGATGGGATTTGATAGAGGAGCTATTCATTAAAAACCCTGTTTTTAATACAAAACCGCCTCGTCATTTCAGCTCCACTACACTGGTGACCCTGACGCGAGAATATGGACCGGAGGCGTTCTGCAAGCTGCTCATCCATGGTGACTCGGGCATACGCCAGCGACGACGCAGATGAGGGAACAAGCAGACAGCTGTTCCCCACGGCAGAGGGCACTGAGAGAGCTCAACCGAGCTCCAACACCACCGTGAGTGCCGAGGCAAGGCACTCTCACCCGGCGGGCACAACAGTGATGGTGTGCACGAACGCCGTTGCTGTCAACCTGCCAGACTTCTGGTGAGAAGACCCCGCCTCTTGGTTTCAGCAAGCTGAAGCCCAGTTTGTACTGGCGGGCATCACAGCAGACGATATTAAGTTTTACCATATCGTCTCCAAACTCGACTCCGCCACTTCGAAGTGTGTGCGGAGCTTGGTCTGGCGACCACCAGCCCGGGACAAATATGAGACACTCAAGGCGACCATCGTGGCGAATTATGTCCCGTCAGCGGAGGAAAGAGCCGAGAGGATCCTGGCGGTCTACGGCCACAGAGGGAGCAATCCGAGGACCCTCATGGAGGATTTGCTACAACTCAAGGAGGAGGATAATGATAATTTCCTTTTCCAATTCATTTTCCTCAGCACGCTACCACCGCATTTGAGAGGGACACTCGCCAGTATGAAGTGCAATAATCATCAGGATTTCCGCACACTGGCCAACGAGGCTTACCGGCTCGTCAACGCCTGCAGAGAACGGACACCCACAGCGGCATCCGCAGATCTGAAAACTGACACCCTGAGCCTTGGAGAGACTCAACCCACGGTGACAGCGGCGCGGCCCAAGCGCAACGAGCAGAACGACGTCTGCTATTATCACCACCGCTTCGCAGAGAAAGCCCGCAAATGCGTTCCCCCCTGCAAGTTTACAATGTCGTGGAAACGCCAAAGCCGAGGGCCATTAACAGCAGCAGTTCTCGGCGAGAAGAATAAGCTGTTATACGTGACGGATGGATACACAGGCAAGCAGTTCCTCATCGACACGGGAGCTCAGCTGAGTTTCGTCATGCCCTCCCACGCAGATCGAACCATGGGCACCCGGGGCAACGGAGCAGTGGCAGCCAACGGCTCTGACATCGACACGTTCGGGGAAAAGAGCCTGCACCTCCTCATCCACAGCCGCAGCTACAGATGGACATTTGTTGTAGCAGCGGTGAGCTTTAACTTGTTAGGCGCAGATTTTCTGTGTGCACATGGGTTATTAGTGGATCTTGCAAATAGGCGCCTGGTTAATGCACTCTCTTTTGCTTCTATTCCATGCTCAGCTCGAGTTTCTCCACCACCTGTGCAGACCAACGTCACTACGGCAGGAGGTAAGTTTGAGCAACTCCTCACCCAATTTCCAGCACTCACAACCCCCAAATTCTCAGCCACTGTAGCCAAACACGGGGTTAAACACTTCATTCCAACAACGGGACCTCCCGTTTTTGCCAAAGCTCGCCGCTTAGACGCGGCCAAGCTCAACATAGCAAGGGACGAATTTGCAGCTCTTGAAAAATTAGGCATTTGCCGACGTTCAAAGAGCCCTTTGGCTTCACCACTTCACATGGTTCCGAAATCCGACGGTTCTTGGAGACCGTGCGGAGATTACCGCAGATTAAACAACGCCACAGCGCATGACCGCTACCCCATCCCTCATATACAGGATTTTTCACTGCATTTAGCGGGCGCGCGCATTTTTTCAAAGATAGACTTAGTCCGCGGTTATCACCAAGTCCCAGTCCGAGCTGAAGACATTCCTAAAACAGCGGTTATAACCCCTTTCGGCCTTTTTGAATTCCTGCGAATGCCTTTCGGCCTCAAAGGTGCTGCTCAGACTTTTCAACGTATGATGGACGCAGTCTTACGCGACCTCCCCTTTGTTTTCGTCTACCTTGACGACATGCTGGTAGCCAGCTCATCGGAGGAAGAGCACAAGCAGCATCTCACTACCGTTTTTCAGAGGCTAGAAGAGCACGGATTAATAATTAATCCAGCCAAATGCAAATTTGGCGTATCGCAAATTGATTTTTTGGGACACAGAGTCTCCCCGAAAGGGGCAGCTCCACTTCCAGACAAAATTCATGCGATAGAAGGTTTTCCACGGCCACAAACGGTCAAATCGCTACAGGAATTTTTGGGGATGGTTAATTTTTACAACCGTTTCCTCCCTCATGCAGCTCAGCTCATGCAGCCCCTGTATGACTCGCTCAAAAAAAAGAAAGCTTCCAACGCGGTCGAATGGACCCCGGAACGCGAACGCGCTTTTGCGGAAGCTAAAAACGCCCTAGCTAACGCCACAATGTTAGTCCATCCAGATCCCTCGGCCCGCATTGCTCTAACCACAGATGCTTCAGACTTCGCCATAGGGGCAGTTGTAGAACAACTTGTCAAGGGGGTCTGGCAACCTTTAGCATTTTTTAGCAAATCGTTAAACCCGACGGAACGCAAATACAGCACTTTTGACAGGGAGCTGCTGGCGCTCCATTTATCCATCCGCCACTTCCAGTTTTGGTTAGAAGGGCGGAGTTTCACGGCTTTTGTGGACCATAAACCGCTCACTTTTGCTATGGCTAAAATTTCAGAACCTTGGTCGGGCAGACAACAAAGACAGCTAGCTGCGATTTCAGAGTTCACCACAGACATTCGACATGTAGCGGGCAAACTTAACGTAGTAGCGGACTGTCTCTCTCGCGCTGTGGCACCGCCAGAGCATGAGGAGACAGATTACACTGCTTCAGCAGCTGAGCTTTTCTCTAACGCAAACACATATGCAGCACCTATCCATGAAGGGATAGATTATGCAGCCATGGCGGAAGAACAAGGTAGTGATGCGGACGTGCGCGCGCTCCTGTCTGGACCAACAGGGTTAAGGCTGGAGAAAAAAAAGTTGCGTGACGGCGTGCCTCCCCTAATATGTGACGTTTCAACCGGCCGACCTCGCCCGTTAGTACCAACTGCTTGGCGCCGCCATATTTTCGACGCAATTCACTCCCTCGGTCAAAATGGTTGCTGAAAAGTTTGTGTGGTCAGGCCTGCGCAAAAACGTAAGAGAATGGGCAAAAACTTGCATTCCTTGTCAACGCGACAAAATACACAGACACACAAAGGCCCCTCTGGAGCCTTTTCCAATTCCTGCTAGAAGATTCGACCACATTCACGTCGACCTCGTGGGGCCGCTACCTTCCTCCCAAGGTTTCACACACCTGCTAACAATGATAGACCGCACCACGCGCTGGCCAGAGGCAGTCCCTCTAGCGTCAACCACAGCGGAGGAAGTCGCTCGCGTTTTTCTAGCAAACTGGGTGGCACGTTTCGGTGTTCCATCAGACATCACGTCAGACAGAGGGCCTCAGTTTATCTCAGAGCTCTGGTCAGCCATGTCTAACAGTTTAGGGGCAACAATTCATCGCACCACCGCTTATCACCCTCAGGCTAATGGGTTATGCGAGCGTTTTCACAGGTCCTTAAAGGCTGCCCTCAGGACCTCACTAACGGACACAAATTGGGTTAATAAACTTCCCTGGGTTTTATTGGGGTTGCGTGCAGCACCTAAAGAGGATTTAGACGCTTCTCCTGCAGAATTAGTTTTTGCCCAGCCTATCAGACTCCCAGGAGAATTTTTACCAGAGAACCCAGAACCAGGACACTTTCCCGTCCCAAGGTTTTTAGGCAGCAGTGGACCGGTTTCCCTCCACGGTCCAGCTCATCACTCTTTTCCACGAGTTTTTCTTCCTCAAACTTTGAAAAACGCTGAGTTCGTTTTTGTTAAGCATGAAGCTATTAAACCAACGTTACGCCCAGTTTATGATGGCCCGTTCAGAGTGCTGGAAAATGGTGACAAACACTTTGTGCTTGATTATGGGGACAGAAAGGAAGTGGTCAGTGTTGACAGACTCAAACCTGCCTTCTTGCTGAGAGACGAGCCTACACAGGTGGCACGAGCGCCTCGGCGTGGTAGACCCCCCAGAGGAAAAGTCTCAGCCCCCAGGCAGGGAACAAATCTCTTTCCTTCCCACAATGCAGATTCACCACGAGAAGGTCCCAGCGGGACACCTAAGCCAACCTACAGCAGTTTTGGGAGAAGGATAAAGCCCAAACAGCACAAGGACTGATACCAACCACCCCGCAATTATTCACTAATTGTGCTACAACAGTTTAAGGCTACTTATGATTTCACTATGCTGTTATGTTTACCACTGAGCTTTCTTAGGAGCATGGCTGCTAGAAAACTTCTCCGGTAGCAACAGTTGTAACACGTAGTATTTCATAGTTATTATCTTAGACTGTAATTCTTTCTGTGTCCTTTCCTAGTGTTTGGGGGGCCTGTGGTATATATGACTCTTATATCCCATATCTACATATGTTAGAACAAGTGGAAATGTTTTGTGACAGCATATGTAAGGAGCTTCACACCTAGAAAGGACAGAGCATCCCCCACGCCGGGTTAAAGACAATGGACTCGACACCTTTACCCCCTAAAGCAAGAGGGGGAGTTCCCATCACCTCCCAAGACAGGGAGAGGGGATGGCAGGACAATGGGGGTTAAGATAACGGGGAGATGTTACCTTTTTCAATGAGTGGCTCTGACGTCAGCTTTTTCAATGAGTGGTCCTATGTGTGCTTGTATTTAACCAGCGAGCGGAGCAGAGATCTTTCTCTTGCCTTCTGCCAAGCTCTACACCTGATGGGATTTGATAGAGGAGCTATTCATTAAAAACCCTGTTTTTAATACAAAACCGCCTCATCATTTCAGCTCCACTACAGAAATGTCATTATAAAGCTATTTTCAACTCAGTCAAGAATGTTTCAATGAAGGATTCTGTTATGCATGATATTCGTCTGTACAACGATATGTTTGATGCCTCTGATATCTCTGCTGTTACTCCTGTTGAAGTTGATTCACTGATCAAAGTTCTTAAGAAAGGCAAATCAGCTGGCCCTGACTGTCTCACCAGTGAATGCCTCACCAACGCCGATTTCAACTTGTGTATTTTGTTGTCATTGTGTTTTAACTGTATGTTTGTTCATGGTTACATGCCAGACATGTTGATGGACTCTGTTATTATTCCTTTGGTGAAAAACAAGTGTGCCAGTCTTTCTGACATGAACAACTACAGACCTATAGCTATTGCTAATGTTATATCTAAACTGTTAGAGGGTTTATTTCTGAACAGAATTGAGGATTATCTGTGGACAAACGACAATCAGTTTGGTTTCAAATCAGCTCTTTCAACTGACAAGGCTGTTTACCTACTCCATGAATTTGTTGACTACTTCAGAAGCCACTCCACTAGTGTTTATGCTACGTTCCTAGATGCTAGCAAAGCTTTTGACAGGATTAACCACTGGGGTTTGTTCACAAAATTGATTGATCAAGGTATCCCTATTTACATTGTTAGCATCCTGCTATACTGGTACAGAAGGCAGTCTATGGTTGTTAGATGGGGCAATGTCACCTCATCCAAATTTCATGTGACCAACGGTGTTAAACAAGGTGGTATACTGTCACCCTTGTTGTTTAATGTCTATGTTGATGATCTCAGTATACTGTTGAACAATACTAATGTGGGCGGCTCCTTTAACGGTGCACTGTTAAATCACATTTTCTACGCTGATGACCTCTGTTAAGTTTATCTACCGCAGCAATGCAACATCTCCTTTCTGTATGTGAAAAATTTGGTAAAAAAAATGACATCCTGTTCAACTGTACTAAATCTATGTGTATGGCTTTCAAACCAAAGGGCGTCAATACGTCGAATCCTGTTATGTCACTTTGTGGTAATAGCTTGAACTTTGTCGAAAAAGTCAAATACCTAGGTGTGTGGATTGAATCTGATAAGACCAATGCTGATTGTAACAGGCATCTCAGGAAACTGTACGCTCAAACCAATTTACTGTTGTGTAATTTCCATAGATGTTCTCCTGAAGTCAAATGTATGTTGTTCAAGACCTTCTGTACCTCAATGTACTGCTCGCCGTTATGGTTTAATAGCAATGTTGCTGTTAGGAACAAAATCCGCATTGCATATAATAACTCCCTAAGAAGGTTGTTAAATGTACCACGAAGGTCGAGTGCAAGCAAGCTGTTTGTGTCTGTGAACATTCCATCTTTTGGAGAATTGATACGTAAGAATGTTTACAGTTTTTTGAGAAGACTGCTGGAATGTAACAATCATCTTATATCAGCAATTGTCAACTCGTCACTCACACTTCATTCCAGCATTTGCAAGTGGTGGCGTTCCATTTTACACTGAGCCCATTATGTTTTTTGTTGTTACAAGAGCGCCGAGTGTCTGCTGATCTGTATATACTTTATTTATTTATCTATTTGTAATATGAACCCTGAGTTTGAAATAAACGTTTGAATTGAATTGAATTAAAAAAGCATCACAGTATAGCTAATATATGCCACTTGCGAATGGCATTTTTTTCATGGTCAAGGAATCTATAAAGTTAGACAAAATAAATGTAGGATTAATATTTATGATGTTAAACACTGTATGGGGGGAAATGTGGTGCTTGGCTGAGGTCTGCGCTCTCCGAGTGCTTCTCTAGTGTTTTTGCTGCATTGGTTTGTTTGTTGGTCTATCTGTCTGTTAGCAACATAACTCAAAAAGTTATGATTGGATTTTGATTAAATTTTTTCAGGAAAGGTGCATAATGGCTCGGGGAACAGATTATTAGATTTTGGTGGTGATCTGAGAGTGCATATCTCCACCAAGGGCTTTGTTTGTATTTGTGCAGCAGGATTACACAAAAACTACTGGATGGATTTGGAAGAAATTTTCACCAGTGGAGGTAAATTGCTGTGTTTTTTAAGGACATTGCAGGTTGATGGACATTGATATCAATCAATGTAAACTTGCCAGACTGTAGCCAGTGGCTAATTTCCATCTGTTGTCCATGGGTTACAATTTTTTCTCCCCCCATTCTATTATGCTGAGCACCAAGCCAGACGGTGGGAAGAATGATTTTTATGTGGTCTTTGGCATGACCCAACCGGGGATTGAACCTATGACCTCCCGGCTGAGGGGAGGGTGCGCTACCACTAGGCCACCACTCCAGTGGTCCTTGGGCTAGAGAAGAACCCATTACATTTTGCTGATGATCTCGGAATGCATACTTCCACCAAGGCTCTTATCGTCTCTCATCGTGTTAGCAACAATACTCCAAAACTAGACTTTGATGCAATTTTTACCAGAAGTGGCTCGTGGCCTACACACGAACCCATTACATTTTGGAGGTGATCCATTAGGGATGGAAGGAGCCTTGGTGAAAGTATGTGCTCTCTGAGTGCTTTGCTAGTTTTTCTTGTAGATTTATGTCTATTTTCTGATAAATTTAATTTTTTTGCCTTTTTTCTTGTTTTTTTTTTTCTAATAATTTTGTAGATTTTTGTAATTAATTTTTAAGCTTTTCATACAAATGCAAATTTTTTTTAAAAGGGGTCAATGAAAAATTGTGTTTTTGTAGGTTTTAACCTTCTGAAATGGTCATGTGATTATCAAAACAGACTTCTCTTACACCCCCCCACACACACACACTTCATACAGTTTCTGTCTCTGATGAGCCATTTTAACTCTTCCAGGTTTGCTACAGAACAGCCTCCATACCCGCCCACCACTCTATTATTGGCCAGCTGAGCTGTCTGTCTGCCAACATGTAGAGGAGCAGGGAGCCACTTACCAAGAGGGGTTTATATTTTTACTTTATTTAGGTTTCAGTCACTCTAAGACATCCCTGTTTCCACCTGCTTCACTAATCACAGTTAATAATATATCTTCTGTCATTCTGATTTATTTTATTATATATATATTTTTTTATTTAAGTTTTTGTAAAGGGTATACATGTCATTACAGCATTGCATTGTTTACATTTTCATCACATATTCCCCCTTTTTTTGTTTTTTGACAACATTGGAAAAAAAATTATTACAACACCCCTTTTTTAAGTGAAAGAAAAAGAGAAATTAAAAAAAGAACAAAAAAAAACAAAAGAGCAGAAAAATAAAAGAGCATCTGAGTAGCGTTGGAACAAAGACAGGTGCCATTATTGAAATGGTATTTGTCAAAGATTAGATCTCATGGAAGACATATGCGTTCCAGGGTTGCCAAAAGTTCAAGAACCCATCCATGTCCTGTCTCAGTGAGAACGCCAACTTTTCCATCGAGTAAATGTCCTGAATCACGTTAATCCAATCTTCAGGTGCAGGACAGTCCTTCAGCATCCATTTTTTAGTTAGAGCTTTTTTACTTGCCAATATTAAAACAGTGAATAAGTATTTTTCTCCTCGTCCTTCCAGTGATTCCGGTAGTAAACCCAAATACAAAGTTACAAAAGAAAAGGGAACTGTTATTTTGAATATATTCCCCAATATTGTCTGTACATTGGTCCAATATTGGTGGATAACTGGGCATGACCAAAACACATGAAAATGATTTGCAGACTTTTCACCACACAAGCGCCAACAATTCAACCCTTTGAGTAAATTTGTTTTGTGCAGGTGTTCTGAAAAATCTTACCAAATTTTTCCATCCAAATTCTCTCCACAGCAGGGATGAGGTACTTTTCCATTGTTGTTTATTTAGCTTTTCCCATATTTCCAGTTGTAAAGTGAAATTCCCCTCTTTTTCCCATCTCTCTTTTATATATGATGTGTTGTCTCCTTTTAAGTCTTGAAGACCTTGGTATATTTTAGAAATGTATCTAATCCCTGGGATCCCTTTATATGCCATTAAGAAAACCTTCAGAACACCTGACTGGGCCCTTTCCGAATCCTCCTTTTTAAGTATTTTGTTTATGTGATGTCTAAGCTGAAAGAACCTGTAAAGGTCTTGATTTACTAGACCCTGTTTTTTTCAAATCTTCAAAACTTCTTAGAGTTTGCCTTTTTAAAAAAATCATAATATTTTATCAGTCCATTCTCTTTCTACTTTTTAAATCTAGTGTCTGTTTTATTAGGAGTAAAGTCCTGATCATAGGAAATCCATTGCAATAATCGATAGGGTTCTTTCTGTTTGATTCTCTCTGACTATCTTAAACCAAATTTTTAGCGGGGTCTCTATCCACGGGTTAGTGTTATTCAAAAGTTTAAGTAAGGCATTGTTCCCTATTATCACCTGTAGGGGAATGTCACTTGTTATTTGGCATTCGATCTCCTTCCATTGTGCAGTGTAGACTGGGTTACATATCTCTACTAAAGTTTTAATTTGTGCAGCTTTAAAATAGTCCCTGATATTTGGCATCGCGAGCCCACCTTTGTCTTTGTTTAGCTGTAGGGTTCTATATCTGATTCTAGGTCTCTTGCCCTGCCATATGAATCTTGAGATCCTTCTGTCCAGTTCTTGCCATGTTTTTTTGGGAGGTTCTACCGGTATCGTTTGGAAAAGGTATAAAAGATGTGGAAGAATATTCATTTTGACTGCTTCAATTCTTTGTGCGGTACCCAAGAATGGTATCATATTCCATCTTGCTAGATCAGATTTTATTATTGCCATCAGTGGATCATAGTTTAGTGTCATAATTTTGTTGAGTTGTTTCGGGATATTGACCCCCAGATATTTCATAGATTCCATCTCCCAGTTAGTTTTGAGTTTGCTTAGTAAATATTGATTTGGGTCATAGTTGAATGTTAAAATTTGGGTTTTATGCATGTTTAATTTGTACCCCGATAACTCTCCATACTCTGAAAAAAGTGAGATTAGTTCTGGAAAAGAGGTGTCCGGCTGCCCCAGGTATATTAAAATGTCATCAGCAAAGAGTGCTATTTTATGTTCCTTCTGACCAAGTGTAATACCTTGAATTTTTTGATTCTGTCTTATCCATTGGCTCAGAGGTTCTATGAAGATTGCAAAGAGCTGTGGAGACAAGGGGCAGCCCTGACGACATCCTCTTTCCAGCTCAAAAGATGATAATTTACCGTTAATCCTTAATTTAGCTGTTGTTTTTTTATGTAATGCCTGGATAGTTCTAATGAAGTTGTTATGAAAAATTGAAACTGGATAAGATTCTATATAGGAAAGACCAGTCAACCGAATCAAATGCTTTTTCAGCATCTAATCCCAATATGGCTGCATTTAAATTATATTTTTTTATATGATGAATTATGTGTAAAGTGCGACTAATGTTATCTTGTGTCTGTCTTTGTCTTATAAAACCTGTTTGGTCTAAATGAATTAAGTTTGTCAGTATATTTTCTAACTTTTTGGCAAGGATAGCGGTGAAAAGTTTATAGTCCTGATTTAACACACTGATTGGTCTGTAGTTGGAGCAGTCTAGTTTATCCTTTTCAGGTTTAGGTATGACTGCAATGACCCCTTCTCTCCAGGAGGGGGGGGGGTTCCCCTGTGTGGAGGACATAGTTAAATGTTTTCAGGAGGAGAGGAGGTAGTTGCTGTTTAAAGGTTTTGTACCACTCTGCTGTATAGCCATCTGCTCCTGGGGATTTGTTAGCTTTAAGTTTCATAATTGCTTTTTCTAATTCTTTAGGTTGTATTTCTGACAGTAGTGTTTTATTTTGTGACTCAGTAAGTTGGGGAAGATTTAATGTATTTAGGACGGCTTCGGATGCGTTTTGTGTTTTTTGAGGGAGTACAGGTTCTTGTAGTAATTCTCGAAGCTTTTAAGAATTTCCTGAATTCTAAATTTTATTTCCTTTGATACTGGGTCTCTGATTTTGTAGATTGCTCTCTCCGTTTGTTGTTCCTCAATTTATAGGCTAGTAATTTTGCCGATTTGCTACCTGTTTCATAGTATTTTTGTTTCAGAAATGTAAGTTTCTTCTGGATTTCTATTGTGTAGATCTCATTTATTTGTTTTTAATTTCCTTAATTTTGAGCGAGTCATTAGAATGAGTGTTGTCCTTGTGCTCTTTTTCTAGTTTCTTAAGTTCTGACTCTAATGTGATTACTTTTTCTTGTCTCAGTTTCGCGATAATCTTTCCCCTTATTACAGCTTGGCATGCATCCCACAGTATTAAAGGGAATACTTCTCCATTATCCTTTTCTTCCAAATATCTGAGAATATCTGATTCCAATTCATCTTTCAGTGGTCCTTTCAGCACATTTGAATTTAACCTCCAAGAAAATGTATTATTTGTGTATTTTTGGATATTTAAGTCCATATAGATCGGACTGTGGTCAGAGAGATCCATCACTCCTATTTTACATGTTTTTACTCTTCCAATGTCTCTATTAAACATAAAAAAAATAGTCAATCCTTGAGTATGATGAATGTGGTGCTGAGTAAAATGTGTAATCTTTTACACTGGATGCGGCGGCATGAAATAAAGCGGCATTGTTGAAGGTTTTAAGTAGAGTTTATTATCATACCGCCGTCACGGGATCCCGGTTCCAGCCCAAGTGTGTGCAGGCTGGAGCGGGATCCTCTGGCTCTCAGAGAAGAAGAAGGGACACAAAGTCTGTGTCCTGCAGCAGAGGTTGAAGAGTGAGAATGAGAGGATGTGTTACAGAACCTGTGCAGTATTTATACCCAACTCAAACAATACATCAAAGCAGATTCACAGCAGTTGGTCTGATCAAAGGGACTGCAGAACAGGCATGGGATATTTGCATTTGTGAGACATACATCACAATAGGCAGATCTGCTAGACTCTGCTCCAGCTGCAGAACAAAGAGGTCAAAAGGCACATCTACATATTGATCTGAGTCTCTAGGTCACAGTAAGGACAGGACGCATGAACACAATGCATGAAAGGTAACATTATCACAGTAGTGTAGCGGAAAAAACCAGGAGTAGCGAGCTGTCTGTCCTTAGTCTGTTTGTGGGGGTTTTCCCAAACCGCCACAGCTCCCCCCCAGAGGGCTCGGCAGGTGGTCGAGACCTCGATAGTGCAGCTTGGGCAGCGAGCAGGGAAAAGCTCTGTGCAGGAGGGGGTGGAGGGGGGTGGGGGTAGTAAAAGCCGGCCGGAGACGATGAAAACGTCCGGGCCGCGCAAAAATTGCTTGTGGGTCCGCGATGTCGAAGGGCTGGTCCCGTTGAACGTGCAGAGGTCCACAAGAAGAAAAATTAGTCTCTGACTCCTCTCGTGGCCATGAAGAAAAGCAGGAGCGGCTGTAAGAAAAACATAAAAGCAGAGGGACTGGCATGTTGACTTTAGGTGCGAGCGCAGCCCTAAAGTCCTCGGGGATCGCAAAACCGCTGAATTCCCCATGTCTGCCGTGGCTGAGACCATTAACAAATCCGTCGAGCATGCTGCGTGCGTGCCTCCAGGTGTGAGAGCAGCCCTGAAGGCTCTGTGTGTAGCGGCGAAGGATGATGGGGGTCTGTAGAGCCGTATGCGTCCCGTGCGTGGTGCGCCGTCTTCGTAACTCCCGGTGCGTGCGCCGGGGTTCCGTGATGGGTGGGCCAGCTGGAGAGGAGAACCAGGGTTAGGGAGCTTGATCATCCCTGTTCAGTGTGTTGGAGCAGTGAAGGGAAGTAGACGCTCTATCACTCGCTCGGTCATGGTGCGTTCAGGTCCACGTGTGCTCCGTCGGCCATGGGGATCGCCGTCGTGGAGAGGGGACGAGGTGCATGCGCTCACGTGTGGAGGAGCTGTGAGCGCGGCCGGTCCAGCGTGGATGTGCCGATCTAGGCGTGCAGATCTCACCATGAAACGTTGCTCAGCTTTCCCGGTCGTGGGTGTTCTCCGGGGAGTTTCGCCTGGAAAATCCGCGTTGAGGTCTCCCTGAAGCAGATGGGAGGGCAGATCAGTCAGGCTGCCATGTTCGCTTGTCGTCGGAGAATCACCGCCGGGTGTTGCGTTCGCTGGCAGCGTGTTCGTTTCAGCGTTGGGTCACCAGTGCGGCGGCATGAAATAAAGCGGCATTGTTGAAGGTTTTAAGTAGAGTTTATTATCATACCGCCGTCACGGGATCCCGGTTCCAGCCCAAGTGTGTGCAGGCTGGAGCGGGATCCTCTGGCTCTCAGAGAAGAAGAAGGGACACAAAGTCTGTGTCCTGCAGCAGAGGTTGAAGAGTGAGAATGAGAGGATGTGTTACAGAACCTGTGCAGTATTTATACCCAACTCAAACAATACATCAAAGCAGGTTCACAGCAGTTGGTCTGATCAAAGGGACTGCAGAACAGGCATGAGATATTTGCATTTGTGAGACATACATCACAATAGGCAGATTTGCTAGACTCTGCTCCAGCTGCAGAACAAAGAGGTCAAAAGGCACATCTACATATTGATCTGAGTCTCTAGGTCACAGTAAGGACAGGACGCATGAACACAATGCATGAAAGGTAACATTATCACAGTAGTGTAGTGGAAAAAACCAGGAGTAGCGAGCTGTCTGTCCTTAGTCTGTTTGTGGGGGTTTTCCCAAACCGCCACACTGGGGTTGAATTCCCTCCACACGTCACAGATTCCCATTTCTTTTAGTAGCATCCGAGTTTTTCTACTTTGAGTGTTATTTTGATGTGGAGAATTACCTGATGCATCCCAGTATGGATTCAGTCTTAGATTGAAGTCTCCACCACATATCACTAAACCTTGGGCTTTAGTTATCATTAGGTCAAATACATTTTTATAAAATTTCCAGTTAGCCCCTGGAGGTGCATACACATTCAGCAGGGTGATATCTTCTCCCTGTAGCCGACCAAGTACCATGCTAAATCTCCCTTCTTTATCTTTGTGTTCTGAATTTTTTTTCAAATATAATTTTGGTTGAGATCAATGTCGCTACCCCCCTCCTCCTCCCTGACTTATATGAAGATGAAGAGATCAGTTTAAACCCTTGTCTATTAAGTTTAGTGTGCTCCAAGTCTGTTAGGTGGGTTTCCTGTAAAAATATTATTCCTGCTTTGTCTTTTTTCATTTTGCCTAGAGTCTTGGATCTTTTAACTGGATTCAGGATCCCTTTTACATTATATGAGATTATTTTGGTTACACCCTGTTTCTCCATTGTGTTGTCTTATTTAGTATAACAGTGTAGTGGCCCTCTTTTATGCTACTCAAAAACTGAAAGAACATTAAAACTTAAAACTGTCAAAAGATCTTCCTAAGCTGAGGTCTTTTTAGCGACCTTAGAAGAGCCTTGATGGTGCGTTGGCTCTGAGGGAAATTCCTCAAACTGTGTTACGTGTTGAGGGCCCTCTCTTACCCCTGTAAGTTGTCCCATGTTTTTAACGTGAATTTCAGATCCCAATCCGAACTTGTAATGATTTTTTTTTTTATGCCTATACCCTATGAAATTGTGCGCAACCTCCCACCACTGTCATAGCAAACAATCACGTTAATACAGTATTTGTTAGTGTGGAGAGTTCATGTGGTTCATTGTCACATTTCTATTTTAACAAGTTTTTTTTTTTTTAAAGACTTATTTGTTTCTAATATTATGACTGTTCCATGAAATGTTTTACCACTTCATATTTGCTGATTCTGCATCTCCTTTAATGTTTGTTACCTTGTAGGAGGAGGTTTGGATGCGCAGATTGATTACAAATATCGTTATTCCCTCCTGAAAGCGTTCAGTTTTTGCTTATAGCCCTGGCGCTGGGTTTCCCGCTGCTGGCCCGTGGATTTTGAGGGTCTGTGTGCACCACGTTTGAGCCTTGATTCTTTCAATCGGGTCTGCTGTGGGTTTATACACCGTTAAAAGCCCTCTTCTCGCCATATCCCTGGTTGCTTCTTCCGCCGAGTTGTAGAAACACATCTCTTCCTCTTAAAAAACCCGCAGCTTCGCCAGAAATGATGTTTGAAAGCACAGTTTCTTCTCTCTTAGTACCTTTTTAGCGTCGTTGTATTCCCGACGCTTTTTAAGGACCTCCGGGGCGTAGTCATGCTCCACAAAAACTCTTCTTTCTTGGTGCATAAATCCTTTTTTCTGCCAAGCCTGTCTCAAAACCTCTTCTTTTGTTCTGAAGTTGGAAAACTTCACCACCACCGATCGTGGGGGCGCTTCCGCCGACAGCCTTGGGGCTAATGAACAGTGCGCCCTTTCTATCTTCAAGTCGGTGGATTGGGGAATTTCCAACTTCTCCCTCAGTATGGTTTCCACGCATGCAGCCATTGTGGCAAAACCGTCCTCGACTCCTTCTTTCAGACCATGAATTCTTATGTTGTCCCTTCTTAGTCTTCCTTCCTGGTCGGTTAGCTTAGCCTCCAGTCTTGTCTGTCTGAGTAATTCCAGCATGGTTTCTTACAGCCCTTTTATTCTTTCCTCTGCTTCCATGATTCGGTCCTCAGCCTGGTCCACTCTGTTGTTTGTCCTTTTTATTTCGTCTTTAATTTCACGAAATTCGGCCCAACACTCTGGGCGAAATTCTCTTAATTCTTGAAATATTGTTTTTAAGCTAACTGTGTTGCTAGCCTCATTCTGCTCCTCTGTTTCTGAGTGGTTGTTGTCCTCCAGGTCAGATTCTCCGGCCGATGCGCGTCTTGGCCTGGCAAATGTCCATCTCTTCTGTTTTCCTTTAGGCATAATGACTTTGGCTTTTGATTTTCACTCTTCCAAAAATCTGTTAAATCTGATTTTCAAGGTATTTTCACGGATGGGGTCTGGGAGCTTCAGCGTTAAGCTGCTATCACCATGGTGTCCAGACCGGAAGTCCATTTTATTATATTTTTACTGTGATGCTACATTGAACTGTTAGCATTATTATCGTCTCTAACCACGACCCAAGGCGGCTAGCTGAAGCTAGCGGTTTAATCACTCATTCACAAATGTCTGTGCTGATTGTACATCAGGGGCCGGTCATATCTTATCGATCAGTGAAACCACACAATCCTGTCCACCAATGATGCATTATTTCATTCATTCTTTAAGACACATTTACACTAGATAGCTGTCTCCTATAGGCCCTTAGAGTAGAGGGTTGGTGCTAGTGAAGCGCTTTGAGTGGTCTTTGAGACTAGAAAAGCGCTATAGAAGTACAGGTCCTTATTAGTTGGCTCAGGCTCGCTATCCAAAGTAGGAGCTAGCCAGCTAAGATTACCAATAGTGATGTAAGAAAGAGGTGCAGGGTTAACTGCTCTTGGGCATTTAAAGAAACATGCAGTGAAACGAGCTGTTCTGAGAAAGGCTGCAAAAGATGATTCACAATAATTAAAGAAAATTTGACCAAAATATGTCAGACATTTCATTACGTCCTGTGGAAGCTGTCAACATGTGGAAAAGTGCAGTGAACAGGACCTTTAATCATAAATTTGCAATGTTTTATTGTAAATGTCATATTTTTTGATACATTTCTGACCTATTGTCAAGTGGCCCTCACTCTTGTGAGGTTTGACCAGCAGTTTCCCCCACTTGAATGGGAAGCTTGCTTCGGAAGATAGAACTGGAAGTCACTCAGTGACCAAGACTCAACTTTTGCCTTTTCTTTCCTTTATTTTGAAAAGTCAAAGCCAAGCACAGCCAAGCACAGGTGAAAAACCTTTAAATACAAACACAAATAGAAGGTCAAAGAAAATGCAACCCAAGAAACCATAATAAATCAACATAACCCAAAATCAAATACTCAATTTTTAAACTACTAAAAATTATTCTTGAAATAAGTAGAATATACCCACTTCTGAAGCACCCCAAATACTAAATAAATCTTAAAACACTGATCAATAATGATTTTTAACCTTACAACTTTAGCAGCTTTTAACTTTTAAACTCTTTTAGAATACACTCCATTTTTAACTGTACTTTTAAACCCACATGATATTAAATATATGACATTTTAACTTACATTTCAAACACATGATTTTTTTAATACATCACATTTAACATAAACTTGATCAAATGACTTTCCAAATGCAGCTACAAAGACACATATCACAAACGGATGCTTACCGGCTCCTTCTCCCTTGCTTGAAACAAGCTTTAGTCCTGCAGTCTTTTTCCAAGTCCAGACTCTCCATTTCTCTCACACACTGCTTACTCCTCACTGCCCTGCGAGTTACTGCCTCCAAACTCCCTTAATCACCAGATCATTCCCAGCTGGTGGAATCAACCAACTGCCCTCAGGCTGGGAAGCACACCCAGACCTGAAGCACTCAGGCAGAGAGGGTGTGGCCTGCAGCTCAGCTCAACACCTCCCACTCGATCTTTCCACGGAAACCGCTGGAAAGATCGCACACAGTGAACTAGCGGTCAGAGATTTCCTCCTGAGCCTCCTGCCTATTCCTCCACTGGCAGCAGCACCACCAAACGTCGGACGTCCCGGTGAAGTAGACTGCAGGAGATCGTCACTTCCTTGTGGTAACGTATCGTCACTTCCTGTTTTGCTGTCTGCCTGTGTGGTTTGCTCTCCAGCCACTAGCTATGGCTACTAGCTCTCTGTCCTCTCCTCCTCTGGTGTGCTCTCTCTGTCAGATGTTTAGCTACACCTCTGCCTCTTTTAGTGATAACGGTAAATGTAATAAATGTTGTCTTTTTGAGGCGCTCGAGGCGAGGTTGTCTGATTTGGAATCCCGGCTCCGCTGCATTGAAACACCGTCTGCGCCAGTTAATCTCGACAGACGCCCATTAGCTGCAGCGGAGCTAGCTAGCTTAGGTCGAACTGTCAGCGGTTCCCCGGCTCTCCTCAGCAGCGAGGAGACTGGGTGGGTGACGGTGAGAAGGAAGCCTAGTCGCAAAGCCCCGGTACACCACCAACCTGTTCACGTTTCTAATCGTTTTTCCCCGCTCAGCGACACACCCGCTGAGGAAAAAACTCTGATCACTGGCGACTCTGTAGTCAGAAACGTGAACCTAGAGACTCCAGCGGCCATAGTCACATGCATTCCTGGGGCCAGAGCAGGAGACATCGAGTCAAATTTGAAAATGCTGGCTAAAAGTAACTGTAAATACTCCACAATTGTTATTCACGCCGGCATTAATGACATCCGTCTCCGGCAGTCGGAAGTCACAAAACTTAACATAGAATCGGTGTGTGAGTTTGCAAAAACGATGTCTGCCACTGTAGTATTCTCTGGGCCCCTCCCCAATCTGACCAGTGATGACATGTTTAGTCACTCGTCATCCTTGAACCGCTGGCTGTCTGTGTGGTGTCCTAAAAATGACGTGGGCTACATTGACAATTGGAGCTCTTTTTGGGGAAAACCTGGTCTTATGAGACGAGACAGCATTCATCCCACTTTGGATGGTGCTTCTCATTTATCTAACAATCTGGCATCTTTTTTATCCAAATTTCCAAAACCCTGACTACTCAGAGTTGGGACCAGTAAGCAGAGTAGTAGTCCTACACGCCTCTCTGCAGCTCCTCTTCATCCGCCACCCCTCAGCTTAGCCCCTGTCTTCCCCATCAGAGAATCGTTGTCTGCTCCCTCCAAAGTAAATAAAAATATAATGTATAAGCATCCCAAAGTGATAAAGAAAAATACTGGTAAAACTCAAATTAAACATAAAGCCTCTAAATTGAATGATTTGGCCTCTGTTCCTCCTCATAATTTAAAAATTAAATGTGGTTTATTAAATATTAGGTCTCTAACTCCCAAGTCTCTGTTAGTCCATGATCTGTTAATTGATCATCAGATTGATTTAATTTCCCTTACAGAGACTTGGTTAGGGCAAGAGGATTATGTTGGTTTAAATGAATCAACTCCCTCTGGTTATTTAAACTGTCAAAATCCCGGAAGTTCTGGTCGTGGAGGAGGAGTAGCAACAATTTACCATTCCAAATTACTAGTTAATGTAAAGCAAAAAACATGTTATAATTCCTTTGAGGGCCTGGTCCTCAGTGTTGGGCACTTTAGCAATTTCAGGTTAAACCCAATTTTATTTGCCATAGTTTATCGTCCCCCATCAACCTATTCAGAATTTTTATCCGAATTTGCTGATTTCTTAGCTGATTTAGTGCTGAAATCTGATAGAATAATTATAGTAGGGGACTTTAATATACATGTGGATGTAGATAGTGACTGCCTTAATGTGGCTTTTAATTCAATATTAGACTCGATTGGGTTTTCTCAGAAAGTAGGAAATTCTACTCATTACCTCCACCATACATTGGACCTTGTTCTGACATATGGCATAGAAATAGAAAATCTTGTAGTGTCTCCTCATAACCCTGTACTGTCAGACCATTGTCTGTTAACCTTTGATTTCACTATTTCTGACTATTTGGCTCCTAAAGAAAAATATTATTACAGTAGATGCCTCTCAGATGATGCTGTTTCCAAATTTATGCAGATCGTTTCCTCTATGCCATGTGTCAACACAACGGAAATAAGCAATAGACAGCTTGCTCCTTCTGTAATTGATAACATGGTGGATAGTGTTTCAGCTTCTCTGCATCAGGCTCTAGACTTGGTGGCCCCCTTAAAAAAGAAAAAGTCTAATCAGAGATTTTTAACTCCTTGGTTCAACACAGAAACTCGTAGCTTAAAACAGAAGACTCGTCAATTAGAAAGAAAATGGCGCTCTACTAATTTAGATGAAATCTATTTAGCTTGGAGAAATCATCTTTTAATTTATAAAAAAATCTCTTAGAAAAGCTAGAACGAGTTATTACTCTGCATTAATAGAAGAGAACAAGAATAATCCCAGGTTTCTTTTCAGTACTGTAGCCAGGTTGACAAAGAGTCAGGACTCTGTCAATCCTAGCATCCCTTTAGAGCTTACTAGTCAGGACTTTATGAACTTTTTCAATAATAAAATTTCATCCATCAGAGATAAAATCAATCAGATTCTTCCCACAGTTAACTTAAATACTGTAACTACTACAACTCCTTCTATTGATGTCTGTCTTGATGAGTTTACTCCAATCGACCTTTGTGAGTTAGACAAAATAGTTTCCTCATCCAAACCTTCAACTTGTCTTTTAGACCCTACTCCTATCAGGTTATTTAAAGAAGCCTTCCCACTTATTGGTAGCTTTATTCTTCATATAATCAATTCTTCATTAACTTTAGGCCATGTACCGCAGGCTTTTAAAACGGCTGTAATTAAACCCTTACTCAAAAAGCCAACGCTAGATCCAGGAGCTTTAGCTAACTATAGACCAACCTCTAATTTCCCTTTCATTTCAAAAATCTTAGAAAGAGTTGTTGCTACGCAATTATTTGACCACCTGCAGGGAAATGGTTTACTTGAGGAGTTTCAATCTGGGTTTAGAATCCATCATAGTACTGAAACAGCCTTAGCGAAGGTCACTAACGACCTCCTCATTGCATCTGATAATGGACTAGTTTCTGTACTTGTCCTTTTAGATCTTAGTGCAGCTTTTGATACTATTGATCATAATATTCTACTTGATAGATTAGAACACTATGTTGGACTTAATGGAACTTCGTTGCAGTGGTTTAATCTTATTTATTTGATAGGTTCCAGTTTGTTCATGTAAATGATGAGTTTTCTCTCAGCTCAAAGCTTAGTCATGGAGTTCCACAGGGATCTGTGCTAGGCCCTACTCTTTTTAGTTTATATATGCTTCCGTTAGGCAATATTATTAGAAAGCACTGTATACATTTTCATTGTTATGCAGATGACACACAATTATACCTGTCAATGAAGCCAGATGATAGTAATCAATTAGCCAAGTTAGAAGCCTGTCTTAAGGAAATCAAAGCTTGGATGACTTGTAATTTCCTGCTATTAAATTCAGATAAGACTGAAGTCATTCTTGTTGGTCCAAAAAACCTTAGAAATTCCTTTCCAAATCAAACTTTCAGTTTGGATGCGGTTACTCTTTCTCTTAATAGCTCTGTGAGGAACCTTGGAGTTATTTTTGATCAGGATTTGTCCTTCAATTCACATATTAAATTTGTTTCTAAGACTGCCTTCTATCATTTGCGTAATATTGCCAAGATTAGGAGCATCTTGTCTCAGAGTGATGCTGAGAAGCTGATCCACGCTTTTGTTAGCTCGAGATTAGATTATTGTAATTCTTTATTATCAGGCTGTCCTAATACATCTTCAGCTGATCCAAAATGCTGCAGCAAGAGTTTTAACAGGTACTAGAAAGAGAGATCATATCTCTCCGGTTCTGGCCTCCCTTCATTGGCTTCCCATAGAGTTTAGAATTAAGTTTAAAATCCTTCTTCTTACTTACAAAGCTCTAAACAATCAGGCTCCTTTTTATTTAAAAGATCTGATACTACCGTATCATCCTAACAGAGCACTACGCTCCCAAAATGCAGGATTACTTGTAATACCTAGAATCTCCAAAAGTACAATGGGAGGCAGAGCCTTCAGTTATCAAGCTCCTCTCCTGTGGAATCAGCTGCCAATCTGGATTCGGGAGTCAGACTCGATCTCTGTTTTTAAGAATAGGGCTAAAACCTACCTTTTTGATATAGCCTACAATTAGGGAGGGATCATGTGTTTCTGAACCCTCCCTTAGTTATGCTGCTAATAGGTTTAGTCAGCCGGGGGACCTCCAGTAATGCACTGGGCCTCACTCCTTTCCTCACTCTCTATGAAATATTTTTTTTTTGCTGGTCATTAACATTTGTTTGTTCTCTCCCATAGATTGAGTCCCCATCGTGCTGTTTGCTCTCTACATGTCTGTTCTTTTCTTCTTCTCTATCCCCTCACCCCCCAGCCAGTCGCAGCAGATGACTGCCCCTCCCTGAGCCTGGTTTTGCTGGAGGTTTCTTCCTGTTAAAAGGGAGTTTTTCCTCTCCACCTTCACCAAGTGCTTGCTCACAGGGGATCGCCTGATTGCTGGGGTCTTTCTGCAACTGTGGGGGTCCCCCCTACAGTTGATAGTGCTATGAGATGACTGTTGTTGTGAAATGGCGCTATATAAATAAAGTTGAATTGAATTGAATTGAAGAGTTGTGGACTGAAGGTCTCTCCGAATGCTGGAGGCAGGATGCTTGGATGCAGGATGCTTGGATGCTGATGTTGGAGGCCTCACCTCAGGAATACAGGAGCTCGCCACAACTCCAACATTCACATCCTGTACAATGTCTGTGGAGTCTGGGTTGACACTGATGACTCTCCCAAGCTTAACCTCTTGCACTCCGGTCAATTTCCCTAAAAACACCAAAAAATAATGTGCCCAAATAAAATCCAAAGCTGTTCTTCAACTCTTTGCAGCATCTTCATGGGGTTGGTCTCATTTAAAAGAAAACACTTTGAATTTTTTGGCAAAACAGTCATAATCTCTCTAAGTGCTCCGGCCACTGAGTTACAGTCATCTAAACATACTGAACTTGAAGAAAATAAATTTGGTCAGGGTGGTTTTTTTGGATACAAATGCTTGCAAATAACACACAGCTTCAGATCCGGGCTGGAAAATGCAACAGAAAAGTAGAACCAAGTGTTATCCAGCCGAAGTCCAAATTTTGTAACAATACCACAAAAAATGAATATATTACACAGCTTTTTCCTCAGGTAGTTCCCAGGCGTTTTGGAACTGTGCCAAATTGTGTCAAATGGCACAGTTTGGAAAAACGTCTGTAACTTTTGAATGCTTCAATGTAGAAGCTTCATTTTGGGCTCTAATGAAAGGTCACACTCAGGGCTGTGTCTGTGTGTGTGGGGGGGGGGGTTGTCCCCCCTCCTCGCTACAGAGGATGGACATCGGCCATCGCTACATGACGGATTAGCCTCATATGGTGATGTGGGACAGCAGCTCAGTCACCACGGCTTCCCCCCCCTCGCTACATAAGAATAGCCGGGGGGGGCGGCGTTCACGGTCTGGACACGACGAACGAACCGTGTACCACGGCGCACGAACTTCAGACTTCGTGCGCCGCACAGTTGTAATTTACCGATCGGTCAAAAGTCATTTTGGTTCACAATTTTCAGGGATAGAGAATAATTTAGCTTATAACACCTTACCTCTTCACAGCAGCAGCGTAGCTGGCAAACTTCTCTTCCTCATTGTCAGACGAACGCGACGCTGGTCCGCTCGTGGCTCTGGTCTCGCGACCCGATCAAAACATAATTCCATTATTGCGGTTTTGTGCTTCCATGATTGCGGTTTTTGGCGAACGATTTTTCAAAACAAATAACAGTAGTAATTAAAAAAAGACTGGCGATGACATGTGTGTCACTCAGCCTTCATCGTCAGCCTCCTTCGGTCTCTGACCATGGAAGAAAATCATAACGTCTACTCTGCTGGAACAAAAACAAAATAAGCACCGCCTGTGGCCGAGCATGCCGATGCGCGAATGCTGTCACACAGGTTGCATTTGTGGATGGTCTCCGTGCTGCTGGGTCTGTGGGGTTCTTCCTGCGGGTCCTTTTTTGATCCGCTGCAGCAGTCTGTCTTCACCCAGCCTTAAAAAAAACAGCTGGCGAACTTCTCTGCTTCAACTGGCTCACTGCATTCACAGCCTTGGTAGGCGGGTCCTTCTTGCTAGGTTTTCAGTCATTGGTTCTTCAAGGTTTCAGAAACCCAATTCAAGGCTCTTATTAGGCGAATGAGAGGTCAATCAGATGGACTAATCTGTTCGCAGCTGTGTCTGCAGCTTTTATTTTCAGTGTGCGCTTGGACGCCATCACCATCCACATCATGTCCTACATCACCATCTCCATCATGCGTCCTAGAGCGCACGAGGGCGCACGAGAGCACCCTCATGCGCTCTAGGACGTAGAGACTTGCCCGCCCGCGGTACAACGGCATGCAAGTGGTTAAAGTGACCCCTCAATGCATTCTGGTCACACAGCCAAACAATATCTCCAACTGCAACATTCCTCTGTGTGGTGTGCAATTTACTCCTCATGAAGAGATTGGGACCAGCAAGTTGGCTCCAGGACCTCCAGAATTTATTTACCTGGTGCTGCATTTCCTTAAGTCTCTTATAGGGATAGCTTGCGAAGTCGAATCTTTTCCAGTCACCACTTGATGATGCTTGTCCCAGCAGAAGTGTATTGGGTGTGATGTACTGCACCGTGTATTCTTGACTCTGCACCTTGGCATCAATGGAACACTCATTAGAAAGATTAGCGGCAAGCTGAAATGTTGTCTGAAGTTCGCTGTAACTGAGCCCCGAGTTTCTCCCCAGACTCTGGAACGCCTTCTTCACAATCCAAACAGCTGCTTCAGCAGAGCCATTTTGATGAGGTAAATCAGCTGGCTGGATTTTCCAGTGCCAGTCGGTTCCATTTTGAGCTGAAGTCTCCTCCACAACAGACCTGTACAGGCCATCCAAAAACTGATACAACTCCTTCAGAACAGGCTTGGCACTGACAAAATTGGTTCCTGGATCAGACCAAATCGTATTAGGATGCCCTCAAATTGCTGTCATCCTATGATAAGCCATCAGAAAGCTTTCAGTCGACATGGTGTTGGCCAGCTCTGTGTGGATTGCTCTACTGGCCATACAGCAGCATACGACTCCCCAAACCTTCATTGTGACTCTCTTCCTCACATCATCTTTGACCAGATAAGGTCCAAACAGGTCAACTGCTGTGAACTCAAATGGGGATGCTGGCCCAGTTCTCTCTTGAGGCAGATCATCCATCACTTGCTGGCATCTTCTAACTCTGGCTTTCTTGCAGACCACACAGTTTTCAATGACTTTTTGAGCAATTCTTCGTCCATTGATGACCCATGCTCTCTTTCTCACCTTCAGAGTTGCAGCCATTCCCTCGTGACCCTTGCTGTGAGCTTCACGAACCAACAGAGTTGCGACCCAGGTACTGTAAGGTAAGAGGGGGACACCAACTCTGTCTTTATTAAAAGCCTGGACTCTGCCACCACAAACCAGTAGCCCAGTTTCTTCCTCTTTGAAGACTACCAGCCAATCTACTGTGGTAGTTGAAAAGGTCACATCCTCTTGTGCAGCAAGAAAAAGGTCTCTTAAAGCATCTTGGTGCTCTGTTGCAGTGATGACCCCGGCTGATGAAACCGCCTCCCACTTTGGAGTTCCCAGGATCTTATTTTTAGCTGCAAAGCATTTTGCTGCCCTCCAGACCTGAACAACCATCTTAACCAGGTGAGCCAAATTGCTGAACCGTCCTTCATCCACCAGGTTTTGGACAGCAGCACCAGCAGGTGGCCTCTGACGCTCCAGATCTGGTGGCTCTTTCACCTGAGCTCTTGTGAGTGCAGCAGCAAATGATTTCTTCTGCATCTTTCCAACACTCTCTCTGGCAGTTGCCGATACATCCTTTGCAGACTTAATTGGCCATTCATCAGCTGGTAGACTCAGGAACTCTGGTCCTTGCTGCCATAGTGAATTTTCATCCAAATCTTTTGGACCAGCCCCGCGCGTGATGATATCAGTAATGTTCAGTGGTCCAGGGATCCACCACCAATCCTGAAGTTGCGTGCTGCTTTGGATTTCTTCAATCCTGTTGGCAAAAAAGGTCTGAAAGCCATAGCTCTCATGTTGAATTGCACCAAGGACTGTTTGGCTGTCAACGAAGTGGTACCATTGCTTGACTTGAATTTGGCTATGTTGCTCAAAGTACTTCTTCAACTGTGTGGCAAATACTGCTCCACAAAGCTCTGTCTTGACTACTTCCCCCTTGTGGTCTAAGGGAGTTAGTTTAGCTTTAGACTCCACCAGCCTCACCGTAGAACCTTGGTCACAGGCCCACCGCAGATACAGGATGGCACCATAAGCATACTCGCTGCCATCAAATCAAATCAAACTTTATTGTCATATTGCTGTACATAAAACTGTAGTGCAGGCAAGATGAAATTGTGTTTCTCTCGGCATCCATATAAATAGAAGCAGCATGATATGAGACACACTCACACATATCTCCACCCCCCATCCATTCACACATCGCTGAGACATACTTGGGAAAAACTAACTATAATATACAAATAATATACATAATGTCCGTGGTGCAGTAGTGTGTATGAGAGATTCCGGGTCAACTGTTCAGCATCCTGACAGCTTGTGGAAGGAAGCTGTTGATCAGTCTGGTGGTTCTGCCTCTGATGCTCCGGAATCGTTTACCAGATGGCAGAAGTTCAAAGTGTTTATGCAGAGGGTGAGAACGGTCCTTGACAATGTTCAGTACCCTGCTCCTACAACGGTTCTGAAAAAGTTCTTGGACAGAGGGGAGGGAGACTCCAATTACTCTCTCAGCTCCCTTGACTATCCTCTGCAGGGCTTTTTTGTCTGACATACTGCAGCTGGAGTACCATGCAGCAATGCAGTACGTCAGAACAATTTTCAATCTTTTCTAGGGGTACCATCATTTTTGTCCAGGCCTGTTTCATGAGTTTGTTTTTTACAGTAATTCTGTTGAACCACAATTCAAAAGCATTGTCTGATTTTCACTGGTTAATTTTCATAGAATTTTTATTTATTACCACTTTTGTCACATTTAAGTTATTTCTGTGACCATTGTGGGGTTTTCTTTCATTAACAGAGGGGTACCAACAATTTTTTCCACAGCTGCATGTGTATTTTTTTTTCCACAATGCAATTTTTTTTAAATATTTTTTTTAATATATATACACTATTATTTTACAAATTAAATAGTGCTCATTTTGTTTACTTTCAAAATTATGCTGCTTAGTATTACCGCGGGCAGGACAGTCCAGTGTTTTTCTTCTTCTTCACTTGGTTTACTTGCAGACTGCAAACAGCTTGTAGGTGCGTGAGTGAGTGAGTGCTCTTGTTTAGTGCCATGTCAGCATCTATGGCTATTTCATGGCAAAATTAGAACTAATAGGAAAATTGAGTTAACAATTATATAGAGACAGTATGATAAATGAAAGAATAAATAAATACAGCGAGATACATATGTAGATACAATAAAATAGAAAAATTAAATAGATGCTTCAGATGCACATGTGCAAAAAACCCTAAAATTTTCTTTGGTGGTGCCTTATTAAAAATATCCTTCAGTGACTTTTGAGTATAAAAATGTCTTGCTGTCATGAGAGCAGGACAGTCAAGTAAAATGCGCTTTATTGATTAAAAAAAACCTCCGCAAAACTGACAAGATGGTGGGGCTTCATCTTTTAATAAAAAGCTGTGTGTAAGCCTTGAGTGGCCAATACGGCATCTAGTGTACAGTACCTCATCATGTTGGTTTTGAAAGTGATGCAAAGCAGATGGACGCTCAAGGACAGTGCACCATGTGACAACTTACCAACTGCAAGCAAGAGAGAGACTCTGGACTGCTTTAGATCACATGACTATAACATCTATCCACTGCCAGGAGGCGCCCTCTGCTGTTCACTAGCAATTGACACACCTACACTACTGCATTCAACATTACACCACTGATAAAATTACTGACATATATTTACAATACACTGACTCTCTCAACTTGCTTTGTTTGTCATTGTGTGATCTATTGTCTGCTAATTGTGCATTTGAGAGTTTTTTTCTTGTAATCAAAATTTTGGTCATAAAATGAGCTTTATTTTGATCAACAATGCTTTTTTCTCTCTGCCTATTGTGCTTTTTCCCTATCCTCCTCCCTCCCCCCTCTACTCCCCCCCCCCCCCCCCGTATGACAGGCGCCTCGTCATGGCTGCCGCGTCATTGGGATGCGCCTTTCGTGCGCGCCCAATGTCAAGTCAAATTCCTCGTATGTTTGTTTACTTGTAAATGTGCTTGGCAATAAATCTGATTCTGATTCTGATTCAAATGTCTATGGCTTATAGCAGGCTTAATATCATGCAGTTTATTTGCAGTGCATGTGTCCCATTCAGTCTGCCACTTCTTTAAAATATAGGAGGTTATTAGAGGCCTGAGGTCTGAGGCTGAGATCTGACACTGAGTGACATCTTGGGTAAGGGCTCTCTTGGCAGCATTGTCTGCCTGCTCGTTACCTGACAGGCCAACATGGCTGGGGATCCAACAGAAGATGATATTAACATTATGTTTCTGTAAAAAACCTAGTTTCTCTAAAATCCGGACAATCATGGGGATCAGTCTTTAAAAACCCAAGTGCCTGAAGACAGGATCTGGAGTCAGTAAAAATTAAGGAGCTCTGTTGTTTGGTTCTCTCAATGTGTTCCAATGCTAGAAGCAAAGCACGAGCCTCTGCTGTAAAAACTGAACATTGTTTGGGAATCATGGATCCCCCTCATGGATCGTCACTTTATCGTGGTGGGGGGGTTTGCGTGCCCCAGTGATCCCAGGAGCTATGTTGTCCGGGGCAATTTGCCTCTGATAGGGTCACCCAAGACAAACTGGTCCTGGGTGAAGGGCCAGACTAAGAACGATCCAAAAGACTCTCACGATAAATTCTAGATCAAGGATTCAGTGTACCCCACCCGGTATGGGGTTACCGGGGCCCCACCCTGGAGCCAGGCCTGGGGGAGGGGCTCGATGGCTAGCATCTGGTGGCCGGGTTTCCACCCATGGGACCCGGCCAGGCTCAACCCGAAAGAGTTACATGGGTCCACCCTCCAGTGGGCTCACCACCTGCAGGAGGGATCATGGGGGTCCGGTGCTATGTGGATTAGGTGGCGGTCAAAGGCGGAGACCTTGGCGGACTGATCCCAAGCTTTCTAAACTGGCTTTTGGTAAATGGAATGTCACCTCTCTGGTGGGGAAGGAGCCTGAGCTGGTGTACGAGGTTGAGAGATATCGGCTAGATATAGTCGGCCTCACCTCAACACAAAGTTCCGGTTCCGGAACCAGTCTCCTGGAGAGGGGCTGGAGCTTGGCCTTTTCTGGAGTTGCCCCGGGCAAGAGGCAACGAGAAGGGGTGGGTATTCTTGTATCCCCCCACCTTGCTGCCTCTATATTAGAGTTTTCCCCGGTGGATGAAAGGGTTGCTTCCCTGTGCCTTCGGGTTGGGAAACGGGTCCTGACCATCATTTGTGCCTATGCACCAAATGATGTTTCAGAGTACCCACCTTTTTTGGAGTCTGTGACTGGGGTGCTGGAGGGTGCTCCTCTTGGAGACTCCATTGTCCTACTGGGGGACTTCAATGCGCACGTGGGCAATGGCAGTGAAACCTGGAGGGGGGTGATTGGGAGGAACGACCTGCCCAATCTGAACCCGAGTGATGTTCAGTTATTGGACTTCTGTGCTAACCACAGTTTGTCCATAACGAACACCATGTTCAAGCATAAGGGTATCCATATGTGCACCTGGCACCAGGACACCCTAGGTCGCAGGTCGATGATCGATTTTGTTATCGTGTCATCAGACCTGCGACCGTATGTCTTGGACACTCGGGTAAAGAGAGGTGCAGAGCTGTCAACTGATCACCACCTGGTGGTGAGCTGGATCCAATGGCAGGGGAGGAAGCCATTCACACCTGGTAGACCCAAACATATAGTGAGGGTGTGCTGGGAACGTCTGGCTGAGGCCCCTGTCCGGGAGGTCTTCAACTCCCACCTCCGGAAGAACTTCAACCACATTCTGAGGGAGTCTGGAGACATGGAGTCTGAATGGGCCAGGTTCTCCACCTCTGTTGTTGAAGCAGCGGCCCAGAGCTGCGGCCACAAGGTGGTTGGTGCATCTTGTGGTGGCAACCCCCGAACCAAGTGGTGGACACCAGTGGTGAGGGGGGCCATTAAGCTGAAGAAGGAGTCCTATCAAGCTTGGTTGGCTTGTGGCACTCCCGAAGCAGCTGAGGTGTACCGGCAGGCCAAGCGGAGTGCAGCTCGGGTGGTTGCTGAAGCAAAAACCCGGGTATGGGAGGAGTTCGGTGAGGCCATGGAACAAGACTTTCGGTCGGCCTCAAAGAGGCAAACTGTCCGGCGGCTCAGGAGGGGAAAGAAGCTCCCTGTCCACACAGTGTATGGTGCGGATGGGGCACTGTTGACTTCGACTGCGGATATCGTCGGGCGGTGGAAGGAATACTTCGAGGATCTCCTCAATCCCACTGATACGCCTTCCATAGAGGAAGCAGGGTTTGGGGACGAGGGGGATGACTCGCCTATCACAGGGGCTGAGGTCGCCAAGGTGGTTAAAAATCTCCTTGATGGCTGGGCCCCGAGGGGTGGACGAGATTCCCCCTGAGTACCTCAAGCCCCTAGATGTTGTTGGGCTGTCATGGTTGACACGCCTCTGCAACACTGCGTGGAGGTCGAGGGCAGTGCCTTTGGCATGGCAAACTGGGGTGGTGGTTCCTCTCTTCAAAAAAGGGGACCGGAGGGTGTGCTCCAACTTTAGAGGGATCACACTCCTCAGCCTCCCTGGGAAGGTCTATGCCAAGGTACTGGAGAGGAGAGTCCGGCCGTTGGTTGAACCTCGGATTCAGGAGGAGCAATGTGGTTTTCGTCCTGGCCGTGGCACATCGGACCAGCTCTTTACCCTCTCAAGAATTCTCGAGGGTTCATGGGAGTTTGCCCAACCAGTTTACATGTGTTTTGTGGACTTGGAAAAGGCATTTGACTGCGTCCCTCGTGGATTTTTGTGGGGGGTACTTTGGGAGTATGGGGTATCGGGCTTGTTGTTACGAGCTATGCGGTCTCTGTATGACCGTTGTGAGAGTTTGGTTTGTATTGCCAACACTCGGTCGGACTCATTCCCAGTGAGAGTTGGACTCCGCCAGGGCTGCCCTTTGTCACCGATCCTGTTCATAATTTTTATGGACAGGATTTCTAGGCGCTGCTAGGGAATGGAGGATGTCATGCTTGGTGACCACAGGATCTCATCTCTGTTGTTTGCAGATGATGTTGTCCTGTTGGCTTCATCCAGCAGTGACCTACAGCTCTTGCTGGGATGGTTTGCCGCTGAGTGTGAAGCGGCTGGGATGAGAATCAGCACCTCCACATCAGAGTCCATGGTCCTCAGCCGGAAAAAGGTGGATTGTCCTCTCTGGGTTGGGGACAGGCTCCTGCCCCAAGTGGAGGAGTTTAAGTATCTTGGGGTCTTGTTCACGAGTGAGGGGGAAATGGAGCGAGAGATTGACAGACGGATCGGAGCAGCATCTGCAGTGATGCGGACGTTGTATGGGTCTGTTGTGGTGAAGCGGGAGCTTAGTTCTAAGGCAAAGCTGTCGATTTACCTGTCAATCTATGTTCCTACTCTCGCCTATGGTCACGAGCTTTGGGTAATGACCGAAAGAACAAGATCGCGGATACAAGCAGCTGAAATGAACTTTCTTCGTAGGATTGCTGGACTCACCCTCAGAGATAGGGTGAGGAGCTCAGTCATCCGGGAGAGGCTCAGAGTAGAACCACTACTCCTCCACATTGAAAGGAGTCAGTTGAGGTGGTATGGGCATCTGATTAGGATGCCTCCTTGACGCCTCCCACTTGAGGTGTTTCGGGCACGTCCCACTGGGAGGAGACCCTGGGGCAGGCCCAGGACTCAGTGAGACTATGTCTCCCAGCTGGTCTGGGAATGCCTTGGTATCCTCTTTGAAGAGCTGGAGCAGGTGGCTGGGGAGAGGGAAGTCTGGGCTTTTCTGCTTGAACTGCTGCCTCCGCGACCTGGACCTCCGGAAAAGTGGTAGAAGATTGATGGATGGATGGATGGACGGATGTTTGGGAATCCATAAACCATTCTGATTGTGCCCGGTGACAATTGCAGCAGAGACTGAGCCATCTACTTTAGATCCATCCGAGTATATGGAAATATGGTGAGGAAAATAGCATTTTAGGTCCAAAATCTGCTGCTGATAAACATTTGGGTGAGTGTCTTCTTGTTTTGGCCCAGATCCAGAATGACATTGGGTTTCCTCAAACTCCATGGTGGAATGGGACAAAACTGTGTCTGTGTTACGTTGCTCATATCAGGGTTTAATTTTACCAGGTAAAGTTCTCTACGGAGTCCAAAGGGAGTGATGCTCTTAGGTCTGACCTTATACATCTGCAAAAATCAAGGGTGAAAAACGTAGGAAATTTCTATGGTCAGCTTTTAAGTTTAACTATATACTGGAGAGCCAATTTCAGGCACCTGTTGTGAAGTGAAGGCTCGTTTGCTTCAGCATACAAACTTTTAACAGGAGAGGTTCTGAAAGCCCCCAAGGCAAGCCTTAGCCCCTGGTGATGGACAGTTTCTAGCATCCTGATGTATGTTTTCCTTGCTGATCTATAAACTATGCTCTCATATTCTAACCGATATCTTACAAGTGCTCTATAGAGACGCAGCAGCACAGTAGAGTCCGCACCCCATTTGGTTTTAGCCAGGGCTTTAAAACATCTGATTTGTAGAAATTTTATATGTGGAATAAAAGAAAGACTTATCAAAAATAAGTCCAAGGACTTTGGTTTCTTTTACCACCTTGACAGCTTCTCCATCTATGAAAAGCTCAGGGTCGAGGTGAAGAGACCACAGCAGGCAAAAGTGCATGCACACAATTTTTGTTTTTGAAAATTTAAAACCATTACTGACTGACCACCTATTAATCTTGTTTATGCACAGCTGTAGTTGCTTTTCGATTGTGACCATGTCTTTCCCCTTGTAGCAAATGCAGAGGTCATCTACATAAAGACTACAAAAGGCATTTGGTCTAAGAGCATCAACTACACTATTAATCTTAATGCTAAAAAGAATAACTGAGAGGATGCTTCCCTGGGGGACTCCTTGTTCTTGCACATGGGGCTCTGAAAGGGTATCTCCTACTGGGACTCTGAAGTGTCTATTGGACAAAAAGTTTGAAATGAGAAAGGACCAATGTCCCCTAAAACCCATGCCATGTAGGTCTCTTAAAATACCGTATTTCCATGTTGTGTCATATGCTTTTTCTAAATCAAAAAATACAGCAACTACATGTTCTTTTCTAATAAAACCATCACATATATAGGCCTCTAATCTAATAAGGTGGTCTAAAGTGCTTTCACCATGTCTGAAGCCACACTGGTGATCAGTTAAATTAAATTAAATTAAATCACCCTTTATTGGTTCTGCCCCCTGCCGCCACGCCGTACGGGTTGCCAGCATAGACGACGGCGCCGGAGGGTCCTCAGGCTGCAGAAGCCATCATGCCAGCTGCGGAGCCCGACGCAGCTGAATGGGAGCCAGAAGACGACCTCCTCCCGTCTGAGCCCAGATTGTCGAAGTCCTGGACAGCGTCCGAACTTGAGATCAGGCAAGTGCTCAGTGTTGTCTTTGTCTTTTCTATTATTGAGCATTTTTGCCTGTCTCTTGGGGGGGCGAGCCGGGTGCAGCCGTCCACTGCATCCGAGCTTGTCTCGCCGGGTTCTGGCGCTGCCAGTGATCCTGATCCCGGTTCTTCTTTTTCTTCTGAGCCCTCTCCCAAGGTCGCCGGTGCAGAGCAGACACCAATCGCTGTGCCGGAGGTTCCGGGTTCGGAGTTGGAGGTCGTTACTGGTGCAGCCCTGAGCCAATCGGGGTCCATCGCGGGTGCAGCGTCAGCTCAGTCAGAGCTCGTCACCGAAGTGGTTCTGACCCGATCGGGGTCTGACGCGGGTGCAGCGTCGGCTCAGTCAGAGTCTGTCACCGGAGTGGTTCTGACCCAATCGGGGTCCGACGTGGTGGCAGCTGTGACCCAATCGGGGTCCATCGCGGGTGCAGCGTCGGCTCAGTCAGAGTCCGTCACCGGAATGGTTCTGACCCAATCGGGGTCTGACGTGGAGGCAGCCGTGGCCCAATCGGGGTCCATCGCGGGTGCAGCGTCAGCCCAGCCCGAGTTCATCACCGAAGGGGTTCTGGCCCAATCCGGGTCCACCGTGGGTGCAGCGTCGGCCCAGTTGGAATTCCTTACCGGACTGGTTCCAGCCCAATTAGCTCCCGTTTGTGTGGGATACGGAGATGGAGCTGCAGACCCGCTGCTGATGAACGCCGAACTGATTTCTTATCCTCGTCCCATCCCTTCTTTCCCTGCACCAGGAACCGCGGGGGTTAACCATAGTTGGCCCGGCTCTCCCTTGCTTCCCCTCTCCGTTGGGAGACCTCCACCGAACTCTCTCCAGTGGTCCTGTTGGCAGGTTGATGCAGGTCGACCGCCTGGAAGCCTGTTTTTTCCGTTTGGAGTCCTGGGCCGGCCTCCTGATAAGAAGAACTGTATATTCGGCACCCTGGTCCGGCCGCCGGAGACACGGTCATCCCCGGCCCAGGATTCAGGTAGGCCGCCAGAACACGTCTTGCTTCCCCTGTTAGCAGCTTGGATGCTGGGTGCTGGGAGGCCCCCTGAACTATATATTATGCCTGTCATCCCGGTGGGGTTTTTTTTCCCCTCCCTCTCTCGGCCCCTCAGTAGCTCAGTGACCTTGTGAGTTTTCCTTTTTTGGGCTGAAATACTCCACATACAGGATCTAATGGTTTACTCTGGTGTGTGACTTGGCCGCTTGGTTCCCCCCCCCACATTCAGTCTGTTTAACCTCTTGCGCTCTGTTGTACCGCGGACGGACTAGTCTCTGCATCCTAGAGGGCGCTCTCGTGCGCTCTAGGACGCATGATGGAGATTGTGATATAGGTGGTGTATGGCGTCCAAGCGCGCACTGAAAATAAAAGCTGCAGACACAGCCGCGAACAGATTAGTTCATCTGATTGACCTCTCATTCGACTAATAAGAGCCTTGAATTGGGTTTCTGAAACCTTGAAGAACCAATGAATGAAAACCTAGGAAGGAGGACCCGCCTACTGTGAATGCAGGAGCCAACTGAAGCACAGAAGTTCGGGCTGGGTGAAGAGACTTTTCCACTAGCCCAGCACACCTCGGTATGGCTCGATTCACTTCAGTACGGCTCGGAATGCTTCTGTCTCCATTAGCACGGTGTTGGGCATGGGTGTTGTGCTAGGGTGGGTGGGTTTATAACAGCGAGGCGGCGCAACACTCCCGTGACGTAACGCACGCGACCCAAGCAAAACATTTTTTTTCCAAAACTTTGAGAAGACCCAAGCAAAACATAACACATAGCTGTACAAGGCCACTCCTCGGTCTGTGGCTTTTTTCACCATAAACTCCAAAAAGGACCGCCAGACAAGGGTACAGGCAGCGAGATGAAAACACTCTGGAATAGTTCTGCAGCTTCTGGGAGAGCCAAAGGCGTGAGGATACAAACTAGGTCGTATATGACGGTAAGCTAATGGTTGCTAATGCTAGTTTGCTATAAGTACGTCGTGCTACACTTTAATGTCTGCAAGTTATTGCTGTTGGGTACTAAAATATGTATGCTGTGTGTGTTTCAGATGGCTCTGTTGTGGGGAAATTACTGCTTCATTCGCTCTGGGCGTGCCTGTCACGGATGTGATCAGCCTGTCACTGATGTCAACACAGCTTCACAAACGATCAGTGGTTATAGACCTTAAGAATGTCTGTAGAAACGTTTTATTTCCTGTACAACAAATTGCTCTGATCTGCTTGAAAATCATGGAGAGACTGTTGAGACATCATGGACTTACCTGCTTCTGCAGCAGATTCTGAGATGGTATCATAGAAAAAAACGATCAGCTGACACAACTTGATCGCCAGGTTAATATTAGCCACAAAATATATATTCAAAAAGTAAACTTTACTGAGTTATGTATAATAAGATATATTTGACAGTTATCATGCATTTTAGGCCAAAACAAAATTGATCTAGGATTAAAAGCAATTAAAATAATGCAGTCACAAGTTTACATGGAAATATGTACTGTAGAAATATATATTCTCTGCATCAACAATGTACTAGATATGCATTCATGTTGTATTGCACTGAGATTTGCACTGACAATAAACCTATGAAGTTTTTGCAGATGTCTCTTTTTTTATATGTGAAGGTTACCACCATAAATTAAATACTGAAAGATTGGAAAAGCTAAGAATAATCCAGCAGTTTGAGAAATCACTTTTGGTTTGGTGTAAGTCTGTCAACAGAATTATGAACCATAAAGCAGTTTGTGTTAAAATGTTAAATCCAATTAAACCTAATCTGGGGGCTTCCAATCATGTGTCATGGGGGGCCAAGACCCTGCAGGTTCTCTCTTCTACCCAGTCTCTTCAGCAGGTGTTGTCACTGATCAGTCAGTGGAAGAAGTTCAGTGGAATCTGCTGTTGAAGACACTGGTTGGAGGTAAAGCCTGCAGGGTCTTGGCCCTCCATGGCACATGATTAGACCCCCCCCCCGCCCAAACCCATTATGATGAAGAGCAGATGCTAATATGACCCAGACTTCCTCCATATACTGGTGCTGTCACTATTGAGAAACGTGTTATATGTCAATTTAATCCTATCCAACTTTTACTTTCAAAATAAGTGTAAATATTTGCAAAAAGCACACATTATTAGAAATATGTTATATTTCAATTTAATACTATCCCACTTGTACTTACAAAAAAGTGTGAATATTCATAAAAAGCACACACATGAAAAAGGTAGCACCACAAGCAGTGGTTCATAACGGTTTTGAGCAACAGCAACACAATTGTGTATCCTTTGCCAATCTGTCTGCTGTTATTTAATGTTTAACAGTTAAGGGACGGATGATTATATGCTCCAAAACCTGAAAAACTCTCTGATAAAAAAGCTGCAACAACACAAGTCACTTTTGGTTTGAATTAACTGCCAAATGACCTAGAAATAATGAGCTGAAACTTGTTTTTATTCGTATTAAATAATGAGACAGTGGCACACTGGCCAACACCAAATTGTATTATTTTTTACATCCTAGGGCATTTTGGATGTACTGAATAAAAAAAATTCATGTTTTTCACCTTCAGGTCAACGTTTGGAACAACAGTATTAGTATTTTACGTTTTGATGATGCTACACTCCTTCTAAAGTATTGTAATTGTCTGAATTTGGAATGCCGATAGAACATTCAATTTACATATACTTACTTTTTTACCTACTTTGACTTGTAAGCTTGATCAGTCTCTCCTGCTGCATTTTAAAGTCCAACTGTGCAACTTCTTATAAGTTAACATAAAAAATGTACCCAAAGTTTAGAACTGGATCATGTGGGGCTAATTTTTTATGATATTTCAATAAAAAGAACAGAAAGCTTACAAAAACATTTGTTTTTTGGTCTAGTTAAAAATTACATTACCTTTACAATGGTTGACCCCTGACAGGATGATCAGCATCATTTTGATCAGACTAGGCAATGGAATTTCTATGTAATTATACTGTTTTATAATTCAGTGTTATAACAGACAAACCACACTTTCCAAAACAATTCCATTTTATTATATACAAAATATTAAAATAAAAAAAAAACTTTGCAACACAACATGAAGGTTAATCGACATTTTATACACGCCGACCACTGAGTGCCTCTACCAGCTTCCCAAACTGGGTCAGGAAGGCTCGGTTGAATGAAGCCGTCTCTGCCAGCTCCTGGGTCAGGAAGGCTCGGTTGAATGAAGCTGTCTCTGCCAGCTCCTGGGTCAGGAAGGCTCGGTTGAATGAAGCCGTCTCTGCCAGCTCCTGCCTTCATCCTGCTCCTGGGATACCCTCGCGCTTTCTGCAACCTCATTTAAATGTTGCAAATATTTATCATTGAATAGATTTTGCGCCTGGTGGCGGGACAGATTCACATTAATCCGGGCGTGCTGGCGCGGCGGACGCGTGGGATGATTCTACAAGGAAAATGCACACAATAAAATACAGCACGAAAGTGCAAGATATACAGAAAAGACAATAGTTTTTAACAAGATTACATAAGCTTCAGCGTATTGTTCACATGAATAATTAAAAGAAAAGCGTGAGTCCGCAGTGTGCTGCAATAAAGCAGAGCGATCATCATCCACAAATGAACAGCTTTTTTATTGCATAAATAAACTGAGCGTCTTACCGAATATATTTGCGAAAAAACGCACAATAAAAAAAAAAATTAAAACTCACCGTTAAAGGACTCCGATATCGAGACCTCCAGGTATATTTTTTCATTCTGGGTGGCTCCGTCTAACTCGCGCTGGATACGTTCGTCTGACAATGCAGTGAGCAGACACTGCAGCTCCTTATTGGTCCATGGAACACCCTTATTACGCGGAGCCATTTTTGATAGAGAATAAATGAAAATAGCACAGCAATACACTGAAAATAAACCGCCAACAGTGGTTGCGCGCTGAGTAATGGCGGTCGTGAAGATTCTTTTTTTTTTTTTTCAAAACTTTATTGAGAAGGTCGTGAAGATTCGGCAGAAGAGGAGGAGGAGAGGGGCGGTTACAACTTGACCAATCAGCGCCGGTTACGACCTGACCAATCAGCGGCGACTAGTCTGTTAACGTCACAACACGGCCCAGCTCAGCACTGCTGTACCCTGCCCTTGAGCGGGGCTGAGAATCGCGGCTGTTAAACCGTGTTGGGGCTAGTGGAAAAGCGTACAAAGCGTGCTGAGCCGTCCCGTGTCGCGCTAAAGCGTGCTAGTGGAAAAGGGCCTTTACTGTTGCAACAAATGAAAAAAAGGACGCTGGAAGAACCTGCTACAGACCCAGCAGAGAACACCCACAAGTGCGACCTGCACTCATTCCAGCAGAATAGACGTTTAGGATTCTCTTCCGTCATCATAGACCGACGGAGGCCGACGACAAAGGTCATAAATCATTCGCCAAAACCGCAATAATGGAATTATGTTTTGACCGGGATCCACGAGCGGACCAGCGTCGCGTTCGTCTGACAATGGGGAAGAGAAGTTCACCAGGACACTGCTGCTGTGAAGAGGTAAGATGTTATAAGCTAAATTATTATTTATCCCTGAAAATTGTAATCAAAAAATGACTTTTGACCGATCGGTAAATTACAACTGTATGGCGCACGAAGTACGTGCGCCGCGATAAACAGTTCATTTGCCGTGTTCGGACCGCGAACGCTCCTCTTCTGCAGCGGGGGGGGGGGGGTCACGGTCCGAACGCCCCCCGGTCTGCGGGGGGAAGCCGCGGTGACTGCGCAGCGGTCGCCACATAGCCATATGAGTCTATTCCGTCATGTAGCGATGGCCGTCCTCTGTAGCGAGGGGGGGGCAACCCCCCCCACACACACACACAGTAGCGAGGGGGGGGAGCCGCGGTGACAGCGTTGCTGTGGAAACATGCCACATCCGAGTGTAATCCGTAATGTAGCGAGGGCGGATCTCCGTCCTCTGTAGCGGGGGCGGGGGGGACAACCCCCCCCCCACACACACACACACAGACCTGAATGTGACCTTTCATTAGAGCCCTAAATGAAGCTTCTACATTGAATCATTCAAAAGTTACAGACATTTTTCCAAACTGAGCCATTTGGCACAATTTGGCACAGTTCCAAAACGCCTGGGAACTACCTGAGAACAAAGCTGTGTAAAATATTCATTTTTTGTGGTATTGTTACAAAATTTGGACCTCAGCTGGATAACACTTGGTTCTACATTTCTGTTGCATTTTCCAGCCCGGAACTGACGCTGTGTGTTATTTGCAAGCATTTGTATCCCAAAAAAAAAAAACCCAGGCCAAATTTATTTTCTTCAAGTTCACTATGTTGAGATGACTGTAACTCAGTGGCCGGAGCACTTAGAGAGATCATGTTTTTTTTTGCCAAAAAATTCAAAGTGTTTTCTTTTAAATGAGACCAACCCCATGAAGATGCTGCAAAGGGTTGAAGAACAGCTTTCGATTTACTTTGGGCACATTATTTTTTGGCATTTTTAGGGAAACTGACCGGAGTGCAAGGGGTTAATATACTGACTTTTTTTTTTTCTTTTCCTTTGACCTTCAGGCTTTAGAAGAAGGAAGGCTGAGTTAAATCTAATTTTTTTTAACACTTTTCCTCAATGTTAAGACTTATTATGGTTACAATGAATATCATTTCACTCACTGACACTGTGACATCATACATCAGTTTTTGTGAGGACATGTGTGTGCAGACCAAGACCTTCTGCACATACAACAACAATAAACCCTGGTTCACTCCTAAACTCAAGAAGCTACGTCAGACCAAGGAGGAGGCCTACAGGACTGGTGACTGGACTCTGTACAAGCGGGCCAGAAACATGCTGACGAAGGAGATCTGGCTTGCTAAGAGGAGCTACAGTAAGAAGTTACAAAAAAGCTTCTCAGTCAACAACTCTGCTTCTGTTTGGAGAGGCCTGCAGAATATCACCAACTACAGGAGACCATCCCCCCACCCTGTGGAAAACCTCCAGCTGGCTAATGACCTAAACAGCTTTTACTGTAGGTTTGAAAAGAACCTACAGTTCTCACCTCCCACCCACACAAAAGGATTATCTGCAGCCCCAGGATCTCCATCCCTCCTCCACTCTGACCTCCCACCAGCACTAACGATCTGTGAAGAGGAGGTGCGCCGGGTCTTTCAGAGACAAAAGATCAAGAAGGCTGCAGGACCTGATGGTGTGTCTCCGTCCTGCCTGAGAGTCTGCTCCAACGAGTTGGCCCCCATCTTCACCTGGATCTTTAATAGATCACTGGAGCTGTGTGAAGTGCCTTCCTGCTTCAAACGCTCCATCATCATTCCAGTTCCCAAGAAACCCTCTGTTACAGGATTAAACGACTACAGACCTGTTGCCTTGATCCCTGTGGTCATGAAATCCTTGGAGAGATTGGTGCTGAACCACCTGAAGGTCGTCACAGGCCCCCTGATGGACCCACTGCAGTTTGCCTACCGGTCAAACAGGTCAGTGGATGATGCAGTGAATATGGGACTACACTACATCCTGCAACACCTCGACTCCCCAGGGACATACGCCAGGATCCTGTTTGTCGACTTCAGCTCAGCATTCAACACCATCATCCCAGGCATTCTTCATCAGAAACTCCTCCAGCTCAAGGTCCCCCCCTCCACCTGCCAGTGGATCTCCAGCTTTCTGACTGACAGGTGGCAACAGGTGAAGCTAGGGAGATTTACATCCAGCTCCCGAAAAATTAGTACTGGCGCCCCCCAAGGATGTGTCCTTTCCCCACTGCTCTTCTCCCTCTACTCCAACAACTGCACCTCAGAGGACCCTTCGGTGAAGCTCCTGAAGTTTGCAGACGACACCACAGTCATCGGTTTGATCCGGGATGATGATGAGTCTGCATACAGGCAGGAGGTGGAGCAGCTGATCCTCTGGTGCGGCCAGAACTATCTTGAACTTAACCCAGCCAAAACGGTGGAGATGACTGTGGATTTCAGGCGACACCCTCCTTCATTCCCCCCACTCACCATCCTCAACAGCACAGTGTCCACTGTGGACTCATTAAAGTTTCTGGGTACCACAATCTCCCGGAACCTGAAGTGGTCCTCCCATATAGACACTGTCCGGAAAAAGGCCCAGCAGAAGTTGTTTTTTCTGCGTCAGCTCAAGAAGTTTGATTTGCCTCAGGAGCTGCTGGTTGTCTTCTCCACCACCATCATCCAATCTGTCCTCTGCTTTTCCATCACTGTCTGGTTTGGATCTGCCACTAAACAGGACAAGACCTGACTGCAGCAGATCATTAAGTCTGCGGAGAGGATCATTGGTACCGACCTACCCTCCATTGAGAACTTATATCGGTCCATAACCAGGAAACGGGCGGGAAACATCTGTGCTGACCCGTCACACCCCGGCCACAAACTGTTTGAACTTCTATCTTCTGGTCGTCGTTACAGATCACTGAAGGTCAAAACCACCCGTCACAGGAACAGTTTCTTTCCTCAAGCCATCACTCTGATGAACTCCTAACATTCAACTAGTCCTACCTGTTGCTGTACTCATGACTTTTCATCCATTCTTACATTGCACATAACTCTCACACTGCTTTTTACTTCATTCATATTATATCACTGAATCTGAGTTCACATTGAAATACTGTATGACTGTATATTTTTTCATATATTTCTGCAAAGTGTGGATAGTCTGAGTAAATAACTGCATATATTCCTGTATATATTTGCATGATTTTATAGAAACGTGGACAGACCGTAATTTACTGTACATACTCTGTTGTCATTGAATCCTTACTTAAATCTTATTTAAATCTTCCACCTGAACAACGAGAGCAAGTTTTTAGCCAAAGTCAAATTCCTTGTATGTGTTGTGCATACTTGGCCAATAAAGCTGATTCTGATTTTGATTTATATTACTCCTATTTTGTGTTTTATGGATATATGTACCCTGGTCATGGGAATTCACGCATGTTTTTGAGCTACTGCTTATTTGAATGGTTGAATACTACTGGAATCTCTAAACTCTCCTGAACTATTTCTGATATTTCTTCCACGTGTGTAAGCTCAAAACAGTCATCTGCATAACAAACTGGCCTTCAGAGGTGAAAGCTAACCAACAGGGACTCTAAGAGAAACCTCGTGATTAGTGCATAACTTCAAATTTAGATGTGACATTTTTGCATCGGAGGTGGAATACTTTATGGGTCTTTGGCTTGTTGTTTTCCATTATTGCTCATGTGCACTGAAGGCCACTGATCAGCCACATCAGTGTTAGGTTCATATCTGTTGAGGGTTTTTCTTTTTGGTTTGCTGCCAATTCATGAGAGTTGAGGTTTTTTTTTATTTTTTTCTGAAATGGACTGGTATCCAGCCTTGTGACAACATTTGTACATTGTAGAGCTGTTTTTTCTTTGTTTTGTTTTTTTCTTTCCCCTCTCCTGTTGGAGGGATGAGTCTATGTTATCCTGTGGTATGTGTTCCTGTGTTGTTTAGTGTGTTTTTTTTTTCTCCCTGTGAATGCACGCCCTGGTTGTTTTCTGCTCCTGCCCTGTCTTTATTATGATTGGTGTGGTAGGATTTCGTGCTGATTTGATTATCTGTGAGGCTGATTCTGTCCCCCCCTTTGTCTGCTTCCCCATCCACCCGCCCTGGGGTGGGGTGGGGGTGTGTGGATGTTAACAGGCGTTCGGGAGTCCGCCCTTGAGGGGGAGGTCCTGTCATAACCCGAGCGCTAATATTGTCCACGCTCGGGCCACACACCATTCCTGTCAGGCTTTGACAGCAGTGTTGTTATTCTGGCTCCCCGGGCTTTGATTGGACAACGCTCGGGGGAGTTTCCTGCTGTCAAGTCTTGAACAGCTGTGCTGCATTTGCGGTCATTAGCAGCCGGCTTTAAAAGCCGGCACCGGCAACTGCATCTCGCGGCAGCCTCGTCAAGTGCTCTTCTATGATAGTCAACGGTTCTTCCCATTTGTAAGTGTGTTAATCGCTTGTGATTATTGTTTGTACTTTGTTACCCTTTTCCTTATCTGACGCTGAGCGAGCGTTCCTCGCCTCTGCTGTCAATGGTCGTCCTGTACGTTAATAGGTAGTCTTGCTGTTTAGCCCATGTGGCTGGTTATCTTGTCCTTCCTTTTTCCTAACCGTGAATAAATACCTGTGCAACTTCACTGGACTGAGGCGTCTTATGCTGGCTCGTGAGGGCCAACCCTGACAGATGATAGTTTCCAATAGATGAATTCTTCTCAAACGATTTTACTAGTTGATTAGCTGTTTCATATTTTGTCGTCAGCAGATTACCCTGATGATTAATATGCTGTATTTGAAGTCCATTCTCCTTACCCTTCATCTTTCTAATTAAATCCCAGATCTTTTTGGTAGATGTGTTGGATGTGAGGCTTGATACAAATTCCCTCCAGCTCTGTCTCTTTGCTTCATTGATGATCCTGTGTGCTTTAGCTCGACAGATTTTAAATCTGGTCAGATTTTCTGTTGTTGGATGTTTATTGAACACCCTCTCTACTTTTTTTCCTTGCCTCAATGGCCTTTTTGCAGTCATCATTGAACCATGGGTTGGACATACGATGTGGCTTTGCTGATGTTTTTGGGACAGTCTTATCTGCAATTGTAATTAAGGTTTGAGCAAAACTCTGACAGAGTTACAGTGTGGTTGAGGTTTTTGGCTGAAATTCTCTTTGCACAGAGAACCAAAGAAAGGCCAGTTTGCTTTTTTGAGTTGCCATCGCGGAGTTCTTGATTGCACATCCACTTCTGTAGACGTCAATATTAGTGGAAAGTGGTCACTTCCACAAAGATCATCCAAGACCCGCCATGAGAATTCCAGCACGAGCTCAGGATCACATATAGATAGGTCAACTGCAGTATAGGTTCCATGTCCTTGACATAGTTCAATGACCCAGTCACGACACACAGATTCCGAATCAATGCAATTAAGTTTATTAACAACCAGGATGTGTATGTGTGGAGTGAAAGCTGTCTGGAACTGCCGGAAACTGAGCGAGACACCGTGCAGCCTGGCAACCCTGGAGACACACAAGGAGACGGGATTACAGGACGTCACCAATGGAGTTACACAGTTACACTGTAACTTACTGTGGGAACAGATGGCAAAGAGCTCCGGTTCAGCGTGACGGCTGTGGCCAGGAAGACAGTTCTCTTCGGGTGGCAGAGTGGTTCTGGCAGGTGAGTCTGGAGGGTGAATTTGGTGAGCAGGTTGGGTGAATGGTCCGCCGCCTGGAAGGAGGAGGCTGAGATTCCGCCACCATGGACACCGCCTGTGCACAGGGGAACTGATAGGCAAAGGTGAGTAGAATTTGGCGCTTAGGTGGAAGGCTGCCATCACAATCAAAATTGTGGCAGGCTAGTCCAGCTTACTCAGATTAAAAAGTGTTCCTTTAATCTGAGTAAACTGGACTAGCCTGCCGCAATTTCGATATCCAGCTTATTTTTTCCCATTAAAATCTGATGTGTTTTCAAAGTGTTCCCTTTATTTTTTTGAGCAGTATATATATATATATACACACAGTATATATAAATATACAGTTAGGCCCACTGTGTGTGTGTGTGTGCGTGCGTGCGTGCGTGTGTATTTTATGCATGTTGTAGCACCTTGGGGGAGCCAGATTATCTAGCATCTCAGACAGGAGACAGTGGATAAGCATGGGAGAACAAAGAGCAGGAGGTTCCTGGTGAGATAGCAGGAAGGAGTCAAAGATGAAGGGGGTTGAATGCAGTGTGATGCAAATATCATGTTGTGTGTGATGTAAATGCCATGAAACTTAAGGAGAGTTTCTGCTTAGATGTTCAGTCTGTTCTTTGCTTGAGAAGTGTGAGTGTGTAATAAATCGTCTGAAATGAATCTGCCTCTTCATTTACATGCTCCACACTGGTGACCCAAGATGTATTATGGAACACGAGGCAAGATCCCCGGAGTCGGCCCGCTCAGGAAGCTACAGCGAGGCGGCAGCCATCCCACAGACAGCCCGAATCAGAATCAGATTTATTGCCATTGTTCATGTAGTACACAAACTAGGAATTTGTCTCGGTGCCATGCTGCAACATTAAAAACATGATGAGAAAAAGGGATAAACTAAAAAACTAAAGGACTAAAAACGTGCAATAAGTGTAGAAAAATAAGTAATAATAAGTAATAATAATAATAATAATAATAATAATAATAATACTAGTAATAATGAGTAGTACTAGTCAAGGCAGTTTTAAAAAATTAGCAAGTAGCAGATAATGTGAAGTACCACATAGTGCAGTCGATAATGCAACAGAAAAACAGTGATGAATGACGTGAGTCTGGTTGAGCTGCTGTACATAGTGCACGAGAGTCAAAAAGTCACTTAATGTTCAGCAGTCTGATGGCAGAGGGGAAAAAGCTGTTCATGTGCCGGGAGGTTTTAGTCCGAATGGACCGAAGCCTTCTACCTGAGGGGAGGGGGGCAAACAGTACGTGACCAGGATTTGAAGGATCGGCTATGATCCGGCCAGCACGCCTCCGGGTCCTGGAGATGTACAGGTCCTGGAGAGATGGGAGCTCGCAGCCTATCACCTTCTCAGCAGTGCGCACGACGCGCTGCAGCCTTAGTCTGTCCCTGGCAGTGGCTCCTGCATACCACACAGTTATGGAGGAGGTGAGGATGGACTCGATGATGGCCGTGTAGAACTGCACTAACATCTTGGTGGGTAGCTTGAGCTTCCTCAGCTGTCGCAGAAAGAACATCCTCTGCTGGGCCTTTTTGATGAGGGAGCTGATGGTTGGCTCCCATTTGAGGTCTCGGGTGATGGTGGTGCCCAAGAAGCGGAAGGAATCTGCAATGGTGATGGGAGAGCCTGTGATGGTGAGGGGGGGGGGGCAGGGGGGGTTGTGACTTTCCTGAAGTCCACAATCATCTCCGCTGTCTTCAGAGCATTCAGCTGCAGGTTGTTGTGGCTGCACCAGGACACCAGCTGGGCCACCTCTTCCCTGTAGGCGGACTCGTCGCCGTTGGAGATGAGCCCGATGAGGGTGGTGTCGTCCGCAAACTTAATCAGCTTAACAGACTGGTGGGAGGAGGTGCAGGAGTTGGTATAAAGGGAGAAGAGTAGGGGGGAAAGTACACAGCCCTGGGGTGATCCAATGCTGATGCTAACAGAGTCTGAGACAGACTTCCCCAGCCGCACATGCTGTCTCCGGTCCGTCAGGAAGTCGGTGATCCACCTGCAGAGGGAGTCAGGCACGTTGAGCAGGGACAGCTTGTCCTGGAGCAGATCGGGGCGGATGGTGTTGAATGCGGAGCTGAAGTCCACAAACAGAATCCTGGCGTAGGTTCCCGGGGAGTCCAGGTGCTGCAGGATGGAGTGGAGGGCCAGGTTGACTGCGTCGTCCACAGACCTGTTAGCACGGTAGGCAAACTGCAGCGGGTCTAGGAGGGGTGTGGTGATGGACTTGAGGTGAGACAGGACCAGGCGCTCAAAGGACTTCATGACTACAGAGGTGAGCGCTACAGGTCTGTAGTCGTTAAGTCCAGTGATCCGTGGCTTCTTGGGGACAGGGATGATGGTGGAGGATTTGAGGCAGGTCGGCACGTGACATTGCTTAAGGGAGGTGTTAAAAATGTCTGTGAAGACAGGAGCCAGCTCTTTCGCACAGTGTCTCAGGGTGGAGGGAGACACACCGTCCGGCCCGGGGGCCTTGCGCGGGTTCAGTCTGGAGAACTGTCTGTGCACGTCCTGCTCACTGATGACAAGGGGAGGGGGGGAGGAGGAGGAGGAGGAGGGGGGGACCGCATTTGATGAATTAGGGGCTGAGGAGGCAGTGGAGCTGGGTGGAGTGGGTGAGTTGGACACAGCTGACGAGGTGTCAAAACGGGCATAATGTTGGGACAGTTTTTGACAAAGGGCTTTGTCATCCTGACCTTTAGAAGCCTGAGGCCGATAGTTGGCGATTTGCCTCAGTCCTCTCCACACAGAAGCCGAGTCATTAGCAGTGAACTGCTGCTGGAGTTTCTCAGAATACACAGATTTAGCTCTCCTCAGCTCTCTGTTAAACCGATATTTGACCTCTCTGTAGCAGTCCCTGTCTCCACTTTTCAACGCTGCTTCCTTCTCCTTCCTGATCCGTCTGAGCTTAGCTGTGAACCAGGGCTTGTCATTAGAATCTCTCACCCTGGTGCGCGATGGGAGAATGTCCTCCTCACAGAAGTTGATACATGAGTTCACAGTGTCTGTGTACTCATTAAGATCATGTGTGGCTCTTTTAAACATGCCCCAGTCAGTTATTTCCATGCATGTGTTCAGTTTCTCTCCAGCTTCAGTGGTCAATTTCTTTGTGGTGGTCACAACAGGTTTAGTGAGTTTCAGTCTCTGTCTGTATGTGGGGATGAGGTGGACCATCACGTGATCAGATAGTCCCAGCGCAGCGCGGGGAACAGCGCGATAAGCGTCCTTTACTGAAGTATAACAGTGATCTAGCGTGTTATTTCCTCTGGTTGGACATTTAATAAACTGTTTGTAGCGGGGGAGCTCGTGACTCAGATTGCACTGGTTAAAATCGCCCATCACAATAACCAGGGAGTCTGGAAAGTTCCGCTCCGTAAGTTGGATGTGATCTGCGAGCACGCACTGAGCTTCGCGCGTGTCCGCGTCGGGAGGGGCGTACACAGCGACGAGGATGAATGAGGCAAACTCCCGCGGGGAATAAAATGGCTTGCAGTTAATAAAAAGAAATTCCAGGGCGGGAGAACAGTGTTTGGAAATCACCGTTACATCAGAGCACCAGCTGTTGTTAATATAGAAGCACACTCCTCCTCCAATAGACTTACCGGAGCTCTCTGTGACGCGATCAGCACGATACAGCTGAAATCCCTCAAGGCTGATTGCGCAATCTGGAATGTTCTCATTAAGCCAGGTCTCAGAGAAGCAGATGACAGACGAGGAAGCGAGGTCCTTGAAACGCATCAGCAGTCTTAATTCTTCTACCTTGTTCAAGAGAGCCCCCTCATGGATCGTCACCTTATCGTGGTGGGGGGGTTTGCGTGCCCCAGTGATCCCAGGAGCTATGTTGTCCGGGGCAATTTGCCTCTGATAGGGTCTCCCAAGACAAACTGGTCCTGGGTGAAGGGCCAGACGAAGAACGATCCAACAGACTCTCATGATAAATTGTATATCAAGGATTCAGTGTACCCCGCCCGGTATGGGGTTACCGGGGCCCCACCCTGGAGCCAGGCCTGGGGGAGGGGCTCGAAGGCTAGCGTCTGGTGGCCGGGTTTCCACCCATGGGACCCGGCCGGGCTCAGCCCGAAGGAGTTACATGGGTCCGCCCTCCAGTAGGTTCACCACCTGCAGGAGGGATCATGGAAGTCCGGTGCTATGTGGATTAGGTGGCAGTCAAAGGCGGAGACCTTGGCGGACTGATCCCAAGCTTTCTAAACTGGCTTTTGGTACGTGGAATGTCACCTCTCTGGTGGGGAAGGAGCCTGAGCTGGTGTACGAGATTGAGCGATACCGGCTAGATATAGTCGGCCTCACCTCAACACACAGCTCCGGTTCCGGAACCAGTCTCCTGGAGAGGGGCTGGAGCTTGGCCTTTTCTGGAGTTGCCCCGGGCGAGAGGCGACGAGCAGGGGTAGGTATTCTTGTATCGCCCCACCTTGCTGCCTCTATATTGGAGTTTTCCCCGGTGGACGAAAGGGTTGCTTCCCTGCGCCTTCGGGTTGGGAAACGGGTCCTGACCATCATTTGTGCCTATGCACCAAATGATGTTTCAGAGTACCCACCCTTTTTGGAGTCTGTGACTGGGGTGCTGGAGGGTGCTCCTCCTGGAGACTCCATTGTCCTACTGGGGGACTTCAATGCGCACGTGGGCAACGACAGTGAAACCTGGAGGGGGGTGATTGGGAGGAACGGCCTGCCCGATCTGAACCCGAGTGGTGTTCAGTTATTGGACTTCTGTGCTAACCACAGTCTGTCTATAACGAACACCATGTTCAAGCATAAGGGTGTCCATATGTGCACCTGGCACCAGGACACCCTAGGCCGCAGGTCGATGATCGATTTTGTTATCGTATCATCAGACCTGCGACCGTATGTCTTGGACACCCGAGTAAAGAGAGGTGCAGAGCTGTCAACTGATCACCACCTGGTGGTGAGTTGGATCCGATGGCAGGGGAGGAAGCCATTCAGACCTGGTAGACCCAAACGTATAGTGAGGGTGTGCTGGGAGCGTCTGGCTGAGGCCCCTGTCCGGGTGGTCTTCAACTCCCACCTCCGGAAGAACTTCAACCACATTCCGAGGGAGTCTGGAGACATGGAGTCTGAATGGGCCATGTTCTCCACCTCTGTTGTTGAAGCGGCAGCCCAGAGCTGCGGCCGCAAGGTGGTCGGTGCATCTCGTGGTGGCAACCCCCGAACCAAGTGGTGGACACCAGTGGTGAGGGGGGCCATTAAGCTGAAGAAGGAGTCCTATCAAGCTTGGTTGGCTTGTGGGACTCCCGAAGCAGCTGAGGTGTACCGGCAGGCCAAGCGGAGTGCAGCTCGGGTGGTTGCTGAAGCAAAAACCCGGGTATGGGAGGAGTTCGGTGAGGCCATGGAACAAGACTTTCGGTCGGCTTCAAAGAGATTCTGGCAAACTGTTCGGCGGCTCAGGAGGGGAAAGCAGCTCCCCGTCCACACTGTGTATGGTGCGGATGGGACACTGTTGACTTCAACTGGGGATATCGTCGGGCGGTGGAAGGAATACTTCGAGGATCTCCTCAATCCCACTGATACGCCTTCCACAGAGGAAGCAGGGTTTGGGGACGAGGGGGATGACTCGCCTATCACAGGGGCTGAGGTCGCCAAGGTGGTTAAAAATCTCCTTGGTGGCCGGGCCCCGGGGGTGGACGAGATTCGCCCCGAGTACCTCAAGGCCCTGGATGTTGTTGGGTTGTCATGGTTGACACGCCTCTGCAACATTGCGTGGAGGTCGGGGGCAGTGCCTTTGGCATGGCAAACCGGGGTGGTGGTTCCTCTCTTCAAAAAAGGGGACCGGAGGGTGTGCTCCAACTTTAGAGGGATCACACTCCTCAGCCTCCCTGGGAAGGTCTATGCCAAGGTACTGGAGAGGAGAGTCCGGCCGTTGGTCGAACCTCGGATTCAGGAGGAGCAATGTGGTTTTCGTCCTGGCCGTGGCACATCGGACCAGCTCTTTACCCTCTCGAGAATTCTTGAGGGTTCGTGGGAGTTTGCCCAACCAGTTTACATGTGTTTTGTGGACTTGGAGAAGGCATTTGACCGCGTCCCTCGTGGATTTTTGTGGGGGGTGCTTCGGGAGTATGGGGTATCGGGCTTGTTGTTACGAGCTATTCGGTCTCTGTACGACCGTTGTGAGAGTTTAGTTCGCATTGCCAACACTCGGTCGGAGTCATTCCCAGTGAGAGTTGGACTCCGCCAGGGCTGCCCTTTGTCACCGGTCCTGTTCATAATTTTTATGGACAGGATTTCTAGGCGCAGCCAGGGAATGGAGGGTGTCATGCTTGGTGACCACAGGATCTCATCTCTGTTGTTTGCAGATGATGTTGTCCTGTTGGCTTCATCCAGCAATGACCTACAGCTCTTGCTGGGACGGTTTGCCGCTGAGTGTGAAGCGGCTGGGATGAGAATCAGCACCTCCAAGTCCGAGTCCATGGTCCTCAGCCGGAAAAAGGTGGATTGTCCTCTCCGGGTTGGGGACAGGCTCCTGCCCCAAGTGGAGGAGTTTAAGTATCTTGGGGTCTTGTTCACGAGTGAGGGGAAAATGGAGCGAGAGATCGACAGACGGATTGGAGCAGCATCTGCAGTGATGCGGACGTTGTACCGGTCTGTTGTGGTGAAGAGGGAGCTTAGTTCTAAGGCAAAGCTGTCGATTTACCAGTCAATCTACGTTCCTACTCTCACCTATGGTCACGAGCTTTGGGTAATGACCGAAAGAACGAGATCGCGGATACAAGCGGCTGAAATGAGCTTTCTCCGTAGGATTGCTGGACTCACCCTCAGAGATAGGGTGAGGAGCTCAGTCATCCGGGAGAGGCTCAGAGTAGAACCGCTGCTCCTCCACATTGAAAGGAGTCAGTTGAGGTGGTATGGGCATCTGATTAGGATGCCTCCTGGACGCCTCCCACTTGAGGTGTTTCAGGCACGTCCCACTGGGAGGAGACCCCGGGGCAGACCCAGGACTCGGTGGAGAGACTATGTCTCCCAGCTAGTCTGGGAACGCCTTGGTATCCCCTCTGAAGAGCTGGAGCAGGTGGCTGGGGAGAGGGAAGTCTGGGCTTCTCTGCTTGAACTGCTGCCTCCGCGACCCGGACCTCCGGAAAAGCGGTAGAAGATGGATGGATGGATGGATGGATGTTCAAGAGAGAATTGGCATTGGATAGAAATATGCCAGGCAAGGCTGTTCGCGTGCCTCTCTTTCGTAGCCGAGCGAGAATCCCCCCTCTCTTTCCTCTTTTCCGCCGTCTTGCTCTTTTGGCCAAACAATGGATCAGATCGGCGGCAGGAGCTAAAAAAACTGGAAGAAGGTCCATGGGGGTGAGAGTCCTGATATTTAATAGTTCTTCACGGGTGTATGAACCGGCAGACGCACAATCAGTGAACAAAAACAGACAAATTATAAAAATTAAAGGGCAGCGAGGCATCATGGCGGCCGCTGTGGGCGCCATCTTGGAAAAAAAAAAAAAAAAAAAAAAAAACGGGCTGGAGGTTCGGGTTGGAGGTTCTAGCCCGAACTGGAACCTCCAGCCACGCGTGTGCAGTTTCAGTCAAGCTACCGGATTTCTGGCAGCACAACCCGCGCTCTTGGTTCCACCTCACCGAGGCTCAGTTCGCCCTCCGGGGAGTAACGGCAGACGACACCAGATTCTACCATGTGGTTGTAGCGCTCGACGCCCGCACAGCTCAACAGGTAGCGAGCCTGCTCGATCAGCCCCCAGCCAGCAACAGATACGAGGCGCTCAAGGCTGCGCTCATCTGGCGCTACACGCTCTCGGACTGTGAGAGAGCAGAGAGGCTCCTGACGCGGACCAAGTTAGGAGATGGTTTGGCTGTAGACCATATGGAGAAGATGCTGGCGTTAATGGGCACGGACAACGGGCACTTTCTGTTAGCCCACCTCTTCCTCAGAACCTTCCGACAGTGGCGAGAGCGGCTCTGGCAAATTCGCCATTACTGGCCGCGCGAGACTACCGTGCTCTAGCCCAGGAGGCAGACTGGATCACCATCACCACCAGGGCAATCACAGTCAACGTGGCAGTGGCGGAGCCCAGCGAGACGACCAGAGGAGGCGAGGAGCCACCGACGGTAGCAGCAGCGGGAGCCAAGGAGCGCCAGAGAGACACGCTCTGTTTCTACCACCGCCGCTTCGAAGAGAAGGCACACAGATGTGCGCCACCGTGCCAATTCAAGCGCTCAGGAAACGACAAGGCCGGGGGTCGGCAGCAGCTGCGACCCTCGGTGAAGAGAACAAACTGCTCTACTTTATGGATGCACGCTCGGGGAGGCGTTTCCTCGTGGACACCGGAGCCCAGAAGAGCTTCATCCTGCCGACCTACGCTGACCGGCTGGCAGGACCTAGCAGCCCCGAGATGTTGGCAGAAAACAGCTCGGATATTAAGACCTTTGGTGAGAGGACTGAATTACCATATTTCAGCAGCACTGAATTACCATATTCTGGGGGCTGATTTTCTGTGTGCACATGGTTTACTCGTTGATGTTGCTAACAGGCGCCTGGTTAATGCACTGTCCTTTGACTCTCTCCCCTGTATAGCCTGAGTGACCCAGCCAACAGCACAAGCCAGTGTCACAGCTACAGGCGGTAAGTTCCACACACTGCTCACTCAGTTCCCAGCACTCACGGTCCCGACGTTTTCTGCGGCCATCACTAAACACGGGGTGGAGCACTTTATCACCACCACCGGGCCGCCCGTTTTTGCAAGACCTCGGCGCTTGGATGCAGCAAAGCTGGCCATAGCGCGCGAGGAGTTCGCCAACCTGGAAAGGTTGGGCATCATCAGGCGCTCGAACAGCCCATGGGCATCCCCGCTACACATGGTCCCTAAGGCTGAGGGATCGTGTCGACCATGCGGGGATTTCCGCAGGTTGAACAACGCCACAGCGCACGACCGCTACACAATTCCCCACATACAGGATTTTTCCGTTCACCTTGCCGGAGCACGCATTTTTTCCAAAATAGACCTGATCTGCCTTGCCGGAGCATGCATTTTTTCCAAAATAGACCTGGTCCACGGTTACCACCAAGTCCCAGTGCGCACTAAGGACATACCCAAAACAGCGGTAATAACTCCGTTCGGTCTATTCGAGTTCCTGCGCATGCCATTCGGGTCAAAAGGAGCGGCACATACGTTCCAGCGCATGATGGATGCAGTGCTGCGCGATCTCCCGTTCATGTTCGTCTACCTGGACGATATCCTGGTAGCCAGTGTGTCCGAAGACAAACACGAAACCCACCTCACGACGGTTTTCCGGAGATTGGAGGAGCACGGGTTAATAATCAACCCGGTGAAATGCCAGTTCGGCGTGACGGAGATTGATTTTTTGGGGCACCGCGTCTCTCCGGAAGGAGCGATCCCGCTGCCCGACAAAGTGCGCGCCGTGGTGGATTTTCCCCGGCCTTAGAGGGTCAGGGCGCTGCAGGAATTTTTGGGAATGGTGAACTTTTATAACCATTTCCTTCCCTGCGCGGTGCAGCTAATGCAACCATTGTATGCCGCACTCAAGAAACAGAAACCCGCGGATAGGGTCGAATGGACCCCGGAGCGAGAGCGGGCGTTCTCGGAAGTTAAAGCAGCCCTGGCAAACGCCGCACTGCTGGCGCATCCAGACCCGACGGCCCGCACAGTGCTCACCACCGACGTTTCAGACATGGCCATAGGGGCTGTCGTGGAGCAGCGCGTCGCCGGGGCTTGGCAGCCGCTCGCCTTTTTCAGCAGAACTTTGCGCGACGACGAACGTAAATACAGCGCGTTTGACAGAGAGTTGCTGGCTCTCCACCTGGCCATACGCCACTTCCAGTTCTGGCTGGAAGGGCGCAGCTTCACCGCGTTCGTGGACCACAAGCCGCTGACATTCGCGATGGCCAAGGTTTCAGAACCGTGGTCGGGCCGGCAGCAGAGACAGCTGGCCGCGATCTCAGAATTTACTACCGATATTCAGCATGTGTCGGGTAAACTGAATGTAGTGGCGGACTGCCTCTCACGCGCCGTGGTGGCCCCGGTCTGCGTAGGGATAGATTATGCAGCCATGGCTGCGAAGCAGATTAGCGATGCAGACGTGCGCCCGCTCCAGTCTGGACCAACAGGGTTAAGGCTGGAGAGCAGGGTGCTGCAAGATGGCGCCCCCCCCGAATCTGCAATGGCTCCACGGGTCGCCCGCGTCCGGTGGTCCCGGCCTCGTGGCGCTGCCGCGTGTTTGAGTCGGTTCACACTCTGGCGCACCCAGGAGTGCGCGCATCGGTCAAAATGGTGGGAAGGAAGTTTGTGTGGCCGAGCCTACGCAAACAAGTGAAAGAGTGGGCTGCAGCCTGCGTGGCGTGCCAACGAGCCAAGGTACACAGACACACGAAGGCTCCCTTGGAGCCGTTTCGTATTCCGGCTAAGAGGTTCGACCATGTTCACGTGGACCTCATGCCCCCCCCCCCCCGCCATCACAGGGGTGCACGCACCTCCTGACAATGGTGGACCGCACCACGTGCTGACCAGAAGCGGTCCCGCTGGCGGCAACCACATCCGCAGACGTAGCGCGTGCTTTTTTAACAGCATAGGTGGCGCGTTTTGGAGTCCCGTCGGACATTACGTTCGACAGGGGCCCTCAATTTGTTTCCGAACTCTGGTCCGCGATGGCCCGCAGCCTGGGTGTTATAATTCATCGCACAACCGCGTACAACCCACAGGCCAATGGGTTATGCGAGCGTTTTCATAGATCACTGAAAGCAGCACTCAGGGCTTCATTGACAGATGCAAATTGGGTAGACAGGCTGCCGTGGGTTTTATTGGGGTTGCGCTCCGCGCCAAAAGAGGATCTGGAAGCTTTCCCGGCAGAGCTCGTTTTTGCGCAGCCACTACGGCTGCCCAGGGAATTTCTGCCAGATAATCCCGCGCCGGGCAGCTCCCCGTCTCAGCTTTTGCAGCATAGCGCAAACACTGGCACGCTGCCGGGCCCTGCCCACCACAGTTTTCTGCGTGTTTTCGTGCCTAAAACTTTGAAGAGCGCGGAGTTCGTGTTTGTCAGACACGACGCCCACCCTATGATGGACTGTTCAGAGTGCTGGAAACAGGGGATAAGCATTTTTTGCTAGACTTGGGGGGTAGGAGGGAAAAAATTGGCATAGACAGACTCAAACCCGCTTTCGCTGTGGCGGACGAGCAAGTGCTGTTGGCTAGGGCCCCTCGGCGTGGAAGACCCCCACGGATAGCTCCCCAGGGAAACGATTCACCAGAGCAGCCACACGGACAGACCGAAGTGCCCCCCTCCCCCACCAGCCACAGCCCACCCGCAGTCAGACACACTCCTAGCAGCCCCCCACCGGCACAGCAGCGCCGCGGAGGCGGTAGACCTCAGTTACAGCAGATACGGGAGGAGACAGAAGCCCAAGCAGCATGTGGACTGATATTCTATCATTCTATCACAGCATGTGGACTGTTATTCTATTGTTCCATCTAAGATGCTGGGGGGGTAGTGTAGCACCTTGGGGGAGCCAGATTATCTAGCATCTCAGACAGGAGACAGTGGATAAGCATGGGAGACCGAAGAGCAGGAGGTTCCTGGTGAGATAGCAGGAAGGAATCAAGGATGAAGGGGGTTGAATGCATTGTGATGCAAATGTCATGTTGTGTGTGATGTAAATGCCATGAAACTTAAGAGGAGAGTTTCTGCTTAGATGTTCAGTCTGTTCTTTGCTTGAGAAGTGTGAGTGTGTAATAAATTGTCTGAAATGAATCTGCCTCTTCATTTACACGCTCCACAATGTATATATATAAAAGAGTTTAAGTATCTTGGGGTCTTATTCACGAGTGAGGGAAGAATGGAGCGAGAGATTGACAGACGGATCACAGCAGAATCTGCTGTGATGTGGACATTGTACTGGTCTGTTGTGGTGAAGAGGGAGCTGAGTTCTAAGGCAAAGCTGTCCATTTACCAGTCAATCTACGTTCCTACTCCCACCTATGGTCACGAGCTTTGGGTAATGATCGAAAGAACGAGATCGTGAATACAAGTGGCTGAAATGAGTTTTAGGTGGAGAGACTATGTCTCCCAGCTGGTCTGGGAACGCCTTGGTATCCTCTCTGAAGAGCTGGAGCAGGTGGCTGGGGAGAGGGAAGTCTGGGCTTCTCTGCTTGAACTGCTGCCTCCGCGACCCAGACCTCCAGAAAAGCGGTAGAAGATGGATGGATGGATGGATGGATGAATGGATGGATGGATGATTTGAATTATGCATGCTGTTCTGTTTTTCCAAGGGAGGAGTGAATGTGGCATTGGGATACCAAAATGGGTTAACCAGCACTGGCGTGATGATGCAGCTGTACGGTGATGTCATAACGCAGAACCGTCTTAAGGGGAGAGTCGGCCATCTTTCGGCCTCTTTCCTGGCTGACCCATTACACAGTAACATACTCTTATTGTAAGTTACAGCTTCTTGTATTAAAGTTCATGTTCAAGGCAGCCACCACTCTCTGTGCATCATTCCAGGTTTTCAGACCTAACAATTGGGTTCCGAGCAGGTGTGCACGTCAAGATTTTGTATTGCTTAGCAACAGCATTTAAAATCTAAGGTCTGCTACACATTAGTTTTTAAAACAGTGCTATGTGACTTTCTTGTTCCTTGTAGGAACACTGAAAAGGCCACAACCAAGTCGACCACAACCTCTGTCCCAGCAGCCAACCACAGGGCTTTTTGAAGTTGGTGGCTAAAGTCGTGCCCTGTGATTGGCTGCTGGGACCGAGGCCTCATCTACTCTCTGCTCAGTAATGACACCAGAAAAAAGGCTGTTGAAGGCAGTGTGGGCCCACTCAGGATATGAAGTGACATTCACACAGTCAAATCTTGGTGTACCATCAAAATAATTTTGCAAACATTATCTTGAGGTGAAAATCTAACATAGTGCTGCATTAAAATGGACAGGAGAGCCATGCTGTACTTCAGTTGTTTAGAAGAAAAAGACCTCCCCGGCAAGATTCAAACCCAGGACCTCCTGCTTTCCAAGCATGCACCATGACCACAACACCACACAACTGTGGTGTTGTGTGGTGGGGCTGAAATCCAGTGCAGCGGCATGAAAAATAAGGCAGGGCGAAACTCGCCCCTGCGCTGTGAGCGCGCACAGGAGCGAGCCCTGTGCCTCTAGTCCGCAAGCAGGTGAAGTGGAAGAATGAGAGTTTTAAATAGGTTTATTATCATACCGCCGTCACGGAGCTCGCCCCATGGGCGAGCCCGGAGGCTCTCCAGCAAAGTGTGCAGATGAGCAGTTGTCAGAGTGACACAGCATGAACATGGATTTCAGCCTGCTTTTATACTCAGTTACAGACAATACATGAAAGGCATGGTATCATCAAAGAGACTGCAGACAGGCATGGGACATTTGCATTTGACAGAGACACATAACAATGAGATTGCTGGCCGTAATTCGCCTCTGCTCCGGAGCTGTAGAACAAAAGAGGTTACAAGGCACATCTACATATTGTTATCAGTCTATAGATCACAGTAAGGGCAGGATGCATGAACACAATGCATGAATGGCACATTAACATCACAGTACAGAGCCGGAAAAAGCCAGGAGAAGCGGGGCTGCCTGTTGACATTAATACACACATTTCACTGTTCTGTTAATTGCTCTAGTCGAGCGCTGTGCCTGCCCCAGTCTGTTGTGGGGGTGACGCCACACGCTCCCCCCCCCCAGAGGGCTCGGCAGGTGGCCGAGGCCTCGATAGTCCGGCTTTGGCAGTGAGCAGGGAAAGCTCTGTGCAGGCGGAGGTGGAGGTGGGGTGGGGGGGTAGTAAATGCCGGCCGGGGATGGTGAAATCGTCTGAGCCGCGCAAAAATTGCTTGTGGGTCCGCTATGTTGAGGGCTGTCCCGTTGAACGTGCGGAGATCCACAAGAAGAAAAATTAGTCACTGACTCCTCTCGCGATTAAGTCCTGCAAGGATTAATAGCAGCCGTGAAGAAAAAGGAAGCGGCGAGGATAAACAGCGGCCATGAAGAAGCGGCCACTGCGCCACCATGAGGCTGCACGGTGGCGCAATGGTTTAGCACTGTGGCAGCACAGTTTACTCTCGGCCGGGGGATCGCGGGGATCATGAGATCGTGGGTTCGATCCCAGCCCCCGACCAACAGTGAGCTGTGTGGAGTTTGCATGTTCTCCCCGTGTCGCGTGGGTTTACTCCGGGATTTCTCCGGTTTCCTCCCGCATACCAAAAACATGTAGGTTTAGGGCGCTCGCGCACGCAGCGACCGGCAGCCGGTGGCTTGTCACCAGACTGCAAACCAAATCTACCTACGGGTACAAATAAGTAACAAAAAAAAAACTGCTTTGGTTTGCACTCTTTCAAATGATAAACGTTCAGTTGAAAGGATTCCCAGCAGCAGTTTAAACTTAATGTGCTCTATATAGTGTTTTCAAATGCACAGAAGCCGTATGTTGCACTTTAGAGAAATGACGCGTTACCAGAAGGATTTGAACCCAGGGGTCCTGTATGACAAAGGAATACCTTTACCCTTTAAACCCATTTGGGCCCCACATGGGTTTAGTAAGGGTGAGCAGGTTTCAGTAACACTTGTGCCATAGGCAAAATTACAAGAAAAAGTTAAATTTATGAAAAAAGTGAAAATTTATATGAAAAAAGTCACAAAATTACCCCCCAAAAATAGTTGGCAAATTTATGAGGAAAAAAAAATCAAATTTACTAGAAAAAAGTTGCATTTACTACAAAACAGTCATAAATTTTTGAGAAAAAAGTCAATATTTCGGAGAAAAAAGTTACAAACTTACAAGCAAAAAATTAACAAAGTTACAAGAAAAAAGTCATAAATTTATGAGGAAAAAAATTAGAAAAAGTTGCCAATTATCCAAAAAAAGTAGCAAATGTGTGAGTACACAAACTGAGTTATGAAAAAAAAAAGTTCCATATTTGAGGAAAATTTATTAGTTTACAAAAAAAAGTTGAAAATTTTTGAGTAAGTTCCAAATTTACAAGAAAATTTTGCAAATTTATGGGAAAAACTCACAAATTTACAAGAAAATGGCAAATTTACAAGGAAAAAAGTAAATTTATGAGGAAAAAGTTGCAAGATTACAGTAAAAAAAAGTGGCAAATTTAAAACAAAGTTCCAAAATTACAGGGAAAAGTTAAATCTGCAAAAAAAAAAAAGTCACAATTTTACAAGAAAAACTAACAAATTTACAGTCAAAAAAGCTGCAAATTTATGAGAAAGTTTCCATTTTTCAAGAAAACTTTATCAAATTAGGGGGGAAAAGTCACAAATTTACAAGACTAGAAAAGCACTCGGAGAGCACAGACCTCCGCCAAGCGCCACAGTTCCCCCCATACAGTGTTTGTGTGTACGTTTTCAGATTCCTTGACCATGAAAACATATGACTAACAATTGGATTCACAATGATAGGATTTGTGGTTCAGTAGTTATTCACGAAAATGGCATTTTGCATAATGGCAGTTTTCTTGTGGACGGTGATCCGGATCACCACCAAAATGTAATCATCTGTAGGATACCCCATTTCTGACAATCTGTGAAAATTTCATGAAAATCCGTCCTTAACTTTTTGAGTTATCTTGCTAACAAACAAACAGACAGACAGACAAACCAACGCCGATGATCACATAACCTCCTTGGCGGAGGTAAAAACTGCAAATTTGTGAGAAAATAAGTCAAAAATAGGAAAACAGGTAAAGTCCATGTGAACAAACCCACATGGGCAGTGTTGCCAGATAAGAAATGCTTAAAAGGAACTCTGATTATATTGGCATGTTAGCTCTATATGCTTTATTTTTATGTTACTAACATAACTATAATATAATTTTTTTGAAAATAATTCCCAGTTTTATATATTTTCAAAAAACTTTATTACAATTTTTGTTTACATTGCAATGCATTCTGGGTAGTGACGTAGAATGATTGCAGCCGTTTTTTCTGTCTTATACAAGCCAAGAAGCGAAGCTCCTAACTACTGCCATTTGTCAGTGAAAATGCCACATTGCGGATGTTGGATGTAATTTGTTGGATGTAATTTCAAATCAAAGGGAAATAAAGAGAGCGGGGTGAGCCTCCATAGCTTTCCTAAAGAGGGAAAGTGGAGGAAAAAGTGGGGCGGCAGCGGCTCAGCAGGTAGAGCAGGTCGTCTAATAACCTGATGGTTGGCGGTTCGCATCACGCTCTCCCCAGATATCCTGCCGTTGTTTCCCTGGGCAAGACACTTCACCCGCATTGCCTCCAGTGCCCATAACACTGGGTATGAATGTGTAAAAATGTTTAAATGCTCGGTGGTGGCCGGAGAGGCTGTTGGCGTGGATTGGCAGCCACATTTCCCTCACTCTGAGTCTGTGATCGCGCGCTGTAGCGCATGCCTGATAAAGCTGACATATGTATTAATCATGCTGTGATAAAGCACAATATCGCTCAAAGCGCGCGCATGAGACATGTCTGTGATCGCACGCTTGTGTTGACCGTTCCTGCATTTCGTCTCCTAACTGTGGTTTTGGGACACAGGGGAGATGTATCTTCCTCCGCGGTCAATTCCCCAGTAAACCTCACTCTTGTGGTACACAGAAGCACAGGCTGTTTTGCTGAAGTGTTGGGGCTTTATTTATATACCGCACTGTTGTCAGCAACAAATTCTACCTGCTCCGGTCGCCTCGCTCTTTCTACTTATCCGCACCAAATCACACACTGTTCGCCACACACACTGGGGAGGGGGGGGGGGGGGGCATCGGCTGCGCAAACGCCATCACTCACTCACGTCCACGCACCGAGCTGCCCATCCAAACACACGCACCAGACATCCCACAACACTTGATAGAGCTGACATATGTATTAATCACGCTATGATAAAGCACAATATCCCGCAAAGCGCACGAGCGTGCGCTTTGCGCACCAGTGTGACGGATAAAATAAGGGAACCCAGTGTGGAGGCACGGAATAAGTGCAGGCAGGACACTGCGAAATGAAGTTTAAAAGGGTGTTTATTTCACCCTCCAGCACGAAGCTCACTCCAGCGCTGTGGAGCGAGCCCTTTTTTTTTTTATTACTTATTTTGTACCCGTAGGTAGATTTGTTTTGCAGTCTGGTGACAAGCCACCAGCTGCCAGTCGCTGCGTGCGCAAGCGCCCCTTAACTCCCTAACCTGCATGTTTTTGACATGTGGTAGGAAACCGGAGAAATCCCGGAGTAAACCCACGCAAACATGGGGAGAACATGCAAACTCCACACAGATCACTGTTGGCCGGGGGCAGGGATCGAACCCATGATCTCCGCGATCCCCCGGCCGAGGGTAAACTGTGCTGCCCACTGTGTACTGTGGTTAGTACAAAATAAGTAATAAAAAAAAGGGCTCCCTCCACAGCGCCCTGCCTGCAATTATTTCGTGCCTCCACACAGGGTTCCCTTATTTCATCCGCCACACTGGTGTGCAAAACGCACGCTAGTGCGCTTTGAGCGATATTGTGCTATTATCACAGCGTACAGCGCGTGATCACAGACTCAGAGTGAGGGAAATGTGGCTGCCAATCCACACCAACGGCCTCTCCGGCCACCACCGAGCATTTAAACATTTTTACACATTCATACCCAGTGTTATGGGCACTGGAGGCAATGCGGGTGAAGTGTCTTGCCCAGGGAAACAACGGCAGGATATCTGGGGAGAGCGTGATGCGAACCGCCAACCATCAGGTTATTAGACGACCTGCTCTACCTGCTGAGCAGCTGCCGCCCCACTTTTTCCTCCACTTTCCCTCTTTAGGAAAGCTATGGAGGCTCACCCCGCTCTCTTTATTTCCCTTTGACTGGAAATTACATCCAAAAGCGGCGCAATGTGGCATTTTCACTGACAAATGGCAGTAGTCCGGAGCTTCGCTTCTTGGCTTGTATAAGACAGAAAAAAACGGCTGCAACCATTCTACGTCACTACCCAGAATGCATTGCGACGTAAACAATAATGGCGATTTACATCGTAATAAAGTTTTTTAAAAATATATAAAACTGGGAATTATTTTCAAAAAAAATATATTATAGTTATGTTAGTAACATAAAAATAAAGCATATAGAGCTAACATGCCAATATAATCAGAGTTCCTTTTAAGTATCGTACCAGCGGCTTAAAATTATCGTATTTTGAGGAAAATTATCGCACACACCCAGTTTTCATTCTGACGTGGTGTAACGGATGCCAACTAGTGCTGTTCGGCGTAGAACGTTAGCAAACCTCCCTCCCAGAGCCTCATACAGTATCGGTAGCGCTGAGCTATCGGTCGGACCTTTAGCTCAGCGCGATCGTGCTGTGTCTCCCATGCTCGAACTGTGTTAGTTGACTGAGAGGTCGCGGGTTCGTGTCCCGTGTGGGGCGAACTGCGCAGGATGATCTCTGTCACAATGGCTCAGGACCATCTGCTTCAGTAACACATTATCACAGATCGTGCATATTATGGCAGTTTTACCTTTAAATAATCTAACAGATCGGTTGAAAAAAGGCGCCTCTTGGAGGCCAGCGCCTCTACCTGTGTGGAGTACAGGACGAGCCCCTGGCCTGCACTGAACAGCCCAGAATATCAGTCATAATTAACTGTCTTCTATATGTCTTCTGTTGAATCATCATATATCAAGGTCTTGCCTCATATATATTTTGAGAAGTATTCTGTTTATACAGCAGAGATAAACATCAAAATCAATCCACCTAAACTACTGCTAAAATGCCTCTGATAATTGAAGTAGAAACCGGTTGTAGTTTTATTGAGAACTACAATCCGGTGACATTTTTGCACCACCCAGTAAAACTGGGGTCTGTTTCCCTTCCCTTCCGTTTGTCAACCTGCTGGTGGTGCTGCTTACTTGTTGAGTCTGCCGTGCCTGCATTAGTGCTGTAACATGCGTGAATGATTCATCGAGTGTACTAGTTTTTATGGGTGAACGTACTGTACTGAATCACACATCGGAGCTGTAGTGGAAGCCAGAGATCACCAGCTGGGTCACCGCCTGAGCAGCAACTGAGCCCCGCCCACTCGGTTCATCCGACTCTCAGTTCAGTGAGTGGTGGACAGTTGGAGCTCCAGTACAGCACTGAGTGATTCGGTGTACCACGGATCTTTTTAGCTTGACAGTACGTTTAGTGAACTGTGCGTCCCCTCACTAGCCTCTGTCCAAGGCCGCCTCTCTGCTATAGTGACGCGTCTTCTTTTCCATGCAGCCCACACACGTGAGATGATGCGTAAAAACAAGCGTAGTATGTATGTGCAGGATACGTATTCTGATTGTGTTTGCTCATGTATTAACGTAGCCACCTCATAAAGGGGTCAAATTATCGTACATTGTAGGATTTTTGGAATTATTGATCGTACAGAGGGCAAAACTATTGTACAAATACGATAATTACCATACGTCTGGCAACACTGCACATGGGTCCCATAAGACAGCGCAGTTTAACATTTGGTGGGGCCCACATGGACATGCTGGCTGGGTTGGCTCAGGCTCATTTTCTGAGCCAGGAGCTAACTAGCAGTGTTGCCAGGTTTCAAGAGAGAAACAAGCAAACAGTTCTATGGAAACAAGCCCCAAAAAAAGTCCAACAGGCAACCTACCACAGTGCGTAAAAGAGAGGCTGCTTGATAACATATATTGATATACAGATTTTTTTTTTTTTTTTTTTTTGCAGTGAATTGGCTGTAAACACAGTCAGCACTGAACAACAGAATTTTATAAACTCTAATTAAATGAAAATAAATATGCATTCTGCATAAGCAACAGCAAATTTATAGTAAACACAGTCAACATAAAAACTTTGAATAAATTACATTTTTAAACTCTGATCAAAAGAAAAGACATGTACATTCTGCATAAGAAACAGCACTAAACATAATAATAATGCATCGGTTTTATATAGCGCTTTATCATATATACTCAAAGACGCTTTACAAATAGGTACATTATTCATTCACTCCAGACAGACAGTGGTAGTGGCAAGCTACTTCTGCAGCCACAGCTGCCCTGGGGCAGGCTGACGGAAACGTGGCAGCCAATCTGCGCCAACGGCCTTTCCGGCCACCACCGAACATTTTATACACATTCATACCCAGTGTTATGGGCACTGGAGGCAATGCAGGTGAAGTGTCTTGCCCAGGGACACAACGGCAGGATATCTGGGGAGAGCGGGATTCGAACCGCCAACCATCGGGTTATTAGACGACCTGCTCTACCTCCTCAGCCACTGCCGTTCACGAAACGTGTAATCACTAAACATGATTACAGTTTAGTGATGTAGGATGATGGGAGTTGTCGTCCGCTAATCCTTTAAACAAAAACTAAATATTGTTGTTATTATACAACAGCCAACAACTTTAATTATGTGGAAAATTATCTTTTAAATTGGCAAACATCATATGTGTCGTGTCAAAATTTGATGAGGATCAAAAGATAATTTTGCTCTTGTCATTCATTTCAATGGAGAATTTTTTTTTCCAATTTAAGGTCCCATATGCACTGATCTGCATAAAAAATCCTGGATAGCTCACGCCCCATTAGCAAGTACAGAGCCAAGTAGAGTCAGCAAAGCAAGCCCAAATAAGCAACTACACGTTAAAAAGTAAGTCTAAAAACCCACAACCCGCAACTGACGAGATTTGCAAGAGACTTCAGAAAAAACAACAAGCCCAAAGTCGCTTATAAAAAGCGGACTTGGCAACTATGCTAACAAGCTAAGATTAGTGACAATAGAGAGAGGGTGGAGTTAAAAGCGACTCTGAGGCATTTAAACAGACATGCAGTGAAACCAGCTGTTCTGAGGAAGGCTGCAATAGATGCTGCTGCAATTATTAAATAAACAAAGGCAATTTGACCAAAATATGTCACAAACATTTCACTAAGACCTATGAGAACTGTCAACATGTGGAAAAAAGTGCAGGAAACTTGACCTTAGAATTTTCAGCTATTGTAGGGCTTCGATATGACTCTTGAACCATCTTCTCTCTCTGACATAATTAGTGCTGTTCGTTTGAGTGCTTGACAGGGGAAATGCAGCATGAATAAAAGGCTTGAGTGAGGATGAGCAGGACTGAGGTTGCGCAGCGCCCAGTGAGTCTTTGGCTCTGACATCTGATAGGCTGCCATAATCATGTGACACGGCAGATCGTTTGTTATGCGCGGGCTGGTTTTTCACCGGTTTTGACACATAACTTTAATGTGTAAAACTCTCAGAGGTGAAAACAAAATTGCATGTTTTGTATCGACACAGTGGTATCATGATATTTTAAAAAGTATTGATACTAAAGTATCAACTACCTAGCAAGGAACGGTTCTCCGGCAGTTAGCTCCGTTGGCTAATGGCTACCTAGCATGGCTTCGCCTGTGATTAAACCAGCGACACAGCGGGTACAAAGTGATCAGGCAAAATGAATTAGGAAAAACAGAGCGGTGAAACAAATAACAGTCAAAAGTATCGACACATAGCGGCCCCGTGTGGAATGGTGAGGGCACTACATCAAAATAATAACAGCAGTAGAAGTGAAAACTTTTATTAATAATAATTACATATTTTTCTGAACACCTCCATACTCAGGGATGCACACCCTCGTACCCTCAGGAAAGCATGTTTAAAATCTGAGGCCAGTCTGGCAAACGGTTCAAGAGAGATGCGTGGAACAGACAGACAGACAGACACTTGCTGCATTGATAGATAGATGGTCTTTGGTGAGACCCGGCCAGGTCTTGAATCCCCAACCTCCCAGTTATGGGGCGGAGGCTCTATCAACTAGATCATCACTCCGGTCCCAAATTGACATGAAAAAAGTCCAAAATTTATACAGCAAGTCCCACGTTTCAGGAAAAACTTGACAAAATTCTAAAAAAGTCAAAATTTTATATGAAAAACTTGACAAAATTAAAAAGTCCAAAATTTACACAAAAAGTCCCAAATTTAATAATGCTGCATCAGATTTATATAGCGCTTTTCATAGATATTCAAAAACACTTTACAATGGATGCATGATTCATTCACTCCACAGACAATGGTGGTGGTGAACTACATCTGTAGCCACAGCTGCCCTGGGGCAGACTGACAGAAACATGGCTGCCAATCCGCACCAACGGCCTCTCTAACCACTACAGAACATTTATACACATTCATGCCCAGCGTCATGGACACTGGAGGCAAGGTGGGTAAAGTGTCTTGCCCAGGGACACAACGGCAGGATGATGGGGGACAAAAGGACCCGCCTGCTTGCGTGCCGTCTTGTTTCACCCACATTGTGAGGACACAAATCTTTATTGTCATTATGGGAATCCCTCTTACCACATACACACATCAATAAATCAGGACATACAGTCATGTGAAAAAATTTGGACACCCCTTTAAATATTCAGTTTGTGGGGAGCGTGAAATAAGGAGACTGAATTATTTCTCAATTCAGGTTTAATGAAGATTTCACATCCCCAGCTTTCTCTCAAAACAAGAAGAGAGTGAGCTCTCCAAAAAAAACCACATTTATACAAGAAACATCAGAGGCAAAATCACACATTGACGCCAAACCCCCCATTGACAATAATTCTCCCCCCGAGTCCCTTCATTGTCCGTCTGACCCCAGGAGGTCAGAAAGTCCTCTCAAAGTCTTATCCTGGCACCTCCACCTCATGCCGTTATCCTCAGGGGGTCCAGACGTATTGTTCCATCCCAGACGTGAGGTCAAACCACGCATGCAGTTCTAAGCATCTCACTCTTGTGCTTATACATATGCAGTCAAAAATATGTGAGCCACAAGTTCTTTATTAAGAAATGCTCATGTATCTAGTTCTAACTTTGTTTTTATTTGCATTTTTAAAATTTATTTTAGCCACTGTAAATGGGAATGAATGTGGGGGTGTCCTAATTTATTCCCCACTATTTGTTTAGAATTATATTTTACAGATAATTTGAAAAAAAGTCTTTAAATCATTTTTAATTGTTTAGCTGTATTACGTGAATCTCCCAGTATGTTTATCATTGATATTCAACATCCATATGTCCAAATATGTTTAAAAAACACACAGGCTTATACAGGACGTCCAAATTTTCTCACATGCCTGTACATTAATGTGCAGGAGACACGTCCATGTCCAGACCTCATTCTGACCTTAGTCTTCATCAGATAGACCTGTACACAGACTGTAGGCGTTATGAGGACCCCACTGAGATCGGATTTCCCATAATGTGACTGATACAAGCACACGTCACATTCTGATGACCTCATAGTCAGCCGATTTCTCATCTGACGCATTGTCTCAGCCCCTCTCACCTGATTCTGAGATTCTCCAGGTCGTCGGTCAGGTTGTTCCGCTCCACCTCGATTCTCTTCTTCTGACTGGACAGGATCTCCACCTGCCTGCTCAGCTCGCGCATCTCCGCGTACAGGTCGTTGATGCCCTCGTGGTCCGGTTTCCCCGGCTTCCAATCCAGCAAGCGCACCTTCTCGATGTGTTTGGCGAAGCGGTCGTTCAGGTGCTGCAGCTCCTCCTTCTCGTTTTTGCGTATGGTCAGACTCGGGACCTCCAGGTTGAGAACCTTCTTCTCGACCACGTCGGCGGGGTTTTCGAGGTTCATGTTGGAGGAGCGTGTGAGGGCTGCCGCAGACAGGAGCTGTGAAGAAGAAAGAACAGCGCTGATATTTGTACCCAGCTCTCCTTTCTGTTTCCACCCGTCCTCTCCGTGGACCGGCCCACGCTCTGCAGACACGCCCGTTTCTCTTTCTGCAGACATGTGCGAGGAAAAAAAAAAAAAAAGATGAGTTTAGGGTCCCTGCTTAACATGAGGAGAAAGTTTCCAGTTTACAGGAAAAAATAGGAAAATTTTGAGAAAGAAGTGCAAATTTACAAAAAAAAGTCACAATTTTATGAGGAAAACTTACAAATTCACCAGATAAAGAATCAAATTTCCAAGACAAATTTGCTAATCTAAAATCAGTTGTTTGCTAATTTAAAGAGAAAAGAAGATTAAAGGTCATTTTAATTTTCCCCCCAGTGGCTGAGGTGGTCCATAGCATTTGCCTGCTCTGCTTTATAGCCAGAAAAAGCTCTTTTTCTCATAAATTTGCGACTTTTTTCTGATAAACTTGTTACTTTTTAAACTTGTTTGGGCAAGATTTATAATGTTTTACATCTAAATGTGCAACTTTATGCTCAGATGTTAAACTTTTTGTCTCATGAATTTGTGGGTTTTCCCCCTGTACATTTATGACTCTTTCATGTACATTTCATACTTTATTAGCATGAATTTTTCTATTTTTTTCTCTCATAAATTTGAGGCAGTTAGAAAGTAATATATCCACTAATTTTCTGCTAACAAATTTGTGTGGTTTATGTGATGAAAACAAAGAAGGTTTTTCTTTATTTTTGCAGCTGATCAGCCAAATCCTGCTCACTGTACTGCTCAGTTTCCCCAGAGAATCCTCTCCTCTGCCTAATTAGCTTTATTCCTAATCCCGGTCTAATCTTAAACCTAATCTTGACCAGGGCTACAACAGGATGATGATGATGGTGATGATGATGATGGTCTTTGTGACCACTGGGTTTCTCCTGCTCCAGCAGCACCGTGTGTCTCCCAGGATAACATAGTTTTTCCTTTTGAAGGCAGACTAGTCGGAGCTCCTCTGCACACGGGAACGCGCACGACCGTGTGCGACAACGCGCATCTCGGGGAGAGACGCTGTAACGCCACAAACTCTAAAATAAAACCCTACAGCCAGGCTGGTAACAAGTTGTACATTTTTAGAAGTAAAAGTTATTACCTCTTGTAAATGGGCTTTAAATTATGTTTATTCTCCAGACATTTTAGTGTTTCAAAGGCGGTTAGAAATGACAGTGATCCAACTCCAAGTCTACATAATAACAGAATTAAATGATTGTCGTGATTTTTTTCCAGAGGAGTTCTCAACTCCTGATGCGTGAAAAAATGATCCTCGGGTGGGAAACTTCAAGCCTCTTCTGTCACCACCAGCTGGAATTAACACATTTTATTGGAAAGCGAACTGAGCAATGAACAATACAAGAAAAAGAATTTCCGTCATCATCAGAACTGTAACTAGAACAACATTACAACATTAAGTGAAAATAAATGATCAAAAAATAATGCATATGTAATAATAATAATATGTAAATTAATTATGCTCACAAACAAGTTTGCACCAGCTTGATACATTCACAATAAACTGACCCTTAAACCTGAAACATGTGGATGTACTAAAGAATCCAAGATTCTCAAAGAATCTGGAAAAAAATCACGACAATCATGTAATTCTGTTATTATGTAGACTTGGAGTTGGATCACTGTCATTTCTAATCGCCTTTGAAACACTAAAATGTCTGGAGAATAAACATAATTTAAAGCCCATTTACAAGCGGTAATAACTTTTACTTCTAAAAATGTGCAACTTGTTACCAGCCTGGCTGTAGGGTTTTATTTTAGAGTTTGTGGCGTTACAGCGTCTCTCCTTGAGTTGCGCGTTGTCGCACACGGTCGTGCGCGTTCCCGCGTGTCCGCGACGGTGGGTCGCAATCCTCGGGAAGCGAGTAGTTCTCGGCGTAACAGCTTTGACGTCACTGTATTGAACACACATTTATCACTGTAGTTTTGGTGGTCTCTATATACATCGTATTGCTATTACATACGGGCATCTATATTCTGCCGTAAGTATAAACATGAATGGAGAATGTTTAGTGTTGGGAGCTGGAACTGTCCGAAGATGGAACTATAGGCCGGTGCCGGTTTAGCCCGATGCTGCTTTTTTCGCTTCTTTTCCTGACTTCTGTTCATTTTTCTTCAGACTTTGATCATGAAGAGTCCAAGGAGGCGGTGCAGTCAGCAGCCAAAGAGTTTCTGCAGTTTGTCAGCAGAGGAGTGTCTCCGTACCACGGTAACGTCCCCAAAAACACCCGATTATTGATCAGTTTGGACAATAGTAACAACTAGAAGGAATCCAGAGAGTGCATACCTCCACCAAGGTTACTTCTTTATCCAAAACTACAGCTTTACTCAATTTTTTTAATTACAATTTAGCTTTAAACATGCATTTCAAAGGTTTTAAAAAAAACACAATAGTTATGTTTTCATTCTATTCAGGCGGTGAAATCCTGAAAAAATTAATTGTTAATAAATTTTGTGAATTTTTTTGGTGCTGATTTTGGATGTCAACAGGAGGTAAAATGAGTGGGATAAACTGATTATTTGCCATAAATGTGCAGGTTTTTCCTCAATAATATGACTTTTTTCACATACATTTGTGTTTTGTTTTTTTTTGTAAATTTGCATCTTTTTTCTTATTACCTTTCACCGATGTTCTTTTAAATTTATAAATTTGGGACTTCTTGTAGATTTGGAACAATTGTCCTGTAAATTTGCACCAATTTTCTTGTAAAGTTGCAACAGTTTTTTTAAAAAATAAATTTGCAACAATTTTCATGTAAGTTTGCAGCAGATTTTTCATGTAAGTTTGCAACCCTTGTAAATTTGTGCCTTTTTTCCTGTTTTGAGTTCTGGTAGAGGTGCTAGTTTAAGGTATTTTCCTTGAAAAAGTTTCTGTAATTTCAGCTTTGCTCTTGGATTTATGATATTAGTATCATATATAAGGCTGTCACAAATAATATTTGTCAAGCCCCAAATATGTCCATGCAATTATCAGTAAATATTTTAATATCCTGTCACATATTTGGCTGCCATAATTGGACATGCAGGACCTTCCTATTTGAGAGTTTAATTGTTTTTAAAAAAAAGACACTGTGTACAGGTCAAATTTTATGGAGATAATTTTGTCTAAAATATAAATGTCTCTTCTACTGATTGGCTCTCAAATATGTTCAAACAGTGAGCTTTACTTTTAAGACATTCTTTGCCATTGAACTTTTTTTTCTGCTGTGAGTTTTCTAATTTGAACCTGATTTTTCTGACATGTTTATATAATCGCTGTTGTTTTTGATAAGACAGATTTTCAAGTGTCAGTATTAGTGAGGTGAGAAGTTGTTCAGCCTGTGGGACGACTTTGAGCCTGAGATTAGATAAAGATGGAACAGATGTTTGGTAATGATCCGGCCCTTGATCCTGCACCAGAATGCCCAGATGTTTCTGACCAATAAAGGACACAAAAGAGCCAAAGTAAACTTCAGTTACCTCATTTTTTTTTAATTGAAATTGGAATTATACAGGTATACATGCGAGTGTGAAGCAGTTTTAATCCTGATGAGAAATATATTGTTATTGTTGCAGTAATAGTAGTAGTAATAGCAGAATTAATAGCAAATAATTGGCTCCAGATCTGTTTTTGGGTATAAAGCAGAGTCTTTAAGTGCAGCGGGCTGCCTGAGCCACTGCCCCCCCTCCCCAAAATAAGTGTGAAAATGAGGAATTGTTCTCTTAAATCAGAGAAATGTTCTCAAAAATGTTTTTGCATAAAATTCCTTTGAATGTTTCTCATAAATTTGCAACCTTTTTCTTGAGAATTTGCAGTTTTTTTCATTATAAATTTGCAACATTTTTCCTCTGAATTTTTGACTTTTACTTGTGCAGTGCTCTGATAAAAGTATTTGCCCCATTTCTTATATTTTTGCATATTTGTCACACTTTCATAGGGTCACATAATTGGCCCTATGTGGAAAAAGTAATCCCCCCCCCCCCCCAGTTACATCATGAACTAACTGTGATGAACCACATTTTTTGAAAAGCTGAGTTCATTTTCACTAGCCATGCCCAGGCCTATCACTGCCAGACCTGCTGAATCAAGAAATCAGTTAAATAGAGCCTGTCTGACAAAGTGAAGTAGGCTAAAAGATCTTAACAAGCCAGTGTACTCCTAGTGCCGCTTACTGGTTCTGTTGGTTTAGAACAGACTGAATGTTCTGCTACTTCAGGCGTTATAAGTACAACCCGGGCTTTCCTCTCTGTTCTCCCACTCTGCAGTGGTCGAAGAATGTTGGCGATGTCTGTTGGATGCCGGATTCATCGAGCTGAAGGAGGCAGAGAAGTGGGAAATCAAGCCATCTATCAAGGTGAGGGAACGTGAGCGGGTAAACGTGCGGTTCACCTGCAGACTTTAGGCCAGCATGTTAAACCTGCCATTGAAATTCTGCAGTACTTTGTGACCAGGAACTTCTCCAGCATCATTGCCTTCGCCGTGGGCGGACAGTACCTGCCAGGAAACGGCTTCTCCATGATCGGAGCCCATAAGGACAGTCCCTGCCTCAGAGTAAGAGTCGGCTCTCTTCCACCTATCAGTCACAGTTTGTGTAATATTGAAAGTAGTAGTAGTAGTGTTGGCATTCCAGTTATTCAGGAGTGATCCAGAGTGAACATCTGAATATTCTGCTCAGCAAAGACAAAATGTAGTAACTAGGCAAACAGTGAAACTGAGTGTAAGGCCTTTAACCCTTTCACTACCAACGGGACAATATGTCCCAGGAAATTTTTAAAATTCCCAGTGACCAAATTAAGAACAGAATAGGCTTTATTGTCATTGTATAGTTGTACAGCACAACACAATTGTGGGTGCTCCACCAGGCTACTGTGCAATAAAGTAAGAGAGAAGGTGTCATGGGTGTGCGCTTTTACACGGCACACGAATGGAAAAGAGATGAGCCCACGTGCTGGATGAAGCATATATTTAACTAGAAAAGCACTCGGAGAGCGCAGACCTCCGCCAAGCGGCACAGTTCCCCCCATACAGTGTTTGTGTGTACGTTTTCAGATTCCCTGAGCATGAAAAGATATGACTAACAATTGGTTTCACAATGATTATTTGTTTATTTGACATGGACAGTGCAATAAACAGACAATTAATGAATGACAATCAATGTGATAGTGATAGGATTAGTGGTTCAGTAGTGTAAAACGGGGCTATGAGGTTTTTGCATATGACGTCAGGGGGCGTGCCGCACTGGCCCGTTAGAGTGAGCCGCCATTTTGGATGGCAAGAAACAGCAGCAGCAGGGTGAAATAAACCACATAGCTCACGTGTATCTACAAACTCCGCAAAATGGTGTACTCCTGTTGTTCCCCCTGATAAGGGGATAAGCGGGGAATTAAATGGCCGGTGTGAAATGCAAAAAAAAAAAAAAAAAAAGTTGGATTTTTGAATAATTACCTTCACTGACGTAATCTCTCGCTTTGTCATAACGGGCTGCAAGGTGGAGCAGTGGTTTAGCACTGTGGCAGCACAGTTTTACCCTCGGCCGGGGGATTGCAGGGATCATGAGACCGTGGGTTTAGTGCGCTCGCGCACGCAGCGGCCAGTGGCTTGTCACCAGACTGCAAACCAAATCTACCTACGGGTACAAATAAGTAACAAAAAAACCCAAAAAACTTTGTGGTTTGGGGGCACCTCTCTGCTTGCTACGATGCACACATGAAAGGGGAGAAAACTATTGTACATGTGCATAAAATCAGGTACGTTTTAACGCGGCGCGCCGTGGAGAGCCTTTAAAAAAAAAAAAAAAACACGCAGCGCGCTTCACTCACCTCTGAGTGAGGAGCTGCTGTTGTTTTCCGACTCGTTCAACAGCCAAGACTTCACATCATCCACATCCCTTTCTGCTGACACGTTTTCCGATATTTTTTCCTCCTGCTCCCCTTCGTCTTTTAAAGATATCATCTCATCGTTTGCCCCCAAATCATCCCCGCTGAGCAGATTACCGGCAGTCATTGTTCTGCTAATTGCTGCAGCTGTTACCCCACACCCGTCACCTCCGTTCAACTGAGGCATTTCAGCACACCAGAGGAGCGCACGGGAGCAAGATTAAAAACACTTGTCTGCTGTTATGAATGCTGACAATGACTCCACTGAATGTGACAGACATCGCAGACACAGTTTCAGAGGCCATAGTGTCAGCTGTTGAAGAGGATGATAGGGATGTTATTATGTCAGATTGTGACTGTGTGTTCTCCTCACTCATTCTGATCGCTAAACAGTACAAGTTACGCCTGGGTTGTCACAGTGCAACTGCTGCTCTTGCCATCCAAAATGGCGGCACCTACGGCGTGTTTATGTTTACCCCCGCGAGTCACGTGATTTTTACGACCCTACGCAAATACTCCATAAGGGACGGCGGGTTAATAAGGGACACTTTTCTGGGAAATGTTTTAAATGTAATTCTGCTTTTTTTATTTTGAGCAGGATGCTGAGTTGTGTTGTTATTGTCAAATATCCATGAATCCTTCACCAAATCTAGGCGGAAGCAAAATTAAAAAAGCAGAATTACATTTAGAAAAGTGTCCCATATTACCCCGCCGTCCCTTATAGCCCCGTTTTACGGTTGTAAAAGCATTGCCTCCTTGGCGGAGGTAATAAACTGAAGTGTTGGTGTGTCCATCTCCTCCACTGACGGATGCAGATTGGTTAGACAGGTTACCGTGGGTTTTATATTATATTGGGGTTGCGCTCTGCGGCAAAACAGAATTTAGAGTCTTCCCCGGCAGAGAGGTCGTTTTTACGCAGCGCCTATAGCTGGGCGGGGAATTTGTGGCAAATAATCGGGCGGCGGACAGGTGGCCGTGTCAGGTTTTGCAGCGTGGCGCAAATGCAGGCACGCTGGCGGGCCCAGGCCAGCAGTGTTTTCCGTGTGCTTTTGTGCCTAAAATGTTGAAGAACGCGGAGTTTGTGTTGGTCAGACACGACGACCAGCGCAATGTGCGCAGCGCCTATGGCTGCCACAGGCACACTGGGGGGCCCAGGCCAGCAGTGATTTCCGCATGCTTTTGTGGCTAAAACGTTGAAGAAGGCGGAGTTTGTGTTGGTCAGACACGACGCCCAGCGCCCTCCATTGCGCCTGCGCACATGTTGAAAATGGCCGTATGTCACAGTGTGGAAAAATGCTTTAAAAAATTCCTGTATGCAGACGGTGATGCGGATCATCCCCAAAATTTAATCAGTTCTTCCTTGTACCATTTCCAACAACGCCTGAAAGTTTCATTGAAATCCGTCCAAAAGTTTTTGAGTTATCTTGCTAACCATCAGACAAACAGACAGACAGACAAACACACAGACAAACCCCGGCAAAAACATTACCTCCTCCTGGCCTTTCGGCCTGGCGGAGGTAATGATAACAAAAGGCAACAGTTCAAACAGTGTCAAACACAAAATGTCAAAAGGTAAATGATCCTGCTGTGCCGTGGAGCAGGACCCAGCTCTGAGAAAACAACGCCGCACAGCAGGAAACAGTCCAGTCAATAATACTGCTACACAAGCAGATGGAAGTCCACGTCACGCCTCAGGGCCGGACTGAGCCACAGCAGGAAACACAGAAACGTGGACTTGGTTTGGACAAGGGGAGACTTACGTAGTGAGTATCGGGCAAGGCTGAGCTCCGGGAAAATACCACACCAAACGCAGTCCAAGAGAAGAGGCTAAACGCCAAAGTAAGAGTAGGAGGATGACTAGGGGCCAGGGTCTCAAGCTCAACTAGCCAGGTAGACTGACGGAGTGACAGAACTGACAGGGTAAACTACAAAATGAGCTGATTACATGAGTGGGCACAGGTATGAGAGCTGGCTGCAGGTGAAGTAATTGAGAGCTGCTTACAGCTGGGCTGAAACTGTGAATAGCAAGTGGGAGTGTCTGGAGAGAGAAAGGGGCAAAACAGAAACACAGACAAACCTGGACAAATAGGCAGACAAAAACAGAGATGCAAAATACAATAAACTGTGTCTGATTTCTAGGATGACATTAGACCTCAGACACATGACAGAAGGACTGGTTAAAAACTTAGTTACAGAACACACGATAAAGCACACAACTGAAATAAAAATAGCCCAGTGGAAATGTACACAGGTATGGAAGTGGCTTCTCAGATGGAACTACAGTATGTACATCAGAGTGTGGAGTGCCGAACACACGATTGAGTAAAATCGCCCAAGGATGATGGAAAATATACATAGTAGTGGTTTCACGGATGGGTCAGTATACATGAAAGTGTGGAGTGCAAAGACAGATGTCCATCCATCCATCCATCTTCTTCCGCTTAATCCTTTTCGGGTTACGGGGGGGCTGGCGCCTATCCCAGCATCTTTGAGCGAGAGGCAGGGTCCACCCTGGACAGATCGCCAGTCCATCGCAGGGCCAACACAGAGAGACAGACAACCATTCACTCTCACAGTCATGCCTAAGGACAATTTAGAATCCCCAGTTTGAGGCCAATTAACCTAACTTGCATGTTTTTGACATGTGGGAGGAAACCGGATGTGATGATGATAATTTAAAAGGTCTTCAGTTCTGTGCATGTAAGCGTTCGGAGGGAGGGGGGGTGCATCTGACGGCCTCGGCCATCTGACTGCAGTTCAGATGGCCAAGGGAAGAAACTATCAGTCTGGAGGTGTGGGACCTGATTAATCTGAATTGTTCAGAAGGAAGCAGGTCAAACAGGTGGTGGGCGGGATGTGAAGGGTCTCCTGTGATGGCCTTGATCTTTCTGAGACGGAAGGATCCGGAAATGTCCTCCAGGGAGAGCTGAGGGCCGCCAATGAATTTTTGGGCGGTGTTGATGATGCCACACATCCAGGCAGTAGGTGAGCACGCTCTCCACTGAGCAGCGATAGAAGGCCAGCAGCAGCTTCTGGTCCAGGTTGGTCTTCCTCAGGAGACAGAGGAAGTGAAGCTGCTGCTGGGCTTTCTTCACCAGGGCCTTGGTGTTGACAGTCCAGGAGAGGTCAGAGGAGATGTGGGTGCCTAGGAACCTGAAGGTGGGGACAGTTTCCACACGGTTGCCATTTATGAGGTGAGGGGTGGTCCTGTCTGTTCTTCCTGAAGTCCAGTATGATGGACTTCAGGAAGCAGCTGATTCTCTACCTCCGCCCTGGATGCCTTCTCATTGTCATCGGTAATGAACCCAACCAAGGTGGTATCGTCCATGTACTTCTTGATGACAGTAGTTGGGTGGGTTGGAATACAGTCAAAGGTGTACAGGGAGTACAGTAGAGGGCTTTGCACACAGCCCTGGTGGGAGCCAGTGCTGAGAGACAGTGTGGAGAAGTGGTGGGGGCTGAGTCTGACTGTTTGTGGGTGGTTGGTGAGGAAGTTGTTTTATTCAGGAGTGGGGGGGTGGGGGTCTGTAGTTTACTCATCAGGATGTCTGGGATGATGGTGTTGAAAGCTGAGTTGTAGTCCACAAAGAGTGTCTTCACATAGCTCCTTGGGTTTCCAGGTGGCTCAGCACTCTGCGGAGTGTGGGGGTGATGGTGTCTTCCGTAGACCAGTTCTACCTGTAGGCGAACTGGTGAGGATTGAAGGAGGGGGTAAGACAGTCCCTGATGTGCTGGAACACCAGTTGCTCAAAACACTTCATGACTACAGATGTGAGTGCTATGGGTCTGTAGTTGTTTAGGCTGTCAATTGCGGACTTTTTGGGGATGGGGATGATGGAGGCCTTGAGGCAGGAGGGGACAGTGGTGTGCATCAGGGAGAGGTTGAACAACTTGGTGAAGATCCCTGACAGTTGATCTGCACATGCTTTGACCACCACTCCTGGGATGCCGTCAGGACCAGCAGCTCTACAGGGGTTCATTGCTGTCAGTTACGTCCTCACCTCATACACCTGTAAGGGGGGGGGGCAAGTTGGGGGGGGTGAGCTCAAACTGGGCAAAGAAGCTGTTAAGCTCCTCTACCAGAGTGACACTGCTGTCCAGTGTTGGGGGTCCTTTGCCCCTGTAGTTGGTGAGAGCCTTGATGCCTCTCCACATCTGTTTGGGGTTGTTGTCTGTGAGGAAACCTTTCTCCTGTAGGCGTTCTTAGCGTGTTTTATGCCTCTCTTCATGTTAGCTCTTGCAGTGGTCCCTCTGCCTGAAGGCTGAGTTGCGAGCTCTGATCAAAGCCTGGACGTCACTGGTCATCCAGGGTTTGCGGTTTGGAAAGACCCAGATGTGTTTGGTGACTTTCACATTTTCTACACAGCATTTAATGTACAAGAGGAGAGACTCAGTATAGGAGTCCAGGGGGCTCATATACAAAGGGTACTTACGCACAAAAACATGGTGTATGTCCTTTTCCACAGAAAATTTCAGATGTATCAAGAATTAAATGACTGTGGAAATATGTGCAGCCCCACGCCAACTTCATGGCTGGTGTATGCATGCTTCTACTGTTATTGGTCTGTTGGTGACACTTAGAGGTGATGTTGGGAGACTGATAATGACGTGAAAATTATTCTATGCATCAGAGACACATGATGAACAAACATCCAAGTGTGTGCAATTAGATGAATGGATATAAAAGCAAGCACAAAGAAGTGCAGAAATGCCTCTAACAACAATGGCATTAGCATTATTCAAGGATACTGCAAATTGCGCAGTGAGAAGAGAAAGGGTATTTTAGAGACAGAAGATTTTCTGGCTCAGGATGATGACTGGTTTGTCAGACGGTTTAGGTTTCCATGGGCAGTCCCCGTGGAACTGAGCTGAACAGAGCTATGGCCGCTCTTGGAGCGCAACACGGCAAGAAACCATGTATTGCCCATCCCAGTGCAGGTGCTGACAACGATGGGGTTTCTGGAAACGGGCATTTCAGGGGAAGCTGGCAGACCCATCAGGAATTTCCCAGTCAACCCTGAGCTGAGCTATGCCAGCTGTGTGGGATGGCATTATCCGGCTAATAACCCACCTCATGCGCAACATGCCTGTGCACCCCCAAATATCCCCCTGTCTTCAAGGCTTCATTACAAGTCCGTGATTTGGGTAAGTGACTTTCTTTTCTTGCTGATTAAACAGTTTGACAGCATTCTACCAAGCCTCCAATTGCCTCTGTGTGTACAGTAGTTATGTCAGTAAACACATGCATAAAGTTTGAAATGGAACAGTCTCACCCATTCCCCGGTGCACTTCATTCATTTAGTAGTGTGTGTAATCCATGTAAGTTTTATATTACTGTAAAGGAAAAGATTTGCATTTTGGACATAATATATGTACTTGCTGAGTCTAATATGATCTGCTTTCAACTGACAGGTGACCGTGGCTACCCACTAAATTGGTTCATATTGTCTTCTTTTTCATGACTGTTTTCCTTTATCCAACCAGCTGATCCACCTGGCTGGTCATAAATTGATTGACTTATTTATCGTTTAAAAAAACATTGTTTAAAAGATCCAACATACATTTAAAAACAATGGGATGATGCAAGAAAGTGTGCACACTTATTTCCATTGGGGTACCTAAAAGAGATCACAGTTGGTCTCATACTTGGAATCTTCTGTTTTGAAATCTGGCACTGTAACCACTGAGGTATACACCAGCAGTCCCAAACTGTTTTCGGTATAAATTTTTTGTAAGGTTGCTGTGTAGTTCAGCTGTTGGACAGACACACCATGTACAGAGGCGGTATAGAATCTATGTCCCGGGCCCTAACACCCCTGGCCACCCCACATCCCCACATTCCTCTTTAAAATAGATTGAAATGGCTTTTATGATGTTCCACTTTAAAAATACAGCTTGGTCTGATTTAACTTAACAAAGTTTCAATGGCCATCCATATTTATGTCAAACTACACAACCAGAAACTACATCAAATAGCTACAAGCTTAAAAAAACATAAGTTTATTACCTCCGCCAAGGAGGTTATGTGATCATCGGCGTTGGTTTGTCTGTCTGTTTGTCTGTTTGTTTGTCTGTTTGTTTGTTTGTTAGCAAGATAACTCAAAAACTTATGGACGGATTTTCATGAAATTTTCACAGATTGTCAGAAATGGGGTATCCTACAGATGATTACATTTTGGTGGTGATCCGGATCACCGTCCAGAAGAAAACCGCCGTTACGGAAAATGCCATTTTCGTGAATAACTACTGAACCACTAATCCTATCATTGTCAATCCAATTGCTAGTCATATGTTTTCGTGGTCAAGGAATTTGAAAACGTACACACAAACACTGTATGGGGGGAACTGTCGTCGCCATTACGGAAAATGTCATTTTTGTGAATAACCACTGAACCACTAATCCTATCATTGTCAATCCAATTGCTAGTCATATGTTTTCATGGTCAAGGAATCTGAAAACGTACACACAAACACTGTATGGGGGGAACTGTGGCGCCTGGCAGAGGTCTGCACTCTCCGAGTGCTTTTCTAGTCTAAAACTGTCATCTTTAGCTAAACCCAGTATTTACTGTGATCTCCTGTTGCACTTTACACATCTTAAATTTACTCCATTAATCCTCTCATATAATACACCTGGCTTATCTCTGTCATGATAAAAGTTTTTGAGTGGTTAACCATTTTCCTTTGAAATTTAAAGAATCAAGAGAGGTCAAGGACAAAAATGAAAGTGGAAGGATAATAAAACTTTCAAAATCTGATGCAGTTCCTCTGAGTGTCTTATTTGAGAGACCAGAAGAGATCTAGTGAGGACCTGCCGAAGATCCTTGCTGTCTTAAACCTCCGTGCGCCATGGCTCGGCACACAAGCGAGAGAGTGAATAACCCAATAGCGAGAGTTGATGGTGCACGTTTATTGACCAACACAAACAAAATAACAGGTCCATTTATCACCAAGTTCAGTTCAGTTAAACCACACAAATACAGAGAGATGTAATGATAAGGCCACCAAACATACTGGGCGCCAGCCAAATGCTCAACAGCCTGGTCTAAAATGGAGCCTAGTGCTGCAGGGCTGCATAAAGCACAAAAGGAAAGGCATATAGCCATGAAGTCTGGAGGTGGAGACCTGGGTGGCACTGTGTCCGAAGAGACTGAAGCGGGGGGATGCTCCTTCATTGGAACCCGCTTCCGGTCGGTCACAGCGCTCCTCCTCTGGTCGTAGCGGTTCTGCGGGATGCAGTCCTCCAGCACCGCACGTTCCCTCCTCCCCCGATTGTCAAGCTCCATGGCTGGTGGACACTCCAAGGCAGGGGATGGAGATACAGAGGGAATAGATGAGTTCATCATAGGAATAGCAGGGGGAAAGCACTCCAGTGATTGCCTAGCCTGAGGCTCTCTCCCAGGGGACAGACAAGGCTTATCCTTAATGACTAAGGTTGAAAACCCACTTGCCTGGCCTCCCGGGTCTGAATGCTGACGGCTGCCGACAGCATGTTGTCCTCTTTCTCCATGCCCATAGGTCTTCTAGGCTCCTCAGTGGTTGACGGAGGAGCCGGCCCGAACGGCACGGAGGTGGGCAGGTCCGGAGTGACACACACAATCCCTCCAGCGGCAGGGTGGACGACCCAACAAAAGGAACTGTGGCTGAAGCTGAAGGGGGGTCTGTTGGTACAACAGCTGGCACCGAGGGGGGCTTTGCCGCAGCAGTGGTCGGGCTTGACGTCCGATTAGGAACGGCTGATGAGGTGACGGGCCTCTTCCGTCTCTTAGACCTAGGATTAACCTCCCGCCGAGTGGTTGACTCCTCCTGCTCCTCACACGTCTGATAATCCTCTCCTGGGTCCGGCGGGGTGTGAAGGGAGACAGAAGACAGGGAATAAGGAACCGTGACAGCAGCTGTTTGGGGAGATTCAGCGGGTAAGAATTTCTGAAGCTCCTCCACAGAAATCTGATTAATCACCTCAGGAGACATTGCAAGAGAACGGAGATGAACTTGCCTGAACTCCTGACTGGTGATTGTGTCCACTGCTGCCTCGGTGTTCTGCTTCGTCCTCCCAGGAGTTGGACGGGAAATCTGCCGGGGGGAGGAGCACTCCGGCTCGGGCAGCGAGCAGCGGGCTTCGGTTCTCCGGGAGCGCGTCGTGGGAAGCTGCGGTTGAGCTCTGATGGCCCTTCCTGTCATCTCCTCCAGCTGTCGGCGTGACTCGTGGACCAGGGTGAGAAATGACGTCAACCCAGGATATTTCCAGAGACCGGGGCACGTCTGGAGCACCCTGACAGCTATGTTGAACAGCAAGAAATTCTCCTCCGGGGAGTTGGTGGCCCGAGCCCGGGAAACGAATGCCACAGCTCGATCAGCCACTCCACACTCCTCGGGGCTCAGTCCAAAAACGGAAAAATCCATGCGGACGACTAGGGGAAAAAGCACTAAGTAGAAGAAGCAAAAAACTCATTCGTGCACCACCTCTCCGCTGGGTTTTTACACTGGTTGGGGCATTCTGTCATAAACCTCCATGTGCCATGGCTCGGCGCACGAGAGAGAGAATGAATAACCCAATAGCGAGAGTTGATGGTGCACTTTTATTAACCAACACAAACAAAATAACAGGTCCGGTTATCACCAAGTTCAGTTCAGCTAATCCACACAAATACAGAGAGATGTAATGATAAGATTTGGCCACCAAACATACTGGGTGCCAGCTGAACGCTTAACAGCCTGGTCTAAAATGGACCCTAGTGCTGCAGGGCTGCAGTGCACAGGAGAAAAGGCGAAGAAAGACGCTTACAAAGCTGGAGCTAATCCAGGGTGAACCAAGCAGTCTGGTGGATAAGGAGAGGAAACTGAGGCAGCCGTGAACACCCAGGGATTGATCGTCTGAAGATGTCGGGCTGAGTACGTGAAGGTAGTGATACGTCATTCATGGGGAGCTAGCTGCCATGAACCAGGGTGAATGCCCCGACAGTCTCTCTCCTCTGGAGCTGCCAACAAATACTCCAGAAGCTAACGAGGAAAGAGATTGCCGGTGCGAGAATGCGTGGGCAGAACTGATGGGCATCCGGTGTGTGAGAGCGTGTGTGTGAATGAGAGTGAATGGAGCATGTGCATGTGTGTGTGTGTGTGTGTGTGTGTGTGTGTGTGCATGTGCGCGGCGCGGACTCACTCATTTATTTTCTTTGGTATACAGGAAACTGACTTTGCCAAGAGGGCCAAGGAGGTCACAGTAAGGCTGGATGCAGTAACTGGCAGTAACAGCATCTCCAAATACCTGCAACCACAGTGTTTTCCATATGCAGAGATGTGGGCAAATTATGGACAACGTGTTTTTCATCAAAACAGTGAAACAAACAGCAGAGAGGTCAGTATCTGGAAACGAACAATATACTTTCCAAAACTGAAAAATGTAAAGATTTCTTTTTGTTACAGTTTATTAGTTATTATGATGAAAGTGGTAACATGGAGTGATCTCTGTGGTCAGTTTTACCTCCACACAATTATCCAATGTGCTCTTTTATATTTAAGGTTCTTTTTGAGCATGAAGTATCAGTTTCTTGAAGGGAATACAAACAGACGGTTGACGAACTGCTTCTACTGTTGAACAATAAAGTTGTGAATCACTACAGGTTTGTAGCGAGGGATGGGCGATGCCACCATTTTTCCTTCCAATATGATAGTGGCGGAGTGGTTAGCACTGCGGCAGCACAGCAACTCACCCTTGACTGGGGGATCCTGGGTTTGATCCCAGCCCCCGACCAACAGTGATCTGTGTGGAGTTTGCATGTTCTCCCCGTGTCTGCGTGGGTTTACTCCGGGATTTCTCCGGTTTCCTCCCACATGCCAAAAACATGCAAGTTAGGTTAATTGGCATCAAACTGGGGATTCTAAATTGTCCTTAGGTATGACTGTGCGAGTGAAGGGATGTCTGTCTCTCCGTGTTGGCCCTGCGATGGACTGGTGATCTGTCCATGGTGTACCCTGCCTCTCGCCCAAAGATGCTGGGATAGGCTGTAGCCCCCCCCCCCCCCCCCCACCCCACCCCGCGACCCAAAAAGGATTAAGCAGAAGAAGAAGATACCATTAATTTATGGGACTTTTTTCTTCAAAACCGATACTTTTTGCCCCTTAAAGGAAAATCACATGATTACAGTTTCATTACCAACTTTATTGCAAGGGCAATATGAAATATGAATAAAAGTCATGAACATAAATACTTGAAAGAAATGCTTTTAAAATGATAATGAAACATAACAGTGAGCAAAGTAAATAAAATGAAATATAAATCAATTATAATAAAATAATTAAGACTTAAAATGAATGCAAAATTAAATCAGTTAATTTGGTGAAGATTCTCAGTCTGTCATGGCGTGGTCCTGGCGGACCACTAATGAGACGCTACAGGCAGCTGTAGAGTTTGCACATTTATTAACGAAGGACATACAATGCAAAATAATGAGCCTCGTGGGGCAAAACACAAATAAAGACTATGACTAAGACACACTACGATATAGTGAGAACAAGGAGAAACTTACTGGGAACATGGAGGATAGGGAGTGACTGAAGCCAGGGTTAGGAGCTTCAGCTGAACGTCGGGGAGACCAACGTTGACATATGTGAGCGAGGTCGCAGCCCGGAGTAACCTAAGCTGCTCCCTTAAATAGGCAAGAGGAATAATCAGCTGATGAGGATGTCATCAGCTGAAATGGCAAACAGCTGTCACTGAGGAACTCTGCTCTGACAACCGGAAGCCCCACCGAGACGCTGTCAAAATAAGAGCCCGGGAAGGCCATAAGGAAAACTGCTACAGAACGGGAGGAAAATACTGCATGACCCGAGCGCGGACGATATTGGCGCTCAGACCATGACACAGTCATCCAGGCAGGTCAGTATGCTGTAGGGAAGCTCAGTCAAGCCAACTGGATTCAAGGATTTTTCACTTCTGAAATGTTTCACCATTCATCCAAATTTATTGTCATACCAAACAGCGCATATGAGTAATTTTTTTCACAATGCATTTTTTAAATTTTTTTATTTATTTATTTATTTATTTTACACAAATATTTTACAAACTTAAATAGTTCTTTTTTTTTGTTTGTTTTTCAAAATTATGCTGCTTGGTTTCACCACAGAATTTTAATGAATGGTGTAACATTCAGAAATAATACTGTAACGTCAGGGCCATGTTGAGGGGGGCAAGGATTTCCCAGCATGCTTTGCCAGTTGACAACGTTACTGTGTGTGTATTAAATTTGTTATTACTGAGTTATTATACTGCTGTGTCATTAATAATGACCCAGCAGTGTTTATAGGCAGGATTAGGGCAAGATGTATCATGTGTGTGTAACCATGATTGAAATGGAGGTCTGGGAGAATGACCTCCCCTCCTGTCTGTGCTCAGTTGAGAGGGTTGGGGTTGTTTGTGTGTGAATAAAGCGTGTTCGTCACAACCATCTTGCTCCTCTTCTTTGTGTGAACCCCGCATACGTCACAATACTTCTGCTGCCCACAATGCTGCTGAGCTCACTCTGCTCTGCACTGGAGTCAGCAGTGGCTGCTTGGCTGAAGGCTGCCAGTGCAGTGAGTCTTCGGCTCTGACATCTGATAGGCTGCCAGAATCATGTGACACAGCACATGATTATGGCATGTAATCAAATCAATCAAATTATGGCACATCTCTAAAATTCAATTCAATTCAATTCAATTCAACTTTATTTATATAGCGCCATTTCACAACAACAGTCATCTCATAGCACTATGCCAGCCCAGCAAAATCTGCCAGGGCTGGTTCTTCACCAGTTTTCACACATAAATTTAATGCCTAAACTGTCAGACATGAAAACAAATTGCACATTTTGTATTAACACGGTGGTATCGCGATATTTAAAAAGTATCGATCAGCTGGTATCGAAGTATCAATACTTCAGTATATATGCACCCATCCCTATTTGTAGCACATTTGATTATCCACTTTTTGAAGTTCACTAAAATGGAACAAAGTGTGGTGTATAATAAACTAAAATTAAATTAATCCAGTACTTACTGCAAGTACTTCACACTTCCTGTGCGAAGTACATAAGTCAGTCTTACCTGCAGTGGAGGGTAGTAAGCGTGTTCCCAGTTTGGAGAGGCAAGGTAGGTGACTAAAAGGTGAATGAAGTGAGGAGCTCCTCAAAATGGTCAGTTGAGGAGGGAATTGTTAGTATGTAAACTAACTAGTTGGACTGGTATTGAACACTGACTGTACAGGCAGTCACTGACCGGTGATGCACTGTACAGGTGCAACACAAAACTGGCCCCAAGAGCTCAAGCTTCTTCTTGGGCTGCACGGTGGTGCAGTGGTTTAGCACTGTGGCAGCACAGTTTTACCCTCGGCCGGGGGATCGCGGGGATCATGAGATCGTGGGTTCGATCCCAGCCCCCGACCAACAGTGAGCTGTGTGGAGTTTGCATGTTCTCCCCGTGTTGCGTGGGTTTACTCCGGGATTTCTCCGGTTTCCTCCCGCATACCAAAAACATGTAGGTTTAGGGCGCTCGCGCACGCAGCGACCGGCAGCCGGTGGCTTGTCACCAGACTGCAAAACCAAATCTACCTACGGGTACAAATAAGTAACAAAAAAAAAAAAAAAAAAAAATTTTTTTTTTTTTTTTTTTTTTTTTTTTTTTTTTTGTTACTTATTTGTACCCGTAGGTAGATTTGGTTTTGCAGTCTGGTGACAAGCCACCGGCTGCCGGTCGCTGCGTGCGCGAGCGCCCTAAACCTACATGTTTTTGGTATGCGGGAGGAAACCGGAGAAATCCCGGAGTAAACCCACGCAACACGGGGAGAACATGCAAACTCCACACAGCTCACTGTTGGTCGGGGGCTGGGATCGAACCCACGATCTCATGATCCCCGCGATCCCCCGGCCGAGGGTAAACTGTGCTGCCACAGTGCTAAACCACTGCGCCACCGTGCAGCCAAGGTGCACGGTGGCGCACCTTGGCTGCTAGAGAGATGAAAGATTTTTTTTTTTTTAGTGTAAAATAAAATCTGAACTTCTAAGAGAGCAACTCTACTCAAATGTCCAGGTAACAGTTTCCTCCTCAATGAACATGTCTAACTGTCCAGCTCCTATGTTGAAAGTTGAATACTTTTCCCATTTCTACGACCACTTGCAGACCGAAGTCTTCAAAGAAGACTTCGGTCCATCCAGACTAAAACCTCCCGTCACATAAACAGCTTCTTCCCCTCTGCCATTAGACTGCTGAACACTAAGTGACTCTCGTGCACCATGTACAGCAGCTCAACCAGACTCATGTCAATCATCACTGTTTTCTTCCTGCATTACCGACTGCACTATATAGTTCTCCACAGTATCTGCTGCTGGCTAATATATATTTTAACTGTTGACCAGTATCACTTAATCTTATCCTACACTTTATTACATGTATAGTTTATTTCTCTTATCTTATCATGTTTAATGTTGCAGCATTGTACCGAGACAAATTCCTAGTTTGTGTACTACATGAACAATGGCAATAAACCTGATTCTGATTCTGATTCTGATTCTGATTCAAACGTGTTGCAAGTTAAGAAAACACCTGCAAATGTCTGGTCTGTCTGGGTCTATATTTATATTTTGCTGGGTAATTTAACTAACTTTAATGCTGTTGATACCATCTACCTGAAATGCTCCTACACTGCGTATATACAGTAACTGTGTACATATGTGCTGTATATTTATTTACTGCTTTGGCTAACCAATTCATATCTTATTCTTATTAACTATTGCTCTGAGTGCTGCTATCCCTTTGCTGCTGCAATCTTGGAATTTCCCCATTGTGGGACTAATAAAGGCTTGTCTTATCTTAATTTAAATAGACAAAAGAAAACCAAATGAAAAAAGCATCAAAATGATAACAAGTAGATGCTCCAAAAAAATCACACTATCAAATAGAGAAATGAGCTGCAAATACTGACAGCAGCTGCAAATTTAGAAATGCATTTGGCATTGCAAGCTAAACTGTAGCAGTGAAAAATAATACACTTTTTTTAAAAATTGTAATAAGTTTGAGATTTGAGTTTTTTTTAACTGACCCCCTGTCATGAACCAAGCCGGTTTTGTCCTTTAGGCTCGGTTCTGACCGTTCTCTGTAGCTCAGGTTTATCTGTGTATTTGTGTATTGTGTTATCTTTTGAGTTCTTGTTGTTTCTTTGTGACTGGTTTACTTTTTCCGTACCTGTAGCCACTGTTCTGGCCGGCAGCTGTGAGGCAGCCTCCTTGGGCCTACATTCATGTGGGCGCTGTATGACACTTGCCGGTCCGACCACGCCCCCTCTGTCATGACAGCCAGCTGGGTCTCCTCTGGTGATTGCCCTTCCCGTGCTTCGCCCAGGTGTTCCCAATCTGTGTTGCCAGCAATGTAAGCAGCCCGTTGCCAGTCAAGCACTGCTGGATTATTGTATTGTCTCACAAAGGTTTTGGGATCTACACTGTCGCTATTCCCTTCAGTGTTTATCCACCTCCCATGTCTAGATGCCCTGCCTTGGTTTTGGTACCGCATCATGCTGGGAGGCGTGATCATCCATTATTTTGTTGTTCGTGCTCGCTGGACTTAACTTGGACTGCTCGGACTGCTCCAGCTCCATGAGTATTAACTGCTTGTGTTCCCCCGTCTCAGTTAACCTGTCACGCTTGGAACTTTTCCCCAGTTTTCTCACCCAAGACTGTAGAGCATCCTGGAGGACTTCTAAGTTAGCCCGAGCAGCTATGCTATTTGTACTGTTGGTTTTGTTTGTCTTCTGTCTAATAAATGTGTTTGTGGTGTAACCTGCACCTAAATCCGTCCTTCCCTCACTCCTCGGTGTGCTGCATAAAAGTGCACAAGGAGGACCTTGACACCCCCTTTTTGAGAACCACCTTGATTCACCCACTTCAGTCACCAAGTCAAAAATGAGAACTTGCTCTCTACTGTATATTGCAGGTGAGACTGGGACTCTCCAATCCAACCCAATTTTATTTATAAAACACCTTAACAAGCTGACCAAACAGCTGTATACAAAACAAAATAAAAACACATAGGAATAAAATGAGGTAAAAGAAATACAGTAAGTAAGAAAAAGAAAAACAAATAGAATAAAAGTCAACATCTCTCCTTGGGTCAACAGCCAGGAAGTAAAAGTGCATTTTTAAATGAGATGCAAAAACAGTAAGAGAAGGAGTCAGATTAATGTTCAATGGCAATTCATTCCACAGTTTTGTAGCCACAGCTGAAAAGGCACGATCACCTCTGAGCTTTCCCCGTGTCTTAGGCACAACTGGTCAGCAGACCTGAGTGCACGTGACAGGGAGTAAGGCTGGAGCAGGTTTGTTGAGGTACAGAGGGGGTGACCCATCAAACACTTAAAACAAATAACAGGATTTTAAAATGAATCAAAGCATACAGGGAGCCAGTGAAGAGAAGCTAGAATCGGAGTGGCATGCTCTTGCTTACGTGTACCTGTTAAAAATCTAGTGGCAGTCTTTGCCACCAATTGTAGGCGGGAACGGAAGCCTGACTGATCCCGACATACAGCACATTACAGTAGTCATGGCATGAGGTTCTAAAAGCATGGATCACTGTTTCTAAGCATGCGATCACATTGTAGTGCTCTGGCTACTCACAAGTAAGTGGCTACGATGACCCCACACCGCCCCACAGTTAAAATCATTTTAACAACATAACGTGAAAATTTTCAAATTTAGCCTGTTAACCGATGTGAGTAAACTATTGCGATCAGCAGAACACAACTCCCTTCCAGTATTCCACAGCTAATTTTTTGCAGATTAAATACTTTTTTTGTACCACACTTCTGTGAGAAAAAAAGATAACATTTTTATATTTATAGTTTGCAAATAACTTTTAAAAAATATAAAATTCTGTAATTTAAGAACTATAACTTTGCGTTTCTTCCTTGAAAGCTACCTGGATGACCTCTACAGTGCCGACCAGATCCAGGACTCAAACACACACCACACAGTGGAAGCTTCGTCCAGGATGAAGAGTAAAGGGTTTCTGTATAAAGTCATTCTAAATCAGGCTGGTCATTGTTCAGTTTCCTCTGAAGCAGAGGACGGAAAAAACTACAATGTTGATGTCATTACAATGCAGTGCCAATGCACAGTGTCTTTGAGAGGTAATTTGTGCAAGCATATATCTTGGCCATGGAAAAATGCAAAGAAATGGACATTGACATAAATGAACTCAGGAACAGGACAGCCACGTCTCTTTTTGAACAACAAAGTTATGAATGGGATGGAAAACATCTGATTGTGCATCACCAAAAAGACTTTGGAGTTGTCAATGTTCAGAGTAAACATTGCACATGTCTCTGTAACAGCCTAAAAGAAATGTGTCTGCATCAGACTTTCTGAGACATTACTAAAAGACAGTCGTCTGCAAGAGGACACTGAGAACCAGTTGAGAGAAAGCACAACTGTCACTTTAAAAGAGTCAAAATGTGTTAAAGATATGATAGCAGAATTGCATGAATGGTGTCAGAGTTACAATTCCAAGGAAACACCTGTGATACTCTCTAGTGGAAAAGGTTCACCAGTTAGCATTTGGACAATATATCAGGACCACTAGGAAAAGAAAAATTCTAAGGTTGCATGACTATAGACAAAAAATAAATAATGCAAAGACAACTTTGAGCCACATGCATTCACATCATCTTACAGGGAAAAGGACTCGCGCACTGCACAGTGTTAGGCCTGACTCACAGTTCAGGATTTCCTCCTTTAAAAGAGCAATTGGAGGTGGGAGACGAAGAAAACTAATGTATGTAAAATTAGGCGCTCCAAAATTTTCTGTCCCAGGAGGAGAGATCACTGATCCCAAATTGTTAAACCACTGAAAGTGTTGAACTGTGTTATGTTCAGGGTTGTTTTCCACCCCGAACATGACCTGTGGCTGTAAGTTTTGATTATTGCTTATTAATTCCAGCTGGCAGATTGAGCCTTGCTCTCCGCCAGGCCTACAGCCACACATCCTCCTCTCACCAGACATTCACCAGCTGTATGGTTCACCACATGCTCACATACGCATGCACACACATACACACACACACACACACACTCACACAGTTTCAATCAGTCACGCACCTGCTTGCCACACGGCTGTGTCCACTTGCCTTTGTTAGTGTATTGTGTACTTATAGGGAGGCAGTGTGACCAGTCAGTGTGGCAGCTTAAACTCAATCTTGGACTTCCTGGCTTGCAAACTGTTGGTTTTACCCCCTGGACTGAACCGTGTAGTTACTCCAGAGCCTTTCCGCTCCTACGCGTATGTATGTCCTTTTATTATTGCCTTTCCCTCCGCTCCTGTTCTGTTTGGAGCGCGATTGGATTTTCTTCCCCGCCAATAGAGCTTGAAGCCGGTTGTCTGCTCATCTATTTGTGACTGTTATGTCGATATTGTGTACATTTTCCTTTTGTTAACCCCTTGCACTCCGGTCAATTTCCCTAAAAACGCCAAAAAATAACGTGCCCAAAGTAAATCAAAAGCTGTTCTTCAACCCTTTGCAGCATCTTCATGGGGTTGGTCTCATTTAAAAGAAAACACTTTGAATTTTTTTGCAAAAAAAACATGATCGCTCTAAGTGCTCCGGCCACTGAGTTACAGTCATCTAAACATACTGAACTTGAAGAAAATAAATTTAGCCTGGGTGTTTTTTTGGATACAAATGCTTGCAAATAACACACAGCTTCAGATCCGGGCTGGAAAATGCAACAGAAATGTAGAACCAAGTGTTATCCAGCTGAGGTCCAAATTTTTCTAACAATACCACAAAAAATGAATATTTTACACAGCTTTGTTCTCAGGCTGTTCCCAGGTGTTTTGGAACTGTGCCAAATTGTGCCAAATGGCTCAGTTTGGAAAAACGTCTGTAACTTTTGAATGATTCAATGTAGAAGCTTCATTTTGGGCTCTAATGAAAGGTCACATTCAGGGCTGTGTTTGTGTGTGTGGGGGGGGGGGGCTGTCCCCCCCTCGCTACAGAGGACGGAGATCGGCCCTCGCTACATGACGGATTATACTTGGATGTGGCATGTTTCCACAGCAACGTTGTCACCGTGGCCCCCGCCCCCCACCGCCCGCTACAGAATTGTAGTGGCGGGGGGAGGTGTTCACCTTCCGGAGGCGGCGAAGAACCGTGTAACGTGGCGCACGCACTTCGGACATCGTGCGCCGCACAGTTGTAATTTACCGATCGGTCAAAAGTCATTTTTGATTACAATTTTCAGGGATAAAAAATAATTTGGCTTATAACACCTTACCTCTTCACAGCCACATTGTCCTGGCCAACTTCTCTTCCTCACTGTCAGATGAACGCGACGCTGGTCCGCTCATGGTTCTGGTCTCGTGACTCGGTCAAAACATAATTCCATTATTGCGGTTTTGTGCTTCCATGATTGCGGTTTTTGGCGAACGATTTTTCAAAACAAATAACAGTAGTAATTAAAAAAAGACTGGTGAAGGCGTGTGTGTCACTCAGCCTTCATCGTCAGCCTCCGTCAGTCTATGATGACCATGGAAGAAATCATAACGTCTACTCTGCTGGAACTAAAACAACAGCGTTGGGAGGCGGGTCCTTCTGGCTAGGTTTTCATTCATTGGTTCTTCATGGTTTCAGAAACCCAGTTCAAGGCTTTTATTAGTCGAATGACAGGTCAATCAGATGAACTAATCTGTTCGCGGCTGTGTCTGCAGCTTTTATTTTCAGTGCGCGCTTGGACGCCACACCACCTACATCACCACCATCAGGATCATGCGTCCGAGAGCGCCCTCGTGCGCCCTAGGACACAGAGACTTGCCCGTCCGCAGTACAACGCAGCGCAAGAGGTTAATAAACACACTACATTACTGCACGTTGGGCTCGTATCCATTCATGTGTTTGCTGCGAGATTATGCAGCGGACATGACAAACTGTTGGACCAATGAAATGTTTCTGACTGCTTTCACACAGTCATGGAAAATCTTAAAAGTAGTGATATTGTTTTCTTGGCCAAGAAAAGTCATTACATTTTGTAAGATTACAGAATGCTTTTGAACAGTAATGCAAGTTCTATCTGTAGTCACTAATGGCATTAAATTGATTGTTATATGGAAAATGTCCTAATGTGCAGGTCCAAATTCACTGAGATACACATAAAGGCATTTGCAGGAATTGGAAGAACATGTCTTGGAGATGCAAACAAGCAGGCTGTTACCATGGAGATGAAGATGAGCATTGTATTACCCACCCTATGTAAATAGTAATGGACTGTAGGTTATGGTTTCTTAAAAAGACAAATAAAAGTGCCATGTTTCAGGACCCAGTAAGCAGACACAGACTCAAAAGTAAACTCAATTATCTTTATTGTGTACTGAGTGTGCGTGTATGTGTAGATGTTGCAGCAGGGGTGAGCAGAGCACTGTACAGCCTAGCAACCCTATGGACGAGCAAAGACAGGGAGGATTAGTGTCAGAACTCAGGAGGGAATGTACAGTTATGTTTAGGGCTTACTGTTGATGAGATGATGAGCAGCTCAGGCTTGGCCTTGAAGGCTCCGGCCAGGGAGACAGCGTCTACAGGTCCACTTGCGAATGGAGACGATGGAGGTGTTGTAGAGATGTAGTGTGGGCTCGGTCCACTGCCAGGAGGGAAAGGTCCGCTGCCACGGATCTCTGCCTGTGCACAGGGGATTAGAGTGTAGAATAGTGGTGTAGGAGGAGATGGCTTACTTGACGTGGGGGAGTGAGCACTCCCAGACAAATGGCGAAGGATCACTGGATCCTCAGGAGGATGATGATGAAGAAAAGAAACCTCTGGAGAACTATGATGAAGAGAAGGAACTCAGGAAGCAGACGAAGTGGTGTGCCGGTCTCATCAGACCAGGGAGAAAGACGACTCCGTACTGACCTGTGGGCAGCGCGGCTTAAATAGCTCTGTTGATGAGAGAGAGCAGGTGTGCACACAGCTGTGGAGAATGAGGTAGCAGGCAGGCAGAGCGAATCGTCACAGTACTCCCCCCCCCCCCCACATGGCGCCTCTCGGTGACCGATCTAACCTACCCGGGTGCATCCGGTGGAAGTCCCTGATGGGTTGAGGATCCAACACGTAGGAGGGACGCACCCAGGACTTCCACTCCAGGCCATAGCAATCCCAGTCCACCAGGTACTGTAGGCCGCGACCCCGGCGATGGACGTCCAGGATGGCGTTAATCTTCCACGCCGTGTCGCCATCGATCAAAACTGGTGGAGGTGGCGTCTTGGGAGGAGGACACAGAGGGCTGGAACAGAACGGCTTCACCTGAGAGACGTGAAAGGTGGGACAGATACGGGGGGGGGGGGGGGAGCTAGGCGCACAGTCACAGGATTAACAATAGGAGTAATAGCGAATGGCCCAATAAACCACTGAGAGAGCTTCCTCGACTCAGCCTTAAGGTTGATGTTTTTAGTGGAGAGCCATACTTGTTGACCAACCCGGTAGGGTGGAGTCGGTGTCCTGCGATGATTGGTGATGGTGATGTTGCGCTCTGCCATGCGCCACAGCGCGGTCCGGGTAGCTCTCCACAACCGGTGGCAGCATCTCAGGTGGGCTCGTATGGAAGGTACGGCAATGTCTCCCTCCTCCTCGGGAAACAGCGGGGGATTGTAGCCCAGAGAAACCTCAAAAGGAGACATGCCTATGGCAGATGGCACGGTGGTGTTATGAGCGTACTCAATCCATGGTAGATGGGTGCTCCAGGATGCTGGGTTGGCAGTAGTGACACACCGAAGCGCTGCTTTCAGCTCCTGATTGGCCCACTCACATTGCCCATTGCTTTGCAGGTGATACTCTGATGACAAACTCACCGTAGCTCCAATGCCGTTGCAGAAAGCCCTCCATACCTGAGAAACAAACTGAGGCCCCCGGACGGACACGATGTCCAGAGGGATGCCGTGCAGCCTTACCACATGGAGGACAAGCAGATCTGCTGTCTCCTTTGCTGTGGGCAGACCCTGCAGGGGAACAAAGTGGGCTGCCTTAGAGAACCTATCCACGATGGTGAGGATGACAGTGTGATTGTTAGAAGGTGGAAGACCGGTGATGAAGTCCAAGGCTACGTGGGACCAGGGCCTGCCAGGGATAGCGAGAGGGTGAAGCAGGCCAGCTGGAGGAGAGGAGGGCGTCTTGCCGGCGGTGCACTGGGGACAGGCGCGGGTATACTCCCCGACATCCCTCCAGAACGAAGGCCACCAAAAAGTCCTCTGAAGAATAGTCACTGTGCGTGCCATCCCTGGGTGGCACGAGAGCTTGGAGGAGTGGGTCCAATTGATCACCTCACCCTGGACGGCAGATGGAACAAACAGCCTCCCTGCTGGTCCCCCACCCGTGTCTGCCTCGGTCTCCTGCGCTCCCAGGACCTTCTCTTTGATACCCCACGAGAGGGCGCCCACGATGCATGACGGGGGGATGATGGGGTGCTCCGATACTTCTTCAGCATCTGAGGTGAATTGCCTGGATAAGGCGTCAGGCTTGGTGTTCTTGGACCCGGGACGGTAGGTGATGGTGAAATCAAAACAGTTACAGTTGTAGCTGCTTCCGGGAGGAGGGAGTCAGCCATTCTACCACCGCTTTTACCTTGCCCGGATCCGCGATGACCTCATTATGTGAAATGATGAAGCCCAGGAATGATGTCTTAGGAGTGTGGAATTCACATTTTTCTGTCTTTACAAACAACTTGTTCTCTAGTAGCCACTGCAAGACTCGCCTCACGTGCACCCGATGCTCATCCAGGGACTGGGAAAAAATCAAAATGTCATCAAGTTATACAAAGACAAATGAACCCAAAAAGTCCCTCAACACGTCATTGATAAGCTGTTGGAATACGGCGGGGGCGTTGGTCAGCCCAAATGGCATGACGAGATATTTAAAATGACCGCTAGGGGTCCGGAACCCTGCCTTCCACTCATCACCCTCCTGAATCCGCACCAGATGGTAAGCGTTGCGGAGGTCAAGTTTGGTAAACCAGGAGGCCCCCCGGTGGGAATCAAACACTGTATTGATCAGAGGGAGAGTGTATTTGTCCTTGACGGTGATGTTGTTGAGCTCACGGAAATCGATGCATGGCCTCAGCGAGCCGTCTTTTTTGCCTACGAAGAAGAATCCCGCCCCCACCACCGAGGACGAAGGCCGAATTATGCCCGAGTTCAGGGACTCCTTGATATATGTTTCCATAGCCTCCTGCTCCGGAGCTGACAGGCTGTAGAGCCGACTTGATGGTAGCGGGGCTCTGGACCGGCGATTGATGGCACAATCATATGGGCGGTGGGGGGGAAGAGATAGAGCTTGGGTCTTACTAAAGGCGGCCCCCAGGTTGTGGTATTCCAGGGTAACCGTGGACAGATCGGGAGGAGGTGTGTTGGGAACACTGAGAGGTATGGATGGCGAGCAAGCAGGGGACTGAAGGCACGCGCTGAGACAAAGCAAGCTCCAAGAGATTACGTTTCCGGAGTGCCAGTCAATCGTGGGATTGTGTAACTGGAGCCAGGGGTAACCTAGGATGACTGGGGAGGTGGACACCGGAAGCACGAACAACCTGAGCTGCTCCCGATGATTCCCAGACACTATAAGTGATACTGGAGCAGTTTGTTTAGACACCACAACCAGTGGGGCTTTGGACAGAGCAATCAGTTTAAGGGGGGTCTTTAATTGGTGACAAGGAAGCCCCAACCGGGTTGCCAGTTCCCCAGAGATGAAGCTCTGCTCTCCTCCTGAATCAGTAAGAGCATGTGTGGCTATCTCAACCTGATTATGAACAATACGGATGGGTAATAGAAATCTAGTGAGGGGATTGTTCTGTGGTGAGTCCGTGAGTCCCCCTACTGCTATGCACGGACTCTCTCTTTTGGCTGTATGGGACAAGCAGCCATCTTATGCCCCTCACTGCCACAATAGACATAGCCCTAACTCTCGGCGGCGCTGTTTCTTTGCTTGCGGTAATTTGGACTGCCCAATTACCATTGGCTCAGGAGAGTCCACAGAATCAGAGGGAGGTAGGGCCAGCAGGGGGGGCTGCGGGTAGTGGGGAAACTGGATGCCCGAGCAACCAGAAGCCTTCCGCTCGGTGGCCCGCTCCCTTAACCGATTGTCTAAGCTAATGGCTAGGGAGGTAAGCTCGGTTAACCTACTGGGCTTTTCTAGGTGGGCTAGCTCATCCCTCAGGCTAGGGCTAAGGCTTCGGACAAAGATGCTGCAAAGAGAGGAGTCCTCCCACCCCACCTCCGTGGCTACCACCCCGGTCTACAGCATAGTCGGCTACAGATTTGCTCTCTTGCCTCAAGTTAAGTAGCCGGGAGGTAAGCACGCTATCAGTCAGAGTGGTCAAAGACCTCGTTAAACTCACTGATGAACTGGTCATAAGTCATAGTAGCGTAATCATCCCTAGCCATCACCACGTAGGCCCAGGCTAAAGCCCGCCCCTTCAGAAGATTAACTACATAGCCTATGCGGCTGTGACTGGTGGGAAAATCCCCTGGCACCTGCTGAAAGACTATCCCACACTGCAATAGAAATCCCCTAGCCTCCCCTAGCTTACCGCTGAAGCAAGTGGGCATGGGAATTGGTGTCAGCTGAGATGGTGGAGACGGAGCAGGTTGGGAGCTAGCGGGAGCGGTGGAGCTACCTAAAGCCGGAGGAAAGGGCTGAGGACCAGACAGGCGATCCAAAAATGAATTAATCTGGACCAGCTGGGTGAGCATAACCTGTTGTTGATGTGATAACTGATCTACTCGAGCCTCTAAGATGTTAACCTTGTGCGCTAGCGCACTGTCTGCTGGGTCGTTGTGACGAAGTCGTACTGCCATGTTTCAGAACCCAGTAAGCAGACACAGACTCAAAAGTGAACTCAATTAGCTTTATTGTGTACTGAATGTGTGTGCATGTATGTGTAGATGTTGCAGCTGGGGCGAGCAGAGCATTGTACAGCCTGGCAACCCTATGGAAAAAGTATTGATCTGTTTAACAAAATGTGATGGAAACATGTGACTTTAAATGTGAAGACTGTAAATGTCAGCAAAATGTTTTTTTCAGCATCTGATGTATCATTTCATTCATAACTGTTTTTAGTGTGCATTCAGTGGTTGGTATGTTTAAGATGCCTTGTGTTCATCAAAAAGTGCATAACATTATCATAATTTCTGGAGGTTGTATCTTGGAAAAAAATGTGACTGACTAATGTGATTGTTGCCGATGGGAGATTGATACTGGTTTACTTATATGTGAGTGGGTGATACATTCTCACGGTAAATGAGAATGGTGATGAAACTTGTTTCATTTCATGTTTGTTGATTATTTGTATGCTATCATATACAGTATGTAAACTGACTAGGTTAATATTAAATTCAATTGTAAAATGCAAAGAAGCTGTTTGTAAAGGGAAAAAACTAACTGCACATTAGTCACTTTTTACTAACTACTAACTAACCTGCACTTATATAGCGCTTTTCTAGTCACAAAGACCACTCAAAGCGCTTTCATTAGTACTAACCCTCTATTCTAAGGGCCTATAGGAAACCAATATCTAGGGACAATTTAGAACAGCCAATTAACCTAAAATGCATGTCTTTGGATTGTGGGAGGAAACCGGAGCCCCCGGAGTAAACCCACGCAGCACAGGGAGAACATGCAAACTCCACACAGAAAGGTTCCATCCCCTGCCAGCCTGGGGATTCGAACCAGGAACCTTCTAGCTGTAAGGCAACAGTGCTAACCACTGCACCACCGTGCTGGGGCAGCACGGTGGTGCTGGGGCACCACAATAAAGTACATCTTTTAGATAGATGTACTTTATTGATCCCAAACTGGGAAATTACAGTGTAACAGCAGCATGACAGTAGATGACCAAAACCAACAGAAATACATACAGCATAATAGAAAAAGGAGTTACTCAGGAAGTAAAAATATTTAGATAAGTTTATATACTATACTACACAGGATACTACTGGGTTAAATAGACTATCCTTATGAATCTATGGATAGTAGTGACTGTACAAAGAAGGATTTTAAGGCACAGGGTGCAATGTGAGGTACCAATTACACTGCAAGGCACAGTATGGCAGCATTGTTTTGACCAGAATTCAACATCAGAGTGATCCTTGGGACCTTGCGCTATCAGGAAAGTTCAGAGAAGATGCCATCAGCCTCTTTGAAGAATATGCCCAGCTGAGTAAGGTCAAGTTTCACAGAGCTCTGACGCCAGTGGGCGCATCGGCTGAACCTAATGGAATCACCTTCTCTGATGGCAGTGAGCATGCTTATGGTGCCGTCCTGTATTTGCGGTAGGCCTGTGACCAAGGTTGTACGGTGAGGCTGGTGGAGTCTAAAGCTAAACTAACTCCTTTAGACCATAAGGGGGAAGTAGTCAAGGCAGAGCTTTGTGGAGCAGTATTTGCCGCCCGGTTGAAGAAGTACTTTGAGCAACATAGCCGAATTCAAGTCAAACAATGGTATCACTTTGTTGACAGCCAAACAGTCCTTGGTGCAATTCAACGTGAGAGTTATGGCTTTCAGACCTTTTTTGCCAACAGGATTGGAGAAATCCAAAGCAGCACGCAACTTCAGGATTGGTGGTGGATCCCTGGACCACTGAACATTGCTGATATCATCACGCGTGGGGCTGGTCCAAAAGATTTGGATGAAAATTCACCATGGCAGCAAGGACCAGAGTTCATGAGTCTACCAGCTGATGAGTGGCCAATTAAGTCTGCAAAGGATGTATCAGCCACTGCCAGAGAGAGTGTTGGAAAAATGCAGAAGAAATCATTTGTTGAGCTGCAGACCACACCCTCTCTGCCTGAGTGCTTTAGATCTGGGTGTGCTTCCCAGCCTGAGAGCAGTTGGTTGATTGCACCAGGTGGGAATGATCTGGTGATTAAGAGAGTTTGAAGGCAGTTACTCACAGGGCAGTGTGTGAGAGAAATGGTTGGAGACTTTGGACTTTGGAAAAGACTGCAGGACTAAAGCTTGCTTCAAGCAAGGAAGAAGGAGCCGGTTTTTCAGCTGTGCCTGGCCTGTGCTTGGCCTGTGCTTGGCCTGTGCTGTGCCTGTGCTTGGCTGTGCTTGGCCTTGATGACTTTTCAAAAATAAAAGGAAAAAAAAGGAAAAGCTGAGCCTTGGTCACAGAGTGATTTCCAGTTCTATCTTCCGAAGCAAGCATCCCGTTCAAGTGGGGGAAACTGCTGGTCAAACCTCACAAGAGTGAGGGCCACTTGACAGTGGAGGGGCACAAAGTGGGCGGCCTTGGAGAATCGGTCCACAATGGTCAGGATGGTGTCGTACGAGTTGCAAGTGGGGAGACCGGTGAAGAAGTCCAGGGCTACATGGGACCAGGGTCTGCCAGGGACTGGTAGGGGATGGAGCAGCCCTGCTGGAGGTGAGTTCGGGGTCTTATTTGTTGCGCACTGAGGGCAGGCACGGATGTAGTTGATAGCGTCCTTCCGAAGTCCGGGCCACTAGAAGGAACATCGGAGGAGGTCCACCAGCCGGGAGATGCCAGGGTGACAGGCGAGTCTGGACATATGAACCCAGTGGATGACGTCACCCCGGACCAACGATGGCACGAAGAGCCTTCCCGCCGGACCGCCGCCAGGATCAGGTTCGGTCTCCTGCGCCTTCCGGATCTTGTCCCTGATGGACCAGAAAACAGCCCCCACGACGCACAAGGTGGGCAGGATGGTGTGGTCTCGCTCCTCCGGGGTCTCAGGAGCAAACTATCTGGACAGCGCATAAGGTTTGCCATTCTTGGAGCCTTGGCGGAAGGTGATCGTGAACCTGAAGCGGCCAAAGAACAGAGACCAGGGCGCCTGGCAGGCATTCAGGCGCTTGGCCAACCTCAGGTACTCCAAGTTCTTGTGGTCTGTCCAGACTACAAAAGGCTGCGCTGCCCCCTCCAGCCAATGACGCCACTCCTGCAGGGCGAGGTTCACTGCCAGGAGCTCCCTCCACCGACGTCATAATTCTGCTCTGCTGCCGACAGGCACCGGGAGAAGAAGGTGCAGGGGCGCACCACCCCATTCACCGGAGAACACTGAGACAGAACTGCCCCCACCCCTGTGTCGGATGCGTCCACCTCGACCAAGCACTGCAGCGACGGGTCAACCTGGGTCAGGACCCGGGAGGAAGAGAACTCCGTCTAAAATGTCTCGAAGGCAGATGCTGCCTCCTCGGTCCACTGGAACGGCACATTGGGGGAGGTGAGGCGGGTCAGAGGAGAGGCTATAGCGCTGTACTTAGGCAAAAAGCGGCGGTAAAAATTAGCGAATCCAAGGAATTGCTGCACCTGTTTCCTGGAGGAGGGTGTGGTCCACTCGACCACCGCTTTGACCTTGGCAGGGTCGGAGAGAAGTTGATTTTGGGAAATAACAAAACCCAGGAAAGAGGTCTTATTGGTGAAAAACTCACACTTCTCCGCCTTAAAGTACAGTCTGTTTTCAAGAAGCCGCTGAAGAACCCGCCTCACGTGGGTCTGATGCGCCTCCCGAGACCTGGAGAAGATCAGGATGTCATCCAGGTAGACGAACACGAAGACCCACAAGAAGTCACGCAGGACGTCGTTGATGAGCCGTTGGAAGACGGCCGGAGTGTTGGAGAGCCCAAATGGCATAACCAAATATCCAAAATGGCCGCTGGCCGTCCAGAACGCCATCTTCCACTCGTCGCCCTCCCGGATTCGAACGAGGTGGTACGCGCTGTGGAAGTCCAGCTTGGTGAACCAGGTGGCCCCCTGGGGAGAGTTGAAGGCAGAGTCCATGAGAGGTAGGGTGTATCTGTCCTTCTCCATGATATCGTTAAGAGCCCGGAAGTCGATACACGGCTGCAGGGACCCATCCTTCATCGACATGAAGAAAAACCCAGCTCCGAGTGGGGACGAGGAGGGGCGGATGATGCCAGCGCTGAGTGAATTTCTGATGTATGCGTCCATGGCCTCCCGGTCCGGGGCAGACAGGCTGTAGAGGCGGCCAGATGGTAAGGGCGCCCCTGAGCGGAGGTTTATGGCGCAGTCATATGGGCGGTGGGGGCGGGGGGAGACAGTACCTTGGACTTGCTGAAGACGAGCCCCAGATTGTGAAACTCCAGGGGCACCATTGAGAGGTCCGGCGGAGGTGAGTCGGGGGCAGGAGGAGGAGCAGATGGGGCGCAGGCAGCAGACTGGAGGCAGGTGCCCATGCAGAAAGAGCTCCAGGAGATGATGCTGCCGGACTGCCAATCAAGCAAGGGGTTGTGGAGGCACAGCCATGGGTAGCCCAGGAGGACGGGGGAAGCCGAGGTGGGCAAGACGAACAGGCTCAAATCCTCCCTATGGTTGCCAGAGATGATGACAGGCACCGGCTTGGTGCGATGGGTTACCCTTTCCAAAGGCATGCGGGAGAGGGTGACGAGATTGAGGGGGGCTGGCAATGCCTGACATGGGATGCCCAAGCGGGTTGCCAGGCTCTTGGAAATAAAGTTTTGTTCTGCCCCCGAGTCCACCAGTGCGTGAGTGATGTGCCCGATAGAGTTGTGACAGAACCTAATGGGCAGTAAGCATTTAGAGAGGGGATTAGGCTGGGTTACGTCCGCGAGGCCCCCTACAGTGACTCACGGACCCCCCCTTTTGGCTTGACTGGGCAAAGCTCCACGGAGTGCTGGTCGTCCCCGCAATACATGCAGAAACCCAGCTCCCTGTGGCACTGTTTCTCCGCTAGAGGGAGCTTGGTCCGCCCGATCAGCATCGCCTCTGATTCGTCGGCGGACTCTGGAGCGGGTAATGCCAGGGGGCGAGGCTGAGAGATGCGGGCAGGGGCTCCGCGCGAGCTGCTGTCGGACTTCCGTTCGGCGGCCCGCTCTCTCAATCTATTATCCAAACTAATTGTCAGGGAGATTAATTCAGACAACCGTTCTGGCTGATCCCGGCAGGCCAACTCATCCCGCAGACTAGAATTTAGGCTGTGGAGGAAGATGCTGCAGAGGGCAGCATCGCCCCAGCCACTTCCTCCGCTGCCACCCGGAAGTCGACAGCGTAATCAGCTGCCGATCGGCTACCCTGGCGAAGGTTCAGTAGCCGATCTGTTAGCACGCTGTCGCGATCCGAGTGGTCAGAAACCTCATTGAAATCATGCACGAATTGGGCATAGGAGAGGTTCACGTAGCTGGGCCTCGCCATAACAGCGTAAGCCCAGGCTAACGCTCGCCCTTCCAAGAGATTGGCTATGGTCCGGCTGTGGTCTGAGGGAAAGTCCCTGGGGACGCGCTGGAATACCAACTCACACTGCAGGAGGAACCCGCATGCTTCACTGAGCTTTCCGCTGAAGCGCGCGGGTGTGGGGATGGGTGTGAGCCAGGTTGGCGGTCCCGAGCTAGCCTGGCTAGCTAGGGGAGCGGCGGGAGCCGGCCCGCTAGGCTGGGCTGGAGGAAACGCCTGCTGGGGATCCAGGCGATCCAAACGGTAAGTGATGTTTGCTAATTGATTTAAAATGACTTGTTGTTGATGGGCAATCAAATCCACTCGAGCCTCGAGGGTGGAAAGTCGACGTGCGAGCCCGCTGTCTGCTGGGCCGCCCTGCTGGAGCCGTACTGACATAATGTAGGGCCCAGGGAACATGCACACAGGCTCAAGTGAGATTTAAAGGCTTTATTCAACAACTGTTCGTGTATGGGTGCGTGTGTGCTCAATGTAAGTGGACTGCTGGTGAACAGGAAGCGCCGGGGGCAGAATGGCACGCCGTGCAGCCAGGCAACCCTAAGGGTAGAGCAAAGACAAGGATGAGAGCAGGCCTTCACCATAAAGGGTAACACATAAGGCGTTGCTTACTTGCAGGTGTAGCGGTGGCTGGTGTTGGCAAGTGGAGATCCTGCCTGGAGGACAGCATCCAGCTGCGCACTCGGCGGCGAGAAGGAGAAGAGGACGAGGATGAGGCGAGGATGGGAGAAATCCGCCGCCTGGAGGGTCCACCTGTGCACAGGGGACAGGCTGTAGAACAGGTGAGGAAAAACACAGCTTACTTGCTGGGTGATGAAGGCGCAGGTCGGGAAGAGACGATCTAGCGCTGGGGTCGGAGAGCGTTTGCAAAACTGTGCCTGACTGTTCGACAGCGAAGCTGTATTAGTCTGCTGGAGAAAGTGCTCCACTGTCTGTCCAGTGTGTGGTGGAGGAGGTGATCAGGATTGTCCATGATGGATTGCATGGTGTTGTTGGTTCTGATACTGCTACCCCAACAGACAGCAGCAAAGAAGATGGCGCTGGTGACAATGGCTTGGTAGAAAAGCTCCACCATCCTGTTGCACATGTTGAAGGATCTCAGCTTCCTCAGAAAGTAGAGTCTGCTCATCCCCTTCTTGTACACAGCATCGGTGTTAGAAGGGATGGCAACAGGAAATTCTGATTTCAGCTGAAATCTAATTTGGTCGAATGACTTATGGGGGGGCGGGGGACGCAGCCCCCCTGAAGCTGAGAGGTTTTCAGTAAAACAGAAGTAATTTAGACTGAAAAAAATGATTAAAAAAAAATGAAATTCTAGACTTAGATAAATCATTAAATTTAATGAAAAGTTAACTTACTTTTTCTTCAATGTTGTCTCACTGTCTTTAGTAACATATTTAACTGTTCTATAAGAGTTTATTACACTATTTACACTGGTCACCAAGTCACTTCTAATGTGAAACTTTCTTCCTTTTGGCAGCAAGCTGTGTCAGTCTCTGAACTTTGAACTTCATCTCCTTTTCTGGTTTCTTCAGAAATTGTCCGAGTGTCTCTGTTACCTCGTCGAACTTTGAGCCAATTTTCACCTTTACCGTCACTATTCTCTCAAGCCAATTCCATCGGAACTTATTTTTGACACTTTTGTCTATTTCTAGCACTGATGACTCCTGATCCTTTGATAAAAATCTCATATTTCCGCTGAAAATGATACTAAAAGCTCAGAATTCCAACACGAACCAGGGATGTGATTTGGGGTTGGGGAAATTATCTGAAAATTTTGCAGGGGGTCTGGGGGACATAGTCCCCCAGTGGGGTCCGGGGCAGAGCCCCGGCAAAGCCCCCCCGAAGCTCCTGGGTTTTTATGATTTTTAAGTACCAGAACTGTGCTTAAATGGCATAAAACAAACAGCTGAATGCCACTTATTACTGTATAATGTTGACTTATGTACCAAGAAGATAGCATTCCTAAAATATTCCAACAAGCATTATCCATCACATGCTTTAACACTTGATCAAATCAAAATCAGTTAATTTTATCTATTCCATAATAGAAATAAAATTCATTCATACCATTACTTTTTATAATTTCAGCATTCATTTCAGATCACCAGTTTCAATCTCCATTGAGTCTTGAGCAGTTCATTTTGCACAATCACTGATGTAGCCAAGTCTTAGAAATATTCAAAAGTTATGAGTCAATGTCCACTGTGCACTGTCAATTTCAAACTGTTTGGAATCATAAAAGTAATCTAACTAAATTGTTTTGCTATTTTTTTCTCCTCAACATCAATGTCAGGGCGCTGCAGGAATTTTTGGGGATGGTTAACTTTTATAACCGTTTCCTCCCCCGCGCAGCCCAGCTCATTACAGCCATTGTACGCCGCACTCAAGAAATGGAAACCGGCGGACAGAGTCGATTGGACTCCTGAGCGGGAGCAGGCGTTCTCTGAGGTTAAAACAGCTCTGGCAAACGCTGCACTACTGGCGCACCCAGACCTGGTGGCTCGGATAGCGCTACCGACGCCTCGGACATGGGCATAGCGGCTGTCGTGGAGCAATGCGTTGCCGGTTCTTGGCAGCCGCTCACCTTTTTTAGCAGGTCTTTGCACGACAGTGAGCATAAATACAGCGTGTTTGGCAGAGAGTTAATGGCTCGCCACCTGGCCATACGCCACTTCCAGTTCTGCCTGAAAGGGCGCACCTTCACTGCATTCGTGGACCACAAGCCGCTAACGTACTTAACGTACTTTATCATCCTGGAAGATTAAAAAAAAGTGGAATTCCGCGAATTAACAGAAAAATCACATCCCTGACGAACACGCCGCCATGAATTTTTGACAAAGCATACAACGAGCCATTTGATTGGTCCAATTATTTGCAACTATCCAATCGCAGGGCTGTTTACAATACAGCAGTAGCTTGAGTACAAAACATCCGGGTTATCGCGGGAGACTTGACCCGGGGAAGCGCCGAGCGCTTATGTAATCGTATTGATTTTCGCTAAAATTGGTAACAATAAGGTACCTTCCCCCCCCCTAAAATTTCTCAACGGATTTAGACGATTCACAGAAATGATCAATTTGAAAATAAATCGGCAAATATCCACGAATCGGCTGAAAATTGCCATCCCCGTGTTAGATTTCCAGTCCAGCCCATTGCTGATCATGACACCCAGATATTTGTGGTCCTCCACTACCTCCACATCCCCCCCCCCCCCCGCCAATCTGCAATGGCTGAGAAGGCTTCCTCTTCTTCCTGAAGTCAATCGTTATCTCTCTGGTTTTGCTGCCGTTCAGTCTCAGGTGATTCTGCGCTGTCCACTCCACAAATCTGTCTACCAGTGCCCTGTACTCCCCCTCCTCTCCCCCTCTTATACACCCAACAACAGCTGAGTCATCAGAGAATTTCTGCAGGTGGCATGACTCGGTGTTGTACTGAAAGTCAGTGGTGTATAAGGTGAAGAGAAAAGGAGAAAGCACAGTCCCCTGTGGAGCTCCTGTATCACTAACCACCACATCAGACAAGACACTGCCCAGCCAAAAAAACTGTGGCCTGCCTGTCAGGTTGTCAGTAATCCAGGGGATCACAGAGCTGTTAACCCCCATCACTTGCAGCTTCTCACCCAGCAGCAGTGGCTATATGGTGTTATAGGCACTGGAGAAATCAAAGAATGTGATTCTCATAGATAAAGATACACAATAACACTTTAAATTGTGACATCTGTGAATTTTAGCTTTGTAAAAAATGTCCATTGTTCACATATATATTGTTAAAACATAAAAATTCTAACTTCATGCCAAATGGAACACTGCTTTTATTTAGTTAAACTCTTAAACATACAAACATACATATTGCAATTCCTCGCTGTTGTGATGTCACAGATGAACATGTTTCACCTTTGGTTCCGAAACACACATTCATATTGGTTGTGAAACTGCCTCTGCTGCAGGCAAACGCTTGTAACAAAGCTACAACATTGTGCATCAGTAAACAGAACAAAGATTAATGCTGGAACACAGTCCTGACTTTTCAATGTCAAACACTAGTTTGGTTATCTAAACATTTTTCCAAAAATCGCCAGCACAAGGTCCAGCATTTTCAACATGAATCCATGGGTCGCCAGATCAGCAGCTTCCATTTTGATTTTAAGGCCCCCATAGCTATTCCCCTCAGGTGGGACCTGTAAATACAAATTGTCTATGAGAAGCACTGTCCACCTCAAACTATTTATAGCCATAAACTTGAACTAAAGAATTGTTATTTATGAACATCATACAAACTGTGTGAAAACTTGACACAAGATAAAGTGAACTTTAACCACTTGCACTCCGGGCAATTTTCCTAAAAATGCAAAAAAAAAAAACGTGCCCAAAGTAAATCGAAAGCTGTTATTCAACCCTTTGCAGCATCTTCATGGGGTTGGTCTCATTTAAAAGAAAACACTTTGAATTTTTTGGCAAAAAAAAACATAATCTCTCTACGTGCTCCGGCCACTGAGTTACAGTCATCTAAACATACTGAACTTGAAGAAAAAAAAATTGGACACTTTTTTTTGGATACAAATGCTTGTAAATAACACACAGCTGTCCGATCCGGCTGGAAAATGCAACAGAAATGTAGAACCAAGTGTTATCCAGCTGAGATCCAAATTTGGTAACAATACCACAAAAAATGAATATATTACACAGCTTTGTTCTCAGGCTGTTCCCAGGCGTTTTGGAACTGTGCCAAATTGTGCCAAATGGCACAGTTTGGAAAAACATCTGTAACTTTTGAATAATTCAATGTAGAATCTTCATTTTAGGCTCTAATGAAAGGTCACACTCAGGGCTGTGTCTGTGTGTGTGTGTGTGTGGGCGGGGGGTCGTTCCCCCCCCCCGCTACCAAGGACCAAATTCGGCCCTTGCTACATGACGGATTACACTCCTTGCATGCTTTCACAGCGGCCCCCCCCCCTCGCTACTGTGTGTGTGTGGGGGGGGGGGAACCGTGAACGGACCGTGAACGCCCCCCCCCCTCGCTACAGAAGAGGGCCATCGCTACATGATGGAATAGACTGATATGCTTCCCCCCGCGGACCTGGGGGCGTTCGGACTGTGGCCCCCCCCGCTCCTCTTCTGCAGCGGGGGGGGGGGGGGGGTCACGGTCCGAACACGGCAAATGAACCGTTTATCGCGGTGCACGCACTTCGTACTTCGTGCGCAGTACAGTTGTAATTTACCGATCGGTCAAAAGTCATTTTTGGATTACAGTTTTCAGGGATAAATAATAATTTAGCTTATAACACCTTACCTCTTCAAAGCAGCAGAGTCGCGGCAAACATCTCTTCCCCCATTGTCAGATGAACTCCTGCTCCGCTCGTGGATCCCGATCAACATAATTCCATTATTGCCATTTTGGCGAATGATTTACGACTTTTGTCGTCGGCCTCCGTCTATTCTGCAGGAATGAGTACAGGTCCCACTTGTGGGTGTTCTCCATGCTGCTGGGTGAGCCTGGGTCTGTAGTAGATTCGTCCAGCGTCCTTTGTTTTCATCTGTTGCAACAGTAAATCTCTCTTCACCCCAGCCTGAATTTCTGTGCTTCAATTGGCTCCTGCGTTCACAGTAGGCGGGTCCTCCTTCCTAGATTTTCATTCATTGGCTCTTCAAGGTTTCAGAAACCCAATTCAAGGCTCTTATTAGTCGAATGAGAGGTCAATCAGATGAACTAATCTGTTCGCGGCTGTCTCTGCAGTTTTTTTTAGTGGCGCTTGAACGCCACTACATCCCCATCACCACCATCATGCGTCATGCGTCCAAGCGCGCACGAGGGCGCTCTCGTGCGCCCTCCTGCGTCATAGGACGCAGAGACTTGCCCGCCCGCGGAACAACGGAGTGCAAGTGGTTAAAAGATAAACTTTCGTCATGTTTGTCAGTGTAATGTGTAAATTTGATTCCGTTAATGTTTTTGGAAAGTTAACATTTACTGCTTCTTAGAAACGTAAACAACTTTTACACTAGATATAATGAAAAACAACATCAACTGTTGGTATTAGTTGTGGATGTTTTTAAAGGAAATAATTTTCCATACCCGCTAACTACATACTAACTCAAAACTGAGCCAGAGAAATAGCAATAAAATGTAACCCATTTATGTAATCTCACCTGCAGGAATTTTACGTCTTAGGTTGCAACATTCAGACAATAAAGCAGGGTATTTTTCATTACAAATGAGGACGAATACTAATCAACAACAATTGTGAATAATGTAGAATCAGCTTGAAACTTCCCTAAACTCTGACAACCTTGCCAGAGTCACCAATTTATCTGTGTCCTCCAGAAACAGGCCATCAAAGGAAAGATGATGGTGCACCACAGTAGCACAGCTCTCACATAAGGCATTGACTGCTTCTGAAATGGGGAAAAACAAAAATACTGAAATAAATAAACTAATTTAAAAAGTGTCATCTCTATATCTTGTTAATGATTTCTGAAAATTGGAAGGAATGATTGATATACAGTAACTTGCCTTCACAGAGATAAGAAAATAATGATGTTTCTGCTGTGAGACGAGTCGGCTTAATCCCAGCTTTGTCCAACTGGGCTTGCAGTTCCCTCCTTGCATTGTTGTCAGTCCGTAGGTATGCTGCTAGGAACGTGCACTCTGGGGCACCAACTTGTCTGGACAGTTCTTCCACTGTGATTTTACGTCTGTGTACACAAATCACATCACATTAGATACATCCCATCCAGCACATCAATATAGGAGGAAATAGGGAGTATTAATAAATATGAATATGATCAGGTATGAATTATTTAATTTATATTGATGTATTGGAATCTGAGATCAAATCTCATTTCATATACACCAGAAAAGTTAATAACACTCGTAAGGGGCACTAGCTTCTATCTTTAAGAAGCAATTTAATCTTTAATTTCACTTTATACCTGTATAATCACTCAAATTAATCAATAATCAGTCTCAAAAATTTTCCGTGAATTCGATACCTGTGCTTGAACAGACTCAGAATGAAATAAATTCTCAACGACTTCTCTCATTTTCAAATATTTATTAAACGAAATGATTAACAGACATTGCAGTAATTTCATTAATCATAAAATCAATCTTGTAAATGATAGATTAACAATGTCAATATTTTCGGAACCAAGGTTGACTTGAGAAACCAATTTCTATCAGTTTGAGTTAACAGATTATGGAAACAATGCAAATTTATGGAGAAAGTTTGCTAATTATATGAAAAAGTCCTGGATTAATCTTTAAGAAAATAAAAACGGAATTTTAATAAAAGAAAGAGTTATGTTAAGGGCTTCTTAATTTGCATCTGATTAGATACACAAATTATTACCGAACCTCAGACGTTTAATTCAGCAGATGAATGAAAGTTGCAGCTCACGTGATTCCTCGTTCGGTGTCGTCCTCAGCCCAAGATTTTGTGGATGTTAGGGTAAATATCTGCCTGCAGATATTTCAGGATCCACATTTCGACCTTTAAAGTCAAGCGGTCAAAGGGGTTGGATCTTGGCTGTATGACCCACAGTTGAAACTGGGCTCTGAGCCAGATGGTGCCGACGCTTCTTCAGCGTGTGATGAACTGCTTTGCGTTTTCTCCTTGTAGACACGAGCTTCCAGAGGTCTTCGAGAATAATTAGATCTAATCAGATCTCAAATTAAAAAGCTTCGGACTTTAGATAAAAATAGGAGCTTCTGGTGGGTGCTTGGTCAAGAAAAATATATAAAAAAAATAAAGTCAAGATTAAAGTTTACATTAAAATTAAACAAATGGTGATTTTACAGAAAGTTTAACAAAGAAAAAGTGATGAATAAAAATTGGAGTTTAACTCCGATTAAAATTGAGCTCAAAGAAATAGGAATTTCTAGGCATTAAGAGAAAAAGAAAACATTAAGATACAAAGTTACATAAACAAATTGCGAGTTATCTGCTCTGTGTTCAGAAAAGCGACACGTGGTCGAGTCTTTGTTCAGATGGTCCTTTGTTCTTCCTTGCTGTGTGTAGACAATAGAGAGAGACGATCGGTGAAAAGGGGAGCCGGAAAAAGAAGAGAGGAAAAGAGCAGCCGAAAAGAGGATCCGGAAAAGAGCCAAAGGGGAAGAGAGGCTGAAGCAGGGGTCCCTCTGTTATTTATAAGTTCTGTTGAGCTTCGCGGGCTTCCGGGATCTCAGCCAATGATAGTCCTTCGTGGGAGGCCCGATGAACTTTCCATCCAATGAACAAACAGTCTATTGTCTGGAGCTCTGGGATGAAGAATTGCTGTCATGCCGAGATTGGCTGCTGGAGTCACATGGTTTTAGAGGCAAAACTTTGATACATACTGGAAGTTAATATTTCCCCTTATGTATTAAACTAAGATAACTTTAGTGATTAGTATAAATTATAAGCAGTGCTTCTAAATCAACATGCAGGAATAAACATTCATTTAAACATTTTTAACATGCATATATATAAAATCACAGATTAATTCATTTCACACATATTATTGATTTTCCACATTAAAGACATCAGAGTCCATTTGCCTTTCATAGTCCTAAAAAGAAGAAGGTTTAGAATTGAGTTTGTAATAATGTACTTTAAAGTTCACTGGTTAAATCCAGCGTTTCCAGAGTTTAAGGAAATTAACTGAGTTGTGGATCTGTGTAGGCCAGGTCTGTTGCATGTTTTATGGGGGCAGTAAAAGCAAAGCCGGACATTGGGGAAATTCCTTAGGTTGATTTTAACAAAAGAAAGGGGATTTCAGCTGTGGCCTGGGGGGAGAAAATCCATTTCTTTATGTTACTCCTGGATGAAACAAAATGTCTTTAAGCAGAAGAATAATTATTGCTGGGCCAAAGTGAGATGATGCTACATCAAGGACAATGCAGCAAGTCATATAAAAAGCCTGAACACTAGGGATGGCTAATATGGACTTAAAGTTTTATCAAATGTATCTGGTATTTGTTGTGACATTATAGATGACAATAAAAATATAGTACTATTCAAAACCATCTTTTTGGCTATCAGTGAAAGCTTCACACATAAGCATTGCTCTAAAAAGAAAGAAAAGAACCCATAATAAAACTGCTTCAAAAAGTGCACAATTATTGTATTGAAGCATTAGTTACCTCCGCCAAGGAGGTTATGTTTTCATCAGCGTTGGTTTGTCTGTGTGTTTGTTTGTCTGTTTGTCTGGTTGTTAGAGAGATAACTCAAAAAGTTATGGATGGATTTTCATGAAATTTTCACAGATTGTCAGAAATGGGGTATCCTACAGATGATTAGATTTTGGTGGTGATCTGGATCACCGTCCACAAGAAAACCGCCATTACTGAAAATGCGATTTTCGTGAATAACTACTGAACCACTAATCCTATCATTGTGAATCCACTTGCTAGTCATATGTTTTCATGGTCAAGGAATCTGAAAACGTACACACAAACACTGTATGGGGGGAACTGTGGCGTTTGGCGGAGGTCTGTGCTCTCCGAGTGCTTTTCTAGTTTGAAATGTAAACAAAAGTAATGCATTTAGTCACATTGTTATGGCACAAATGAGCTGTGAGTATATCACACACAAATACGATGTCAGCTTTTACTTATCGTTATTACCTTGGGATGATTCCTAACACACACACATGCATACATATATAATTGTGCTCATAAGTTTCCATACCCTGGCAAAATTTGTAAAATGTGTCCCATTCTTTAAAGAAAACACATTTATTTAAATCAATCCAATGTTAATAATTTAAAATCCCATTATTATATTAACTAATTATAATCTGACAGCTCAGTGGCGCAGTGGTTAGCACTGTGGCAGCACAGCAGGAAGGTCACAGGGTTGATCCCACCCACTAACCATCACAGTGAAGTTTAAGTTTCCAAGTCATGTTTCATGGGTGACTATTTTATTTAGCTATGGCAGCTTTTTAAAATAGGCTGTTCTGTCATGAGGGTGAGTGCAGTGTTCCAATGGGCTCATGGTCTCACTTTATTCCTGGTTAGTTCTTGTATTTTCTCAGTCTTGTGTGATTATTTTACTGTGTATTGTTTCTGGATGGATTATGCATTTTTGTGTTGTCTGTTTATGTAATTTTAGTTCTCAGTGCTATTCTGTTTTTTTTTTCTTTTTTTGGCACCTTTGTTCATCCAGGTCTTACAGTCTCCGTTTTACACGAGCTCCCCACCTTGTTCTCCAGACACCTCCACCTTGTCATCATCTTGTATGTGTTGCTCAGTTTTTTCATGCCTAGTATTTAGGTCAACCTGCCCGCTCATGTGTTCCACACCTGCTGCCATTTGTCTTGATCACTTGCCTGCACTATTTATAGTCTGGCTTTGCCGTCACTCCTTGTTAGAGCCTCACCTAGCATCTCCTCATCCCCATCAGAACCCTTACGCTGTTCTGGTGCATTTTCCTGTCTTTTCATCTCTCCGTCTTCATGTTCACCTTGCTGTAAGTTTATTTTTTGTGCACTTTTGGACTTTGTGTTTTCCTTGAATAAATGTCACAAACTGCAGTTCAGCACCTGGGTCTTTCCTCGCTGCCCCGAGGGACAAATCGTGACATTGTAGGGGACCTAGATAATGCAATTCTCCACTCAGATTGAATAGCACAGGAGGAGATGCTCAAAAGCTGTTAATTAGATATGCAAGACAGCCTGTGCTTTCCTCCATAAGAATGCATGATAATATGCATCCTCCTCTGGGTTGCATAATAATGCGCTGACAGGCTGGGTGACAAAGGGAATTGTTATTGTAAGTCTATGTGTTGTAATATGAACCCACCAGGTCATGAGGTGAGTTTGTTAGGTATAAAAGAGAGATGCCAGTGACCTGGATTTATTCTTCTTGTTAACTGATGTTAGAGAAAGAGATTAATAAAGTCTGCTCTGCCCACTGCCTCGCCTGCTCATTCCTCTCTCTACACTGGTGACCCTTGACGCATAATGGAACTCGACGCAAACACCCCGGACACGACCCGCTCTGCAGGCATCAGCACCGTATGCGCCGTTTCGGTCAAGCTCCCAGAGTTTTGGCTACATGACCCAAAGTCTTGGTTCCTCCACACCGAGGCCCAGTTCGCACTCCGTGGAGTGACGGCAGATGACACCAAATACTACTACGTGGTTGCAGCACTGGACACACACACAACACAGCAGGTGGCGAGCCTGCTCCAACAGCCCCCAGCCCACGACAAATATGATGCTCTCAAGACCACGCAGACCCGGCACTACACGCTCTCGGACGGAGAGAGAGCAGAAAGGCTCCTGTCGAGCTCCGAGCTGGGAAACGGGTCGACAGTCGAATTAATGGAGAAGATGTTGGCGTTGATGGGCACAGATGTCGGGCATTTCCTCTTTGCCCACCTTTTCCTGCAGAACCTCCCGACAGTGGCCAGAGCGGTCCTTGCCAATTCGCCGCTGCTGGCCATGCGTAACTACCGGGCGCTAGCACAAGAGGCAGATCAGATTATCCTGGCAACCAGAACCTTTGCTGTGAACGCAGCGGTGTCGGAACCCAGTGAGACAACCAGCGGGGGCGAGGAGCCAGCAACGGTGGCCGCAGCGGAGGTCAAGAATCACCGGAGGGACACGCTCTGCTTTTACCACCGCCATTATGGAGAAGACGCACACCGATGCGTGCCACCGTGCCAGTTCAAGCACTCGGGAAACGCCAGGGCTGGCAGTCGGGAGCAGCTGCGACCGCCGGTGACACAAACAAGCTGCTCTATGTGACAGACTCACACTCGGGGAGACGGTTCCTTGTGGACTCTGGCTCCCAAAAGAGCCTCATCCTGCCATCCTATGCAGACTGGCTGGCGGGGAGTAGCGACCCCGAGCTGGCAGCTGCAAACGGCTCAGACATTAAGACTTTTGGTGAGAGGACACTGACTATATCCTTGCATGGCTGTACATACCAATGGACATTCATCATAGCAGCATGTAACTTCTCCATTTTGGGCACAGATTTTTTGTGCGCACACGGACGATGTAGCGATGTGGCTAACAGACGCCTGATTAGTGCAATGTCTTTTGATTCTCTGCCCTGTACAGCTAGAGGAGCCGGGTCCACAACACTAGCCAATGTCACAGCTCCAGGGGGTAAGTTCCACACACTACTCACCCAGTTCCCAGCACTCATGGTTCCGAAGTTTTTGGCGGCTGTCACTAAACACGGGGTGGAGCACTTCATTACCACCACAGGGCCGCCCGTTTTTGCATGACCTCAGCGCCTGGATGCAACTAAACTGGCCAGTGTGCGTGAGAAGTTCGCCCATTTGGAAAGGTTGGGCATCATCAGGCGCTCAAACAGCCCATGGGCATCCCCACTACATATGGCGCTTAAAGCCGAGGGATCGTGGTGACCATGCGGAGATTTCTGCAGATTAAACAATGCCATAGCACATAATCGCTACCCAATCCTCCATATTCTGGGTTTTACCATCCACCTCACCGGGGCATGCATTTTTTTCCAAGGTGGACCTGGTCCGCGGTTACCACCAGGTCCCGGTGTATGCGGAAGACATACCTAAGATAAGATAAGATAAGATAAGATAAGATAAGCCTTTATTAGTCCCACAACGGGGAAATTCCAGAATTGCAACAGCACAGGGATAGCAACACTCAGAGCAAAAATCGGAAGGCAAGAAAAAAAAGCAAGAGCAGCTAATATACATATGTACATATTACTATATATATATATATATATATATATATATATATATATATATATATATATACACAGACACACAGTGCAGAGCATTGTAGCTGGATGGAATAAATATATGAGTATATAAACACACAGTGCGGAGCATTGTAGCTAGATGGAATAAATATGTAGATATATAAACACCCACAGTACGGAGCATTGCAGCTAGGTGGAATAAATATGTAAATATATAAACACACACAGTGCGGAGCAATGTAGCTAGATGGAATAATATGTAGATATATAAACACACAGTGTGGAGCATTGTAGCTAGATGGAATAAATATATAGATATATAAATATAAACACACCCAGTGCGGAGCATTGTAGCTAGATGGAATAAATATGTAAATATAAAAATACACAGTGCACAGCACAACTATCTACTTAGTTATCTTCTCTCTCCTATCTCCTCCACCGGGTCAAGGCGCTGCCCCAGGACAGAGCTAGCTTTCTTGATCAGTTTGTTCAGTCTCATCTTATCGGCTGCAGTAATGCCACTGCCCCAGCAGACCACTCCAAAAGTGATGGCTGATGCCACCACCATGTCATAGAATGTCTTCAGCAGCGCCCCTTGTACACCAAAAGACCTGAGTCTCCTCAGTAGGAACAACCTGCGCTGTCCCTTCTTGTAGAGTGCGTCAGTATTGTGTGACCAGTCTTAGTCCAGTCTAAAACAGCAGTAATAATCCCGTTTGGTCTTTCTGAGTTCTTACGCATGCCTTTCGGGTTAAAAGGCGTGGCACAGACATTCCAACGCATGATGGATGTGGTGCTGTGCGATCTGCCATTTGTGTTTGTCTACCTGGACGACATCCTAGTGACCAGCGCGTCCGAGGACGAACATGTAGCCCACCTCAGGACGGTTTTCCAGAGGTTGGAAGAGCACAGGTTAACAATCAACCCAGCGAAGTGCCAGTTCGGTGTTACGGTAATTGATTTTTTGGGCCACTGCATCTCACCGGAGGGCATGATACCCTTACCGGACAAAGTGTGCGCAGTGGCAGATTTTCCCCGGCCTCAGACGGTTAGGGTGCTGCAGGAGTTTTTGGGGATGGTTAACTTCTACAACTGTTTCCTCCCCCACGCAGCCCAGCTCATGCAGCCGTTGTACGCCACACTTAAGAAACGGAAACTGGCGGGCAGAGTCGACTGGACTCCTGAGCAAGAGCAGGCGTTTTCCAAGGCCAAACCAGCTCTAGCAAACGCCGCACTACTGGCGCACCGGGACCCGGCGGCTCGGATAATGCTCACTACCGACACATCGGACGTGGCCATAGGGGCCGTCATGGAGCAGTGCGTCGCTGGTTCTTGGCAGCTGCTCACCTTTTTTAACAGGTCTTTGTGTGACAATGACCGTAAATACAACGCGTTCAACAGGGAGTTACTGGCTCTCCACCTGGCCATACGCCACTTCCAGTTCTGGCTGGAAGGGCGCACCTTCACTGTGTTTGTGGACCACAAGCCGCTAACATATGCTATGGTCAAGGTTTCGGATCCATGGTTGGCCCGGCAGCAGAGACAGCTGGCCGTGATCTCGGAGTTTACGACCAACATTCAGCATGTGGCCGGTAAACTCAACGTGGTGGCAGACTGCCTCTCACGCGCATTAGTGGCCCCAGTCTATGTAGGGATAGATTACACGGCCATGGCCGCATAGCAGATTGGCAATGCGGACGTTTGCATGCTCCAGTCTGGACCAACAGGGTTAAGGCTGGAGAGCAGAGTACTGCAAGACCCCCCCCCCCCAAATCTGTGACGTCTCCACAGGCCACCCGCGCCCGGTGGTCCCATGCGCTGGGTGCCGCTGCGTTTTCGAGTCAGTTCACTCCTTGGTGCACCCAGGAGTGAGATTATTTGTTTATTTGACAGGGACAGTGCAATAAACATAGACAATTAATCAAATGACAATCAATCTGATGTGTTGCACAAAGAGTGTATAGCTATTAGCTAATTTGCAACTCTTGACCCTGTGCACGTCAGTCAAAATGGTGGGAGCAAAGTTTGTCTGGCTGAACCTGCGCAAACAAGTGAAAGAGTGGGCTGCAGCCTGCATAGCGTGCCAATGAGCCAAGGTGCACAGGCACACAAAGGCCCCCTTGGAGCCGTTCCATATCCCAGCTAAGAGGTTCGACCACGTTCATGTGGACCTCGTGGGCCCCTCCCGCCATCGCAGGGGTTCGCGCACCTCCTGACAGTGGTGGACCGCACCACGCACTGGCCTGAGGTGGTGCCACTAGCTTCCATTATGTCCGCAGAAGTTGCACGCGCTTTTTTGACGACATGGATGGCACGCTTTGGCGCCCCTTCGAATATTACGTCCGACCGAGGCCCACAGTTTGTTTCCGACCTCTGGTCCAGGATGGCCCGGAGCTTGGGCATCACAATTCATCGCACAACCTCGTACAAGCCCCAGGCTAATGGGTTATGCAAGCATTTCCATTGGTCATTTAAAGCAGTGCTCAGGGCTTCACTTACGGATGCAAATTGGGTGGAAGGGTTGCCGTGGGTCCTATTAGGGTTGTGTTCAGCTTCAAAAGAGGATTTGACTGCCTCCCCAGCAGAGCTTGTTTTTTCCCAGCCGCTGCAATTCCCCAGAGAATTTTTGCCTGACAACCCTGCGCCGAACACCGATCCATCCCTGCCTTCACTACATAGCGCAGAGGTAGGGACGGTACCCGGCCCGGCCCACCACTGTTTTCCCTGCGTTTTTGTGCCAAGGACCTTGATGGATGCGTCGTTTGTGTTTGTCAGGCACGATGACCACCGGACCCCGTTGCGCCCGCCCTACGACAGCCTGTTCAGAGTGTTGGAACCCGGGGATAAACATTTTGTGCTAGACTTGGGGGGATGCATAGAAACGATCTGTATAGACAGGCTTAAGCCCGCCTTCGTATTAGCAGACGAGCAGGTGGTGTTGGCCCGCTCGGCGCGGACGACCCCCACTGGGAATTCCCCAGGTAAATGACTCGTCAGCTCAGTCACAATGGCATGGTAAAGATGTGCCCCCCCCCCATTTCCCCCCACAGATGGACGCACCTCCAGAAGCGCCCCACTGGCACAGCAGCGCCTCGGAGCAGGCGACCCCCCGTTACTGCCGCTATGGACGTAGGCTGAAGCCCAAAGGACATGAGGGTTAAGGCTCAGTCTGAGTTTTCGGGGGGGGGGGGGGCTAGATAATGCAATTCTCCACTCGTAGTGAATAGCACAGGAGGAGATGTTCAAAAGCTGTTAATTACATATGCAAGACAGCATGTGCTTTCCTCCATAAGAATGCATGATAATATGCGTCCTCCGGGTGGCATAATAATGCGCCGACAGGGTAGGTGACAAAGGGAATTGTTATTGTAAGTCTATGTGTTGTTTTGTGAACCCACCAGGTCGTGAGGCGAGTTTGTTTGGTATAAAAGAGAGATGCCAGCGGCCTGGATTTATTCTTCTTGTTAACTGATGTTAGAGAAAGAGATTGATAAAGTCTGCTCTGCCCACTGCCTCGCCTGCTCATTACTCTCTCTACAACATGTTCAAACTTCTATTGCTGCACTTGTCTGCATCGTTCATTTCCTAAAAAGTTAATTTATTTATTGTATACATTTTTTTTGTTCATTTGAGAATATTTTATTTATTGGAGAATTTACTGGTGACAGTTTACAGTTTTTGTAAGTAAAATTGCTCCCACTTATGCAAAAGATAAGCAGTTTTATGTTTTGCTTTATGTCTTCTTACTGTACCAAAAATGAACCAAACCATGACCTTAAAACCAAAGGACGTACTAAACCATGATTTTAGACGCACTGTTACACCCCTAATAGAGAGAGAGAGAGAGAGAGAGCGAGAGAGAGGGAGAGAGAGAGAGAGAGAGGGAGAGAGAGAGAGAGAGACTTTGACTTTTATAAAAGGCTTTATTGCACATTCCGAAATTGCAAAAAGACCAATATCACTTGTCCAAGTGTGTCACATCTCAAAAGTGCAAACATAAGTCATCCCCCTAACCCACTGAACACAAAACATTCCCCACAGCCCATCTATCGATGAATGCCTCCAAATTGTCCACCATTTGATAGTAAGAGAACTCCACCCGGAGTCTGACCTTCAACAGGACCTTGAAAGCGGACACAGGATCCACATTGCCAGCATTGCTTGCCCGATTTTTCCTCGTCAGCCAGATGGCAAGCTTAGCAGTACCAGATAGGAAGTTCATCAAAGTGTGGGCAGCCTTCCTTGCCACTTTATACTTCGGACCGTAAATGAACAGACCAAAAGAGAAACGTTCACCCAAAGCCTGAAACCACTCGCGCAAAATGTCAAAAAGTCCAGATAAACGAACACAGTGGACAAACAAATGGTCGAGGGTCTCAACTTGGGAACAAAACAAACATTCCCCCCCCACAGTCGGATCAAGGTGTGCCCTGTATTTGTTCGTGGCTATTGCCCCATGCACAATCCTCCACTGGAGATCTGCTGTGCGTTTCTCAATAGGTTGCTTGTACATGCACCGCCAGCTGCCTTTTGGGGAGACTCCTGGCCCCAAGCAACCCGCCCACCTTGACTCCGTGACATCCTTCAGAGAGCGCAGATTCAGAACCTTCACACAGATGTGATACACCGCCCTTGTCCCGACAAACTGGAACTTGCCCAGGCGAGGAATCCTGAAGGTCAGTAGGTGATCCTCTCCTCCCTGCCACTCCCCCACAGCTGGAGTTATGGAAATTGCAGGAAAGGTGGACGCAGTGTCGTCATCCTATTGATTGGAAAGAGTGCAGTTCGTCGCAAACGCTCAAAGCGGTTGTGGCAGGGCGGTGCACATGTCCTCCACCACCCTTCGCAGCAGTCTGACAGATGTAATTTTGGCACTCCGCCTCAGTGTATCCATCGATGTGGTCGACATCCTCATAAGATGACCAAGCTTGGTACAGCGTGCCTCCCGCAAACCATTCCGCAGACTGACAGACTGCAGCACCTCAGCCTCGATGAATCGATTGAAAAACAGTGGTTCGTCGAACAGCCACATGCCTGGCGTCTCGTCACGGAAGCGGGCCACGTTGAAGACCCGCCATGCATGCAAAACGGACGTGTAAAAAGCAGATAGTCCAGTAAGGTCCACCGCCCCAGATGTCACGAGGAAGAGCTGCTTATCGTAGCCCAAGCGACCAACTCTCCTCAAAAGCAGCTTAGCAGTGTCCATCCAGCAGGGTCCGCACCCGTAAAGGAGTCGTTGTGCAGTTCGAAGCCTGAAGCTGGCGATCTTGGAATGTATGTCCACCAGGCCTTGTCCCCCCTCGGCCACAGGCAGGTAGAGAACTGGTGCACGGACCCAGTGGCGACCAGACCAAAAGAAGTCCACGATTGTCTTCTGAATCTCCTCCACGAGGCTCCTGGGCGGTGTCAAAGCCACCAGCCTATGCCAGAGAGCCGAGGCAACCAGATTATTCGCGACCAGAACCCTGCCCCTATATGACAGCTGTGGTAGCAACCATTTCCATTTAGACAAACGAGCACACACCTTTTCCTTAACACCCTCCCAGTTCTTTCGTTCAAAAGCCTCCGTACCCAGAAAACCCCCCAACACTTTGAGACCGGCCGTCCCCCATTGAAGGCCGGAGAGAGAGAGAGAGAGAGAGAGAGATGTGTGTCAGTGAATAATTCTGGTATAAAAGAAATAACTCATACCTTCTAAACAGATGAGGACAATAGGTATTGAGATGGGAGAGATTATGGTGATGTAGCAGGAAGGAGTAGCTGGGGGAGACTGCCTCTCTCATGCTGTGGCATCGCCAGCATGAGACGTGCTATGAGACGTGCTACCACGTTAAGTTTGCCTGCCACATGTCGAATGTCTGTGGTGAACTCTGAAATTGCAGCTAGCTGTCTTTGTTGCCTGCCTGACCATGGATCTGAAATTTTAGCCATCGCAAAGGTGAGCGGTTTGTGGTCTACAAAAGCCGTGAAACGCCGCCCCTCTAACCAGAACTGGAAGTGGCGGATGGATAAATGAAGCGCTAGCAGCTCCCTGTCAAAAGTGCTCTATTTACGCTCCGTTTGGTTTAATGATTTGCTGAAAAACGCCAAAGGTTGCCAGCTTCCGCCAACGTGTTGTTCCACAACTGCCCCTATGGCCAGGTCTGAAGCGTCTGTGGTTAGCGCGATGCGGGCCGAGGGATCAGGGTGAACCAACAATGTGGCGTTCGCTAGAGCACTTTTTACTTCCGCGAAGGCGCGTTCGCGCTCTGGGGTCCATTCGACCGCGTTGGAAGGCTTTTGTTTTCTGAGCGCAGTATACAGGGGCTGCATGAGTTGAGCTGCGCGGGGGAGGAAACGGTTGTAAAAATTAACCATTCCCAAAAATTCTTGCAGCGATTTGACCGTTTGCGGTCGTGGAAAATTTTTTACTGCGCGAACTTTGTCAGGCAATGGGACTGCCCCCTCTGGTGAAACTCTGTGTCCCAAAAAATCAATTTGTGACACGCCGAATTTGCATTTGGCTGGATTGATTATTAACCCGTGCTCTTCTAGTCTCTGAAAAACCGTAGTGAGGTGTTGTTCGTGTTCTTCCTCTGACGGGCTGGCTACCAGCATATCGTCGAGGTAGACGAACACGAAAGGGAGATCGCGTAATACCGCGTCCATCATCCGCTGAAAGGTTTGAGCAGCGCCTTTGAGGCCAAACGGCATCCGCAAAAATTCAAAAAGACCGAAAGGGGTTATTACAGCTGTTTTAGGAATGTCTTCCGCTCGAACGGGGACTTGGTGATAGCCGCGGACCAGGTCTATTTTAGAAAAAATGCGCGCACCCGCCAGATGTAGTGAGAAATCTTGGATGTGAGGAATTGGGTAGCAGTCATGCGCTGTCGCATTGTTTAATCTGCGGTAATCGCCGCACGGTCTCCAAGAACCGTTGGTTTTCGGGACCATGTGGAGTGGCGATGCCCAGGGGCTTTTCGAGCGTCTAATAATGCCTAATTTTTCCAGGGTTGTAAACTCGTCCCATGCTATGGCGAGCTTGGTCGCGTCTAATCGCCGAGCTTTGGAGAACACGGGTGGGCCCGTTGTGGGAATGAAGTGTTCAACCCCGTGTTTCGCTACTGTTGCTGAAAATTTTGGAACTGTGAGTGCTGGAAATTGGGTGAGGAGTTGGTCAAACTTACCTCCTGCTGTTGTGACGCCGGCCTGCACGGGTGGTGGAGAGACTCGAGCTGAGCAGGGGATAGAATAAAATGACAGTGCATTAACCAAGCGTCTATTTGCTAGATCAACTAACAACCCATGTGCACACAAAAAATCAGCACCCAACATGTTAAAGCTCACCGCCGCTACAATAAATGTCCATCTATAGTTGCGGCCGTGAATGCAAAGAGGCAGGCTCCTTTCACCGTAAGTGTCGATGATGGAGCCGTTGGCTGCCATCGCCCCATTTCCCCGGGAACCCATGGCCCGATCTGCATGGGATGGGGTGATAAAGCTCAGTTGAGCTCCGGTGTCGATCAGGAACTGTCTCCCAGTGTGTCCGTCAGTCATATAAAGAAGTTTATTTTTTTCGCCGAGAACCGCAGCCGTTAACGGTTCTCGGTTTTGGCGTTTTCCCGAACTTTCGAACTTGCAGGGGGAACGCATTTGTACGCCCCCTCGGCGAAACGGTGGTGGTAATAGCAGATGTCGTTCCGCCTGCTGCATCTTGGTCGTGTTGCCGCCATGGTGGGCGGGCTCTGCTCGGTTGTCTGTGGTTCTCCGTTGCTCTGGGCATCTGCGGATGCTGCTGTGGCCACCTGTTCCCTGCAGGCGTTGGTGAGTCGCTGCGCTTCTCGGGCCAGCGCGCGGAAGTCCTGCTGGGTGCTGCACCGCATGTTGATCAGCGTCCCTCTCATGTGTGGCGGCAGAGTGCTGAGGAAGATGTATTGGAAGAGGAAGTTGTCGTTGTCCTCCTCCTTGAGCTGCAGCATGTCCTCCATGAGGGCCTTGGGTCTGCATCCTCTGTGGCCGTAGATCGCCAGGATTCTCTCTGCTCTCTCCTCGGCTGAGGGGACGAAGTTCTCGACGATGGTCGCCTTCAGCTCTCTGTATTTGTCGTGGGCGGGCGGCTGTTGGATTATGCTCCGTGCGCATCTTGACGTGGCAGCGTCGAGTTTGGCGACGATGTGATAAAATTTCGTCTCATCCGCCGTTATGCCCGCCAGTGCAAACTGAGCCTCAGCTTGCTGGAACCACGAGCTCGGGTCTTCTTGCCAGAATTCTGGCAGCTTGACGGTGACGCCGCTTGTGTGGGCCATCCTTGATGTGTCCGCCGGGTGAGAGCGCCTTTCTTCTGCTCTCACGGCAGGGCTGGTGCTCGGTTGAGCCCTCTCTTCTGCCATGGGGGAACGTCTTCCATCCGTTCCCCTGTCTGCATGGGCGCCGGCGCTTGCCTGGGTCGCCTCCGATGAGTCAATCGCGGGAGAACGTCTCTGTTCCATCCTCACGTCTGGTCACCAGTGTAGAAGAGCTTGGAATAACGAGGCGATGTGATTTATAAACCAAAGTTTATTATCAGCTTCGGTCCTCTAACAAGTCTCATCTCAGTGCAGAAACAGAATAAGAGAGCGAACACATTCAGCTCTACATACTTATACCTACACATAACAAAAGACATGCATATCAAAGCTGACATCCCGCATTATCTTAATCCCCCCTCCTTTGTCTGCGTACTTCTCCACCTGACCCTGGGTGGTCAGGGTGATCGATCTGGTCTCCACCGCAGCGCCTCAGATGCTCTTTGATCTTCGCTGGTGGTTGAGACCTCTTGTCCTGTTCTGAGGTGTGAAGTCGTTGTACATATGTAATCACCAAACATTCTCACATGCTTATACATATGTAGGTTATGGGATATATGATTAATATAAACCACACTCTCTGCATTTTCTAGAAACAAGGACGGATGGAATGTCAGTCTTACTGAGGATTTATACTGACTCCAGATGCAACACGTTGCAGATGCAGTGCGGCTGGCCCCTTGTGTCTGTCCCTAGCAAATCTGTTTGTGTTTTGCAGCGGCATGGATGAGAACAGAGTTTGAAATACAAGATCATGCGAGAATTATACAAAATAACCTCACAATCTCAAAAAAGACCCGAGAGTGACCGAGATGAACTGATCACAATCATGTAATGACAACAAGGAAGTGTGATGCAGCGACTCACCACCTGGGTTTTTGGGCTCTAAATTAAACGTAAGTAGCCTGTTAATTTTAATTCTATGAAGTGTTTGACCTTCTTTGAACCTTCTTTGACACAGTGGTGGAGGAGTAGACCTCAGAAAATAAGGCATGATCCTTAAATCGTTTTTAATGATCAAATGGCTATTAAATACTGCAAGATACCATGGGATTTCCTTGTGGCCTGTATCCGGCATCTGTCAAAAATAGACTTGTTGCGTTTCTTTAGTGAACTGAATCTGACAAGCCGGATTTGTTCTGCAGTGGTCCAGACAAGGTGGGGATTAGAAAATTGATGAGAATGGGAACTATTTGCTGCGGAGTCCGGATCACAGCCGTAATGTACTGCGCCCATAGTCAGTGTAAATACTGACTATGGGTACTGACTATACTGTAAATACTGTAGTGTAAATACTGACTATACTTTGAGGAGCTCCTCAAAGTATTCCTTCCACCGCCCGACGATATCCCCATTCGAAGTCAACAGTGCCCCATCCGCACCATACACAGTGTGGACAGGGAGCTGCTTTCCCCTCCTGAACCACTGGACAGTTTGCCAGAATCTCTTCGAGGCCAACCGAAAGTCTTGTTCCATGGCCTCACTGAACTCCTCCCATACCCGCGTTTTTGCTTCAGCAACCACCTGAGCTGCACTCCGCTTGGCCTGCCGGTACACCTCAGCTGCTTTGGGAGTCCCACAAGCCAGCCAATCCTGTTGGGACTCCTTCAGCTTAATGGCACCCCTCACCACTGGTGTCCACCACTTGGTTCGGGGGTTGCCACCACGAGATGCACCGACCACCTTGCGGCCACAGCTCTGGGACGCCGCTTCAACAATAGAGGTGGAGAACATGGCCCATTCAGACTCCATGTCTCCAGACTCCCTCGGAATGTGGTTGAAGTTCTTCCGGGGGTGGGAGTTGAAGACCTGCCGGACATGGGCCTCAGCCAGACGTTCCCAGCACACCCTCACTATACGTTTGGGTCTACCAGGTGTGAATGGTATCCTTCCCTGCCATTGGATCCAACTCACCACCAGGTGGTGATAAGTTGACAGCCCTGCACCTCTCTTTAAGATAAGATAAGTCTTTATTAGTCCCACAATGGGGAAATTCCAGGATTGCAACAGCACAGGGGTAGCAACACTCAGAGCAATAATTAAGAAGATAAGAAAATAAGAGCAGTGAATATACATATGTACACATAAATATATAAATATATATACACAGTGCAGAGCATTGTAGCTAGATGGAATAAACAGCATAATCAATTCAATTCATCTTTATTTATATAGCGCCATTTCACAACAACAGTCATCTCATAGCACTATCAACTGTAGGGGGAACCCCCACAGTTGCAGAAAGACCCCAGCAATCAGGCGATCCCCTGTGAGCAAGCACTTGGCGATGGTGGAGAGGAAAAACTCCCTTTTAACAGGAAGAAACCTCCAACAGAACCAGGCTCAGGGAGGGGCAGTCATCTGCTGCGACTGGCTGGGGGGTGAGGGGACAGAGAAGATGAAAAGAACAGACATGTAGAGAGCAAACAGCACGATGGGGACTCAATCTATTGGAGAGAACAAACAGATGTTAATGACCAGCAAAAAAAATATTTCATTGAGAGTGAAGAAAGGAGTGAGGCCCAGTGCATTATTGGAGGTCCCCCGGCTGACTAAACCTATTAGCAGCATAACTAAGGGAGGGTTCAGAAACACATGATCCCTCCCTAATTGTAGGCTATATCAAAAATGTAGGTTTTAGCCCTATTCTTAAAAACAGAGATCGAGTCTGACTCCCGAATCCAGATTGGCAGCTGGTTCCACAAGAGAGGAGCTTGATAACTAAAGGCTCTGCCTCCCATTGTACTTTTGGAGATTCTAGGTATTACAAGTAATCCTGCATTTTGGGAGCATAGTGCTCTGTTAGGATAATACGGTAGTATCAGATCTTTTAAATAAAAAGGAGCCTGATTGTTTAGAGCTTTGTAAGTAAGAAGAAGGATTTTAAACTTAATTCTAAACTCTGTGGGAAGCCAATGAAGGGAGGCCAGAACCGGAGAGATATGATCTCTCTTTCTAGTACCTGTTAAAACTCTTGCTGCAGCATTTTGGATAAGCTGAAGAATTTTAAAGATGTTTTAGGACAGCCTGATAATAAAGAATTACAATAATCTAATCTCGAGCTAACAAAAGCGTGGATCAGTTTCTCAGCATCACTCTGAGACAAGATGCTCCTAATCTTGGCAATATTACGCAAATGATAAAAGGCAGTCTTACAAACAAATTTAATATGTGAATTGAAGGACAGATCTTGATCAAAAATAATTCCAAGGTTCCTCACAGAGCTATTAAGAGAAAGAGTAACCACATTCAAACTGAAAGTTTGATTTGGAAAGGTATTTCTAAGGTTTTTTGGACCAACAAGAATGACTTCAGTCTTATCTGAATTTAATAGCAGGAAATTAAAAGTCATCCAAGCTTTGATTTCCTTAAGACAGGCTTCGAACTTGGCTAATTGATTACTATCATCTGGCTTAATTGACAGGTAAAATTGTGTGTCATCTGCATAACAATGAAAATGTATACAGTGCTTTCTAATAATGTTGCCTAACGGAAGCATATATAAACTAAAAAGAGTAGGGCCTAGCACAGATTCCTGTGGAACTCCATGACTAAGCTTTGAGTTGAAAGAAAACTCATTATTTACATGAACAAACTGGAACCTATCAGATAAATAAGATCTAAACCACTGCAACGAAGTTCCATTAAGTCCAACATAGTGTTCTAATCTATCAAGTAGAATATTATGATCGATAGTATCAAAAGCTGCACTAAGGTCTAAAAGGACAAGTACAGAAACCAGTCCATTATCAGATGCGATGAGGAGGTCCTTAGTGACCTTTGCTAAGGCTGTTTCAGTACTATGATGGATTCTAAACCCAGATTGAAACTCTTCAAGTAAACCATTTCCCTGCAGGTGGTCAAATAATTGCGTAGCAACAACTATTTCTAAGATTTTTGAAATGAAAGGGAGATTAGAGATTGGTCTATAGTTAGCTAAAGCTCCTGGATCTAGCGTTGGCTTTTTAAGTAAGGGTTTAATTACAGCCTGCGGGGACAAAAGCCTGCGGTACATAGCCTAAAGTTAATGAAGAATTGATTATATGAAGAATAAAGCTACCAATAAGTGGGAAGACTTCTTTAAATAACCTGGTAGGAATAGGGTCTAAAAGACAAGTTGAAGGTTTGCATGAGGAAACTATTTTGTCTAACTCACAAAGGTCGATTGGAGTAAACTCATCAAGACAGACATCAGTTGAAGGAGTTGTAGTAGTTACAGTATTTAAGTTAACTGTGGGAAGAATCTGATTGATTTTATCTCTGATGGATGAAATTTTATTATTGAAAAAGTTCGTGAAGTCCTGATTAGTAAGCTCTAAGGGAATGCTAGGATTGACAGAGTCCTGACTCTTTGTCAACCTGGCTACAGTACTGAAAAGAAACCTGGGATTATCCTTGTTCTCTTCTATTAATGCAGAATAATAACTCGTTCTAGCTGTTCTAAGAGATTTTTTTATAAATTAAAAGATGATTTCTCCAAGCTAAATAGATTTAATCTAAATTAGTGGAGCGCCATTTTCTTTCTAATTGACGAGTCTTCTGTTTTAAGCTACGAGTTTCTGTGTTGAACCAAGGAGTTAGAAATCTCTGATTAGACTTTTTCTTTTTTAAGGGGGCAACCAAGTCTAGAGCCTGATGCAGAGAAGCTGTAACACTATCCACCATGTTATCAATTACAGAAGGAGCAAGCTGTCTATAGCTTATTTCCGTTGTGTTGACACATGGCATAGAGGAAACAATCTGCATAAATTTGGTAACAGCATCATCTGAGAAGCATCTACTGTAATAATATTTTTCTTTAGGAGCCAAATAGTCAGAAATAGTAAAATCAAAGGTTAACAGACAATGGTCTGACAGTCCAGGGTTATGAGGAGACACTACAAGATTTTCTATTTCTATGCCATATGTCAGAACAAGGTCCAATGTATGGTGGAAGTAATGAGTAGAATTTCCTACTTTCTGAGAAAACCCAATCGAGTCTAATATTGAATTAAATGCCACATTAAGGCAGTCACTATCTACATCCACATGTATATTAAAGTCCCCTACTATAATTATTCTATCAGATTTCAGCACTAAATCAGCTGAGAAATCAACAAATTTGGATAAAAATTCTGAGTAGGTTGATGGGGGACGATAAACTATAGCAAATAAAAATTGGGTTTAACCTAAAATTGCTAAAGTGCCCAATACTGAGGACCCGGCCCTCAAAGGAATTATAACATGTTTTTTGCTTTACATTAACTAGTAATTTGGTATGGTAAATTGTTGCTACTCCTCCTCCACAACCAAAACTTCTGGGATTTTGACAGTTTAAATAACCAGAGGGAGTTGATTCATTTAAACCAACATAATCCTCTTGCCCTAACCAAGTCTCTGTAAGGGATATCAAATCAATCTGATGATCAATTAACAGATCATGAACTAACAGAGACTTGGGAGTTAGAGACCTAATATTTAATAAACCACATTTAATTTTTAAATTATGAGGAGGAACAGAGGCCAAATCATTCAATTTAGAGGCTTCATGTTTAATTTGAGTTTTACCAATATTTTGCTTAATCACTTTGGGATGCTTATATATTATATTTTTATTTACTTTGGAGGGAGCAGACAATGATTCTCTGATGGGGAAGACAAGGGCTAAGTTGGGGGGTGGCGGATGAAGAGGAGCTGCAGAGAGGCGTGTAAGACTGCGACTCTGCTTCCTGGTCCCAACTTTGAGTAGTCAAGGTTTTGGAAATTTGGATAAAAAAGATGTCAGATTGTTAGATAAATGAGAAGCACCATCCAAAGTGGGATGAATGCTGTCTCGTCTCATAAGACCAGGTTTTCCCCAAAATGAGCTCCAATTGTCTATGTAGCCCACATCATTTGCAGGACACCACACAGACAGCCAGCGGTTCAAGGATGACGAACGGCTAAACATGTCAGCACTGGTCAGATTGGGGAGGGGCCCAGAGAATACTACAGTGGCAGACATCGTTTTTGCAAAGTCACACACCGATTCTACATTAAGTTTCGTGACTTCCGACTGCCGGAGACGGATGCCATTAATGCCAGCGTGAATAACAATTGTGGAGTATTTACAGTTACTTTTAGCCAGCATTTTCAAATTTGACTCGATATCGCATGCTCTGGCCCCAGGAATGCATTTGACTATGGCCGCTGGAGTCTCTAGGTTCACGTTTCTGACTACAGAGTCGCCAATGATCAGAGTTTTTTCCTCAGCGGGTGTGTCGCTGAGCGGGGAAAAACGATTAGAAACGTGAACAGGTTGGAGGTGTACCGGAGCTTTGCGACTAGGCTTCCTTCTCACCATCACCCACTCAGTCTCCTCGCTGCTGAGGAGAGCCGGAGGACCACTAACGGGGTTAGCTATGCTAGCTTGCTCCGCTGCAGCTAACGGGCGTCCGTCAAGAGTAACTGGCGCAGACGGTGTTTCAATGCAGCGGAGCTGGGATTCCAAATCAGACAACCTCGCCTCGAGCGCCTCAAAAAGACAACATTTATTACATTTACCGTTATCACTAAAAGAGGCAGAGGTGTAGCTAAACATCTGACAGAGAGAGCACACCAGAGGAGGAGAGGAAGGAGAGCTAGTAGCCATTGCTAGTGGCTAACCCAAAAGCTCAGGAGAGTGAGGAGAGCAAACCACACAGACAGACAGCAAAACAGGAAGTGACGATACGTTACCACAGGAAGTGACGATACGTTACCACACCTCCTTGAGAGAAGTATCAAGAAGTAATCGTCTATTTAGTTACCCTGCATGGTATGAATATGTACCCATACATATTGTCACCCTCCGTAGCGACTGATATTGTCTTAGTTGTATGCTGGAGGGGACCATTTGTGTAAGTCTGTTGCGTCTTCTGCATTCAATAATATTAGGTTGTCATGTTTTTTTGCTATCTCTGCAAGCAGCCCTGCTTAGGTTATACAGTCTGACAGCCGTAGGTAGGAAGGACCTGCGAAACCTCTAGAGCAGGGGTGTCCAAACTACGGCCCGGGGGCCAACTGCAGCCCGCGGTCCATTTTTAATTGGCCCGCAAGAATTTTTTAAAATAGAATAGAATATGGCCCACACTTCAACTTTTGCCTGAGTGTATTGCACTTCTTAGTTTTAACACCAGGGGGAGCTACTGTTGATCAAGGCAGTTGCTCCACCAAAAAGGACAATCACAGAATAAATTTACCCCAAGTTACTCAACATGGCAGAACCAAAGAAGCGAAAGGTAGAAAGTGAGTGCAGAAAATTTCAGACACGGTGGGAGAGTGAATATTTCTTCAAAGAGTTCAAGGGGAAGTGTGTCTGTTTGATCTGCACTGAAACTGTGGCAGTTATGAAAGAGTATAATGTACAACGTCATTATGAAACTAAACATCAGGCCTATGCATCCTACACTGGTGCTGAGCGAGAGCAGAAAGTAAAGCAAATGGTAGCTATCCTGCAGGGTCAGCAACAGTATTTTTTTCGTGCTCAAAAAGTCCAGGAAAAGGCTACAGTAGCCAGCTATGAGATCGCCCAACTCATCGCAAGACATGGCAAGCCTTTTTCAGATGGAGGCTTGATAAAACACTGCCTCGTTAAAGTCGCCGAAATAATGTGCCCGGAAAAAGTGCAGGACTTCAACAACGTCAGCATGTCCAGAAATACAGTTGCGCGACGCATTGAAGACCTGTCAGCCATCCTTCGGTCCAAAGCGCAGCGTCACTGCTCCCACTGAGTGCAAAGCTGTTCCCATTTTAGGTGAGTAAAAATATATTCCACAGTACCCGTGTGTTAATAAGCATGCATGTGCAGGTACACATGCGACAAATATCAATAATGCGCATCAATTCTGTTGCTACCCTGCTTTTGCGCACCACTTTCTTATATGCGTTTTTCTTGTTAACTCACAGAGTACACACCGCTGTGCACAGCTAACACACTGCGCACGCAAAGTCAGCTGATCTCATCTGATACAGATTTACTCCTTGATCAAGTGACATTTGTCCGGATTTTTTGCACGAGTGGCGTCGGATCAGCACCGCAGCTGGATGGACCAATTTACATACCCAGCGCAGCTGATACTCACCAGAATAATTTACTAAAATTATATACACTCCTGTTATTAAGTCCAGTTCAGTCTGTTAATGTTGATAACCATTTCAAACGGACGTTAATAGGTGTGTTGCTAAGCCCAATTGTTTTTTCTCTGTACTGTAAATCTTCTGTCTAAGAAGAAATCTGAGGCTGCTCTTCTGAGAATGAGCTACCAAAGCTTTTTCTGAATAAATCAGTAAAGATCCATTTATGGAAAGCTGTGATGAAGGCAGTTTTGTCTTTAATTATATTCAACAATATAACATATTTGTCCACTTTTAATTGATTTTTCTAACTTTAATACACTAAAGTTAAGGCTATATACATAATTTCAGAATCAGAATCAGAATCAGAATCAGAAAAGATTTATTGCCAAGTACATTAACAGATCACTGATAACATACGAGAGAATTTGACTTGACACAGTAATGAACCTGCATTTCCGTGCCGCGGCGCATCTGAAACGCGCCTATCAGCAGGAGGGTACAGGTAGCAAAGGATAATACAATAGGAAGGAGCAAAAAAATCATTGATTCAAAATACTGGTTACATAATTAATCAATATTAAGAGTTCAAGGAAAAAAAAAGCTCTCATTGCACATACATTCGCTACACAGGATTCACGAGACACAAGAGAGCAGTGTATATCTTTATTCAGTTCATGGATCAGTGTGTGTGCGGTGTTGAGCAGTGTTAATGATAATAAGAGAGACACCAAGGACACTTGGCAGAAGATGTTTTGTCTGGCTGGCGCCCAGTCCTTATCTGGCGCTGTGCAGCTGGCTGTCCAAGGCCTTGTGCTCGATGATTTTGAAAACACAGTTTGCAGACAGCCAGGAGGAATTTTCATGGGGAATGAGCCAAATAGGACTGATCACAGAGAAGGCTTATATTTCTTCTGTAGATTCAGTACTTAATCCTTCATTGTGGGGCTTTAAATCCGTCGTGGAAAGACCTAAGCGAAATCATGATGTAATCCACCTTACGAGACAGTTCTCCAGTAGTCGCTGTCAGGGTCTTCTCCAGTTTTTCAATTTGATAGATGCACCTCGCCTGGCCAGCATTTTGATAGGTTGAATCCATCTTCAGCAATTTGCAGTAAACCAGGACAATTCCAGTCCCAATCAGAAAGATCCCGATCACCAATATTACGAAGATAAACAAATCTTCAATATCTTCGATAGAGAGATTAGTGAGACACAGCATTCTCCAATTACCTGTGTCACGTAAATAGCCCGCTGGAGCCGTTCCAGCGGGGCAGACAGCTTCCCCCGGAGCACTTTTCCTTTTCCAACAATATAACATATTTGTCCACTTTTAATTGATTTTTCTGACTTTAATACACTAAAGTTAAGGCTATATACATAATTTCTAGTAAGTGGCCCAGCCCCTTCTATATTTTTATGTATGTGGCCCTCAGTGAAAAAAGTTTGGACACCCCTGCTCTAGAGGCTGGAGCTTGACCTTTTCTGGAGTTGCCCCGGGTGAGAGGTGATGAGCAGGGGTGGGTATTCTTGTATCCCCCCACCTTGCTGCCTCTATATTGGAGTTTTCCCCGGTGGACGAAAGGGTTGCTTCCCTGCGCCTTCGGGTTAGGAAACGGGTCCTGACCATCATTTGTGTCTATGCACCAAATGATGTTTCAGAGTACCCACCCTTTTTGGAGTCTCTGACTGGGGTGCTGGAGGGTGCTCCTCTTGAAGACTCCATTGTCCTACTGGGGGACTTCAATGTGCATGTGGGCAACGACAGTGAAACCTGGAGGGGGGTGATTGGGAGGAACGGCCTGCCCGATCTGAACCCGAGTGGTGTTCAGTTATTGGACTTCTGTGCTAACCACAGTTTGTCCATAACAAACACCATATTCAAGCATAAGGGTGTCCATATGTGCACCTGGCACCAGGACATCCTCGGTCGCAGGTCGATGATCGATTTTGTTATCGTATCATCAGACCTGCGACCATATGTCTTGGACACCCGAGTAAAGAGAGGTGCAGAGCTGTCAACTGATCACCACCTGGTGGTGAGTTGGATCCGATGGCAGGGGAGGAAGCCATTCAGACCTGGTAGACCCAAACGTATAGTGAGGGTGTGCTGGGAGCGTCTGGCTGAGGCCCCTGTCTGGGAGGTCTTCAACTCCCACCTCCGGAAGAACTTCAACCACATTCCGAGGGAGTCTGGAGACATGGAGTCTGAATGGGCCATGTTCTCCACCTCTGTTGTTGAAGCGGCGGCCCAGAGCTGCGGCCGCAAGGTGGTTGGTGCATCTCGTGGTGGCAACCCCTGAACCAAGTGGTGGACACCAGTGGTGAGGGGGGCCATTAAGCTTAAGAAGGAGTCCTATCAAGCTTGGTTGGCTTGTGGGACTCCCGAAGCAGCTGAGGTGTACCGGCAGGCCAAGCGGAGTGCAGCTCGGGTGGTTGCTGAAGCAAAAACCCGGGTATGGGAGGAGTTCGGTGAGGCCATGGAACAAGACTTTCGGTCGGCCTCAAAGAGATTCTGGCAAACTTTCCGGCAGCTCAGGAGGGGAAAGCAGCTCCCCGTCCACACAGTGTATGGTGCGGATGGGACACTGTTGACTTCGACTGGGGACATCATCGGGCGGTGGAAGGAATACTCCGAGGATCTCCTCAATCCCACTGATACGCCTTCCACAGTGGAAGCAGGGTTTGGGGACGAGGGGGATGACTCGCCTATCACAGGGGCTGCGGTCGCCAAGGTGGTTAAAAATCTCCTTGGTGGCCAGGCCCCGGGGGTGGACGAGATTCGCCCTGAGTACCTCAAGGCCCAAGATGTTGTTGGGTTGTCATGGTTGACACGCCTCTGCAACATTGCGTGGAGGTCGGGGGCAGTGCCTTTGGCATGGCAAACCGGGGTGGTGGTTCCTCTCTTTAAAAAAGGGGACCGGAGGGTGTGCTCCAACTTTAGAGGGATCACACTCCTCAGCCTCCCTGGGAAGGTCTATGCCAAGGTACTGGAGAGGAGAGTCCGGCCGTTGGTCGAACCTCGGATTCAGGAGGAGCAATGTGGTTTTCGTCCTGGCCGTGGCACATCGGACCAGCTCTTTACCCTCTCGAGAATTCTCGAGGGTTCATGGGAGTTTGCCCAACCAGTTTACATGTGTTTTGTGGACTTGGAGAAGGCATTTGACCGTGTTTCTCGTGGATTTTTGTGGGGGGTTCTTCGAGAGTATGGGATATCGGGCTTGTTGTTACGAGCTATTCGGTCTCTGTACGACCGTTGTGAGAGTTTGGTTCGTATTGCCAACACTCGGTCGGAGTCATTCCCAGTGAGAGTTGGACTCCGCCAGGGCTGCCCTTTGCCACCGACCCTGTTCATAATTTTTATGGACAGGATTTCTAGGTGCATCCAGGGAATGGAGGGTGTCATGCTTGGTGACCACAGGATCTCATCTCTGTTGTTTGCAGATGATGTTGTCCTGTTGGCTTCATCCAGCAATGACCTACAGCTCTTGCTGGGACGGTTTGCCGCTGAGTGTGAAGCGGCTGGGATGAGAATCAGCACCTCCAAGTCCGAGTCCATGGTCCTCAGCCGGAAAAAGGTGGATTGTCCTCTCCGGGTCGGGGACAGGCTCCTGCCCCAAGTGGAGGAGTTTAAGTATCTTGGGGTCTTGTTCACGAGTGAGGGGAGGACGGATTGGAGCAGCATCTGCAGTGATGCGGACGTTGTACCGGTCTGTTGTGGTAAAGAGGGAGCTTAGTTCTAAGGCAAAGCTGTCGATTTACCAGTCAATCTACGTTCCTACTCTCACCTATGGTCACGAGCTTTGAGTAATGACCGAAAGAATGAGATCGTGGATACAAGCGGCTGAAATGAGCTTTCTCCGTAGGATTGCTGGACTCACCCTCAGAGATAGGGTGAGGAGCTCAGTAATCCGGGAGAGGCTCAGAGTAGAACCGCTGCTCCTCCACATTGAAAGGAGTCAGTTGAGGTGGTATGGGCATCTGATTAGGATGCCTCCTGGACGCCTCCCACTTGAGGTGTTTCAGGCACGTTCCACTGGGAGGAGACCCCGGGGCAGACCCAGGACTCGGTGGAGAGACTATGTCTCCCGGCTGGTCTGGGAACGCCTTGGCATCCCCTCTGAAGAGCTGGAGCAGGTGGCTGGGGAGAGGGAAGTCTGGGCTTCTCTGCTTGAACTGCTGCCTCCGCGACCCGGACCTCCGGAAAAGCGGTAGAAGATGGATGGACATATTATCATCAATAGATATTTCTGCCAGAAATACTTTTATTCACGTTAGCTATATATGAACAGTAATTGGCCTTTCTGCCAGAAATACATTTATTGTTACCTACATATCATCATCAACAGATATTTCTGCCAGAAATCCAGTTATTATTGTTAGCTATATGTAGCCAAGTAGAAGAATGGGGGGAAGATGTTTCTCCTCTCCACTAGGGGGCAGTAGCATTTTGTGAGCCTCTTTCCTGGTTTTAGTAGGCAGCAGCTGAAGGGGGAGAAGACTATAAATACCTGACAGGAAACAAGAAGTTCTTTTGTTCTGCTCAGACAGCTCAAGCAGAAGGCCACACCCGAGGCTTGGAACAAGCCAGTGATTTTAGGCTTGTTGGTGTGGAGGAAGGCCAAGTGGCCTTGTAAGCCTAAGGGATAAGGGCCATGAGTTTTCTTTGTCATTAATGAACTGTTGGGAGTTGAGGTGTGCATTTGTGAGTGGGCCAGCTGAGTCAGAAGAATGCCAAGTTGAACCGACAGAACTTCTACCTGTCCAAACAGCTTGATGAAGCATCAGATGAGAGGAAGGATCAGCTCCAGCTCAATCAGGAAGTGGACCGCCTCAAACGGGAGGTAGCTGATCATGAGATGCATCTCAACAACCAGAAACAGAACACTGAGATACTAAAGACCACATGCAGCATGTTGGAGGAGCAGGTGGTGGAGCTGGAGTCCTTAAATGATGAGTTGCTGGAGAATATACAGGCTGTTTATTCCCACCAGAAGGTGAAGATGGAGGGAACAATATCCCAACAGACAAAACTTATTGACTTCCTGCAGGCCAAATTGGACCAGCCGATTAAAAAAAAGAAGGGCATATTTGGACGACGAAGAGAGGATGTTAGCACGACGACAAACAGGGCACTGGCTCCACCAGCCCAGCCAGCAGTTCCCATGCAGTACAGTGATATGAAACTAGCTTTGGAAAAAGAACGTTCAATATGTGCAGATCTGGAAGAAGCTCTGCAGAAGATGAGGATAGAGCGCCAATCGCTCAAAGAAGAAGCAGCTCATTTCAAAGCCCAGGAACACGTGGCTCCATCGACACCAGCCCAGGCTCGACATCAGAGCCTCATGTCGGCCATCGTTAAATCCCCAGAACATCAGCCCAACCCCAGTAGCCTGTTCAACCCTTCCACCCGCAGCAAGGAGACTTCCACACCTGAAGAGTTTTTTTCGTCGCGTGAAAGAAAGAATGCATCACAACATCCCTCATCGCTTCACTGTGGGCCTCAACATGCAGGCTGCCAAGTGTGTCATCTGCCTGGACACTGTGCATTTTGGATGACAGGCTGCCACTTGTCTACAGTGCCACACCCTGTGCCACCCTAAATGCTCGCCATATCTTCCAGCCACCTGCGGTCTCCCAGCCGAATATGCCGCACACTTTTCAGAGGCTCTGTGCCGAGAGAAGGCAAACTCACCTGCTCTGCAAGCCAAGGAAGCTAGTGGGCATGTCCGTCTGGAGGGCTGGATGAAGCAGCCCAGAAATGGTAAACGTGCCCAGCAGGGCTGGGAAAGGAAGTACATGGTGCTTGATGGAACCAAAGTGTTCATCTATGATACTGAGGCCAGAGAAGATTGTGTAAAGGCTGAGGAGGAATTTGAACTCTGTCTGCCTGATGGAGAGGTGACCATTCACGGAGCTGTCGATGCCTCTGAGCTCATCAACACTGCCAAGTCAAACATCCCATATGTGCTGAAGCTGGAGTCACATCCCCACACCCCATGTTGGCCAGGCCAGCCCCTCAACTTCATGGCTCCCAGCTTCCCTGACAAGCAGCGCTGGGTGGCAGTACTTGAGTCTATCGTGGCTGGTAGCTGTGGATCTAAAGATAAACTGGATGCCGATCCAAAACTTCTGGGCAATTCTCTGCTGAAGCTGAAAGGTGACGATCGTTTGGACATCAACTGCACTTTGCCACTCACTGACCACATGGCCTTGGTTGGCTCTGAGGAGGGCTTGTATGCTTTGAACATCATAAAAAACTCTTTGATCCACATCCCTGGCCTGACCTCTGTCTTCCAGATTCATATCCTGAAGGAGCTGGACAAGCTTCTCATGATCACTGGGGAGGAGAGGGCTCTTTGTCTAGTGGAAATCAAGAAGGTGAAGCAGTCTTTGTTACAGTCCCATCTCCCAGCTCAGCCTGACCTCAATCCCTTCATCTTTGAGACAGTGAAGGAATGCCATCTCTTCTCCTTTGAAAAAATTGATAATGGGACCTGTATCTGTGCTGCTATGCCAAATAAGATTACAATCCTGAGACATAAAGAAAACCTCAACAAGTTCTGCATCAGAAAGGAGATTGAGACATGGGAGCCCTGCTGCTGCATCCACTTCACTGGCTACAGTATCATAATCAGCACCAACAAGTTCTATGAGATTGAGATGAAGCAGTATGTGCTGGAAGAGTTCCTGGACAAAAATGACGTGACACTGGCTTCAGCTGTCTTTGCTGCATCGTCACAGTTTCCCCATCTCCATCATCCAGGTCATCACAGCACCACAGAAGGACAAATACCTGCTCTGTTCCCATGAATTTGGTGTCTTTGTGGATGCATATGGCCGCAGGAGTAGAACTGATGATATCAAATGGAGCCGTCTGCCTCTTTCTTTGCTTATAGAGAGCCTTACCTGTTTGTGACCTACTTCAACTCTCTGGACATTATTGAAATTCAGGGACATGCTGCTCTTTGACCTCACTCATAGGCACAACTGGATATCCCTAACCTGCACTACCTTGGACCGGCCATCTCCTCTGGGGCCATTTATTTGGCGTCATCCTACCAAAACAAACTTTGGGTCATTTGTTGGAAGGGGAACCTGGTCCAGAGTCAAGAAGGTGGAGGAGATCTACAGTGTAGCGGCTCTGGACGCAGTCCCAACAAACGAGGACCTCCTTCCTATAATGAGCACATCTCTAAAAGGCTGGCAGCCAATCTTCTTGTCCACGGAGACCCCGTCACACCTCACCGTTAAAGAGAGGCTCGCACAGAGTTCCGGGGGGACAAGTCTCCCAGTTGTCCACTGGAGAGAGAGAAGTCTCCAGGCAGGATGCTAGAGAGCTGGATCGTGGGGTCTCCTGCAGGGCCATGGCAGATCTTCGATTAGAGCGCTCTCCAAGCAGGGCCATGGCAGACCCTCGCATGGACCACTCCCCCGGCTGCATGATGGATGTTCGTAGGGAGAGATCCCTCGGGCGATTTGAAGAGCACCAACGGCTTCATACTGGCTCTGGAAGCACACCCATAAACCCAGTGAACAAGGTGTGGGACCAATCATCTGTTTGAGACACAGAAGCTCTTTATAGACAGAAAAAAAAGTCTTTGGAGGAATAAAGGAAGGAACAGAGAACTAGTGAAAATGTTGCCAACCCAGGATGAAACACTGCCACACATCTGTTTAGCCTGACATCTAAACTGAAGACCCCCACAGAGGAAAACAATGGTAGCAAGCAGAAACCAGAGAAATAAGAGATGCCATTAGAATCAGGTTATTTTTTCAATAAAGGTCAACAAAATACCATATTTACAACCTGACCAGGGTTTTTTGCAATGCTTTGGAGCATGTGTTCTCCGATTTAAGTAGAAAGTAGCAATTAGATACAAGATATTGTGTTATGACCCGAGCGTCGGTTCTGATCGCGCTCGGGTTAAAGTTATGTCTCGCTGCTGGCCTTGACAGCTGTGGGCGGTATTCTGGCCTCTCCGGGCTCTTATTGTGAAAGTGCTCGGTGGAGCTTCCGCCTGTCAACGGTCGGCCAGCTGTATGTCATCATTGTCATTAGTACCTTGTCTACTTAAGCTGAGCACTGGCGTCGTTAGGACGCAGCAGTGTCTGATCGCATCTGGTCACGAACCTGACCGCTAATCTGTTCACCCATCGTCACGTTGCGGATGCCTGGACTGTATTCACACCTCGGCTGCCTTGGGCTTGACCGTCTTTCACTGGGACCAGTAAGTGAGCTCATTAGCCTTATTCCCCCCGGTGTTAATTGTGCTGTAAGTCCCTGCTTTAGCAGCCCGTGTGCTATTTACCAAGCCTGACTGTGTGTGACTGTCTCCTGCTTTGGACCAATAGTGTGCTGTATAGCCCTATGCTTCCTGTTCTGTGTAGACTCCTGTCATTATCTCAGCAGCTTGTGTTAACACCTTTTCACCGTAATAAACTCACTGAAAAACTCACTGGTGACTCTGTGTGCGTCTTATGCTGGCTCGTGAGGGCCAGTGCATGACAGTACACTGCTGCCCAAACAGCGTTTACGGTGACGCCATCTTGAGACGCTATTCACCAGTGAGTTTGAGTTTTGGACGTTGCTTTTCCCTGTCTGGGTCCTGTGTATGTGAGGAATGCCGTCACCGAAGAGCCACGTGCTGACGAGTGTTTTGGAAGCTGTGGATGAGCTACTCATCTCCGCTTCCATGTTGGACTATGACCACGGCATACATTGGTACCTGGACGCCGCCGAAGATGTCCTCTGTAATCTCTCTCCCCGCTAAGCCAACCACCCGGAAGTCGACGCGAGGAGGGAGGACATCGCCGCACAACGCGAATTATTCCTGATGATGGAGGAGGAACGCGGCATGAAGCAGGTGAAGAGGCACTCCTGCTCTTCGCCTATGGATTCTGATCCTGCCTTCGATCCATTTCGGGAGTTCACACCATCTGGGGGCCGGCGAAGGCGTTGGCATCACGGCCGGGCGCATCTTCGGCAAGCTCCTGCTCCGGATCCAGTTCCGGGCCGCCGGGATGACCCCCTCAACCAGCCAGCTGCTGAGAGTGAGCTGAGTCCTGTGCCGGTGGGCTCCGTTCTTGGATCCTGTTTTACCATCCAGCGAGCGAGGGAAGGAGCAACGTCCGCTACAGCTGACTACATCCTCCCCCCGGGAGACAGGCAAGTCCAAGTTCACGTTCCTAGTAATAATAGTGATCTGTCTTGTCTGACTCCTGGGGGTGAAGCTCAGGGTTTGCAGCTCCCTGAGTTTCTTTCCCCAGCTGTAGCCATTTATATTAAACCTGCTGCCTCTGTGTCTCCTCCTGCGGAGCGGTCCTCGGCGTCAGTCCCACGCCGTCGAACGAGGGGGAGGCCTGCAGCTCTGGGAGATATCCCGGTCTTGCAGCCTTGTTTTGGACAGAGGAGGAGAACGGACTGCAGTGAGGAGCCAGAGCCGACGAGAGAGTGTCTCCAGGGTTCCTCAGGGATGCAGCCCGAGTCAGAAGGTCCAGGGTCCTCTGCCCCCACGCCATACGGGTTATTGGCGTGGACGCCAGCGCATGAGGATCCAGCTGCAGAGACCATCAGGCCGGCTGTGGAACCCGACACAGCCGAGTGGGAGCCCGACGACGAGTTTCTTCTTGAACCTGGATCGGCGAAGTCCTGGACGGCTCCAGAGCCCGAGTGCAGGCAAGTGCTCTTTCTTGTTTTCCTGTATGGTGTGTTAGAGCATTTTTGCCTGCCTCATGGGGGGGGGGGGAGTGAGGGGCAGCCGGCCGCTGCACCCGAGCTCGTCTCGCTGGGCTCTGGCGCTGCCGGTGGAACTGATCCCGGTTCTCCCTTGTGTTCTGAGCACCTCCACAGCGTTACCGGTCCGGAGCCAGTCAAGGTCATGGGACAGGGGGTTCCAGGTTCAGAGATGGAGGTCATCGCCGGAGCAGTCCTGAACCGGTCGGGGTCCGACGTGTGGGCCGAGGAGACCCAGTCGGGGTCCGACGTGTGGGCCGAGGAGACCCGGTCGAGGTCCGTCGTTTGGGCCGGGGTGACCCGGTTGGGGTCCGACGTGTGGTCCGAGGAGACCCAGTCGGGGTCCAACGTGGGTGCAGCGGTGACCCAATTTGGGCCCGTCCTGACCCAGTCGGGGTCCGACGCATGGGCCGAGGTGACCCAGTCGGGGTCCAACGTGGGTGCAGCGGTGACCCAATCTGGGCCCGTCCTGACCCAGTCGGGGTCCAACGTGGGTGCTGCGGTGACCCAATCGGGACCCGTCCTGACCCAGTCGGGGTCCGACGCATGGGCTGAGGTGACCCAGTCGGGGTCCAACGTGGGTGCAGCGGTGACCCAATCTGGGCCCGTCCCGACCCAGTCGGGGTCCGACGCATGGGCCGAGGTGACCCAGTCGGGGCCCGTCCTGACCCAGTCGGGGTCCGACGCATGGACTGAGGTGACCCAATCGGGGTCCGACGAGGTCCAGTGGGGGTCCAGTGCAGGTGCGGCTGCGACTCAATCAGGATTCGAGGGGGTCCAGGTTTTTGGTTGTCCCCCTCTCAGGAGCCACCAGCTGGGGGCCATTAGTGGGTTTTGTTTGGCAGATCGGCGCTCTCCTGTTTTGTTGTTTTCAGTTGAGTGGCTGCATGCAATCCCTCCACGGTCCTGTTGGTTGTGGGATGCGGGTCGGCCACCCGAGGAACTGCTTGGAGCATTCGGCGTCTTGGGTTGGCCACCCAATAAACTGTGTGTGTTTCGGGGTGACCTGGTTCGGCCACCAGAGGACGTATTCCTGGGGGCATGGGACTGGGGCAGGCCACCTGACTGATCATGTACTGTGGGATTTTCTGTGGGCCCATATGGTGCCAAATCATGTCTTGTACGTCTAGCAATTTTTTGTTGTTTATCAAGACATAGTCTTAGCACAGAAATCCAAGATTTGAAACAGAAACTCAAAGACAATCAGCACTTTAATATTGAGATGCAGGATGTTAAAAGGGAGTTCCGCGCTGTAAAAGTGAACAAAAGTCAGGGCCCTGATAATATATGGGGACGCCTGGTAAAGTCCTGTGCACATGAACTGAGTCCTATATTTCATTATATTTTCAATAAGTCCTTACAGACACAACATGTGCCTAAGATCTGGAAAGATGCCGTGGTTGTTCCCGTTCCAAAATCCAGCTGTCCTAAAACGGTAAACGACTTTAGACCAGTTGCTTTGACTTCAATTTTAATGAAAATTTTTGAAAAACTGGTCAGATGTGAGGTCCTAAGGCAGACTGAACATGCATTGGATCCTCTGCAGTTTGCCTATAGGCCTCACAGAGGAGTGGAGGATGCCACTGTCACTCTGTTTGACATGCTTTTTAAACATCTGGATTTTAATGGGACACACGCCAGGCTTTTATTTGTGGACTTTTCTTCTGCCTTTAATACAATCCAACCTCATATTTTAGTTGAAAGGCTCCTGCAACAATTTGATTTAAGCAATAATCTGGTGGGTTGGATTCTGGATTTCTTAACCAACAGGACGCAGAGAGTAAGGGTCAATGGCACATTGTCTGACCTAAAGTGCTCTTCTACTGGCTCTCCTCAGGGGTGTGTGTTGTCACCACTACTCTTCATCCTGTACACAAACATGTGTCGGAGCAGACATGACAACAGACACATTATAAAGTATGCTGATGACTCAGTCATTGTCAGTCTCCTCCAGGATGGTGAGAGTGGCCACGGCCCAGTAGTTGATGACTTTGTTCACTGGTGTGAGGATTCCTACCTGCAGCTGAATACAACAAAAACGAAAGATATGATTATTGACTTTAGGAGGAAAACTCCCAGGCACAAAGTCACCATACTAAAAGGCCAGACCACCGAATGTGTACAATCGTACAAATATCTTGGGACGATTATTGATAGTGGATTGAACTTTGAGGTGAACTGTGAAAGGGTGTGCAAAAAGGGTCAGCAAAATTTGCATTGTTTGAGGAAACTTGCACGCTTCCAAATTGACCGAACCATAATGACTATGTTCTATCGGGCTTTTATTGAATCTGTTTTATCCTTTTCTTTAATGTCATGGTTTGGTCAGATAAAACTGAAACAGAGGAAATCCTTGGATCAGGTAGTCAGATGGTCCAGTCGTTTGCTTGGTGAGTCACAGCTGAGCCTGACATCCCTGTACACCAGACAAGTACAGAGGATGGCCGACTCGATTTTAAATGATGACTCCCACCCTTTGCACTGCAACTTTCAGCTTCTTCCCTCCAGACGGAGGTTTGCTGTCCCAAAAAGTAGAACCCAGCGCTACAAAAACAGCTTTGTCCCTGCTGCTGTCAAAGAGTTGAACAAGCTATAAAAATTATATTGTACATATTTTATATTTACCTATTTTGTAAGATGTGTGCCTGTGTTTGTGTCTATGTTGAATGTAATTAATGGCTTGTAAATATGGATGTCACCAACTGCAAAACAAATCTACCTACGGGTACAAATAAAGTAACCTGAACCTGAACCTGAACCTTAGTCAAGTCTGAGCAATTTGTGATTGCCTCTTGTTATCTTGTAAATCATAGTCTTAGTCAAGTTCGAGCAATTTTTAATTGCCTCGTGTTTCCTTGTAAGTCTTTGTCAAGACTGAGCAATTTGTGATTGCCTCTTGTTATCTTGTAAATCATAGTCTTAGTCAAGTTCGTGCAATTTTTAGATTGCCTCTTGTTTCTTCTTTCTTGTGAGCCACAGTCATTGTCATAGTCAAGTCGGAGCAATTTTTTTTTTTGATTGCTTCTTGTTTTTTTTTTGAGGGCCATAGTTTAGGTTTAGCCAAGTCAGAGCAATTTTCGATTGCCTCATGTTTTTTTTTTTTTTCTCTGGGAGAGTCACAGTCTTGTCATAGCCAAGTTGGGTCATTTTGTCCTTGTTGTTTTGTTCTCCACTCCTTCTTGAGGGGCTATAGTATGGAGTGTTTTGTTCATAGTTTCCAGGGGTTTACTTGTATTTTTGGTCTCGTGTGTTTGTTTTTTTTTTTCATGGTCGCCGTGTTTGGCGCGTATTTCTTTTGTGTATGGAGGGTTTTGTTCATAGTTTCCAGGGGTTTACTTGTATTTTTGGTCTCGTGTGTTTGTTTTTTTTTCATGGTCGCCGTGTTTGGCGCGTATTTCTTTTGTGTCCATGGTTATAGTCATGTTTTTCCACAGTTGGTCATGTATTTCTTTCCTTTGTTTTTTTTTCCCCAGAGTCATGTGTTTGTATTTATTTCTTGTTGGTTTCCTTAATTATCGTGTTTCCATGTATTTCTTGTATGGTTTTCTTGTCAAGTCTTAGTCATAGTCAAGTTTGAGCAATTTTAGATTGTCTCTTGTTTGTTTTTTTTTTTTTCCTTGTGAGTCAGTCTTGTCATAGCCTAGTTGTCATGTATTTACTTTTCTTTGTTTTTTTCCCCAGAGTCATGTGTTTGTATGTATTTCTTGTATGGTTTTCTTGTCTGGTCTTTGTCCTGTTTTTTGATTGGTTTCTCTCCCTCCGTACCTGTCCCCCTACCTCCCACCCTGGGGGGGCGGGGGGGGCAGGGTGGTTCCTTGGGGCGTTCGGAGTCCGCCCGTGGAGGGAGGGTACTGTTATGACCCGAGTGTCGGTTCTGATCGCGCTCGGGTTAAAGTTATGTCTCGCTGCCGGCCTTGACAGCTGCGGGCGGTATTCTGGCCTCTCCGGGCTCTTATTGTGAAAGTGCTCGGTGGGGCTTCCGCCTGTCAACGGTCGGCCAGCTGTATGTCATCATTGTCATTAGTACCTTGTCTACTTAAGCTGAGCACTGGCGTCGTTAGGACGCAGCAGTGTCTGATCGCATCTGGTCACGAACCTGACCGCTAATCTGTTCACCCATCGTCACGTTGCGGATGCCTGGACTGTATTCACACCTCGGCTGCCTTGGGCTTGACCGTCTTTTACCGGGACCAGTAAGTGAGCTCATTAGCCTTATTCCCCCCGGTGTTAATTGTGCTGTAAGTCCCTGCTTTAGCAGCCCGTGTGCTATTTACCAAGCCTGACTGTGTGTGACTGTCTCCTGCTTTGGACCAATAGTGTGCTGTATAGCCCTATGCTTCCTGTTCTGCGTAGACTCCTGTCATTATCTCAGCAGCTTGTGTTAACACCTTTTCACCGTAATAAACTCACTGAAAAACTCACTGGTGACTCTGTGTGCGTCTTACGCTGGCTCGTGAGGGCCAGTGCATGACATATTGTTCTTTAACAAAAATCTGAGACTTAAATTCTCAAATTAAAACTCAACTTTTTAGGGTTTTGGCAGCTTCATTTAACTCTGGAGTGTAGTTTTTATTTATTTATTTAGCGAATGCAAAGTCCTCAAGCCAAGCAGTTGCCTCCTGGTTTGCTGTATGGAGGGTGTGTAATCCTCCTTCCAGTCTTAGGAGCGGGCAAGCCTCTATGATGTGTTCCATTGTTTGCTCCTCTCCACATGCGCACAGTGGGCTAGGGCTACTGCCCCATCTGTGAAGGCTGGCCAAGCAGGGGCCATGTCCAGTCCTGAAGCGATTGAGTGTAGACCACTGTGTTGGGAGGTTGGTGCCCGGGTGGAATGTAATGACTACAATAGATAAGCACAGCTGTAGCAGCAGTTGCAAGTAATGCCAGAATATGTAATCTTTTATTTTTCTCCTCTTTCAAAAGCATTTAAATCCCGCTGGTTTCTTTTCACTCTCAGCTCTGTCCACAGTAGCTCCAGATGAGGGCAGATGTGTAACGGGTCACCTATTATGGTCATGGCCTCGGCCCTGTGCTGACATCCTAACACACAATCATTATTGGCTGATTACAATCATTTTCAGTTCAGTCTCTGAAACTTTGATTTGTACCGTGGACTAGCTGGAGCACAAATAAACTAGGCAGTTAAATAAACATCCCCTCTCTTACCCCACTTACACCAACCACACACCAGATGCCCTTTGATGATCAGGAGTTTGATGGTTGTATATCCATCTGTAATATCATCTGGGGGGGGGGCAGTTTTGGATCCAGACTTGGTTGGCGCAGGTGTTAAATGTTGCCAGGTTAGGCAGGCTTGGGCTTTGGTAGCTGTGCCGAGTACTGATAATGGTTTGCAAAGTATTACACCACTTTGCCAGGTTACTCAAAAGAGGAGCTTAGTTAGCTCCAGAATGCCGATCCTACATCTCAGTCTTTCAAGCAGTTTTGGGACAAGCAGGAAAAGCCCACTTATCATGAAAGAAAGGAATTGACAAAGTCAGTGATTTCTTTACTAAGACACTGGCCAAGGATTAGGAAAATTGATGAACTTTTGTACCGCGTCACTGGAAATGTGCAGGAGGGTGAATGCAAGCATCTTCTGTTACCTGCGTGTTTGAAAGATGTTGTTCTCAAGTGTGTTCATGATGATATGGGACATCAAGGTATAGAACGTACAGAGAACCTCTTGAGACAAAGATGTTTTTGGGTTGGGATGTATGAGGATGTGGAGAAGTGGATTAAGGGATGTCAGAGGTGTGTACTTACTAAGATGCCACAGCCAAAGATCCAAGCACCTGTGCAGGCATTCCTAGCTACTCGTCCTCTGAGGTTGTTGCAGTGGATTTTACTTTGTTGGAACCTGCATCAGATGGTCGGGAGAATGTGTTGATTGTTACTGATGTTTTCACTAAATTTACTTAGGCATTTCTGCACGTGACCAGAGAGCTGATACCACAGCAAAAATATTTTTAAGGGAGTGGTTTATGAAATATGGAGTGCCTGAGAGACTACATTCAGATCAGGGTAGGAATTTTGAAAGCAAAGTTGTCCAGGAGTTGTGCAAACTGTATGGTGTCAAGAAGACTCGCACTACACCTCATCATCCACAAGGTAATGCACAATGTGAATGCTTTAATAGGACTCTGCACGCTTTCTTGCGTACGTCGGCCTCCGTCGGTCTATGATGACCATGGAAGAGAATCCTAAACGTCTACTCTGCTGGAACAGCACCGCTGTTCTTGCGTACACTACCTATATAAAAGAAACGACACTGACCTGAGTATTTACCAGAGTTAGTCTATGCATACTATATAATGTAACTCCTCATGCTACTACAGACTACTCGCCTTATTACCTTATGTTTGGCATGCACCCACATCTTCCTGTGGATGCTTTGTTAGGGCAGGGATAAACATTTGACAGGAAACATGATTGGCTAGCCATACACCATCAATGTCTTAATGATGTTCATGCCAGAGTAAAACAATATGCCGAGCAGAAGGCTGCAGAGAGACTTGAGGCATGCAGGGGTAAAGTACACTGTCCTCCAGTAGAGGTGGGTCAGTTGGTCTACCTTCGCCATTGGGCTCAGGGCAGAAGTAAAATTCAAGATGCTTGGGGACCGACTGTGTACAGAGTAGTTAAGGTCAAGGGTAGCACACATGCAGTGGAGCCAGTAGAGGGTGGCCCCATTAAAAGAGTCCACAGAACTAATCTTAGGCCTTGTGTGCATCCTGTTCCTGCACCCAGGAAATCAAGGGGTAGTGTTTCCCCATCACCTACACACCAATCCCATTCCACTATTTCTACTGAACATCTAGGTTTAGACCCAGAATATGTTATTGTTGAAGAGACTTCATATCCCACTCTGGATCCCAGAGATGGAGAGAGAGAGAGAGAGAGAGAGAGAGAGAGAGAGAGAGAGAGAGAGAGAGAGAGAGAGAGAGAGAGAGAGAGAGAGAGAGAGAGAGATTGTTACTGGAGAAGAGGAGCAGGCTGTTGAATTTGCAGTGTCTGAGGTTGAAGATGGGGTTGAGACAATAACTGTGTCGCCTACACCTGATGTAGTTCCTCTCACATATGGCAGTCCGAACGATGTTGAGGTGACAGTACCTACTCCAGCACCACGTCAAAGTCAAAGGTCAAATATTTTGACTTTTACACAGCTGCCAAGACTCCAGTACAGGCTGCAGATGTCCTGTCTTCAAGCATGGTTGATGTCCAAGAGTGGCTCATCCAGAACCATCTACTGCTGAACCTTCACAAAACAGTTTCAATGTGCTTTTTAATCAAAAAAATGTAACCTGCAACATTTTAAAGTTAATATACATGATCAAGACATCAGTTCAGTTATAGAATTCAAATACCTTGGCATTGTACTAGATCCTCAACTCAAATTTAATCTTCACATAAAGAAAATTTCTAAAACAGTAAAAAAAAATCTGAACTGCTTTAAATTAATTAGACATTACATACCACACCAAGCAGCCGTACTGTATATGCATTCTATGGTTTTTTCTCATATATCATACTGTCTGACAGTCTGGGCTCAAGCAGCTCCTTCTACAATAAAACATATAGGTTCATTATATAATCAAACTCTAAAAATCTTGGATAAAAAGCCCATTAGGTGGCATCATTGTTATATTCTAAAAAAATATATAATTTACTGAGCTTTGAGAGTTTCATTGACCTCTGTTTTCTGAAATTAATTTTCAAATGTTTCCATAAATCAGCGCCAGAGCCACTTGTTGGATTCATCCAAAGACAGGACAGCAGCAGAGCCACCAGGAGCTCTGTTAACAACAACTGTAAAATATCCCACCGCAGAACCACATTTGGACAAACAGCTTTCTCTTTAAAGGGCAGTCATATCTGGAACACAATGCCAAATGTAATTAAAATAATAACAGATTTTAAAACATTTACTACAAAGGTTAAAAACTGGCTGAAAAATAAACAAGAATGTACCCATGTATGAAATGATTGTCTGCAGGGTGTGAGTGAAGAAGGGAAGGAATGAATGTGTTTGATTATAGTGAGTGACTGAGGCAGGGAGGGTACTACTATTGTAACAGGCAATGTGAATCAGGTTTTTATATTGTGTATTTATAATTTTGTTTGCATTGATGTATGTGGATATTGTTTATACTGTTTTCATTTTGTTTTTTTCCTCATCTTTCTTTCTTTTTATCTGTTTCTTTTCTCTAAAGCCCATCCAGGGACGAGTTGCAAATTAGCTTAATGCTATACACTCTCTGTGCAACACATCAGATTTTTTTTTTTGTCTATGTTTATTGCACTGTCCCTGACAAATAAACAAATAAAAAAGTAAATATATAATCCTCATCATCTCCCTAGGTCTGTTTGTAGTTCAATTTCCCTTAGCCCTGATGTACTGTCCCAGTTGCTAACCAGTATGGGTACTGTTTTCTTCAGGGAAGCCATCAGTGAAGTTAGAAATTTAAGTTAAGTCACCAGGAACATTGACGTTGTAGTAGGGGAGACTGTAGCCAGGTGGAAGAATGGGGGGGGGGGGGGTGTTTCTCCTCTCTACTAGGGGGGCGGTAGCATTTTGTGAGCCTCTTTCCTGGTTTTAGTAGGCAGCAGCTGAAGGGGGAGAAGACTATAAATACTTGACAGGAAACAGGAAGTTCTTTTGTTCTGCTCAGACAGCTCAAGCAGAAGGCCACACTTGAGATTTGGAACAAAGCCAGTGATTTTAGGCTTGTTGGTGTGGAGGAAGGCCAAGTGACCTTGTAGGCCTAAGGGATAAGGGCCATGAGTTTTCTTTGTCATTAATGAACTGTTGGGAGTTGAGGTGTGCATTTGTGAGTGGGCCCTAGCAATGCACAAAAACAGAAGACAGGCCACTATAGCTGTTAATGCACGCAATTTGTGAACAGTTTTCTTTTAAAATTTGTCTGTTTTAAAGAACTCCGGAACTCCAGGTACCGGAGTGGTGGCTCAGTTGGTAGAGCATCCGCCCTTCACCCGGGAGGCAGGGGTTCAAATCCTGGCCGGGTCATGCCAAAGACCATATAAAAGTGGAACTTCCTGCCATCCAGCTTGGTGCTCAGCAATAACGGAATGGAGGAGGGAAATCTGTGGCGGCGCCTTGCATGGCAGCGGCCCTCTGATTCTGCACTGGGGTGTGTGTGATTTGACACTGTAGATAGGTAAAGCACAATCTCGTTCTACTGTACATGATTGGTTGTATGGTTGAATAACAATAAGGGTGAAAGGAAGGAAGGAAAAAGAACTCAGTTTTTTGTCATTCAGAAAAAAGAACCCCTTTATATATTTTGTGTTTTGTCTTGAGCTCATTTGGCCAGACACCACATTTCCCCATCTGACTGAGGCTCCCCTGCTAACGACTGCCTAGAGAGGGCATCGGCGGCATTGTTATTTTTACCAGGGTGGTACTGCACATCAAAATCAAATACAGCTAACTGTGCAACGCACCGTTGTTCAATTGCACCCAACCTGGCAGTGTTCAGACGACATAAGGGATTGTTGTCAGTTCCAACCGTGAATTTGGATCCTAAAAGGTAGCCCCTGAATTTTTCAGAAACAGCCCACTTCAAAGCCAAAAGCTCAAGCTTCATACTGCTATAATTCCTGTCATTTAAACATGTAGGTTTAGGGCACTCGCGCACACAGCAACCGGCAGCCGGTGGCTTGTCACCAGACTGCAAACCAAATCTACCTACGGGTACAAATAAGTAACAAAAAAAAAAAAAATAAAAAATAAAAAAAATTCTGCATTTCTCAACCTCCTACTAGCATAGGCTATTACCCGTTTCTTGCCTTCCTGAATCTGATAGAAAACAGCTCCCAGCCCCAAACAGCTAGCATCAGTCTTCACAACAAAAGGAAGGCAAAAATCAGCATAACCAAGCAAAGGAGCACTAATGAGCTTCTCCTTCAATAACTCGAAGAACTTCTGACACTCTGAGGTCCATAGGCTATCAAATAGTCCCTTTGACTGAACAGAATGATTTCCTTTAATACAGGCATTGACCAAGTCATGCAAAGGCCCTGCTAACTGAGAAAAACCTGGTATAAACCTCTTGTAATAACTAAGAAACCCCAAAGCGTTCTCAGGTCTTTCACAGATTTTGGCACTGGCCACTGCTGCACTGCAGATACCTTATTAGGGTCAATACCTATGCCCTCAGCTGACACCTGATGACCAAGGAAACAAAGGGTGGACTGAAGAAACTGACATTTTTCCACTTCAACCTTTAAACCTGTCTCTCTAGGACACTTCCGGGAAGATGGCGGAGAGACATAACACTTAAACAAAGAGCTCTCCCTAGCCGGATTAAAAATCATCGGTAAATGGCCAACTCGACATAAACGAATCAATAAACTAAGGGATGAAAACACGAAGGAACCGGGCACAAGGACAAAAACAGGGTAAAATTGAAGAATTCCTCTCCAACAACGCAGGAAAAACCGCTGTACGCAAAGCCCAAAAAAACGAGATGTCCACAGCAGAGAAAATGGAGGACACCAGACTCGACAACATGAACGCTGGCATCGCCAGTTTGGGTGAAGAGTTGAGAGAATTCAAGCGACAGCTACAACAGGATTTAGCGGCTCTTAAGGAGGAACTGAAAAAAGAAATTAAGGAGGAAATCATGGACCTCCGAAGAGAAATGGAGCGTAAATTAACGGAAAACATGGAGGAGCTGCGCTCCCAGCGGGCGTGTATGACAGAAGCGCAGACCCGAATTTCGGAACTAGAAGATTGGAAAAGCGAGGCAAACGAACAACTACAGACCCTGACGACGCAAACGCAGAGGATGCAGGAGAAAATAAACGACTTGGAGAGCAGATCCCGACGAAGCAATATGCGCATCTTTGGGATTCCGGAGGGCATTGAAGGCAACTCGATGACAAAATTCATGGATCAGTTCTTAAAAAAAGAACTGGAAATACCCGGAGAAACGGATCTGCAGATTCAACGGGCGCACAGAACACCGGCACAGAACCCGAAAACAAACTCTCCACCCAGGTCAGTTGTGGTAAACTTTGTGAAATATGACATAAAGGAAAGAATCCTGACGCAAGCATGGAAAAAAAAGATACGAATCGGCGACAAACAGGTATTTTTTGACCATGACTACCCGACAGAAATCGTGCAGCAGCGGAAGAAATATGCCAATATTAAAAAAACGCTGAAAGAGAAAAAAATTAGATTCCAAACGCTGCTAACGAAAATGAGGATTCATTGGGAGGAAGGCACAAGAACCTACAACACGGCCGAAGAGGCAGCGCGGGATATGATGGAGCGGGGCCTTGAGGTGAGCGTGCCGAAGGAGACGGCTGGAGCAGCGGCGGTCCTGAACGCACCACGACAGACGGAGTGGAGACGAGTGAACGGCGGAAGAAGGGGGAGAGACGTAGAGCAGCGGGCCCAGGACAAGCTACAAGGCTTTCAACTGAAAGCCTAGATCATAACAAAGATTAAGAAAGGCACAGAAGAAATGAAGGCCAAGAAGACAAGGTAAAAGAGAAACAGACGGCTAGGAGAGGTTTAAGTGATATTTGTTGGACATTTCTAGACTTATGACTATTACTTTGATAGTAATTAGAAGTCTAGGGAGGGCCCTTCACTCTGTGAAGACAAACCCCCCACCCACCAACAGGGACCAGTGGGCAGAAGAAAGGCCCAAAGTACGGAGGTCGAGTTTTTTTAATGTGTTTTTATATAAATATGTGTTATTTTTGTTGTTAAAGGGGCTAGGAGCACAAGTTAAAAAAATGGAAAAACATGAATATGGGTAAAAATCTTAAGATAATGACACTAAACGTGAATGGTCTGAACTCACCTGTTAAAAGGGAAAGAATAATAAGAAAATTCAAGAAGGAAAAAGCTGAAATTATATTTATGCAAGAGACACATTTGAGCAAAGCAGAACATGTGAAACTAAAGAGATTTGGCTATAAGAACTCCTACTACAGTTCATTTAAGGGAGGAGCAAAAAGGGGGGTTATGATACTAATCTCAAACAAAATACAATTTGAAAGTGATCAGGAAATCCAGGATAAAGAAGGCAGGTATGTAATAATAAAGGGAAGAATAGATGGTATGCAGATCACATTAGTGAACATCTATGCCCCACCAGAAAGTGACAAGGGTTTTTTTCAACATCTGTTTGATCTCATAGCAACACACAGTGAAGGAGTCCTAATTTGTGGAGGAGACTTAAATGCTGTCATGGATCATGAAGTTGACACAACAAGTGTTAAGAAGACAAAAAAACATGTAACAAAGTTCATAAGAACCTCACTGGCAGAAATGGGTATGGTAGACATATGGAGGGACCTACACCCACTCGAAAAAGACTATACACATTATTCAGCAGCCCATAAAGTACACTCTAGAATAGATTACTTCCTTATGAATGAAGGTGACAGACACAGGGTGAGAAATTGTTGGATTGGAGGGGCAGAAATATCAGATCATAATCCTATATACATGGAAATATATTTAAACAATAGAAAACGACAAACAACATGGAAACTTAACGTAGGACTGTTAAATGATGAGAAAATGAAAGAAAGAATAAAAATAAACATAAACGAATATATCCAAGAGAATGACAATGAAGAAGTGGACCCAACAATACTATGGGACGCACTAAAAGCCGTGTTAAGGGGTAAATTAATTGTTGAAACAGGAAAAGCAAATAAGACTAAACTGGAAGCGTATGAACAAAGATGTGAGAGACTGAGGGAATTAGAACGTAAACATCAAAGCACAAATGATCCAAAAATATATCAAGAAATTAAAGAAGAAAAAACAAAGATAAAAGAAACACAAATGGATGAAATTGAAAGGAAAAATAGATATCTAAAGCAAAAATATTATGAAACGGGGCCAAAAGCCACAAAACTGCTGGCAAAACGGTTAAGAAAACAACAAACAATGAATAATGTATACAAGATTAAAGACCCCACCACAAATAAAACCACAGTTAACCCAGAAAACATCGAAGAAATTTTCCATAATTTCTACCAAGAACTATACTCGCAACCTGAAGAAACAAATACTAAAGATATCAAAAAATTTCTAGACACATTGGACTTGCCATCAATAGGAAATCAACAAAATGAAAAACTAACAGCAGAAATAACAACACAAGAGATCAGAGATGTGATTAAGTCACTTAAAAACGGTAAATCACCAGGTAGTGATGGATACCCCTCTGAGTTTTATAAACTGTTTATAGAAGAACTCACGCCACAACTCCTAAAGTCATTTAATTGGACGCTGAACAACAACAAAATACCTCCAACATGGAACGAAGCAATCATTTCAGTTATTTTAAAACCAGGGAAAGATAAAGAACAATGCGGAAACTATAGACCAATCTCTTTATTAAATGTAGATTATAAAATATACACAACAATTATATGTAAACGAATAAAGACATTCTTGACGGAATTGATAGAAGATGATCAAACTGGATTCATAGAGGGACGCCAAACACATGACAATATCAGGAGAACAATACATATAATTAACCAAATACATAAAGAAAAGAAAAGCGCAGTAATAATGAGTTTAGACGCAGAAAAAGCATTTGACAGGGTTAACTGGAAATTCCTATATAGTGTACTGGAGCGCTTTGGATTTAACGAAAAATCAGTACAATGCATAAGGACGCTATATCAAGAACCTGTGGCAAGAATCAAGATAAACGGTAGCTTAACAGACAAAGTAAATATACAAAGATCAACTAGGCAGGGATGCTGCTTATCGCCCACCTTGTTTGCTCTGTTCATAGAACCATTGGCTCAAGCGATACGACAAAATAAGAAATTAAAAGGTGTAACAATAAAGGGGGCGGAACACAAGATTGGGCTATTTGCAGACGATATTATAGTTTACCTTGAACAACCAGATAAATCAATAATGGAAATGATGAACTTGATAGAAAATTTTGGAAAATTATCAGGATACAAGATAAACATAACAAAAACACAAATACTGACATTCCACTATAACCCTCTAAACCAGATAACTGATAAGATCAAACTAAACTGGAAGCAAAAAGAAATAAAATACCTTGGAGTGAACATACCTAAAGACCTAAGCAAAATATATAAAGCAAACTATGATAGGTTGGAACAAGAAATAAAAAAAGATATTGATAGATGGTCAATCTTAAATATGGATCTGAATTCAAAAATTGAGACAGTCAAAATCAGCATACAACCTAGATTACTTTACCTCTTCCAGGCTATACCAACAGAGATTCCAGATGCCCAGTTCTCAAAGTGGGACAGGATGATATCGAGATTTGTTTGGGGAGGTAAAAAACCAAGAGTGAAATATAAAACCCTCCAATTACCAAAAGAGAAAGGAGGCATGGGCCTACCGAGTCTAAAGGAATATTACTACTCAGCACAAATAAGATATATCATATGTTGGTGCGACGAGGGATATGAGGCAAAATGGAAAGAAATGGAAAAGGAAATTGAGGGATTCCCAGTACAAAGCATAATAGGGGATAAAGACGCATATAAGCAAATCAAACAAATAGACCCAATCACTAAATTTACTTTAGAACTGTGGTATAAAATAGTACAAAAATATAATATAAGGGAAGACATAAAACTATTGAAATGGGTAGCATTTGACAGTCAGTTTGAACCGGCAAAACAAGATAGGGGATACAAAAATCTGGTGAACAAGAGAATCACAGCATGGGGCAATATCGGAAAAAAAGATCTCGGGAGCTTTGTAAATATCAGGAGAAAATTTAAATTAGAAAGATCGGAATTTTTCAGATATCTGCAGATGAGAGATTACTATATGAAGAAGATTAGGCATAACCTCCAAACAGATGTGAACGAGATTATACAACTTATTTTAAGCTCATATGCAGGAAATAAAATAAGAATTATTTCAAAACTATATCAGAAACTTATGACAAACAATCATACAAGTAACTATATAAAGGAGAAATGGGAGAAAGAGTTCAATTTAACACTAGAAGTCCCAGCATTTTTCTGTCTACCTAGAAAACCCACAAGAGGGCCAATTGGCCCCAAGTCCCCCCTGTGGTCACTCATTTTGTTATGGTAATGAGGCTGTTAGTGGCAGTGTGTGGGGTGAGGGGGGTGTGGGGTGTGGGGTGAGGGGGTCACACTTCAAACACTTCACACTTCAGTGGTGAAGTCATGTTGGCTACTTCTGTGTGAATGTGGTGAAAGAAGCTCCTCTCCAAGGAACGAAGATGCAGACATTCAACATTCAACAGGTATTGGAAATCAGAATCAGAATCAGCTTTATTGGCCAAGTATGCACAACACATACAAGGAATCTGACTTTGGCTAAAAACTTGCTCTCATTGTTCAGGTGGAGGATTTAAAAAAGGATTCAATGACAACAGAGTATGTACAGTAAATTACAGTCTGTCCACGTTTCTATAAAAGGATGCAATATATACAGGAATATATGCAGTTATTTACTCAGACTATCCACACTTTGCAGAAATATGTGAAAAAATATACAGTCACACAGTATTTCAATGTGAACTCAGATTCAGTGATATAATGTGAATGAAGTAAAAAGCAGTGTGAGAGTTATGTGCAATGTAATAATGGATGAAAAGTCATGAGTACAGCAACAGGTAGGACTAGGTGAATGTTAGGAGTTCATCAGAGTGATGGCTTGAGGAAAGAAACTGTTCCTGTGACGGGTGGTTTTGACCTTCAGTGATCTGTAACGACGACCAGAAGATAGAAGTTCAAACAGTTTGTGGCCGGGGTGTGATGGGTCAGCACAGATGTTTCCCGCCCGTTTCCTGGTTATGGACCGATATAAGTTCTCAATGGAGGGTAGGTCAGTACCAATGATCCTCTCCGCAGACTTAATGATCCGCTGCAGTCTGGTCTTGTCCTGTTTAGTGGCAGATCCAAACCAGACAGTGATGGAAAAGCAGAGGACAGATTGGATGATGGCGGTGTAGAAGACAACCAGCAGCTCCTGAGGCAAATCAAACTTCTTGAGCTGACGCAGAAAAAACAACCTCTGCTGGGCCTTTTTCCGGACAGTGTCTATATGGGAGGACCACTTCAGGTTCCGGGAGATTGTGGTACCCAGAAACTTGAAGGAGTCCACAGTGGACACTGTGCTGTTGAGGATGGTGAGTGGGGAGAATGAAGGGGGGTGTCGCCTGAAATCCACCGTCATCTCCACCGTTTTGGCTGGGTTAAGTTCATGATGGTTCTGGCTGCACCAGAGGATCAGCTGCTCCACCTCCCGCCTGTATGGAGACTCATCATCATCCCAGATCAAACCGATGACTGTGGTGTCATCCGCAAACTTCAGGAGCTTCACCGAAGGGTCCTCTGAGGTGCAGTCATTGGTGTAGAGGGAGAAGAGCAGTGGGGAAAGGACACATCCTTGGGGGGCGCCAGTACTAATTTTTCGGGAGCTGGATGTAAATCTCCCTAGCTTCACCTGTTGCCACCTGTCAGTCAGAAAGCTGGAGATCCACTGGCAGGTGGAGGGGGGCACCTTGAGCTGGAGGAGTTTCTGATGAAGAATGCCTGGGATGATGGTGTTGAACGCTGAGCTGAAGTCGACAAACAGGATCCTGGCGTACGTCCCTGGGGAGTCGAGGTGTTGCAGGATGTAGTGTAGTCCTGGATGGAGCAAACCCTTGCGACTCGGATGGAGAAGACATCAACCTTCAGGTGGTTTCAGACTCCGAGCTGTCTCAGTCGTCTTCAGGTAAGATTTCATTTCATATTATTTCCTATTTTACATTTCATTTCAGTGAGGAAGTTGGAAAATATAGCACTATGTGAATAGAGCCTCCATTTTGTTTCTGAGTGCGGACTACCGTCAGTTTTGTTTGATTCTACTTCTCCTGAGGTGTCTGCACCTTAGCCAACCTATTTGAGATGTTCTGGGATTATTATTATTAGCTTCTATGCTTGCATTTGTGATATCATTTGACTTTCCCATTGCTCATAATTACATTTTTTTCACACTACAGATGAGGAGACTCCCCAACCAAAAAAAGAGAGCTCGGCTGGGGACTGATGTGACAGAGACTGCGAAAGACGGCACAGTATGGCATGAAGAGCAGGTGGGAACGGGTCCACATTTCACCCCGCCATCACCATACAACGCAGATGGAGAGCCAACAGCTAAGGCCAGGAGGTCAATCACAAGTCGTCTTCAGAGCTTCCTGTGTTTCATCTCTCTGGACATGCTTGATATCATTCAAGAATGTACAGTTCAACATGCAAAGCAAACGGAGCATGTGGATTGGTTCATGGGCCTCCCTGAACTAATGGCATTTATTTCCATCACCATTATGCGGGGAATCATCAGGGTGCCATCACTGCGTGACTGCTGGTCGAAAAACCTGGGAAGCCCACAGAACATCGAAACCATGTCCCGAGGGCGTTTCCAAAACATCATGCATCACCTGCGCTTTGATGACAGAGACACCCGCAGCGAGCGAGCACAGACCGATAAGTTTGCTGCAATTTCGAACATATGGGGATTGTTTGTCACCAACTGCATCACATCCTACATCCCTGGTCGACACATCACCATCGACGAACAACTTTTCCCGTCCAAGACTCGCTGCTGTTTCCTACAGTACATTGCATCTAAACCAGACAAGTTTGGGATCAAGTTTTGGGTGGCGTGTGACTTGAAAACCAAATACGTCTGCAACATCCTCCCATATCTTGGCAAGGACCCCACTCGGCCTCGTGGGGAGAGAGTGTCTGAGAGTGTAGTCATGAGGCTGATGGAACCATTCCTGGACAAGGGCAGAAATGTTACCACGGACAATTTCTTTACATCACTGTCACTTGCAAAACGACTACTTAGCTGGAATACAACCATCCTTGGCACAGCCAACAAGATTCGCCAAGAAATTCCACTGTCAACTAGACAGATGCACCGCAATGAATTTACCACCCAAGTATTTTCAACCACTGGTGCCACACTGACGGTGTATGCGCCCAAGCGGAAGAAGACTGTATATGTTCTCAGCAGCATGCACAGCATGATTCAGACATAGGATACCACCAAAAAGAAGCCTAACACCATCACACTCTACAACACAACAAAGTGCGGCGTCGATGTCATGGACCAGATGGTGCGGGAGTACACTGTCCGCGCAGGAACACGGCGCTGGCCAGTAGCAGTGTTCTATAACATGATAGATATGGCAGCACTGAATGCACACGTGCTCTATCAATTATGCACCGGGAGGCAGGAGAGACAGGTGGATTTCCTGCTGGAGCTTGCAAGAGAGTTGGCTCACTCCCACGTGGGTATGAAAAAGGCCCAAAAGGAACAATTATTTCGGCAACAACCCTCCACACCACAACGAGGAAAAAGGGCCAAGTGTCAGGCTAAAATTAAATGTAAGGACAATCATGCAACTGTACGCTGTGTTGACTGCTACCGATATACATGTGGGAAATGCTGAAAGGAGCAATGGCAGTGCCAGGATTGTGAGTGACTGCTCAAATGTATTTCACTCATAATGCATGGTTTTTCATTCTTTGTAAATATGCTTGGGTTTCTTTTTTTAATATTTTTAGCACACAAAAATAAAAATTACTTCTGCAACAACCCTCCACACCAAAACTGGGAAAAAAAGTTGCTTTTTCATTCTTTGTAAATATGTTTTGTTTTGTTTTTTTTAACAATAAATGTCAGTGTGTTGATCCCTTCCTTCCTGTTGATCCTTTCCACTGCATACAGCTCAGTCCAGTCTTTATGGCTATGTTCACTGAGGTATTTATCCATCTCAGAACTAAAGCTTGCTCTCAAAAGAACATTTTAGAATAGAATGTGTTTTTATTCCTCATTCTCACATTCACACAGAAGTAGCCAACATGACTTCACCACTGAAGTGTGAAGTGTTTGAAGTGTGACCCCCTCACCCCACACCCCACACCCCACACCCACCTCACCCCACACACTGCCACTAACAGCCTCATTACCATAACAAAATGAGTGACCACAGGGGGGACTTGAGGCCAATTGGCCCTCTTGTGGGTTTTCTAGGTAAAAAGGCCAAATGGCCCCTCTCTGGGACTTCTAGTGTTAAACATAACAGAAGAAAGCTGGCAGGAAATATGGAAAACACAACACACATCAACAAATTCAAGGGCATGGAGGGAATTTGGATGGAAAAACCTGATTCGCTTTTTCATTACACCACAGATTCAAGGAAAATATTCAAATACCCAATCTTTATGCTGGAGGGGATGTGGGGCTCAAAATGCAGACCACTCACATATGTTTTGGAAATGCTACAAAATATCATCATTTTGGAAATCTATGCATGTGACAATACAGAGGATATTAGGATATAATATACCAATGAACTGTAACCTGATGTACTTATGTGATCTTAAAAAAGACAGTGTTATACAGGCTGAGGACAGATATCTAGTTAAAATCTTGTTGATTGCATGTAAAAAAACTATCACAAAAAAATGGCGATCAGAAGTTCTTCCTGACCAAGAACAATGGACTGACATTGTTGAGGACATGCGTATGATGGAAAAACTAACATATCGACGAAGAATGCAAGAAGGAATATGGGAGAAAAAATGGCGGAAATGGACACACTACAAAGTGCAACAACGAGGCAGAAATTGAAAGAATAACCAAAGACACTGAAAAAACCAGAAGAATTAAGAGATGGAAACTAAAAACTTGATGCTCCAACATTTGTCCCCCCCCCTTTTATTTTTTATTTTTATTTTGTTTATTTTTTTTTATTTTTCCCTACCCTAACCCCTTTGTTTTTTAAATGTAGAATGTGATCTGAATGCATTATATATGATGAAAAATGAATAAAAATCTAAGTTACAAAAAAAAAAAACCTGTCTCTCTAAGCATCTGCAAAACTATCTGGAGTTGACTTAAATGTTCTTCAAAGATGTGGGAATAGACCAAGATGTCATCCAAGTAGACAAGCATAATTTGAAACACCAGATCACTCACAGTGGCCTGCATGAGCCTTTGAAATATTGCTGGACCATTACAAACCCCAAATGGCAGCCTGGTGTACTCAAACAACCCAAAAGGGGTTGTGAAGGCTGTTTTATGCTTGTCCTTTTCATGAACTGCTACTTGATGGTACCCACTTGCAAGATCAGTGGTGGAGAAAAACTTGGCACCATGCAAAGCATCAAAATATTCATCTGTTCAAGGCAAGGGGAACGCGTCACGCCTTGTCTTTGAGTTTAACTTCCTATAATCCACACACAACCTTAGGTTACCATGTGCCTTCCTCACAAGCACAATGGATGAAGCATAGGCACTAGTGCTGTCCTTGATGACTCCTTTTTTGAGAAGTTGGGCTATATGTTCCCTGATCACTTGGTATTGGGTTGGAGGTATGTGCCTATAAGGCTGTGTAATGGGAACATCATCTGTAAGGTTGATTTCATGCTTAACCTTATCTGTATAACCCAAATCCTCATCCTAGAGTACAAAAATATCTGAAAACTGAGACAAGAGGGTACCTAATTTAGCCCGTTCCTCAGGGTAGGCTCCCACATTTATATGCTCCAACAATGAATGCATCCTAGCCTCTGACGATTGAACCCTCTTTCCTTCGACTGACACCTCTTCATGATCTACAGAGATACAATTAAAACATACCTCAGTTGTCCCATCAACACACTCAACATCCTCCAGAACCCCCAGCCTTGTTCTTGGTTGTAACCACAAATCTTCTTGAGTAAAGTTTACCACTTGCACTGGAAACACAGACTTCTCAGCTTCAACCAGTGGTGTATTAGAGGGCTTCAAAAGCATCAAAACCTGATCACCTGAGGCTCGCTTTAGACCTCTGGCATGCACAGTAGAAACTGTCATAAACTTCCAATCGCACGGAAGAAGAGAAGGAGGAATGAGGATATACGTGCAGGGTTACACCAAACACACATTTATTGACATAAACAGTTCAAAACGTAATGACATACAGAAATGAAACAGATGTGCACATAAAGGCTGACAATAATAGCATACAGCAGGCAGACCACTGTGCACCGTGGCCACAAAAAACTGACAAGACAAAAATGCTCGTGTGAATTTGGAGTACTTAAGGACGCTCGACTGACACTGGAGAAGAGCCGGGCCGCAGTGCCCGAGCGTAGCAGTTGTGCTGCAAGGAGAAACACTACAGACAAGTGTAGCAGCACAACTGCAAACAGAAACGCAGGAAAGCTCTTACTCATCGTGCAGGAGCAGTCCGAGTCGTCCAAGGCAGACAACGAGCACAAACACAAAAGATCCTTTGGGACATGACGGTTAGACAGCGGAAAATAGTCATCCAACACGTACAATGGTCCAGTGACTGACACTAATAGCATACAGCAGGTAGACCACTTTGACATATGCAGAATTGTTTTGGGATGCATAGCCTCCGTCGTCGCCCCCAGTGCTGTGCCCCCATCGACCTCCTCTGGGGCCGCCAACCTCCTGTCGCTGTCAGTAGGCAACCCCGGTGATGGCAACTCCTCTCCAGCAACCCTAGTGAGGGGCTCAACAGGCATGGGAGAGAAGGAAAGGTTAGGGTCGCCGGCAGCGGCAGAGCCCAGTGAGGGGAGCCCAGGTTCGGCTGAGAGCCGCACCCGACTCTCCTCCCAAAGAGATAGACAAGATCTCTCAATCATAGGCAGTTGAACTACAGGAGAGATATCTTGCCTGTGCTCGAGCTCTACCACCGTCCAGGACTCCAACGCTGCCGACGATGATGGTCCAGGTCCTGTTGGCTGGGGGTCTGGTCTGGGGGATGACTCTGCTGCAGTGGTCCCCACAACAGGCATGATGGTGGTTGAAGTCCTGGTCCTCTGACGCTCCTTTTCGACCCGGCCATTGACTATGGCGAGCAGGTTCGCCCACTCCTCATCCGAAGGAGAGTCCAGGGGTTGAGTAGGCATGGGGGGAGGAACCCTGACAGCTGGGGGACAGCGTCTTCGGACCTCCCTCTCACGGTGCTCCTCCTCGACCCGGCTGTTGACTAAGGTAAGCAGATTAGCAGACTCCTCGTTTGAAGGCAAATCCGGGGGCTGAGCAGGCATAGGAGGTGGAACCCTCACAGCCGGGGAAGTGTATCCTCGGACCTCCCTCTCACAGCACTCCTCCTTGACCCGGCGGTTGACTAAGGCAAGCAGATTAGCCCACTCCTCGTCTGAAGGCGAATCAGGGGGCTGAGCAGGCGTAGGAGGTGGAACCCTCATAGCCGGGGAAGTGCGTCCACGGACCTCCCTCTCACGGCGCTCCTCCTCAACCCGACGGTTGACTAAGGCGAGCAGATTCTCGCACTCCTCATCCGCAGGTGTGAATGTGGGGAAACGCCTCCGTGCGGGCTCCTGGGCAGGATCATCCAGGGCCTCAACCTCCTCCATCGTCAGGTGGCCCGGTTCTTGGACCAGCAGGCCCTCAGGGAGAATTGGAGGAGACATGGAGAGAGGGAGAAATTAATTAATTTTTGCAGCTGGAGGAGAGGACCCAGCGGACTGCTTAAACTTGGCCTCTCCCTCGGGAGACAGAAAAGGTTTGTGATTAGACTGAGTGGAATTGAAAAACACTTGCCTGTCATCACGGTTCCCGATGTTGACAGCTGCAGACAATTGGCAGTTACTCTTCTCCGTGTCACTGACCCCTTCCAAGGATTGTGGCTCCAATGATGCGGAGGTGGGCATAGCCGGGACAATCTCGGAGGACCTTTCGGTGACTGAAGCGATGACGGCCGCCACAGATGAGGGGGGCTTCTTCCAGAGAGGCTTCCTTTGCCTCACGGGCGATTTGAGCAACAGATAGTCCGGGATCCTGATCACACCACCTGGCTGCAAGTAATCAAGGCTGATAAGCTCTGGAATATCAGGAACTGAAGGTGGTGTAGCCGCGGGAGGCTCAAGCGCTGGGAGCGCCACACCCGAACTCTCACATGGCACGGCGAAAATATCCTAGAGAATCTTGGTCGCCTCCAGATAGTCCCACAGGCTATCCCGATTCATGACTTTCACTGCCATGTCTCGAGCCCATCGATCTGTCTCGGATGAACAGAGCTCCAGCGTCCGCAATAGTGTGCTTTCCAGTAGACATAGCGAGCGCAGTTCCCTCTCCAGCAGCTCAGCCATCATGCCCGGAAAGCAGGTGGGTGAAAAACGGGACAGTCCAAAAAATGGGAAAAAATGATTTGAGTGGGTGTAACCTGCTAAATCCTCTTATTGGGCTGGACCATTCTGTCATAAACTTCCCCGTGCGCTTTTCCACAGTGCACGAAGGAAGAGAAGGAGGAATGAGGATTTATGCGCAAGGTTACACCAAACACACATTTATTGACATAAACAGTTCAAAACGTAACAGAAATGAAACAGATGTGTACATAAAGGCTGACACCAATAGCATACAGCAGGCAGACCGTTGTGCACCGTGGCCACAAAAAACTGACAAGACAAAAATGATCGTGTGAATTTGGAGTACTTAAGGACACTCGACTGACACTGGAGAAGAGCCGGGCAGCAGTGCCCGAGCGTAGCAGTTGTGCTGCAAGGAGAAATGCTACAGACAAGTGTAGCAGCACAACTACAAACAGAAACACAGGAAAGCTCTTACTCACTGTGCAGGAGCAGTCCAAGTCGTCCAAGGCAGACAACGAGCACAAACACAAAAGATCCTTCAGGATGTGATGGTTAGACAGCAGAGAATAGTCATCCAACACGTACAATGGTCCAGCGACGTTTGTGTAGCGAAGAGCTGCTTAAATACAAACACTGCTGGCCACACAAATTGGGCACACCTGGGTGAGGTGCGGGAAAGATAATTACTGGGGCTGGAAACAGCTGATGGAACCAGAGCGAGAGTGAGAGGGCATGGCTGGACGGACAGACTCTCAGCAGCGTGGGAGAATGTAGGTCACTGATGCAAACTAACAGCTGCTGATCAGGCAGTGGCTATCGATATGGAAATAAGTACAAGAATACACAAAAATGCACATAAACAGTAGAACCAAAACCCACAGAAAGATCGAGGCCGAGCCGGGGAAAGCCAAGCTGGTTCGGCTCGTGACAGAAACAGAAGCTGCTGGTACATGCACTGTGTTTCTACCCACTATCCTAGCCACAGTAGTTTCCCCAACTATCTCACATACTTGCACTTTCTGGAAAGCATCTCTCCAGGCCAAATCCAATTCTGCTCCAAAATTTATATCAAAACTGGCTGTTGCCAGTTCCCTACATCTCTTTATCACATTCATACCAAGGAGAATAGGACAAGATGTACCTGACTCAGACCCATTTGAAACTTGCTCCTGCTCAGACAATATAGGAGCAGAATCCTGCACTACCAAAAACCCACATTCAGGTATAGTTAACCCCAAAGTCTGTACGTCCAACTCTATGTATCCTATATGAGGAATTGGCAAAGAGTTAGCTGCTGTTAACTTCAGCCATTTAGCAGTTCAGATCATGTCCTGATTCTCTTTTTGTAAATGTCTTTTAAAGAACCATTCAGAGATGGTACTAACCTGACTGCCAGTATCCAACAGGGTCTTGGCCCTAACTCCACACACCTCTACTTCAACCTCTGGACGTTTACCCACTTCTTTTTCAAGAACTCTCTCACGTGTAAGGGTCTTTGAGCCTCTGCCCTCTCCTCTAATTGTCCGGCTCTTGACAACTGAGGGAGCTAGTTTCCCTGATTGGGTGAGTCCCTAGACGCATTTCTTGTAGCTGGCATACCCCCTGACTGATGATGCCTGCACTCCCTGGCAATATGTCCCATTTCTTTACATCTAAAACATATGGGCAGTCCATCCTCGGTAAATTGTGGCTTTAGTCTAGACTTTCTAGTCCCAGGTGGCCGTAGTCTGGACTTTCTAGCCCCAGATGGCTTTTCTCTGACAACCAGACTGTCTTTCACGATACTGGTCAACTCAATGATGGCTTTACCTTGCTCAGAAACAATTTTCCCAACCCGGAGAGGACAATCCACCTTTTTCCGGCTGAGAACCATGGACTCGGACTTGGAGGTGCTGATTCCTATTCTAGCCGCTTCACACTCAGTAGCAAACCATCCCAGCAAGGCCTGTACTGTAGGTCATTGGTCAATGAAGCCAACAGGACAACATCATCTGCAAACAGCAAAGATGAGATTCTGTGGTCACAGAGCATGACACCCTCTGTTCCTTGGCTGTGGCTGTCCATAAAAGTCATGAACAGGATCGGTGACAGAGGGCAGCCCTGGCGGAGTCCAACTCTCACTGGAAATTAATTGGACTGGGTGTTGGCAATTTGAACCAAACTCTTGCAACGGTCGTATAGGGACTGGATAGCTCGAAACAATGAGTCAGATAGCCCATACTCCCACAGCACCCCCCCACAAGAGGTCACAAGGGATGCGGTCGAATGCTTTCTCCTAGTCCACAAAATACATGTGGACTGGTTGGGCAAACTCTCACGAACCCTCAAGGATTCTCGAGAGGGTAAAGCATTGGTCCGATGTGCCACAGCCAAGGACGAAAACCACATTGCTCCTCCTGGTTCCGAGGTTCGACCAGCAGTCGGACTCTCCTCACCAGTACCTTGGCATAGACCTTCCCAGGGAGGCTGAGGAGTGTGATCCCTCCAAAGTTGGAACACACCCTCTGGTCCCCCTTGAAGAGAGGAACCACCACCCCGGTTTGCCATGGCAAAGGCATTGTCTCTGACCTCCACACAATGTTGCAGAGACATTTCAACCATGACAGCCCTACAACATCCAGGGCCTCCAGGTACTCAGGGTGAATCTTGTCCATTCCCGGGGCCTGGTCGCCAAAGAGTTTTTTAACCACTTCGGTGACCTCAGCCCCGTGATAGGCGAGTTGTCCTCCTCGTCCTCAAGTTCTGCTTCTTCTGTGGAAGGCATGTCAGTGGGATTGAGGAGATCCTTGTAGTATTCCTTCCACTGCCCTACGATGTCCCCAGTCGAAGTCAGCAGCATCCCATCCGCATCATACACAGTGCGGACACGGAGCTGCTTCCCCCTCCTAAGTCGTCGGTCAATTTGCTACAGTAGAATCTCTTCGAGGCCGACCGAAAGTCTTGTTCCATGGCCTCACCAAACTCTTCCCGCACCCATGTTTTTGCTTCAGCAACCACCCAGGCTCCACTCCGCTTAACCTGCCAGTACACCTCAGCTGCTTCAGGAGATCCACAAGCCAACCAAGCTCAATAGGACTCCTTCAGCTTGATGGCCGCCCTCACCACTGGTGTCCACCACTTGGTTCAGGGGTTGCCACCATGAGATGCACTAACAACCTTGCGGCCACAGCTCTGGACAGCTGCTTCAACAATGGAGGTGGAGAACATGGCCCATTCAGACTCCATGTCCCCAGACTCCCTCAGAATGTGGTTGAAGTTCTTCCGGAGGTGGGAGTTGAAGACCTCCCAGACAGGGTTCTCAGCCAGACATTCCCAGCACACCCTCACTATACGTTTAGTTCTACCAGGTCTGAGTGATGTCTACCCACGCCATCAGATTATTCTCATCACCAGGTGGTGATCAGTTGACAGCTCTGCACCTCTCTTTACCCAAGTGTTCAAGACATGCGGTCACAGGTCTGATGACACAATAATAAAATCAGTATCGACCTGTGACCTAGGGTGTCCTGGTGCCAGGTGCACATATGGGAATCCTTATGCTTGAACATGGTGTTTGTTATGGAAAAACTGTGGTTGGCACAGAAACCCAGTAACTGAACACCACTGTGGTTCAGATTGGGCAGGCTGTTCCTCTCAATCATGACCCTCCAGATTTCACTGTGGTTGCCCATGTGTGCATTGAAATTCCCCAGTAGGCCTGTCACAATACCATGGCCAAGGAGGAGGCAAGATCTTCAATTCCAATTTTCCAATTATTTTATTTCGATAACTTACAGATAAATAGTTCCAGAAAACATCCGACACGATTCTCAGCAACAATCCACAAACGAACGAACACTTGAACGAACCCATCATTATCAATCATCACACCTGTTTTATACTAGCTGGAGATAATTAGGGCTAATCAGCCCCTACCATAATCCCAGGTAAAACAATAAACCTTCCATCGTTTACACATACCCACTAATCTCTAAAATACATAAATATTTTCCAAACTATACAATATAAATAACATATAATAAATAACAATCAATAACAACAACAACAATATAAATAATTCAATAAATAATTCAAAACCCTTATTTACAAAGCTAAACCACCCCTCTAACTTACCATGCATGCTTCCTTCCTGCTGGTGTCCTATATAAGGCCCTCAACCCCTAACGGAGTCTTTTGCCCAGACACCCACAGGAAGCATGCTGGCAAAGGTATGTGAAATAAATTATCATCAATTATTTTACCAAATACTTAACCATACAATTATCTCCCAAGGGCATTCAAATTAAACAAAAGACAGATCCCAAAATAATGTGTGCAACTTTTACAAACAATCATAATAACATTTACCATATTATAAATACAACACAATCACATATACAACAAGTCATACAGTGGTGACACTCCATCGTCACAAGGCCAATGGAGTCTCCAAGAGGCGCACTCTCCAGCAGCCCAGTCAGAGATTCCAAAAAGGGTAGGTACTCCGAATCATCATTTGGTGCATAGGCACACATGATGGTCAGGACCCATTTCCTAACCCGATGGGGCAGGAAAACAACCCTTTCGTCCACCGGGGAGAACTCCAATATCGAGGCATCAAGGCAGGGAGGATACAAAAATGCCCACCCCTGCCCATCGCCTCTCACCAGGAGCAACTCCAGAGTAGGCCAAGCTCCAACCCCTCTCCAGGAGACTGGTTCCAGAGCTGGAGCTGTGCACTGAGGTGAGCCCAACTGTATCTAACCAGTATCTCTCAACCTCATGTACCATTTTCCAGCTTCTTCCCCTCCAGAGAGGTGACATTCCACATCCCAAAAGCCAGTTTCGAAAGTCGGAGATCAGACTGTGAATGTCTGCTTTCGACCGCCACCTGATCCGGATAGCACCAGACCCCCATTGTCTCTCCTGCAGGTGGTAAGCCCACTGAAAGGCAGACCCATATAACTCCTTTAAGCTGAGCCCAGCCATGTCCCATGGACAGAAACCCGGCCACCAGGCACGAGCCATCGAGCCTCTTCCCCAGGCCTGGCTCCAGGGAAGGGCACCGGTAACCCCATCCCGGGCGGGGTACACTGAATCCTTGATTTATTTATTTTTTATTCATCATGGGAGTCTATTGGATCCCTCTTAGTCTGGCCCTTCACCCAGTACCAGTTTGTCTTGGGAGACCCTACCAGAGGCAAATTGCCCCAGACAACACAGCTCCTGCGATCACTAGGGCACCCCCCCCCCCCGCCACCACCACCACTGTTGTGTTGGGTTCTTTTATAAATAAAGACTGCTGCTTTGGGTGAACACGGAGCCTCCTTTATTGACTGGCTGCAACACATTAACACACAAACTCCGCCATATGTTGTCAGGATGTTGTCAGGTGTACAGCATGATAGAGAATACTCTATCATGCTGTACACCTGACAACATCCGGTCTGTGTCGCCCCCCTAGTGGCTCCTCATATGTAATGCCTAGATTACACCACATCCCCCTTACTGAAGCTAGGTTGACCCCTTTTAGCTGAAAACACAAAATACATTTTTATATGAGATCTTTTTCCGTTCCCTTTTGTCAACTAACTATGACAGCATAAATTTAACACATCACCCCCTTTAACAAATCTGTAACATTTCTTTTTTTTTTTCACACTGTTGCCATGTAAGAACATATTATGCAAAGGCCTCTTATTTTCTATTTAAGGAAGGCATTTTTAGAACTCAACTCTGCTTTCACGAATATTAACATGCAACTCTACAGATCCAGTCTCTTTGGTTTTATCACTTCTCTACCAGACCTGGTTCTAACAACACCTGGTGTTTCCTGTGCATTGGGCTCAGAAACAGTTTCTGTAGGAGTGTCTTTTCCATTTGACTGGGTCCGTTGTGGTTCCATCTCAGTCTCTGGTATCGACATAGGCACAAGATGAGTGCGGTTCCTCCTGATTGTCCCTTGTTGTCCCCACTGATGACATAGGACCGTGGAGTTTTGTGGACAGATGTCACTGTGCCCTGTGCTTTCGCATCTGTAATCCAAACAGAGTTTCCGGGTAACAGTTTATCCAAATCTCTCGTTCTGTGTCTTCTGTTGAAACATTCTGTTTGCCTCATCCGTCTCTCCTTTTCCATGTGACGAATTTCTTGCAGATTCGGCACGCATGGCTGCAAGGCCTCTGGAAGCATTGGCAGGGTGGTACGAAGCCTACGCCCCATGAGAAGCTGTGCTGGGCTGTAGCCATTTGCCAACGCTGTGGTTCTGTAGGCTAACAGTGCTCGGTATGGATCACTGGCTTTCTTAATTAGGTTTTTGACTGTTCTGACAGCTCTTTCTGCCTCACCGTTACTTTGGGGGTACCTGGGACTACTGGTCACGTGCTCAAAACAGTACTCCTTTGCAAAGTCTTCCATTTCCTGACTTGCGAACTGCGGGCTGTTATCCGTGATCAGTATCTCTGGTATTCCGTGACGTGCAAACATAGACTTTAAATGCACAATGACATTGGCAGAGCGAGTTGGGCTGAGCTGGGCAATCTCTATATACCTAGAGAAGTAGTCCACTAATAACAGGTAGTTTTTGTCTTGTAGCGTGAACAAATCAGCTCCCAACTTCTGCCATGGCCTTTCTGGTAAATCTGTGGGCATTAAAGGCTCTCTCACATTAACTCTTTCCTGTATGCACTGTCTACATTTGAGTACAACTTCACTGATCTGGTTGCTTAAACCTGGCCACCATACAGCCTGACGGGCGCACTCTCTGCATTTAACCACCCCCTGGTGGCCCTCATGTATCTTATCCAAAACTGCATTTCTCATGTTAGCAGGGATAACTAACCTCGTGCCTCTCAGTAGTAGTCCGTTATGCACACTCAAAACGGCTCTCTCAGACCAGTAGTGCTTCACCGCTCCCTGTAGCTGGTTACGATCCGGCCAGCCTTCTGTGCAGTATTTCATGACTTGTGAACAGACGCTGTCGGACTGCAGTTGCTCTTGGAGATCTGCAAGATATTTGCTGCTTGTAGGGAGTCCCTCTAGCACAGAGTCAACATAAATGTTAGTGTCCTCCATAAGATCTGTGTCTGTGTGAGTAACACTGTTTGTGAGCGGTAAGCATGAGAGCGTGTCGGCAGTGGTGAGACTTTTGCCCGGGATGTGCTTTATAGTGTATGAGTACCTCATTAGGCGCATACGAAATCTCTGTATACGCGGTGGAAGCGCATCCAAAGCTTGTCCTCCCAGTAGACTCACTAGTGGCTTATGATCAGTTTCTAGTTCAAAGTGCAGACCCAGGATAAAGTCATTGAATCTTTCGCAGGCCCACGTGAGAGCCAGCGCTTCTTTTTCCAGCTGGGCGTAGCGCTGCTCTGTAGGTGTCAATGATCGAGAAGCGTAAGCAACTGGTGACCACACGTCTCTCTCCTTCTGTAGCATGACTGCCCCCAATCCGTATGAAGAGGCATCTGCAGATATTTTCTGTGGTTTGTTTGGGTCATAGAGCTGCAATACAGGAGCAGAGGACAGTTCTTGTTTGAGATTACAAAACGCATTTTGTTGTTCATGCCCCCAGTACCACATGTTCTTTGTTGAAAGCAAGTCTCTCAATGGTTTGTCCTTTTCAGAAAGGTTCGGAATGAACTTCCCCAGCTGGTTCACCATTCCGAGAAAGCTCCTGAGCTCACTCACGTTGCTTGGCTCTTTCATGTCCTGAACAGCTTGGGTTTTGTCTGGATCTGGCCTCATTCCTTCTGCTGAAACAATAAACCCAAGAAATTTGACCTCTCTTTTGCCAAACTCACATTTTGACATATTCAACGTAACGCCGGCTTTCTCCGCGCGCTTCAAGACAGCGTGCAGTCTTGCATCGTGCTGCTCCTTCGTGGATCCCCAGACCAGGATATCGTCCACGTGACAGACGACTCCGTCGAGACCCGATGTAACCTCTGTCACCATCATGTTTTGGAAATGTTCAGGAGCACTGGAAATACCAGATGGCAAACGGTTGAAGTGGTATCTGCCAAATGGCGTAATGAATGTGGTGAGAAAGGCCGACTCTTTAGACAGTGGTATTTGCCAAAATCCCATATTTGCATCAAGCTTTGAAAAATACTGAGCACCTGTGAGCATGCCTAGCGTTTGGTCCACAGACGGGAGGATGTATCTTTCGCGACACACTGACTCGTTTAAAGGTGTCATGTCCACACAGATACGCACCTTTTCTTTGTCCTTTTTGGGAGCTACAACCATGCCACAGCACCAATCTGTTGGCTGCCCCACGCGACTGATGACTCCCAACTTTTCCATCCTCTCGAGCTCTTCTTTCACTTTACCCATGAGCGGCAGTGGCACACGCCTTGGCACCTTGAGCGAAAAGGGCTTAGCATCAGGTTTCAGTTTAATTGTGTATGGCTTTTGAACAAGCCCAAGTCCATCGCATAACTTGGGGTACGCTTTTCTCACTGTCTCTTGGTCTATAGTGTCAACTCTGGCAATTAGTTTCAGTCTCACGGAAGCTGTTCTACTCAGTAGTGCTATGCGCAGATTTTTGACAATATAGATTTTCTCAGTAGCGCTCTTGTCACCGTATGTAATAGTCTCTGTCATAGACCCCAACACGGTTAGTGCAGTTCCACCCGGTCCGTAGAGTGGTTTTTGTGCCTTTTCCAACTGTTCATTTTTCTTCTTGAAGATTTCAAATGTTTGGTCAGAAACCGCTGTGACGTCCGCTCCGGAATCTAACTTAAAAGTCACTTTATTTCCTCTCACGTTTATGTCTGCCAGCCATGGATCCTCCCCTAGATCCACTTCACCCAGAAAAAGTCCATCTGCATTGTCAGTGACCTCATTCACAGTTGGGTTGGACCTACAGACTCTAATATAGTGTCCACGTTTTTTACAGTTATGGCATTCCGCGTTTTTAGCTGGGCACTGTACTGCTGCATGTGCTGGTGCTGTGCCACACTTGGAACAAACTTTACTGTCTTGTTTTGTCTGCTGAGGCCTTGAGGACTTAATCTGTTTTTGTTCCTTGATTATGAACTTGTTTGGCTTGGCTTTTCTGATGTGTACCGCATCCACGGCTGTTCTGTTAATGCTAGTTTCACCTCTTAGGTCAGTTTGTTGTCGTTTTATTTCTTCAGATTGTCTTGCCGTTGTTATAGCTTTAGCTAGGGTAAGATCTTTGTCAAGCTGCATTCTTTCTGACAGCGACGAATCTTTCAGACCCACTACAAGCCTGTCTCTCAAGAGGTCATCATGAAGTGCACCGTACTCACAGTTTTCTGCCAGCGCGTAGAGTGCTGTTATGAACGAGTCTACTGGTTCTGCCGGCTGTTGCACTCGCTTGTTGAATTTTGCTCGTTCATAAATCACGTTCTTTCTGGGAACGGAATGTCTATCAAAGGCTGTTTTAACGGCATCGTACTGCTGGCGCTGCACACTCGTTAGCTCGAGCCCTCTTAGCACGTCGTCAGCCTCATCTCCCATGCAATAAACCAGCGCATTTACTTGGTTCGCCTCAGCTGAGTTATTCAGGTTACTTGCCAGTCTAAAACGCTCAAAACGTCTTATCCACTTTTCCCACTCTTGGGGTCTCGCAAAGTCGAAGGGCTCCGGTGGTTTAATGGTGAAGGTTGCCGCTGGAGTAGCCGCCGCCATTACTGGATCAATTGGCGCAGCTGCAGCTCTTTGAACTTCGTCTGGTGTAGCCGCTAGCCGGTTGCAAAGCTGACTTTTCTCACCTCAAAGCGCACCAACTTCTGACACCATGTTGCGTTGGGTTCTTTTATAAATAAAGACTGCTGTGTTAGTGCAGTTCTACACAGCCATCATCGAGTCCATCCTCACCACCTCCATAACCGTGTGGTACGCAGGAGCCACTGCCAGGGACAGACTAAGGCTGCAGCGCGTCGTGCGCACTGCTGAGAAGGTGATCGGCTGCAAGCTCCCATCTCTCCAGGATCTGTACATCTCCAGGACCCGGAGGCGTGCTGGCCGGATCATAGCCGATCCCTCACACCCTGGTCACGTACTGTTTGCCCCCCTCCCCTCTGGTAGAAGACTTCGGTCCATCCAGACTAAAACCTCCCGTCACATGAACAGCTTCTTCCCCTCTGCCATTAGACTGCTGAACACTAAGTGACTCTCGTGCACCATGTACAGCAGCTCAACCAGACTCATGTCAATCATCACTGTTTTCTTCCTGCATTACCGACTGCACTATATAGTTCTCCACAGTATCTGCTGCTGGCTAATATATATTTTAACTGTTGACCAGTATCACTTAATCTTATCCTACACTTTATTACATGTATAGTTTATTTCTCTTATCTTATCATGTTTAATGTTGCAGCATTGTACCGAGACAAATTCCTAGTTTGTGTACTACATGAACAATGGCAATAAACCTGATTCTGATTCTGATTCTGATTCTGCTTTGGGTGAACACGGCGCCTCCTTTATTGACTGGCTGCAACACATTAACACACGAACTCCGCCATATTATTCTCTATCATGCTGTACACCTGACAACATCCGGTCTGTGTCACCCCCCTAGTGGCTCCACATATGTAATGCCTAGATTACACCACAACCACCACCACCACCACCACCACCACCACCACCACCATGATAAGGTGGTGATCCATGGGGGGGATTTTTTTTTTTTTGTTAATAAAATCAGTCTGTTTTGGTGGAAAAACAAGAAATACTTAACACCACTGTAATGAACCAATATCCATCAATTACAGGTGAAGCCACAGTCCAAGAGGATGAAGCAGGGCTGTCTGCGGGTCGATGTGGAGTGGCATCTGGAACACCTGGTTTGAATGTGACCTGACTATTGCTGGGTGCATCATGGTCAAGGTATGAGAAAATGACTGAAGACGCGTAATGGTCCTCTTTGAATACACTGAGTTGGATAAAGGATTAAAAATTAGTTTGACCTCTAATATTTGCAGCTTGAGTTCAGTAGCAGTGCAGTGGGATTAAAAAAAACCTCTGAAATTAGCAGGTGTCAAATAAAAGCAGATTTGACAAATTAATCATTAATTACTTATTTCTCAACTCTTGTTTTCAGAAACCCATCAAACACAATCTGCAGACACCCTGCTTTATTAATATGCAAGTTGTTGATTTATGAGGGAAACACTGCATATTTAAGAGGAAAATCATATTGCATTACAAATCTACATACAATATAATCATCACTGCAGTCTGTTTTAATGAATGTTAATTAACCCTCAGGCACCTTAAGTCTGCGTGTCCACCAAATGTGTTTTTTCCGCTCTGGGCGATGGTTTTGTATTCATTCTCTATGTAGTCCAGCGTTTACAGTGCTGAGCTCCCTCGGTGCTGAAATGCTTTGAGCGGTGGCTGTTTTTTTGTTGCGGCGCTCAGCGTTGGAAAAAAGTTCAACTTTTCAGACTGCAGCTGAGCTCTTCAATGTCAGACCTTTTTAAGCAGCCAATCAGAATTAAGGAAGGGCGGGACATGGGATGCCAATACAGTCTCTACTCAGACTCCTGTTTTCCATGCCATCATATTTTACATCCAGAGCTGCTAAAACACATTTCCTGTCCATTGTTATTTAGAGACTGCTATTAAAAAATAAGCAGAAAGTCTGATCATAGGAAAAGCGGAAGTACTGAGCTGAGGGTGACAAGCTGTAGCTGGGATACAGGGCACAGACCCCCCCCCCCCCCCAGATCGCACTGCACAAACGCTGAAAAAAAAAATGCTCAGAGCAGCCGGGCGACAAAAAAACACGTTTGGTGGACACGCAACCTTAATCATATTTTACTTGTTTTTTATTGTTCACTTTTTGATAATTTTGGTTGTGTTCTTGCATATGTTATGAATTTTGAAACGATTGTGTATTTTTGTTTGATCTTGTTATTTTCTGCTCATCTTCTACAGTAAGTCTAAAATACACTGTATACAAGCAAGTGTTACACATGCTGTGAAGTGCAAAAAATGTGCCGTTAAAACTCATTTAAACTGCACTTCCATTAAAGCACAATACATGCATTTTATATCTGGGTGTCAATTTGGCCTTTTGCCTTGGAATTGATCATTTTTACTACTCTCCACCAGATGGCGACATTTTTTAATCATATTTGTCAGAAGGAGAAAAAAAATGCCATTTCCTCTAGATGGCACTGTCACAACTAGGGTTCCAACGATTACTTGAATAATTAGAATAATTCCCTCAATTCAAAATCTATGCTTTGATGTGCCATTTAATGTAGCACTTCCAGTCTGTATGACCTTCTTCTGGTCATGCTACGTAAACAAGATGCAACTTTGTTTAATGGCGCCATATCAGAGGGACATAGTGATGGGCCGCCAAAGAGAACGAAAGTTAGAAAAACAGCAAAAGTATCTCAAGTCCGGGATCAATTCAAGCTCAAACTGAAGGAAAATATTGTGCAGTGTGTACATGATAAAGCCGAGCCACGAGCTAGCATCCTACAACATCAATGTTACAGTGTTTTGGCAGGAAGCATCCCACATCATGCACAGCCAGTGTACCCAAAACAAGGTACGTGATTAAGATTTTAAATTAAGATGAATAGAATGTAGTCAGCTATGCTAATTATGCTGTATGACCAAAGAGCATATAGCCACTAAATGGAACTTTATTGTTTAACATATTGTTTAACATTACGTTCTATGCAATAAACATAGCAATAAGCAATGCAATAAATGTCTACCGTTGTTATTGAGTGTTTGGTACAATTACTGCTGTTCTTTAGGAAAGAAAGTTCCACACATGTTGATCAATGCAAGTTTCTTTAAAAAAAGTATCAGATTATTCAAGTAATCCTCTATTAGAGTGGGTGATTACTCGAGCCGTAAAATAGTCATTAGCTGCAGCCCTAGTCACAACCCCCCTGGATGCTAACAACTGACATGTCAGTTCCACAGAGTTTGGGTTTGTCATTACAGGTATCGTCACTTCCTGTTTTGCTGTCTGTCCATGTGGTTTGCTCTCCTCACTCTCCTGAGGTTTTTGCTTTTAATTGTATTTTAACCACTTTTTTCCATCTACCGTTAGTTCTTATTTCTGTTTATCAAGCCTCTTGCACCTGTGTGCGCACTCAGTGTCACCCAATCACCCTCTTTAACCTTCTGTTCACCTTTCTTCTGTGTTTTTGTTAGCTTCGGGTTAGCCACTAGCTATGGCTACTAGCTCTCCTTCCTCTCCTCCTCTGGTGTGCTCTCTCTGTCAGATGTTTAGCTACACCTCTGCCTCTTTTAGTGATAACGGTAAATGTAATATATGTTGTCTTTTTGAGGCGCTCGAGGCAAGGTTGTCTGATTTGGAATCCCGGCTCCGCTGCATTGAAACACTGTCTGTGCCAGTTACTCTCAACGGATGTCCCCTAGCTACAGCGGAGCTTGCTAGCATAGGCCTTGTTAGCGGTCCTCCGGCTCTCCTCAGCAGCGAGGAGACTGGGTGGGTGACGGGGAGAAGGAAGCCTAGATGCAAAGCCCAGGTACACCTCCAACCTGTTCACGTTTCTAATCGTTTTTCCCCGCTCAGCGACACACCCGCTGAGGAAAAAACTCTGATCATTGGCGACTCTGTAGTCAGAAACGTGAACCTAGAGACTTCAGCAGCCATAGTTAAATGCATTTCTGGGGCCAGAGCAGGCGACATCGAGTCAAATTTGAAAATGCTGGCTAGAAGTAACTGTAAATACTCCACAATAGTTATTCATGCTGGCATTAATGACATCTGTCTCCGGCAGTCGGAAGTCACAAAACTTAATGTAGAATCGGTGTGTGACTTTGCCAAAACAATGTCGGACTCTGTAGTATTCTCTGGGCCCCTCCCCAATCTGACCAGTGATGACATGTTTAGCCGCTCGTCATCCTTGAACCGCTGGCTGTCTGTGTGGTGTCCTGCAAACAACGTGGGCTACATTGACAATTGGAGCTCATTTTGGGGAAGACCTGGTCTTATGAGACGAGACAGCGTCCATCCCACTTTGGATGGTACGTCTCATTTATCTAACAATCTGGCATCTTTTTTATCCAAATTTCCAAAACCTTGACTACTCAGAGTTGGCACCAGGAAGCAGAGTCGCAGTCTTACACGCCTCTCTGCAGCTCCTCTTCATCCGCCACCCCTCAACTTAGCCCCTGTCTACCCCATCAGAGAATCACTGTCTGCTCCCTCCAAAGTAAATAAAAATATAATATATAAGCATCCCAGAGTGATTAAGCAAAAAATTGGTAAAACTTAAATTAAACATGAAGCCTCTAAATTGAATGATTTGGCCTCTGTTCCTCCTCATAATTTAAAAATTAAATGTGGTTTATTAAATATTAGGTCTCTAACTCCCAAGTCTCTGTTAGTCCATGATCTGTTAATTGATCATCAGATTGATTTAATATCTCTTACAGAGACTTGGTTAGGGCAAGAGGATTATGTTGGTTTAAATGAATCAACTCCCTCTGGTTATTTAAACTGTCAAAATCCCAGAAGTTCTGGTCGTGGAGGAGTAGCAACAATTTACCATTCCAAACTATTAATTAATGTAAAGCAAAAAACACCTTATAATTCCTTTGAGGGCCTGGTCCTCAGTATTGGGCACTTTAGCAATTTTAGGTTAAACCCAATTTTATTTGCCATAGTTTATCGTCCTCCATCAACCTACTCAGAATTTTTATCCGAATTTGCTGATTTCTCAGCTGATTTAGTGTTGAAATCAGATAGAATAATTATAGTAGGGGACTTCAATATACATGTAGATGTAGATAGTGACTGCCTTAATGTGGCATTTAATTCAGTATTAGACTCGATTAGGTTTTCTCAGAAAGTAGGAAATTCTATTCATTATCTCCACCATACGTTGGACCTTGTTCTGACATATGGCATAGAAATAGAAAATCTTGTAGTGTCTCCTCATAACCCTGTACTGTCAGACCATTGTCTGTTAACCTTTGATTTTACTATTTCTGACTATTTGGCTCCTAAAGAAAAATATTATTACAGTAGATGCCTCTCAGATTATGCTGTTACCAAATTTATGCAGATTGTTTCCTCTATGCCATGTGTCAACACAATGGAAACTAGAAAAGCACTCGGAGAGCGCAGACCTCCGCCAAGCGCCACAGTTCCCCCCATACAGTGTTTGTGTGTACGTTGTCAGATTCGTTGACCATGAAAACATCTGAGTAGCAATTGGATTCACAATGATAGGATTAGTGGTTCAGTAGTAAAAGCATTACCTCCTTGGCAGAGGTAATGAACTGAAGTGTTGGTGTTGTGTCCATGTCCTGCATCTGCAAACTCCCAGGCTGGGGGCGTTGCAATTGAATGAATGAATGAATTAATCTTTATTTTGAATAGATTAAGAGTACAGGTTAAAAGAAAGTGAATAATATAACAAAGGGGGTAATAAAATCCAACAAGGTCAAATTAGACAATAGTTCCTCTGATTATACAATTCAACATAAGTTATCCGAAATATGTGATGGCTGAATCCGCAGCTTATATTGCCCACCCATGTTCCATCCAAGAATTCAAAAGAAAAAACAAAAGAAGTCATGACACAACTGCGTACAACCCACAGGCCAATGGGTTATGCGAGCGTTTTAGATCACTGAAAGCAGCACTGAGGGCTTCACTGACGGATGCCAATTAGGTAGACGGGTTGGCGTGGGTTTTATTCAAAATTCAAACGTTTATTTCAAACTCAGGGTTCATATTAAGTGCAGAACTAAAAGGAGTAGAAAATAAATAAATAAATAAATAAAAGTATATACAGATTAGCAGACAGTCGGCGGTCTTGTAACAACAATAACATACAATATTGGACTCAGTATAAAATGGAACGCCACCACTTCCAAATGCTGGAGTGAAGGCTGAGTGACGAGTTGACAATTACTGATATAAGATGATTGTTACATGGCAGCAACCTTCTCATCAAACTGTAAACATTGTTACGTATCAACTCGCCAAAAGACGGAATGTTCACAGACACAAACATCTTGCTTGCACTCGACCTTCGTGGTACATCTAATCTTTATCTTTACTGGGGTTGCGCTCCGCGGCCAAAGATGATTTGGAAACTTCCCCGGCAGAGAGCTTCTTTTTGCGGAGCTACTATGGCTGACCGGGGAATTTCTGCCAAATAATCCAGCGACGGACAGCTGGCCGTCTGAGCTTTTGCAGCGTTGCGCAAACACAGGCACACAGCACGCTGCCGAGCAGCTTGTTTTTGCGCAGCGCCTATGGCTGGCCGGGGAATTTCTGCCAAATAATCCGGCAGCGGACAGCTGCCCGTCTCAGCTTTTGCAGCGTCGCGCAAACACAGGCACGGTGGCGGGCCCAGCCCACCAGTGTTTTCCGTGTGCTTTTGTGCCTAAAACGTTGAAGAACGCGGAGTTTATGTTGGTCAGACACGATGACCAGCGCCCTCCATTGCGCCTGCGCACATGTTGAAAATAGCCGTATGTCACAGTGTTAAAGAATGCTTTAAAAAATTCCTGTATCCAGACGGTGATCCGGATCATCCCCAAAATTTAATCAGTTCTTCCTTGTACCATTTCCAACAACGCCTGAAAGTTTCATGGAAATCCGTCCAAGACTTTTTGAGTTATCTTGCTAACCAACAGACAAACAGACAGAAAGACAGACAAACACACAGACAAACCCCGGCAAAAACATTACCTCCTCCTGGCCTTTTCGGCCTGGCGGAGGTAATAAGCTATAGACAGCTTGCTCCTTCTGTAATTGATAACATGGTGGATAGTGTTACAGCTTCTCTGCTTCAGACTCTAGACTTGGTTGCCCCCTTAAAAAAGAAAAAGTCTAATAAGAGATTTCTAACTCCTTGGTTCAACACAGAAACTAATAGCTTAAAACAGAAGACTCGTCAATTAGAAAGAAAATGGCACTCCACTAATTTAGATTAAATCTATTTAGCTTGGAGAAATCATCTTTTAATTTATAAAAAATCTCTTAGAAAAGCTAGAACGAGTTATTATTCTGCATTAATAGAAGAGAACAAGAATAATCCCAGGTTTCTTTTCAGTACTGTAGCCAGGTTGACAAACAGTCAGGACTCTGTCAATCCTAGCATTCCCTTAGAGCTTACCAGTCAGGACTTTATGAATTTTTTCGATAATAAAATTTCATCCATCAGAGATAAAATCAATCAGATTCTTCTCACAGTTAACTTATATACAGTAACTACTACAACTCCTTCAACTGATGTCTGTCTTGATGAGTTTACTCCAATCAACCTTTGTGAGTTAGATAAAATAGTTTCCTCATGCAAACCTTCAACTTATCTTTTAGACCCTATTCCTACCAGATTATTTAAAGAAGTCTTCCCAGTTATTGGTAGCTTTATTCTTCATATAATCAATTCTTCATTAAATTTAGGCCATGTACCGCAGGCTTTTAAAACTGCTGTAATTAAACCCTTACTCAAAAAGCCAACGCTAGATCCAGGAGCTTTAGCTAACTATAGACCAATCTCTAATCTCCCTTTCATTTCAAAAATCTTAGAAAGAGTTGTTGCTACGCAATTATCTGACCACCTTGAAGAGTTTCAATCTGGGTTTAGAATCCATCATAGTACTGAAACAGCCTTAGTGAAGGTCACTAACGACCTCCTCATCGCATCTGATAATGGACTGGTTTCTGTACTTGTCCTTTTAGAACTTAGTGCAGCTTTTGATACTATCGATCATAATATTCTACTTGATAGATTAGAACACTATGTTGGACTTAATGGAACTTCATTGCAATGGTTTAGATCTTATTTATCTGATAGGTTCCAGTTTGTTCATGTCAATAATGAGTTTTCTTTCAACTCAAAGCTTAGTCATGGAGTTCCACAGGGATCTGTACTAGGCCCTACTCTTTTTAATTTATATATGCTTCCGTTAGGCAACATTATTAGAAAGCACTTTATACATTTTCATTGTTATGCAGATGATACACAATTATACCTGTCAATGAAGCCAGATGATAGTAATCAATTAGCCAAGTTAGAAGCCTGTCTTAAGGAAATCAAAGCTTGGATGACTTGTAATTTCCTGCTATTAAATTCAGATAAGACTGAAGTCATTCTTGTTGGTCCAAAAAACCTTAGAAATACCTTTCCAAATCAAACTTTCAGTTTGGATGTGGTTACTCTTTCTCTTAATAGCTCTGTGAGGAACCTTGGAATTATTTTTGATCAAGATCTGTCCTTCAATTCACATATTAAATTTGTTTGTAAGACTGCCTCCTATCATTTGCGTAATATTGCCAAGATTAGGAGCATCTTGTATCAGTGTGACACTGAGAAACTGATCCACGCTTTTGCTCGCTTGAGATTAGATTATTGTAATTCTTTATTATCAGGCTGTCCTAAAACATCTTTAAAAAGTCTTCAGCTGATCCAAAATGCTGCAGCAAGAGTTTTAACAGGTACTAGAAAGAGAGATCATATCTCTCCGGTTCTGGCCTCCCTTCACTGGCTTCCCATAGAGTTTAGAATTAAGTTTAAAATCCTTCTTCTTACTTACAAAGCTCAAAAAAAAATCAGGCTCCTTTTTATCTGAAAGATCTGATACTACCGTATTATCCTAACAGAGCACTACGCTCCCAAAATGCAGGATTACTTGTAATACCTAGAATCTCCAAAAGTACAATGGGAGGCAGAGCCTTCAGTTATGAAGCTCCTCTCCTGTGGAACCAGCTGTCAATCTGGATTCGGGAGTCAGACTCGATCTCTGTTTTTAAGAAAAGGGCTAAAACCTACCACCTCATGGATCGTCACCTTATCGTGGTGGGGGTGTTTGCGTGCCCCAGTGATCCCAGGAGCTATGTTGTCCGGGGCAATTTGCCTCTGATAGGGTCTCCCAAGACAAACTGGTCCTGGGTGAAGGGCCAGACTAAGAACCATCCAAAAGACTCTCATGATAAATTGTATATCAAGGATTCAGTGTACCCCGCCCGGTATGGGGTTACCGGGGCCCCACCCTGGAGCCAGGCCTGGGGGAGGGGCTCAAAGGCTAGCGTCTGGTGGCCAGGTTTCCACCCATGGGACCCGGCCAGGCTCAGCCCGAAGGAGTTACATGGGTCCGCCCTCCAGTGGGCTCACCACCTGCAGGAGGGATCATGGGGGTCCGGTGCTATGTGGATTAGGTGGCGGTCAAAGGCGGAGACCTTGGCAGACTGATCCCAAGCTTTCTAAACTGGCTTTTGGTACGTGGAATGTCACCTCTCTGGTGGGGAAGGAGCCTGAGCTGGTGTATGAGGTTGAGCGATACCGGCTAGATAGAGCCGGCCTCACCTCAACACACAGCTCCGGTTCCGGAACCAGTTTCCTGGAGAGGGGCTGGAGCTTGGCCTTTTCTGGAGTTGCCCCGGGCGAGAGGCGACGAGCAGGGGTGGGTATTCTTGTATCGCCCCACCTTGCTGCCTCTATATTGGAGTTTTCCCCGGTGGACGAAAGGGTTGCTTCCCTGCGCCTTCGGGTTGGGAAACGGGTCCTGACCGTCATTTGTGCCTATGCACCAAATGATGTTTCAGAGTACCCACCCTTTTTGGAGTCTGTGACTGGGGTGCTTGAGGGTGCTCCTCTTGGAGACTCCATTGTCCTGCTGGGGGACTTCAATGCGCACGTGGGCAATGACAGTGAAACCTGGAGGGGGGTGATTGGGAGGAACGGTCTGCCTGATCTGAACCCAAGTGGTGTTCAGTTATTGGACTTCTGTGCTAACCACAGTCTGTCCATAACAAACACCATGTTCAAACATAAGGGTGTCCATATGTGCACCTGGCACCAGGACACCCTAGGTCGCAGGTCGATGATCGATTTTGTTATCGTATCATCAGACCTGCGACCGTATGTCTTGGACACCCGAGTAAAGAGAGGTGCAGAGCTGTCAACTGATCACCACCTGGTGGTGAGTTGGATCCGATGGCAGGGGAGGAAGCCATTCAGACCTGGTAGACCCAAATGTATAGTGAGGGTGTGCTGGGAGCGTCTGGTTGAGGCCCCTGTCCGGGAGGTCTTCAACTCCCACCTCCGGAAGAACATTCCGAGGGAGTCTGGAGACATGGAGTCTGAATGGGCCATGTTCTCCACCTCTGTTGTTGAAGCGGTGGCCCAGAGCTACGGCCGCAAGGTGGTCGGTGCATCTCGTGGTGGCACCCCCCAAACCAAGTGGTGGACACCAGTGGTGAGGGGGGCCATTAAGCTTAAGAAGGAGTCCTATCAAGCTTGGTTGGTTTGTGGGACTCCCGAAGCAGCTGAGGTGTACTGGCAGGCCAAGCGGAGTGCAGCTCGGGTGGTTGCTGAAGCAAAAACCCGGGTATGGGAGGAGTTCGGTGAGGTCATGGAACAAGACTTTTGGTCTGCTTCAAAGAGATTCTGGCAAACTGTTCGGCGGCTCAGGAGGGGAAAGCAGCTCCCCGTCCACACTGTGTATGGTGCGGATGGGACACTGTTGACTTCTACTGGGGATATCGTCGGGTGGTGGAAGGAATACTTCGAGGATTTCCTCAATCCCACTGATACGCCTTCCACAGAGGAAGCAGGGTTTGGGGACGAGGGGGATGACTCGCCTATCACAGGGGCTGAGGTCGCCAAGGTGGTTAAAAATCTCCTTGGTGGCTGGGCCCCGGGGGTGGACGAGATTCGCCCTGAGTACCTCAAGGCCCTGGATGTTATTGGGTTGTCATGGTTGACACGCCTCTGCAACATTGCGTGGAGGTCGGGGGCAGTGCCTTTTGCATGGCAAACCGGGGTGGTGGTTCCTCTCTTCAAAAAAGGGGACCGGAGGGTGTGCTCCAACTGGGAAGGTCTATGCTAAGGTACTGGAGAGGAGAGTCCGGCCGTTGGTCGAACCTCGGATTCAGGAGGAGCAATGTGGTTTTCGTCCTGGCCGTGGCACATCGGACCAGCTCTTTACCCTCTCGAGAATTCTCGAGGGTTCGTGGGAGTTTGCCCAACCAGTTTACATGTGTTTTGTGGACTTGGAGAAGGCATTTGACCGCGTCCCTCATGGATTTTTGTGGGGGGTGCTTTGAGAGTATGGGGTATCGGGCTTGTTGTTATGAGCTATTCGGTCTCTGTACAACCGTTGTGAGAGTTTGGTTCTTATTGCCAACACTCGGTCGGAGTCATTCCCAGTGAGAGTTGGACTCCGCCAGGGCTGCCCTTTGTCACCGATCCTGTTCATAATTTTTATGGACAGGATTTCTAGGCGCATCCAGGGAATGGAGGGTGTCATGCTTGGTGAACACAGGATCTCATTTCTGTTGTTTGCAGATGATGTTGTCCTGTTGGCTTCATCCAGCAATGACCTACAGCTCTTGCTGGGACGGTTTGCCGCTGAGTGTGAAGCGGCTGGGATGAGAATCAGCACCTCCAAGTCCGAGTCCATGGTCCTCAGCTGGAAAAAGGTGGATTGTCCTCTCCGGGTCGGGGACAGGCTCCTGCCCCAAGTGGAGGAGTTTAAGTATCTTGGGGTCTTGTTCACGAGTGAGGGGAAAATGGAGTGAGAGATCGCCAGACGGATTGGAGCAGCATCTGCAGTGATGCGGACGTTGTACCGGTCTGTTGTGGTGAAGAGGGAGCTTAGTTCTAAGGCAAAGCTGTCGATTTACCAGTCAATCTACGTTCCTACTCTCACCTATGGTCACGAGCTTTGGGTAATGACCGAAAGAACGAGATCGCGGATACAAGCGGCTGAAATGAGCTTTCTCCGTAGGATTGCTGGACTCACCCTCAGAGATAGGGTGAGGAGCTCAGCCATCCGGGAGAGGCTCAGAGTAGAACCGCTGCTCCTCCACATTGAAAGGAGTCAGTTGAGGTGGTATGGGAATCTGATTAGGATGCCTCCTGGACGCCTCCCACTTGAGTTGTTTCAGGCACGTCCCACTGGGAGGAGACCCCGGGGCAGACCCAGGACTCGGTGGAGAGACTATGTCTCCCAGCTGGTCTGGGAACGCCTTGGTATCCCCTCTGAAGAGCTGGAGCAGGTGGCTGGGGAGAGGGAAGTCTGGGCTTCTCTGCTTGAACTGCTGCCTCCGCGACCCGGACCTCCGGAAAAGCGGTAGAAGATGGATGCATGGATGGATGGCTAAAACCTACCTTTTTGATATAGCCTACAATTAGGGAGGGATCATGTGTTTCTGAACCCTCCCTTAGTTATGCTGCTAATAGGTTTAGTCAGCCGGCAGACCTCCAATAATGCACTGGGCCTCACTCCTTTCTTCACTCTCAATGAAATATTTTTTTTTTTTTGCTGGTCATTAACATCTGTTTGTTCTTTCCCATAGATTGAGTCCCCATCGTGCTGTTTGCTCTCTACATGTCTGTTCTTTTCATCTTCTCTGTCCCCTCACCCCCCAGCCAGTCGCAGCAGATGACTGCCCCTCCCTGAGCCTGGTTCTGCTGGAGGTTTCTTCCTGTTAAAAGGGAGATTTTCCTCTCCACCGTGGCCAAGTGCTTGCTCACAGGGGATCGCCTGATTGCTGGGATCTTTCTGCAACTGTGGGGGTCCCCCCTACAGTTGAAAGTGCTATGAGATGACTGTTGTTGTGAAATGGCGCTATATAAATAAAGTTGAATTGAATTGAATTACAAAAATGAACATAAAATTAAATGGTCTGAAACAGCAGCTCTCTGAGGAAGTGATTTATTTCATCTGTTATGTGAAGTGAAGGATACACTCTTCCCCCCACCCTCTGTGCAGAGTGGCGGCAAGCTGATCCACCTGCTGGTTCACGTCTCCAGGCCTCTGCTCCAGATCCCTCACCTTGGCATCCACCTGCAGCGGGACATCAGTGACTCCTTTGGGCCCAACAAGGAGAACCACCTGTCAGTAACCAAACCCAGCACCTCCTTTAAGAATAATCCAACAGTCTGATATTGGAGAATAACTAGAAAATCTGTATTTCCTGAAGAAAATGTGGCGTGAATATTGTAAGCTGAATTGCTTTCTTGAAATGCTAAAAAAGCCTGAAATATCAGACTTAAAAATTAAAATGGCTTAAAGTTAAATGCAAAATAAAAGGTAAACACAGATAAATACTAGCTTAAATGATGAAATGGCCTAAATTTGAACAACTTTAGCATAAAAGTGGAAATGGCAAAGTTGATAAAAGTTAGTTTAAAAATGCTAGCTTAAAAATTGAACTGCCTAAAAGTACAGTGTTGGTATAAAAGCTGACATTGTTTAGTTATACAGAATTAACTTGAAAATGTAAATTAAAAGGTTAAAGATTAAAAAAAAGCCAGCTTAAAAACTAAAATAACAACATTATAAAGTGTTAAGATAAAAGTGAAATGGCTTATAGTCAAATTGGCTTAAAAATCTTAAAAAAAAGCTTAAAGTTTGAAAATGCTAGCTTATAAGCAAAGAATAACTTAAAGTTGAATAAAAATGTTAAAAAAAAAGTTTCAGCGATAAATGGTAGCTTAATAACTAAACTGGTTTAAAGTGTTAGTGAAGCGGCATGAAATAAAGCGGCGTTGGTGAAGGTTTTAAGCAGGTTTTATTAAATCATACCGCCGTCATGAGCTCCGCTCCCGGTGCCGTGCATGCGCGCCGAGAGCGAGTCCAACGGCTCTCGGCAGAGGGACACAAAATGTGTGTGTCCAGCAGCAGTTGAAGAGTGAGAGTGAGAGTGAGAGAATGAGCCTGGATTACAGTGCAGTATATATACCCAACTACAACAATACATAAAAGAGCATTCCCCAGCAGTGGGTATGATCAAAGAGACTGCAGAACAGGCATGAGACATTTGCATTTGAGAGACATACATCACAATAGGCAGATTGCCGGCCTCTGCTCCAGCTGCAAGACAAAGAGGTTACAAGGCACATCTACATATTGATCTCAGTCTCTAGGTCACAGTAAGGACAGGACGCATGAACACAATGCATGAAAGGCACATTAACATCCCAGTAGTGAGCCAGAAGAAGCAGGGCTGCCTGCAGACATTAATACACACATTTCACTGTTCTGTTAATTGCTCTAGCCGAGCGCTGTGTCTGTCCAGTCTGTTGTGGGGGTTACACCAACCCGCCACATTAGCATAAAAGCTCATATAAGTTGAATAAAATTGGCTTTAAAAATGTTAAATAAAAGTTAAAGCTGGAATATGTGCTAGCTTAAAAGTGAAAGTGGCTAAAAGCTTTAACACAGGAAAAAAAATGCTAATTTAAAAGTTAGAATAGCTTAACCTGACATACTGTTAGCATAAAAGTGAAATAATTTAATGTTGAAGAAAATTAGCTTAAAAATTTTAAAAATGGTGAATGCTAGCTTAAAAACTAAAATGGCAAAAACTTGACATGGATTAAAACTGAATAAAGTTAGCTATAAAATCCTAAATAAACATTGACTATCTACCTTATGGGCGCAGTCGGGCATCCGGGCATTTGGCCTACTTCTGGTTAGCAACCCACATGGCAACGCCGTACTAGGTGAAAACAATTCAGTGGCGACCTAGTCCCAGGCAGCTGCCGTGACCCAGTCAAGCTTGTCCAGCCTGTCGTAGTGCATTACATTCAGCTCATCACGTCCTATATCAGGTAATTGAGTGATATTGTGTTAGTTTAATTAGTTGCCACTTGATGGGTCACGTTTTGAAAATGCTAGCCGCCGACACAAGCCTCTCTGTATTGTAAACAGAGACGGACATTTCGTCTATGGAAATGCATGACTGATTCCCTTTTCACCCAACAATACAGACCTCTCTATGTGCAGTCAGCCTGACTAATTTAACTGTAGACTGTAGTAAATAGTGCAACAAAGGGGCTGGCCATTAATGAAAGAGGTGACAAATACGGTTTCGCCGTATTTTAATACGGGGAAAATGCAATTTTAGCAAATACGGGCGTATTGCCATTTCTGTACGCCAAAAAGAAAAATATACGGGAAAAGAGAACACCTTGTGTGACTCCCACAGCGAGCTGGCAGAGCGCTCAGCGTGAGCAATTACTGATTGTTATAGAAGCACCTCGCACCTTCTGCGGCTCTGGAACAGAGAGGAATCCCGGCGCCAGTAATGCTGCGCCTGATATGTGTGACTAATGCAAATGTATATGCTTTCCTGCTGTCTACTGTGATGCTAATGTGCCATGCATGCATTAGCCGGGTATATAAGTTGACTGCATGAAGCACCCTTTTAAACTTCACTCGTGTCCACCTGCACTTATTTCCATCCAACACAAGCGCACCTAAGCAGTACCTAATCACCTAATCAGTGAACATTTTCTTGTTTAATTATTTCTTTTAAGAATTACTCCTGTGCTGCCCTGATATTTAATGGATTGCTCATGTTACCCATAGGGGCCTTTCCTTAAAAACATTCAAAACATGTAAGAGGGTTAATCATGTTAATATGGGTCGAAGCAAATATGCTTACCAGGGGTGTCGATCAAGTAGCTGTACACGTCCGGCCACTGCACAGCTGGCCACCTGGTCGGGTCATTAACCCATTTTCCGGCTGGTAGCTTGTATGGGCAATCTGTCAGTCCACTTGCTGTCAGTTTCTCCTGATAACGTAGCCTGGCTGACTCATCAAGCTTTTCTATGTAGTCACAGGCCATGACAAAAAGTCAAAACACTGCACTCAACAAGGCTTGGTAACGGGTTTGTTTTCACCGAGTTAAGATGGCGGCGATGTGTTACTAACCGGAAGTGACGTAACGCCCACCGCACCCATTCCTAGCCCCCATGGTGCCTTGCCTGAATTATGTGTGCAACTTCCGGTACTAGTTTAGAACGTGGATTTGTCATTGAAATGGGGCACTTTTCCTTGTTAAAAAAAAACCCAAAACAATGACTTTGGCATCAGAAATGTGGGAAGATGATCTTTTACACCTCAGAAACAGTCATATTGTGGGACATGTGTATCACTTTAGGCCTCACATCTCAGATTAGAACAAAGAACTGAGTCTCCTTGGAGATAACAGGAGGATGTGAAAGTTTAGCCTTTGGTATGCAAGAGACGGCCTTGGGGGATTTCGGGGTGTGCCGAAGACTATGAAAAGGAGGTTATAGGAGCAAAGAGCAAATGCATTGTTACTTGTGATTGAAATGCAATGTCATTGTTACTTGTGATGGAAATGCAATGTGACTGTGAACTGGGAGAGTCCTGGTAAATAAAGGACAAATGCTTCTGTGTTTTTCCTCTTTTCTGCTTTGCTGATGTTGGAAGATGTGAATAAACCTGACTCGTGAGATAGACTCTTCCTCGTCATTTTCACATCTCCACACTGGTGACCCTAAGACGTATCATGGATGAAAGAAGGTCCCCTGGGCCAGCTGAGTCAGGAGCTCCCAGCCAAGCGCATGCCACTACCGTCCAGCTACTGGACTTTTGGCAAGACAACCTGCGCTCCTGGTTCCACTTGGTCGAAGCACAGTTTGCCCTCCGGGGGATAACGGTAGATGACACGAAGTTCTACCATGTGATTGCAAAGCTCGACAACCGCACGGCTCGGCATGTGGAGAGCCTATTGGAGTGACCACCAGCCAACGACAAATACGGCGGGTTGAAGGCTGCGCTTATCCAGCGTTTCACTCTCTCAGTCGAGGAGAGAGCGGAGAGGCTCCTGGCTCTGAACGACTTGGGAGATGACACGCCCATTGACCTGATGGAGAACATGCTGAGGTTGAGGGGCTCAGACGACGACGACTTCATCTTCACCCACATTTTCCTCAGGACCCTACCGTCGGCCACGAGAGCGACCCTGGCCAGTTCGCCGTTGTTGGCCCAGCGGGACTTCCGAGTGCTGGCCCAGGAGGCGCATTGGATTCTCAATGCCAGCAAACAGCGTGCAGCCACCGCAGCAGCGACGGAGTTCGGCGCGGCGGCCGGAGATGGCGGGGGGCCAGAGACGGCGGTAGCAGAATCACCGACGACGGCGGCGGCGGGGGCAAAGGATCGCGGAGGAGACACCCTCTGTTTCTACCATCGCCGCTTTGCAGAGAAGGCACGCAAATGTATACCACCGTGCCAGTTCAAGCGCTCGGGAAACGCCAAGACCAGGGGTCAGCAGCAGCTGCGACCCTCGGGGAGGAGAACAAGCTGCTCTACTTGAAAGATGCATGCTCGGGGAGGCATTTCCTCGTGGACACAGGCTCCCAGTTGAGTTTCATCACACCTTCCTCCGCTGACCGGCTGGCAGTTTCCAGAGGTCCTGGGGTGGCAGCAGCGAACGGCTCGGAGATTAAGACCTTTGGTGAGAGGACTCTGCTTCTGTCTTTACACGGCCGTACATTCGAGTGGACTTTGTCATAGCAGCAGTGAATTTCAATATGTTGGGGGCTGATTTTCTGTGCTCACATGGTTTGTTGGTTGATCTCGCTAACAGGCGCCTGGTTAATGCACTTTCTTTCGATTCTATTCCCTGTACAGCCCGAGTGGCCCCGCCAACAGCACAAGCCAACGTCACAGCTGCAAGCGGTAAGTTCCACACACTGCTCACTCAGTTCCCAGCACTCACGGTTCCCACATTTTCAGCAGCCGTCGCTAAACATGGGGTGGAACATTTTATTACTACCACCGGCCCGCCCGTTTTTGCAAAAGCTCGGCGCTTGGATGCAGCTAAACTGACCATAGCGCGGGAGGAGTTCACCAACCTGGAAAGGTTGGGCATCATCAGGCGTTCTAACAGGCCGTGGGCTTCCCCGCTTCACATGGTCCCGAAAGCTGACGGCTCGTGGCGACCTTGCGGAGATTTCTGCAGGTTGAACAACGCCACAGCGCACGACCGCTACCCAATCCCCCATATCCAAGATGTTTCTGTTCATTTGGCGGGGGCGCGCGTTTTTTCTAAGATAGACTTGGTCCGCGGTTACCACCAAGTCCCAGTGCGCGCTGAGGACATACCCAAAACAGCGGTAATAACTCCGTTTGGTCTATTCGAGTTTTTGCGCATGCCATTTGGGCTTAAAGGCGCTGCGCAGACGTTCCAACGCATGATGGACGCGGTGTAGTGCGATCTCCCTTTCGTATTCGTCTACCTGGACGACATCTTAGTAGCCAGCGCGTCCGAAGACGAACACAAAAACCACCTCACGGCAGTTTTCCAGAGGTTGGGAGAGCACGGTTTAATAATCAACCCAGCGAAGTGTCAGTTCGGGGTGGCGCAGATTGATTTTTTGGGGCATCGCGTCTCTCCAGAAGGAGCGGTCCTGCTACCTGTCAAAGTGTGCGGGGTAACAAATTTTCCCCAGCCACAAACGGTCAGGGCGTTACAGGAGTTTTTGGGAATGGTGAATTTTTATAATCGTTTCCTCCCCCGCGCAGCGCAGCTCATGCAACCACTGTACGCCGCACTCAAAAAACAAAAACCCGCGAATAAAATCGAATGATCCCCGGAGCGAGAGCGAGCGTTCTCGGAAGTCAAGGCAGCCCTGGCCAATGCTGCGTTGTTGGCGCATCCGGACCCAACGGCCCGCATAGCACTCACTACTGATGCGTCAGATGTGGCTATAGGGGCGGTCGTGGAGCAGCACGTAGCCGAGGCTTGGCAGCCGCTTGCTTGGCAGCCGCTTGCTTTTTTCAGCAGAACTTTGCGCGATAGTGAACGTAAATACAGCGCGTTTGACAGGGAGTTGTTAGCTCTCCATTTGGCCATTCGCCACTTCCAGTTCTGGCTGGAAGGACACCGTTTCACCGCGTTCGTTGACCACAAGCCGCTGACTTTCACGATGGGCAAGGTTTCAGAACCGTGGTCAGGCTGGCAGCAGAGACAGCTGGCCGCGATCTCAGAGTTTACTACCAATATTCAGCATGTGGGGGGTAAACTTAATGTAGTGGCAGACTGCCTCTCCCGCGCCGTGGCGGCCCCAGTCCGCGTAGGGATAGATTATGCAGCCATGGCCGTGGATCAGGCTAGCGACGTGGAAGTGCGCGCGCTCCAGTCTGGACCAACAGGGTTAAGGCTGGAGAACAGGGTGCTGCAAGACGGTACGCCCCCCCTAATCTGTGACGTCTCCACTGGACGACCGCGGCCTGTGGTACTGGCTGCGTGGCGTCGCCGCGTTTTTGACTCGATTCATTCTCTGGCTCATCCAGGAGTGCGCGCGTCGGTCAAAATGGTAGGAGAGAAATTTGTATGGCCGAGCCTGTGCAAACAAGTTAAGGAGTGGGCAGCAGCCTGCATGGCGTGTCAATGAGCCAAGGTACACAAACATACGAGAGCTCCCTTGAAGCCTTTTCACATCCCGGCTAAGATGTTCGATCATGTTCACGTGGACCTCATAGGCCCCTTCCCGCCATCACAGGGGTGCACACACCTTCTGACAATGGTGGACCGCACCACGCGCTGGTCGGTAGTGGTTCCACTGGCGTCAACCACAGCCGAGGAGGTGGCGCGTGCATTTTTAACTGCGTGGGTAGCGCGTTTTGGAGTCCCGTCGGACATTACGTCTGACAGAGGCCCTCAATTTGTTTCCGAACTTTGGTCAACAATGGACCGCAGCCTGGGTGTCACAATTCACAGCACAACCGCGTACAATCTGCAGGCTAAGGGGTTATGTGAGCGTTTTCATAGGTCATTGAAAGCGGCCCTCAGGGCGTCACTGACGGATGCAAATTGGGTAGACAAGCTACCATGGGTTTTATTGGGGTTGCGTTCTGCACCTAAAGAGGACTTAGAAGCCTCCCCGGCTGAACTAGTTTTTGAGCAGCCACTTTGGCTGCCCGGGGAGTTTCTCCCAGATAATCCTGTGCCAGATAGCTCCCCGTCTCAGCTGTTGCAGCGTGGCATGGAATCGGGCACGCTGCCTGGCCCCGTTCACCAGTTTCCCGCACGTTTTTGTACCTAAAACTTTGAAAAACGCGGAGTTTGTTTTTGTCAGACACAATGCTCATCGCCCACCGCTGCGGCCACCATATGATGGACCATTTAGAGTGCCGGAAACAGGGAACAAGCATTTTTTGCTAGATTTGGGGGGCAGGAAGGAAAAGATTGGCATTAACAGGCTCAAACCCGCCTTTGTTGTGGTGGACGAGGATGTGCTGTTGGCCAGGGCTCCTCGGCGTGGCAGACCCCCTCGAACAAATTCCCCAGAACACCCACAGGGACTGACAAGCAGTTTTCACCCCCAGACAGCAGCCCCTCCGCATGATGGCGCCGCAGAAGTGGTGAAGCCTGCTTACAGCAGATACGGGAGGAGGCTGAGGCCCAAGCAGCTCGTGGGTTGATGTGTAATGATTTTATCATGACATGCAGACTGTTATTCTGTTGTTTCATCTTAGATGTTTGGGGGGGGGGGGTCATGTGGGACACATGTTTATCACTTTAGGCCTCACATCTCAGATTAGAACAAAGAACTGAGTCTCCTTGGAGATAACAGGAGGATGTGAAAGTTTAGCCTTTGGTATGCAACAGACGGCCTTGGGGGATTTCCGGGTGTGCCGAAGACTATGAAAAGGAGGTTATAGGATCAAAGAGCAAATGCATTGTTACTTGTGATTGAAATGCAATGTCATTGTTACTTGTGAAGGAAATGCAATGCGACTATCGGGATATGGGAAGATGACCTTAAAAAGTGGCCTGGCAGACAGTTAGCTCCTCTGCTAAGATGCTAACACTGTAAACAAATAACAGCTCTGACATATATCAATATCTTCAATGACTTGAATGATATACACACCTCTCGGCGCCACACCAGTAGGCTGCCTTTTGCAACAGCGGCTCGATTCCGAGTTTTGTTTTTTTGTTTTTTTTCTCTTCCTCTCTCTTTTGATCACTTTTTTTTTTCACCCCACTTATATCACGGACACACAGATCGTCCCAAATGTCTCCTGAGCCGGTGGACGGAGCCACTGTTTATAGCAGGATACGATACAACAGGGAAGAGCTGCTAGCATTTAACCGCCACCCGGTCCCACTGGAAAAACTCGACATACCGAGAGAATTGAGGCGAAAGCGTCGCGGCTGCCGGGCTGGAGTAAGGCGGAGGACAAAAAATATAAGGTACAGACCCTCCCTTCCATCTGTTGTCATGGGAAATGTACGGTCGATACTGGGAAAGTTAGATGAGCTAGCGGCTATCTCCCGTTATGATAGCACTTACCGGGAGTGCTCTCTCCTTTTGTTTACTGAGACATGGCTAACTGAACTAGCAGCAGATGCTAACATTGAGCTGGAGGGTTTTCACATGATACGAGCTGACCGAACACCAGAGAGTGGCAAAACTAGGGGCGGTGGAGTGATAATGTATGTTAACAACAACTGGTGCAGACCGGGACATATCACTGTTAAACAACGACACTGCAGCAAAGACATTGAGTTGCTAGCTGTTAGCATGAGGCCTACATATCTCCCGAGAGAACACTCACACGTGATCTGCATTGTTGTTTATGCAAATCCGACGGCAAACGCTGGGACAGCGCGTGACGTCATCCATTCAGTAACCAGCAGGCTGCAGACAGAACACCCAGATGCTCTTCTCCTCATCTCAGGCGATTTCAACCACGTTTCACTGTCTCCCATTCTGCCCACTTTCACCCAGTATGTCACATGCCACACTAGAGACAATAAAACACTGGATTTGTTCTACGCAAACACTAAGGAGGCGTACACCTCATCACAACTCCCCCCACTTGGGAGATCGGATCACAACTTGGTTCATCTCCGACCGGTGTACAAACCCCTAGTGCACAGACAACCTCCGGCCATGCACACTGTGGAGTTATGGTCTGAGGAGACAATGGACACTCTAAAGGACTGTTTTGAAGCCACTGCCTGGAAGCAGCTCTGCGATCCACATGGTGAGGACATCGATGGCCTCATTCACACCTTCACGGGCTACCTCAGCTTCTGTGTGGACAAATCCGTTCCCACCAAGACCATACGGCGTCACTCAAACAACAAACCCTGGATCAACCCTGAGATAAAAACACTTCTGAGAGAGAAGAAGAGGATCTTCAGGTCGGGGAACAGGGAGATGCTGAAGTCCGTACAGAGGGAGCTGAGGAGAAAGATCAGAGAAGGCAAGGACAGCTTCAGGAAGAAGATGGAGGACAAGCTGCAACAGAGCGACATCAGCGGGGTCTGGAGAAACCTCAAAACCATCTCGGGGCTCCAGAATACCTCCCCCCAGGCCACGGGGGGCAGGGAGTGGGCGAACAACCTGAATCTGTTTTTCAATAGATTTGACCAACCGCCCTCCCCCCTGTCTGCACAACAACCACTGCTGCCCCTAAGAAATCAAGTCCTGCTGCCCACTCCCCACTCCACCGACACCCCCCCACTCCCAACACACAGCCCCCCATCCTGACCCTGACCAAGACCCAGGTGAGGACGGAGCTGAGGAAGATCAAGGTGAGGAAGGCGTCGGGACCGGACGGCATCAGCGCAAAGCTCCTCAAGTCCTGTGCAGACCAGCTGTGTGGGATTGTGACGTATATCTTCAACATGAGCCTGAAACTGGGGAGGGTACCACAGCTGTGGAAAACATCTTGTGTGGTACCTGTACCAAAAACTTCCCACCCCAAAGACCTGAACAGCTACAGACCGGTGGCCTTGACGTCCCACTTGATGAAGACCCTGGAGAGACTGCTCCTTGCTCATCTCCGCCCCCTGGTGGAACCAGCGATGGATCCACTCCAGTTCGCCTACCAGCATGGCATTGGGGTGGAGGATGCGGTGATCTTCCTCCTTCACCGTTCTCTGTCCCACCTGGAGAAGCCCGGGAATATGGTGAGGATCATGTTCTTTGACTTCTCCAGTGCTTTCAACACCATCCAACCGATGATCCTGAAGGACAAGCTGCTGCGCGCAGGGGTGGACCAGCACCTGTCATCATGGATCCTGGACTACCTCACGAACCGGCCTCAGTTTGTGAGAACCCGGGACTGTGTTTCCGACACGATCATCAGTAGCACGGGGGCCCCCCAGGGAACGGTGCTGGCTCCCTTCCTGTTCACTCTTTATACTGCGGACTTCTCACACAACACAACACATTGCCATCTACAGAAGTTCTCTGATGACTCTGCGATCGTTGGTCTCATCTCCAACGGAGATGAAGCTGAGTACAGAGGGCTTATCCAGGACTTTGTGGACTGGTGCCATCGGAACTGCCTCCAGATCAACGCGAGGAAAACTAAGGAGCTGGTGGTGGACTGCCGCAGGCATGGGCAGCCCCTCACAGCACCAGTAAATATACAGGGAACAGACATCGAGATGGTGACATCCTATAAGTACCTGGGTATTCATCTGAACAATAAACTAGACTGGTCACACAATACTGACGCACTCTACAAGAAGGGACAGCGCAGGCTGTTCCTGCTGAGGAGACTCAGGTCTTTTGGTGTACAAGGGGCGCTGCTGAAGTCATTCTATGACACGGTGGTGGCATCAGCCATCACTTTTGGAGTGGTCTGCTGGGGCAGTGGCATTACTGCAGCCGATAGGAAGAGACTGAACAAACTGATTAAGAAAGCTAGCTCTGTCCTGGGGCAGCACCTTGATCCGATGGAGGAGATAGGAGAGAGAAGGACGGTGGCTAAACTGTCATCTCTGCTGGAGTCCGAGTTCCACCCTATGCAGGACATACTGGATGCACTGAGGAGCTCATTTAGCAGCAGACTACATCATCCCAGGTGCACAACCGAGAGGTTTCGTAGGTCCTTCCTACCAATGGCTGTCAGACTGTACAACCTAAGCAGGGCTGCTCGCAGAGATAGCAAAAAGACGTAACAAACTAATAGTTTTTTGAATGCAAAAGATGCAATAGACTTACACTATGGTCCTCTCCGGCATACAACTAGGAACATACCGGTCGCTATGGAGGGTGAGAATATGTATGGGCACATAATCATACCATGTAGGATAACTAAATAGACGGTTATGCTGTTTCATCCCACCTAGCAACAATGCTCTGCACTGTGTGTGTTTATATATTTACATATTTATTCCATCTAGCTACAATGCTCAGCACTGGGTGTGTTTATATTTATATATCTATATATTTATTCCATCTAGCTACAATGCTCCGCACTGTGTTTTTATATATCTACATATTATTCCATCTAGCTACATTGCTCCACACTGTGTGTGTTTATATACTCGCATATTTATTCCACCTAGCTGCAATGCTCCGTACTGTGGGTGTTTATATATTTACATATTTATTCCATCTAGCTACAATGCTCTGCACTGTGTTCATATATTCATATATTTATTCCATCCAGCTACAATGCTCTGCACTGTGTGTCTGTGTGTGTGTGTGTATATATATATTTTATAGTAATATGTACATATGTATATTAGCTGCTCTTGCTTGCTTGTTTTTTTTCTTGCCTTCTGATTGTTGCTCTGAGTGTTGCTATCCCTGTGCTGTTGCAATCCTGGAATTTCCCCGTTGTGGGACTAATAAAGGCTTATCTTATCTTATCTTATCTTATCTCCACTGCAATAAAGTTGGTTACATTTTATTAACCCCTTGCACTCCGGTCAATTTCCCTAAAAACGCCAAAAAATAAAGTTGGTTACATTTTATTATCCCCTTTCACTCCGGTCAATTTCCCTAAAAACGCCAAAAAATAACGTGCCCAAAGTAAATCAAAAGCTGTTCTTCAACCCTTTGCAGCATCTTCATGGGGTTGGTCTCATTTAAAAGATAACACTTTGAATTTTTTGGCAAAACAGTCATAATCTCTCTAAGTGCTCCGGTCACTGAGTAACAGTCATCTAAACATACTGAACTTGAAGAAAATAAATTTGGCCTGGGTGTTTTTTTGGATACAAATGCTTGCAAATAACACACAGCTTCAGATCCGGGCTGGAAAATGCAACAGAAATGTAGAACCAAGTGTTATCCAGCTGAGGTCAAAATTTTGTAACAATACCACAAAAAATGAATATATTACACAGCTTTTTTCTCAGGTAGTTCCCAGGCGTTTTTGAACTGTGCCAAATAGCACAGTTTGGAAAAATGTCTGTAACTTTTGAATGATTCAATATAGAAGCTTCATCTTGGGCTTGAATGAAAGGTGACAGACGAACGAGACGCTGGTCCCTTGTTACGGACTCACGGTTCTGGTCTCGCGACCCGGTCAAAACATAATTCCATTATTGCGGTTTTGCGCTTCCATGATTGCGGTTTTGGCGAATGATTTACGACCTTCGTCGTCGGCCTCCGTCGGTCTATGATGACCATGAAAGAGAATCCTAAACGTCTATTCTGCTGGAATAAAAAAAAAAAAAAGCACCGCCTGTAGCTGAACAGGCCGATGCGCGAATGGCAGTCCCTGTCACACAGGTCGCACTTGTGGGTGGTCTCTGTGCTGCTGGGTCTGTGACGGTTCTTCTTGCGGGTCCTTTTTTCATCTGCAGCAGTCAGTCTGTCTTCACCCAGCCTTACACAAAACAGCTTTCGAACTTCTGTGCTTCAATTGGCTCGCTGCATTCATGCAGCGTTGGTAGGCGGGTCCTTCTTGCTAGGTTTTCAGTCATTGGTTCTTCAAGGTTTCAGAAACCCAATTCAAGGCTCTTATTAGTCGAATGAGAGGTCAATCATATCTGATCTGTTCGCGGCTGTGTCTGTAGTGGAAGAACGGAAATGCAGCTTTTTTTTCAGTGCGCTCTAGAATGCAGCGCCCTCGTGTGTCCTAGAGCGCACGAGGGCGCTCCCTCGTGCACTCTAGGACGCAGAGACGTGCCGGTCCATGGTACACAGGAGTGCAACAGGTTAAAAGATGTTAGACATAATCTTAATTTCCCTTCCAGCAGACGTACAATCTAGTCAGAGCCACAAAGAACCACGACACTGTGTTTGGATGTCGTGGTAGCTGTCCATTTGACCATGACAAAATGCTCATGCTGCTGTCATGCCGTGAATGCTTGTTATTTAGCTTAACATGTACAGTCCAATTGTTGAAAATTTTATTGATCTATATTTTATGACCATTTAAAAATTAATTAATGCATGGCGAAGCAGCTAATCTCAAGTCCACATCGTTACACTGCAAAATTGAGCAGTGTAACAAAAACTATTTGATATACTTCCTTAATCATTAGAAAGCAAACCGATAAACTATTTTTATATTGTGGAGGAACAAATAAGTTCAGGCGAGATGCGACGAGCTGGAAGGTTTCAGTTTTATTTCCTCCATCATCATGAGACACACTGTAGCACAGTGCGCTGTGTTGTGCTGTGTGTGCTGTGTGTTTTGTGTGCTGTCTGTGTGTGCTGTTTGTCCTCTGTGTGCTGCTTGAGGCATGTATTGTAAGCTCTTTTATACATGTTATACCAACAAAGAGAAGATAGATAGATAGATAGATAGATAGATAGATAGATAGATAGATAGATAGATAGATAGATACTTTATTTCGAACAAAAAAGTAAAACAAAACAAAATGCATGGCACAGAATGCATGGTACATTTGCATATTGATATACATATCAGTCAATACATATCAATAGCGTGACCAACTGGCGCCCGGACTTCCTCTCCTTAATCCGGGGATGTATAACAATAGTCCATTTTTCTGATTGTCTCCTGGGGGCTCTCTGTCCGTATGCAAATTGTTGTCTGCTTAGTGCAGGCTGGCTGAGTGTGAAGATTGAATGTCCATGTAGATTGTGGTGGGTCACCACACTATATTATTTTACTTCATGCAGTCTTGCAAGAAGTAAAATATCTGTACAATCTGTGACATTCATTCAAGTGAAAACGTACCTGGTGCTCATGTGTCTGTCGTGTGTCTGTACCACCGACCACTACGAATGAACAGTCCTTTTTAATTTTCAGTGGATGATGTACGCATTGCTGTTGAAGCCACAGATTTAGCTGTGCTTGTTTGTCAGGAGCCTCCATTTATCCAGTCTATGGCACAAACATGAGCAGCAGCAGCAAGTACCAGAACTACGCAAAAACATTCAAAAATACAAAAATGACAAGCATGGAAATTAGTTGCCACTTGACTGCAAAACACATGCGGACTACACATTAAAATGAATTTGAATTAAAAAAACCTGCTATTTTATATGCTCATGCTACAGCAGGAATGAGAGGTGAGGAGGCTCCCCTGAGTGAATCAGTCTCCCTGAAAAACCAGGTGCTTCAGTTCCTTGAAAGCAAAAACATAAAAGTTGAAGTGAATGCAATTTTAGCCTGTCATACTTTACCCAGAATAGATAATAAAACAAAGAAATCAATTGTGATGCGCTTTGTGAACAGAAGGGTAAAGAATGACATACTGAGGCAGGCCAGAAAGCTACGGGGAACAGAAGTCTTCCTAAATGAACATTTAACAAAGACTAATGCTAAAATAGCACGGCAAGCACGGATGCTGAAAAGACAAAATAAGATACAGGCAACATGAACAAGAAATTGTAGAGTTTGGATCAAACTAAATGGAACACCTGAGGAAGTGAAGACCATAATAATCAGAGCTCTTACTGACTTAAATAAATATAGATGAACACTGATTAAGAAAATTAAGAGACTATGATAATCCATATCCACACACACGGCAAGAATAGTTCTTTTGTGACATACCATGTCAATATACTTTTAAAAAAACTAAACAAACAAACAAACAAAAAAAACTTATGACTGACTTGAGTAGACATCAATTATCCCCAGTTGGAGGAAGTCATTTGACACAGAGAGAGGAAATTCAAACTCTGAAAATATGCCATTATGTTGAACATAAACTACAAGGGATGGAGAATAATATTGATCCTGATAACCACTTTTTCAATAATATTCATAATCATTGTGAATATTACACTGAAAAGCAATTCAAAAGTCAAGTGCAACTAGACGGTAAACTATCAATAATACACTTCAACAGCAGAAGTCTTAACAACAACTTTCCACAGATTCAGGACTATTTAAAACAGCTGTACAGAAAATTTACAGCTATCACAGTCTCTGAAACTTGGCTTAATGAAGAGCAGACTCCTCTGATGGCAATAGAGGGATATTAAATGTTTCATATTAACAGATCTCAAAAAAAAGGGTGGTGGTGCGGCACTGTATATTGATGACCTGTATAGGTGTAAGCTTGTAAATGGAATGTCCTTTGCACTACCAGGGATTCTAGAATGTGTTACTGTTGAGATTGACCAAGATAAAACAAAAAAAAATAATTATAAGTTGTATATATAGAATGCCGGGAACTTGCATTGAGACATTCAGAGATAAATTAGTTGAGCTGTACAATAATATTACTAGTAAGAAAATGGTTGTAATTTGTGGAGATTTCAATATTGATTTACTAAATCCATTTCAACAAAATGTAATTACAGAGTTCATGAATTCTATGTACAGTATGAGTTTATATCCCACAATAACACATCCCAGTAGAATCACAGTTCACACTGCTACACTTATTGATAACCTGTTTGTTAATATTATTGATAAGAAAATAGAAAGTGGATTATTGATAAATGATATAAGTGACCATTTGCCAGTCTTTGCACTTATTCATGGCCACACGGGGGCCAATACAGAAAAAACTTTAAAATCTTTCAGATACAAATCACAAAATGCAATCAGTTCTTTTAAAGAAGACTTGCTGAAGCAAGACTGGACAAAAGTCTATGTATCAGATGTAAATGAAGCCTATGATACATTTATGAACATTGCAACCACTCTTTATGAAAAAAATTGTCCATTAGTAAAGAAAAAGCTAAAACATAAATTTGTCGACAAGCCATGGTTAACCAAAGGATTACAAAAGGCGTGTAAAAAGAAAAATTTATTATATAAAGCTTTTTTAAAGAAAAAGACAAAAGAAGCAGAGCAGCAGTATAAAACATACAAAAATAAGTTAACATATATAATGAGATGTAGTAAAAGAGACTATTACACTTCCGGTTATGGCTGCCACGTAGGACGGACGTGTCTCGCTCTGCTCTGCTCCTGGAAAAAAAAAAATCGGCAAATAACTCTCTCATTTGGGACAGAACGTATCCCAGCATTTGGGCGAAGATATGTCGGCGAAGCCTAAGGCTGGAAAACCAGGAAAAGGAAAAAGCGAGCCGCCGAAACAGTCCAAATTAACGGACTTTCAGGTCTGTGACGCAGTAAACAAAACTCCATATATGGCGGAGGAGGCTGGCAACGCTGCGATATCTGCGGGGAATGGCGCAGATGCGCTGATGGCTGCCATGAGTTCAATGAGAGCGGACTTTTCCTCTAGATTTGATGGGATTATGACAGCGTTGGAAGGAATAAGAAAGGAATTGGGTGACTGTGTAGAACGAACGGCGCAGATGGAGCTCCGTCTCGCTAGTGCTGAAGATGACGTCACCCGTCTTCAATTAAAGGTGCGCACTTTGGAAAAAAAAAAAAAATCTCTGGAAGATAATATTTTGGATTTGGAATCTCGGTCGAGACAGAATAATTTGAGGCTGGTGGGTCTTCCAGAGGAATCAGAAGGTCGGGACGTATGTTCCTTTCTGGAAAAGTGGATTCCGGAGGTGCTGGGCAGCGAGGAGTTGCAATCAGCAGTGGTTCTGGAAAAAGCACATCGTATTGGCCCACGGAGAGATAAGGGACCGCCGAGGACCTTAATTATGAAGTTTCTTAGCAACAGAGACAGGATGAAGATCTTCAACGCTGCACGAGCTAAAAAAGGAGAGATTAAACACCAGGACCAGCAGGTGCGGTTCTACCCAGATTTGGCCACAGGAATCCAGCAATTGAGGAAGCAGTTTGATCCCGTACGTAAGGAGCTGCGCAACCTTGGGATTCGTCATGGTGTAATCTATCCTGCGAGACTGCTGACCACGTATGAGGGCAGAACCCACATCTTCAAGACCCCAGAGGAGGCGCAGGAGTTCATCAAGAAGATCAAAGAAGAAGAAGAGACTGGTGGGAGCTAAGCATGAACAAAATATAAGGTAGAATAATTAAGCATTTGCACAGGCATCTGACTGACTTGAAGTAAATAGTAAGTTTACAAAATATAGATTGTATTATATATTAAAAAAACAAAACAAAAACAAAACAAAACAAAAAAACTATGATGTACAAAGTTGTTAAAAATTTTGGAGTTAAGTTGGAAAACTACAGAGGAGAGTTAATGTTACGTCATTAAAAGCAGTAGAGTTAGGGTGATTGGGAGGATGAAGAAGGAGTGGCTTAGGCTGTTCCCCGTGGGTGTGGAACGGTCGATGGCTATATCGGGAGACAGAATTTTTCTTTTGATTTTGGGGGGTTTGCCACAAGTGTGGGAAGGGGAAATTTGTTTGTGTGTAGTTTGTAGGATGAGTGTTCAACCACTCATGTTTTTGCTTCTCTGTATGAGCATGTTTACACTGCAAGGTAATCCCAAACTCTCTATTGATCATGGACCAAAGTGTTAATCTTAATTTAACTTCATGGAATTGCAGAGGTCTACAAAATTTAAAAAAACTTAAACAAGTTATGAATAAAATAAAGGACATGGGTTCAAGAATTGTGTTTTTACAAGAAACTCATCTGATAGAGGAGGATGTTAAAAGAATTAGGAGTAGATGGCAGGGAAGTGTATTCACCTCTTCATTTTCATCCCGAGCCAGGGGAGTTATGACTCTCATACATAAATCAGTTCCTTTTCAAGTGAAAAATGTAATTGGAGACAAATTTGGAAGATATGTAATCATTCAAGGTTCTTTGCTATTAGAAAATATAAATCTTGTGAACTTATATGGTCCCAATATAGATGATCAGAAGTTCTTTGCTAATTTATTTCTCATCTTATCATCACTTACAGGGCAACATATAATAGCAGGGGATTTTAATTGTACATTGAATCCAGGTGTGGATAGATCAACAGGACTGGATTGTACGCACATTGGATGTAGGATGACTATTAATCATTTTATGAAAGAATTGAGATTGTTAGATATATGGAGAGAAATGAAACCACAAGTTAAAGCCTATTCTTGTTATTCCAGTACCTACAAGACATTCTCACGTATTGATTATTTTTTGATTTCCACAGAATTAAGGTCCAAGATTCAAAACTGCTTTTATGATAACATCGTGATCTCTGATCATGCCCCCTGTTGTCTAATATATGTAGATAAAAAATTGACAAAGGAATCAGGTAGATGGCAATTTCAGCATAAATGGCTTCAGGATGAGGAATTTGTCAAGTATATAGAAAAACAGATAGACGAGTTCTTTGACATCAATACTACACAAACATCAGCATGTGTAAAGTGGGAGGCTTTCAAAGCTTTTATTAGGGGACATATTATTAGTTATACAGGATCAAAATCTAAGAAGACTCGAGAGGAGAGAGCTAAATTGGAACATAAAATAAAAAGTCTTCAGGAAAAAGTGTATGCAGGAAGTGACCCAAGGTTGGAGAATGAATTACTGATTTTGAGAGCTGAATACGACAAAAAATCAGCGAATAGAGCTGCCTCGAGTCTTCTAAGATTGAAACAATCTTTTTATGAACAAGGTGAAAAATCAGGAAAATTATTAGCATGGCAGATTAAACAATTGGAAATTAAAACACCAATTACCAGTATTATAAGTAACGGACAGGTAGTTATAGATCCTTTAGAAATTAATAGAGCCTTTAGAGATTACTATGAAAAATTATATGATACCAAAAATGAACCTGATTTAACAAAACTAAATGGGTTTTTGAACGAACTATCTATACCGTGTATACCAAATGAAAACAGGGAGATATTGGAGTCTAAAATTAGTCAAGAAGAAGTTGGGCTAGCCATTGATAATATGAAATCAGGAAAAAGTGCAGGACCAGATGGTCTTCCAGTTGACCTTTATAAAAAATTTAAGAATAAATTAATAAAACCTTTTTTGGAAATGGTTTTAGAAGCATTTCAAAATAATAATTTACCATCATACATAAATAATGCCTTAATTATACTGCTGCCAAAACCAGGTAAGCCCTCTAATAAATGTGAAAATATGAGACCAATAAGCCTATTAAACGCCGACCTTAAGATAATCTGTAAAATTTTAGCAAGACGAATACAAGAAATTTTACCAAATATTATTAATCGAGATCAGAATGGCTTTATAAAGGGTAGACAAGGCTTCCATAATGTAAGAAGACTATTTAATATTATTTATTTTAATAAAGAAGCACCGGATACAGCTCTCCTATCATTGGACGCCGAAAAGGCCTTTGATAGAGTTGAATGGCCCTTTCTTTTTGAAGTCCTACAAAGGTTTGGACTTGGAAATAATTTCATAAAATGGGTTCAAATAATATACAATAATGCTACAGCAGAAATCCTAACAAATAACAATATTTCAAAACCAATAAAAATCAATAGAGGATGTCGACAAGGCTGTCCACTTTCACCTTTACTGTTTACTATGGCAATTGAACCTTTAGCGATAGCGATACGTTTACATTCACAAATATATGGAATTAAAGTTGGACCAACAGAACATAAAATCTCCCTGTACGCCGATGATATAATTTTGTTTATGTCGAATCTAAAAAAATCAATTCCAACCTTGTTGAATTTAATAAAGAATTTTGGGGAAATATCAGGATATAAAATAAATAAAACTAAATCTTCAATATTAATGCTAAATGAGACCCAGAGAAATTACCCAGCCCCTGAGGCAAATCAATTCAATGTTGTAAATCAGTTTAAATATTTAGGAATCCAAATTATGCCTAAGCTAGAATCAGTCGCCAGCGTCAACTATGAAGCCTTAATGTCAGATATCAATGAGTTAACTCAGAGATGGATGTCACTACCAATGTCGATGATCGGGAGAATCAATATACTTAAAAGTAATATTTTACCTAAAATACTTTATTTATTTCAATACATTCCCTTATCACCACCTTTAGATCTATTCTCAAGAATAAAAAAAAAGTTAGTGGAATTTATATGGAACAACAGGAGGGCTAGATTACGCCTGTCTTTATTATATTTACCATTTGATCGTGGAGGTCTGAAATGTCCAAATTTTATGTTGTATTATTGGTCGGCACAACTGAGGTCTATGACATATTATTTTTCATCAAATGATCTCCCTCACTGGACTGAAATGGAATCATACAATTTACCTTTACCTCTTCCCATATTCATATATTCAGATTCGGCAAAAAAATTACAAAAACAAGTTAAAAATCCATTTGTAAAGCATATGATCAAAATATGGTGTGAAGCTAAAAACTATTTAAAAGAACCACAGTTATTGTCACAATTTAGTCCAATATGGGGTAATCAATATTTTAAACCAGGGAGAGCGGACGCTGTATTTAAAGTATGGAATTTAAAAGGGATACAAAAGATTCAGGATTTATATTTGCCATGTGCAGACAACATAATGTCTTTTGAAGAGCTGAGGATCAAATTTAATCTCAATAGAACACATTTTTTTAAATATCTTCAACTTAGAAACTTTATTCGATCAAATCAAAATAAAGCTCTCACTCGACCTATTTATTCATCCTTGGAAAAAATGATGATGAAAGATAGTAAAAGAAAGGGTATTATTTCAGAGTTTTATAACTCATTGACACTATCTTCAAGTGAAAATTCACTGAAAAGATTAAACTACTGGAAAGAAGATCTGCAAATTGAAATTTCGGAGGAACAATGGGAATTGGCTTGTACAGAAGCTCAAACCAAATCAATAAATGCACGCCTTAAATTGATACATTTCAAATGGTTAATGCGGATGTATGTTACACCGGAGGAGTTAAATAGATATAACAAAAATATACCAGATACATGCACAAAATGCATGGAAAGTAAAGGAACCCTATTTCATTGTTTATGGGAATGTAGATTAATAAGAATGTTTTGGGAAGAGGTGAGGGTAACAATTGAAAAAATAATCTCAAAACAAATCATACTGAATCCTAAACTGTTTTTGTTGGGTCTGTACCCAGAAAAGCATAATTTTAATAAAAGTGAAAGAACATTCATAGACCTCAGTTTGCTTAATGCCAAAAAATGTATTGCACTATTATGGAAAAAGACTCATAGACCAGATGTGACTCAGTGGTTAAGACAGATGTTAACAAACCTTCCATTAGAAAGAATAACATATATACTGAAATCAAAGGAAATTGTGTTTGAGAATATATGGAGACCTTTTATTGATTATGTAAAAAATTTAAACATAACTCTTGAAGAAGAAGGTGAATGATGTGTGTGGACCTTGTAAATTCCAAACTGGTGAACATAATATGTATACTTATGTATTGGATTGTCTAGACTAAACAGAGGAGCATTGTTGAAGACTTGATTTTGTTGGTGGTTGTTGGTGTTTTTAGTGCATTTTTTTTTTTTTTTTGTAGTACTTTAGCGTTAGTGTTTGATTGTTTGTATCATGTTTGTTAAAAAAAAAAAAAAGGTTCAATAAAGATATTGTGGAAAAAAAAGAGACTATTACAGTAAAGAACTGGAGAAAAACAGAGACAATATTAACTAGAAAAGCACTCGGAGAGCGCAGACCTCCGCCAAGCACCAGAGTTCCCCCCATACAGTGTTTGTGTGTACGTTTTCAGATTCCTTGACCATGAAAACATCTGAGTAGCAATTGGATTCACAATGATAGGATTAGTGGTTCAGTAGTAAAAGCATTACCTCCTTGGCAGAGGTAATAAACTGAAGTGTTGGTATTGTGTCCATGTCCTGCATCTGCAAACTCCCAGGCTGGGGGCGTTGCAGTTGAATGAATGAATGAATTAATCTTTATTTTGAATAGATTAAGAGTACAGGTTAAAAGAAAGTGAATAATATAACAAAGGGGGTAATAAAATCCAACAAGGTCAAATTAGACAATAGCTCCTCTGATTATACAATTCAACATAAGTTATCCGAAATATGTGATGGCTGAATCCGCAGCTTATATTGCCCACCCATGTTCCATCCAAGAATTCAAAAGAAAAAACAAAAGAAGTCATGACACAACTGCGTACAACCCACAGGCCAATGGGTTATGCGAGCGTTTTAGATCACTGAAAGCAGCACTGAGGGCTTCACTGACGGATGCCAATTAGGTAGACGGGTTGGCGTGGGTTTTATTCAAAATTCAAACGTTTATTTCAAACTCAGGGTTCATATTAAATGCAGAACTAAAAGGAGTAGAAAATAAATAAATAAAAGTATATACAGATCAGCAGACAGTCGGCGGTCTTGTAACAACAATAACATACAATATTGGACTCAGTATAAAATGGAACGCCACCACTTCCAAATGCTGGAGTGAAGTGTGAGTGACGAGTTGACAACTGCTGATATAAGATGATTGTTACATGGCAGCAACCTTCTCATCAAACTGTAAACATTGTTACGTATCAACTCGCCAAAAGACGGAATGTTCACAGACACAAACATCTTGCTTGCACTCGACCTTCGTGGTACATCTAATCTTTATCTTTATTGGGGTTGCGCTCCGTGGCCAAAGACAATTTGGAAACTTCCCCGGCAGAGAGCTTCTTTTTGCGGAGCTACTATGGCTGACCGGGGAATTTCTGCCAAATAATCCAGCGGCGGACAGCTGGCCGTCTGAGCTTTTGCAGCGTTGCGCAAACACAGGCACACAGCACGCTGCCGAGCAGCTTGTTTTTGCGCAGCGCCTATGGCTGGCCGGGGAATTTCTGCCAAATAATCCGGCAGCGGACAGCTGCCCGTCTCAGCTTTTGCAGCGTCGCGCAAACACAGGCACGGTGGCGGGCCCAGCCCACCAGTGTTTTCCGCGTGCTTTTGTGCCTAAAACGTTGAAGAACGCGGAGTTTATGTTGGTCAGACACGATGACCAGCGCCCTCCATCGCGCCTGCGCACATGTTGAATATAGCCGTATGTCACAGTGTTAAAGAATGCTTTAAAAAATTCCTGTATCCAGACGGTGATCCGGATCATCCCCAAAATTTAATCAGTTCTTCCTTGTACCATTTCCAACAACGCCTGAAAGTTTCATGGAAATCCGTCCAAGACTTTTTGAGTTATCTTGCTAACCAACAGACAAACAGACAGACAGACAGACAGACAAACAGACAAACACACAGACAAACCCCAGCAAAAACATTACCTCCTCCTGGCCTTTTCGGCCTGGCGGAGGTAATTAATCAAATGACAATCAATCTGATGTGTTGCACAAAGAGTGTATAGCTATTAGCTAATTTGCAACTCTTGCCCCTGGATGGGCTTTAGAAAGGAGAAACAAGTAAAAAGTAAAAAAGGATAAGGAAAAGGAAAAGAAAAAATGAAAACAGAATAAACAATAACCACATACATCAATGCAAAAAAGATTATAAGTACATTATAAATACACAATTATACATATTATGAATATTATAAAGATTATAAATATTATAAATACACAATATAACAACCTGACTCACATTTGCCTATTTCAGGCCTCTCTCCCTTCGTAACTCACTATAAACAAACACATTCATTCCTTCCCTTCATTCACTCTCACCCTGCAGACAATCATTTCATACATGGGTACATTCTTATTTATTTTTCAGCCTGTTTTTAACCTTTTTAGTGAATGTTTTAAAGTCCGTTATTATTTTAATTTCATTTGGCATTGTGTTCCAGATGTGACTGCCCTTTATAGAGAAAGCTGTTTGTCCAAATGTGGTTCTGCGGTGGAATATTTTACAGTTATTGTTTACAGAACTCCTGGTGGCTCTGCTGTTGTCCTGTCTTTGGATGAAACCAGCAAGTGGCTCAGGCGCTGATTTATGGAAACATTTGAAAATTAATTTCAGAAAACAGAGGTCAATGAAACTCTCAAAACTCAATAGGTTGTATTTTTTTTTAAAATATTACAGTGATGCCACCTAATGGGCTTTTTGTCCAAGATTTTTAGAGTTTGATTATATAATGAACCTACTGTATATGTCTTATTGTAGAAGGGGCTGCTTAAGCCCAGACTGTCAAACAGTATGATATATGAGAAAAACCATAGAATGCATATACAGTGCAGCTGCTTCATATGCTATGTAATATCTAATTAATTTAAACCAGTTCAGTTTTTTTTTTTACTGTTTTTGAAATTTTCTTTATATGAAGATTAAATTTGAATTGAGGATCTAGTACAATCAGAATCAGAATCAGCTTTATTGGCCAAGTATGCACAACACATACAAGGAATTTGACTTTGGCTAAAAACTTGCTCTCGTTGTTCAGGTGGAGGATTCAAATAAGGATTCAATGACAACAGAGTATGTACAGTAAATTACAGTCTGTCCACGTTACTATAAAAGGATGCAAATATATACAGGAATATATGCAGTTATTTACTCAGACTAACCACACTTTGCAGAAATATATGAAAAAATATACAGTCACAGTATTTCAATGTGAACTCAGATTCAGTGATATAATGTGAATGAAGTAAAAAGCAGTGTGAGAGTTATGTGCAATGTAATAATGGATGAAAAGTCATGAGTACAGCAACAGGTAGGACTAGGTGAATGTTAGGAGATCATCAGAGTGATGGCTTGAGGAAAGAAACTGTTCCTGTGACGTGTGGTTTTGACCTTCAGTGATCTGTAACGACGACCAGAAGATAGAAGTTCAAACAGTTTGTGGCCGGGGTGTGATGGGTCAGCACAGATGTTTCCCGCCCGTTTCCTGGTTATGGACCGATATAAGTTCTCAATGGAGGGTAGGTCGGTACCAATGATCCTCTCCGCAGACTTAACAATCCGCTGCAGTCTGGTCTTGTCCTGTTTAGTGGCAGATCCAAACCAGACAGTGATGGAAAAGCAGAGGACAGATTGGATGATGGCGGTGTAGAAGACAACCAGCAGCTCCTGAGGCAAATCAAACTTCTTGAGCTGACGCAGAAAAAACAACCTCTGCTGGGCCTTTTTCCGGACAGCGTCTATATGGGAGGACCACTTCAGGTTCCGGGAGATTGTGGTACCCAGAAACTTGAAGGAGTCCACAGTGGACACTGTGCTGTTGAGGATGGTGAGTGGGGGGAATGAAGGGTGGTGTCGCCTGAAATCCACAGTCATCTCCACCGTTTTGGCTGGGTTAAGTTCAAGATGGTTCTGGCTGCACCAGAGGATCAGCTGCTCCACCTCCCGCCTGTATGCAGACTCATCATCATCCCGGATCAAACCGATGACTGTGGTGTCGTCCGCAAACTTCAGGAGCTTCACCGAAGGGTCCTCTGAGGTGCAGTCATTGGAGTAGAGGGAGAAGAGCAGTGGGGAAAGGACACATCCTTGGGGGGCGCCAGTACTAATTTTTCGGGAGCTGGATGTAAATCTCCCTAGCTTCACTTGTTGCCACCTGTCAGTCAGAAAGCTGGAGATCCACTGGCAGGTGGAGGGGGGCACCTTGAGCTGGAGGAGTTTCTGATGAAGAATGCCTGGGATGATGGTGTTGAACGCTGAGCTGAAGTCGACAAACAGGATCCTGGCGTACGTCCCTGGGGAGTCGAGGTGTTGCAGGATGTAGTGTAGTCCCATATTCACTGCATCATCCACTGACCTGTTTGACCGGTCGGCAAACTGCAGTGGGTCCATCAGGGGGCCTGTGATGACCTTCAGGTGGTTCAGCACCAATCTCTCCAAGGATTTCATGACCACAGAGGTCAGGGCAACAGGTCTGTAGTCATTTAATCCTGTAACAGAGGGTTTCTTGGGAAACTGTTTTTGAAATTTTCTTTATATGAAGGTTAAATTTGAGTTGAGGATCTAGTACAACGCCAAGGTATTTGAATTCTGTAACTAAACTGATGTCATGATCATGTATATTAACTTTAAAACGTTGCAAGTTACATTTTTTGATTGAAAAGCACATTGAAACTGTTTTCTGAAGGTTCAGCAATAGGTGGTTCTGGAAGAGCCACTCTTGGACATCAATCATACTTGTGGACAGTACATCTGCAGCCTGTGCTGGAGTCTTGGCAGCTGTGTAAATAACTGCATCATCTGCATAAAGTTGACATGTTGCAGCTGAGCAGTGTAGCGGCAAGTCATTAATAAAAATGCTGAAAAGTAGAGGACCAAGAATGGACCCTTGTGGGATACCCATACGGTTGTTTAAAAATGAGGATTTATCCTGGTGAACTTTTACACACTGTTCTCTATTCTGGAGATAAGATGCAAACCATTCTAATGTATCTGGAGAGAAGTTAAAAGATACCATTTTGGATAATAGCAAACTGTGGTTTACAGTATCGAAAGCCTTTTTGCGATCTAGAAAAACAGCCCCTACAACATTACCCCTGTCCAAGGACTGTTTGACATTTTCAATAAGGCAACAATTTGCTGTTTCTGTTGAGTATCCAGGTCTAAAACCAAATTGATGTGGATGAAGAAGTTGACTGTCCTGTAAATAGTCTATCAGCTGTGTAGCTACAACTTTTTCAAGAACCTTAGACAGGACTGGTAAAATAGAGATTGGGCGGTAATTGCATATATCATCTTTATTGCCTAATTTATGAACTGGTATGACGACAGCTTTTTTCCAACCAGATAGAAATGTACTAGACCTAATGGAGAGATTAATGAGATGAGTCAGTGGTTTGATTAATATTTTGCTGTGCGTTTTGAGAAAGGAAGTGCTCATATTGTAGATATCATTAGTTTTTGAGTTTGACAGTGTTTTAACAATACCAGCAATTAACTCCTCATTTACCTCATCGATGTGAAAAGAATCTGTAGAGAGTATTGATTTTGTGTTGTTGAGCACATTTGGCCGCACAAAGTTTTTTGTTAAGTCTTCCACAGAGTCCACAAAATATGAATTAAATTCATTTGCCAATGCAGCCTTGTCACTGATGGTCTTGCCATTGATTCTAAGTTCCTTTACCCCCTTCTGAATATTTTTTTTTATTAGTTAAGTTATTTAAATGCCTCCATAGGGAACTGTTGTTACCCTTTGCATGATCTATCAGTTTATTGTAATAAGATACTTTTGATTTTCGCAGCCCTTGTACCACTTTATTTCTTAAACTTTTGTACACAAGGTGATCATTTTGTAGTTTAGGGGTTAATGATGTTTTCAAAGCAGAGTCTCGCCTCTTCATGAGTTTTCTTATTTCATTATTTAACCATGGTAGGTTAATCTTCTGTTGTTTACTTTTAATTTGCTTTGTAAATTTTTCTATGGACTTTGTAATTGTTGCAGTTATAAAATACAACAATCATCTACTTCATATATTGACATGAGCTGCTCCCAATTTTGATTCTCTAAGTAATGTTCAAACTCCTCATTTTTTGATTTGGGAATAATAAAATTTGATTTGTCAATATCGACTCCCCCAAAATACTGTAGTCGCTTTTTAGTGAGTTTTCTGACAGCAAGAACCATGTTATGATCTGAGAGACCAGTTACAAGATTATAGGTCCTGGTTATTCGTTCTGGTTTGTTAGCAAATACCATGTCAATAAGTGTTCTAGATTGTTTGGTTATCCTGGTGGGTCCTTTGATCATTTGTTGGTAATTAAATTTAGTCATGAGGCTTTTCAGTTTCTGTTTGTCCTTTTTGTCAGACCAGTTAATATTAAAGTCACCATGAAATATTGTTTCTCTGCTCTTCTCAAGTTGTTTAACCAGATCACTTAATTCATTATAAAAAGAAGAATTGTGAGACGGTGGGTTGTACAATACTGCAATGTTGAAATTCATAACCGGTGAGAGACATACATTAACAGCTAAACATTCGAGTGAAGTATTCAAATCAACCAGTTGGCATTTAAATTTCTCTTTGATGTAAATTAAAACACCTCCTCCCCTCCCTACCTGCCTGTCTTTTCTGAAACACTGATAGCCCACAATATCGATCATATTAGTGTCTATGTTCCAGTGTAGCCAGCTTTCTGAAAGACAAAGATAGTCCAGATTTGAGTCCAACAGCAACACCGAAATCTCATCTCTTTTGGGGATTATGCTCCGTGTGTTTAAATGTCCGCCGAGGATCCCCTTTGGTTTAGCCTTTGTGTCCCAAAGAACTCGTGCATGATTAACAGTTTGGAAAAATAAATGTTGTTTTTGCTTTTGTACAGCTCGGTTTTTGGAACTCGCCTCATTTGCAATTTGTTTAACCGCTTCTGTTTCCAAAAGTTTGGACATAGCGCAGCTGTTTACAGCAGGTACAGATATGTGAGTCTGTTCAGTGCAAATCGACTCACCCGACTCGCTATGACCAGTGGTCTGCTGTTTAATAGTGGCAGGTCTAAGGTTAAGGTGAATATCCCCTGCCAGAAGTAGCAGTACTAACAGTACTTTAACTGTGTAGCCTCTACCATATTGTGATATTTGCTTAACAGCCATGTTTGCCTTGTTTTGGAAGTTTTTTCTCAGGGCTTTTGAATACCAGATAGAGTACAGGGTGAAATGACCATGTCCATATCCATATACGGTGGGGCAAAAAAAGTATTTAGTCAGCCGCCAATTGTGCAAGTTCTCCCAATTAAAAGATGAGAGAGGTCTCCAATTTTCATCATAGGTATACCTAAACTATGAGAGACAAAATGAGGGGAAAAAAAATCCAGAAAATCACATTGAAGGATTTTTAATGAATTAATTGGTAAATTCCTCAGTAAAATAAGTATTTGGTCACCTACAAACAAGCAAGATTTCTGGCTCTCACAGACCTGTAACTTCTTCTTTAAGAGGCTCCTCTGTCCTCCACTCGTTACCTGTATTAATGGCACCTGTTTGAACTCATTATCAGTATAAAAGACACCTGTCCACAACCTCAAACAGTCAGACTCCAAACTCCACTATGGCCAAGACCAAAGAGCTGTCAAAGGACACCAGAAACAAAATTGTAGACCTGCACCAGGCTGGGAAGACTGAATCTGCAATAGGTAAGCAGCTTGGTGTGAAGAAATCAACTGTGGGAGCAATTATTAGAAAATGAAAGACATACAAGACCACTGATAATCTCCCTCGATCTGGGGCTCCATGCAAGATCTCACCCCGTGGGGTCAAAATTATCACAAGAACGGTGAGCAAAAATCCCAGAACCACATGGGGGGACCTAGTGAATGACCTGCAGAGAGCTGGGACCAAAGAAACAAAGGCTACATCAGAAACACACTACGCCACCAGGGACTCAAATCCTGCAGTGCCAGACATGTCCCCCTGCTTAAGCCAGTACATGTCCAGGCCCATCTGAAGTTTGCTAGAGAGCATTTGGATGATCCAGAAGAGGATTGGGAGAATGTCATATGGTCAGATGAAACCAAAATAGAACTTTTTGGTAAAAACTCAACTTGTCGTGTTTGGAGGAGAAAGAACACCATACCTACTGTGAAGCATGGGGGTGGAAACATCATACTTTGGGGCTGTTTTTCTGCAAAGGGACCAGGACGACTGATCCGTGTAAAGGAAAGAATGAATGGGGCCATGTATCATGAGATTTTGAGTGAAAACCTCCTTCCACCAGCAAGGGCATTGAAGATGAAACGTGGCTGGGTCTTTCAGCATGACAATGATCCCAAACACACCGCCCGGGCAACGAAGGAGTGGCTTCGTAAGAAGCATTTCAAGGTCCTGGAGTGGCCTAGCCAGTCTCCAGATCTCAACCCCATAGAAAATCTTTGGAGGGAGTTGAAAGTCCATGTTGCCCAGCGACAGCCCCAAAACATCACTGCTCTAGAGGAGATCTGCATGGAGGAATGGGCCAAAATACCAGCAACAGTGTGTGAAAACCTTGTGAAAACTTACAGAAAACGTTTGACCTCTGTCATTGCCAACAAAGGGTATATAACAAAGTATTGAGATGAACTTTTGTTATTGACCAAATACTTATTTTACCGAGGAATTTACCAATTAATTCATTAAAAATCCTTCAATGTGATTTTCTGGATTTTTTTTTCTTATTTTGTCTCTCATAGTTGAGGTATACCTATGATGAAAATTGGAGACCTCTCTCATCTTTTAAGTGGGAGAACTTGCACAATTGGTGGCTGACTAAATACTTTCTTACCCCACTGTAAATAAAACTTTTTAGCTTCACCTTTAGTTGAGATGGCCGGAAAACCCTTCTTGTTGCAGGTCCAGACACACAAAGACAAAAAGAAGAAGTATACTGTATAAGCAGAAAGTGGCTCGAAGTGTAGCCCATCAAACCACTCCTCACTCCGGTGGCAGCCATCTTCGATCTTTCTTGGAAAGAAAAGGAAAAACCTGTGGATAGTAAAATAATCTCTGCTTGTGTCGCCGGTATCCGATCTGGTCGTCCTCGAATCCAGCTGGGCCTCAGCTAGCCAACTAGCCCCCTCCGCTGCTGGTCCCGCTGCTCACTGCCGCCTTAATCGTAACCGAGCTCCTGTCCAGCTCCTCCACCGAGTCTCGTCGCACACCGCCGCTGCAACCGAACTCCGCTGGGGTCACAGTAGATCCTCCGCTGAGCACCGCCGCCGCCTACCGCCGTCTGACTTGGTGATACCTCCGCTGAGCCCGTCTGACTTGGTGATACCTCCGCTGAGCCCATCTGACTTGGTGATACCTCTGCTGAGCCCCATCATCAAACGCCGTCTGCCGCCGCCGTAACCAAGCTCCTGTCCAGCTCCTCAACCGAGTCTCATCGCACACCGCCGCTGCAACCGAGCTCCGCTGGGGTCACAGTAGATCCTCCGCTGAGCACCGCCGCCTACCGCCGTCTGACTTGGTGATACCTCCGCTGAGCCCGTCTGACTTGGTGATACCTCCGCTGAGCCTGTCTGACTTGGTGATACCTCCGCTGAGCCCCATCATCAAACGCCGTCTGCCGCCGCCGTAACCGAGCTCCTGTCCAGCTCCTCAACCGAGTCTCGTCGCACACCGCCGCTGCAACCGAGCTCCGCTGGGGTCACGGTAGATCCTCCGCTGAGCACCGCCGCCTACCGCCGTCTGACTTGGTGATACCTCCGCTGAGCCCCGTCATCAAACGCCATCTGCCTGGTAGTTCCTCCGCTGGGCCTCGCAACTGGGCCCCGATTCAGGCTATTGTCTGGTTGGGTCTAGGTGGTCCTCCACTGGTCCCCGTCTCTCACCAACGCCACCCCCGAACTCCGATCCAGCTCACGTCCAACTGCCGCCTCGGTTAGTTCCTCCGGCGCTTCGAGTCGGTGTTAAGCGGCACGACTGGCGCCAGCTTTAAGCTAACTGGCGTTAGCTTAGCACACACTTCGGGTAGAGTGCAGCAGCAAATCACAAAGAAACACTAGTCAGTTTACTCACAGTGGCCGGAGAAAGGCGATTAAAGGGGTATTCCAACAGAGGTGGAAATTCAGCCCGTGCGTGTCCGTCACGAGCACCGATCACTGTTGGATAGTTATTTTTGATGGCAAAATCAGTGACTTTGTCTCAGCACTGAAAAAGTGTGACCATCCCGGTCGCCATCTTGTAAAAAAAAAAAAAAAAAAAAAAAAAAAAAAAAGTAGCAAGATAACTCAAAAAGTTTTGGACGGATTTCGATGACACTTTCAGGCATTGTTGGAAATGGTACAAGGAAGAACTGATTAAATTTTGGGGATGATCCGGATCACCGTCTGGATACAGGAATTTTTTTAAAGATTCTTTAACATTGTGAGATGCGGCCATTTTCAACATGTGTGCAGGCGCAATGGAGGGCGCTGGTCGTCGTGTCTGACGAACACGAACTCCGCGTTCTTCAAAGTTTTAGGCACAAAAGCACGCGGAAAACAGTGGTGGGCCGGGCCCGGCAGCGTGCCTGTGTTTGCGCTACGCTGCAAAAGCTGAGACGGGCAGCTGTCCGGCGCAGGATTATTTGGCAGAAATTCCCCGGGCAGCCATAGGGGCTGCGTAAAAACAAGCTCTCTGCCGGGGAAGCTTCCAAATCCTCTTTTGCCCCGGAGCGCAACCCCAATATAAAACCCACGGCAACCTGTCTACCCAATTTGCATTCGTCAGTGAAACCCTGAGTGCTGCTTTCAGTGATCTATGAAAACGCTCGCATAACCCATTGGCCTGTGGGTTGTACACGGTTGTGCCATGAATTGCAATGCCCGCAGCCTGGGAGTTTGGAGATGGAGGAGATGGACACAACACCATCACTTCAGTTTATTACCTCCGCCAAGGAGGTAATGCTTTTACTACTGAACCACTAATCCTATCATTGTGAATCCAACTGCTAGTCATATGTTTTCATGGTCAAGGAATCTGAAAACGTACACACAAACACTGTATGGGGGGGAACTGTGGCGCTTGGCGGAGGTCTGCGCTCTCCGAGTGCTTTTCTAGTTTTCTTTGTTATGCACTCTGCACTGTGTTGCCTTCTCTGTTTCACACTTTTAGACTTTGAACGAGGCATGACTGGCAATATCGAGCAGATGTTCTTTAAAAAAAAAAGACATAACCTCCTGGCGGAGGTAATAAAAAAAGAATCAATTAAAAAAAAAAGTAAAACTAAGCTCGACAAGCTTCAATAGCATCTGGGGATAGCCCTTGCCTGAGTCGCTGCATTTCTTCTCTCGCTGCAGCACGGTGATTCTCCGCATCGTCTGTGTTGAAAATGGCCCTATCTCACAATGTTAAAGAATCCTTTAAAAAATTCCTGGATCCAGACGGTGATCCGGATCATACCCAAAATTTAATCAGTTCTTCCTTGTACCAATTCCAACAACGCCTGAAAGTTTCATCGAAATCCGTCAAAACTTTTTGAGTTATCTTGCTAACCAACAGACAGACAAACAGACAGACAAACCCCGGCAAAAACATAACCTCCTGGCCTGCGGCCTGGCGGAGGTAAAAATACATGGACAATACTTAACAATATTAAGATAAGATAAGATAAGATAAGATAAGATAAGCCTTTATTAGTCCCACAATGGGGAAATTCCAGGATTACAACAGCACAGGGATAGCAACACTCAGAGCAATAATTAAGAAGATACGGAAAATATAAATAAGAGCAGTGGATATACATACATACACATAAATATATAAATATATATACAGAGTGCAGAGCATTGTAGCAAGATGGAATAAACAGCATAACGTCTACTTAGTTATCCTACATAGTATGAATATGTACCCATACATATTGTCACCCTCCATAGCGACTGATATTGTCCTAGTTGTATACTGGAGGGGACCATTTATGTAAGTCTGTTGCGTCTTTTGCATTCAATACTATTAGGTCGTCACGTTTTATTGCTATCTCTGCGAGCAGCCCTGCTTAGGTTATACAGTCTGACAGCCGTAGGTAGGAAGGACCTGCGAAACCTCTCGGTTGCGCACCTAGGATGATGTAGTCTACTGCTAAATGAGCTCCTCAGTGCGTTCAATATGTCCTGCATAGGGTGGGACTCGGACTCCAGCAGAGATGACAGTTTAGCCACCATCCTTCTCTCTCCTATCTCCTCCACTGGGTCAAGGCGTTGCCCCAGGACAGATCTAGCTTTCTTGATCAGCTTGTTCAATCTCTTCCTATCGGCTGCTGTAATGCCGTTTCCCCAGCAGACCACTCCAAAAGTGATGGCTGATGCCACCACCGTGTCATAGAATGTCTTCAGCAGTGCCCCTTGTACACCAAAAGACCTGAGCCTCCTCAGTAGGAACAGCCTGCGCTGTCCCTTCTTGTAGAGTGCGTCGGTATTGTATGACTAGTCTAGTTTATTGTTCAGATCAACACCAAGGTACTTGTAGGAGGTCACCATCGCAATGTCTGTTCCCTGTATGTTTACTGGTGCTGTGAGGGGTTGTCCTTGCCTGCGGCAGTCCACCACCAGCTCCTTAGTTTTCCTCGCGTTGATCTGGAGGCAGTTCCGATGGCACCAGTCCACGAAGTCCTGGGTAAGTCCTCTGTACTCAGCTTCATCTCCGTTGGAGATGAGGCCGACGATCGCAGAGTCGTTGGAGAACTTCTGTAGATGGCAGTGTGTTGTGTTGTGTGAGAAGTCCGCAGTATAAAGGGTGAACAGGAAGGGAGCCAAAACTGTTCCCTGGGGGGCCCCCGTGCTACCGATGATCGTGTCAGACACACAATCTTGGGTTCTCACAAACTGTGGCCGGTTAGTGAGGTAGTCCAGGATCCACGATGACAGGTGCTGGTCCACCCCTGCGCACAGCAGCTTGTCCTTCAGGATCATCGGTTGAATGGTGTTGAAAGCACTGGAGAAGTCAAAGAACATGATCCTCACCGCATTCCTGGGCTTCTCCAGGTGGGACAGAGAACAGTGAAGGAGGAAGATCACTGCATCCTCCACCCCAATGCCATGCTGGTAGGCGAACTGGAGTGGATCCATCGCTGGTCCCACCAGGGGGTGGAGGTGAGCAAGGAGCAGTCTCTCCAGGGTCTTCATCATGTGAGAATCATGTGAGGCATATTCTTGGAAATAAAAATAGAAATACAAGCTACCCAACCAATTTTTCAAAAAAAAAAAAAATAAAACAACTCAGAGTGTGAATGCAGTCTCACCTGCAGATGAATTTAATAACTTTTTTGTTAACACTGGTCCTAATTTGGCTCGAGAAATACCCATTACGGCACCTACGGGTGATACAGTAAGCAAAAACACTGCTATAAAAGACTCCATTTTCATAAAGAATACAGATGAGAGAGAGGTCATTGAAATTGTTAAATCGTTTAAAAGTAAAACATCTACGGATTGTGATGGTATTGACATGCTCTTAGTCAAAACTATTATTGAATGCTTAGTGAAACCACTGACGTATATGTGTAACCTGTCTCTCCAAACAGATATATTTCCCAATGCAATGAAAATAGCTAAAGTAATTCCGATATACAGTACAAGACGGGTGACAGAGGGGGATTTTCAAACTATAGACCAATTTCACTATTGCCGCAATTTTCCAAGATACTTGAAAAAAAATATTCTGTGAGAGAATTGACAACTTCATAATGAAGAATAATTTATTGTGTGAGCAGCAATATGGGTTCAGACACAAGAGGACAACTGCATTTGCTCTAATGGAATTTATAGAAAAAATATCAACTGCCGTTGAGTATTCAGTTGCGGTATTCTTGGATCTTAAAAAAACATTTGATACAGCGGATCATAATTTATTATTAAAGAAACTACAAAATTGTGATATTAGGTGGGTAGCACTGTCCTGGTTATCTAGTTACTTAAAGAATAGATATCAGTATGTATGTGTTGGAAACAAAAACTCACAGTTACTGAAGGTTACTTGTGGAGTCCCACAGGGTTCAGTTTTGGGGCCACTGTTATTCAATATGTATATAAATGATATATGTAAAGTCTTGGAAAAAATGGATTTAATATTGCTTGCCAATGACACTAATTTATTATGCAGTGGAAGCAATTTGGAACAACTTTTGGATACACTGGGAAAGGAATTAGGAAAGCTCAAACTGTGGTTTGATTCAAACAAATTAACGCTCAATTTAAGTAAGACAAAATTTATAGTTTTTTTTCAATTCAATTCAACTTTATTTATATAGCGCCATTTCACAACAACAGTCATCTCATAGCACTATCAACTGTAGGGGGGAACCCCCACAGTTGCAGAAAGACCCCAGCAATCAGGCGATCCCCTGTGAGCAAGCACTTGGCGACGGTGGAGAGGAAAAACTCCCTTTTAACAGGAAGAAACCTCCAGCAGAACCAGGCTCAGGGAGGGGCAGTCATCTGCTGCGACTGGCTGGGGGGTGAGGGGATAGAGAAGAAGAAAAGAACAGACATGTAGAGAGCAAACAGCACGATGGGGACTCAATCTATGGGAGAGAACAAACAAATGTTAATGACCAGCAAAAAAAAATATTTCATAGAGAGTGAGGAAAGGAGTGAGGCCCAGTGCATTACTGGAGGTCCCCCGGCTGACTAAACCTATTAGCAGCATAACTAAGGGAGAGTTCAGAAACACATGATCCCTCCCTAATTGTAGGCTATATCAAAAAGGTAGGTTTTAGCCCTATTCTTAAAAACAGAGATCAAGTCTGACTCCCGAATCCAGATTGGCAGCTGATTCCACAGGAGAGGAGCTTGATAACTGAAGGCTCTGCCTCCCATTGTACTTTTGGAGATTCTAGGTATTACAAGTAATCCTGCATTTTGGGAGCGTAGTGCTCTGTTAGGATAATACGGTAGTATCAGATCTTTTAAATAAAAAGGAGTCTGATTGTTTAGAGTTTTGTAAGTAAGAAGAAGGATTTTAAACTTAATTCTAAACTCTATGGGAAGCCAATGAAGGGAGGCCAGAACCGGAGAGATATGATCTCTCTTTCTAGTACCTGTTAAAACTCTTGCTGCAGCATTTTGGATCAGCTGAAGACTTTTTAAAGATGTTTTAGGACAGCCTGATAATAAAGAAGTAGTTAACAACCAGTAGTTAACAACCAGTAGTTAATAAAGAAGTAGTTTAACAACCATCACAACAACTTAGTATCTAAACTCAGTGTAAATGGTGTAGAGATTGAAAGGGTATCTGAAACTAAATTTCTTGGAGTAATAATTGACAATAAACTGTGTTGGAAATCACATATTAATTATATTAAAGGTAAAATATCTAAATCAATTGCAATACTACACAGAATGAAATATTAACTGAATCAACCCACATTATATACTTTGTATCATTCATTAATGTTCCCATACATGACATATTGTACTGAAGTATGGGGAAATACATATAAAACAAATATATATCCAGTCTTTATTCTTCAGAAGAGAGCTATTAGAATAATAAACAAAGCTGCCTACAGGGAACCAACCAATCCACTTTTTCTTAAATTAAAAGCTCCCAAGTTGAAAGATCTGGTTGACTTTAAAACTGCAGTAATTATGTTTAAAGTGAAGAATCTATCACTGCTCACAAATATCCAAAACTTGTTCCGAATAAGGGAGAAACAATATCATTTCAGAGGAACATATATATTTCAAAAACCCTCAGTGAGAACTACCACCAAGCAACACTGTGTTTCAGTGCAAGGAGTCAGATTGTGGAACGCTTTTGGACCTAAATTAAAATCATGTACAACGCTTGGACAATTTAAACAAAAACTAAAGGAAGAAATACTCCGAACATATATACAAGATGACATGTAAAATCACATAAGTATTGTCATATCCAGTCTGTGTTGTGTTGTTGCTTAGTTTTTTTTTTGTTGTTTTTTTTTGTCACGTTTTGTCTTAGCTTTGTTCTGAATTGTAATTGTTCTTGTTTTGTTTTTTCTTTTGAATTCTTGGATGGAACATAGGTGGGCAATATAAGCTGCGGCTTCAGCCATCACCCATTTTGGATAACTTATGTTGAACTGTATAATCAGAGGAGTTATTGTTTGATTTGACCTTGTTGGATTTTTCCCCCCCTTTGTTATATTGTTCTGTTTCTTTTTTTTTAATCTTTACTTTTAATCTATCCGAAATAAAGATTCATTCATTCATTCATTCATTCATTCATTCATTGTTACTCTCACTATTGCTGACTGACTTAACATTACTTCCAGCCAAAAGCAGAAGTTGCACACATACTCATTTCTACAGCAGCACCCTCAGGAATAAGGTGGATAGAAAAAGAGGATAGTGAAACGGCATGAAAAAATAAGCAGCGATGCTGTGGTTTTAAGCAGGTTTTATTAATCATACCGCCGTCACGGGAACTCGGCCCCAGCCATAGCGTGAGCAGGCTGAAGCCGAATTCCTCAGGCTCTCAGTGAAGAGGGGACACAAAATCTGTGTCCTGCAGCAGGGTTGAAGTCAGATTGAGAGAGTAAGAGAGAGATTGCGTTACAGAGTTGCACCTTAAATACTTGATCATAACAATACATCAAAAAGACATACCCCATAGTCTAGAATGATCAAAGGGACAACAGAACAGGCAGGAGGTATTTGCATTTGTAAGCCATACATCACAATGGGCAGATTAGCTAGACCTCGCTCTAAGTGCAAGACAAAGAGGCTAACAAGCACATCTACATATTGATCTGAGTCTCTAGGTCACAGTAAGGACAGGACGCATGAGTACAAAGGATGAAAGGCATCGATTAACATCACATAGGTGAGACAGAAGAAACTCGTCTACCTGTAGACATTAATACACCAAAGCACATCTAAGATGCTCAGAAAAAGCACAGTAAGGACAAGCCATATGCACACTATACAGAATGGCGCATTACATCACAACACATGCATGTTTGTATCACAAATACATGAATGGCACATTGCTTCTCAGTAATGCAGCAGAAAAACAGAGAAAAGAGGGCTGAGTGTCCTTAGTCTGTTGTGGGGTTAAAACGAACCGCCACACGCTCCCCCCCAGAGGACGCGGCAGGGGGCCGCGACCTCGATAATCCATCTGTGTGAGCGAGCTGTGGGAGAAACTGGCTGCAGGCGGAGGGGGAGGGGAGGGGTGGTAAGTGCCGGCAGGAGCTGTGAAATCGTCCTGAGCCGCGCAAAAATTGCTTGCTGCTCCGTGACATCGAGGGGTTGTCCCGTTGCACGTGCGGAGATCACAAGAAGAAAAACTAGTCTCTGACTCCTCTCGTGGCCATGAAGAAAAGCAGGGGCGGCTGTAAGAAAAAAAAGTAAACAAAGCATAGGGACTGTTGGCTTTGGGTGCTGAAGCAACCCCAAAGCTCCCGGGAACAGCTGACGGCTGAAATCCCGTTGTGCCGTGGCTAAGACCATTAAAAAATCCAGTGGCGAGCTGCGTGCTTGCTTCAGGTGAACGAGCAGCCCTGAAGGTTCTGTGGGCAGCGGCGGAGGACGATGGCGGTCTGTGGCGTGGCTGAGACTGTTAACAAATCCTTCCAGTATGCTGCATGCGTGCCTCAGGTGAGCGAGCAGCCCTGAAAGGCAGCGGCGAAGGAGGAAGGCAATCTGTGGAGCCATTTCTTGTCCCGTGCGTGATGCGCCGTCCTTGTAACTCCCCGATGCGTGCGCGGGGGTTCAGTGCGTGGGTGGGCCGCTGGAGTGGTGAGTCAGGTTGCAGAAACTTGGTGGAGAACGGCGCAGACGGCGCCGGTAAAATCCAGGTTGAGCTGTGGCTGTAGATTGGCCATGGTGCGTTGGAGCGGTGAGAGGAAATAGACGATCTTTAGTCCCTCAGGCCCGTGCAAAGGCGTTGGAGCGGCGGGAGGGAATAGACGATCTTTTGTTCCTCAGGCTCATGCAGCTGCGTTGGAGCGGTGTGAGGAAGTAGACGATCTCCGTCCCTCGGGCTCGTGGAGGCGCGTTGGAGCGGTGCGAGGCAATAGACGATCTTTGTGCCCCGGGCTCGTGCAGCTGCTTTGGAGCGGTGAGAGGGAGGAGACGATCGTTGTCGCTCCTGCGGCCATGGTGCGTTCAGTTCCACGCGCTGCGCTCCCCGTCGGCCCTGGAGGTTGCCGTCTGGGGAGAGGACGAGGTGCGTGCGCTCTCTGTGAGAGCGGCCGGTCCAGCGTGGTTGTGCAGATCTCAGGCGAGGGTCGCGCCATGACGTTTTCTGCAGTTTACCCGGTCGTGGGTGATGTCCGGAGAACGGCTCGCCTGTGTTGGCTCCGCGTCGAAGTCTCCCTGAAGCCGCAGGGAGGGGGAACCAGTAGGCCGCTGCGACGGAGCATTCATGCCCGGGTGTTGCGTTCGCTGGCCGCTCGTTTTTTTCAGCGTCGCTTCGCCAGCGTGGCCATCCAAAACAGAAGGCTGCGTTGCACAAAGCGTGTGCGTCTTCAAGGGGCCACCAACGCAGCTGTGTGGCTGTCCAGCTCGGAAGGTTGCTTTCGCACAAAACGTGTGCGTGTTCGAGGGGTCACCAGTGAAGCGGCATGAAAAATAAGCAGCGATGCTGTGGTTTTAAGCAGGTTTTATTAATCATACCGCCGTCACGGGAACTCGGCCCCAGCCATAGCGTGAGCAGGCTGAAGCCGAATTCCTCAGGCTCTCAGTGAAGAGGGGACACAAAATCTGTGTCCTGCAGCAGGGTTGAAGTCAGATTGAGAGAGTAAGAGAGAGATTGCGTTACAGAGTTGCACCTTAAATACTTGATCATAACAATACATCAAAAAGACATACCCCACAGTCTAGAATGATCAAAGGGACAACAGAACAGGCAGGAGGTATTTGCATTTGTAAGCCATATATCACAATGGGCAGATTAGCTAGACCTCGCTCTAAGTGCAAGACAAAGAGCTACATATTGATCTGAGTCTCTAGGTCACAGTAAGGACAGGACGCATGAGTACAAAGGATGAAAGGCATCGATTAACATCACATAGGTGAGACAGAAGAAACTCGTCTACCTGTAGACATTAATACACCAAAGCACATCTAAGATGCTCAGAAAAAGCACAGTAAGGACAAGCCATATGCACACTATACAGAATGGCGCATTACATCACAACACATGCATGTTTGCATCACAAATACATGAATGGCACATTGCTTCTCAGTAATGCAGCAGAAAAACAGAGAAAAGAGGGCTGAGTGTCCTTAGTCTGTTGTGGGGTTAAAACGAACCGCCACAATAGCTTAAAAGTGAGAATAGCTTTTTTATAATGTTGGCATAAAAGTGAAATAGCTTAATGTTGAAAAAATTTGCGAAAAAAATGAAAAAGTTAAAAACTGGTGAATGCTCACTTAAAAACTGACATGGTTTAAAATTGAATAAAATTAGCTTGAGTACTCAAAAAAGCTTCAAGCTGAAAACAGGGATGGCAACAGGAAATTCTGATTTCAGCTGAAATCTAATTTGGTTGATTGACTTATGGGGGGGCCGGGGGGGCACAGCCCCCCTGAAGCTGGGAGGTTTTCAGTAAAACAGAAGTAATTTAGACTGAAAAAAATGTTTAAAAAAAATGAAATACTAGACTTAGATAAATCATTAAATTTAATGAAAAGTTAACTTACTTTTTCTTCAATGTTGTCTCACTGTTTTTAGTCCAACATATTTAACAGTTCTATAAGAGTTTATTACACTATTTACACTGGTCACCAAGTCACTTCTAATGTGAAAACTTTCTTCCTTTTGGTAGCAAGCTGTGTCAGTCTCTGAACCTCATCTCCTTTTCTGGTTTCTTCAGAAATTGTCCGAGTGTTTCTGTTACCTCGTCGAACTTTGAGACAATTTTCACCTTTACCGTCACTTTTCTCTCAAGCCAATTCCATCGGAACTTATTTTTGACACTTTTGTGTATTTCTAGCACTGATGACTCCTGATCCTTCGATAAAAATCTCATAATTCCGCTGAAAACAATATCGAAAGCTCAGAATTCCAACACGAACCAGCGATCTGATTTGGGGTTGGGGAAATTATCTGAAAATTCAGCAGGGGGTCTGGGGGACATAGTCCCCCAGCGGGGTCCGGGGCAGAGCCCCGTTGGTGGTGGTGGTGGGGGGGGCAAAGCCCCCTGAAGCTCCTAGGTTTTTATGATTTTTAAGTACCAGAACTGTGCTTAAATGACATAAAACCAACAGCTGAATGCCACTTATTACTGTATAATATTGACTTATGTTCCAAGAAGATAGCATTCCTAAAATATTCCAACAAGCATTATCCATCACATGCTTTAACACTTGATCAAATCAAAATCAGTTAATTTTATCTATTCCATAATAGAAATAAAATTCCAACATACCATTACTTTTTATAATTTCAGCATTCATTTCAGAGCACCAGTTTCAATCTCCATTGAGACTTGAGCAGTTCATTTTGCACAATCACTGATGTAGCCAAGTCTTAGAAATATTCAAAAGTTATGAGTCAATGTCCACTGTGCACTGTCAATTTCAAACTGTTTGGAATCATAAAAGGGGATGGTTAACTTTTATTACCGTTTTTTCCCACACGCAGCCGTTGTACGCCGCCAGTAACAGAGAGTTAATGGCTCTCCACCTGGCCATACGCCACTTCCAGTCCTGCCTGAAAGGGCGCAGCTTCACTGCGTTCGTGGACCACAAGCCGCTAACGTACTTAACGTACTTTATCTTCCTGGAAGATAAAATAAAGCGGAATTCGGCAAATTAGCAGAAAATCACACCCCTGAGAACACGCCGCCATGAATCTTTGAAAAAGCATACAATGAGCCATGTGATTGGTCCAATCATTTGCAACTATCCAATCGCAGGGCTGTCAAGCTACTGCAATACAGCAGTAGCTTGAACACAACACATCCGGGTTATCGTGGGAGACGACTTCCGGGGAAGCGCCGAGCGCTTATGTAATCGTGTTGATTTTCGCTAAAATCGGTAACAATAAGGTACCTTACCCCCCTAAAATTTTCTCAACGGATTTAGACGATTCACAGAAATGATCAATTTGAAAATAAATCGGCGGAAATCTGCGGATCAGCGGAAAATTGCCATCCCTGTGAAAAGATAGCTTTAAAGTTGAAATGGTTTAGTGTCAGCATTAAAGTGAATTGTCTTAAAGCTGGAGAACATGGACTTGGTGTTATTTATCAGTAACACTGATAAATATACTAATAAAAACTAAGCTGGTTTAAAGTTGTACAATGTCAGCATAAAAGCTAGCATGGTTTACCAGCTTTGAAGGTAGGAAAATGTTAGAAAAATCTGTATTAAGATGAAACTTAGTCAAAAACCAGGCAGGATTGAAAGTTTAAGTAAATTTATTCCTCTGGCCAGGAGGAGGATACAATGAATTGGCCCTCAGAGTCCATCCATGCACCATTCTAACTCATACACACATTGCCCAGTCTTTTAAGCTCTGTTATCTGAAGGAAAGGAGGAGAGACTGTCCTTGGAGTACATCTGGTCAGAAACAGGGTGTCTAGATATCCTAATCTCCCGGGAACTAGGAGCCAACACATTTCTCAGTCACACAGGAACCAGACATGATGAGCCCAAAACAAAAGATAGGACAGTAAGACAGCTGCATCATCATCTTTCTGTTGACCTAGTCACTCACACCAACTCTGGGGCATAGTCAAGGCCACATAATCACACATGAACAATATAAAAATGCACAAATATATATAATCAAATATGGAAATATAGAAGGAAAATATGGAATTATTCTTTCATCCCCACCCTTGATGCTATAAAAGCATCATGTCACGGCCGCCAATTACAGCACCTGTGTGTGCAACTGCCTGTTATCTCCTGCGGCCCTATTTATTCCCATCAGAACCAGTGCTGGGCGTGGAGTCGTCTGATTCCTTCCGTGGATCACGCTACAACCTGCCTCCCTGCACTGAATTCTCCTGCCTTCAGCTTCCAAGCCCAGCAGAATGACGTCCGGGTCGGTTTCGCCCGGACCAACAACCAAGTAAGCTCTATAGCTTCTAAACCTGTCCATTCCCCTGTGCACAGGCGGATCCCGCAACGGCGGACCTCCTTCTCCCTCCAGGCGACGGGCTTTTATTCCACCTCCAGCTAACCTGCCCGCAGACACTGTCTTCCTGGCTGCAGCTTCGGCGCCACCTGAAGACGCTTCAACATCGGTTGACAGTAAGCATAATAACATCTGACGTGCTGCATAGGTGTACTGTAAGCTAACGGCCCTTGTCTCCTTAGTTGCCAGTTTGTACGGTGCTCTGCCAGCCCAGCTGGAATACACGAATTGCACTACACTACATTACACCATATAACCACACTCACGCACCCACTCACCCACGTTAGCAAAATAAAGTATGTTAATTGTGTTAATCCTGAGTCGTGTCTGTTCTGTTGGTCACCTGAACCATGTCAGTACGACTCCGCCAAAGTGACCCGGCAGACAGCGCACTCGTGCGCCGTATTAACCATCTCAAGGCTCGGGTAGACCAATTAGTGTACCAACAACAGGTGGTGCTAACTCAGCTAGCTTGCATCACCGATAGGTTAGATCGCTTAGCTAACCCACAGGGATTCCCCACAGCACCAGCTAGCTCCTCTGCTCCTGCTAGCTCTACCGCTAGCTCCACCACTAGCTCTTCGTCAAGCCCTCACTCTATAGGTACCGCTAGTCGGCTCACTCCTGTCCCTACTCCCGCCCGCTTTAAAGGGGTATTGGGAGAAGCCAGGGGCTTCTTTTTGCAGTGCAAAATCGTGTTCCAATGGGTTCCCGGAGAATTTCCCACTGACCAGAGCCGCACTGGCTATATAATTAATCTGTTAGAGGTGCGGGCTTTAGCATGGGCTTATGCGGTTATGGCTAGGGCCAATTATGCTTCTGTGACATATGTTCAGTTTACTCAGAAATTCAAGGAAGTGTTTAGTCACTCGAACTGGGAAGGTGTACTCACCTCTCGCCTGTTAAACCTTCGGCAGGGGTCGAGGGCAGTCGCCGATTACGCTGTTGACTTCCGGGTCGTAGCTATGGAGGTCGGGTGGGAAGATGCCTCCCTGAGTAGTATATTCCTGAGAAGTTTGAGCCCTAGCCTGCGGGACGAGCTGGCCTGCCTGGAGAAACCCTCCACGCTGCATGAGTGTATCTCCCTGGCCATTAGCCTTGACAACCATCTGACGGAATGAGTGGTGGAGCGTAAGACTTCCGGCCGCGCGGAGAATAGGCCACGCCGTGTTCTAACGCCCCCCCCCCCCCACTGGCCTTCCCATCTACTGACCTCTCTGAGGACCTAGAACCAATGATAGTGGGGGGGTCGAAACTTCCTGCAGAAGAGAGACAGCGCCGCCGTGAGTTGGGGTTGTGTGTCTATTGCGGGAGCGAGGAGCATGACCTGAATTCCTGTCCTAGGCGGCCAAAAAGGGGAAGTCCGTGCGTCGAAGTAGGGGGCCTCACGGACGTAAAAGATAACAATCACCTCACCCGCTTTCTCATCCCTATTCGGTTTTGCTTTGGTCACAAAGAACATAATACACACGCACTCATCAACTCAGGGGCCAAGCAGAGCTTCATTTCTAGGAGTCTGGCAACCCGTCTGGGTCTACCTATGCAGCCATTAAAAGCTCCCCTTAAAATTATTGCCTTGTCTAAGGCGGCATTGGCTACTGTCACTCATCGGGTTGCCTCGGTGCCAGTCATCATTTCGGGCAACCATCGGGAGGAGCTAAATTTATTTGTCCTACCGGTATTATTGTCCCCGGTCATTCTGGGCTACCCTTGGCTGCATCTGCACAACCCTACTATTGACTGATGTTCGGGAAGTATCGTGTCGAGGAGCCCTTTTTGCCTAAGTGCCTGTCTGCAGTCGGCTGCATGCTCACCTGCCACGCCTCTGGATGCCCCTGCCTCTCTTCCCTCAGATCTGTCAAAAGTGCCTCCGGAGTACCATGACCTTGGGGCCATCTTTAGTAAATCCCAAGCCCTTTCCCTCCCCCCTCACCGACCGTCTGATTGTGCTATTAATCTGCGGGCCAGCGCTCCTCTGCCATCTAGCAGACTTTACAACCTGTCTTCTCCAGAGCGCGCGGCCATGGACTTATATATTAAGGAGTCCCTCAGCTCAGGTATCATTAGACCTTCATCTTCGGCGGTGGGGGTGGGGTTTTTCTTCGTGGGGAAGAAGGATGGCTCCCTCAGGCCCTGCATCGACTTCTGGGAACTTAACAACATCATTATGAAGGATAAGTATACTCTCACCCTCCTTAACTCTGCATTCGATTCCCTCCGGGGGGCTTGCTGCTTCACCAAATTAGACCTGCGCAATACCTATCACCTGGTGCGGATATGTGAGGGGGATGAGTGGAAGACGGCCTTTAGGACCCCTAGTGGGCACTTTGAATATCTGGTCATGCTGTTCTGGCTGACCAATGCCCCGGCTGTCTTCCAACATCTTATTAATGATGGTTTGAGAGATTTTCTGGGCACCTTTGTGTTTGTCTACCTTGACGACATTTTAATCTTTTCTCAGTCCATGGAGGAGCATCGCGTGCGCGTCAGACAAGTCTTGCAGCAGCTGCTGGAGAATAAGCTTTACGTCAAGGCAGAAAAATGTGAGTTCCACGTCTCCAGGACCTCTTTCCTCGGCTTCATTATTGCCCCGAAGGAGATCATCCCGGACTCAGTAAAAGTGAAGGCGGTGGTGGACTGGCCCACTCTCGCATCGAGGAAACAGTTGCTGCAGTTCTTGGGCTTTGCTAACTTCTACTGCCGGTTTATTAAGGACTACAGCCGCATCGCCCTCCCCCTCACCAACTTGACCTCTTCCAAGGTTCCCTTTCACTGGACAGAAGAAGCGGACGCTGCGTTCTTGGAATTGAAGGTCAGATATTCATCTTCGCCTATCCTGACGCAGGTGGATCTCACCATTCAGTGCCTGGTGGAGGTGGATGCCTCTGATTCTGGGGTGGGGGCTGTGCTGTTCCAGCATTCTCTGGTAGATGGTAAGATCCGCCCCTGCGCCTACTTCTCTCGCCGCCTGTCCCCAGCAGAACAAAATTATGACATCGGGGATAGGGAGCTGTTGGCAGTGAAACTGGCCCTGGAGGAGTGGCGGCATTGGTTGGAAGGAGCATCACAGCCATTCATTGTCTGGACCGACCACAAGAACCTGGAGTACCTTCGGACCGCCAAGAGGCTGACTGCCCAACAGGCCCACTGGTTGCTGTTTTTTGGACGGTTCGACTTTACCATCACCTACCGCCCTGGGTCGAAGAACACCAAGCCCTACGCCCTGTCTCGTCAGTTCGCCCCAGAGACAGCAGAGAAGGCCGTGCACCCCATCTATCCTCCAGCATGTATCATGGGCGCCCTCGCTTGGGGTATCTGGGATAAGGTTATAAGGGCGCAGTCTGACGAAGCCGACCCGGGGGGGGGGGGGGGTCCAGCAGGCAAATTATTTGTTCCCACAGCGGTCCGAGGGGAGGTCATCCAGTGGAGGCATACCTCCAAATTTGCCTGCCATTCTGGTAGGGCGCGCACGGTGGCGCTCTTACAAAGGTCGTTTTGGTGGCCATCCCTCCAGAAGGATGTGGGGGAATACATCCGCACCTGTCCGGAGTGTGCTACTGGGAAGACATCTTCATCACCGCCGGCCGGGCTGCTCCACCCCCTCCCCATCCCATGTAGACCATGGTCCCACGTGGCACTGGATTTTGTCACAGGCCTCCCCACGTCCAACAACTTCACCACCATCCTCACACTGGTGGACAGATTTTCCAAGGCGGCTCATTTCATCCCTCTGCGGGGGTTACCGTCTGCCAAGGAGACAGCTGATCTGCTGGTTCAGCACGTAATTTGGCTGTATGGCATCCCTCAGGACATAGTGTTGGACCGAGGGCCCCAATTTATCTCCAAAGTCTAGAAGGCTTTTTGCACTGCCTTAGGGGCTACGGTGAGCTTGTCCTCTTGCTATCACCCGCAATCCAACGGGCAATGTGAATGAGCCAACCAGGAGGTGGAAGCAGCGCTGCGGTGTGTCACTGCCACCAATCCATCATCATGGAGCACACACACCCCCCTTGGATTGAATACGCCCATAACACAACGGTGTCCTTGGCCACCGGAATGTCCTCCTTCGAGGCGTCGTTGGGATACAACCCCACGCTGTTCCCCGAAGAGGAGGGGGACATTGCCGTCCCATCGGTTCAGGCCCATCTAAGACGCTGTCGGCGGATTTGGAAGGCAGCCTGGAAGGCACTGCAACGGACGGCAGAGCGCAACACTGCAGTGGCAAACCGGCACAGGGTTCTGAGCCCGGCTTATCAGGTGGGTCAGCAGGTATGGCTCTCTACTAAGAACATCAACCTGGAGGCAGAACGTAAGAAGACTGCCCAGCGGTTCATTGGCCCGTACCCTATATGTTGTATTATTAACCCAGTGTCTGTGCGCCCAACTCTCCCCCCCCTCCCTCCGCATCTGTCCAACTTTCCATGTCTCTCAGATTAAGCCTGTCTCCTCCAGCCCGTTGTGTCCCCTTCCCAGGTCTCCACCTCCACCGAGGGTGATTGACGACAACCCGGCGTGGACCGTCTCTTCCATTCTGGACGTCCGCCGTTGGGGGCATGGCTTGCAGTATCTGGTGGACTGGGAGGGCTACGGGCCGGAGTGGAGGTCCTGGGTGTGTCCCGCCCTCGTGCTCGACAAGCAGCTCATCAGGGACTTCCATCAGACGCACCCAGGTAGGTTGGAACTCACACCGAGAGGAACTCACACCGAGAGGCAGGTTGTAGCGTGATCCACGGATCACGCTACAACCTGCCTCTGTGCTTCCCTTCACTGAATCCTCCTGCCTTCGGCTTCCAAGCCCAGCAGAATGATGTCCGGGTCGGTTTCGCCCGGACCAACAACCAAGTAAGCTCTATAGCTTCTAAACCTGTCCATTCCCCTGTGCACAGGCAGAGCCCGCAATGGCGGACCTCCTTCTCCCTCCAGGCGACGGGCTTTTATTCCACCTCCAGCTAACCTGCCCGCAGACACTGTCTTCCTGGCTGCAGCTTCAGCGCCACCTGAAGACACTTCAACATCGGTTGACAGTAAGCATAATAACATCTGATGTAATGCATAGGTGTACTGTAAGCTAATGGCCCTTTTCTCCTTACAGGGTTGCCAGTTTGTACGTGTACCATGTCACATCAGAGATGAACTGTTATGGCATCTAAAACTCCACTGGGCAGCCTTGCTAAGTCCCAGTGCGTTTAATGCAACATCATTTTTATGCAACAGACCCTAACTAGCTTTCAATGGGGAAAGTCAGCCGTTGGCCCTGCTTGCCACCCAGGCACCAGTTTAATGTTTCATTCCCAGGGGAGAATGGAACAATAAGGTGTTTTGATCAATAAAAAAAAGCAATGAAAGAAATCAATAAAAACAAACAAGATTATAACAAAGAAAAGTAAAAGAAGATGAATGAATGAATGATATGATGAAAAACGATAATGTGTGTAATAGCAACAATTAAAAAGTTGATATATGTGTGTTAGCGACAACAAAACAATGAAAAACAAAACAATAATAAAGTGCATAAAATAAAACGATAATGTGTAATAAGTGTAATGAGGTAGTGATAATGAGTATCATAAGGTAGTAAGAAAAAAATGAAAGTAATATTAAAACAAAATAAACAAAAGTAAATAATAAAAAGTAGTTTTTCAAACTTCATGAATGTCTTTTCAAATAGTACATTTCAACTTCACATTATGATCCATCCATCCATCCATCTTCTACCGCTTTTCCAGAGGTCCGGGTCGCGGAGGCAGCAGTTCAAGCAGAGAAGCCCAGACTTCCCTCTCCCCAGCCACCTGCTCCAGCTCTTCAGAGGGGACACCAAGGCATTCCCAGACCAGCTGGGAGACATAGTCTCTCCACCGAGTCCTGGGTCTGCCCCGGGGTCTCCTCCCAGTGGGACGTGCCTGAAACACCTCAAGTAGGAGGCGTCCAGGAGGCATCCTAATCAGATTCCCATACCACCTCAACTGACTCCTTTCAATGTGGAGGAGCAGCGGTTCTACTCTGAGCCTCTCCCGGATGACTGAGCTCCTCACCCTATCTCTGAGGGTGAGTCCAGCAATCTTACGGAGAAAGCTCATTTCAGCCGCTTGTATCCGCGATCTCGTTCTTTCGGTCATTACCCAAAGCTCGTGACCATAGGTGAGAGTAGGAACATAGATTGACTGGTAAATCGACAGCTTTGCCTTAGAACTAAGCTCCCTCTTCACCACAACAGACCGGTACAACATCCGCATCACTGCAGATGCTGCTCCAATCCGTCTGGCGATCTCTCGCTCCATTCTCCCCTCACTCGTGAACAAGACCCCAAGATACTTAAACTCCTCCACTTGGGGCAGGAGCCTGTCCCCAACCCGGAGAGGACAATCCACCTTTTTCCGGCTGAGGACCATGGACTCGGACTTGGAGGTGTTGATTCTCATCTCAGCCGCTTCACACTCAGCGGCAAACCGTCCCAGCAAGAGCTGTAGGTCATTGCTGGATGAAGCCAACAGGACAACATCATCTGCAAACAACAGAGGTGAGATCCTGTGGTCACCAAGCATGACACTCTCCATTCCCTGGCTGCGCCTAGAAATCCTGTCCATAAAAATTATGAACAGGATCGGTGACAAAGGGCAGCCCTGGCGGAGTCCAACTCTCACTGGGAATGACTCCGACAGAGTGTTCGCAATACGAACCAAACTCTCACAACGGTCGTACAGAGACCGAATAGCTCGTAACAATAAGCACGATACCCCATACTCCCGAAGCACCCCCCACAAAAATCCACGAGGGACGCAATCAAATGCCTTCTCCAAGTCCACAAAACACATGTAAACTGGTTGGGCAAACTCCCACGAACCCTCGAGAATTCTCGAGAGGGTAAAGAGCTGGTCCGATGTGCCACGGCCAGGACAAAACCACATTGCTCCTCCTGAATCCGAGGTTCGACCAACGGCCGGACTCTCCTCTCCAGTACCTTGGCATAGACCTTCCCAGGGAGGCTGAGGAGTGTGATCCCTCTAAAGTTGGAGCACACCCTCCGGTCCCCTTTTTTAAAGAGAGGAACCACCACCCCGGTTTGCCATGCCAAAGGCACTGCCCCCGACCTCCATGCAATGTTGCAGAGGCGTGTCAACCATGACAACCCAACAACATCCAGGCCCTTGAGGTACTCAGGGCGAATCTCGTCCACCCCCAGGGCCCGGCCACCAAGGAGATTTTTAACCACCTTGGCGACCTCAGCCCCTGTGATAGACGAGTCATCCCCCTCGTCCCCAAACCCTGCTTCCTCTGTGGAAGGCATATCAATGGGATTGAGGAGATCCTCGAAGTATTCCTTCCACCGCCCGATGATATCCCCAGTCGAAGTCAACAGTGTCCCATCCGCACCATACACAGTGTGGACGGGGAGCTGCTTTCCCCTCCTGAGCTGCCGGACAGTTTGCCAGAATCTCTTTGAGGCCGACCGAAAGTCTTGTTCCATGGCCTCACCGAACTCCTCCCATACCCGGGTTTTTGCTTCAGCAACCACCCGAACTGCACTCCGCTTGGCCTGCCGGTACACCTCAGCTGCTTCGGGAGTCCCACAAGCCAAGCAAGCTTGATAGGACTCCTTCTTCAGCTTAATGGCCCCCCTCACCACTGGTGTCCACCACTTGGTTCGGGGGTTGCCACCACGAGATGCACCAACCACCTTGCGGCCGTAGCTCTGGGCCGCCGCTTCAACAACAGAGGTGGAGAATGTGGCCCATTCAGACTCCATGTCTCCAGACTCCCTCGGAATGTGGTTGAAGTTCTTCCGGAGGTGGGAGTTGAAGACCTCCCGGACAGGGGCCTCAGCCAGACGCTCCCAGCACACCCTCACTATACATTTGGGTCTACCAGGTCTGAATGGCTTCCTCCCCTGCCATCGGATCCAACTCACCACCTGGTGGTGATCAGTTGACAGCTCTGCACCTCTCTTTACTTATACGGTCGCAGGTCTGATGATACGATAACAAAATCGATCATTGACCTGCGACCTAGGGTGTCCTGGTGCCAGGTGCACATATGGACACCCTTGTGCTTGAACATGGTGTTCGTTATGGACAAACTGTGGTTAGCACAGAAGTCCAATAACTGAACACCACTCGGGTTCAGATCGGGCAGGCCGTTCCTCCCAATCACCCCCCTCCAGGTTTCACTGTTGTTGCCCACGTGTGCATTGAAGTCCCCCAGTAGGACAATGGAGTCTCCAAGAGGAGCACCCTCCAGCACCCCAGTCACAGACTCCAAAAAGGGTGGGTACTCTGAAACATCATTTGGTGCATAGGCACAAATGACGGTCAGGACCCGTTTCCCAACCCGAAGGTGCAGGGAAGCAACCCTTTCGTCCACCGGGGAAAACTCCAATATAGAGGCAGCAAGGTGGGGCGATACAAGAATACCCACCCCTGCTCGTCGCCTCTCGCCCCGGGCAACTCCAGAAAAGGCCAAGCTCCAGCCCCTCTCCAGAAGACTGGTTCCGGATCCGGAGCTGTGTGTTGAGGTGAGGCCGACTATATCTAGCCGGTATCTCTCAGCCTCATACACCAGCCCAGGCTCCTTCCCCACCAGAGAGGTGACATTCCACGTACCAAAAGCCAGTTTAGAAAGCTTGGGATCAGTCCGCCAAGGTCTCCGCCTTTGACCGCCACCTGATCCACATAGCACCGGACCCCCATGATCCCTCCGGCAGGTGGTGAGCCCACTGGAGGGCGGACCCATGTAACTCCTTCGGGCTGAGCCCGGCCAGGTCCCATGGGTGGAAACCCGGCCAACAGACGCTAGTCTTCGAGCCCCTCCCCCAGGCCTGGCTCCATGGTGGGGCCCCAGTAACCCCATACCGGGCGGGGTACACCGAATCCTTGATATACAATTTATCATGAGAGTCTGTTGGATCGTTCTTAGTCTGGCCCTTCACCCAGGACCAGTTTGTCTTGGGAGACCCTATCAGATGCAAATTGCCCCGGACAACATAGCTCCTGGGATCACTGGGGCACGCAAGCCCACCCACCACGATAAGGTGACGATCCATGAGGGGGCATACATTATGATCATGTATCTAATTTCGGTTTTCTGCATGTCAGTCATACTTTTTCTCTTTACCTTGAGTCATGGAGATACACCTTTGGCTGGCACTGCTTTTCCATCATTCTCATCATCCCCAGCAACTGCATCATGGTACATCACTAAGTTTACATGAACAAGTCTCATCATCATACTATGGATACAAGGAATCACACAGAAAAAGACCAAAATTATCACTACAAAAATCACTAACAAATTCATGATGAGACTTCCCCATGAAGAGAATAACCAGCTTAACCAATTCTGTGCATCAGTAGCATTATGCTTGGCCGCAGCAGCCTGTAAGGCAGTTAGGTTGCGTATGGCCGAGGCAGTAACATGACTGTTACATCTGGAAATGAGGAGGAGGCGAGGTGCCAGTTCACAACATTTATTAACAATAAATAAGAGTAACAGGAGGCTCTCCACACAGGTTGAACGTCCACAGCAAAGAGGCTGAACGTCTCCTGCTGTAGCCTCTTATACCCCAGGTGACGCCACCCACAGAAGGTGCGGCGTCACCTCCCCCTACATGCAGGGCACCACCATATTGGTACACTCACACATAATGTATACTATATACAGACGTGGATAAAATTGTTGTTACCCCTTGTCACGCCGCGCCGCTCATCAGCGGCACCACCTGCTCGCACACCTGTTCATCATCAGCAGCGAGGGATATAAGCCGCCTCGCCCTGAGCTTCGGCCTGAAGCCGTCAGACTTCTTCCCCCCTTCAACGAGAAGCAATCTACTCTTCAGCACGACGCTATGTGGTAAGAAATCCTTACCTCATCTTTTCCAGTCTGCTCCCCTGTGCACAGGTGGATTCCTCGGCGGCGGACAACCCCGTTCCCTCGTCGTTCCTCGCTGCTGCACCGAGCCCTGCAGGTGGCTGTCTCCCGGGTTCCGTCCTTGTTGTGCCAGTCATCTGTCCCTAGCAAGTAAGCTTCTCCCTCGCCTATTCTCCTCCTGTGTTGGTGTGTGCCCGTCACCCTGTGTCTCTGTGTTCTCTCCCATAGGGTTGCCGGCTGTACGGTCTCCTGCCTCTGTGCCTGAAGCAGACGCCGCCACCAACACATTAACATTTTGCAGACACACATCCATTCACTCCTGTTGCTAATAAACTATTTGAACTACTCTGAGCCTGTGTGTGTGCGTCTCCTGAGCCGAACGTTATGTCAATACGGCTTCAGCAGAGCGGCTCGGCAGACGGCGGGCTCGCACACCGGTTTTCCACTCTTGAGGCTCGAGTGGATCAATTAGCCTATCAGCAACAGGTGATTTTCAATCAATTATTAAATTTGACTAACCGGTTGGGCCGCTTGGACCCCCAGCAGTCGTTCCCCCCGGCTCGTCAGGGTGGCACGGCTCCTGCTGCTCCAGTGGCCGTCCAGCAGGCTCCGAGTGCACCGGTTCGGCTCACACCCATTCCAACCCCCGCCCGCTTTAGCGGTAAGCTCGGCGGAGCGCGGGGGTTTGTTATGCAGTGTGAGTCCGTTTTCCACCGGGTGCCCGGAGACTTTCCCTCAGATCATAGCCGAATTGGTTATATCGGGAATCTCCTGGAGGGGCGAGCTTTAACATGGACCTACGCCGTAATGGCGAGGCCCAGTTATGCCGCCCTCACATATGACCAATTCGTGAGGCGCTTCCTGGAGGTCTTTGACCATACTCCAACCGAGATGGTCCAGGTCGATCGGCTTCTCGCCCTCCAGCAGGGAAGCCGGTTGGCAGCGGACTACGCGGTCGACTTCCGGGTAGCGGCGGAGGAAGTAGGCTGGGAGGAACGCTCCCTCTGCGGCCTTTTTCTCCGCAGCCTCAATGATGATCTGAGGGATGAACTGGCTGGGCGGGATATTCCTGAGACGCTAGCGGAGCTGACATCCTTAGCGATTAGTTTGGATAACAGGCTGCGTGAGCGCTCCTCAGGGCGGAAGTCGTCTTCTTCTCGCCCTTGTGGAGCCTCACCGCGCCTGTTCCAAGCTCGCCCCCTGGCGGCGCCGCCACCATCGTGCCCCGAGGAGTCGGAGCCGATGGTGACGGGCTGGACAAAGCTTTCACCTGCGGAGAGACAACGCCGCCGTGAGTTGGATCTCTGCATGTATTGCGGAGATGACCAACACACGGTGAAGCTTTGCCCACGGAAAGCCAGTCGGCGGGGTCCGCGAGTCACTGTAGGGGGCCTTGCGGATCTCAATCGGTTAAACTCACACACTCAATTAATGCTGCCCATCCGTTTCTGCCACAACCCCACTGGGCACCTCACCCACGCACTGGTGGATTCGGGTGCAGAAGGCAGCTTCATTTCACAAAGCCTGGCAACCCGATTGGGCATCCGCTGCCAGGCGCTCAAAGATCCCATCTCCCTGGTCAACCTCTCCCGTGCTTCCCTTGGGAGAGTCACCCACCAGACCATCCCGGTCCCGGTGATCATCTCTGGAAACCACCGGGAGGAGATAACCTTTCTCGTCCTGCCCAACTCTGTGTCGCCCGTCATCCTGGGGTATCCCTGGCTACGCCTCCACAACCCGGTCCTGGATTGGAAGTCAGCTGGGGTATCGGCATGGAGCACGTTCTGCATGGGCACCTGCCTTCAGTCTGCTGCCTGCTCTTCGTCCGCTTCTCCCCCTGCTACGGACGCTGCACCCCCGGACCTGTCTCTGGTGCCTCCGGAATTTCACGACCTGGGTATGGTGTTTAGCAAGACTAAAGCTACGTCTCTCCCCCCTCATCGGCCCTATGACTGCGCCATCAACCTCCGCCAGGGGGCTCCCTTACCTTCTGGTTGGCTCTACAGCCTGTCAGCGCCGGAGAAGGAGATGATGAATGCCTACCTGAAAGAATCACTGAGCGCTGGGATAATTCGCCCATCGTCATCACCCGTGGGGGCAGGGTTCTTCTTCGTTGGGAAAAAGGACGGATCCCTCCGCCCTTGCATAGACTACCGGGCTCTCAACGACATCACTGAAAAGGACCGTTACACCCTGCCCCTCATGGACACCGCCTTCCACTCCCTCCAGGGGGCGACCTGGTTCACCAAGTTGGATCTACGCAGCGCATACCACCTCGTCCGGATCCGGGAGGGAGATGAGTGGAAGACAGCCTTCCGTACCCCGAACGGCCACTTTGAATACCTGGTAATGCCGTTCGGGTTGACCAACGCTCCTGCCGTCTTTCAGCGCCTCATCAATGACGTCCTCCGGGACTTCATCGGCCTCTTCGTGTTCGTCTACCTGGACGATATTCTCATCTTCTCCAAGTCCAGGGACGAGCACCAGGTCCATGTGAGGCGGGTCCTCCAAAGACTGCTGGAGAATCGACTATACGTGAAGGCTGAAAAGTGTGAATTTTATGCCAGAATGACGTCCTTCCTGGGTTTCGTCATCTCTCAGGACCAGGTGCTCCCAGACCCAGAGAAGGTAAAGGCGGTGGTAGAATGGCCTACACCTGCGTCACGGAAGCAGGTGCAACAGTTCGTTGGATTTGCAAATTTCTACCGCCGCTTTGTCCCCAATTTCAGCTCCATCGTCGGATCACTGACCCGTCTCACGTCCCCTAAGGTCCCATTCCGGTGGACCGAAGAGGCCGCTGCTGCCTTCCAGGCGCTGAAGGCGGAGTTCTCCTCCTCCCGGGTCCTTCGCCAGGTCGACCCCGCACTGCAGTGCATCGTGGAGGTGGACGCCTCGGACACAGGAGTGGGGGCGGTGCTATCTCAGCGGTCGCCTGACGATGGCACCAAATGGCCCTGCGCCTTCTTCTCCCGGCGTTTGTCCCCGGCGGAGAAGAACTACGATGTGGGGGACAGAGAGCTACTGGCCATCAAGCTCGCGCTGCAAGAATGGCGCCACTGGCTAGAGGGGGCGGACCTGCTGTTCGTGGTCCTTACGGACCACAAGAACTTGGAATATCTTCGATCTGCCAAGCGTCTGAACGCCCGCCAGGTGCGCTGGTCCTTGTTCTTCACCAGGTTCCAGTTCTCCATCACCTTCAGGCCTGGCTCCAAGAACGGCCTGCCTGACGCCCTCTCTAGGCAGTTCACCCCCGAGGAGTCGGAGGAGACGCTCCACACCATCCTGCCCAGGTCGTGCGTCGTGGGAGCCATCTCCTGGGACATAGAGAGCAAGATCCGGAAGGCGCAGGAAGTGGAACCTGACCCTGGCGGCGGACCGGAGGGGAGGCTGTTCGTGCCATCCGCGGTTCGTGGAGAGGTCATCCACTGGCTGCACACCTCCAAGCTCACCTGTCACCCTGGCTCCTCCCGGATGATAGACCTCCTCCAGCGGTCCTTTTGGTGGCCGGGCCTGTGGAGGGACGCAGCCCGCTACGCCCGGGCTTGTCCAATTTGTGCCACCAACAAGTCGGGAAACGCCCCCCCAGCAGGTCTGCTCCAGCCCCTGCCCATCCCTGGCAGGCCCTGGTCACACATCGCTTTGGATTTCGTCACCGGACTCCCAGCCTCCAATTCCTATGACACCATCCTGACCATCGTGGACCGCTTCTCCAAGGCTGTGCACTTCGTCCCCCTGCGAGGTCTTCCAACTGCCCTGGAGACGGCGGATCTCCTCGTCCAACACGTGGTCAGGCTGCACGGGATTCCGGTGGACGTGGTCTCGGACCGGGGGCCCCAATTTTCTTCTGAGGTTTGGAGATCGTTCTGTAACGCCATCGGAGCCAAGGTGAGCCTCTCCTCCGGCCATCACCCCCAATCCAACGGGCAGTGTGAGCGGACCAATCAGGAGCTGGAGGCTGCGCTCCGCTGTGTAACAGCATCTAAACCCACGTCCTGGAGTAACCATCTTGCCTGGGTTGAATACGCCCACAACACCGCTCGCTCTTCTGCTACAGGGATGTCCCCCTTCAAGGCGTCCCTGGGTTATGACCCCCCCGCTGTTCCCGGTGCAGAAGAGTGAGGTAACTGTCCCCTCGGTTAGGGCGCATCTCAGGCAGTTCCGCTCCATCTGGGCTGCCGCGCACAATGCGCTTTTACGCACAGTGGAGCGCAACAGAACTGTGGCGGACCGGCACAGAAGACCTGCCCCGGCGTACAGAGTTGGGCAACGTGTCTACGTGTCAACCCAGGACGTAACCTTAAAAGGCGAGAGGAGGAAGCTGGCACAGCGATTCATGGGTCCCTACCCCATCACCCGGATCATCAACCCGGTGGCTGTGCGCGTGGCTATTCCCCCCTCCCTCCGCATCCATCCCACCTTCCACGTGTCTAAGGTGAAGCTGGCAGTCACCGACCCCCTTTGCCCTCCTCCTGCTGCGCAACCCGCGCCCCGGATGATTGGTGGCCATCCGGCCTGGTCCGTCGCCTCCATCCTGGACTCCCGGCGCCGGGGTCGTGGGTTGCAGTGGGTACCCATCGACAGGTGGGTACCCATCGACAGTGGGTACCCTCGTCATTCGTGTTGGACCCATCGCTCATCGCGGACTTCCACCGAGCGCACCCAGAGAAGCCATCGCCAGGAGGCGCTGCTAGAGGGGGGAGTACTGTCACGCCGCGCCACTCATCAGCGGCGCCACCTGCTCGCACACCTGTTCATCATCAGCGGCGAGAGATATAAGCCGCCTCGCCCTGAGCTTCGGCCTGAAGCCGTCAGACTTCTTCCCCCCTTCAACGAGAAGCAATCTACTCTTCAGCACGACGCTGTGTGGTAAGAAATCCTTACCTCATCTTTTCCAGTCTGCTCCCCTGTGCACAGGTGGATTCCTCGGCGGCGGACAACCCCGTTCCCTCGTCGTTCCTCGCTGCTGCACCGAGCCCTACAGGTGGCTGTCTCCCGGGTTCCGTCCTTGTTGTGCCAGTCATCTGTCCCTAGCAAGTAAGCTTCTCCCTCGCCTATTCTCCTCCTGTGTTGGTGTGTGCCCGTCACCCTGTGTCTCTGTGTTCTCTCCCATAGGGTTGCTGGCTGTACAGTCTCCTGCCTCTGTGCCTGAAGCAGACGCCGCCACCAACACATTAACATTTTGCAGACACACATCCATTCACTCCTGTTGCTAATAAACTATTTGAACTACTCTGAGCCTGTGTGTGTGCGTCTCCTGAGCCGAACGTTATGTCACCCCTCTGTTAATGAAAGAAAAACCCACAATGGTCACAGAAATAACTTGAATCTGACTAAAGTGGTAATAAATAAAAATTTTATGAAAATTAACCAATGAAAATCAGACAATGCTTTTGAATTGTGGTTCAACAGAATTATTTTAAAAACAAACTCCTGAAACAGGCCTGGACAAAAATGATGGTACCTCTAGAAAAGATTGAGAATAATGTGACCATATGGTCTTATGTCTATGTTGATGTCACACTGCCCGACTCATGGTGAGGAGGGCCCGAGGCAGCTTGCTGTTTTCCTCGGGGCCACTGCGCCAGGCTTTGTCACTGCCAGCGACCCTGACTTGGTCTCTTTCTCGCTCCCCCCCGGGTTCGGAGCTCCTGGCCAGGGTCGCCGGAGAGCAGCCAATGCCTCAAGAGGCCAATGAGGATCTGGACTCAGCACCAGTGTCAGGGATGAGCCCTACCTCCCCCACTGGGGAAGCCACCACGGGAGCAAGGAGGCCGCCGATGGGGACCACCACAAGTGCAACGGACCTCCAGTCGGAATCCACCGCCAATGCAGCAGAGCTCCAGCCGGAGTCCACCGCTGGTGCAGTAGAGCTCCAGCCGGAGTCCCCCGCTGGTGCAGCCACGTTCCAGACCGGGACCGTCGCGGGTGCAGCCACATCCCAGACTGGGACCATCACGGGTGCAGCCACGTCCCAGACCGGGACCATTGCGAGTGCTACGCCCCCTCTGCTCCAAGCTTCAGAGGGCGGCGGGGGAGGGGACTCCTATCCCTCAGTTTTGCCAATGAAGTTCCCCGGTGGGTAGGCTGCCTCTCCGCCTTCCTCTCGGGTCCTGGTGGCTCCACCACGCTGGTTGGCCATGCAAAAGACTTGGCCTTTGGGTCGGGTGGCCCATCAGCCCGGGCAGGCTGCCGGACACTGTTCAATGGGCCACCTGCTGGGCTTGGGACTTGGGCAGGCCACCCAATCAGCCATCCCTTGCCATGCCGGGGCCCTGGGACGCTGGTCGGCCCTTTGAACTTTGGACTCCTGGGGGGGGGGGGGGGTAATGTCCTAGGTGGGGGGGGGGCTGTTAGAAGGTGCACATTATTATATTTGCATATTATGTGTTGTGTTTTTCATGGGTTGCTTCCCTCCTAACCAATTCCCCCCCCACCTCCTACCCTGGGGAGTTGTTTTGTTTCTTGGGGGGGGGTCCTTGGTTGTATTTTTTTGTTTGTTGCTGGTGGTACTGGGGTGTCTGGATTCTACCCCTTGGGGAGGGGGGCTTTGTCATGAACCTGGGTTTGGTGTCCCAAACCCAGTTCTGACCCGTGGCTATTTTGACCCGTCTCTCTATTTATTTTCCACCAGGCACCTCGGGGAGTCCTTTGGGTCCTCTGCTCCCTGACAGCTTGGGAACGCCCCCTCCTCCTGTCAGTATCACCAACTGTTCCGTATTATGGGTGTTTGTTTATGGGTGTTTTACAGTTTAGCTACAGAATTCAAATACCTTGGCATTGTACTAGATGCTCAACTCAAATTTAATCTTCATATAAAGAAAATTTCAAAAACAGTAAAAAAAAATCTGAACTACTTTAAATTAATTAGATATTACATACCTTACGAAGCAGCTGTACTGTATATGCATTCTATGGTTTTTTCTCATATATCATACTGTTTGACAGTCTGGGCTCAAGCAGCCCCTTCCACAATAAGACATATAGGTTCATTATATAATCAAACCCTAAAAATCTTGGACAAAAAGCCCATTAGGTGGCATCACTGTAATGTTTTAAAAAAATACAACCTATTGAGTTTTGAGAGTTTCATTGACCTCTGTTTTCTGAAATTAACGTTCAAATGTCTCCATAAATCAGCACCCGAGCCACTTGCTGGTTTCATCCAAAAACAGAACAGCAGCAGAGCCACCAGGAGTTCTGTTAACAATAACTGTAAAATATTCCACCGCAGAACCACATTTGGACAAACAGCCTTCTCTATAAAGGGCAGTCACATCTGGAACACAATGCCAAATGAAATTAAAATAATAACGGACTTTAAAACATTCACTAAAAAGGTTAAAACTGGCTGAAAAATAAACAAGAATGTACTCATGTAAGAATTGATTGTCTACAAGGTGAGAGTGAATGAAGGGAAGGAATGAATGTGTTTGTTTATAGTGAGTGACGAAGGGAGGGAGGCCTGAAATAGGCAAATGTGAGTCAGGTTGTTATATTTGTGTATTTATAATATTTATAGTATTTATAATATTTATAATATTTATAATTGTGTATTTATAATCTTTTTGCATTGATGTATGTGGTTATTGTGTATTTTCTTTATTTCTTTTCTTTTCTTTACTTGATTCTCTTTTCTAAAGCCCATCCAGGGACAAGAGTTGCAAATTAGCTAATAGCTATACACTCTATGTGCAACACATCAGATTGATTGTCATTGATTAATTGTCTATGTTTATTGCACTGTCCCTGTCAAATAAACTAATCTATCTATCACACACTTACACGTACACACTTCATTCACTCCCATTCACACCATTCACATGCTCAGACACTCAGTCATACACACATGCGTTCAATTATGTTCATCCCACGCATCCTCACACCAGCGGTCTCTTCCCTCATTAGTATTATGATTACTTAAACGCTGTGTTAGTAGGAAGAGACCGCCGGAGCATTGTGCTTCATACATGGCAGCGTGTACCTCCGTGTATGCAAATCGCCATTCCCTACGGATTACTTTCTGCATGACTAATTTAGTCTCCTCATCCACCAGACTGCACAGACTGCCCCGGATCGCTCCAGCACCGTAAGTTTATGTTTGCTTTTCACCCCGTGCCGACAGGAACTCTGCGGCACTAGGCATTCCCCTCCCTGGGCTGTAGAGCATCTAATCTAGGTGGCGTCCCTGTATGTCTGGTGGCCTTAAGCTCCATCATTTCAACCCTCTGTTTAGTAGCGTGACTGTTTTGCTGGACTAATTATTTGGGGTTTGTTTAATTAAGTGCACAGAATCTACTGTGCGTGGCTTTTCATTCTGCCCTGTCTGACTCCGACAACTTAGCATACGCAGGTACCGTGGGTCCATCAGGTGCTATACCCATGTCAACCTCCTCTGGGACAGCTGGGCCCGCGTCGTCATCTGTGGATGACTCAGGTTGTGGCAGCTCTTCTCTGGTGACCGTAGGAAGGAGCTCGGAGGAGATGGGAGAGGAAAGATAGTTAGGGTCACCGGCAGCGGCGGAGCCCAGTGAGGGAAGTTTAGATGCAGCTGAGGGCTTCACCCAACTCTCCTCCTCAAGAGCCAGGCAAGATCTCTCCACCCCTGACAAGAGAATTACAGGAGAGGTTACTTGCCTGTACTCAAGCTCCACCACCATCCAGGACTCTGACAATGCCGATGACGACGTCCTGGACCCAGTCGGCTGGAGGTCTGATCCAGAGGGTGATTCTGCTGTCGCGGGCCCCGCAGCAGGCATGATGGTGGTAGCAGTCTCGGTGCCCCCGTGCACCATCTTCCACGCCACAGGCTCATCCGGCATGACGGTTAGGGATTGCCTCCTTGCTGGACCTGGAGCTGGACTCTCCAGGAGCTCTGGTTCCTCGCCCCTCAGGCAACCTGGTTCAGATTCAAGTTATTTTGTCAGATTCAAGTTATTTCTGTGAACATTGTGGGTTTTTCTTTCATTAACAGAGGGGTACCAACAATTTTGTCCATGTCTGTATTTCTCTACTTTGCGCAGCTTTTCTTCCTTGCTGAGATTTCTGGTCAATAATTCTGCTGCTTCATACTGTTGTGTTGGCTCCATGGTGGCTGCTAGCGTCAGCTCCCCAACATGCGTAAGGAGATGGACCCTCGTGGAGGAATACAGCACGTGCTTTGCTAACTGGTAACGGATCATTTCTTCCTCCAGGGCGCTGAAATGGTATTCCCCGCCAGCTGCTGCAGGTTTGCCACAAATTGCTGCACAGACGCACCCAGCCACTGGCGTCGTTGCCAGAACTGGATCCGCCTCATGATGGTTTTCTCAGGGGCGAGAAATAGCCCGCCATCAACCTCACCACATTGTCAAAGCTGTCGCCGCCTCCCAATGTACTCAGGATTGTCTGGCCCTCCATTCCTAGGTTATGGACCAGAATAGCCCTTGAATTTGTACCAGAATAGCACTTGAATTTCTCAAGGTTGCCGAGGTCCACGGCTATGGTGTAGTTTTCAAAGGCCACGTATCACCTGGGCCAGGGAACGGGTGACTCTCGCGGAGCCTCCAGAAATGGCCAAAAAGTGGTAGCTGCCCTCTCCATACCTTATGTCCTTATCGCCAAATGTCTGGAAATGAGGAGGAGGCAAGGTTCCATTTTACAACGTTTATTAACAATAAATAACAGTAACAGGAGGCTCTCCACACAGGTTGAAGGTCCACAGTAAAGAGGCTGAATGTCTCCCACTGTGGCATCTTATACACCAGGTGACGCCACCCCAGAAGGTGGGGCGTAACCTCCTCCTACACCCAGGGCATCGCCATATTGGTACATTCAGACATAATATATACTATATACAATATGCAATAATGACCATCTGCATCATTTTCAGGGATAAAAGTACAACAATAATCACCCACAATAGCACACATGCCCCCACGGGCAGCAGTTAGTCGATCAAGAACCATTCTATTTTGTGTCATCATGAGCCTCATAGGCGTCATTTCTTCCCTCTGTAGCGTGAAATAGGGAATATTAATAAATATGAATATGATCAGGTGTGGCCGACACACATTGTGGGCTCACGCTGCCACAGAGACAGGACTGAATGTGTATTGTGGGGTGTCACGTCTGCAAGGACTGAGGACTCGAATCTACAGGAGGTAACAAGGAAGTGTGAGATTTGTCTCTTTGTCCCACAGAAGACGCCCCGGAGGGTATTCCGGTTCATCAGGAAATGAGAGACAATGGTGAAGCTTCAAAGGGATGCTTTGTAACTGTATGTTGACTGAAGACACCATGTGACTTGAATTCTGATGCTGGAAATGTATAAAAGGGTGTTGAGATATGATTCTTTCTCTTTCCTGCTTTGAGAATGCTAGAAGCTGTGTTCTGTCAAATAAAGCTGGTTTTATGACTGAAACTCAGCCTCGTTATTTGAGCATGCTTCTACACTGGTGACCTACGACGGAGAATGAGCAGACAGAATTCTCCCGAGCAAGGCTCGGTGGAAGCCAGCCTGATGGCCGCCTCCACGATCCAGCTGCCCAATTTCTGGCAGCACAGCCCGCGCTCATGGTTTAGCGCAATCGAGGCGCAGTTCAACCTCCGGAGAATCTTCAACGACGACACAAGATTTTACCACGTGGTAGCGAAGCTGGACAGCGACATGGTCCAGAGAGTGGAGGATCTGGTTAATCATCCACCAGACAGCGACAAGTACAGCGCATTGAAGGACGCGCTGATCAGCCATTTCACCCCCTCAGTACAACAACGAGCAGAGGGGCTCCTAGCGCTGACGGAGGCAGAAAACGATAGACCTGCGGACCTGATGGTGAAGATGCTGCAGCTCAAAGCCTCTGAAGACGGCGAATTCATTTTCGCCCACCTTTTCCTTCGAACCCTACCACCAGCAGTGAGAGTGGCCCTGGCAGAGTTACCCCGATTGGCCAAGCGAGACTACCATGGGTTGAGCAAGGAGGCGCAGAAGTTGGTCGACGCCCACAAGCGGAACGCGGTTTCGGCCGCGGCGGCCAGTCCGGGAGCAGCGTCCGGAGACAGCGCGGGTCCAGCGGCCGCGGCTCCAGACGCACCAACAACGGCGGCGACAGGAGCCAGACGACGCGGAGCGGAGGACGGCTCGTGCTTCTACCACCGCCGTTTTGCAGAGAGAGCGCACAGGTGCGTCCCACCGTGCAATTTTAAACGCCAAGACCAAGGGCCGGTAGCAGCTGCGACCCTCGGCAACGAGAACAGGCTGCTTTACCTGACGGATGCACGCTCGGGGAAACAGTTCCTCGTGGACACGGGCTCTCAGCTGAGCTTCGTCACACCACCTACGCGGAACGGCTGTCGCCTTCTAAAGCCCCCTGGGTGTCAGTGTCAGCAGCGAACAGCTCCACGATTAAAACGTTTGGTGAGAGGACCATGCTTCTGTCCTTACAGGGCCGTTCATTTGAGTGGACATTTATTGTAGCAGCAGTCAGTTTCAACATGTTAGGGGCTGATTTTTTGTGCTCACATGGTTTATTGGTTGACCTTGCTAATAGACGTCTGATTAATGCACTGTCCTTTCATTCTATTCCCTGCACAGCTCGGGTGGTCCCGCCAACTGCACATGCCAGCGTCTCAGCTGCGGGTGGTAAGTTTCACACTCTGCTTGCTCAGTTTCCAGCACTCACAGTCCCCACGTTTTCAGCAACGGTGGCCAAACATGGGGTAGAACATTTCATAACAACCACAGGCCCTCCCGTTTTTGCAAAGTCTCGGCGCTTGGACCCAGCTAAACTGGCCATCGCGCGCGAGGAGTTCACTAATCTGGAAAAACTAGACATTGTTAGACGCTCCAAGAGCGCTTGGGCTTCGCCGTTACACATGGTCCCAAAGGCTGACGGCTCGTGGCGACCTTGCGGCGATTTCCGCAGGTTGAACAACGTTTCAGCTCATGACCGCTACCCGATTCCGCACATTCAGGATTTTTCTGTTCATTTGGAGGGGGCGCGCATTTTTTCTAAAATAGACTTGGTGCACGGCTATCACCAGGTTCCAGTGCGCGCGCAGGATGTACCCAAAACAGCGGTCATAACGCTTTTCGGCCTTTTTGAGTTCTTGCGCATGCCTTTTGGCCTCAGGGGGGCCGCGCAGACTTTCCAACGCATGATGGATGCAGTTTTACGCGACCTGCCTTTCGTGTTCGTTTATTTGGACGATATTTTGGTAGCCAGCACGTCCGAAGGCGAACATGAAAAACACCTCACAGCAGTTTTCCAGAGGTTGGCAGAGCACGGGAATAGTTAACCCAGCGAAGTGTCAGTTTGGGGTGGCGCAGATTGATTTTTTGGGACATCGCGTTTCGGCAGAGGGAGCAGTTCCCCTTCCAAATAAAGTGCGTGCCATAACGGATTTTCCGCAACCTCAAATGGTCAAGGCGCTTCAGGAGTTTCTAGGGATGGTTAATTTTTACAACCGATTCCTCCCAAGCGCAGCACGACTCATGCAGCCATTGTACACCGTGTTAAAAAAACAAAAGCCCGCAAATAAAGTTGAATGGTCTCCGGAGCGGGAGCGCGCTTTTGCCCAGGTCAACTCAGCCCTGGCAAACGCAGTTTTGTTAGCGCACCCAGTTCCAACGGCCCGCATGGCGCTCACCACTGACGCTTCCGATGTAGCGGTGGGGGCGGTAGTTGAACAGTTTGTGGCAGGTACCTGGCAACCCCTCGCGTTTTTCAGCAGGACTTTGCGCGATAGTGAACGGAAATACAGCGCATTTGACAGGGAGCTTTTGGCCCTACACTTGGCCATTCGTCATTTTCAGTTCTGGTTAGAGGGGCGACGTTTCACCGCTTTTGTGGATCATAAACCGCTAACGTCTGCGATGGCCAAAATTTCAGAACCCTGGTCAGGCCGGCAACAAAGGCAACTAGCCGCAATATCGGAGTTCACTACTGATATTCAGCATGTCGCGGGTAAACACAATGTGGTGGCAGACTGCCTCTCGCGTGCGGTAGCACCGCCAAGCCCCATAGGGGCAGACTCTGTAGCCATGGCCGCGGGCCCGGGCAGCGACGCGGGAGCGCGCGCAGCCCCGGTCTGTGTTGGGTTAGATTATGCAGCCATGGCTGCGGAGCAAGTTAACGACGCAGACGTGCGCGCGCTCCAGTCTGGACCAACAGGGTTAAGGCTGGAGCACAGGGTGCAACAAAACGGTATGCCCCCGCTAATCTGCGATGTCTCCACGGGACGGCCCCGCCCTGTGGTGCCAACCGCGTGGCATCGCCGTGTTTTTGACTTGGTCCATTCTCTCGCGCACCTGGGGGTGCGCGCATCGATCAAATTGGTGGGGGAGAAATTTGTTTGGCCCAGGTTGCGCAAACAGGTCAAGGAATGGGCAGCAGCCTGCGTAGCGTGTCAGCGAGCCAAAATACACAGACACACTAAGGCCCCGTTAGAACCTTTCCACATCCCCGCTAAGCGTTTTGATCATGTGCATATTGACCTGGTCGGCCCGCTTCCGTTATCACACGGGCACACACATCTTTTGACGATGGTAGACCGCACCACGCGCTGGCCAGAGGCAATTCCTCTGACATCAACCACAGCGGAAGAAGTTGCGCGAGCATTTTTAGCAGCGTGGGTTGCGCGTTTTGGTGTACCGTCGGACATAACGTCCGACAGGGGTCCCCAATTTATTTCCGAGCTATGGTCATCGATGGCCCGCAGCTTGGGGGTGAAGATTCATCGCACCACCGCGTATAACCCCCAGGCTAATGGTTTATGCGAACGCTTTCACAGGTCATTGAAAGCAGCCCTCAGAGCGTCGCTGACGGATACAAATTGGGTAGACAAACTTCCATGGGTTTTATTAGGGTTGCGCTCTGCACCTAAGGAAGATTTGCACGCTTCCCCGGCTGAATTAGTTTTCGCACAACCGCTCCGCTTGCCCGGGGAATTTCTTCCCGATAATCCTGCACCTAATGGCCCCCCCGCTCAGCCGTGGCAGAGCGGCTCAGGAGCAAACACGCTCCCTGGCCCAGTCCATCACAGTTTCCCACACGTTTTTGTGCCCAAGGCTTTAAAAAATGCAGAGTTTGTTTTTGTTAAACATGACGCCCAGCGTCCAAGTTTGCGGCCGTTTTACGACGGACCGTTTCGAGTGCTGGAGACCGGGCAGAAGCATTTTCTGCTAGATTTAGGGGGAAGAAGGGAGCTCATTTGCATTAACAGGCTCAAACCCGCTTTTGTTCTGGCTGACGAGGTGGTGCAGCTCGCGAGGCCCCCCCGCCGGGGCAGACCGCCGAGGAGACATTCTCCAAAGTCTTCACAGAAAGGTGCTAACAGCTTTAATCCACAGGTGCAGAGAGACGTTGCAGGTGCAGCCAAGCCAGGTTGCAGCAGATTCAGCAGAAGATTAAAACCTAGGCAGTTGGTGGATTGATTAGCGATGTATGGAGTGCTTTGTGTTTCTTTTTTTGTTATGCCATGCAGATTTTGCCTTACTAGACGTTTGGGGGGGGGGGTAGTGTGGCCGACACACATTGTGGGCTCACGCTGCCACAGAGACAGGACTGAATGTGTATTGTGGGGTGTCACGTCTGCAAGGACTGAGGACTCGAATCTACAGGAGGTAACAAGGAAGTGTGAGATTTGTCTCTTTGTCCCACAGAAGACGCCCCGGAGGGTATTCCGGTTCATCAGGAAATGAGAGACAATGGTGAAGCTTCAAAGGGATGCTTTGTAACTGTATGTTGACTGAAGACACCATGTGACTTGAATTCTGATGCTGGAAATGTATAAAAGGGTGTTGAGATATGATTCTTTCTCTTTCCTGCTTTGAGAATGCTAGAAGCTGTGTTCTGTCAAATAAAGCTGGTTTTATGACTGAAACTCAGCCTCGTTATTTGAGCATGCTTCTACACAGGTATGAATTATTTAATTTATATTTATGTATTGGAATCTGAGGTCAAATCTCATTTCATATACATCAGAAAAGTTAATAACACTCATAAGGGGCACCAGCTTCTATCTTTAAGAAACAATTTAATATTTAATTTCACTTTATACCTGTTTAATCACTCAATAACTTAACCCCTTGCACTCCGGGCAATTTTCCTGAAAATGCCAAAAAATAACGTGCCCAAAGTAAATCGAAAGCTGTTCTTCAACCCTTTGCAGCATCTTCATGGCGTTGGTCTCATTTAAAAGAAAACACTTCGAATTTTTTGGCAAAAAATACATAATCTCTCTACGTGCTCCGGCCACTGAGTTACAGTCATCTAAACATACTGAACTTGAAGAAAATAAATTTGGCCACGGTGTTTTTTTGGATACAAATGCTTGCAAATAACACACAGCTGTCCGATCCGGCTGGAAAATGCAACAGAAATGTAGAACCAAGTGTTATCAAGCTGAGATCCAAATTTGGTAACAATACCACAAAAAATGAATATTTTACACAGCTTTGTTCTCAGGTAGTTCCCAGGCATTTTGGAACTGTGCCAAATTGTGCCAAATGGCACAGTTTGGAAAAACGTCTGTAACTTTTGAATAATTCAATGTAGAATCTTCATTTTGGGCTCTAATGAAAGGTCACATTCAGGGCTGTGTCTGTGTGTGTGTGTGTGGGGGGGAGGGTTGTCCCCCCCCCCCTCGCTACAAAGGACGGAGTTCGGCCCTCGCTACATGACGGATTACAATCGTTGCATGTTTCCACAGCAACGCTGTCACAGCAGCTTCCCCCCCCGCTACTATGTGTGTGTGTGGGGTTGTCCCCCCCCCTCGCTACAGAGGATGGCCATCACTACATGACGGAATAGACTCATATGCTTCCCCCTGCGGACCGGGGGGCATTCGGACCCTGAACGCCCCCCCCGCTCCTCTTCTGCAGTGGGGGGGGGGGGGCGTTCATGGTCCGAACACGGCAAATGAACCGTTTATCGCGGCGCACGTACTTCGTGCACCGTACAGTTGTAATTTACCAATCGGTCAAAAGTCATTGTTTGATTACAATTTTCAGGGAGAAATAATAATTTAGCTTATAACACCTTACCTCTTCACAGCAGCAGAGTCCTGGCGAACTTCTCTTCCCCATTGTCAGACGAACGCGATGCTGGTCTGGTCGTGGATTCCGGTCAAAACATAATTCCATTATTGCCATTTTGGCGAATGATTTACGACTTTTGTCATCGGCCTCCATCGGTCTATGATGACGGAAGAGAATCCTAAATGTCTATTCTGCTGGAATGAGTGCAGGTCCCACTTGTGGGTGTTCTCCATGCTGCTGAGTCTGTAGCAGGTTTGTCCAGCGTTGTTTGTTTTCATCTGCTGCAACAGTAAATCTCTCTTCACCCAGCCCGAACTTCTGTGCTTCAATTGGCTCCTGCATTCACAGTAGGCAAGTCCTCCTTCCTAGGTTTTCATTCATTGGTTCTTCAAGGTTTCAGAAACCCAATTCAAGGCTCTTATTAGTCAAATGAGAGGTCAATCAGATGAACTAATCTGTTCACGGCTGTGTCTGCAGCTTTTTTTTTCAGTGGCGCTTGGAGGCCACACCACCTACATCACCACCATCAGTATCTCTATCATGCGTCATGCGTCCGAGCGCAGACGAGTGCGCTCTCGTGCGCCCTCGTGCGCCCTAGGACGCAGAGACTTGCCCGCCCGCGGAACAACAGAGCGCAAGTGGTTAATCAATAATCAGTCTCAAAAATTTTCCGTGAATTCGACACCTGGGCTTGAAACAGACTCAGAATGAAATAAATTCTCAACAGCTTCTCTCATTTTTAAATATTTATTAAACAAAATGATTAACAGACATTGCAGTAATTTCATTAATCATAAAATCAATCTTGTAACTGATAGATTCACAATGTCAATATTTTAGGATCCAGGGTTAAACTGAGAAACCAATTTCTATCAGTTTGTGTTAACAGATTATGGAAACAACGCAAATTTATGGAGAAAGTTTACTAATTATATGAAAAAGTCCTGAATTAATCTTAAGAAAATAAAAACGGAATTTTAATGAAAAGAAGAGTTATGTTAAGGGCTTCTTAATTTGCATCTGATTAGATACACAAATTATTACCGAACCTCAGATGTTTAATTCAGCAGATGAATGAAAGTTGCGAGGAGAGTCCGGCCGTTGGTCGAACCTCGGATTCAGGAGGAGCAATGTGGTTTTCGTCCTGGCCGTGGCACATCGGACCAGCTCTTTACCCTCTCGAGAATTCTTGAGGGTTCGTGGGAGTTTGCCCAACCAGTTTACATGTGTTTTGTGGACTTGGAGAAGGCATTTGACCGCGTCCCTCGTGGATTTTTGTGGGGGGTGCTTCGGGAGTATGGGGTATCGGGCTTGTTGTTACGAGCTATTCGGTCTCTGTACGACCGTTGTGAGAGTTTAGTTCGTATTGCCAACACTCGGTCGGAGTCATTCCCAGTGAGAGTTGGACTCCGCCAGGGCTGCCCTTTGTCACCGGTCCTGTTCATAATTTTTATGGACAGGATTTCTAGGCGCAGCCAGGGAATGGAGGGTGTCATGCTTGGTGACCACAGGATCTCATCTCTGTTGTTTGCAGATGATGTTGTCCTGTTGGCTTCATCCAGCAATGACCTACAGCTCTTGCTGGGACGGTTTGCCGCTGAGTGTGAAGCGGCTGGGATGAGAATCAGCACCTCCAAGTCCGAGTCCATGGTCCTCAGCCGGAAAAAGGTGGATTGTCCTCTCCGGGTTGGGGACAGGCTCCTGCCCCAAGTGGAGGAGTTTAAGTATCTTGGGGGCTTGTTCACGAGTGAGGGGAAAATGGAGCGAGAGATCGACAGACGGATTGGAGCAGCCTCTGCAGTGATGCGGACGTTGTACCGGTCTGTTGTGGTGAAGAGGGAGCTTAGTTCTAAGGCAAAGCTGTTGATTTACCAGTCAATCTACGTTCCTACTCTCACCTATGGTCACGAGCTTTGGGTAATGACCGAAAGAACGAGATCGCGGATACAAGCGGCTGAAATGAGCTTTCTCCGTAGGATTGCTGGACTCACCCTCAGAGATAGGGTGAGGAGCTCAGTCATCCGGGAGAGGCTCAGAGTAGAACCGCTGCTCCTCCACATTGAAAGGAGTCAGTTGAGGTGGTATGGGCATCTGATTAGGATGCCTCCTGGACGTCTCCCACTTGAGTTGTTTCAGGCACGTCCCACTGGGAGGAGACCCCGGGGCAGACCCAGGACTCGGTGGAGAGACTATGTCTCCCAGCTAGTCTGGGAACGCCTTGGTATCCCCTCTGAAGAGCTGGAGCAGGTGGCTGGGGAGAGGGAAGTCTGGGCTTCTCTGCTTGAACTGCTGCCTCCGCGACCCGGACCTCCGGAAAAGCGGTAGAAGATGGATGGATGGATGGATGGAATGAAAGTTGCAGCTCACATGATTCCTTGTTCGGCGTCGTCCTCAGCCCAAGATTTCATGGATGTTAGGGTAAATATCTGCCCGCAGATATTTCAGGATCCACATTTCGACCTTTAAAGTCAAGCGGTCGAAGGGGCTGGATCTTGGCCGTATGACCCACAGTTGAAACTGGGCTCTGACCCAGATGGTGCTGACGCTTCTTCAGTGTGTGATGAACAGCTGCACATTTTCTCCTTGTAGACACAAGCCTCCAGAGGTCTTCGAGAATAATTATATCTAATCAGATCTCAAATTTAAAAAAAAACTTTCGAACTTTAGATAAAAATAGTAGCTTCTGGTGGGTGCTTGGTCAAGAAAAATATAAAAATAAAGTCAAGATTAAAGTTTACATTAAAATTAAACAAACGACTTCCGGTCTGGACGCCATGGTGATAGCAACCTAACGCTGAAACTCCCAGACCCCAATCCAAGGAAAACATCTTCAAAATCAGACTTAACGGATTTTTGGAAGATTAAAAATCAAAAGACAATAACACCATGGCTAACCAAAAGCAGAGGAAACTGACATTCCCCAGGTCAGGACGCACAGCGACCTCAGAATCTGAACCGGAGGACCTCCGTTCAGAAGACGAGGACCTGGGCCTAGCTAACAAAAGGATTAGCTTGAAATCGCTATTTGACGAATTACAACGATTTCGGGCCGGATTTCTTGAATTCAGAGAGGATCTAAAAAGGACGAACAGCAGAATGGACCAGGCCGAAAACCGAATCTTGGAAGCTGAAGAAAGAGTAAAAGTGCTTGAAGATTCTGTGCTGGATTTACACAGAAAACAGTCAAGGCTGGAGGCTAAGCTAACCGACCAAGAAGGAAGACAGAGACGAGATAACATCAGAATTCACAGTCTGAAAGAAGGAGCTGAAGATAGTTTCAACACAATGGCGGAATGCGTGGAATCCTTATTGAGAGAGAAGTTGGATATTCCACAAACCACCGATTTGAAGATAGAAAAGGCCCATCGTACATTAGCCGCTAAGCCAGCGTCGGAAGCGCCCCCACGTTCTGTGGTGGTGAGATTCGCCAATTTCAAAATAAAACAAGACGTTGTAAGACGGGCTTGGCAGAAAAAAGGATTTATGCATCATGAGAGAAAAGTCTTCGTGGAGCACGATTGCGCCCCTGAGGTTCTTAAAAAGCGACGGGAATATAACAACACCAAAAAGGTTCTATGGGAACAGAATCTATGCTTTCAGACGCCATTTCCGGCGAAGTTAAGGGTCTTTTACGGTGAAGAGTCATGTCTCTACAATTCAGCGGAAGAAGCAACAACTGACATGGCAAGAAGAGGACTCCCGGTAACGGTGTTTAAACCCGCAGCGAATCTGAGCGAGAAAATCAGAGCTCAAACGTGGTCCACTCAGAGACCTTCAAAATCCACGGGCCAGCAGCGGGAACCCCAGCCCCAGAGCTACAAAGATAAGCTTTCCAGTTCCAGGAAGGAACAGCGACCTTTTTGTCTTTTTTTTTTTTCTTTTCAGCCACTCTGCACTTCCACCCCCCCTCCTACAAGGTAACAAACATTAAAGGAGATGCAGAATCAGCATGTGGTAAAACCTTTCATGGAGCAGTTTTAGCAATAGAAACAGACGTCTTCTTAATTTAAAGGGGAAAAAAAAAATCATGTTAAAATAGAAACGTAACAATGACCCATTTGTTCTCTCCACACTAACAAATACTGTATTAGAGTGAATGTTTGCTGTGATGGGGGTGGGAGGGTGCACACAATCTCATAGGGTATAGGCATAAAAAAAAATAAAAATAAATAAATCATTACAAATTCGGATTGGGATCTGAAATTCACGTTAAAAACATGGGACAACTTACAGGGGTAAGAGAGGGCCCTCAACACGTAACAGAGTTTGAGGAATTTCCCTCAGAGCCTACACTCCATCAGGGCTCTTACAGGGTCTTTAAAGAGACCCCAGCTCAGGAAGTTTTTTTGACAGTTTTTTGTTTTAAAGTTTCGTACACTATGTTCTGAATGTTTTTTATGTTCTTAATGTTCTTTCAGTTTCTGAGTAGCAAAAAAGAGGGCCACCACACTGTTATACTAAATAAGAAAATACAATGGAGAAACAGGGTGTAACCAAAATAGCCTCATATAATGTAAAAGGGATCCTGAATCCAGTTAAAAGATCCAAGATTCTACGCAAAATGAAAAAAGACAAAGCAGAAATAATATTTTTACAAGAAACCCACCTAACAGACATGGAACACACTAAACTCAATAGACAAGGGTTTAAAATGATCTCTTCATCTTCATATAAATCAGGGAGGAGGAGGGGAGTAGCGACATTGATATCAACCAAAATTACATTTGAAAAAAAAATCAGAACACAAAGATAAAGAAGGGAGGTACAGTTTGGTAACTGGGTGGCTAGAGGGAGAAGATATCACCCTGCTGAATGTATATGCACCACCAGGGGCTAAATGGAAATTTTATAAAAATGTATTCGACCTAATGATAACTAAAGCCCAAGGTTTAGTGATATGTGGTGGAGACTTCAATCTAAGACTGAATCCATATTGGGATGCAACAGGTAATTCTTCACCTCAAAATAACACCCAAAATAGGAATACTCGGATGCTACTAAAAGAAATGGGAATCTGTGACGTATGGAGGGAATTCAACCCCAATGTAAAAGATTATACTTTTTATTCAACGCCACATTCATCTTACTCAAGGATTGATTACTTTTTTATGTTTAATAGAGACATTGGAAGAGTAAAAACATGTGAAATAGGACTGATGGATCTCTCTGACCACAGTCCGATCTATATGGACTTAAACATCCAAAAATACACAAATAATACATTTTCCTGGAGGTTGAATTCAAATGTCCTGAAAGGACCACTGAAAGATGAATTGGAATCAGATATTCTCAGATATTTGGAAGAAAACGATAATGGAGAAGTATCCCCTTTAATACTGTGGGATGCGTGCAAAGCTGTAATAAGGGGAAAAATTATTGCAAAACTGGCAACCCAAAAGAAACTGAGACAAGAAAAACTAATCACACCAGAGTCAGAACTCAAGAACCTAGAAAAAGAACACAAAGACAACACTCATTCTAATGGCTCGCTCAAGATTAAAGAAATTAAAAATCAAATAAATGAGATCTACACAATAGAAATCCAGAAGAAACTTACATTTCTGAAACAAAAACACTATGAAGCAGGCAGTAAATCGGCAAAATTACTAGCCTATAAATTGAGGAAACAACAAACAGAAAGAGCAATCTACAAAATCAGAGACCCAGTATCAAAGGAAATAAAATTCAGAATTCAGGATATTCTTAAAAGCTTCAAGAATTACTACAAGAACTTATACTCCCACAAAAAAACATAAAAACGCATCCGAGACATTCCTAAACACATTAAACCTTCCCCAATTTACGGAATCACAAAATAAAACCCTACTGTCAGAAATACAACCTAAAGAATTGGAAAAAGCAATTATGAAACTTAAAGCTAACAAATCCCCAGGAGCAGATGGCTATACAGCAGAATGGTACAAAACCTTTAAACAGCAACTATCTCCTCTCCTCCTGAAAACATTTAACTACGTCCTCCACACAGGGGAAATCCCCCCCTCCTGGAGAGAAGGGGTCATTGCAGTTATACCTAAACCTGAAAAGGATAAACTAGAATGCTCCAACTACAGACCAATCAGTGTATTAAATCAGGACTATAAGCTTTTTACCACTATCCTTGCCAAAAGGTTAGAAAACATACTGACAGACTTAATTCACTTAGACCAAACAGGTTTTATAAGACAAAGACAGACACAAGACAACATTCGACGCACTTTACACATAATTCATCATATAAAAAAATATAACTTAAATGCAGTCATATTGGGATTAGATGCTGAAAAAGCATTCGATTCGGTTGACTGGTCTTTCCTATATAGAATCTTATCCAGTTTCAATTTTCATAACAACTTCATTAGAACTATACAGGCATTATATAAAAAACCAACAGCTAAAATAAGGATTAACGGTAATTTATCATCATCTTTTGAGCTGGAAAGAGGATGTCGTCAAGGCTGCCCCCTGTCTCCACTGCTCTTTGCAATCTTCATAGAACCTCTGAGCCAATGGATAAGACAAAATCAAGATATTCAAGGTATTACACTTGGTCAGAAGGAATATAAAATAGCACTCTTTGCTGATGACATTTTAATATACTTAGGGCAGCCAGACACTTCTCTACCAGAACTAATCTCAGTTTTTTCAGACTATGGAGATTTATCGGGGTACAAATTAAACATGCATAAAACCCAAGTTTTAACATTCAACTATGACCCAAATCATTTTTCACTAAGTGAACTCAAAACTAACTGGGAGTTGGAATCTATGAAATATCTGGGGGTCAATATCCCGAAACAACTCGACAAAATTATAACACTGGTATCATATTCCATCTTGCTAGGTCAGATTTTATTTTTGTCACCAGTGGATCATAGTTCATTCTTAGGTACTGCACAAAGAATTGAAGCAGTCAAAATGAATATACTTCCACGTCTTCTATACCTTTTCCAAACAATACCGGTAGAACCTCCCAAAAAAACCATGGCAGGAGCTGGACAGAAGGATCTCAAGATTCATATGGCAGGGTAAGAGACCTAGAATCAGATACAGAACCCTACAGCTAAACAAAGACAAAGGTGGGCTCACGCTGCCAAATATCAGGGACTATTTTATAGCTGCACAAATTAAAACTTTAGTAGAGATATGTAACCCAGTCTACACTGCACAATGGAAGGAGATGGAATGCCAAATAACAAGTAACATCCCCCTACAGGCGATAATAGGGAACAATGCCTGAACTAAACTCTTGAATAACACTAACCCGTGGATAGAGACCCCGCTAAAAATTTGGTTTAAGATAGTCAGAGAGAATCAAGCCAAAGAGCCCTATCGACTTCTGCAATGGATTGCCTATGATCAAGACTTTACCCCCAATAAAACAGGCACTAGATTTAAAGAGTGGAAAGAGAAAGGGCTGATAAAATATTGTGATTTTTTTAAGGGGCAAACTTTAAGAAGTTTTGAAGATTTGAAAAAACAAAGTCTAATAAATCAAGATCTTTACAGGTTCTTTCAGCTTAGACACCACATAAACAATATACTTAAATAGGAGGATTTGGAAAGGGCCCAGTCAAGTGTTCTGAAGGTCTTCTTAATGGCATATAAAGGGATCCCAGGGATCAGATACATCTCTAAAATATACCAAGGTCTTCAAGACTTAAAAGGAGACAACACATCATATATAAAAGAGAGATGGGAAAAAGAGGGGAATTTCACTTTACAATTGGAAATATGGGAAAAGCTAAATAGACAGCAATGGAAAAGTACCTCATCCCTGCAGTGGAGAGAATTTGGATGGAAAAACTTGGTAAGATTTTTCAGAACACCTGCACAAAACAAATTTACCCATAAGGGGTTGAACTGTTGGCGCTTGTGTGGTGAAAAGACTGCAAATCATTTTCATGTGTTTTGGTCATGCCCAGTTATCCACCAATATTGGACCAACGTACAGACAATATTGGGGAAAATATTCAAAATAACAGTTCCCTTTTCTTTTGTAACTTTGTATTTGGGTTTACTACCGGACTCACTGGAAAGACGAGGAGATAAATACTTATTCAGTGTTTTAATATTGGCAAGCAAAAAAGCCCTAACTTAAAAATGGATGCTGAAGGACTGTCCTACACCTGAAGATTGGATTAACGTGATTCAAGACATTTACTCGATGGAAAAGTTGACATTCGCACTGAGACAGGACATGGATGGGTTCATGAACTTTTGGCAACCCTGGATCGCATATGTGTCTTCCATTAGATCTAATCTTTGACAAATACCATTTCAATAATGGTCCCGCTCTTTGTTCCAACACTACTCAGTTGCTTTTACTTTTAATTACTTAATTTTCTGTTTGTTTGTTTTTTGCTGTTCTGTTTTCTTGTTTATTCATTTTTTAAAATTTAATTCTCCTTAATTTCACTTTTTCTTTCACTTTAAAAAAAAAGGGGTGTTGTAATAACTATCCTACCAATGTTGTCAAATAGCAAAAAATAAGGGAACGTGATGAAAATGTAAACAATGCAATGCTGTAATGACCTGTATACCCTTTACAAAAACTTAAATAAAAAAAAAATTAAACAAACAGTGATTTTACAGAAAGTTTAACAAAGAAAAAGAGATAAGTAAAAATTGGAGTTTAACTCCGATTAAAATTGAGCTCTGTGGTCTATATTAATCATATATTCCATAACCTACATATGTTGAAGTATGTGGAAATGTTTAGTAATTACATATGTAAAGAACTTCACACCTCTGAAAGGACAAAGGCTCTCAACCGCCGAGTGAAGAACAAAGACGTTCCCAGACACGGCGGAGGAGACCGGAGGAGCCACCCTCACCCCCTAAGGCGAGGAGAGGAAATACCAAGACAATGGGGGGATTAAGATAATGAGGGATGTCAGCCTTTGTTATGCATGTCTTTTGTTGTGTGCAAGTATAAAGCCAGTGAGCCAGAGACATTCTGTCTCTTTTTTCCTTCTGCCACTCTGCACCAGATGAGATTTGTTAGGAGAGCTGATTATTAAACTTTGGTTTATAAATCAAATCGCCTCATCATTTCCAAGCTCTTCTACACTGGTGACCTTGACGCGAGTATGGTCCTGAGGCATACCCCCGCAATCGACTCATCCGTGGCAACCCAGGTAGACGCCAGCGACCACGCAGACGGGGGAACAGATGGACAACTGTTCCCCCCGGCAGAAGAGATTGAGAGGGCTCAACCGAGCACCAGCACCGCCGTGAGAGCCGAGGCAAGGCACTCTCACCCGGCGGACACAGCAGTGATGGTATACACGAATGCCGTCGCTGTCAACCTGCCAGACTTCTGGCAAGAAGACCCCGCCTCATGGTTTCAGCAGGCTGAAGCCCAGTTTACACTGGCGGGCATCACGGCTGACGATACCAAATTCTACCATATCGTCTCCAGACTCGACGCCGCCACTTTGAAGTGTGTGCGGAGCATGATCCGGCGGCCACCGGCCCGGGACAAATATGAGACGCTCAAAGCAACCATCGTGGCGAATTACGTCCCATCAGCGGAAGAGAGAGCCGAGAAGATCCTGGCGGTCTACGGCCACAGAGGGTGCAAACCTAAGGCCCTCATGGAGGATTTGCTACAGCTCAAAGAAGACGACAATGCCAACTTCCTCTTCCAATTTATATTCCTCAGCACGCTGCCGCCACACATGAGAGGGACACTCGCCAACATGAAATGCAACAACCACCAAGACTTCCGCGCACTGGCCAACGAAGCTCATCGGCTCGTCAACGCCTGCAAGGAGCTGACACCCACAGCCGCATCCGCAGACCTCAACGCTGACGCCCCGAACCACGAGGAGCCACAACCCACTGAGCAGACCCAGCCCACGGTGACAGCGACACGGCCAAAATGTAACAGACAGAGCGACGTCTGTTATTATCACCACCGCTTCGCCGAGAAGGCCCGCAAATGCGTTTCCCCCCTGCAAATTTGCGATTTCGGGAAACGCCAAAGCCGAGAGCCGTTAACGGCAGCGGTTCTCGGCGAGAAGAATAAGCTGTTGTACGTGACGGATGGACACACAGGCAGGCAGTTCCTCATCGACACAGGAGCTCAGCTGAGTTTCGTCACGCCCTCCCACGCAGATCGAGCCACAGGCACCCAGGGCAATGGAGCCGTGGCAGCCAACGGCTCTAACATCGACACGTTCGGCGAAAAGAGCCTGCACCTCCTCATCCACGGCCGCAACTACAGATGGACATTTGTTGTAGCGGCGGTGAGTTTTAACTTGTTAGGCGCAGATTTTTTGTGTGCACATGGGTTATTAGTGGATCTAGCAAATAGGCGCTTGGTTAATGCACTGTCCTTTGCTTCTATTCCATGCTCAGCCCGAGTTTCTCCACCACCTGTGCAGGCTAACGTCACCACGGCAGGAGGTAAGTTTGAGCAACTCCTCACCCAATTTCCAGCACTCACAATTCCCAAATTCTCAGCCACCGTGGCTAAACACGGGGTTGAACACTTTATTCCCACAACGGGACCACCCGAGTTCGCCAAAGCTCGCCGCTTAGACGCGGCCAAGCTCAACATAGCACGGGGCGAGTTTACAACTCTTGAAAAATTGGGCATTGTTAGACGCTCGAAGAGCCCCTGGGCCTCACCACTTCACATGGTTCCGAAATCCGACGGTTCTTGGAGACCGTGCGGAGATTACCGCAGATTAAACAACGCTACAGCGCATGACCGTTACCCAATTCCTCACATTCAAGATTTTTCACTACATCTGGCGGGTGCGCGCATTTTTTCAAAAATAGACTTAGTCCGCGGTTATCACCAAGTCCCAGTCCGAGCAGAGGACATTCCTAAAACAGCGGTAATAACCCCTTTCGGCCTTTTTGAATTTCTGCGAATGCCTTTCGGCCTCAAAGGCGCTGCTCAAACTTTTCAACGAATGATGGACGCGGTCCTACGCAACCTTCCTTTTGTCTTCGTCTACCTCGACGACATGCTGGTAGCCAGCTCGTCTGAGGAAGAACACGAACAGCACCTCACTACGGTTTTTCAGAGGCTAGAAGAGCACGGGCTAATAATCAATCCAGCCAAATGCAAATTCGGCGTGTCACAAATTGATTTTTTAGGACACAAAGTCTCTCCGAAGGGGGCAGTTCCACTTCCAGACAAAGTTCATGCGATAGAAAGTTTCCCACAGCCACAAACGGTCAAATCGCTACAGGAATTTTTAGGAATGGTTAATTTTTACAACCGTTTCCTCCCCCACGCAGCCCAGCTCATGCAGCCCCTATATGACCCGCTCAGAAAAAAGAAAGCTTCCAACGCGGTCGAATGGACCCCGGAGCGCGAACGCGCTTTCGCGGAAGTAAAAAGCGCCCTAGCTAACGCCACATTGTTAGTTCACCCAGATCTCTTGGCCCGCATCGCGCTAACCACAGACGCTTCGGACCTGGCTATAGGGGCAGTTGTAGAACAACTTGTCAGCGGGGTCTGGCAACCTTTAGCATTCTTTAGCAAATCGCTAAACCAAACTGAGCGTAAATACAGCACTTTTGACAGGGAGCTGCTAGCGCTTCATTTATCCATCCGCCACTTCCAGTTCTGGTTAGAAGGGCGGAGTTTCACGGCTTTTGTAGACCATAAACCGCTCACCTTTGCTATGGCTAAAATTTCAGAACCATGGTCAGGCAGGCAACAAAGACAGCTAGCTGCGATTTCAGAGTTCACCACAGACATTCGACACGTGGCAGGCAAACTTAACGTAGTAGCAGACTGTCTCTCTCGCGCTGTGACACCACCAGAGCGTGAGGGGACAGATTATACTGCCTCAGCAGCAGAACTCTTCACTAACGCGGACACATACGCAGCACCTATCCATGCAGGGATAGATTATGCAGCCATGGCGGAGGAACAAAGCGGTGACGCGGACGTGCGTGCACTCCTGTCTGGACCAACAGGGTCAAGGCTGGAGAAAAAGGGTTTACGCGACGGCGTGCCCCCCCTAATATGCGATGTTTCAACCGGCCGACCTCGCCCATTAGTACCAGCTACATGGCGCCGCCGTATTTTCGACGCAATTCATTCCCTCGCGCACCCAGGTGTGCGCGCCTCGGTTAAAATGGTCGCCGAAAAGTTTGTGTGGCCAGGCCTGCGCAAAAACGTAAAAGAATGGGCAAAAACTTGCATTTCTTGTCAACGCGCCAAAATACACAGACACACAAAAGCCCCTCTGGAGCCTTTTCCAATCCCTGCTAGAAGGTTCGACCACGTTCATGTCGACCTCGTGGGGCCACTACCTTCCTCCCAAGGTTTCACACACCTGTTAACAATGATAGACCGCATCACGCGCTGGCCAGAGGCAGTCCCTCTAGCGGCAATCACAGCGGAGGAAGTCGCTCGCGTTTTTTTGACAAACTGGGTAGCACGTTTCGGCGTCCCATCGGACATCACGTCCGATAGGGGGCCTCAATTTGTCTCAGAGCTCTGGTCAGCCATGTCCAACAGCTTAGGGGCAACAATTCATCGCACCACCGCTTACCACCCTCAGGCTAATGGGTTATGCAAGCGTTTTCACAGGTCTTTAAAGGCTGCCCTCAGAGCCTCACTAACGGACACAAATTGGGTAAATAAACTTCCCTGGGTTTTATTGGGGTTGCGTGCTGCACCTAAAGAGGATCTAGACGCCTCTCCTGCAGAATTAGTCTTTGCACAACCTCTCAGGCTTCCAGGTGAATTTTTACCAGAGAACCCAGAGCCAGGGCACCTTCCAGTCCCAAGGTTTTTAGGCAGCAACGGACCGGACTCTCTCCCCGGTCCAGCTCATCACTCCTTCCCACGGGTTTTTGTCCCTCAGGCTTTAAAAAACGCTGAGTTCGTTTTTGTTAGGCATGAAGCTTTAAAACCAACTTTCTGCCCAGCATACGATGGGCCATTCAGAGTGCTGGAACATGGTGATAAACACTTTGTGCTTGATTTTGGGGATAGAAAAGAAACAGTCAGCATTGACAGACTTAAGCCTGCCTTCTTGTTGAAAGACGAGCCTGCACAGTTGGCGAGAGCACCTCGGCGGGGTAGACCCCCCAAGAGAAAAGACTCAGCCCCCCGGCAGGGAACAATTAACCACTCTCCTTCCCACACTGCAGATTCCTCACAAGAAGGTCCCAGCAGGGCGCCTAAACCAACCTACAGCAGTTTTGGGAGAAGATTAAAACCCAGACAGCACAGGGACTGATGCAAACCACTCCACAATTGTTCACTAATTGTGCTGCAACAGTTTAGGACTGACTTGTGATTTTACTATGCTGTTATGATTACCACTGAACTCTCTTAGGAGCGTGGCTGCTGGAAAGTTTCTTCTGTGGCAAGAGATGTAACACTTAGTATGTCATAGTAATTATCTTAGACTGTGAACCTTTCTATTGTCTTTTCTTAGTTGTTTGGGGGGCCTGTGGTCTATATTAATCATATATTCCATAACCTACGTATGTTGAAGCATGTGGAAATGTTTAGTAATTACATATGTAAAGAACTTCACACCTCTGAAAGGACAAAGGCTCTCAACCGCCGAGTGAAGAACAAAGACGTTCCCAGACACGGCGGAGGAGATCGGAGGAGCCACCCTCACCCCCTAAGGCGAGGAGAGGAAATACCAAGACAATGGGGGGATTAAGATAATGAGGGATGTCAGCCTTTGTTATGCATGTCTTTTGTTGTGTGCAAGTATAAAGCCAGTGAGCCGGAGACATTCTGTCTCTTTTTTCCTTCTGCCACTCTGCACCAGATGAGACTTGTTAGGAGAGCTGATTATTAAACTTTGGTTTATAAATCAAATCGCCTCATCATTTCCAAGCTCTTCTACAAGCTCAAAGAAATAGGAATTCCTAGGCATTTAAGAGAAAAAGGGAAAAAAATATTAAAATACAAATTACGAGTTATCTGCTCTGTGTTCAGAAAAGCGATACGTGGTTGAAGTCTATCCAGACGGTCCTTTGTTCTTCCTTGCTGTGTGTAGACAATAGAGAGAGACGATCGGTGAAAAGGGGAGCCGGAAAAGAGGAAAAGAGCAGCCGAAAAGACGATCCGGAAAAAAGAGGGGTCCCTCTGTTATTTATAAGTTCTGTTGAGCTTCGCGGGCTTCCGGGATCTCAGCCAATAAGTGTCCTTCGTGGGCGGGCTCGATGAACTTTTAGTCCAATAACAGGCAGTCTACAAGGGACCAATGAGATGAAGAAGGTGGGGTCTCTCTGGAGACTGGTGAAACGTGATCCGTCCACAGGAATACACACAGTTTTAAATACACTGGAATATACTGTTACACACTTATGTATAACTAAACTAACCTTAGTGTATCTTATAAGCAGTGCTTCTAAATCAACATGCAGGAATAAACATTCATTTAAACATTAACATGCATATATATAAAATCACAGATTAATGCATTTCACACATATTATTGATTTTCCACATCAAAAACATCAGAGTCCATCTGCATTTTCATAGTTCTGAAAAGAATGAAGGTTTAGAATTGAGTTTGTAATAATGTAATTTAAAGTTCACTGGTTAAATCCAGCATTTCCCAGAGTTTAAGGGAATTTGTGGGTCTGTGTGGCCAGGTCTGTTGCATGTTTATGGGGGCAATAAAAGTGAAGCCGGACATTGGGGAAATTCCTTAGGCTGGTTTTAACAAAAGAATGGGATTTTAGCTGTAGCCTGGGGAGAAAATCAATTTCTTTGTCTTACTCCTGGGTGAAACAAAAATGTCTTTAAGCAGAAGAATAATTATTGCTGAGCCAAAGTGAGATGATGCTACACCTTATACCCGAAAAATTCAATTCAATTCAATTCAACTTTTTTTATATAGTGTGGCGGTTCGGTTAACCCCCACAACAGATAACGACACTCAGCCCTCTTGTCTCTGTTTTTCCCGCTGCACTACTGAGATGCAATGTGCCATTCATGTACTTGTGATGCAAACATGCATGTATTGTGATGTAATGCACCATTCTGTATAGTGTTCATGCGTCTTGTCCTTACTGTGCTTTTAGCAAATAGCAGAACAGTGTAATGTGTATTAATGTCTACAGGCAGACGCATTTCGTCTGGCGCACCTCTGTGATGTTAATGATTGCCTTTCATCCATTGTACTCATGCGTCCTGTCCTCACTGTGACCTAGGGACTGAGATCAATATGTCTCTCAAATGCAAATGTCTTATGCCTGTTCTGTTATCTCTTTGATCATACTAACTGCTGGGGTATGTTCCTTTGATGTATTGTTATGGTCAAGTATATAAGCTGCAACTCTGTAACGCAAACTCTCTCTCTCTCTCACTCTGATCCTGCAACAGGTAGACACACACGTGTCCGCCTCTCTGAGAGCCGTGGGCTCGCTCTCGGCGCTCATGCACGGCGCCGGGAGCGGAGCTCGTGACGGCGGTATGATATAATAAAAACTCTACTTAAAACCTCCAACACTGCCGCCTTTATTTCATGCCGCCGCACTGGTGACCCCTTGAAGACGCACACGCTTTGTGCGACGCAGCCTTCTGATTTGGACGGCCACGCTGGCGAATCGACGCTGAAAAAAACGAGCGGCCAGCGAAAGCAACACCCGGACACGCACACGCTTTGTGCGAAGCAATCTTCTGAGCTGGACAGCTGCACTGGCGACCCGTTTTTCAGGATGAGATCTGCACGTCTGAGATCTGCTCATCCACGCTGGACCGGCCACGCTTGCAGTTCCTTCACAAGAGAGCGCGGGCACCTCGTCCCTTCTCCACGACAGCGTCCTCCAGGGCCGGCGGAGAACGCAACGCATGGACCTGAACGCACCACGCCCGAGCCTGAGGGACAAAAGATCGTCTATTTCCTCTCACCGCTCCAACGCACCATGGCCAATCTACAGCCACAGCTCAACCTGGATTTTATCGACGCCGTCTGCGCCGATCTCCACCAAGTTTCTGCACCCTGGTTCTCCTCTCCAGTGCCCCCCCCACGCACAGAACCCCCGCGCACGCATCGGGGAGTTACGAGGACGGCGCATCACGCACGGGACAAGTAACGGCTCCAGAGACCGCCATCGTCCTCCGCCGCTGCTCACAGGACCTTCAGGGCTGCTCGTTCACCTGAAGCAAGCACGCAGCTTTCCACTGGATTTTTTTAACGGTCTCAGCCACGGCACAAAGGGATTTCAGCCGTCAGCTGTTCCCGGGAGGTTTTGGGGTTGCTTCTGCACCTAAAACCAACACGCCAGTCCCTCTGCTTTTGTGTAATTTTTTCTTACAGCCGCTCCTGCTTTTCTTCATGGCCACGAGAGGAGCCAGAGACTAATTTTTCTTCTTCTGATCTCTGCATGTTCAGACGGGACATCGCGGAGCAGCAAACACTTTTGGCGCGACTACCCCCCCCCCCTCCTCCTGCACAGAGCTTTTCCCTGCTCGCTGCCCAGACTGCAACATCGAGGTCTCGGCCCCCTGCCGCGCCCTCTGGGGGGGAGCGTGTGGTGGTTTGGTTAACCCCCACAACAGATAACGACACTCAGCCCTCTTGTCTCTGCTTTCCCGCTGCACTACTGAGATGCAATGTGCCATTCATGTACTTGTGATGCAAACATGCATGTATTGTGATGTAATGCGCCATTCTGTATAGTGTTCATGCGTCTTGTCCTTACTGTGCTTTTAGCAAATAGCAGAACAGTGTAATGTGTATTAATGTCTACAGGCAGACGCATTTCGTCTGGCGCACCTCTGTGATGTTAATGATTGCCTTTCATCCATTGTACTCATGCGTCCTGTCCTCACTGTGACCTAGGGACTGAGATCAATATGTCTCTCAAATGCAAATGTCTTATGCCTGTTCTGTTATCTCTTTGATCATACTAACTGCTGGGGTATGTTCCTTTGATGTATTGTTATGGTCAAGTATATAAGCTGCAACTCTGTAACGCAAACTCTCTCTCTCTCTCACTCTGATCCTGCAACAGGTAGACACACACGTGTCCGCCTCTCTGAGAGCCGTGGGCTTGCTCTCGGCGCTCATGCACGGCGCCGGGAGCGGAGCTCGTGACGGCGGTATGATATAATAAAAACTCTACTTAAAACCTCCAACACTGCCGCCTTTATTTCATGCCGCCGCAATAGCACCATTTCTCAACAACAATCATCTCATAGCACTTTCAACTGTAGGGGAAACCCCTACAATTGCAGAAAGACCCCAGCAATCAGGCGATCCCCTATGAACAAGCGCTTGGCGATGGTGGAGAGGAAAACTCTTTGTGCAACACATCAGATTGATTGTCATTTGATTAATTGTCTATGTTTATTGCACTGTCCCGGTCAAATAAACAAATAATCATTTTAACAGGAAGAAACCTTCAGCAGAACCAGGCTCCTGGAGGGGCAGTCATCTGCTGCGACTGGCTGGGGGGGTGAAAGGATAGAGAAGATAAAAAAAAGAACAGACATGTAGAGAGCAAACAGCATGATGGGGACTCAATCTATGGGAGAGAACAAACAGATGTTAATGACCAGCAAAAAAAAAAAAAAAAAAAAATCATTGAGAGTGAAGAAAGGAGTGAAGCCCATTGCAATTATTGGAGGTCCCCCGGCTGTCTAAACCTAATAGTAGCATAACTAAGGGAGGGTTCAGAAACACATGATCCCTCCCTAATTGTAGGCTATATCAAAAAGGAAGGTTTTAACCCTGTTTTTAAAAACAGAGATCGAGTCTGACTCCCGAATCCAGATTGATAGCTGGTTCCACAGGAGAGGAGCTTGATAACTGAAGGCTCTGCCCCCATTGTACTTTTGGAGGTTCTAGGCATTACAAGTAATCCAGCATTTTGGGAGCGTAGTGCTCTGTTAGGATAATAGGGTAATATCAGATCTTTTAAATAAAAAGGGGCCTGATTGTTTAGAGCTTTGAAAGTGAGAAGAAGGATTTTAAACTTAATTCTAAATTCGATGGGAAGCCAGTGAAGGGAGGCCAGAACCGGAGAGATATGATCTTTCTTTCTAGTACCTGTTAAAACTCTTGCAGCAGCATTTTGGATCAACTGAAGACTTTTTAGAGATGTTTTAGGACAACCTGATAATAAAGTTACAATAATCTAATCTAAAGCTAACAAAAGCGTGGATCAGTTTCTCAGCATCACTCTGAGACAAGATGCTCCTAATCTTGGCAATATTATGCAATGATAGAAGGCAGTCTTTGAAACGAATTTAATATGTGAATTGAAAGACAGATTTTGATCAAAAATAACTCCCAGGTTCCTCACAGAGCTATTAAGAGAAAGAGTAACTGCATCCAAACTAAAAGTTTGATTTGGAAAGGTATTTCTAAGGTTTTTTGGACCAACAAGAATGACTTCAGTCTTATCTGAATTTAATAGCAGGAAATTACAAGTTATCCAAGCTTTGATTTCCTTAAGACAGTCTTCCAACTTGGCTAATTGATTACTATCATCTGGCTTCATTGACAGGTATAATTGTGTGTCATCTGCATAACAATGAAAATGTATACAGTGCTTCCTAATAATGTTGCTTAACGGAAGCATATATAAACTAAAAAGAGTAGGGCCTAGCATAGATCCTTGTGGAACTCCATGACTGAGCTTTGAGTTGGAAGAAAACTCATTACTGACATGAACAAACTGGAACCTATCAGATAAATAAGATCTAAACCACTGCAGCGATGTTCCATTAAGTCCAACATAGTGTTCTAATCTATCAAGTAGAATATTATGATCAATAGTATCAAAAGCTGCACTAAGGTCTAAAAGGACAAGTACAGAAACAAGTGTAGCATCATCGTCTCCTCAAACCAATCCAGAAGATCACTTTCCTCCATTCTACAGGGATTTCACTTTTCTTCCTTCTACAGGAAAATCACTTTTCTTCATTCTACAGGAATATCACTTGTTTTCATATTAACTACTCTCACTCAAGGTCTGACCAAGAATGCTTTTCCCAAGACCCCAGTGTAAACAGTTGCCTCTTGCAGAGATGGTAAGGATCAGAATTTGCTTTTAAAGGCTTAAAGGAACCATAAAAACTAGGAGTCCAGATCCACAACATGGACAGTTCATGTGGATAGCATCCGCCCTACAGGAAACTAATGCTCTTAAAAGGTCATAAACTTCTTCACCAGACAATTTTATGACTTTTGACAGATACTAGATTCCCTGTTCAGATATCATGGACCTTTAATTTTCCTAATTTAAAGTGAACAGAGATTGTGTTTTTGGACTCTCTTTCCGGCCTCATACCCGCCTGACTGAGAAGTTTCTCCTTCAGTTTTTTTGGTCTATCCAGCTACCAGAGACCTCAAATTTGGACTCGTTGCCAAGGACTTTTCACGCCACTCTGGGACAACTCTTCACTGCTGCCACAGTCCTGTACGAGCCCCCGGCTGAGCCTGCATTTCTTACGGCTGCGAGGAAGCATAGCAGCAGTCGCTTTCTCCCGATGTTCCAACTTCAAACTCAGCCGGTACTGACCCACTGAAAACGTGGACCTACAGCTGTTCATAAGTGAGACTCCCATTTTCCTATCTGCTGGGTTAAACGGGATGTCCTAACATTCAACTTACAATTGAACATAACCAGTATTTCATGGTACAATTAGTCTCCCAGCCATAGGATAAAGCTATAAACTGAAGGAAGACTCTTAGTCATTTTAAGTAACTTCCCTTCATTTTTGTAGATTAATTCAGAAGTATATTTTTAGACAATCAGCTTATGAATTTTCCCCATAAAATTGCATTCTGTTTTGTAAGACATTTCATCCTTCATAAAAGGCGCTTTTCCACTTGGAACCCAAAGGCCCTGTTTGACCCCGATCGGCCTCCATTGTCCGGTTTCCCACTTGGAACCCAAAGGCCTCACAGTTCCCTTTTTCGGAACAGTTCCAGTTTAACTGACACTTTTTTCGGCACCGTAAAAAGCAGGTCCGAAGGCTCCCGGCCCCGTTTCGTCACGCCACTGCTGGTCATTCATTGGTCTGTGCGTAGCGTCATCAGAGTGGGCGTTACGTGGGCGTTACACTGACTTTCCAGAATCGCTTGCTGGCCGCCATTTGCAATTTTTCGTCAGTGAGCCCGCGAACAAGTGATATTATAAACCACAACGAGAGAATGGCTTCACAGAAATCAGCAGAAATCCAACACCGCAGTCCAGCAGAGTTTCCTGTGCGTTTCGGCTGATGAGAGAATGCAGAGGGAAGCAGACTGAGCCTGCAGTGGTGCGCACAAACAGACGCACCAGAAAATAGACGGAGACGGACCGGGAATTAGACCCAGCCACCCGAATTGAATTGAATGTGCAGCCGCGACGCACCCAACTTCAGCAGTTGAAGCCGTGATATTGTGATATACAGGACAGTAAGTGATCTGACATTCATGCTTTATGTTATTTTTTCCAACAGTGGAAAGTTCACTTAGGACAGACGAAAACTTAATCGTGTTTAAACGATGACCTAGCTTAATGCTTTGTCCGTCCTTGTATGTTGTTTTTTGTGTTGACAATATCTGATGAAATAGTTAGTTGTAATCCTGGTTAAAAGTTTTTTATTTATTTTTTTTTTAGATTATGCTTCCACACCGACGGAGCCCACCTCCCGCGATACGAGCACCCGGCTTCTCCTGCTACGGATCTAGATCATCCGGCACCAGAACCAAGTCCAGCTCGCTCACAGTTTGGCACCGTCAACACTTTAACGCACAGGTAAAGCCCAATAGTCAAATAATATGATTATATTATATTATAAGATAAGATAAGCCTTTATTAGTCCCACAACGGGGAAATTCCAGGATTGCAACAGCACAGGGATAGCAACACTCAGAGCAACAATCAGAAGGCAAAAAAAAAACAAAAAACAAGCAAGCAAGAGCAGCTAATATACATATGTACATATTACTATAAAATATATATATACACACACACACACACAGACACACAGTGCAGAGCATTGTAGCTGGATGGAATAAATATATGAATATATGAACACACAGTGCAGAGCATTGTAGCTAGATGGAATAAATATGTAAATATATAAACACCCACAGTACGGAGCATTGCAGCTAGGTGGAATAAATATGCAAGTATATAAACACACACAGTGCGGAGCAATGTAGCTAGATGGAATAATATGTAGATATATAAAAACACAGTGCGGAGCATTGTAGCTAGATGGAATAAATATATAGATATATAAATATAAACACACCCAGTGCTGAGCATTGTAGCTAGATGGAATAAATATATAGATATATAAATATAAACACACCCAGTGCAGAGCATTGTAGCTAGATGGAATAAATATGTAAATATATAAACACACACAGTGCAGAGCATTGTTGCTAGGTGGGATGAAACAGCATAACCGTCTATTTAGTTATCCTACATGGTATGATTATGTGCCCATACATATTCTCACCCTCCATAGCGACCGGTATGTTCCTAGTTGTATGCCGGAGAGGACCATTGTGTAAGTCTATTGCATCTTTTGCATTCAAAAAACTATTAGTTTGTTACGTCTTTTTGCTATCTCTGTGAGCAGCCCTGCTTAGGTTGTACAGTCTGACAGCCGTTGGTAGGAAGGACCTACGAAACCTCTCGGTTGTGCACCTGGGATGATGTAGTCTGCTGCTAAATGAGCTCCTCAGTGCATCCAGTTTGTCCTGCATAGGGTGGAACTCGGACTCCAGCAGAGATGACAGTTTAGCCACCGTCCTTCTCTCTTCTATCTCCTCCATTGGATCAAGGCGTTGCCCCAGGACAGAGCTAGCTTTCTTAATCAGTTTGTTCAGTCTCTTCCTATCGGCTGCAGTAATGCCACTGCCCCAGCAGACCACTCCAAAAGTGATGGCTGATGCCACCACCGTGTCATAGAATGACTTCAGCAGCGCCCCTTGTACACCAAAAGACCTGAGTCTCCTCAGCAGGAACAGCCTGCGCTGTCCCTTCTTGTAGAGTGCGTCAGTATTGTGTGACCAGTCTAGTTTATTGTTCAGATGAATACCCAGGTACTTGTAGGATGTCACCATCTCGATGTCTGTTCCCTGTATATTTACTGGTGCTGTGAGGGGCTGCCCATGCCTGCGGCAGTCCACCACCAGCTCCTTAGTTTTCCTCGCGTTGATCTGGAGGCAGTTCCGATGGCACCAGTCCACAAAGTCCTGGATAAGCCCTCTGTACTCAGCTTCATCTCCGCTGGAGATGAGACCAACGATCGCAGAGTCATCAGAGAACTTCTGTAGATGGCAATGTGTTGTGTTGTGTGAGAAGTCCGCAGTATAAAGAGTGAACAGGAAGGGAGCCAGCACCGTTCCCTGGGGGGCCCCCGTGCTACTGATGATCGTGTCGGAAACACAGTCCCGGGTTCTCACAAACTGAGGCCGGTTCGTGAGGTAGTCCAGGATCCATGATGACAGGTGCTGGTCCACCCCTGCGCACAGCAGCTTGTCCTTCAGGATCATCGGTTGGATGGTGTTGAAAGCACTGGAGAAGTCAAAGAACATGATCCTCACCATATATCACCATATCCCGGGCTTCTCCAGGTGGGACAGAGAACGGTGAAGGAGGAAGATCACCGCATCCTCCACCCCAATGCCATGCTGGTAGGCGAACTGGAGTGGATCCATCGCTGGTTCCACCAGGGGGCGGAGATAAGCAAGGAGCAGTCTCTCCAGGGTCTTTATCAAGTGGGACGTCAAGGCCACCGGTCTGAAGCTGTTCAGGTCTTTGGGGTGGGAAGTTTTTGGTACAGGTACCACACAAGATGTTTTCCACAGCTGTGGTACCCTCCCCAGTTTCAGGCTCATGTTGAAGATATATGTCACAATCCCACACAGCTGGTCTGCACAGGACTTGAGGAGCTTTGCGCTGATGCCGTCCGGTCCCGACGCCTTCCTCGCCTTGATCTTCCTCAGCTCCGTCCTCACCTGGGTCTTGGTCAGGGTCAGGATGGGGGGCTGTGTGTTGGGAGTGGGGGGGGTGTCGGTGGAGTGGGGAGTGGGTAGCAGGACTTGATTTCTTAGAGGCAGCAGTGGTTGTTGTGCAGACAGGGGGGAGGGCGGTTGGTCAAATCTATTGAAAAACAGATTCAGGTTGTTCGCCCACTCCCTGCCCCCCGTGGCCTGGGGGGAGGTATTCTGGAGCCCCGAGATGGTTTTGAGGTTTCTCCAGACCCCGCTGATGTCGCTCTGTTGCAGCTTGTCCTCCATCTTCTTCCTGAAGCTGTCCTTGCCTTCTCTGATCTTTTTCCTCAGCTCCCTCTGTACGGACTTCAGCATCTCCCTGTTCCCCGACCTGAAGATATAGTAATGTATAATATTATATATTATACATTACATTATACATTATAATTACATTATACATTATACATTATATATATATATATATATATATATATATATATATATATATATATTATAATAATGTAATACTCACGGTACAGTTTATTGTTTCATGTAAAGCATATCAAAAAAGTCCAGCAATGCAATTGCATATTTAATCACAGGCATGGAAAAGCTAATGAGCTGTTGTAGCACAAAACTCATTATTTGAAAGTCAGCGTGCTTCATTTTCATGATTCAGTTGAGCCCACTGTATAAATGCATTCAGAATTTTTTCCATCCATCCATCTTCTACCGCTTCTCCGTGTCACGGAGGCAGCAGTTCAAGCAGAGAAGCCCAGACTTCCCTCTCCCCAGCCACCTGCTCCAGCTCTTCAGAGATGATAGACCAGCTGGGTCTCTCCACCATAGAATTTGGGTCACCTCTAGAATTTTTTGACCACCATAAAAAGCTAGGCATTTGAAACATAAACCCAGCTTTTACTAAATGTATTGTACAAATACACAGTTGTGATACTCATAAAAAAAAGTAATTTTTTCAAACCCAGCACTTGACTTTCACCAGTGTGTGTCCCTTGTACAGGTACATCTCAAAATAACTGCAATGTCATGGTACAGTGTGTTTTTTGTGACTCACAAAAGACAGTGAAAGTCATATAAGATGGTCTCTGTCATAATCTTGACAATCCATATGGGTTTTATGTCAGGAGAGTTTCCTGGCCAAATCAAACACAGTGATGCCTTGTCCATTACACCAGGTTTTGATTGTTTAGGCACTGTGGGGCGATGGTCACTCCAGCTGGAAAATGAAATCCGTTTCTCCATAAATCCTCATACTTTTGAGAACACTCCTCTTTTTTTAATATCTATTTTTAACATAACCATCGATTTTTCGAGAAAAGTAATTTTGGATATTCATGTGCTGTGAGCCAATAAATGATTAAAATGTAACAATACTTCACTGTCTGATTAATGATTCTGTATAATATATAGATAGATTAGTTTATTTGACAGGGACAGTGCAATAAACATAGACAATTAATCAATGACAATCAATCTGATGTGTTGCACATAGAGTGTAGAGCTATTAGCTAATTTGCAACTCTTGTCCCTGGATGGGCTTTAGAAAAGAGAATCAAGTAAAGAAAATAAAAAAAAAATATTACACAATAACCACATACATCAATGCAAAAACGATTATAAATACACAATTATAAATATTATAAATATTATAAATACACAAATATAACCAACTCTTGTCCCTGGATGGGCTTTAGAAAAGAGAATCAAGTAATGAAAAAAGAAAAAAAAAATACACAATAACCACATACATCAATGCAAAAAAGATTATAAATACACAATTATAAATATTATAAATACACAAATATAACAACCTGACTCACATTTGCCTATTTCAGGCCTCCCTCCGTCACTCACTATAAACAAACACATTCATTCCTTCCCTTCATTCACTCTCACCTTGCAGACAATCAATTCATACATGAGTACATTCTTGTTTATTTTTCAGCCAGTTTTTAACCTTTTTAGTGAATGTTTTAAAGTCCGTTATTATTTTAATTACATTTGGCATTGTGTTCCAGATGTGACTGCCCTTTATAGAGAAAGCTGTTTGTCCAAATGTGGTTCTGCGGTGGAATATTTTACAGTTATTGTTAACAGAACTCCTGGTGGCTCTGCTGCTGTCCTGTCTTTGGATGAAACCAGCAAGTGGCTCGGGTGCTGATTTATGGAAACATTTGAACGTTAATTTCAGAAAACAGAGGTCAGTGAAACTCTCAAAACTCAATAGGTTGTATTTTTTAAAAACATTACAGTGATGCCAAGTGATATGTGTCTCACTTTCTGACATGTGTCCAAAAATATTTAACTTTTGTATTAATTTTTGGGGATGTACTGCTACATGTTTTGAGGTTGATTTTACTGACACCAGCTCACATTTCTGTCTTGTAGGTAAGAGAAGCGGAGCAACACAAAACAAGACCTTTCAACTATTTTTGCATCGATGCAAGAAGCAGAAAGGGAACAGCACTGTGAACAGATGGAGCTTCAGCAGGAACATCAACGTGAGCAGAGGGAGCTCCAGCGGCAACAGTTGGAACTCAATTCACTGCTTGTGGATGAGGTCTGTCAGTCCAGGGAAGCCGAAGTTGCTGTACGAAGGGAGGAAATTGCGCAGAATGCTGCCCTCAATAACACTCTCATGGCAGTCTTTGAAACCCTCGCACGGCGTGTGTGACCCGTTTTCCCAACCATTATTATGTATATACTGTACATTAATCAATGACCAGTGTTAATAACGTTGAATAAACCCGTGACTGTTGACATCATGTGTTGTCTGTTACTACTAAGTTTTACACTGTCTTAAAACCCTTAAAAAGGTTGGGAAAAATTTGTCATTGCAGTGTGTTATGGAGTCCAATAACTGCCGACACATACATTAAAAGCCAGCCACTACTGACCAAGCTTTATATCCATGTACAACAACAGGGACACCTAATATTTTAAGTTCTGTATTTGGAAATGTTCATATTGCCAACCCAGGTAATGGTTTTATCTGCACAAAATATTCAACTTAGCCATTGTAAGGACGGGTGAGTGTGGGGTGTACAGCAACAACTGTTTTGGTGCGCCTCACCCAATTCTGTACTCAGCATTAACAAGTACACTTTAAAGAAAATGTGGACTTGTAATTTTGTAAGATATTTTTTATTAGATGGCTGTCCCAGTACTTGTAACTGTGATATTAAAGATCCACACGTCCACATTAAATATACGAAAAAATTGCGTCATTGCAATGGCACAAGGTTACATGAGATGAGTAATGCATAATAATACACAGCAGCCTCACCACCAAAATGATATTAAATAGCTCTTGGACTACTAATTGGTCCAGGGAAAATGGCGCAGCCTCAAGGGGAGTGTAGCACCGCCTCCAACTCCCTCCTTCTCCCACCCATACTACAGTGAGCCTTGTGCTGTGGAAAGCCACCAGTGCCAGAACAGGACTGTTCAGTCCAAGGCCAAACGAGGCCTTTGGGTTCCAAGTGGAAAAGTGCCTTTACTGTTAAAACATAAGTCTGGTTTCTCCTTGGTTCTACTAAGGTTTAACGCTAGATTTTATGTTCAGGAATCCAATAACAGTTGATGTGATATCGGACGCCTGTTATCATTTGAATCTGTTTATCCATCATTTGAATGCCATATTATGTGACCTGAATGAGTTTAATAAAAAGGTGAATGAGAGAAGTTGAAGAGTTTTCCTTTCCCATATATATGTTTCTTAGATCACGGCAGGAGAAGAACTCCCTTAAATTTTGAGACTGATCCATTAAGTAATTGAAGGTACAAAATTTATTAAAACTAAGTTTAATGTAAGTGTCCGTTAGGACTGGTGCCCCTTTTATGAGTTATTATTTTATTTAGTGAGTGCAGAAGTGACGGTTTAACGCCGCCCCCTTTCACACTCACTATTAAATAAAATAAATAATTCCTGTACCTTATTACAATATTTTATTAAATATTCCTACACAAGTCCATTATCAGATGCGATAAAGAAGTCATTAGTGACCTTCACTAAGGCTGTTTCAGTACTATGATGGATTCTAAACCCAGATTGAAACTCTTCAAATAAACCAACTCCCTGCAAGTTGTCAAATAATTGCGGAGCAACAACTCTTTCTAAGATTTTTGAAATGAAAGGGAGATTAGAGTTTGGTCTATAGTTAGCTAAAACTCCTGGATCCAGCGTTGGCTTTTTGAGTAAGGGTTTAATTACAGCAGTTTTAAAAGCCTGCGGTACATGGCCTGAAGTTAATGAATAATTGATTATTTGAAGAATAAAGCTACCAATAAAAGGGAAGACTTCTTTAAATAACCTGGTAGGAATAGGGTCTAAAAGACAAGTCGAAGGCTTGGATGAGGAAACTATTTTGTCTAACTTGAAAAGGTCAATTGGAGTAAACTGATCCAAACAGATGTCAATTGAAGGAGTTGTAGTAGTTACTGTATTTAAGTTAACGGTGGGAAGAATCTGACTGATTTTATCTCTGAAAGATGAAATTTTATTATTGAAAAAGTTCATAAAGTCTTGACTAGTAAGCTCTAAGGGAATGCTAGGACTGACAGAGTCCTGACTCTTTGTCAGCCTGGCTACAGTGCTGAAAAGAAACCTGGGATTATTCTTGTTCTCTTCTATTAATGCAGAATAATAACTCGTTCTAGCTTTTATAAGAGATTTTTTTTTTATAAAATAAAGATCATTTCTCCAAGCTAAATAGATTTCATTTAAATTAGTGGAGCGCCATTTTCTTTCTAATTTATGAGTCTTCTGTTTTAAGCTACAAGTTTCTGTGTTGAACCAAGGAGTTAGAAATCTCTGATTAGACTTTTTTCTTTTTTAAGGGGGCCACCGTGTCTAGAGTCTGATGCAGAGAAACTGGAACACAATCTACCATGCTATCAATTACAGAAGGCGCAAGCTGTCTATAGCTTATTTCCATTGTGTTGACACATGGCATAGAGGAAACAATGTGCATAAATTTGGTAACAACATCATCTGAGAGGCATCTACTGTAGTAATATTTTTCCTTAGGAGCCAAATAGTCAGAAATAGTAAAATCAAAGGTTAACAGACAATGGTCTGACAGTACAGGGTTATGAGGAGACACTACCAGATTTTCTATTTCTATGCCATATGTCAGAGGGTTTCACTACAATGAAGACCATCACTATACGGGGTAATCATAAGTCCTGGATGACTGCAGAGGTGCGCTCGCTGCTTACAGCCAGAGATGCAGCCTTCGGAGGGAAGGACAGGATTGCCCTCCGCTCAGCCAGGTCTTCGCTTTCAAAGGGAATTAAGGCGGCAAAGCGCACCTATGTGGAGAAAATCCAGGGACACCTCTGTGACACTAAGAACACCAAGCAGATGTGGCAGGGAGTTCGGACACTGACGGGCTTTAAGTCTCGGCCGGGGGTCGATGATGACGACGCTTCGCTTCCAGACAGGCTTAACGACTTCTTTGCACGTTTTGAAGCATCAAACTCGACAATCAGAGGGAGGGCCGGCCCACCCCCACCATCGGTCGGACCAGCTTTTACCATCAACACAGTGGACACACGGAGGACCCTATCCAGAGTCAACCCACGCAAAGCTGCAGGTCCAGACAACATTCCAGGACGTGTGCTCCGAGACTGCGCGAGCGAGTTGGCGGATGTCCTGACTGACATTTATAACATCTCCCTGAGTCAGGCCATCGTTCCCAGATGCTTCAAGACCTCTATCATTGTACCGGTGGCAAAGAAACCAGTGGTGTCCTGTTTGAATGACTATCGTCCTGTTGCACTTTCACCAATTGTGATGAAGTGTTTTGAACGGCTTGTCAAACCACACATCACAGCCTCACTCCCTGCATCACATGACCTGCTCCAGTTTGCATATCATTCAAACCGCTCCACGGAGGATGCTATAGTCACCACCCTACACTCTGTCATCACCCACCTGGACCAGAAAGACACCTACGCCAGACTCCTGTACATTGATTTCAGTTCAGCATTCAACACCATTATTCCCCAGAGACTGATGGAGAAATTACTCCTTCTCGGTCTGAACACCGCCACATGTCTCTGGATCCTGGATTTCCTGACTGAGAGACCTCAGTCTGTCCGGGTTGGAAACAACATCTCCAACTCTGTCACGCTGAGTACTGGAACCCCTCAAGGCTGTGTACTCAGTCCACTGTTGTTTACACTTCTAACTCATGACTGTGTATCCAAACACGAGGGGAACCAGATTATTAAGTTTGCAGATGACACCACGGTGGTGGGACTTATTCAGAGGGATGAGGAATCAATGTACAGGGAAGAAGTGAGAGACCTGGAGGGCTGGTGCAGGGAGAACAATCTGGTGCTCAACGTGGACAAAACGAAGGAGATGATTATCGACTTCCGGCGGTCACAGCCTGAGCACGTCCCCCTCAGCATCGGCGGCCGTTTAGTGGAGAGAGTAGAGAACATCAAGTTCCTCGGAGTGCAGATCTCGCAGGACCTGACCTGGAGCAAGAATTCCTTGGAGATCAGGAAGCGGGCTCAGCAGAGACTACACTTCTTGAGGAAACTCAAACAGGCCTCTCTCCCCATCTGCATCCTCAGGACCTTCTACAGAGGTGTGGTGGAGAGTGTTCTGACGTACTGCATTGCTACATGGTACTCCAGCTGCAGTATGTCAGACAAAAAAGCCCTGCAGAGGATAGTCAAGGGGGCGGAGAGGGTAATTGGAGTCTCCCTCCCCTCTGTCCAAGAACTTTTTCAGAACCGTTGTAGGAGCAGGGCACTGAACATTGTCAAGGACCGTTCTCAACCTTTGCATAAACACTTTGAACTTCTTCCATCTGGTAAATGATTCCGGAGCATCAGAGGCAGAACCACCAGACTGATCAACAGCTTCCTCCCACAAGCTGTCAGGATGCTGAACAGCTGACCCGGAATCTCTCATACACACTACTACACCTACGGACATTTTGTATATTATAGTTAGTTATTCTTTTTCCCCAAGTATGTCTCAGGGATGTGTGAATGGATGGGGGGTGGGGGTGGGGGTGGGGGGGGAGCTATGTGGGAGTGTGTCTTAATCATGCTGCTTCTTATATGGATGCCGAGAGAAACGCAATTTCATCTTGCCTGCACTACAATTGTATGTACAGCAATATGACAATAAAGTTTGATTTGATTTGATTTGATTTGATTTGATTTGATTTGAGAAGAAGGTCCAACGTATGGTGGAGATAATGGGTAGAATTTCCTACTTTCTGAGAAAATCCCATCAAGTCTAATATTGAATTAAATGCCATATTAAGACAATCACTATCTACATCTACATGTATATTAAAGTCCCCTACTATAATTATTCTGATATATATTATCAGAATAATTATATAATAATATCAGATAATATATATCAGAATATGATATATATTATCTGATTTCAGCTCTAAATCAGCTAAGAATTCGGCAAATTCAGATAAAAACTCTGAGTAGGTTGATGGAGGACGATAAACTATGGCAAATAAAATTGGGTTTAGCCTAAAATTGCTAAAATGCCCAATACTGAGGACCAGGTCCTCAAAGGAATTATAACATGTTTTTTACTTTACATTAACTAGTAATTTGGAATGGTAAATTGTTGCTACTCCTCCTCCACTACCAGAACTTCTGGGATTTTGACAGTTTAAATAACCAGAGGGAGTTGATTCATTTAAACCAACATAATCCTCTTCCCCTAACCAAGTCTCAGTAAAAGATATTACAGTGATCCCTCGCTACTTCGCGCCTCACCTTTCGCGCCCTCAGTGCATCGCGGATTTTTCAAAAATATTCATCAAAAATTCAAAATTGAGAAAAAAGTTGCCCAGGCGCTAGCAGAAGGCAGGGAGACTACACGGAGAGCCGGCACAACTCAAAATCCACCTCTCTGATTCGCTGGCCAGCACCCCCCCCCCCCAAGAGATTTTGTTCTCGTGTTGGCTCGGCTCGGGAATCTCGCAAGCTGATTGGCTGAGACGTCGCTGCTGCCTTTACGCCTCCTCCTGCTGCCTCTACGCCTTCCCGTCGAGAGAGAGAGTGAGAGAATGAACGTACGTATTATTTATATTTTTTATACATTATTTTATGTATATTATTTATATTATTAATATTTTATTTACATGTTTCAAACTATTCTTTAATGTTCTAATGATAACATATGCATCTATAGGGTTAATATACACTTACTGATATTATATATACACAAAAAAAATGTATGTAAAAAATGGGGGGGTGATGCTACTTCGCGGTTTTTCACTTTTCGCGGTCGGTTCTGGACCCCATTAACCGCGTTAAGTGAGGGATCACTGTAAATCAATCTGATGATCAATTAACAGATCATGGACTAGCAGAGACTTGGGAGTTAGAGACCTAATATTTAACAAACCACATTCAATTTTTAAATTATGAGGAGGAACAGAGGCCAAATCATTAAATTTAGAGGCTTCATGTTTAATTTGAGTTTTACCAACTTTTTGTTTAATCACTTTGGGATGCTTATACATACATTATATTTTTATTTACTTTGGAGGGAGCAGACAATGATTCTCTGATGGGGAAGACAGGGACTAAGTTGAGGGGTGGCGGATGAAGAGGAGCTGCAGAGAGGCGTGTAAGACTGCAACTCTGCTTCCTGGTCCCAACTCTGAGTTGTCAGTGTTTTGGAAATTTGGATAAAAATGATGCCAGATTGTTAGATAAAAGAGATGCACCATCCAAAGTGGGATGAACGCCGTCTCGTCTAATAAGACCAGGTTTTCCCCAAAATGAGCTCCAATTGTCTATGTAGCCCACATTATTTGCAGGACACCACACAGACAGACAGCGGTTGAAGGATGACAAGCGGCTAAACATGTAATCAGTGGTCAGATTGGGGAGGGGCCCAGAGAATACTACAGAGGCAGACATTGTTTTGGCAAAGTCACACACTGATTCCACGTTAAGTTTTGTGACTTCCAACTGCCGGAGTGGAACGTCATTAATGCCGGCGTAGATAACAATTGTGGAGTATTTACAGTTACTTTTAGCCAGCATTTTCAAATTTGACTTGATGTCACCTGCTCTGACCCCAGGAATGCATTTGACTATGGCTGCTGGAGTCTCTAGGTTCACGTTTCTGACTACAGAGTCGCCAACGATCAGAGTTTTTTCCTCAGTGGGTGTGTCGCTGAGCGGGGAAAAATGATTAGAAACAAAAACAGGTTGGTGGTGTACCGGGGCTTTGTGGCTAGGCTTCCTTCTCACCGTCACCCACCCACTCTCCTCACTGCTGAGGAGGACCAGAGGACCGCTAGCAGGCCGCCGTAAGATAGGGAGCTCCACTGCAGCTAAGGGACGTCTGTCAAGGTTAACTGGCGCAGACGGTGTTTCAATGCAGCAGAACTGGGATTCCAAATCAGACAACCTTGCTTCGAGTGCCTCAAAAAGACAACATTTATTGCATTTACCGTTATCACTAAAAGAGGCAGAGGTGTAGCTAAACATCTGACAGAGAGAGCACACCAGAGGAGGAGAAGAAGGAGAGCTAGTAGCCATAGCTAGTGGCTAACCCGAAGCTAATAAAAACATCGATGAAAGGTGAACAGAAGGCTAAAGATGGTGATTAGATGACGCTGAGTGCGCACACAGGTGCAAGAGGCTTGATGAACAGAAGTGAGAGCTAACGGTAGATGGAAAAAAGTGATTAATATACAATTAAAGGCAAAATCCTTGGGAGAACAAGGAGAGCAAACCACAGACAGACAGCAACAAAGGAAGTGATGATGCGTTACCACAGGATGGTCCCACCGAGCAGATAAGGAAAAAATTTACAAATGATTGTGGTGTGGCGGATGGTAAAATAAGGCACTGCAAACTGAAGTTTAAAAGTGAGTTTTATTCATCCGCCATCACAGAACTCACTCCAGCACTGTGTAAGCATGCTGGAACGAGCCCTCAGGCTCTCGTCAGCAAACAGGGAATGCGTGTAGTCAGATGAGCAGTAAGAGAGAGAGAGAGAGCAAGCAATATGGTTGACTTTATATACCCAGCTAGACAATGCATGCATGGCACATTAGCATCACAGTAAACGGCAGGAAGGCAAGGACATTAGCATTAGAGACACACATATCAATAGCAGGATTACTGGCTGGAATTCCTCTCCACCTATTGATACCAGTCCATACATTTCACTGTTCTGCTAATTGCTCCAGCTGAGCACTCTGCTTGTCCGTAGGCTGTGGGGGTGACCCACACACTCCCCCCCCTAGAGGGCTCAGCCGGGGGCTGAGGCCTCGATAGTCCGGCTTTGGAAGCGAGCTGCGAGGAAGGCTCTGTGCCGAGGAGGTGGAGGGAGGGGGGTGGGGGTAGCAAGTGCCGGCCCGGGACAGCAAAGTTGTCTGGGCCGTGTAAAAATTGCATGTGGATCCACGATGTTGAGGGGCTGTCCCGTTGAATGTGGCGGAGATCCACAGCGGCTGTGAGAAGAACATTTGTCTCTGACCTCACTCGCGATTCAGTCCGGCCATGAAGAAAAAACAAAAGCTGAAGCTGTGTGAAGGGCTTGGCGGTTCGGCTTTAGGTGCGGGTGCAGCCCTAAAGCCTTCGGAGACAGCAGGCGGCTTAATTCCCATCGTGAGCCGTGGCTGAGACCCATACAAAATCCTGTGTGCGGGCTGCGTGTGTGCTTCAGCTGTGTGAGCAGCCCTGAAGAGCCGTGTGCGCAGCAGCGGGGGATGATGTATAAGTCCGTAGAGCCAGCTTGTCTCTGGTGCGCGGTGCGCGCTGTGGCCACGTACCTTCCAGCTGCGCTATTCTGATGCGGGGCTTCTGTGCATGGCAGGTCCGCTGTCACGAGGCGAATCAGGGTCAGGGAGCTTGATGGAGATTAACGTCGTCGGCGCCGATGGTCCTCCCTGTTCGGGCTGTTGCTATCGTTCGCTCATGCCGGATCATGGTGCGTTTTGGTCCACGCGCTGTGTTCTCCATTTGCCCGTGGAGGTCGCCATCGTGGAGAGAGGATGAGGCGCGTGCGCGCTCGTGTGGGTGCGGAGGAGCGGTGAGAGGGAGCAGACGATCTTTGTCCCTCGGCCGGTCCCAGCGTGGAAATCAGCATGTTCTTGTCTTCGGACAGGGTCACCAGTGTGGCGATGGTAAAATAAGGCACGGCGAACTGAAGTTTAAAAGTGGGTTTTATTCATCCGCCATCACAGAACTCACTCCAGCACTGTGTAAGCATGCTGGAACGAGCCCTCAGGCTCTCGTCAGCAAACAGGGAATGCGTGTAGTCAGATGAGCAGTAAGAGAGAGAGAGAGCAAGCGATATGGTTGACTTTATATACCCAGCTAGACAATGCATGCATGGTACATTAGCATCACAGTAAACGGCAGGAAGGCAAGGACATTAGCATTAGAGACACACATATCAATAGCAGGATTACTGGCTGGAATTCCTCTCCACCTATTGATACCAGTCCATACATTTCACTGTTCTGCTAATTGCTCCAGCTGAGCACTCTGCTTGTCCGTAGGCTGTGGGGGTGACCCACACACTCCCCCCCCTAGAGGGCTCAGCCGGGGGCTGAGGCCTCGATAGTCCGGCTTTGGAAGCGAGCTGCGAGGAAGGCTCTGTGCCGAGGAGGTGGAGGGAGGGGGGTGGGGGTAGCAAGTGCCGGCCCGGGACAGCAAAGTTGTCTGGGCCGTGTAAAAATTGCATGTGGATCCACGATGTTGAGGGGCTGTCCCGTTGAATGTGGCGGAGATCCACAGCGGCTGTGAGAAGAACATTTGTCTCTGACCTCACTCGCGATTCAGTCCGGCCATGAAGAAAAAACAAAAGCTGAAGCTGTGTGAAGGGCTTGGCGGTTCGGCTTTAGGTGCGGGTGCAGCCCTAAAGCCTTCGGAGACAGCAGGCGGCTTAATTCCCATCGTGAGCCGTGGCTGAGACCCATACAAAATCCTGTGTGCGGGCTGCGTGTGTGCTTCAGCTGTGTGAGCAGCCCCGAAGAGCCGTGTGCGCAGCAGCGGGGGATGATGTATAAGTCCGTAGAGCCAGCTTGTCTCTGGTGCGCGGTGCGCGCTGTGGCCACGTACCTTCCAGCTGCGCTGTTCTGATGCGGGGCTTCTGTGCATGGCAGGTCCGCTGTCACGAGGCGAATCAGGGTCAGGGAGCTTGATGGAGATCAACGTCGTCGGCGCCGATGGTCCTCCCTGTTCGGGCTGTTGCTGTCGTTCGCTCATGCCGGATCATGGTGCGTTTTGGTCCACGCGCTGTGTTCTCCATTCGCCCCTGGAGGTCGCCATCGTGGAGAGAGGATGAGGCGCGTGCGCGCTCGTGTGGGTGCGGAGGAGCGGTGAGAGGGAGCAGACGATCTTTGTCCCTCGGCCGGTCCCAGCGTGGAAATCAGCATGTTCTTGTCTTCGGACAGGGTCACCAGTGTGGCGATGGTAAAATAAGGCACGGCGAACTGAAGTTTAAAAGTGGGTTTTATTCATCCGCCATCACAGAACTCACTCCAGCACTGTGTAAGCATGCTGGAACGAGCCCTCAGGCTCTCGTCAGCAAACAGGGAATGCGTGTAGTCAGATGAGCAGTAAGAGAGAGAGAGAGCAAGCGATATGGTTGACTTTATATACCCAGCTAGACAATGCATGCATGGTACATTAGCATCACAGTAAACGGCAGGAAGGCAAGGACATTAGCATTAGAGACACACATATCAATAGCAGGATTACTGGCTGGAATTCCTCTCCACCTATTGATACCAGCCCATACATTTCACTGTTCTGCTAATTGCTCCAGCTGAGCACTCTGCTTATCCTTAGGCTGTGGGGGTGACCCACACACTCCCCCCCCTAGAGGGCTCAGCCGGGGGCTGAGGCCTCGATAGTCCGGCTTTGGAAGCGAGCTGCGAGGAAGGCTCTGTGCCGAGGAGGTGGAGGGAGGGGGTGGGGGTAGCAAGTGCTGGCCCGGGACGGCGAAGTTGTCTGGGCCGTGTAAAAATTGCATGTGGATCCACGATGTTGAGGGGCTGTCCCGTTGAACGTGGCGGAGATCCACAGCGGCTGTGAGAAGAACATTTGTCTCTGACTCCACTCGCGATTCAGTCCGGCCATGAAGAAAAAACAAAAGCTGAAGCTGTGTGAAGGGCTTGGCGGTTCGGCGTTAGGTGCGGGTGCAGCCCTAAAGCCTTCGGAGACAGCAGGCGGCTTAATTCCCATCGTGAGCCGTGGCTGAGACCCATACAAAATCCTGTGTGCGGGCTGCGTGTGTGCTTCAGCTGTGTGAGCAGCCCTGAAGAGCCATGTGCGCAGCAGCGGGGGATGATGTATAAGTCCGTAGAGCCAGCTTGTCTCTGGTGCGCGGTGCGCGCTGTGGCCACGTACCTTCCAGCTGCGCTGTTCTGATGCGGGGCTTCTGTGCATGGCAGGTCTGCTGTCGCGAGGCGAATCAGGGTCAGGGAGCTTGATGGAGATCAACGTCGTCGGCGCCGATGGTCCTCCCTGTTCGGGCTGTTGCTGTCGTTCGCTCGTGCCGGATCATGGTGCGTTTTGGTCCACACGCTGCGTTCTCCATTCGCCCCTGGAGGTCGCCGTCGTGGAGAGAGGATGAGGTGCGTGCGGGCTCGTGTGGGTGCGGAGGAGCGGTGAGAGGGAGTAGACGATCTTTGTCCCTCGGCCGGTCCCAGCGTGGAAATCAGCGTGTTCTTGTCTTCGGACAGGGTCACCAGTGTGGCGATGGTAAAATAAGGCATTGTGCTTCAATTCAATTCAATGCTTCAATTACTATCCCCCCAATTTTAATTGCACTTTAGTAGTCCACACATTTATACACAATTATATCATATAACCGACACCCACCCACCATGTTCTCTGTGGGGGGAGGAGATGGGGGTCTTCCCCCACTCCTGTTGCCCTGTCTTGCTGGGGGCGTGGGGGCCTGGTGGGGAGCCTGGGACCTATCATGTTGTAAAAATCCCTGGATGCTACTAATATATAGATACAACCAAGGAAGTGATGGGGGGCTGAATATGAGTTTAAGTGTGAGTGAGAGGGTGATGAATGGAGGTGGTGATGGTGGGTCGGTTTTGTGCGGCGCTTTGCATGCCGGGTGGCATCTTGGGGCGCCTGCGGTGGTCTGCTGATTGTTCACTCAGATGGGCGCCGGGGGGTGGGGGCCTGCTTCTGTGGCCTGCGCCGGTGGCCTCCCTGGTCACTGCCGGGCACTGGTGCATGTTCAGGCTCACTGCATCTGCTTCGCAGTCAGCTTTTGAAATAAAGGTGAATGAGGAGTGAATTTAAGTGGGTACTGGAGTGAGAGAGAATGGGTCGGTCTGGCTGAGTGAGAGGGGTGTGCATGGGAACATGTGGGTGTGAAGGTATGGGGAGGGGTGTGCCTGCGAGTCGGGAGGGACTGGATTAGGGGGGTAGTGCCTCTCAGCAATGTGGGCTCACCTGGGCGAGGGGACTTCTTTGGACGTGGGGGTCCCCAGGGTGTGTGGCCGAGGCGCTGGGGCGGGACCGCTGTGGGGGTACCTGGGGGGGCTCGCGCCGGAGGGCGCTGGCTGGCCTCTGTCCTGGGGGGTGGGGTCGCTGGCCTCCTGGTGCCTGGGGCCCGGGGGCGGATGTTGGCCCCGCTGGGGGGGTGGGGGTCGGGCGGGTCCAGGGGTGTGGGCTCACCGCGCCGGCCGCCGGGCGGCCTGCCCTCCCTTGATCGTCTCTCCGGGGGTGGATGCTTGGCTTTCCTGGGGCTTGCTGACCTCGGGGCTGGGGGTTGGTTGCGCTGCCTTGCCTGCTCGGGGTCCTCGGGGGGAGGGCTGCTGTGACCAGCCCTCCGCTCGTATGTTTCCTGACAAACCACTCACATGCACACACTTATTTTGTGCGCGTTCTCATATATAGGCACACAGACATACATGTACAAGTGTCTCTCCTTTAACAGGTGCAGAAACCAGACTCGTGTTGAGACATCTTCAGTGGAAGAAGCAGTTTGTCTTTTGTTTGTTTTAGTTGTCTTTTTTTTTGTCTATTCCCCTCCCTTTTCTTTCCCCCCTTCACACACTTCCTTTCCCTCTTCCCCATCCTGTTGGGTCTTCCATGGGTAAAACAATTAAAATAAAGTATTAAAAGTTATTACAGGAGGAGTTTACAACAATATACAGTGCAAAGTTAGGCACTGTATAGGCTCCTCTTGGCAAAGTAAATCTGTTTTGGCACAGTAGGGTGACAGATCCCTGTTCTGTTTGCCTAGCTGCCTGACAGGACAAAAAAAAAAAAAAATAAGGCACTGCGAACTGAAGTTTAAAAGTGGGTTTTATTCATCCGCCATCACAGAACTCACTCCAGCACTGTGTAAGCATGCTGGAACGAGCCCTCAGGCTCTCGTCAGCAAGCAGGGAATGCGTGTAGTCAGATGAGCAGTAAGAGAGAGAGAGAGAGCAAGCGATATGGTTGACTTTATATACCCAGCTAGACAATGCATGCATGGCACATTAGCATCACAGTAAACGGCAGGAAGGCAAGGACATTTGCGTATCAATAGCAGGATTACTGGCTGGAATTCCTCTCCACTTATTGATACCAGTCCATACATTTCACTGTTCTGCTAATTGCTCCAGCTGAGCACTCTGCTTGTCTGTAGGCTGTGGGGGTGACCCACAGTAGCCCATAATTAAGCTTTTCAATCTGCAAGGTGTTCTTTCCCACTCCTACTCAAGGAAACAGTGAATGAAGGACCTTTGACCCTGTGCTTTTTATCTTAAATCCCTCTGGTACATCTGTGCCCCAGATGGCATCATGGGGTACAAAAGTAGCATCATGTGGTAAAAAAGGAGTGTCTCTCTTCACCCTGCCCACCTGCCCTACCAACATAATGAGGGTATGGTCAGTCACAAATATGGGGGCACATACTCCTGCCCACTTCCTGGGTAGGTGTGAGTATGCCCGATGGCCACATAACCACCATCCCCATCACCATGTGCGTGCCATGTTTGAAGGAGTTGCAGATGGCAGCATTGCTAAGCTTTTGCAAAGTGACAGCTCCAGATTGACAATGAGAATCTTCAGGACAACACTTGCCCACTTCGTTGGCCAAGCAGGTAGCAGTACAGGGACACGAAGCACTATGCACTGTTACACACCTAGGGAGTGCTAAACTACCCAGAGAGACATCACCACTTCCTTTCAGACAAAAGGGGAAATTCCCTGGTGAAATTAACCTTGCCTTCACTGAGTAAGGGGTGTCATCATGTTTTTGATCAGTGGAGTGATAATTGATGTGACAGGTGTGATTCAAAGTAATGCCTGCTGTGTTATTTCTATACATGGCCTCTTGTAAGAAACAGACAGCTTGTGGTAGTTCCATTATTTTAGCAGTAACAGTTATTTGACCAGCTGATAATGGCATTAAGGAACAAACATAACAGTTTGAATGATTGGCTGATTTAGCTGTGTAATTAGTATACCTCCACCACACATTACCAGCATAAACATGATCCTTATGACCTGGGCCTTCCAGCCAGTCATGGTGAGTGTGTGTAATGTATCTGGCTCTACAGTGTATAGGTAGTGGAATGACTAAGAATAGCCAAACCAAAAGTGTTACCACGAGAACGATGATGATGAAAAAGCAACAATATCATTCACATCCTTCAGTTACCAACCTTTCTTTTGCACTTTGTCTCTCCATGATAAACAAACAAACAAACAAAAGATTAAACACAAATAAACAAAAGGTAGCTCGGGTGGTTGCTGAAGAAAAAACCCGGGTATGGGAGGAGTTCGGTGAGGCCATGGAACAAGACTTTCGGTCGGCCTCAAAGAGATTCTGGCAAACTGTCCGGCGGCTCAGGAGGGGAAAGCAGCTCCCTGTCCACACTGTGTATGGTGCGGATGGGACACTGTTGACTTTGACTGGGGATATCGTCGGGTGGTGGAAGGAATACTTCGAGGATCTCCTCAATCCCACTGATACGCCTTCCACAGAGGAAGCAGGGTTTGGGGACGAGGGGGATGACTCGCCTATCACAGGGGCTGAGGTCGCCAAGGTGGTTAAAAATCTCCTTGGTGGCCGGGCCCCGGGGGTGGACGAGATTCACCCTGAGTACCTCAAGGCCCTGGATGTTGTTGGGTTGTCATGGTTGACACGCCTCTGCAACATTGCGTGGAGGTCGGGGGCAGTGCCTTTGGCAAGGCAAACCGGGGTGGTGGTTCCTCTCTTCAAAAAAGGGGACCGGAAGGTGTGCTCCAACTTTAGAGGGATCACACTCCTCAGCCTCCCTGGGAAGGTCTATGCCAAGGTACTGGAGAGGAGAGTCCGGCTGTTGGTTGAACCTCGGATTCAGGAGGAGCAATGTGGTTTTCGTCCTGGCCGTGGCACATCGGACCAGCTCTTTACCCTCTCGAGAATTCTTGAGGGTTCGTGGGAGTTTGCCCAACCAGTTTACATGTGTTTTGTGGACTTGGAGAAGGCATTTGACCGCGTCCCTCGTGGATTTTTGTGGGGGGTGCTTCGGGAGTATGGGGTATCGGGCTTGTTGTTACGAACTATTCAGTCTCTGTATGACCGTTGTGAGAGTTTGGTTCGTATTGCCAACACTCGGTCAGAGTCATTCCCAGTGAGAGTTGGACTCCGCCAGGGCTGCCCTTTGTCACCGATCCTGTTCATAATTTTTATGGACAGGATTTCTAGGCGCAGCCAGGGAATGGAGGGTGTCATGCTTGGTGACCACAGAATCTCATCTCTGTTGTTTGCAGACGATGTTGTCCTGTTGGCTTCATCCAGCAATGACCTACAGCTCTTGTTGGGATGGTTTGCCGCTGAGTGTGAAGCGGCTGGGATGACAATCAGCACCTCCAAGTCCGAGTCCATGGTCCTCAGCAGGAAAAAGGTGGATTGCTGGACTCACCTTCAGAGATAGGGTGAGGAGCTCAGTCATCCGGGAGAGGCTCAGAGTAGAACCGCTGCTCCTCCACATTGAAAGGAGTCAGTTGAGCTGGTATGGGCATCTGATTAGGATGCCTCCTGGACGCCTCCCACTTGAGGTGTTTCAGGCACGTCCCACTGGGAGGAGACCCTGGGGCAGACCCAGGACTCGGTGGAGAGACTATGTCTCCCAGCTGGTCTGGGAACGCCTTGGTATCCCCTCTGAAGAGCTGGAGCAGGTGGCTGGGGAGAGGGAAGTCTGGGCTTCTCTGCTTGAACTGCTGCCTCCGCGACCCGGACCTCCGGAAAAGCGGTAGAAGATGGATGGATGGATGGATGGATAAACAGTTCAGCAGTCACTGGTTGAGAATCCCCTTGTGTTATTTTTTTTTTCAGAGTCCGCAAGAGTTCTTTTGTGTTCACTTTTTCAATCAACTCACTCGGTGATCAGCAAAGAGTTTTTGTGTGGGAACCGCTGATGAGTCAGGGTTTGTAATGGGGATGAAAATAGAATAGTGTTACTGTGGGATATATGGATAAACAGTCTCACTGGTGGAATGAGGATTAATTGCTTTGTTGTTGTTGTTGAGGGTTTTGTACAGGGTAAAGTTTGCATTGTGTTAAATGCACCCAAGTGTCATGAACCAAGCCGGTTTGTTCTTGCAGGCTTGGTTCCGTGACTCTCCTCTCTACTTCATAGTTCATCTGTGCCTTGTTATGCTTTTGTGTTTTCATATGTATTTGTGTATTGCTTTGCCCTTGAGTTTTCACATGATCTTAGTAATATGCCTTTGTCTTATTATGTCTTGTTTTGCCTTTATGTCTAGTCTGCCTTTTGGTGTGTTGTTTTGTTTCTCTGTCTGGCAGCTGTCAGACAACTCTGTTTGGCCTGCACCATGTATGGGCATTGCCTTTCAGTCTGCCAGCCTGACCACACCCCTTCTCATTAGTGCCAGCTGATTCCACCTCCTGTGATTCCTCTCCCTGCTTCCTCACTCAGGTGCACCCAATTATCCATCACTGGTCCTTGAATTTATCCAGCTCTTTCTCTACGCATTGCTGGATTATTGTTTCTGTCACGGCCACATCACGCCGTGGTCAGCTCTAGTGTTTCTGCTCTCACCACATTACTCTGTGGCAAGCCTTCTACACGTCATGTCGTGTTCAACTGTAAATGTATTCTCTTTGACATTTTTTGTAAGTCTGCACTTTTTGGGAACTGCGAGTCTTTATGTTAATTAATCTGTCTGTGGTGTAACCCTGCGCCTGAATCCATCTCTTCTCCATGTGCTGCGTAAATGCGCATGGGAGTCATGACACCCAAGAGTCATGTCCTTTGATTTTCACACTTTGTGTGGTCCTTGCCAGGGAGCATCGGCCCAGTTTTTTCTTTTTGATGACCTTGATAAGAACTAGGTCCCCTGGTTTGGCTAAGATGGGTGCTGTGTCCCTGTGATCCCTCCTGGGGAGAGTGGCATCAATAACATTTCAGTTAGTCTACATCCTTCGCATGTAATCAGCTAAGCACACCTCCTTATCACTTGAGTTGAATGGTCTTAATGGTGGGAGCAAGAAGGGGTTGCAGTGCCTACCTGTAATCTGCTGCTTGCTCACTGTCTATGCCCCTGGGTGCCCCCATCACCCCTCCTCCCTATTTATCTAAGAGTCCTCTGGAGTATCGCGACTTGGGGGCTGCCTTCAGCAAGACCCAAGCCCTTTCCCTCCCCCCTCATCGCCCATACGACTGTGCAATCAACCTTCGTGCCGGAGCCCCGCTGCCGTTGAGTCGTCGTTACAGCCTGTCAGCTCCAGAGCGGGAGACCATGGAGGCCTATATTAAAGAGTCGTTAAACTCAGGCATAATCCGGCCGTCATCCTCAACAGTGGAGGCGGGGTTTTTTTGTGGGCAACAGAGACGGCTCGCTAAGGTCATGCATTGACTTTTGGGAATTAAATAATATCACCATCAAGGACAAGTACACTCTTCCCCTAATTAGTACGGCGTTTGATTCCCTAGGGGGGGGCCTCCTGGTTCACCAAGCTGGATCTCCGCAACGCTTACCATCTGGTGCGGATCCGGGAAGGTGATGAGTGGAAGACGGGGTTCCGGACCCCTAGTGGGCACTTTGAGTATCTGGTTATGCTGTTCAGACTGACCAGTGCCCATGTCGTATTTCAGCACCTGATCAATGATGTGCTGAGGTACTTTTTGTGTGTATTTGTTTTCGTCTCTGTGGATGATATCCTGATTTTTTCACAGTCTTTGGATGAGTATCGGGTGCACGTGAGGCGAGTATTGCAGCGGCTCCTGGAGAACAAGCTATTCGTCAAGGCTGAGAAGTGTGAGTTCCACACCTCCAAGACATCCTACATGGTGACTTCTCAAGATGGCGACCGGGATGGTCACACTTTTTCAGTGCTGAGACAAAGTCACTGATTTTGCCATTAAAAGTGGCTGGCCTGCAGCGATCGGCGCTCGTGGCGAACACGCACGGGCTGAATTGCCACCTCCGTTGGATTGCCCTTTAATCGCCTTTCTCCAGCGACTTCCTGCGCCTTCCTGAAGCGATTGCTCAGCTAACACTAGTTAGCTTAATGCTACCTGAAGCGATTGCTAAGCTAACACTAGTTAGCTTAATGCTGGCGCCAGTCTCTAAATAACTACCTACAGCGATCGGATATACCTCCGGTGGATTACCCCTTTGATCGCTTTTATCCGGCCACTGTGAGTAAACTGACCAGCGATTCCAGCGCTTCCTTGTGATTCACTGATGTGCCCTACCTGAAGCGATTGCTAAGCTAACGCTAGTTAGCTTAATGCTGGCGCCAGCCATTCCACCTAACACCAGCCTGAATCAAAGCCCAGCTGCGAGGCCCAGCGGAGATACTACCAGGCAGGCGGCTATTTGTTTGACGGGGCTCAGCAGAGATTTCACCCAGGCAGACGGCGGTAGGCGGCGGTGCCCAGCGGAGGACTTACCGTGACTGCAGCGGCAGTGTGCGACGAGACTACCCGAAGCGATTGCTAAGCTAACGCTAGTTAGCTTAATGCTGGCGCCAGTCATTCCACCTTACACCAGCCTGAATCGAAGCCCAGCTGCGAGGCCCAGCGGAGATACTACCAGGCAAGCGGCTATTTGTTGACGGGGCTCAGCAGAGATTTCACCCAGGCAGACGACGGTAGGTGGCGGTGCCTAGCGGAGGATTTACCGTGACCTCAGCGGAGCTCGGTGGCAGCGGCGGTGTGTGACGAGACTCGGTTGGAGGAGCGGGACGGGAGACCAGTTACGGCGACTATGAGCAACGAGACCAGCAACGGAAGGGGCTAGTTGGCTAGCTGAGGCCCAGCTGGATTCGAGGACGATCGGATCAGATTCTGGCGATATAAGCAGAATTTATTTTACTATCCACAGATTTTCCTTTTCCTTCTTTCCAAGAAAGACTGAAGATGGCTGCCACCGGATTAAAAAGTGGGCTGATGGGCACCACTAATAAGCCTTCTCTACTTCTCTACTTCCTCTTCGTTTTGTCTTTGTGTGTCTGGACCTGCAACAAGAAGGATTTTCCGACAAACTCAACCAAAGGTGAAGTTAAAAAGTTTTATCTGTATGGATTTGGGCTTGGACATCTCACCCTACACTCTATGTGGTCTTTAAAAGCCCTGAGCAAAAACTTCCAAATTAAGGCAAACATGGCTGTTAAGCAAAAATCACAATATGGCAGAGGATATACAGTTAAAGTTCTGTTAGTTCTGCTACTTCTGGCAGGAGATATTCACCTTAACCCTGGACCTGCCACTATTAAACAGCAGACCACTGGGTTAGCACAAAACCGAGCTGTACAAAAGCAAAAACAACATTTATTTTTCCAAACTGTTAATCATGCACGAGTTCTTTGGGACACCAAGGCTAAACCAAAGGGGATCCTCGGCGGTCATTTAAACCAGGGGTGTCCAACCATGTGCCATGGAGAGCCAAGACCCTGCAGGTTTTACCTCCAACCAGTGTCTTCAACAGCAGATTTCTGTGAACTTCTTCCCACTGATTGCTGATAAGTGAAAACACCTGCTGAAGAGACTGGGTAGAAGAGAAAACCTGCAGGGTCTTGGCTCTCCATGGCACCTGGTTGGACACCCCTGATTTAAACATACGGAGCATAATCCCCAAAAGAGATGAGATTTCGGTGTTGCTGTTGGACTCAAATCTGGACTACCTTTGTCTCTCAGAAAGCTGGCTACACAGTAACATAGACACTAATATGATCGATATTGTGGGCTACCAGTGTTTTAGAAAAGACAGGCAGGTAGGGAGGGGAGGAGGTGTTTTAATTTACATCAAAGAGAAATATAAATGTCAACTGGTTGATTTGAATACTTCACTTGAATGTTTAGCTGTTAATGTATGTCTCTCTCCGGTAATGAATTTCAACATTGCAGTAGTGTACAACCCACCGTCACACAACTCTTCCTTTTATAATGAATTAAGTGATCTGGTTAAACAACTTGAGAAGAACAGAGAAACAATAATTCATGGTGACTTTAATATCAACTGGTCTGATAAAAAAGACAAACAAAAACTGAAAAGCCTCATGACTAAATTTAATTACCAGCAAATCATCAAAGGACCCACCAGGATAACCAAACAATCCAGAACACTTATTGACATGGTATTTACTAATAAACCAGAACGAATAACCAGAACCTATAATCTTGTAACTGGTCTCTCAGATCATAACATGGTTCTTGCTGTCAGGAAACTTACTAAAAAGCGACTACAGTATTTTGGGGGAGTCGATATTGACAAATCAAATTTTATTATCCCCAAATCAAAAAATGAGGAGTTTGAACATTACTTAGAGAATCAAAATTGGGAGCAGCTCATGGCAACATGTGAAGTAGATGATTGTTGTAATTTTATAACTGCAACAATCACAAAGTCTATAGAAAAATTTTCAAAGCAAATTAAAAGTAGACAACAGAAGATTAGCCTACCATGGTTAAATAATGAAATAAGAAAACTTATGAAGAGGCGAGACTATGCACTGAAAACATCACTAACCTCCAAACTACAAAATGATCACCTTGTGTACAAAAGTTTAAGAAATAAAGTGGTACATGAGCTGCGAAAATCAAAAATATCTTATTACAATAAACTGATAGATCATGCAAAGGGTAACAACAGTTCCCTATGGAGGCATTTAAATAACTTAACTAATAAAAAAAACGATCAGAAGGGGGTAAAGGAACTTAGAATCAATGGCAAGACCGTCAGTGACAAGGCTACTTTGGCAAATGAATTTAATTCACACTTTGTGGGCTCTGTGGAAGACTTAACAAAAATTTTTGTGCTGCCAAATGTGCTCAACAACACAAATTCCATACTTCCAACAGATACTTTTCACATCGATGAGGTAAATGAGAAGTTAATTGCTGGTATTGTTAAAACACTGTCAAACTCAAAAACTAATGATATCTACAATATGAGCACCTCCTTTCTCAAAATGCACAGCAAAATATTAATCAAACCACTGACTCATCTCATTAATCTCTCCATTAGGTCTAGTACATTTCCATCTGGCTGGAAAAAAGCTGTCGTCATACCAGTTCATAAATCAGGCAGTAAAGACGATATATGCAATTACCGCCCAATCTCTATCTTACCAGTCCTATCTAAGGTTCTTGAAAAAGTTGTAGCTACACAGCTGATAGACTACTTACAAGACAGTCAACTTCTTCATCCACATCAATTTGGTTTTAGACCAGGATACTCAACAGAAACAGCAAATTGTTGCCTTATTGAAAACGTCAAACAGTCCTTGGACAGGGGTAATGTGGTAGGAGCTGTTTTTCTAGATCTCAAAAAGGCTTTCGATACTGTAAACCACAGTTTGCTTTTATCCAAAATGGTATCTTTTAACTTCTCCCCAAATACATTAGAATGGTTTGCATCTTATCTCCAGAATAGAGAACAGTGTGTAAAAGTTCACCAGGATAAATCCTCATTTTTAAACAACCGCATGGGTATCCCACAAGGGTCCATTCTTGGTCCTTTACTTTTCAGCATTTTTATTAATGACTTGCCGTTACACTGCTCAGCTGCAACATGCCAACTTTATGCAGATGATGCAGTTATTTACACAGCTGCCAAGACTCCAGCACAGGCTGCAGATGTACTGTCTACAAGTATGGTTGATGTCCAAGAGTGGCTCCTCAAGAACCATCTATTGCTGAACCTTCAGAAAACAGTCTCAATGTGCTTTTCAATCAAAAAATGTAACCTGCAACATTTTAAAGTTAATATACATGATCATGACATCAGTTTAGCTACAGAATTCAAATACCTTGGCATTGTACTAGATCCTCAACTCAAATTTAATCTTCATATAAAGAAAATTTCAAAAACAGTAAAAAAAAATCTGAACTGCTTTAAATTAATTAGATATTACATACCTTACGAAGCAGCTGCACTGTATATGCATTCTATGGTTTTTTCTCATATATCATACTGTTTGACAGTCTGGGCTCAAGCAGCCCCTTCCACAATAAGACATATAAGTTCATTATATAATCAAACCCTAAAAATCTTGGACAAAAAGCCCATTAGGTGGCATCACTGTAATGTTTTAAAAAAATACAACCTATTGAGTTTTGAGAGCTTCATTGACCTCTGTCTTCTGAAATTAACGTTCAAATGTTTCCATAAATCAGCACCCGAGCCACTTGCTGGTTTCGTCCAAAGACAGGACAGCAGCAGAGCCACCAGGAGTTCTGTTAACAATAACTGTAAAATATTCCACCGCAGAACCACATTTGGACAAACAGCTTTCTCTATAAAGGGCAGTCACATCTGGAACACAATGCCAAATGAAATTAAAATAATAACGGACTTTAAAACATTCACTAAAAATGTTAAAAACTGGCTGAAAAATAAACAAGAATGTACTCATGTATGAATTATTTGTCTGCAAAGTGAGAGTGAATGAAGGGAAGGAATAAATGTGTTTGTTTATAGTGAGTGACGGAGGGAGGAAGGCCTGAAATAGGCAAATGTGAGTTATGTTATATGTGTTAAATGTGAGTCAGGCTGTTATATTTGTGTATTTATAATATTTATAATATTTATGTTAAATGTGAGTCAGGCTGTTATATTTGTGTATTTATAATATTTATAATTGTGTATTTATAATTTTTCTGCATTGATGTATGTGGTTATTGTGTATATTTTTTATCTTGATTCTTTTTTCTAAAGCCCATCCAGGGACAAGAGTTGCAAATTAGCTAATAGCTATACACTCTATGTGCAACACATCAGATTGATTGTCTTTGATTAATTGTCTATGTTTATTGCACTGTCCCTGTCAAATAAACTAATCTACTACATCCTTCCTGGGATTCATCATCTCCCATAATGAGATCAACCCGGATCCCAATAAGGTAAAAGCGGTGGTAGATTGGCCCACTCCTTCATCCAGAAAACAACTCCAGCAGTTTTTGGGATTTGCCAATTTCTACCGCTGCTTCATTAAGAATTATAGCATCATTGCTCTCCCCCTGACCCGTCTTACATCTTCTAAGGTCCCTTTCTGGTGGACGGAGGAGGCAGCTGCGGCCTTTGTTGAACTCAAGGGTAGATTCTCTGCCTCTCCAATTCAGGCTCAGGTGGACCCTGCACTCCAATGCCTGGTGGAGGTTGACGTCTCAGACTTGGGGGTTGGTGCTGTGCTATCCTAGTGCTCTCCAGCGGATGGCAGGATTCGGCCCTGTGCGTTCTTCTCCCATCAGCTATCCCTGGCAGAGCGCAATTATGACATTGGTGACAGGGAGCTCCTGGCGGTCAAGGTCGCGTTGGAGGAGTGGTGCCATTGGTTGGAGGAGGTCTCCCAGCCGTTCGTGGTCTGGACAGATCACAAAAATCTGGAGTATCTCAGGATGGCCAAGCATCTGAACGCGTGCCAGACCCGCTGGTCCCTGTTCTTCAGACGCTTTGACTTCACCATCACGTACAGCCCCGGGTCCAAGAATACCAAACCGGACGCCCTGTCCAGACAATTTGCTTCAGATGCTGCGGAGGTAAATGAACATCCTATCCTTCCTCCATTGTGTATCGTGGGTGCCCTCTCATGGGGCATCAGAGAGATGGTCCTGAAAGCGCAGGAGGCTGAGGCGGACTCGGGTGGGGGGCCAGCAGGGAGGCTGTTTGTCCCGTCTGCCGTTCGGGGTGAGGTTATCCATTGGGCCCACTCTTCCAGGTCCTTGTGTCATCCCGAGAGGGCTCGCACAGTGGTGCTTCTGCAAAGGACGTTTTGGTGGCCTTCACTTCAGTGGGACGTCGGAGAGTACATCCGCGCCTACCCCCAGTGTGCCACCGGCAAGACGTCCTCTTCTCCTCCGGCTGGTCTGCTCCACCTCCTCCCTACTCCCGGCAGGCCCTGGTCCCATGTGGCGTTGGACTTCATCACCGGTCTCCCACCTTCTAATTACCACACAGTAATTCTCACCATTGTTGATAGATTTTCTAAGGCCACCCACTTTGTTCCCCTGCAGGGGCTGCCTACGGTGAGGGAGACAGCAGACCTTCTCGTACAACATGTGGTGAGATTACACAGTATTCCCCTGGACATCGTCTCCGACCGGGGACCTCAGTTCTTCTCCCAGGTATGGAGGTCTTTTTGCAATGCCCTTGGGGCTACAGTGAGCCTGTCTTCAGGATACCACCCACAGAGCACTGGACAATGTAAGTGGGCTAACCAGGAGCTGGAGGCTGCGCTGTGGTGTGTCGCTACCGCCAACCCGGTGTCTTGGAGCATGCATCTCCCCTGGATCAAATATGCCCATAATACTACGGTCTCTTCTGCAATCGGGATGTCCCTGTTTGAGGCTTCGCTGGGCTACAACCCCCTGTTGTTTCCTGAGGAGGAGAAGGACATCGCCGTCCCTTCCGTCTGGGCTCACCTGAGGCACTGCCGTCAGCTGTGGAGGGCAACCCGGACCGCACTACGATGCACGGCAGAACGCAACTCCACGACTGCTAACCGTTGCAGGACACCAGCCCCTCCTTACCGGGTGGGTCAGCAGGTATGACTATCCACCAAGCACATTAACTTGAAGGCAGAGGTGAGGAAGATGTCTCAACAATTCATTGGGCCTTTTGCTATAACTCGCATCATTAACCCTGTGTCTGTGCACCTAGCTCTCCCTCCCTCCCTCCGCATCTGTCCAACCTTCCACGTCTCGCAGGTCAAGCCCTTCTGTTCCAGCCCTCTGTGTCCCCCTCCCAGGCCTCCACCTCCGCCGATAGTGATCGACGGTGACCCGGCGTGGAAGGCCAATGCCATCCTGGATGACCGCTACTGGGGCTGCGGCCTACAATACCTGGTGGACTGGGAGGGTTACGGGCTGGAATGGAGGTCTTGGGTACCTCCCTCCTTCGTTTTGGACAAGCAATTCATCAGGGACTTCCACCGGACGCACCCAGGTAGGCTGGATCGGCCACCGAGAGGCATCTCGTAGGGGGGAGTACCGTAATGGTTTGCTTTGGCTGCCTATTCTCCTCAGCTGCGTGCACACCTGCTCCTCATCACGGCCAGGGCTATTTAGTCTGCGCGCGCTGCCCTCGGTTCAGCGTAGAGTCGTCTGTCTCTTCTCCTTATGAGACCTGCATTCACCTACTTCCTCGTTCCAGAATTTCCTCGTCTCAGACTACCCTCATCTTTGTATCCTGCCTCCTGCCTTCCTACATCAGAAGGAATCCTCTCTACAGCTACAAGTAGGCCCTCACCTCCTTCACTATTATCTTCACTAATTCCGCTGTGCACAGGTGGAGATCCGTGGCGGTGGACCTCTCTCCTTCCTGGTGACGGATCGAGCTGCACTGCTCCACCCCAGATGCACCAACCACCTCCACCTGCAACCGGAACAGCGAACACTGTTCCCTGGCCGTAGCCGCCGAGCTGAACCTGAGCTTTATCACATCTCCACAAACAGTAAGCCCTGCCACTAACTCTCCCTGTCTCTATTTGTCCCTAGGGTTACCAGGTTGCACGGTGTTCTGCTCTCCCCCAGCTGCCACAAGACCACACACTCACACATGCACACACCCTCACTATTATCAATAAAGATAATTGCATCTACTTCTGAGTCCGAGTCTGCTCTCTGGGTCAATTAACCATGTCAGGGAGGAATTTTTTGATGACACTTCCAAGCTCTACAAATGTAAAGAAAACAAACCAATTCTGCCACGCAAATTGTTCATCCAGGTCTCCACTTTGTTACATGGGGTGTCCCATGTCTGTTGCATCTTTTGAATTCAATACTATTAGGTTGTCACGTTTTTTTGCTATCTCTGCAAGCAGCCCTGCTTAGGTTATAAAGTCTGACAGCCGTAGATAGGAAGGACCTGCGAAACCTCTCGGTCACGCACCTGGGATGATGTAGCCTACTGATAAATGAGCTCCTCAGTGCATTCAGTGTGTCCTGCAGAGGGTGGGACTTGGACTCCAGCAAAGATGACAGCTTAGCCACCATCCTTCTCTCTCCTATCTCCTCCACTGGGTCAAGGCACTGTGCTGCACTGGGCTGCACGGTGGCGCAGTGGTTAGCACCGCGGCAGCACAGTTTACCCTCGGCCGGGGGATCGCGGGGATCATGAGATTGTGGGTTCGATCCCTGCCCCCGGCCAACAGTGATCTGTGTGGCGTTTGCATGTTCTCCCCGTGTTTGCGTGGGTTTACTCCAGGATTTCTCCGGTTTCCTCCCACATGCTAAAAACATGCAGGTTAGGGAGTTAAGGGGCGCTTGCGCACGCAGCGACCGGCAGCTGGTGGCTTGTCACCGGACTGCAGAACAAATCTACCTACGGGTACAAGATAAGTCCAAAAAAAAAAAAAAAAAGGCACTGCCCCAGGACAGATCTAGCTTTCTGATGCTGTGAGGGGTTGTCCTTGCCTGCTGCAGTCCACCACCAGCTCCTTAGTTTTTCTTGCGTTGATCTGGAGGCAGTTCTGATGGCACCAGTCCACGAAGTCCTGGGTAAGTCCTCTGTACTCAGCTTCATCTCCGTTGGAGATAAGGCTGATGATTGCAGAGTCGTCAGAGAACTTCTGTAGATGGCAGTGTGTTGTGTTGTGTGAGAAGTCCGCAGTATAAAGGGTGAACGGGAAGGGAGCCAAAACCGTTCCCTGGGGAGCCCCCGTGCTGCTAATGATCGTGTTGGACACACAATCCCAGGTTCTCACAAACTGTGGCCGGTTTGTGAGGTAGTCCAGTATCCACGATGACAGCTGCTGGTCCACCCCTGTGCACAGCAATTTGCCCCTCAGGATCATCGGTTGGATGGTGCTGAAAGCACTGGAGAAGTCAAAGAACATGATCCTCACCATGTTCCCAGGCTTCTCCAGGTGGGACAGGGAATAGTGAAGGAGGAAGATCACTGCATCCTCCACCCTGATGCCATGCTGGTAGGTGAACTGGAGTTGATCCATCGCTGGTCCCACCAGGGGGCGGAGGTGAGCAAGGAGCAGTCTCTCCAGGGTCTTCATCAGGTGAGACGTCAGGGCCACTGGTCTGTAGCTGTTCAGGTCTCTGGGGTGGGAAGTCTTTGGTACAGGTACCACACAAGATGTTTTCCACAACTGTGGTACCCTCCCCAGCTTCAGGCTCAGGTTGAAGATGTGCTCCACAATCCCACATAGCTGGTCTGTGCAGGACTTGAGGAGCTTTGCGCTGATGCAGTCCGGACCCGAGGCCTTCCTCGCCTTGATCTTCCTCAGCTCCGTCCTCACCTGGGTCTTAGTGAGGCTGAGGTTGAGGGGCTGTGTGCTGGAGTGGGGGGGGGGTGTTGGTGGGGGGGGTGGACAGCAGGTCTCGATGATGGTAGAGGCAGCAGTGGTTGTTGTGCAGGCGGGGGGGGGGGCAGTTGGTCGAACCTATTAAAGAACAGGTTCAGATTGTTCACCCACTCTCTGCCCCCCATGGCCTGGGAGGAGGTATTCTGGAGCCTAGAGATGGTTTTGAGGTTTCTCCAGACTCTGCCGATGTTGCTCTGTTGCAGCTTGTCCTCCATCTTCTTCCTGAAGCTGTCCTTCATTTATTGTTCCATTCTTTATTGTTCCATTCTCCTCAAGGGATTAAACGTTAAACTGGTGCCTGTGGGGCAGACAGGGCCGATTGCTGACTTTCTGTCATGTTTGCTCCTTTCAGGGCATAATGAGGCGCCAGATGCCAACAGAGAGTCTTGCTTGTTTATTAACAGAACACAAAATAAAGAGCCACGTGGGGCAAAACACATACACTAAACATTACACTCAAATAAAGAACACAAACACCTATATGCAAGAGTAGCGAGGGCGGAACCTGACGCTGCTGAGTGAAAACTTACAAGTGATGAGGCGAGGACAGAATCAAACGCAGAAAGGAGACTGGAGTCGGGAGTCATTGTAGACGAGATCGCAGTGAAGACTAAGTCTAGCTGGCATTCTTAAATAGGGAAGAGAAACTATAACTGCCAACAGGTGTGGAGCAAACGTAATTACAAAGTGCGGACAGCCGTGACAGGTCATGAGCAGATCTGACAGCAGGAAGTCTTGTCACGGTTCTGTCAAAATAAAAGTACAGCCATAATAATGACAATGGAATTAAATACACACAGGAAAAAATAAACAAGAGACCCGAGCCTGGTGCAGAACCGAACTCGGGATCACCACGGTACCCTTCTCTCAAGGGGTTCCCCAGTCACCAGTCCATCTTCTTCCGCTTAACCCTCTTCGGGTCATGGGGGGGCTGGAGCCTATCCTAGCATCTTTGGGCGAGAGGCAGGGTACACCCTGGACAGATCGCCAGTCCATCGCAGGGCCAACACAGAGAGACAAACAACCATTCACTCTCACCCCCCCCCAAAAAAAATGGTAACAACTACAAAAACTGACCCCGGGGGGGGGGGGGGTCCAGGCTCGGAGGGAGAGACACAAAAAACACCACACAAAACCCAATAACCAACATCAAGTACGAACATGGAGGAAACTGGATCATAAATAATAAACAAAGAGACCGTTCCGGTGGCCTCCCAGCGTCCTGGCTCCATCCGACAGACCAGTGAAAAAGGCCAGGTGGCCAACCAACGCCCCAGCGACCTCGACTACCAAAAAAGAGTTTGGGGGGGCTGACCGAAATCCCAGACATGACGAACAGTCCGATGAAAGGAGTCGGGTGGTCTGCCAGAGAATCAAAACCACCTGACCTGGCAGCCCAGTCTTTCGGGCGGCCGACCAACATTCTTCAGCCACCAGGACCGGAGGGGGGAACTGGGAGACGGTTTACCAATCGGGAGGCTCACTGACAGGAAGCCGGACTGGGGAAAAGGAACCCCAATGCCATCTGGTGGTGGAGAGAGGAGGGGGACCCCGACTGCATCAGGCCGGGGATCAGCAGCACCCACGATGGACCCCGACCAGGCCAACGCTGCACCCACGATGGACCCCGACCAGGTCAGCACTGCACCCACGATGGACCCCGACCGGGCCAACTCTGCACCCACGATGGACCCAACCCGAGGAGGATGGAGCAGCAACCTGAATGACCTCCAGAGATGAATCTGACGAAGCTGGAACATCTCCAGTGACCCTGGAAGAGGACTCTAGCACAGTAGAGAAACAAAAGGTGTCAGGGTCACCAGCAGCGGCAGAGCCCAGCGAGGCGAGCTTGAATGCAGCAGGTGGCTGCACCCGGCTCTCCTCCCAAAGAGACAGACAAGATTGCTCCAATACAGAAAAGAGAAAAACAACATTGAGCACTTCAATTCAATTCAACTTTATTTATATAGCGCCATTTCACAACAACAGTCATCTCATAGCACTATCAACTGTAGGGGGGAACCCCCACAGTTGCAGAAAGACCCCAGCAATCAGGCGATCCCCTGTGAGCAAGCACTTGGCGACGGTGAAGAGGAAAAACTCCCTTTTAACAGGAAGAAACCTCCAGCAGAACCAGGCTCAGGGAGGGGCAGTCATCTGCTGCGACTGGCTGGGGGGTGAGGGGATAGAGAAGAAGAAAAGAACAGACATGTAGAGAGCAAACAGCACGATGGGGACTCAATCTATGGGAGAGAACAAACAAATGTTAATGACCAGCAAAAAAAATATTTCATAGAGAGTGAGGAAAGGAGTGAGGCCCAGTGCATTACTGGAGGTCCCCCGGCTGACTAAACCTATTAGCAGCATAACTAAGGGAGGGTTCAGAAACACATGATCCCTCCCTAATTGTAGGCTATATCAAAAAGGTAGGTTTTAGCCCTATTCTTAAAAACAGAGATCGAGTCTGACTCCCGAATCCAGATTGACAGCTGATTCCACAGGAGAGGAGCTTGATAACTGAAGGCTCTGCCTCCCATTGTACTTTTGGAGATTCTAGGTATTACAAGTAATCCTGCATTTTGGGAGCGTAGTGCTCTGTTAGGATAATACAGTAGTATCAGATCTTTTAAATAAAAAGGAGCCTGATTGTTTAGAGCTTTGTAAGTAAGAAGAAGGATTTTAAACTTAATTCTAAACTCTATGGGAAGCCAATGAAGGGAGGCCAGAACCGGAGAGATATGATCTCTCTTTCTAGTACCTGTTAAAACTCTTGCTGCAGCATTTTGGATCAGCTGAAGACTTTTTAAAGATGTTTTAGGACAGCCTGATAATAAAGAATTACAATAATCTAATCTCGAGCTAACAAAAGCGTGGATCAGCTTCTCAGCATCACTCTGAGACAAGATGCTCCTAATCTTGGCAATATTACGCAAATGATAGAAGGCAGTCTTAGAAACAAATTTAATATGTGAATTGAAGGACAAATCCTGATCAAAAATAACTCCAAGGTTCCTCACAGAGCTATTAAGAGAAAGAGTAACTGCATCCAAACTGAAAGTTTGATTTGGAAAGGAATTTCTAAGGTTTTTTGGACCAACAAGAATGACTTCAGTCTTATCTGAATTTAATAGCAGGAAATTACAAGTCATCCAAGCTTTGATTTCCTTAAGACAGGCTTCTAACTTCGCTAATTGATTACTATCATCTGGCTTCATTGACAGGTATAATTGTGTGTCATCTGCATAACAATGAAAATGTATACAGTGCTTTCTAATAATGTTGCCTAACGGAAGCATATATAAACTAAAAAGAGTAGGGCCTAGCACAGATCCCTGTGGAACTCCATGACTAAGCTTTGAGTTGAAAGAAAACTCATTATTTACATGAACAAACTGGAACCTATCAGATAAATAAGATCTAAACCACTGCAACGAAGTTCCATTAAGTCCAACATAGTGTTCTAATCTATCAAGTAGAATATTATGATCGATAGTATCAAAAGCTGCACTAAGGTCTAAAAGGACAAGTACAGAAACTAGTCCATTATCAGATGCAATGAGGAGGTCGTTAGTGACCTTCGCTAAGGCTGTTTCAGTACTATGATGGATTCTAAACCCAGATTGAAACTCTTCAAGTAAACCATTTCCCTGCAGGTGGTCAAATAATTGCGTAGCAACAACTCTTTCTAAGATTTTTGAAATGAAAGGGAGATTAGAGATTGGTCTATAGTTAGCTAAAGCTCCTGGATCTAGCGTTGGCTTTTTGAGTAAGGGTTTAATTACAGTCATTTTAAAAGCCTGCGGTACATGGCCTGAAGTTAATGAAGAATTGATTATATGAAGAATAAAGCTACCAATAAGTGGGAAGACTTCTTTAAATAACCTGGTAGGAATAGGGTCTAAAAGACAAGTTGAAGGTTTGGATGAAGAAACTATTTTGTCTAACTCACAAAGGTCGATTGGAGTAAACTCATCAAGACAGACACCAAAAGCTCATCTGCCATCTAGGACTCCGTTGATCCAGGCGACAAAGTACCCAGGGGCTCAGTCTCCAGGAGGTCGATACCAGGTTCCCAGTCGGCTGCAGGGGCCACTGCAGCCGGCATAATAGTCTTGGCAGTCCTGGAACCCCCAGGAATGGTACTCCACACTGATGGCTCCGTCGGTGCAGTGGCAGGAGGTCCGTCGCTCGCTAGGACTGGTTTCTGCTAACTGGAGACTCGGGGATGCTTCGCCGTCGGCGCAGGCTCCAAATGGTTGGAAGCCCTCCTCTGTCCACGACGTGGCTGTGGGGCTGGGACCTGGCTCACGAGGGCTGCAGGCTCCTTCCTCGTCCAGTGGTTTAACCCAGGCACCGGTGGACACTCAGGGGGTAAAGAAGGAGACACAGAGGTAGCGAGGACAATTTTAGTGGCTGCAGCAGGTGGTGGGGACTCAGTGGACTGCAAAACCTGAGCCCCCTCCTCAGGAATCAGACAAGGTAATTCATCATACTGCGGAAAAGAATGAAAAAAACACTTGTCTGTTTCCCTGGGGTTTGATGGTTCCCGCTGCAGCAGGCTCAGTTTTTCCCTCTCCCGCAGAAATGGTGATGGTGGACCCCTCGGGAAGACAAGGAGGAGCAGCCCCCACAGGATTGATGATGGGCGGAGTCGGAGAAGGAACCACGGGTCTCGTAGCAGCTGAACAAAACACAGAGGAGGAGGGAGGAGCAGCTGAGGCAGTCCAGGGTAGGAGAGCTGGTGGAACAGCGGAAAAAAGCGAGCCGGAGGCTGAGGCTGCTGTCTGCACTCTCTGCCGCGGCGAGGGAGAAACAGCTGGCTGGAAGACAGGAGAGTTCCTCTGGTGGCCCGTAGCAGGATCTAGACCGGAGCCCCGTGGAGGATTAACCCCATCAGGAAAGTCCCTCCCCTTTGGAATGATCATGTCCCGGGGAGGAGATGGATCACGAGCCGGGCGGCGACATCTTCTCGCTGGAGGTGAGGCTAAATTTAAATCAGGAAAGCGCTGCTGCTGTGCAGAAACTGAAGCCAACAGCTCAGCGAACTCAGGAAAGTTGTGAAGCTCAGGATTAGCCTCCACCAGTCTGACAGCAGCCACCATGCTCTTAAAAATCCTGCTGGGATGGAAGGCAGAGCGTGCTTCAGCTACACGGCCCCTGATGAGCTCAGCTGCCCACTGTAACTCTTCACTGGGACCTCTGGCTGCCCTCCTCCTCCGCTGCGTAGGGAGACGGTCTGTCATTGGTGCCGAAACTGGAGCTGGACCCGAGGTAGAGACCTCATAGAGAGCCGAGGAGTGAGTGTGCTTCCCTGTCGGCCCCCTCTTAGACTTCCTGGAGGATTTCTGGTCCAACTCCCAGTTCCTCTGAAGAAGCGCCAATACTTCAGCCATCCTCTTCCTGCCCTCAGCATGATCAGCAAGGCGAGGATGGTGCTTAACCGCTGCCTCTGCGAAGTCCAGGTACCAGTGTTCATTTCTGGAGGTGGCGAACATACAAGTGTTGGAAAGGAGGCCATCAATCTCCATCAGAGCCTGGATAAGCTCGAAGCTCAGGCTCATAGGATACCCAGTCCTTGATGACGCCATATCTCCAGACAAAAACTGGCACCTGGAAAAGGGGAAAAAACAGAGCCAAAAACAAAACTCACTCTGGCTGGCAACTCGCTTGGCTGCGATCTACTGTCATGTTTGCCCCTTTCAGTGAATAATGAGGCACCAGATGCCAACAGAGAATCTTGCTTGTTTATTAACAGAACACAAAATAAAGAGCCACGTGGGGCAAAACACATACACTAAACGATGAAATCGCAGCAAAGACTAAGTCTAGCTGGTGATCTTAAATAGGGAACAGAAACTATAACTGCCAACAAGTGTGGAGCAAACATAATTACAAAGTGCGGACAGCCGTGACAGGTCATGAGCAGATCTGATTGCAGGAAGTCCTGCCATGGTGCTGTCAAAATAAAAGCACAGACAAAATAATGAAAATGGAATTAAATACACACAGGAAAAAATAAACAAGAGACCCGAGCCTGGTGCAGAACCAAACTCATGATCACCACACTTTCCCCATCACTAGGTAGTTTGGGTCTGTCACATAAAAATGCTGTTGCATAAAAGTGCACTGGAGCTTAGCAAGGATTCTCTGATGGGGTTTTTAGATGCCATAACAAATTCATTTCTGATGCTTCTAGCATCAAAGGGGGAAATGAAAGAACAATTCCATATTAATGCTCTAGCTGTGGGCATTGTTTAATCTCATATTGGCCCGGGGTCTCAGAGCTTTGAGTGACTGCTGTGGTCTATATTAATCATATATTCCATAACCAACATATGTTCAAGCATGTGAGAGTGTTTGGTGATTACATATGTAAGGCGACTTCACACCTCAGAACAGGACAAAGAGTCTCAACCGCCAGTGAAGATTAAAGAGCATCCAAGGCACTGCGGTGGAGACCGGATGGGTTGCCCTGACCCCCCAGGGCCAGGAGGAGGAGTACGAAGACAATAGGGGGATTAAGATAATGAGGGATGTCAGCTTTTGATATGCATGTCTTTTGTTATGTGCGAGTATAAGTTCGTAGAGCCGAAGGTGTTCGCCCTCTTACTTCTTCTGCTGCTGCACCTAGATGAGACTTGTTAGAGGAGCTGATAATAAACTTTGGTTTATGAATCACATCGCCTCGTTATTTCAAGCTCCTCTACACTGGTGACCCTGACGCGAGAATGGACCAGAGGCGTTCCCCCGCAATCGACTCATCTGTGGCGACCCAGGCAGACGCCGGCGCCCATGCAGACAGGGGAACAGATGGACGACGTTCCCCCACGGCAGAAGTGATAGAGAGGGCTCAACCGAGCACCAGCGCCGCGGAGGGAGCCGAAGCAAGGCACTCTCACCCTGCGGACACATCAGTGACGGTCCACACAAACGCCGTCACCGTCAACCTGCCGGATTTCTGGCAGGAAGACCCCGCCTCGTGGTTTCAGCAAGCTGAAGCCCAGTTTGCACCTGCGGGCATCACGGCTGACAATACAAAGTTCTATCACATCGTCGCCAAACTCAACGCCGCCACTTCGAGATGTGCGCGGAGCATAATCCAACGGCCGCCGGCCCAGGATAAATATAAAGAACTGAAAGCGACCATCGTGGCAAATTACGTCCTCTCAGCCGAGGAGAGAGCCGAGAGGATCCTGGCGGTCTACGGCCACAGAGGAGGCAGACCCAAGGCCCTCATGGAGGACTTGCTGCAACTTAAAGAAGAGGACAATGACAACTTCAGAATCAGAATCAGAATCAGAATCAGGTTTATTGCCATTGTTCATGTAGTACACAAACTAGGAATTTGTCTCGGTGCAATGCTGCAACATTAAACATGATAAGATAAAAGAAATAAACTATACATGCAATAAAGTGTAGAATAAGAGTAAGTGATACTGGTCAGCAGTTAAAATATATTAGCGAGCAGCAGATACTGTGGAGAACTATATAGTGCAGTCGGTAATGCAGGAAGAAAACAGTGATGATTGACATGAGTCTGGTTGAGCTGCTGTACATAGTGCACGAGAGTCAATAAGTCACTTAGTGTTCAGCAGTCTGATGGCAGAGGGGAAGAAGCTGTTCATGTGACGGGAGGTTTTAGTCTGGATGGACCGAAGTCTTCTACCAGAGGGGAGGGGGGCAAACAGTACGTGACCAGGGTGTGAGGGATCGGCTATGATCCGGCCAGCACGCCTCCGGGTCCTGGAGATGTACAGATCCTGGAGAGATGGGAGCTTGCAGCCGATCACCTTCTCAGCAGTGCGCACGACGCGCTGCAGCCTTAGTCTGTCCCTGGCAGTGGCTCCTGCGTACCACACGGTTATGGAGGTGGTGAGGATGGACTCGATGATGGCTGTGTAGAACTGAACTTCCTCTTCCATTTCATATTCCTCAGTACGCTGCCGCCACACATGAGAGGGACGCTGGCCAACATGCGAAGCAGCACCCAGCAAGACTTCCGCACGCTGGATCACGAAGCTCAACGGCTCATCAACGCCTGCAAGGAGCAGACACCCACAGCAGCATCCGCAGACCTCAACGCTGATGTCCGGAGCCACGAGGAGCCACAAATCACCGAGCAGAATCAGCCCGCGGTGACAGCGACACGGCCAGGACGCAACAGATGGAGCGACGTTTGTTATTACCACCACCGCTTCGCCAAGAAGGCTTACAAATGCGTTCCCCCCCCTGCAAATTCACAATTTCAGGAAAACGCCGAAGCCGAGAGCCGTTAACAGCGGCGGTTCTCGGCGAAAAAAGCAAGCTTTTATATGTGATGGACGGACACACTGGCAAGCGGTTCCTTATCGACACGGGAGCTCAACTAAGTTTTGTCATGCCCTCCCAAGCAGACCGGGCCATGGGCCCCCGGGGCAATGGAGCGGTGGCAGCCAACGGCTCCATCATCGACACTTTTGGCGAAAAGACCCTGCACCTCTGCATCCACGGCCACAACTACAGATGGACATTTGTTGCGGCGGCGGTGAGTTTTAACTTGTTGGGCGCAGATTTTTTGTGTGCACATGGGTTATTAGTTGATCTAGCGAACAGGCAGCCACAGTGGCTAGACACGGGGTCGAACACTTTATTCCCACAACGGACCCACCCGTATTCGCCAAAGCTCGGCGCTTAGACGCGACCAAGCTCGCCATAGCTCGGGACGAGTTCACCACCCTTGAAAAATTAGGCATTATCAGACGCTCAAAAAGCCCCTGGGTGTCACCACTTCACATGGTCCCGAAATCCGACGGTTCTTGGAGGCCGTGCGGCGATTACCGCAGATTAAACAATGCGACAGCGCATGACCGCTACCCAATTCCTCACATTCAAGATTTTTCACTACATCTGGCGGGTGCGCGCATTTTTTCAAAAATAGACCTGGTCCGTGGTTATCATCAAGTCCCAGTTCGAGCAGAGGACATTCCTAAAACAGCTGTAATAACCCCCTTCGTGTCATGCACTGGCCCTCACGAGCCAGCATATAAGACGCACACAAGTCACCAGTGAGTTTTACAGTGAGTTTATTACGGTGAAAAAGGTGTTTACACAAGCTGCTGCGATAATGACAGAGTCTTCGCAGAACAGGAAGCATAGGGCTATACAACACACTACAGGTCCAAAGCAGGAGACAGTCACACACAGTCAGGCTTGGTAATAATTAGCCACACGGGCTGCTAAGGCAGGGACTTACAGAACAGTAAACACCCGGGGGGAATAAGGCTAATGAGCTCACTTACTGGTCCCGGTGAAAGACGGTCAAGCCCCAAGGCAGCCAAGGTGTGAATATAGTCCAGGCATCCGTGACGATGGGTGAACAGAATAGCGATCAAATAACGATCATGCGATCAGACACTGCTGCGTCGTCACGACGCAGCACACAGCTTAAATAACCCAGGACTGATGACAGATGACACACAGCTGACCGACCGTTGACAGGCGGAAACCCCTCCGAGCCCTTTCACAATAAGAGCCCGGAGAGGCCAAAATACCGCCCGCAGCTGTCAAGGCCGGCAGCGAGACATAACTTTAACCCGAGCGCGAAAAGAACCGACGCTCGGGTCATAACAGTACCCTCCCTCCACGGGCGGACTCCGGTCGCCCCAAGGGACCACCCTGCCCCCCCCCCCCCCCCCCAGGGTGGGAGGTAGGGGGACAGGTACGGAGGGAGTGAAACCAACCAACAAAAATAAGACAAGACCAAAACAAGAAATACATACAAACACATGACTCAGGAAAAAAAAAAAAACAAAGACAAAAGAAAACACATGACTAAACAAGGCTATGACAAGACTGAGACTCACAAGGGAAAAAAAAAAAACAAGAGACAAAAAAAAATGCTCTAACTAGACAATGGCAAAGACTCACAAGGTAACAAGAGGCAAACACAAATTGCTCAGACTAGACAAAGACAATGATTTACAAGGTAACAAAAATGCTCGAACTTGACTAAGACAATGGCATACAAGGAAACAAGAGGTAATCAAAAATAGCTCGGACTTAACTAAGACTAAGACATACTAAGAAGCAAAGGGTAAACAAAAATTGCTCGGACAAAACCGTGAACAAGACTGTGACTTTGGCTACAACAAAAAACAAGAGGCAATCTAACATTGCTCAGACCTGACTAAGACTTTGGAAACAAGAAAAAAATAAAAACAAGAGGCAAACAAAATAGCACAGACCTGACTAAGACTATGACAAACAAAGAAACACGAGACAATTAAAAAAAAATTGCTCGAACTTGACCTGACTAAGACTATAACTTTGAAAACAAGAAAAAACAAGAGGCAATCTAAAAATTGCACAGACCTGACAAAGACTAAGACAAACAAAGAAACACGAGACAATTAAAAAAAAAAATGCTCGAACTTGACCTGACTAAGACTATAACTTTGAAAACAAGAAAAAACAAGAGGCAATCTAAAAATTGCACAGACCTGACAAAGACTAAGACAAACAAAGAAACACGAGACAATTAAAAAAAAAATTGCTCGAACTTGACCTGACTAAGACTATAACTTCGACAACAAGAAAAAAAAACAAAAAAACAAGAGGCAATCTAAAATTGCTCAGACCAGACTAGGACTATGACTTGGAAACAAAACAAAAACAAGAGGCAATCTAAAATTGCTCAGACCAGACTAAGGCTAAGACAAACAAAGAAACACGAGGCAATTAAAAAAAATTGCTCGAACTTGACCTGACTAAGACTATGGAAACAAGAAAAAACAAGATGTACAAGACAGGATTTGGCACCAAATGGGCCCACAGAAAATCCCACAGTACGTGAAACAGTCAGGTGGCCTGCCCCAGTCCCATGCCCCCAGGAATACGTCATCTGGTGGCCGAACCAGGTCACCCCGTAACCCACACAGTTTGTTGGGTGGCCAACCCAAGATGCCGAACGCTCCAAGCAGTTCCTCGGGTGGCCGACCCGCATACCACAACCAGCAGGACCGTGGAGGGATTGCGTGCAGCCGCTCACCTGAAAACAACAACACAGGAGAGCGCCGATCTGTCAAACAAAACCCACTAATGGCCCCCAGCTGGTGGCTCCTGAGAGGGGGACAACCAAAACCCTGGGCCCCCTCGAATCCTGATTGGGTCGCAGCCGCACCTGCGCTGGACCCCCACTGGACCTCGTCGGACCCCGACTGGGTCAGGACGGACCCAGATTGGGTCACCGCTGCACCCACGTTGGACCCCGACAGGGTCACCTCGGCCCATACGTCGGACCCCGACTGGGTCAGGACGAGCCCCGATTGGGTCACCGCTGCACCCACGTTGGACCCTGACTGGGTCACCTCGGCCCATACGTCGGACCCCGACTGGGTCAGGACTGCTCCGGCGACGACCTCCATCTCCGAACCTGGAACCCCCGGTCCCGTAACCTTGACTGGCTCCGAACCGGCAATGCTGTGGAGGTGCTCAGAACACAAGGAAGAACCGGGATCAGTTCCACCGGCAGCGCCAGAGCCCAGCGAGACGAGCTCGGGTGCAGCGGCCGGCTGCCCCTCACTCGCCTCCCCATGAGGCAGGCAAAAATGCTCTAATACACCATACAGGAAAACAAGAAAGAGCACTTGCCTGCACTCGGGCTCTGGAGCCGTCCAGGACTTCGCCGATCCAGGTTCAGGAAGAAACTCGTCGTCGGGCTCCCACTCGGCTGTGTCGGGTTCCATAGCCGGCCTGATGGTCTCTGCAGCTGGATCCTCATGCGCTGGCGTCCACGCCAATAACCCGTATGGCGTGGGGGCAGAGGACCCTGGACCTGCTGACTCGGGCTGCATCCCTGAGGAACCCTGGGGACGCTCTCTCGTCGGCTCTGGCTCCTCACTGCAGTCCGTTCTCCTCCTCTGTCCAAAACAAGGCTGCAAGACCGGAACATCTCCCAGGGCTGCAGGCCTCCCCCTCGTTCGACGGCGTGGGACTGATGCCGAGGACCGCTCCGCAGGAGGAGACACAGAGGCAGCAGGTTTAATATAACAGGCTACAGCTGGGGAAAGAAACTCAGGGAGCTGCGAACCCTGAGCTTCACCCCCAGGAGTCAGACAAGACAGATCACTATTATTACTAGGACAGTGAACTTGGACTTGCCTGTCTCCCGGGGGGAGGATGTTATCAGCTGTAGCGGACGTTGCTCCTTCCCTCGCTCGCTGGATGGAAAAGGATCCAAGAACGGAGCCCACCGGCACAGGACTCAGCTCACTCTCAGCAGCTGGCTAGTTGAGGGGGTCATCCCGGCGGCCCAGAACTGGATCCGGAGCTGGAGCTTGCCGAAGATGCGCCCGGCCGTGACGCCGACGCCTTCGCCGGCCCCCAGATGGTGCGAACTCCCGAAATGGATTGAAGGCAGGATCAGGGTCCATAAGCAAAGAGCAGGAGTGCCTCTTCACCTGCTTCATGCCGCGTTCCTCCTCCATCATCAGGAATAATTCGCGTTGTGCGGTGATGTCCTCCCTCCTCGCGTCGACTTCCGGGTGGTTGGCGTAGCGGGGGGAGAGATTACTGAGAACATCTTCGGCGGCGTCCAGGTACCAATGTATGCCGTGGTCATAATCCAACATGGAAGCGGAGATGAGTAGCTCATCCACGGCTTCCAAAACACACGTCAGCACGTGACTCTTCGGTGACGGCATTCCTCACATACACAGGACCCAGACAGAGAAAAGCAACGTCCAAAACTCAAACTCACTGGTGAAAAGCGTCTCAAGATGGCGTCACCGTAAACGCTGTTTGCGCAGCAGTGTACGGTCATGCACTGGCCCTCACGAGCCAGCATACAAGACGCACACAAGTCACCAGTGAGTTTTACAGTGAGTTTATTACGGTGAAAAAGGTGTTTACACAAGCTGCTGCGATAATGACAGAGTCTTCGCAGAACAGGAAGCATAGGGCTATACAGCACACTACAGGTCCAAAGCAGGAGACAGTCACACACAGTCAGGCTTGGTAATAATTAGCCACACGGGCTGCTAAGGCAGGGACTTACAGAACAGTAAACACCCGGGGGGAATAAGGCTAATGAGCTCACTTACTGGTCCCGGTGAAAGACGGTCAAGCCCCAAGGCAGCCAAGGTGTGAATATAGTCCAGGCATCCGTGACGATGGGTGAACAGAATAGCGATCAAATAACGATCATGCGATCAGACACTGCTGCGTCGTCACGACGCAGCACACAGCTTAAATAACCCAGGACTGATGACAGATGACACACAGCTGACCGACCGTTGACAGGCGGAAACCCCTCCGAGCCCTTTCACAATAAGAGCCCGGAGAGGCCAAAATACCGCCCGCAGCTGTCAAGGCCGGCAGCGAGACATAACTTTAACCCGAGCGCGATAAGAACGGACGCTCGGGTCATAACACTTCGGTCTTTTTGAATTTTTGCGGATGCCTTTCGGCCTCAAAGGCGCTGCTCAAACCTTTCAGCGGATGATGGACGCGGTATTACGCGACCTCCCTTTCGTGTTCGTCTACCTCGACGATATGCTGGTAGCCAGCTCGTCTGAGGAAGAACACGAGCAGCATCTCACTACGGTTTTTCAGAGACTAGAAGAGCACGGGTTAATAATCAATCCAGCCAAATGCAAATTCGGTGTGTCACAAATTGATTTTTTAGGACACAGAGTTTCTCCGAAGGGGGCAGTCCCACTTCCAGACAAAGTTCACGCAGTAAAAAGTTTCCCACGGCCACAAACGGTCAAATAGCTGCAGGAATTTTTGGCCATGGTTAATTTTTACAACCGCTTCCTCCCCCACGCAGCTCAGCTCATGCAGCCCCTATATGACGCGCTCAGAAAACAAAAACCTTCCAACGCGGTTGAATGGACCCCGGAGCACGAACGCGCCTTCGCGGAAGTAAAAAGCGCCCTAGCTAATGCCACATTGTTGGTTCACCCCGATCCCTCGGCTCGCATTGCGCTAATCACAGACGCTTCAGACCTGGCCATAGGGGCAGTTGTAGAACAACACGTCAGCGGAATCTGGCAACCTTTGGCATTCTTCAGCAAATCGCTAAACCAAACTGACCAAACTTTTGACAGAGAGCTACTAGCGCTCCATTTATCCATCCGCCACTTCCAGTTTTGGTAAGAGGGGCGGCGTTTCACGGCTTTTGTAAACCACAAACCGCTCACCTTTGCTATGGCTAAAATTTCCGAACCGTGGTCAAGCAGGCAACAAAGACAGCTAGCTGCGATTTCAGAGTTCACCACAGACATTCGACATGTGGCAGGCAAACTTAACATGGTAGCAGACTGCCTCTCTCGCGCTGTGACATCGCCAGAGCGCGAGGAGACAGATTATACTACCTCAGCCGCGGAACTCTTCACCAACGCGGACACATACGCGGCCCCAATCCATGCAGGGATAGATTATGCAGCCATGGCAGAGGAACAAAGTAGTGACGCGGACGTGCGCGCACTCTTGTCTGGACCAACAGGGTTAAGGCTGGAGAAAAGGGGTCTACGCGACGGTGTGCCCCCCCTAATATGCGACATCTCAACCAGCCGACCTCGCCCATTAGTTCCAGCTGCATGGCGCTGCCGTATTTTCGACTCGATTCACTCCCTCGCGCACCCAGGTGTGCGCGCTTCAGTTAAAATGGTCGCCGAAAAGTTTGTGTGGCCTGGCCTGCGCAAAAACGTAAAAGAACTTGCATTTCTTGTCAGCGCGCCAAAGTACACAAACACACAAAAGCCCCTCTGGAGCCTTTTCGAATCCCTGCTAGAAGAGGGACAAGAGGGACAAGAGTTGCAAATTAGCTAATAGCTATACACTCTGTGCAACACATCAGATTGATTGTCATTGATTAATTGTCTATGTGATGATGATGAGTTTTATGATGAGTTTTCTTTCAGCTCAAAGCTTAGTCATGGAGTTCCACAGGGATCTGTGCTAGGCCCTACTCTTTTTAGTTTATATATGCTTCCGTTAGGCAACATTATTAGAAAGCACTGTATACATTTTCATTGTTATGCAGATGACACACAATTATACCTGTCAATGAAGCCAGATGATACTAATCAATTAGCCAAGTTAGAAGCCTGTCTTAAGGAAATCAAAGCTTGGATGACTTGTAATTTCCTGCTATTAAATTCAGATAAGACTGAAGTCATTCTTGTTGGTCCAAAAAACCTTAGAAATTCCTTTCCAAATCAAACTTTCAGTTTGGATGCAGTTACTCTTTCTCTTAATAGCTCTGTGAGGAACCTTGGAGTTATTTTTGATCAGGATTTGTCCTTCAATTCACATATTAAATTTGTTTCTAAGACTGCCTTCTATCATTTGCGTAATATTGCCAAGATTAGGAGCATCTTGTCTCAGAGTGATGCTGAGAAGCTGATCCACGCTTTTGTTAGCTCGAGATTAGATTATTGTAATTCTTTATTATCAGGCTGTCCTAAAACATCTTTAAAAAGTCTTCAGCTGATCCAAAATGCTGCAGCAAGAGTTTTAACAGGTACTAGAAAGAGAGATCATATCTCTCCGGTTCTGGCCTCCCTTCATTGGCTTCCCATAGAGTTTAGAATTAAGTTTAAAATCCTTCTTCTTACTTACAAAGCTCTAAACAATCAGGCTCCTTTTTATTTAAAAGATCTGATACTACTGTATTATCCTAACAGAGCACTACGCTCCCAAAATGCAGGATTACTTGTAATACCTAGAATCTCCAAAAGTACAATGGGAGGCAGAGCCTTCAGTTATCAAGCTCCTCTCCTGTGGAATCAGCTGTCAATCTGGATTCGGGAGTCAGACTCGATCTCTGTTTTTAAGAATAGGGCTAAAACCTACCTTTTTGATATAGCCTACAATTAGGGAGGGATCATGTGTTTCTGAACCCTCCCTTAGTTATGCTGCTAATAGGTTTAGTCAGCCGGGGGACCTCCAGTAATGCACTGGGCCTCACTCCTTTCCTCACTCTCTATGAAATATTTTGTTTTTTGCTGGTCATTAACATTTGTTTGTTCTCTCCCATAGATTGAGTCCCCATCGTGCTGTTTGCTCTCTACATGTCTGTTCTTTTCTTCTTCTCTATCCCCTCACCCCCCAGCCAGTCGCAGCAGATGACTGCCCCTCCCTGAGCCTGGTTCTGCTGGAGGTTTCTTCCTGTTAAAAGGGAGTTTTTCCTCTCCACCCTCGCCAAGTGCTTGCTCACAGGGGATCGCCTGATTGCTGGGGTCTTTCTGCAACTGTGGGGGTTCCCCCTACAGTTGATAGTGCTATGAGATGACTGTTGTTGTGAAATGGCGCTATATAAATAAAGTTGAATTGAATTGAATTGAATTATGTTTATTGCACTGTCACTGTCAAATAAACAAATCTATAAATCTAAGGTTCGACCACGTTCATGTCAACCTCGTAGGGCCACTACCTTCCTCCCAAGGTTTCACACACCTGTTAACAATGATAGACTGCACCACGCGCTGGCCAGAGGCAGTCCCTCTGGCGTCAACCACAGCGGAGGAAGTCGCTCGCGTTTTTTTGACAAACTGGGTGGCACGTTTCGGCGTCCCATCGGACATCACGTCCGATAGAGGGCCTCAATTTGTCTCGGAGCTTTGGTCAGCCATGTCCAGCAGCTTAGGGGCAACAATTCACCGCACCACCGCTTATCACCCTCAGGCTAATGGGTTATGCGAGTGTTTTCACAGATCTTTAAAGGCCGCCCTCAGAGCCTCACTAACGGATACAAATTGGGTAAATAAACTTCCCTGGGTTTTATTGGGGTTGCGTGCTGCGCCCAAAGAGGATCTAGACGCCTCTCCAGCAGAATTAGTTTTTGCAAAACCTCTCAGGCTCCCAGGTGAATTTTTGCCAGAGAACCCAGAGCCAGGGCATTTTCCAGCCCCGAGGTTTTTAGGCAGCAACGGACCGGACTCTCTCCCCGGGCCGGCACATCACTCTTTTCCACGGGTTTTTGTCCCTCAAGCTTTGAAAAACGCTGAATTCGTTTTTGTTAGGCATGAAGCTTTAAAACCAACTTTCCGCCCACCATACGATGGGCCATTCAGAGTGCTGGAACCTGGTGATAAACACTTTGTGCTTGATTTTGGGGATAGAAAAGAAACAGTCAGCATTGACAGACTTAAACCTGCCTTCTTGTTGAGAGACGAGCCTGCACGGTTGGCGAGAGCACCTCGGCGGGGTAGACCCCCCAAGAGAAAAGACTCAGCCCCCCTGCAGGGAACAAATAATCACTCTCCTTCCCAAGCTGCAGATTCCTTACAGGAATGTCCCAGCAGGACGCCCAAGCAGACCCACAGCAGATTCGGGAGAAGATTGAAACCCAGACGGCACAGGGACTGATGCAAACTACTCAACAGTTGTTCACTAATTGTGCTGTAACAGTTTAGGACTGACTTGTGATTTTACTATGCTGTTATGATTACCACTGAACTCTCTTAGGAGCATGGCTGCTGGAAAGTTTCTTCTGTGGCAAGAGGTGTAGCAGTTGGTATGTCATAATAATTATCTTAAACTGTTAATTTTTCTATTGTCCTTTTCTTAGTCGTTTGGGGGGGGCTGTGGTCTATATTAATCATATATTCCATAACCAACATATGTTCAAGCATGTGAGAGTGTTTGGTGATTACATATGTAAGGCGACTTCACACCTCAGAACAGGACAAAGAGTCTCAACAGCCAGTGAAGATTAAAGAGCATCCAAGGCACTGCGGTGGAGACCGGATGGGTTGCCCTGACACCCCAGGGCCAGGAGGAGGAGTAAGAAGACAATGGGGGGATTAAGATAATGAGGGATGTCAGCTTTTGATATGCATGTCTTTTGTTATGTGCGAGTATAAGTTCGTAGAGCCGAAGGTGTTCGCCCTCTTACTTCTTCTGCTGCTGCACCTAGATGAGACTTGTTAGAGGAGCTGATAATAAACTTTGTGTCATGCGCTGGCCCTCACGAGCCAGCATAAGACGCACAGAGTCACCAGTGAGTTTTTCAGTGAGTTTATTACGGTGAGAAGTAAACAACACAAGATGCAGGGGCAATGACACATAAGTCTACACACTTCCGGAGGCGTAAGGCTAGACAGCTCTCTTACGAGTCCTTAGGAGGAGACGGTCATACACAGGCAAGGGCTGTTAAAGTAATGGTTACACAGGCTGCTGAGGCAAAGACACGCAGAGGTCTACTTTCACCGGAAGGGGTAAGGCTAACAGCTCACTTACTGGTGCCGGAGAAGCGACGGTCAACCACAAGCAGACAAGGTAGATGATAGTCCAAGGCATCCGTAGCTCAGACGTATAACGACTGACACTGCTGCGTCTTACCGTCGCCAGTGCTGGGCTTAAATGGCGAAACACTAACGACGGTAATGACACTCAGCTGGCCGACCGTTGACAGGCGGAAGCCCCACCGAGCACTTTCACAATAAGAGCCCGGTGAGGCCAGAATACAGCCCGCAGCTGTCAAGGCCGGCAGCGAGACATAACTTAGCCCGAGCGCGATCAGAACCGGCGCTCGGGTCATAACACTTTGGTTTATGAATCACATCGCCTCGTTATTTCAAGCTCCTCTACAACTGCGTTCGTTACAAAGTGTAATACAGCTGCATTGATATCCTGCCTGGTGGGCTCCTGCTATGAAGTTTCCTGTGGGACACATTCCCCCGAGACAGGATGAGACAGGGCAGTGCTCAGAGAAGTGTGATAAAATACCCTGCTGTGACCAAAGACACTGAGCAAACTGCCAGGAACATTTGCTACCTTTCTCTTTGATAATATCTTGCTTAAAAGGACTGTATATTCATGCAAGAGTGAGATTGGTGTGTGTGAATAGTGAAGCTCTGAGACCGTTCCTGTATCAATCTCCGTTGGCCAATGAATTAAATCTACTCATATCTGAAGATCTGCCTGGCTTATTGACTACCCTCATCAAGGATAATTTTAAAATTTCTTTAATAAAACGTTTGATACGTTTTTAATTATTGCAACAAATTAGTTTTACTGTTCCAGCCTTTCTGAGAATGCTCTGTTTCAGTGCTGTCACTTTAAGAAATCCCTGACTGCATTCAACTCCGCCCTGCCTCTTACATCACCAATGCTAACATTGGCTGTTAGCTGCTGGCGCATGCGCATGCAGCGACCAGCAGCTTGGTGATATAGTGCATGTGTGCGTGTGTGTGTTTTTTGTACTTTTTTACGTTTTTAGAAAATCCTCTGTGTCGTTTCTGCTCTGGAGCGTTTGTGGAATATATGGCGAACAGCTCCCTAGTATCTGCAACATGGATTTCCTCTCCTATCTCGCACTGCTGCTTTCTGTGCTGTGGCTCTTTGTCTCTGAGGTAAATGCGTTCGGCTCCATGACGAGCAGAATAGCGGGCAGAATACAATATTCCAGGGACGTGTTGCTGCGCTTTAACACAGCTGGTGCAGAGTCTCTGATTGCGCCCAAATTTCATCTGCCGGACTTTATTTTGAGAGACGGTCACAGCGGTGAAAAAAGAAGCGGCAGGAGGAAGCGTGGAAGACGTGGAGGTGTGAAATTGCGCCTTAGGAGACGTCAGTTTGGTAACATTCCTCTTCCTTCGATCATTTTTGGGAATGCACAGTCTGTGAGAAACAAGGTGGAGGAAATTCAAGGCAATGTACGTTACCAGAAGGATTTTAAGAACTGCTGCGTCATGGCTTTCACTGAATCTTGGCTTACTGCGCATGATCGAGATGCAGACCTGTGGATTGACGGCTTTGGAGCTCCGCTGCGCTCGGATCGGCAGGAAGAGGTAACTGGGAAGCGTCAGGGGGGGCGGAGTATGTTTATACATTAATAAGCAGTACTGCACATCTGTCACGGTCAGAGAGCGCATCTGTACACCCCATGTGGAGCTGCTGTCTGTGTCACTACGCCCCTTTTATTTGCCTCGAGAGTTTCCCCAACTTTTCATCACAACTGTGTACATTCATCCGAGGGCAGACGCTGACTCCGCCTCCAGCACCATCTCTGATGTGGTGCAGCGGCTGCAGTCAATTTCTCCAGAGGCGCCAAACTTCATTCTTGGGGATTTTAACCATGTTTCTTTAAAGAAGACACTTAAAAACTTTCATCAGTATGTCTCCTGCCCAACCAGGCGAAAAAAGACATTGGACCTGTGCTATGGATCCATAGAGAGGGCCTATAAATCACTCCCCCTTCCTCCTTTAGGATCATCAGATCACAACTGTGTTCATTTGCTGCCCACATATAAAACTGCTCTCAGAAGAGGCAAAGTGGAGACCAGAGACATTGATGTGTGGACAGAAGATTCAGAGCACAGCCTCCAGGAATGCTTTGACTGTACAGACTGGAAGATGTTCATAATGGCCTGCGGGGATGATTTGGACTCTCTGGCTGAGCTCACATGCTCATACATGGCTCACTGTCAAAATAAGTTTGTTCCACGTAAACGTGTCAAAATATATCCCAACAACAAACCATGGGTTACTAAATCAGTTAAATCCTGCTTACAGAGGAAAGCTCTTGCCTTTAAACAAGGGTCTGTTTCTGCGCTACAGGTTGCCACCAAGGAGCTGAAGGCCGAAATTTTAAGAGCAAAACAGAATTATAAATCAGAGTTGGAAAGCAAGATGGCAGCAAATAAACTTGGTTCGGCCTGGGCCAGTATGAAAACTATTGCAGGCCTTCAGAGCACAGAGCGCAGTAATCGTGTGTTTTTAGATGGTTTTAGTTCAGACACAGAGCTGGCTAATGCTCTTAATTGTTTTTATGGTCGTTTTGACTCCTTTGATTTTAGCACAGAAATCCAAGATTTGAAACAGAAACTCAAAGACAATCAGCACTTTAATATTGAGATGCAGGATGTTAAAAGGGAGTTCCGCGCTGTAAAAGTGAACAAAAGTCAGGGCCCTGATAATATATGTGGACGCCTGGTAAAGTCCTGTGCACATGAACTGAGTCCTATATTTCATTATATTTTCAATAAGTCCTTACAGACACAACATGTGCCTAAGATCTGGAAAGATGCCGTGGTTGTTCCCGTTCCAAAATCCAGCTGTCCTAAAACGGTAAACGACTTTAGACCAGTTGCTTTGACTTCAATTTTCATGAAAATTTTTGAAAAACTGGTCAGATGTGAGGTCCTAAGGCAGACTGAACATGCATTGGATCCTCTGCAGTTTGCCTATAGGCCTCACAGAGGAGTGGAGGATGCCACTGTCACTCTGTTTGACATGCTTTTTAAACATCTGGATTTTAATGGGACACACGCCAGGCTTTTATTTGTGGACTTTTCTTCTGCCTTTAATACAATCCAACCTCATATTTTAGTTGAAAGGCTCCTGCAACAATTTGATTTAAGCAATAATCTGGTGGGTTGGATTCTGGATTTCTTAACCAACAGGACGCAGAGAGTAAGGGTCAATGGCACATTGTCTGACCTAAAGTGCTCTTCTACTGGCTCTCCTCAGGGGTGTGTGTTGTCACCACTACTCTTCATCCTGTACACAAACATGTGTCGGAGCAGACATGACAACAGACACATTATAAAGTATGCTGATGACTCAGTCATTGTCAGTCTCCTCCAGGATGGTGAGAGTGGCCACGGCCCAGTAGTTGATGACTTTGTTCACTGGTGTGAGGATTCCTACCTGCAGCTGAATACAACAAAAACGAAAGATATGATTATTGACTTTAGGAGGAAAACTCCCAGGCACAAAGTCACCATACTAAAAGGCCAGACCACCGAATGTGTACAATCGTACAAATATCTTGGGACAATTATTGATAGTGGATTGAACTTTGAGGTGAACTGTGAAAGGGTGTGCAAAAAGGGTCAGCAAAATTTGCATTGTTTGAGGAAACTTGCACGCTTCCAAATTGACCGAACCATAATGACTATGTTCTATCGGGCTTTTATTGAATCTGTTTTATCCTTTTCTTTAATGTCATGGTTTGGTCAGATAAAACTGAAACAGAGGAAATCCTTGGATCAGGTAGTCAGATGGTCCAGTCGTTTGCTTGGTGAGTCACAGCTGAGCCTGACATCCCTGTACACCAGACAAGTACAGAGGATGGCCGACTCGATTTTAAATGATGACTCCCACCCTTTGCACTGCAACTTTCAGCTTCTTCCCTCCAGACGGAGGTTTGCTGTCCCAAAAAGTAGAACCCAGCGCTACAAAAACAGCTTTGTCCCTGCTGCTGTCAAAGAGTTGAACAAGCTATAAAAATTATATTGTACATATTTTATATTTACCTATTTTGTAAGATGTGTGCCTGTGTTTGTGTCTATGTTGAATGTAATTAGTGGCTTGTAAATATGGATGTCACCAACTGCAAAACAAATCTACCTACGGGTACAAATAAAGTAACCTGAACCTGAACCTGAACCTGAACCTGGCTGGCTAGCTCCTAGCCTTTAGCTCAGATGTGTCATGAGCTGAATACAGGTCGAGTCGGCCCTGGGACCCCGCCAGCATCTTCATGTGGGCCCTACTGTAGGTTAAATCAGGTCTGTCTTATGGGTCCCATGTAGGTTTGTCCACGGGTTCTATGTTGGCCCCATCTGTGTTTGCCCACATGGACTTTACCTGTGGTACAGGTGAGCAGGTGATCTGCTAACCCTCTTTAAACCCGCCTGGGCCCCATGTGAGGTTAATGTGGGTGAGCAGGCTTCAGTAGCACTTGTGCCAAAGACAAAATTATGAGAAAAAAGTCACAAATTTATGAGAAAAAAATGTGAAAATTTGAGATTAAAGTTAAAATTTTCCCCAAAAAAATTATTCGCAAATTTGTGAGAAAAAAGTGAAATTTTAGGGAAAAAACTTGCAAATTTACAACAAAAAAGTAAAATTGAAAAAAGTTACAAACTTACAGCAAAAATTTAGCAAATTTAAAAGAAAAAAACAGATTTATGAGAAAGTTGCAAGTTTACAGTAAAAAAAAAGTGGCAAATTTATGAGAAAGTTTAAATTTTTCAAGAAACTGTATCAGATTTTTGGGGAAATAAGTTGAAAATAGGTAAAAAGGTAAAGTCCATGTGAGCAAACACAGTTGGGGCCAACATGGAACCGACGGACAAACCCACACAGCTCAGATTTAACCTCTGGGGCCCACATGGGCACGCTGGCTGGGAATCTTTCATGGCACAGGTGGAGAATTTATATAAAAATTCTTACATTTGTTAGCGACTCTTTTTTCCCTCTGTGCAGAGTGGCGGCAAGCTGATCCACCGACTGGTTCACATCTCCAGGCCTCTGCTCTGGATCGCTCACCTTGCCATCCACCTGCTGTGGGACATCAATGACTCCTTTGGGCCCAACAAGGAGAATCACCTGTCAGTAACCAAACCCAGCACCTCCTTTCAGAATAATCCAACAGCCTGATATTGGAGAATAGCCAGAAAATCTGTATTTCCTGAAGAAAATGTGGTGTGAATATTGTAAGCTGAATTGCTTTCTTGAAATGCCAAAAAAGCCTGAAATATGCAGGCTTAAAAATTAAAATGGCTTAAAGTTAAATGCAAAATAAAAGGTAAACACAGATAAATACTAGCTTAAAAGATAAAATAGCCTAAATCTGTACAACTTTAGCATAAACGTGGAAATGTCTAAGTTGATAAAAGTTAGTTTAAAAATACTAGCTTAAAAATTGAACTGCCTAAAAGTACAGTGTTGGTATAAAAGCTGACATTGTTTAATTATATAGAATTAGCTTGAAAGTGTAAATTAAACGGTTAAAGATAAAAAAAAGCTAGCTTAAAAACTAAAATAACAATGTTATTGTTGTGTCCATACTTGGTGTTAATAATGAGGAAAGGCAGAGGGCAGTTTCACAAGCTTTATTACTGAACTTACAGAACTTGCCAGCAGTGGGCCACAGCGCTCCATCCAGCTGTCGATGGCGAAAGAGGAAGTACTCCTCCCCGCCATCCCTTATATACTGTACCCCGGCTGGCGTCACCACTACAGAGTAGTGCACCAACCCCCTCTCTACCATGGCAGAGCCTGGCCACTATCTTACTGCTGGCATCCCTGGTTTTCCATATGTGACATTCCCCTCCCCCTTGGAAAAACGCAAACACACTAATGGCCCACCCACATTTCTTACCCGAATCACCCTCTAACAGGGGAAAACAATATACACAAAACATAAACCAAAACCTATCCATATACACAGCCAAAACTTGGGAGGCCACGCAAATCGCTGGCACCCCCATACAGCCAGACGGAATATTCAGCCACCACAAGTCCATACAGTCCAAACACGGAAAAAAGGCAGTGTTCTCAGAATTAACCAAAATAATCCCTTAAACATATGGAAAACCCACAACACGGGATAACAAGAATAACTAAACAAATGGAATTCCTGCCCACTGGCAGCTCCCCCGCCCCGTCCCCAACACTCCCACCCAGCATAAGGCACACAGAGAAAAAACACAACCCATGTTGGGGCACCCTGATCAAATACACCGAGCCACCGAGCTCACTCGCTCACCTCACCAGGCAGCCGCCCTCTTAATAGTACACAATATACATATCCACTGATCATGGGTCTCTCCTCACCTTCGTCATTTTCATTTTTTTACTTTCTATATTTTTTATTTTTCTAACAGATTTATTCACATACAGACCCTTCCAATAAAAACATTGATAACAACAACAGCAGTAATAACCACCACAATAACAACAAATAATGGGGCACAGCCAGTAGCGGTAACTAATGTACATGGTGACTGGAGGCCTAAACATACAACATCTCAAAGTCCCACTATCCCGGCCCACAGTCACCTCATCCCGCGCACAGATGCCATCTCATGGATCCTGGCCAGAGTCATCCAGTCTCTCATACCCCGGAGGGAAACCGTGTCGGGCCTCCTTTGCCTCCGACCGACCCGGCTTGCCACTGCTCCAACATTCCGCTTCCAACAGCACCTTGTCGCTATCTCTCCAGGATCCTCCCTGGTTCTCCATACGCCCACATTTCAAACAGGATCGCCCCGACTGAGCTCCCACCACGGTACGAACCGTATTCCCGATGCCCAGGGGAGCTCCAGGTCTCACTAGATCCTTCACCCATGGGGGGGGGGGGGGGGCAGCTTACAGCTGGTTAGATGCCCAGCCCGGCCTGAAGCCCAAGACCATCCGTTGGTGCGTTCTGGCAACACACTGTTTGGTCCGACCCCGGGAAGCTTTCGCGCTATAGTCAAGGTGCTGCCGTCCAACCCGGGGACCCCGCCGTGCTGCTCCGCTCCCACACCAAGGTTAGCCGGAGTACTGGTATCGGGTCCGTCATGGGGAGGTGCTTTCCCGCACTCAACCTCGCTGTCCTTAGCCTCTTTGGCCCACTCATCAGTTTGCACCACATCCCTCTTCATTGTCCTCCAAGAGTGGAGTCACAGGTCGCCGGATCACTTCTCACGGATGTCGTTGGCAATGGAAAAGCCTAATCCGAAAAATATATTGCAATACATGACGTCCTGTAGCTGTTACCATCAAAAGAGTATCTGCCATGCACCGGGACCTGTACTCTGCCTTCATCATCACAATTTCCTCAGTGGCGATCCTCTTGAACCCATAGCCATAGAACAGGACCGTCGTCGTCTGGATATGGAACCGGGGAAACAGTCTCCTAACTGTTTGAATCTTGATCACCGAAGCCGCTGCTCCTATGTCCACCAGCATCGATATTCCGACTCCGTTCAGCGATATTGTGCAGTAAACCCGACCCCTTGCTCTGGTGACACCACATGAATAACAGTAGGGGTCCTCGTGAAGGGGTTCATCTGCCTGCTATGCTCCCCACGTCCAAAATTCCTGCAGACCCTCGCAAAGTGGTGAAACGAGTTGCATCTCACACAGTGCTTGCACCTCACTGGACACTCGTTGGACTTATGTATGTGTTTAGCGGACCCACAGCCAAAACAAGTTGGCACGCCCAGGGTGGACCTCATTTTCATGACAGAGGCGTAATCCTCTGCCTCGATGTCGGCTTCATCTCCGGTGTCCGCTGTCAGCACCTTTACCTGAGGCTCCATTGTTGATAGAGGCGACACTTCCTCGAGGTCTCTTGCCAAGCTATCAGCTATCTCACACTGCTGTGCGATTCTAATGGCGTATGCCAACTTCCAATCACCTGGGAACGTTAGCAGCTTTGACCGGGCCTCCGCACAGCGTACATGTTCTGCCAGTTGATGTCGAACCATTTCACCATGCAGAGTTCCAAACTTGCAATCCGCCGCCAGTTGATGCAGGTCAGCAACAAATCTCATCATTGACTCCCCCTGCCGCTGGCGGCATTGCCGAAATTGGATACGCCGGATGATGACGTTTTCCGGCGTGCGAAAATATTGCACCATTAGCTCTGCTACCTCGTCAAAGCTATCCGCAGTGCCTCACATTCCAAGTATTTGCTGACCCTCCATGCCCAACCAGTGGACTAGCAACGCCTTAGCCCATAGCTTTTCCAACTCACCGACGTTAAGGGCCGCCAAGTAGTTTTTAAACTCGTTGGACAATCTAGGTCAAGGCACGAGATACTCACCTGGGGCCACTCGGGGCCTCCAGGAAACTCGAGGCTGAAAACTCACAGCATCACACTCCATAACGTCTTCACCTCATCGCCAAATGTTGTGTCCATACTTGGTGTTAATAATGAGGAAAGGCAGAGGGCAGTTTCACAAGCTTTATTACTGAACTTACAGAACTTGCCAGCAGTGGGCCACAGTGCTCTGTCCAGCTGTCGACGGCGAAAGAGGAAGTACTCCTCCCCACCATCCATTATATACCCTGGCAGGCGTCACCACTACAGAGTAGTGCGCCAACCCCCTCTCTACCATGGCAGTGCCCGGCCACTATCTTACTGCTGGCAACCCTGGTTTTCCATATGTGGCAGTTATAAAGTGTTAAGATAAAAGTGAAATGGCTTATAATCAGATTGGCTTAAAAATCTTAAATAAAAGCTTAAAGTTTGAAAATCCTAGCTTAAAAGCAAAGAACAGCTTAAAGTTGAATAAAACTTTATAATAAAACCACCGTGGGCTGCACGGTGGCGCAGTGGTTAGCACTGCGGCAGCACAGTTTACCCTTGGCCGGGGGATCGTGGGGATCGTGGGATCGTGGGTTCGATCCCAGCCCCGACCAACAGTGATAAGATAAGATAAGCCTTTATTAGTCCCACAATGGGGAAATTCCAGGATTGCAACAGCACAGGGATAGCAACACTCAGAGCAACAATCAGAAGGCAAGGAAAAAAAAAAAAAAAAAGCAAGCAAGCAAGAGCATTCTGTGTGGAGTTTGCATGTTCTCCCCATGTATGCGTGGGTTTACCCCGGGATTTCTCCGGTTTCCTCCTACATGCCAAAAACATGCAGGTTAGGTTAATTGGAGACTCTAAAGTGGCCCTAGGTGTGAATGTGTGTGTGAATGGTTAAGGAATAGCGCCGTATCGTGGCTGCTTCATCCATCCAGGTGGTGGATGACCCTCAATTTCCCCTCTGGGGATCAATAAAGTATACTAAATCTAAAAAAAAAAAAAAAATGCTCAAAAGTTCCAGTGATAAATGGTAGCTTGATAACTAAACTGGTTTAAAGTGTTAGCATAACAGCTAACATAAGTTGAATAGAATTGGCTTTAAAAATGTTCAATAAAAGTTAAAGCTGGAATATGTGCTAGCTTAAAAGTTAAAGTGGCTTATCCTTGTGCAGTGTTGGCATAAAAGTGAAATGGCTTAAAATTACTGAACATTAGTTTAAATGATATAAAGTTGAACATTGGCTTAAAAAGGCTAAATGTTTAACACTGATAAATTAGTATTAACTTAAAAACTAAACTGGCTTAAAGTTGTATAGTATTAGCATAAAAGCTAACATGGTTTAAAATTGAAGAAAGCTTAAAATACTGAATAAAAGCTTTAACACACGAAAAACAATGCTAACTTAAAAGCTAGAACAGCTTAACCTGACACACTGTTGGCATAAAAGTGAAATAGTTTAATATTGAAGAAAATTAGCTTAGAAATTTTTAAAAATGGTGAATGCGAGCTTAAAAACTAAACTGGCATAAAGTTGACATGGGTTAAAATTGAATAAAGTTACTGTAGCTTAAATATCCTAAATAAACGTTGACTATCTACTTTATTCCTAGCCCCCATGGTGCCTCGCGTGAATTATCTGTGCAACTTCCGGTACTAGTTTAGAACATGGATTTGTCATTGAAATGGGACACTTTTCTTTGTTAAAAAAAACAATGACTTTGGCATCAGAAATGTGGGAAGACAAATTTTACACCTCAGAAACAGTCATAAAATCAAACCACTTCCCATGACTATCGGAGTATGGGAAGATGACCTTAAAAAGTGACCTGGCAGACAGTTAGCTCCGCTGCTAAGATGCTAACGCTGTAAACAAATAACAGCTCTGACATATATCAATATCTCCACTGCAATAAAGTTGGTTACATTTTATTAAAATATGTTGGACATAATCTTAATTTCCCTTCCAGCAGACGTAGAATCTAGTCAGAGCTGCAAAGAACCACGACACTGTTTGGATGTCGTGGTAGCTGTCCATTTGACCATGACAAAATGCTCATGCTGCTGTCATTCCGTGAATGCTTGTTATTTACGTAACTTATGTACAGTCCAATTGTTGAAAATTTTATTGATCTATATTTTATGATCATTTAAAAATTAATTAATGCATGACAAAGCAGCTAATCTCAAGTCCACATTGTTGCACTGCAAAATTGAGCATTGCAACAAAAACTATTTGATATCTTTCCTTAATCATTAGGAAGCAAACAGAACTATTTTTTATTTATTATTTTATTTCATACAGCCTTGCATGAAGTAAAATATCTGTACAATCTGTGACATTCATACAAGTGAAAACGTACCTGGTGCTCTCGTGTCTGTCCTGTGTCTGCACCACCGATCACTACGAATGAACAGTCCTTTTTAATTTTTGGTGCATGATGTACGCATTGCTGTTGAAGCCACAGATTTAGCTGTGCTTGTTTGTCAGGAGCCTCCATTTATCCAGTCTATGGCACAAACATGAGCAGCAGCAGCAAGTGCCAGAACTACGCAAAAACATTCAACAATACGAAAACGACAAGCGTGGAAATTAGTTGCCACTTAACTGCAAAAAACATATGGACTATACATTATAATGAATTTGAATTTTGAAAAAAAAACCAAAAACACTATTTTGAATGCCCTGCTACTCTCACTGTTGCTGACTGACTTAAAACTACTTCCAGCCGAAAGCAGAAGTTGCACACATAATCATTTCTACAGCAGCACCCTCAGGAATAAGGTAGATAGAAAAAGGGGCTAGCTTAAAAGCTAGAATAGCTTTTTATAATGTTGGCATAAAAGTGAAATAGCTTAATGTTGATGAAAATTAGCTAAAAAAACAAAAAGTTAAAAACTGGTGAATGCTAGCTTAAAAACTGACATGGTTTATGTTACATATGGAAAAGGCTGGTAGTAGTAAGATGGCGGCCAGGTTGGATGTGGGTTGGACCGGGGTGGCTAACTGCCGGTTTCCGGTAGTGACGCCACTCATGGTATAAAGGAGGTGGGCGGAAAGACTCTGCCTCTTTCATTGTGGGAGCCACTTGGCATGCAGGCGAGTGCCGTAAGCCTTTATTGTATATAGTTATATCCTGTAATAAAGCCCTGTTCACCGAGTTACTTCTACCTCGTTATTTCTATAATTATGGACACAGCATTTGCTTTCGGCCGTTTTTGGAGGCCCCGGGCGAGTTGCCCATGCCGAGGCCTCGTTGGTTTGCTGCCTTCACTAATTATCTCATTGTCAAAACCTGGGCGAGATGGAGAAGCTCCGAGCAAGAGCTGTGTTGGTCCATAATCTGGGAATGGAAGGGCAGAGGATTCTAGAGAAACTGACAGTTTTGATGAGGTTGTGAAGTTAATGGTGCGGTACTTTAGGGCACCGGAAAACGTCACAGTGAAGCGCATTCAGTTTCAGCAGCACTGCCAGCGGTCAGGAGAGCCGGTTAGAAGATTTTTGGCAGACCTCCGTGAGCTGGCGAGGGAATGCAGGTTTGGAGCCCTGGAGGGCAAGATGATTCCGGACCAGCTGGCAGAGCACATCTGCTGCCCGGCAGCCCGGTTCAGGTTGTTGACACACCCAGGGGAGTTGACGTTAGCTGAAGCTGTAAAGCTTGCCTAACAGTTTGAGGAGGCAGAGACCATCGCAAGAGGCCTTACTGAAATCAAATCAAATCAAATCAAATCAAACTTTATTGTCATATTGCTGTACATACAACTGTAGTGCAGGCAAGATGAAATTGCGTTTCTCTCGGCATCCATATAAGAAGCAGCATGATTAAGACACACTCACACATAGCTCCACCCCCACCCCACCCCCACCCCCCCATCCATTCACACATCCCTGAGACATACTTGGGGAAAAAGAATAACTAACTATAATATACAAAATGTCCATAGGTGCAGTAGTGTGTATGTGAGATTCCGGGTCAGCTGTTCAGCATCCTGACAGCTTGTGGGAGGAAGCTGTTGATCAGTCTGGTGGTTCTGCCTCTGATGCTCCGGAATCGTTTACCAGATGGAAGAAGTTCAAAGTGTTTATGCAGAGGGTGAGAACGGTCCTTGACAATGTTCAGTGCCCTGCTCCTACAACGGTTCTGAAAAAGTTCTTGGACAGAGGGGAGGGAGACTCCAATTACCCTCTCCGCCCCCTTGACTATCCTCTGCAGGGCTTTTTTGTCTGACATACTGCAGCTGGAGTACCATGTAGCAATGCAATACATCAGAACACTCCCCACCATACCTCTGTAGAAGGTCCTGAGGATGCAGATGGGGAGAGAGGCCTGTTTGAGTTTCCTCAAGAAGTGTAGTCTCTGCTGAGGCCGCTTCCTGATCTCCAAGGAATCCTTGCTCCAGGTCAAGTCCTGCGAGATCTGCACTCCGAGGAACTTGATGTTCTCTACTCTCTCCACTAAACGGCCGCCGATGCTGAGGGGGACGTGCTCAGGCTGTGACCGCCGGAAGTCGATAATCATCTCCTTCGTTTTGTCCACGTTGAGCACCAGATTGTTCTCCCTGCACCAGCCCTCCAGGTCTCTCACTTCTTCCCTGTACATTGATTCCTCATCCCTCTGAATAAGTCCCACCACTGTGGTGTCATCTGCAAACTTAATAATCTGGTTCCCCTCGTGTTTGGATACACAGTCATGTGTTAGAAGTGTAAACAACAGTGGACTGAGTACACAGCCTTGAGGGGTTCCGGTACTCAGCGTGACAGAGTTGGAGATGTTGTTTCCAACCCGGACAGACTGAGGTCTCTCAGTCAGGAAATCCAGGATCCAGAGACATGTGGCGGTGTTCAGACCGAGAAGGAGTAATTTCTCTATCAGTCTCTGGGGAATAATGGTGTTGAATGCTGAACTGAAATCAATGTACAGGAGTCTGGCATAGGTGTCTTTCTGGTCCAGGTGGGTGATGACAGAGTGTAGGGTGGGGACTATAGCATCCTCCGTGGAGCGGTTTGAACGATATGCAAACTGGAGCGGGTCGTGTGATGCAGGGAGGCAGGCGGTGATGTGTGGTTTGACAAGCCGTTCAAAACACTTCATCACAATTGGTGTAAGTGCAACAGGACGATAGTCATTCAAACAGGACACCACTGGCTTCTTTGCCACCGGTACAATGATAGAGGTCTTGAAGCATCTGGGAACGATGGCCTGGCTCAGGGAGATGTTATAAATGTCAGTCAGGACATCCGCCAACTCGCTCGCGCAGTCTCGGAGCACACGTCCCGGGATGTTGTCTGGACCTGCAGCTTTGCGTGGGTTGACTCTGGATAGGGTCCTCCGTGTGTCCGCTGTGTTGATGGTAAAAGCTGGTCCGACCGATGGTGGGAGTGGGCCGGCCCTCCCTCTGATTGTCGAGTTTGATGCTTCAAAACGTGCAAAGAAGTCGTTAAGCCTGTCTGGAAGCGAAGCGTCGTCATCATCGACCCCCTGCCTAGACTTAAAGCCTGTCAGTGTCCGAACTCCCTGCCACATCTGCTTGGTGTTCCTAGTGTCACAGAGGTGTCCCTGGATTTTCTCCGCATAGGCGCGCTTTGCCGCCTTAATTCCCTTTGAAAGCGCAGACCTGGCTGAGTGGAGGGCAATCCTGTCCTTCGCTCTGAAGGCTGCATCTCTGGCTGTAAGCAGCGAGCGCACCTCTGCAGTCATCCAGGGCTTATGATTACCCCGTATAGTGATGGTCTTCACTGTAGTGAAATCCTGTGCACTTCGCGATGTAGCTGGTGACCGTATCAGCATACTCCTCCACATCTGTCCTGTCTTCCTGGGAGGCTGCTATTTTGAAGATTTTCCAGTCTGTGTGCTGAAAACAGTCGTGCAGTGCAGAGGTTGCACTCTCTGGCAAAATCCTGATTTGTTTCACTGCTGGCCTGCTGCGCTTCAATAAAGGTTTGTAGGCAGGCAGCAGCATCACGGATATGTGATCAGAACGGCCGAGATGGGGGCGGGGTATCGCTTTATATGCATCTGCGTTTGTGTACACTAAGTCCAACATATTCTCTCCTCTGGTCTTAAAGTCTACACATTGTTTAAACTTGGGGAGCACAGTCTTTAAGCTGGTGTGGTTAAAATCCCCCGCAACCACCACAAAACTGTCCGGGTGTGACGTTTGGATTTCACTGATCGCATGTCTTCTTAGCATTAGCTTTAGCATTAGCGCTCGGCGCTATGTAAACACCAACTACAAACACGTTGCTGAATTCCCTCGGCAGATAAAATGGCTGACAATTAACAATAAGGAACTCCGCCAACGGAGAGCAGTGTTTAGACACTAACGTGGCATTAACGCACCAGTTCTTGTTAACATAGATGCATAGCCCACCCCCCCGGCTCTTACCGGAGCTCGCCATTTCCCTGTCGGCACGGAACATCGCCATATCTTCCAGCTGAATGGCCTCGTCAGGAATGTTGTCGTGGAGCCATGTCTCGGTGAAAACAAACACACAGCAGTCCCTCCATTCTCTCCGGGTTTCTCTCAGCAAATGCAGCTCATCCACCTTGTTTTCGAGGGCGCGGACATTTGACAGAAGAAGCGACGGTACCGCTGGTCTGGAGGGGTTAGCCTTTAGCCTAGCATGGATCCCGGCCCTTTTTCCTCGCTTTTGCTTGCGTTCGCTCCGCTTCTGCTTCCTCCTCTCCCGGGTAGCTTCCAGCGGGGACTCCGCCAAGATTCCATGCTGGCGTAGAATGTCCAAATCACAACCGATCGCCGCAATTCTTGCAGCGTGCAGTACCTTGATGTTTAATAAGGTCTCACGGTTGTAAGTTTTACAGAATGTACGTCTGGGATGATTAAAACTCTCACACTCGCTGATGCCAAGAGGGGCCGCTGCGTCTAGGCGCGCCGCCATCTTTTTTTTTTTCTTCTTACTGAAGGTGCTTCCCTGGGCAAGAGTGAGTCTCGCGCTGAGGCACTGATCCTGGACCCTCGTGATGGCAAATGCGGAGAGGATGATTTTTCCTCCGTGGTCAAGATAAGGTCTGCCCCAGGAACGCCAAAATGTTATGGATGTGGGTCCACTGAGCACCGCTATAAGTCCAGGGGGTGCCTTGTGAAAGAAAAGTGTTGTGGCAAGTGTGGTGTTTTGAACCATTTTGCCAGGATATGCGTCAACTTTGTACACAGGAGCCATAGGGGTGAACCAGGTGCTGCGCATAAGTCTCCGACAATTGTGCATACTGTCTCCCCAGAGATGACAGGGAGGATCAGGTGTACTGTCATGCTAGATGGCATCAAGGTTCCACTTTTCGTGGACACTGGAGCAATTATTTCCGTGCTGAACCTGATGACCATAGAGAGACTGTTTCTCCACCAGCAGATTAGGAGGCAATACGGAGAGTATTTTGGATATGAACGGAACAGGTTGGCCATTTTGGTCTATGTGGAGATGGAGGGCCGGTATAAGGAGAGTGTGGCATCAAGAGTTTGCATCAATGTTTCTGCATCCGGGGTTAACGTTATGGGGTGTAACCTATTTTACAGTCTTGGTTTCTCCATTACAAACGTGTCGGGTGAAGAATGGCCCGGATGTGGACTTTGGGGCTGCCCTGTTCCAGTCATGGAGGGTGCTGAGGTGTAGGATTTGGACTGTTCTTGACAGAGTTTCAGAGGGAGAGCACATTCGGTGCCACACGGAGCCGTCTCGGGCTGGACCCGATGCCATCATGCAGGCTGCCCTGGATGAGGGTGCCGGACAGCACGCCGGGACTCCCGATGAGGCTCATGAGGATGAGACGCCCACGCCGGGAGAAAAAGGGGCTAGACCACGGACCGTAGTGATCGATCGTAAAACACTCCCAGCAATGGCCTGCCAAGAGGAGATTGAAATGAGCCCGTGAGCTGGAGTGATCGGTGACTGAGGCCTGTCACAGGAAAGGTGATCCGGATAAGAGGAAGAGGGCTTCCTCGATGACCAAGGTTGATGCTCGAGTATGACAGGATCACAGTCCATGCGAGCAGCGGGACGACCAGAGGCGGTTCCAGTTGGAGCCCGACTGGATGGAGGCACACCAGCTTAGGTCCATTTATAACTGGAGAAACCCGAGGGATCTGCGGCTGCCAGTGGCGGAGAGGAGACGGCACAGCAGGAGTCCTGAGGTTAAGAGATGGAGACGCCTAGAGAGGGATCCATCCAAGGACTGAGGGTTTTGTTTTGTGTGTCTGGTGTGTTTTACCCTAGTCCTGTGTGTAGTTTCACTGTTTGGTGCCCTGGTAAATTTGCTTTTAAAAAAAAAGAGAAACTGAAAGAAAGTACGGAAGGCATGTTAAAATGTTTTGTTGTGAACCTAAGTTAAGTGTTTACATGACAAGTTTTTAATGACCAGGATGGTGGTGTGCCTGTTTAAGTACTGTTGATTTAGTATGCTAATGTTTAATTGGTGTATTTACATGATAAATTTTGATAGCCAGAGGGGTGGTGGCTCGGTAATTAGTTACAGTTATGGTAAAATTTGAGCCCACCATGGTTGTTTGAATAATTTTAATTGAATTCCCATCATGGTTTTGTTATGAATGCCCACTGTGGGGTGGGTGTTGGGGTGGTGGGCTGCCAATATTGTGTATATTGTGATTTTGTGTGTAATGTTTGTGTAGTATTGTCCACGGGATTATTTTGAGTTAGAAAGTGATAGAAAAATTCCATATTATCCACATTATTATTGTTATTAATAATGTATGATTATTCTTAAGATGCATCATGCCTTTCCTATGCCATGTTTAATGTTTGTATGTGCAATCCATGTAGGATAAGTTCATATATTCCTTTATATTTTTCTTTCATATTATATTACATATAATATGTCTGATATATTATGACGTATCTTCCTGTGGTAACGTATCGTCACTTCCTGTTTTGCTGTCTGTCTGTGTGGTTTACTCTCCTCACTTTCCTGAGCTTTGGGGTTAGCCACTAGCGATGGCTACTAGCTCTCCTTCCTCTTCTCCTCTGGTGTGCTCTCTCTGTCAGATGTTTAGCTACACCTCTGCCTCTTTTAATGATAACGGTAAATGTAATAAATGTTGTCTTTTTGAGGCGCTCGAGGCGAGGTTGTCTGATTTGGAATCCCGGCTCCGCTGCATTGAAACACCGTCTGCGCCAGTTACTCTTGACGGACGGCCCTTAGCTGCAGCGGAGCTAGCTAGCATAGCTGACCCTGTTAGCGGTCCTCCGGCTCTCCTCAGCATCAAGGAGACTGGGTGGGTGACGATGAGAAGGAAGCCTAGTTGCAAAGCCCCGGTACACCTCCAACCTGTTCACGTTTCTAATCGTTTTTCCCCGCTCAGCGACACACCCGCTGAGGAAAAAACTATGATTATTGGCGACTCTGTAGTCAGAAACATGACCCTAGAGACTCCAGCGGCCATAGTCAAATGCATTCCTGGAGCCAGAGCAGGCGACATCGAGTCAAATTTGAAAATGCTGGCTAAAAGTAACTGTAAATACTCCACAATTGTTATTCACGCTGGCATTAATGACATCCGTCTCTGGCAGTCGAAAGTCACGAAACTTAATGTAGAATCGGTGTGGGACGGCAAAAACGATGTCTGCCACTGTAGTATTCTCTGGGCCCCTCCCCAATCTGACCAGTGATGACATGTTTAGCCGCTCGTCATCCTTGAACCGCTGGCTGTCTGTGTGGTGTCCTGCAAATGACGTGGGCTACATTGACAATTGGAACTCATTTTGGGGAAAACCTGGTCTTATGAGACTAGACAGCATTCATCCCACTTTGGATGGTGCATCTCATTTATCTAACAATCTGGCATCTTTTTTATCCAAATTTCCAAAACCTTGACTACTCAAAGTTGGCACTAGGAAGCAGAGTCACAGTCTTACACGCCTCTCTGCAGCTCCTCTTCATCCGCCACCCCTCAACTTAGCCCCTGTCTTCCCCATCAGAGAATCATTGTCTGCTCCCTCCAAAGTAAATAAAAATATAATATATAAGCATCCCAAAGTGATTAAGCTAAATATTGGTAAAACTCAAATTAAACATAAAGCCTCTAAATTGAATGATTTGGCCTCTGTTCCTCCTCATAATTTAAAAATTAAATGTGGTTTATTAAATATTTGGTCTCTAACTCCCAAGTCTCTGTTAGTCCATGATCTGTTAATTGATATTCAGACTGATTTAATACCCCTTACTGAGACTTGGTTAGGGGAAGAGGATTATGTTGGTTTAAATGAATCAACTCCCTCTGGATATTTAAACTGTCAAAATCCCAGAAGTTCTGGTCGTGGAGGAGGAGTAGCAACAATTTACCATTCCAAATTACTAGTTAATGTAAATCAAAAAAGCATGTTATAATTCCTTTGAGGGCCTGGTCCTCAGTATTGGGCACTTTAGCAATTTTAGGTTAAACCCAATTTTATTTGCCATAGTTTATCGTCCCCCATCAACCTACTCAGAATTTTTATCCGAATTTGCTGATTTCTTAGCTGATTTAGTGCCGAAATCTGATAGAATAATTATAGTTGGGGACTTTAATACACATGTGGATGTAGATAGTGACTGCCTTAATGTGGCATTTAATTCAATATTAGACTCGATTGGGTTTTCTCTGAAAGTAGGAAATTCTACTCATTACCTTCACCATACATTTCACCTTGTTCTGACATATGGCATAGAAATAGAAAATCTTGTAGTGTCTCCTCATAACCCTGTACTGTCAGACCATTGTCTGTTAACCTTTGATTTTACTATTTCTGACTATTTGGCTCCTTAAGAAAAATATTATTACAGTAGATGCCTCTCAGATGATGCTGTTACCAAATGTATGCAGGTTGTTTCCACTATGCCATGTGTCAACACAATGGAAATAAGCTATAGACAGCTTGCTCCTTCTGTAATTGATAACATGGTGGATAGTGTTACAGCTTCTCTGCATCAGATTCTAGACTTGGTGGCCCCCTTAAAAAAGAAAAAGTCTAATCAGAGATTTCTAACTCCTTGGTTCAACACAGAAACTCGTAGCTTAAAACAGAAGACTCGTCAATTAGAAAGAAAATGGTGCTCCACTAATTTAGATGAAATCTATTTAGCTTGGAGAAATCATCTTTTACTTTATAAAAAATTTCTTAGAAAAGCTAGAACGAGTTATTATTCTGCATTAATAGAAGAGAACAAAAATAATCCCAGGTTTCTTTTCAGTGACATGAGTTCAGACCCAGGGAACACGCACACAGGCTCGAGTCAATTGCAACAAAGGTTTATTAAATAGTGAGTGTGTGTGGGTGTGTGAGAGCGGGAGTGGATGTGCTGCTGGAGGACAGGATGCACCAAGGGCAGAGCAGCGCGCCGTACGGCCAGACAACCCTAGGGCAGAGCAGAGGAGAGATTAGTTGCCGAGCCAAGCACGGTGAATTAATACTCGGACTGTGGCTTACTTGCAGATGTTTCTGGTGGTGAGCCGCAGGTCTCCTGCCTGGAGGACAGCGCTCCAATGCGCGCTCAGCGCAGCGAGTGAGAGAGAGAAGCTGACGAGGAGAGGTTCCGCCGCCAAGGAGTCCAACTGTGCACAGGGGAGAAGGACTGGAGAAAAGGTGAGTGATAGGATGATGGCTTACGTGAGAAGCGATGGTTGAGGGTCTTTAGGAGCGTCGAGGAGAAGGCGAGTATGGGTAGCACAATCTCTGATGAGCAGACGACTCCAGGCTGAAGCGCAGGGCAGAGCGGGCTAAATAGCCCGGGCTTGATGAGGCGCAGGTGTGTTCACAGCAGGAGCTGGAGATGGGCGAGAGTGAGCTGTGACATTCAGCACTGTAGCCAGATTGACAAAGAGTCAGGACTCTGTCAAACCGAGAGCTTACTAGTCAGGACTTTATGAACTTTTTCAATAATAAAATTTCATCCATCAGAGATAAAATCAATCAGATTCTTCCCACAGTTAACGTAAATACTGTAACTACTACAACTCCTTCAATTGATGTCTGTCTTGATGAGTTTACTCCCATCGACCTTTGTGAGTTAGACAAAATAGTTTCCTCATCCAAACCTTCAACTTGTCTTTTAGACCCTATTCCTACCAGGTTATTTAAAGAAGTCTTCCCACTTATTGGTAGCTTTATTCTTCATATAATCAATTCTTCATTAACTTTAGGCCATGTACCGCAGGCTTTTAAAACGGCTGTAATTAAACCCTTACTCAAAAAGCCAACTCTAGATCCAGGAGCTTTAGCTAACTATAGACCAATCCCTAATCTCCCTTTCATGTCAAAAATCTGAGAAAGAGTTGTTGCTACGCAATTATTTGACCACCTGCAGGGAAATGGTTTACTTGAAGAGTTTCAATCTGGGTTTAGAATCCATCATAGTACTGAAACAGCCTTAGCGAAGGTCACTAACGACCTCCTCATCGCATCTGATAATGGACTGGTTTCTGTACTTGTCCTTTTAGACCTTAGTGCAGCTTTTGATACTATTGACCGTAACATTCTACTTGATAGATTAGAACACTATGTTGGACTTAATGGAACTTCGTTGCAGTGGTTTAGATCTTATTTTTCTGATAGGTTCCAGTTTGTTCATGTCAATAATGAGTTTTCTTTCAGCTCAAAGCTTAGTCATGGAGTTCCACAGGGATCTGTGCTAGGCCCTACTCTTTTTAGATTATATATGCTTCCGTTAGGCAACATTATTAGAAAGCACTGTATACCTTTTCATTGTTATGCAGATGACACACAATTATACCTATCAATGAAGCCAGATGATAGTAATCAATTAGCCAAGTTAGAAGCCTGTCTTAAGGAAATCAAAGCTTGGATGACTTGTAATTTCCTGCTATTAAATTTAGATAAGACTGAAGTCATTCTTGTTGGTCCAAAAAACCTTAGAAATACCTCTCCAAATCAAACTTTCAGTTTGGATGTGGTTTCTCTTTCTCTTAAGCCCTTGCACTCCGGGCAATTTTCCTAAAAACGCCAAAAAATAATGTGCCCAAAGTAAATCAAAAGCTGTTATTCAACCCTTTGCAGCATCTTCATGGGATTGGTCTCATTTAAAAGAAAACACTTTGAATTTTTTGGTAAAAAAAAAAAAAAAAACATAATCTCTCTACGTGCTCCGGCCACTGAGTTACAGTCATCTAAACATACTGAACTTGAAGAAAATAAATTTGGCCATGGTGTTTTTTTGGATACAAATGCTTGCAAATAACACACAGCTGTCCGATCCGGCTGGAAAATGCAACAGAAATGTAGAACCAAGCGTTATCCAGCTGAGGTCAAAATTTTGTAACAATACCACAAAAAAAAAACCTCCTCATGGATCGTCACCTTATCGTGGTGGGGGGGTTTGCGTGCCCCAGTGATCCCAGGAGCTATGTTGTCCGGGGGCAATTTGCCTCTGATAGGGTCTCCCAAGACAAACTGGTCCTGGGTGAAGGGCCAGACTAAGAACGATCCAACAGACTCTCATGATAAATTGTGTATCAAGGATTCAGTGTACCCTGCCCGGTATGGGGTTACCGGGGCCCCACCCTGGAGCCAGGCCTGGGGGAGGGGCTCGAAGGCTAGCGTCTGGTGGCCGGGTTTCCACCCATGGGACCCGGCCGGGCTCAGCCCAAAGGAGTTACATGGGTCCGCCCTCCAGTGGGTTCACCACCTGCAGGAGGGATCATGGGGGTCCGGTGCTATGTGGATTAGGTGGCGGTCAAAGGCGGAGGCCTTGGCGGACCGATCCCAAGCTTTCTAAACTGGCTTTTGGTACGTGGAATGTCACCTCTCTGGTGGGGAAGGAGCCTGAGCTGGTGTACGAGGTTGAGCGATACCGGCTAGATATAGTCGGCCTCACCTCAACACACAGCTCCGGTTCCGGAACCAGTCTCCTGGAGAGGGGCTGGAGCTTGGCCTTTTCTGGAGTTGCCCCAGGTGAGAGGCGACGAGCAGGGGTGGGTATTCTTGTATCGCCCCACCTTGCTGCCTCTATATTGGAGTTTTCCCCGGTGGACGAAAGGGTTGCTTCCCTGCGCCTTCGGGTTGGGAAACGGGTCCTGACCATCATTTGTGCCTATGCACCAAATGATGTTTCAGAGTACCCACCCTTTTTGGAGTCTGTGACTGGGGTGCTGGAGGGTACTCCTCCTGGAGACTCCATTGTCCTACTGGGGGACTTCAATGCGCACGTGGGCAACGACAGTGAAACCTGGAGGGGGGTGATTGGGAGGAACGGCCTGCCCGATCTGAACCCGAGTGGTGTTCAGTTATTGGACTTCTGTGCTAACCACAGTCTGTCCATAACGAACACCATGTTCAAGCATAAGGGTGTCCATATGTGCACCTGGCACCAGGACACCCTAGGTCGCAGGTCGATGATTGATTTTGTTATCGTATCATCAGACCTGCGACCGTATGTCTTGGACACCCGAGTAAAGAGAGGTGCAGAGCTGTCAACTGATCACCACCTGGTGGTGAGTTGGATCCGATGGCAGGGGAGGAAGCCATTCAGACCTGGTAGACCCAAACGTATAGTGAGGGTGTGCTGGGAGCGTCTGGCTGAGGCCCCTGTCCGGGAGGTCTTCAACTCCCACCTCCGGAAGAATTTCAACCACATTCCGAGGGAGTCTGGAGACATGGAGTCTGAATGGGCCATGTTCTCCACCTCTGTTGTTGAAGCGGCGGCCCAGAGCTGCGGCCGCAAGGTGGTCGGTGCATCTCGTGGTGGCAACCCCCGAACCAAGTGGTGGACACCAGTGGTGAGGGGGGCCATTAAGCTGAAGAAGGAGTCCTATCAAGCTTGGTTGGCTTGTGGCACTCCCGAAGCAGCTGAGGTGTACCGGCAGGCCAAGCAGAGTGCAGCTCGGGTGGTTGCTGAAGCAAAAACCCGGGTATGGGAGGAGTTTGGTGAGGCCATGGAACAAGACTTTCGGTCGGCTTCAAAGAGATTCTGGCAAACTGTTCAGCGGCTCAGGAAGGGAAAGCAGCTCCCCGTCCACACTGTGTATGGTGCGGATGGGACACTGTTGACTTCAAGTGGGGATATCGTCGGGCGGTGGAAGGAATACTTTGAGGATCTCCTCAATCCCACTGATACGCCTTCCACAGAGGAAGCAGGGTTTGTGGACGAGGGGGATGACTTGCCTATCACAGGGGCTGAGGTCGCCAAGGTGGTTAAAAATCTCCTTGGTGGCCGGGCCCCGGGGGTGGACGAGATTCGCCCTGAGTACCTCAAGGCCCTGGATGTTGTTGGGTTGTCATGGTTGACACGCCTCTGCAACATTGCGTGGAGGTCGGGGGCAGTGCCTTTGGCATGGCAAACCGGGGTGGTGGTTCCTCTCTTCAAAAAAGGGGACCGGAGGGTGTGCTCCAACTTTAGAGGGATCACACTCCTCAGCCTCCCTGGGAAGGTCTATGCCAAGGTACTGGAGAGGAGAGTCCGGCCGTTGGTCGAACCTCGGATTCAGGAGGAGCAATGTGGTTTTCGTCCTGGCCATGGCACATCGGACCAGCTCTTTACCCTCTCGAGAATTCTTGAGGGTTCGTGGGAGTTTGCCCAACCAGTTTACATGTGTTTTGTGGACTTGGAGAAGGCATTTGACCGCGTCCCTCGTGGATTTTTGTGGGGGGTGCTTCGGGAGTATGGGGTATCGGTCTTGTTGTTACGAGCTATTCGGTCTCTCTACGACCGTTGTGAGAGTTTGGTTCGTATTGCCAACACTCGGTCGGAGTCATTCCCAGTGAGAGTTGGACTCCGCCAGGGCTGCCCTTTGTCACCGATCCTGTTCATAATTTTTATGGACAGGATTTCTAGGCGCAGCCAGGGAATGGAGGGTGTCATGCTTGGTGACCACAGGATCTCATCTCTGTTGTTTGCAGATGATGTTGTCCTGTTGGCTTCATCCAGCAATGACCTACAGCTCTTGCTGGGACGGTTTGCCGCTGAGTGTGAAGCGGCTGGGATGAGAATCAGCACCTCCAAGTCCGAGTCCATGGTCCTCAGCCGGAAAAAGGTGGATTGTCCTCTCCGGGCTGGGGACAGGCTCCTGCCCCAAGTGGAGGAGTTTAAGTATCTTGGGGTCTTGTTCACGAGTGAGGGGAAAATGGAGCGAGAGATCGACAGACGGATTGGAGCAGCCTCTGCAGTGATGCGGACGTTGTACCGGTCTGTTGTGGTGAAGAGGGAGCTTAGTTCTAAGGCAAAGCTGTCGATTTACCAGTCAATCTACGTTCCTACTCTCACCTATGGTCACGAGCTTTGGGTAATGACCGAAAGAACGAGATCACGGATACAAGCGGCTGAAATGAGCTTTCTCCGTAGGATTGCTGGACTCACCCTCAGAGATAGGGTGAGGATCTCAGTCATCCGGGAGAGGCTCAGAGTAGAACCGCTGCTCCTCCACATTGAAAGGAGTCAGTTGAGGTGGTATGGGCATCTGATTAGGATGCCTCCTGGACGCCTCCCACTTGAGGTGTTTCAGGCACGTCCCACTGGGAGGAGACCCCGGGGCAGACCCAGGACTCGGTGGAGAGACTATGTCTCCCAGCTGGTCTGGGAACGCCTTGGTATCCCCTCTGAAGAGCTGGAGCAGGTTGCTGGGGAGAGGGAAGTCTGGGCTTCTCTGCTTGAACTGCTGCCTCCGTGACCCGGACCTCCGGAAAAGCGGTAGAAGATGGATGGATGGATGGACCACAAAAAATGAATACTTTACACAGCTTTGTTCTCAGGTTGTTCCCAGGCATTTTGGAACTGTGCCAAATTGTGCCAAATGGCACAGTTTGGAAAAACGTCTGTAACTTTTGAATAATTCCATGTAGAATCTTCATTTTGGGCTCTAATGAAAGGTCACATTCACGGCTGTGTCTGTGTGTTTGTGTGTGTGTGGGGGGTTTCCCCCCCCACTACAAAGGACGGAGTTCGGCCCTCGCTACACGACGGATTACACTCGTTGCATGTTTCCACAGCAACGCTGTCACAGCGGCTTCCCCCCCTCGCTACTGTGTGTGTGTTTGGGGGGAGGTGTTGTCCCCCCCCCCCCCCCGCTACAAAGGACGGAGTTCGGCCCTCGTTACATGACGGATTACACTCGTTGCATGTTTCCACAGCAACGCTGTCACAGCGGCTTCCCCCCGCGGACCGGGGGGCGTTCGGACCGTGAACGCCCCCCCCGCTCCTCTTCTGCAGCGGGGGGGGGGGGGGGGGGCGTTCACGGTCCGAACACGGCAAATGAACCGTTTATCGCGGCGCATGCACTTCGTACTTCGTGCGCCTTACAGTTGTAATTTACCGATCGGTCAAAAGTCATTTTTGGATTACAGTTTTCAGGGAGAAATAATAATTTAGCTTATAACACCTTACCTCTTCACAGCAGCAGAGTCCTGGCGAACTTCTCTTCCCCATTGTCAGACGAACGCGACGCTGGTCCGGTCATGGATCCCGGTCAAAACATAATTCCAATATTGCGGTTTTGGTGAATGATTTACGACCTTTGTCGTCGGCCTCCGTCGGTCTATGATGACGGCAGAGAATCCTAAACGTCTATTCTGCTGGAATGAGTGCAGGTCCCACTAGTGGGTGTTCTCCATGCTGCTGGATCTGTAGCAGGTTCGTCCAGCGTCCTTTTTTTTCATCAGCTGCAACAGTAAATCTCTTTTCACCGAGCCCGAACTTCTGTGCTTCAATTGGCTCCTGCATTCACAGTAGGCGGGTCCTCCTTCCAAGGTTTTCATTCATTGGTTCTTCAAGGTTTCAGAAACCCAATTCAAGGCACTTATTAGTCGAATGAGAGGTCAATCAGATGAACTAATCTGTTCGCGGCTGTGTCTGCAGCTTTTTTTTTCAGTGGCGCTTGGACGCCAACACCACCTACATCACCACAATCTGGACTATGCGTCCGAGAGCGCACGAGGACACACGAGTGCGCCCTCCTGCACCCTAGGACGCAGAGACTTGCCCGCCCGCGGAACAACGGAGCGCAAGTGGTTAATAGCTCTGTGAGGAACCTTGGAATTATTTTTGATCAAGATCTGTCCTTCAATTCACATATTAAATTTGTTTCTAAGACTGCCTTCTATCATTTGCGTAATATCGCCAAGATTAGGAGCATCTTGTCTCAGAGTGATGCTGAGAAACTGATCCACGCTTTTGTTAGCTTGAGATTAGAGTATTGTAATTCTTTATTATCAGGCTGTCCTAAAACATCTTTAAAAAGTCTTCAGCTGATCCAAAATGCTGCAGCAAGAGTTTTAACAGGTACTAGAAAGAGAGATCATATCTCTCCGGTTCTGGCCTCCCTTCATTGGCTTCCCATAGAGTTTAGAATTAAGTTTAAAATCCTTCTTCTTACTTACAAAGCTCTAAACAATCAGGCTCCTTTTTATTTAAAAGATCTGATACTACCGTATTATCCTAACAGAGCACTACGCTCCCAAAATGCAGGATTACTTGTAATACCTAGAATCTCCAAAAGTACAATGGGAGGCAGAGCCTTCAGTTATCAAGCTCCTCTCCTGTGGAACCAGCTGCCAATCTGGATTCGGGAGTCAGACTCGATCTCTTTTTTTAAGAATAGGGTTATATCGTTGGCCTCCGTCGGTCTATGATGACCATGGAAGAGAATCCTAAATGTCTACTCTGCTTGAACAGCACCACCTGTGGCTGAACAGCCCAATGCGCGAATGGCAGTCCCTGTCACACAGGTCGCACTTGTGGGTGGTCTCCGTGCTGCTGGGTCTGTGGCGGTTCTTCCTGCGGGTCCTTTTTTCATCTGCTGCAGCAGTCAGTCTTTCTTCACCCGCCTTGAGCTGTCTGGTCAGGGTGCCTCTCCATTTGGAGCGGTCCGTTGCAAGGTCCTCCCAGCGCTCTGTGTTGATCTCCAGGGCCTTCATGTCTCTCTTGCAGACGTCTCTAAAGCGCAGCTGTGGGCGGCCAACGTCTCTCCTGCCAGTTGCCAGTTCTCCGTAGAGGACGTCTTTGGGGATTCTGCCATCCTCCATACGGTGAACGTGGCCTAGCCAGCGGAGCCCGCGCTGCCTGAGTAGAGTGAACATGGAGGGAAGGCCGGCGCGGGACAGAACTTCTGTGTTGGGCACTTTGTCCTGCCAGGATATGTCCAGGATGTGGCGAATGCAGCGCAAGTGGAAGGAGTTCAGTCTCTTTTCCTGCCGGGCGTATGTTGTCCACGTCTCACTCCCATAGAGCAGTGTGCTGATGACGCAGGCGTTGTACACTGCCATCTTCGTCTTGACAGAGAGTTTGGGATTCTCCCACACTCGTGTGGTGAGGCGAGCGAGTGTGAAGGCTGATTTTCCAATCCTCTTGTTGATCTCTGTATCAAGGGAGAGGTTGTTGCTGATCATGGACCCCAGGTACGTGAACTGATTCACGACCTCCAGCTCGTAGTCGTCGATGGTGATGGTTGGTGGTGCTTCCGTGCCTTGCGCCAAGACGTTAGTCTTCTTCAGGCTGATGGTAAGCCCGAAGTCCTTGCATGCCTGGGAGAAGCGGTCCATCAGGGTCTGAAGCTCCTGCTGTGTGTAGGTTGCGACTGCAGCGTCTTCTGCGAACAGCATGTCTCTGATTAGAGCCTCGCGTACTTTTGTTCTGGCTTTCAGGCAGGCGAGGTTGACAAGCCTGCCATCAGATCTTGTGTGCAGGTAGATTCCCTCTGTTGCTGTGCTGAAGGCATGCCTCAGGAGCATAGCAAAGAAAATCCCAAAGAGGGTTGGCGCAAGTACACAGCCCTGTTTCACTCCGCTGCGTATGTTGAATGGCTCTGAGACGTTGCCATCGTGCTGCACTATCCCCTGCATGTTGGTGTGAAACGATTCGATGAGGCTTTGCAACTTTGGTGGGCATCCTATCTTTGGCAGGATCTTGAAAAGGCCCTCTCTGCTGACCAGATCGAACGCTTTGGTGAGGTCGATGAAGGCGACGTACAAGGGCATGTTCTGTTCTATGCATTTCTCCTGGAGTTGGCGGATGGAGAATATCATGTCTACCGTCGATTGCTCAGTGCGGAAGCCACACTGAGACTCGGGGTAGACACGTTCGGCAAGCTTCTGTAGACGAACGAGAACAACTCGTGCGTAGACTTTGCCAACAATGCTGAGGAGGGAGATGCCCCTGTAGTTGTTGCAGTCGCTTCTCTCCCCTTTGTTTTTGTAGAGGGTGATGATCTTGGCGTCCCTCATGTCCTGTGGTACGGCACCTTCCTTCCAACACTGGCAGAGGACGTCATGCAATGGCAGCAGTAGGGCGGTCTTGAAGTGCTTGATCAGGTCAGGGGGTATGCCGTCGTTGCCGGGTGCCTTGCCAGCGGCCAAGCTATCAATGGCTTTGCTGAGTTCGTCGATGGTTGGCTCGGCATCAAGTTCTTCCATGGATGGCAGGAAGTCGATGGCATCAAGGGCTGAAGGTGTCACGGTGTTCTGTCTGGAGTAGAGGTCGGAGTAGTGTTCCACCCATCTCTCTATCTGCTTGTTCTTTTCTGTGATCATCTCCCCAGTGGAGGATTTGAGGGGGGCCGTCTTGCTTTGAGCCGGACCAAGTGCTTTCTTGATGCCATCGTACATACCACGGATGTTCCCTGTTATGGCAGCGGTTTGAATGTCTTGGCTGAGCTGAGTCCAGTACTCGTTGGCACAGCGCCGAGCAGTCTGCTGAACTTTGCTTCTCGCAGCCCTGAGAATCTGGAGATTCTTCTCGTTTGGGTACTTCTTGTACTCAGCAAGTGCTGAGCGCTTGGCTTCAATGACGGGGGTCATCTCGGTCAACTTGGCATCAAACCAGTCCTGTGACTTCGAGGTCTTCCTCCCAAAGGTAGCCAAGGCTGTGCGGTGGATGGTGTTTCGCAGCTCTTTCCACTTCTGCTTTGCAGATTCTCCTTCTTGTGGTACACCAAGTTCCTTCTCAATGGCGGAGGCAAAATGCTCAACAAGTTCTGGTTGAGCCATCTTGCTGGTGTCAATCCGTGCCTTTCTAGGCTGTCTAGCACGATGGAACTTCTTCAGCTGCAGCTTGACCTTGCAACACACCAATGAATGGTCTGTGTCACAATCTGCACTCTGGAACGAACGGGTGATTAGCACGTTCTTCAGTGAGGTGCGCCTGGTCAGGATCAAGTCCAGCTGGTGCCAGTGCTTTGAGCACGGATGTTGCCAGGAAACCTTGTGTTGGGGCTTGGTCTTGACGAGCAAATTTGTGATGCACAGATCGTGATATGTGCGGAACTTGAGCAGCCGCTGTCCGTTGTCGTTCATTCTGCCCACGCCAAAAGGTCCAAGACAGGAGGGCCAGGAGTCATGGTCAGCACCCACTCTGGCATTGAAGTCTCCAAGGAGAATGAGTTGTTCAGAGTTCGGGATAATCCTGACAGTTGTTGCGAGATTCTCGTAGAACTCGTCTTTTGCCTCTGGTGTGGCTGTCAGTGTTGGGGCATACACACTGACGAGGGTGACTGGGCCTTGAGTGGTGTTCAGGCGGAGGGTGAGGAGTCGTGCAGAGCCAGTGCTGCCCGGTTCCACCATCTTCAGCAAGGTGTTCTTCACTGCGAAGCCCACTCTGTGTTCCCTGTGTTCGTCACTGCCCTTTCCCTGCCAGTAGAACGTGTAGTCCTTCTCTCTCAGTGTGCCTGCGTCAGCCAACCGTGTTTCCTGGAGAGTGGCGATATCCAGTCCCAGTCTCTTCAGCTCATTATTGATGATGGCAGTCTTCCTGGTGTCGTTGATGTCCTTGAGGTTAGCAGCGAGTCCTGTCATCATAGTGCGGACGTTCCAAGTTCCCAGTTTTCGAGTTTGTCTCTTTTGTTTTATTGTCTTGCCTGGTGCGAAGGTTCTCAGCCTGCTGTTCGGATTTCTCCTCATCCCCATGCACCCAATGAGGAAAGTAAGCTGTGGCGGGACAACACCTTATTGGCTGGGGGCTGCCCAGCTTGAGGCGGGCGGTAGCTGTCCAGTGAGATCCGATGATCCCTCCCACCATCGGGAACAACCCCTGGTGCCGCGCTATACGCCAATTGAGCGGTGGCTTATAACCGGTAACTGTCATTCCCCGTGTTTTGTCTACGCCAAAGGCGAAGCTGGAGTGTCCTCTCCAGTGATCTGGTGTTCTACCTTCCAGCGTTGGGCATTGGTAGGATTCAAGCCTGGGCAGGAAGATATGGAGGACAAGATGTTGCCCATGCAACATGTCCCCCCTCTCCACGTCACTGATGAATCCAAAGGAACAGCAGGGCTGCTACAGTTTGGCACCAGCGCCGTTGCAGGAGCTGCCAGAACGATGTTGAGCACAACATAGAACTGCCTTAGGAACTCCGACTCCGGATTTTTCCTCAGGGTTGACTCCCGAAGCCTTTCCCGTGACCGGGTATGCCGCAAGGCAGCAGAGGTTTGAAATCAGGGTTTGCCTTCCCCTAGATGGGCTACCTTCCCAGGTTGACGAGCCACCATCTACCCGAAGCATCTGGTTTTAAGGCACCAGACATCCGCCCTCGCCCCTTCTCCTATTAGTAAAAGCAGTTCCGCCGGGCTTAGAGACTAAACCACACGGGCAGGCTAGGAGTTGGACTTAGTTGTCAGAGGCTTTTCGAGACGCACCCCATAAGGAGCATTTTATGAGCACTGGGAGCTTAACCCCAATGCCGCTCCTGGCTATGACAACCTTGGAACCAGTTGGAACCCAAGAATAGGGTTAAAACCTACCTTTTTGATATAGCCTTCAATTAGGGAGGGATCATGTGTTTCTGAACCCTCCCTTAGTTATGCTGCTAATAGGTTTAGTCAGCCGGGGGACCTCCAATAATTGCACTGGGCCTCACTCCTTTCTTCACTCTCAATGAAATATTTTTTTTTTTTTTTGCTGGTCATTAACATTTGTTTGTTCTCTCCCATAGATTGAGTCCCCATCGTGCTGTTTGTTCTCTACATGTCTGTTCTTTTCATCTTCTCTGTCCCCTCACCCCCCAGCCAGTCGCAGCAGATGACTGCCCCTCCCTGAGCCTTGTTCTGCTGGAGGTTTCTTCCTGTTAAAAAGGAGTTTTTCCTCTCCACCGTCGCCAAGTGCTTGCTCACAGGGGATTGCCTGATTGCTGGGATCTTTCTGCAACTGTGGGGGTCCCCCCTACAGTTGAAAGTGCTATGAGATGACTGTTGTTGTGAAATGGCGCTATATAAATAAAGTTGAATTGAATTGAATTGAATATTCTTTGCATGTTTCTGTGAGCAATTTTTGGCCTTCAGAGGAAGTGTGCAAGCACTGAGACTCAGGGTCAGCATAAATGTCTACATTGATAATCTCTTTGACATGCCTTGCTTTACTTTGTGTCCCAGAAATGCACAGAAACTCCTAGTTCATGTTACAGGCACACTGGCTCCAGGATGTCTGTGACGTTTCTTCATTTGCTCATCGCCCAGGATAAGCTCTCATGTCATACTGACCTGCTTATCAGGACTGTGATATACACTTAGACTCTTTTCTGAGATGTCTTTCTCTCCCCCTTTCTCCTCTTACCCCTCCCTTCTCTGTTATCCATAAATACCAAGACTAGAGAATGAATGCTGCAGAGATTCGTGTGTGCTGAAGGCCATGCTCTGTAATCTCTCCCTCAAAAATGGCCATTTGAGGTTTAATTTGAACTGTAACTTTTCGTTTCTTTTCATGTCTTTTCTTTATTTTTATAATAAATGTACCTAAATCCAATATTCTGCCTGATTTCTGACTTTGAATAATTTATGCTCAAAATTATTCCAACATTTTGGCGCTCCAAACAGCAGATCCACATAGCTCCATCTTTCCGGCGCCTCTGCCCGATTTCAGCGAGTGCACAGTTGACGAAAGACCTTCCCAGGCTGGGTACAAGACTTACAAGACAAGTGTTACTGCAGTGAAGGCATTTCAAACCGGGGCGCTGGACCTGACTGCGTGACGGATCTAAGAATCCTACAGGCGGCTTGGATGTAAGTACATTTGTTGTTAAGTTTATGGACATTGGGTTCGAGTCCCAGTGAGTTAAATATGCGTATGATGTGATATGGTTTCGATCCGAACTGCTTTGACACCGTAAAGCCTGGTTAAATATCTGCTCGCACTAAATCACTGGTTCCCCTGCCACGGTGAGCTTTACTGCAAGATACCGGGGGAGGAACTCCAGGATTTGTTTGCTTGTGAAACTTTGTGTCGGCGAAGGTGAAGGTTCGGATGAGACTGCGAACAGGAATTAACACAAGATACTGTTGTGGGAATGTGAAAATGATGAGACAGATTTCTCTCAAGGCTGCTTTATTCACATTTGCCAACATCTCAAAGAAGAAAGAGGACATTACAGGGAACTCTCGTCCTTAAATACCAGGACTCTCACAGTTCACAAGTCTCATTGCATCACAGGTCACATTGCATTATAATCGCCAGTAACGATGCATCTCCTCTTAAATCCTCTAATATCACCCCCACAGTCTCAAGCCCTGCATACCAAAGCTAACTTCCTCGCAGCTTCCTGTTATCTCCAAGGAAGCTCTGTCTTTGTTCTGATCTAAAATGTGAGGCCTTACATCAGTCACAAAGTAGGTCACATATGTGGGGCCACCCCCACCCAAACATTTTAGAACAAACAAGAGAATAACAGCATGCATGCCGTGATAGAATCAATACACATCAGTTCGCATGCTGTCTAGGCTTCAGTCTCCTGCCGTATCTGCTGTAGCCGGGATTCAACGTCTCTGCGGCGCTGTCACGCTGGGGGCTTGCCGTCTGGGGGTGGAAACCTTTTGTCAGTACCTGCGGGTGTTCTGGTGAAACATTATTCTGTGAAGCCCACCGTGGGGGTCTACCTCGCCGTGGGGCCCTTGCCAACAGCACTTGCTCATCCGCCACCACAAAAGCGGGTTTGAGTCTGTTTATGCCAACTTTTTTCTTTCCTACCCCCCAAATCTAGCAAAAACTGCTTGTCCCCTGTTTCCAGCACTCTGAAGGGTCCGTCATAAGGTGGTTGCAGCAGGGGTCAATGCGCATTGTGTCTGACAAAAACAAACTCTGCGTTCTTCAAAGCTTTAGGCACAAAAACACGCGGAAAACTGTGGTGCACGGGCCCGGGCAGCGTGCTTGATTCTATGTTACTCCGCAACAGCTGAGACGGGGAGCTGTCTGGCGCCGGGTTATCTGGGAGAAACTCCCCAGGCAGCTGAAGTGGTTGCACAAAGACGAGCTCCGCTGGGGAGGCTTCTAAGTCCTCTTTAGGCACAGAACGCAACCCCAATAAAATCCACGGTAACTTGTCTACCCAATTTACATCCGTCAGCGACGCTCTGAGAGCCGTTTTCAATGACCTATGAAAATGTTTGCATAACCCGTTAGCCTGCAGATTGTACGTGGTTGTGCGGTGAATTGTGACACCCAGGCTGCGGGCCATTGTCGACCAAAGTTTGGACACAAATTGAGGGCCTCTGTCAGACGTAATGTCCGACGGAACTCCGAAACGCGACACCCAAGCTGTTAAAAATGTGCGCGCTACCTCCTCTGCCGTGGTTGATGCCAGCGGAACCACTTCAGGCCAGCGCGTGGTGCGATCCACCATTGTCAGAAGGTGTGTGCACCCCTGTGATGGCGGGAGGGGTCCTACGAGGTCCACATGAACGTGATTGAACCTCTTGGCCGGAATGTGAAACGGCTCCAAAGGAGCCCTCGTGTGCCTGTGTACTTTGGCTCGTTGACACGCCGTGCAAGCTGCTGCCCACTCTTTAACTTGTTTGCGAAGACTTGACCACACAAATTTCTCTCCTACCATTTTGACCGACGCGTGCACTCCCGGGTGCGCCAAAGAATGAATTGAGTCAAAAACGCGGCGGCGCCACGCGGCCGGTACTACTGGATGCGGCCGTCCAGTGGAGACATCGCAGATTAGGGGGGGGGCATACCGTCTTGCAGCACCCTGTTCTCCAGCCTTAACCCTGTTGGTCCAGACTGGAGTGCGCGCACATCTGCGTCACTAACCTGCTCCGCGGCCATGGCTGCGTAATCTATTCCTACGCTGACTGGGGCCACCACGGCGCGCGAGAGGCAATCTGCCACTACATTCAGTTTACCTGCCACATGCTGAATATCAGTGGTAAACTCTGATATCGCGGCCAGCTGTCTCTGCTGCCGGCCTTACCACGGTTCGGAAACCTTGGCCATCGCGAATGTTAGCGGCTTGTGGTCAACAAACGTGGTGAAACGGCGTCCTTCCAGCCAGAACTGAAAGTGGCGGATGGCCAAATGGAGAGCCAGCAGCTCCCTGTCAAACGCGCTGTATTTACGTTCGCTATCGCGCAAGGTCCTGCTGAAAAAGGCGAGGGGCTGCCAAACCCCGGCTACATGCTGCTCCACGACCGCCCCTATGGCTACATCTGACGCGTCAGTAGTGAACGCTATGCGGGCCATTGGGTCTGGGTGTGCCAACAACGCAGCCTTTGCAAAGGCTGCTTTTACCTCTGAGAACGCTTGGTCCCGTTCCAGGGACCACTCGACCTTATCCACGGCTTTCTGTTTTTTGAGCGCGGCATACAGCAGCTGCATGAGCTGCACCGCGCGGGGGAGAAAATGGTTATAAAAATTCACCATTCCCAAAAACTCCTGTAATGCCCTGACCGTCTGCGGCCGGGGAAAATCTGCTACCGCGCGCACTTTGTCAGGAAGCGGAACCGCTCCTTCGGGGGAGACACGGTGTCCTAAAAAAATCGATCTGCGCCACCCCGAACTGACACTTTGCTGGGTTGATTATTAACCTGTGATCTCCCAACCTCCGGAAAACTGTGGCCAGGTGGCTTTCGTGTTCGTCTTCGGACGCGCTGGCCAGAGCTGGAAGCTCTGTCTTTGTTCTGATCTAAAATGTGAGGCCTTACATCAGTCACAAAGTAGGTCACATATGTGGGGCCACACTGTATAATTATTGCGCAGTGAACTTTTGATATTTATCAATTTTTTGATGTTTATCAAGGGGAGATTCTGCCTCAATACTGCAGTGAGCTGTTAATTGATAAGTTCAGGAAAGATTTGTTAACCCCGCCGCAGTGAGCCTTATCGCAAGATACCATTGGGGATTTTTTTATATCCCACAATGGTGAGCTTTCAGGCAAGATACCATGGGAGGGCATGTGACCACCAAAAAAAATACCGGTAGATTTTTATTTTTAAAGTTTTGTTGTCGCATATAGTTACTGCAGTTGGTCTGTTTTTTGTTTTTGTGTCTTGTGCGTCGGGGAACCTGCTCTGGTGAGAGACGAAGTTCTCCATGAAGACGGAAGGAGCAGTAAATTTGTTGTTTGTGATTTTTTTTTTCTGGTGATTGTGGAGCACAAAAGAGTTGGTTAATTACTTATTATCCTCTTGGGAAATGATTAAAATTGTGTCTGCAAATTATACTTTTGGGTGGGAAATTCTATTGTGTTCTCATTGCAGTAGACAAAAAAGTTGACGTGAGAACACTGGGTTGCCAGATTTGTTTTTCTAAGTATTTTGGGTTGCCATTTCAAGCTTGTTTTAAGGCTATCGTCCTGTTGCTCTGTGTGAGCAGCTGGCCGAAAGTAACCTTGGAGAGATAACAGGACTGCGCTGCGTGTGTGTATGTGTGGTGTACGTATGGGCCCTTGTGTTTGACAGTGAGTGAGTGAGAAGAAGGGGAAGAGGAGAGGAAAAAAATCTATATATGGGTATTTTTGCAAAGCTTTGGGGTTTTTTTTACTGTTTCCTTTTGTGGGTTTTCCTTTTTCAATCTAATTTTGCGGGTTTTGACTCTAATGTTCCGTACATGGTAAACTATTTACATATTTTTAAAGCCAGTATTTTCATTTCCTCCAGTTTTTCTTTGGAAAATGAAAAAACATTGAGCTATTTTATTCAATTTTTTGACGTATCAGTGATTTTTATTGACTCAATTGCATTATCTTGCTGACTGAAGCATAACAGTGAACTTTACAGGGAAAAAGGACACAGGACTAACGGTCTTACAGGGGTCCTTTCCTTCCCCCTGTTCCCCGCTCTCGGCCAAACAACCAGCCTCTGGGGCCCAGCAAAACAACGTCGCCTCACCACTGTCTGTGCTCCTCTCGTTGACACCAAAGACGGCTAAGCCACTAAGGTAAGTACAGTTGCATGTATGTTAATTAGTGCTACCAGCATGACAATGATAAAATTAACTGAACATTAAGATATCATGCTGTCACTTAATAGTGCCCAATCACTGTAGGCTTTATGTACACCTTATATTACATGAATCAAAGCATAGAAGAGGTTGATAATTACTATGTTTGTGCATATGATTTGCCAGAGACTACTGACTATCAAACAGAGGTCTTGGTACTTCAATGTCATATTGCTGTTTTGTTTCAATAATACTAAACTCACTTTTTAATAAATGACTATGTGCTTATTTACATTTTGATCCTTTCACTGTCCATGTAAAAAAAAAAGTAAAAGAAGAAGGCACAAGGTCTGAAGGATTGCAGGATTTAGGGGGAAAAAAAACAAAACAACAGATTGTGACATATTGTTCGGCCCAGGAAACACGCACGCAGGCTCAGGCAGATTTGAAAGCTTTATTGACAGCAGTGTTCCTGTATGGATGCGTGTATGTGAGATGCGAGTGTGATGTGGGTGGAGGATGCAGTCAGGACAGAGCAATACGCCATTCAGCCAGGCAACCCTAGAATGAGAGGAGAGCAGGGATTAGCTGGGCAACCACACGGGAGAGTGAGGATGTTCTGTGCTTACTTGTAGCGGCGCGGTGGCTGGCGTTGGCAAGGTCCCAAGCCTGGGAAACACGTCCTGCTGTGCGTCCGGGATGATGCAGCGAGGTAGAGGAGCAGCGTGACGAGGGGAAGTGAGTCCGCCACCAAGGAATCCACCTGTGCATAGGGGAAGTCTGAACAGGAGAAGGTAAGGCAATACAGACAGCTTACGTGTCAGGAGAGTCGTCAGCAGGCCTGATGAAAAGGAAGTTGCTGAGTTGAGTACGCAGGGAGACAGACGGCTCCAGGCTGCAGCTCAGGGCAGGATGGAATAAATAGCTGCGCACTAACGAGGAGCAGGTGTGCGTGCAACTGAGGTGGAGGCCCGTGAGCTGCGGGTGATGACAGTACTCCCCCCCTACCAGCGCCTTCTGGCGCTAGCTTACCTGGGTGTGTCCGGTGGAACTCCGCGATGAGGTCTTGATACAACACCCACAAAGAGTGCACCCAGGTAAGGTTATGGTACTCCACTCCGGACCATAACCTTCCCAATCCACCAGATATTGTAGCCCACGACCCCGACGCCGGGAGTCCAGGATGGCAGTACAGTGATCCCTCGCTACTTCGCGCCTCACCTTTCGCGCCCTCAGTGCATCACGGATTTTTCAAAAATATTCATCAAAAATTCAAAATTGAGAAATAATGGGCGGGCGCTAGCAGAAGGCAGGGAGACTACATTACAACATCAGGTATCAACACGGAGAGCCTGCACAACTCAAAATCCACCTCTGTTCGCTGTTCTCGTGTTGCTCGGCTCGGAAATCTCGCAAGCTGATTGGCCGAGACGTTTCACCCCGCAAGCTGATTGGCCGAGACGTTTCACCCACCTCCTCTCCCTGCCGAGCGCCCATGCAGCAAAGGAAGACTGCATTCATTGCTGTTTATCGCTCGTGTTGCTTAGTCTCGCCGCGTGGAACTTTTTGCTGTTCTCTTGTGCCATTTTGTGCAAAATAGTCTTCCCGTCGAGCCACTACACTACCTCCTGCAGCTTCTCCAGCTCTATCGGAAGCTGCCCTCGACGATGCTGCGCCTCTAGCACCTCACGATGAGGCGTCACCTGAGGAGCAGTAAAGCTCTCATTAACCTGTGCAGTAAATCATCTTCATCTTGAGTTACGTATCTTGTTATAAGAATAAAAGAGTTCTAAAAACATATTTATGTACACTTTATTTACATCTACGTATGTATGTACACTTACACACACACACACACGTATCATATGAGAGAGAGAGTGAGAGAATGAACGTATGTATTATTTATGGGTGACGTCATTAGGGGTGACGCTACTTCGCGGTTTTTCACTTTTCGCGGTCGGTTCTGGAATCCATTAACCGCGATAAGTGAGGGATCACTGTAATACCCCACGCCGGGTCACCGTCGATCATCCTAGGCGCAGGGGGGACCTAGGAGGAGGGCAGAGTGAATTGGAAAGGACAGGTTTGATCTTAGAAACGTGGAAAGTGGGACACACACGAAGGGAGGGGGGAGGGCCAAACGCACAGCCACCGGGTTGATGATCTTGGAGATAGTGAAGGGGCCGAGGAACCTCGGTGCTAACTTCTTCTTCTCACCTTTCAGGCTGATGTCCTGGGACGAGAGCCAAACCCGCTGACCCACCTGGTAGGCAGGAGCCGGCCTTCTGTGGCGATTGGTGGTGGAGCTGTTGCGCGCCGCTGTGCGTAAAAGCGCGTCTCTGGTCTTGGTCCACACGCTCCAGCAGCGCCTGATGTGCACCTGGATGGAAGGAAGGGCCAGCTCACCCTCCTGCTCAGGAAAAACAGGGGGGTCGTACCCCAAGGACGCTTCAAAAGGCGACACCCCAGTAGCAGTGGACCGGGCCGAGTTATGGGCGTATTCCACCCAGGTCAGGTAGGAGCTCCAGGACGAAGGGTTAGATGATGTTACGCAGCGCAGGGCGGCCTCCAACTCCTGGTTCGTGCGCTCGCACTGCCTGTTAGACTGGGGGTGGTAACCAGAGGAGAGACTGACTGTAGCTCCCAAGGCGCTGCAGAAGCTCCTCCAAACCCGGGAGACAAACTGCGGACCTCGGTCCGAGACCACGTCCAGCGGGGTCCCATAAAGCCTGACGACATGCTGGACCAGGAGATCGGCCGTCTCACGCGCTGAAGGGAGACCCTGAAGAGGCACAAAATGAGCGGCTTTGGAGAACCTGTCCACAATGGTCAGAACCGTGTCATAGGTGTTAGAGACAGGGAGTCCGGTGACGAAGTCAAGGGCGATGTGTGACCAGGGCCTGCCCTGAACCGGCAGGGGCTGGAGTAGACCTGCAGGTGGAGAGTTCTGGGACTTGCCGGTAGCGCACTGGGGACAGGCCCAGACATAGTTGGTAACGTCCTTCTGGAGACCCGGCCACCAAAACGAGCGTTGCAGCCAACTCACCAAGCGGGTGATGCCTGGGTGACAGGAGAGTTTGGAGGTATGGGCCCAGTGGATCACTTCACCCCAAACCGCCGAAGGAACATAAAGCCTCCTCTCTGGCCCCCCGCTGGCATCCGGCTCCACCTCCTGGGCCTTCAGAATCTTGTCCTTGATGGACCATGCAATCGCCCCCACGACGCACGAGTCGGGCAGGATGGTATGCTCGGACTTCTCCGGACCTTCTGGGGCGAATTGTCTGGACAGGGCGTCGGGCAACCCATTCTTCGAGCCTGGACGGTACGTGATGGTAAAGTTAAAGCGAGTAAAAAATAGGGACCAGTGTGCCTGGCGGGCATTCAGGCACCTCGCTGACCTCAAATACTCGAGGTTTTTATGGTCCGTCCAGACCACAAAGGGCTGGGCTGCCCCCTCTAACCAGTGACGCCACTCCTGTAGAGCAAGTTTGACCGCGAGGAGCTCCCTGTTGCCGACGTCATAGTTACGCTTTGCCGCCGATAGCTTCCTGGAGAAGAAGGCGCAGGACCGCTTGGCACCATCCACCGGTGATCGCTGGGAGAGCACCGCTCCCACCCCTGTGTCGGACGCGTCGACCTCCACCAGACACTGAAGTGCGGGATCAACCTGGGTCAGGACCCGGGAGGACGAGAACTCCGCCTGGAGAGTCTTGAAGGTGGTGGCCGCTTCCTCAGACCACTGAAAGGGCACCTTCGATGACGTGAGGTGGGTCAGGGGGGAGACGATGGCGCTGTAGTTGGGAACAAAGCACCGGTAGAAGTTTGCAAACCCGATGAATTGCTGCACCTGCTTCCTGGAGGTAGACGTGGGCCACTCGACTACCGCTTTAACCTTAGTGGGGTCGGGGAGGATCTGATTGTGGGAGATCACGAACCCCAGGAAGGAGGTGGTCTGGGCATAGAATTCACACTTCTCTGCCTTTATAAACAAGCAATTCTCCAGCAGACGTTGCAGGACCCGCCTCACATGGGCCTGGTGCTCCTCCCGTGATCTGGAGAAGATGAGTATGTCGTCGAGATAAACGAAGACGAAAACTCCCAGGAAGACCCGCAGAACATCGTTTATAAGTTGCTGGAAGACGGCAGGTGCGTTGGTGAGCCCGAACAGCGTCACGAGATATTCAAAGTGGCCGCTGGGTGTCCTAAAGGCCGTCTTCCACTCTTCTCCCTCCCGGATCCTAACGAGATGGTAGGCGTTGCGGAGGTCAAGCTTGGTGAACCAGGTTGCCCCCTGGAGGGAGTGGAAAGCAGTGTCCATGAGCGGCAGTGTGTAGCGGTCCTTTATCGTGATGTCGTTAAGTGCTCTGAAGTCGATACAAGGGTGTAGGGACCCATCATTCTTACCCACGAAGAAGAAACCCGCGCCAAGCGGGGATGAGGAGGGGCGGATGATCCCAGCGCTGAGTGACTCCTTAATGTAAGTGTCCATCGCCTCGCGTTCCGGTGCAGAGAGACTGTATAGGCGGCCAGACGGCAGGGGGGCCCCCAGGCGGATGTTAATCGCACAGTCGTATGGTCGATGCGGCGGAAGGGACAAGGCTCTGGACTTACTGAATGCTGCCCCCAAGTCCTGCGGCACTAGAGTCAAGTCCGGGGGCTCAGAGACTGGAGCCGGCGGAGGAGAAGATGGAGCACAAGCCGCCGACTGGAGGCAGGTGCACAGGCAGAAGGTGCTCCAGGACAGGACGCTGCCGGTTCTCCAATCCAGGACAAGGTTATGCAGCCACAGCCAGGAGTAACCCAGAATGACATGGTCCGACAAGGAGGGCAGGACGTAGAGGGTCAGATCCTCCCGGTGTTTGCTGGAGACGATGATGGGAATTGGCTTAGTGCGGTGAGTAACTGTACCCAGAGAAGAGCGTGAGAGCGTCATCAAGTTCAGGGGGTAAGCAGCAGTTGGCAGGGTATGCCCAAATGGGTTGCCAGGCTCTTAGAAATAAAATTCTGCTCTGCCCCAGAATCCACCAGTGCGTGAGTGGAATGCCCGGTGGAGTTGTGGCAGAAACGTATGGGCAGTGTGCATGAAGATAGGGGATTTGATCGGTTAGAGTCCGCAAGGCCCCCTATAGTGACTCGCGGACCTCCCCGTTTGCCTTCACTGGGCACAGCTCCACGGGATGCCGGTCATCTCCGCAATACATGCAGAGAACCCGTTCCCGCCAGCGTTGTCTCTCCGCTAGAAGGAGCCTAGTGTGCCCGATGGCCATGTCCTCTGGTTCATCGGCAGACTTCGGAGCCGGTAATGCCAGGGGGCGCGACTGAGCTGGACGGAGGGAAGCTCCGCACCAGCGGCTGACAGACTTCCGCTCCACAGCCCGCTCACGTAGCCTGTTGTCCAGGCTAATCTTGAGCGAGATCAACTCAGAGTCGCCCTGGGAGATCCCGACCAGCTAGCTCATCCCTCAGACCAGAATTGAAGCTACGGAGGAAAATGCTGCAGAGAGAAGCCTCTCCCCAGCCCACCTCCTCCGCTGCCACCCGGAAATTGACCGCGTATTCCGCTGCTGACCGGCTTCCCTGTTGGAGACTAAGGAGCCGATCAGCGAGGACGCTGTCGAGACGGGAATGATCAAAGACTTCTAAGAAGTCCCGCACGAACTGGTCATACGAGAGGTTTGCGTAGCTGGGCTTCGTCATTACAGCGTAAGCTCAAGCTAACGCTCGCCCCTCGAGAAGGTAGCCATGTACCCGATTCGGCTATGGTCTGAGGGAAAATCCACGGGAACGCGCAGAAACACCGACTCACACTGCAGGATAAACCCCTTCGCTCCACCGAGTTTCCCGTTGAAGCGAGCAGGAGTTTGAATCGGTGTGAGGTGGGTTGGCGCTCCCGAGCTAGGCTGGCCAGCTGTGGAGGCACCCGGAGCCGCAACGCCAAGAGGACCTGGAGGGAAAGACCGCGGAGGGTCCAGGCGGTCTAACCAGTTTGTAATTGAGGTAAGTTGGTTCAATATTACCTGCTGCTGATGAGCTATCATATCCACCCGAGCCTCGAGGGTGGAAAAACGGCGTGCGAGCCCGCTGTCCGCTGGGCCACTTTGCTGGAGCCGTACTGACAAATTGTTCGGCCCAGGAAACACGCACGCAGGCTCAGGCAGATTTGAAAGCTTTATTGACAGAAGTGTTCGTGTATGGATGCGTGTATGTGAGATGCGAGTGTGATGTGGGTGGAGGATGCAGTCAGGACAGAGCAGTACGCCGTTCAGCCAGGCAACCCTAGAATGAGAGGAGAGCAGGGATTAGCTGGGCAACCACACGGGAGAGTGAGGATGTTCTGTGCTTACTTGTAGCGGCGCGGTGGCTGGCGTTGGCAAGGTCCCAAGCCTGGGAGACAGCGTCCTGCTGTGAGTCCGGGATGATGCAGCAAGGTAGAGGAGCAGCGTGACGAGGGGAAGTGAGTCTGCCACCAAAGAATCCACCTGTGCACAGGGGAAGTCTGAACAGGAGAAGGTAAGGCAATACAGACAGCTTACGTGTAAGGAGAGTCGTCAGCAGGCCTGATGAAAAGGAAGTTGCTGAGTTGAGTACGCAGGGAGACAGACGGCTCCAGGCTGCAGCTCAGGGCAGGAAGGAATAAATAGCTGCTCACTAATGAGGAGCAGGTGTGCGCGCAGCTGAGGTGGAGGCCCGTGAGCTGCGGGTGATGACAGATTGGAGTATCAACCATTCTGATCTTGCTACCATGTTCAGGCTCAGAATGTTGTTGGTTTTTTTCCTGTGCAATAAAATCCTGAACACAGAGTGCTGCTCTATGACCTCTGCCACTCAGGAAAGAGATTAGGCCTGCACTTTGCAGTTACTCACGTGTGTAACTACGCATTTTAATCTTTTAAGTTACACGCAACAATTGCTGCTTCTAAATGCTGCATTGATTTAAGGCTTCTAATATATGACACTGTTTTATTTAAACAAAATCTTAAAGTAGTGCTGACCCATGTCAATTGGTAAAACATTTACTGATTCACTGAATTTTTAGAAAATACTTGTTGTAAATAGAAAATCACATTATTCAAATTGTGGAAGCTTTAGGTGTAATTTATTGTTTTTCAACAGGGAAAGGGAAAGCATTCACAAAATCTTTAGCTTTCACCAGGATTTAGGTTTGCCAAATCAACAAGGTGAAAAAAAAATAGGACTCATAACATCACCATTAGCTTTCAATTTAGTAAATCCTTGGTGACATATGCAATATGTAACACAATAATAAAATCAATAATTCATTTGTGTTTCTTAACATTAAATGTTATAATAAACAGTGGGATAAACAATGTGAAAAATTTAAGGGACACAAACTAATGATTATAACTGAAACACTAGCAAAATCAATTTATAGGGTGATAAAATTTGCATGTCAGGCGGACCCCCTGACGTGCTTTTTTTTTTTTTTTTTTTTTACAGGATGACACTGAGATTTGATCTTTGTGGGAGATGGGAGGACGCCGGACAGTGTGTGGCAGGCATCATCATGGTTATCAGGCTCATTGGCTGGGGTGCAGTGGCGGCGTGATGGGGGGAAGGTCCTCATGGAGGACCTCACAGTGGACAAGTATTGCCGAAGCTAAGTAGAACCAATGACATTGACAATGACATAATGCATATCATTTTAAATGACTTTGACTTTAAAAATGTAGTGTTTATATGACTTCACACCGCAGGATACATCTGACACATTGCACTCTGACACCTTGCAATGATGCCACTCACTAGATTAGATTAGATTATTTGTTTATTTGACAGGGACAGTGCAATAAACATAGACAATTAATCAATGACAATCAATCTGATGTGTTGCACAAAGAGTGTATAGCTATTAGCTAATTTGCAACTCTTGTCCCTGGATCGGCTTTAGAAAGGAGAAACAAGTAAAAAGAAAAAAAGGAAAGGAAAAGATAAAAAAATGAAAACAGAATAAACAATAACCACATACATCAATGCAAAAAAGATTTTAAATACATTATAAATACACAATTATAAATATTATAAATATTATAAATATTATAAATACACAAATATAACAACCTGACTCACATTTGCCTATTTTAGGCCTCCCTCCCTTCGTCACTCACTATAAACAAACACATTCATTCCTTCCCTTCATTCACTCTCACCCTGCAGACAATCATTTCCTACATGGGTACATTCTTGTTTATTTTTCAGCCAGTTTTTAACCTTTTTAGTGAATGTTTTAAAGTCTGTTATTATTTTAATTTCATTTGGCATTGTGTTCCAGATGTGACTGCCCTTTATAGAGAAAGTTGTTTGTCCAAATGTGGTTCTGCGGTGAAATATTTTACAGTTATTGTTAACAGAACTCCTGGTGGCTCTGCTGCTGTCCTGTCTTTGGATGAAACCAGCAAGTGGCTCGGGATAGATAGATACTAGATAATGGTATGACACTATCACATTTCAGGACTGTGAAAGTAATAAGGAATACTTGTGTTTTATGACGATGACGTGCTCAAGACCTGGCCTGTGCTCCCGGTGCTTGGCCTTGGCCAAGCCGGGCCTCGGGACTACAGTACACACCATAATTTACCAAGGAATGTATAAAATAAGGCATTCCTTGTACAAAATTAAGCCAAATTCTAATTAGGCAATATGTCCACCTTTCCATTGACTGAAGGAGTGAGACACAACCTTTCACAAGGGTACACTTACACAAATTCAACCTGTCTGTGTTCAACAGGTCAGACAGATGTGGTCTTAATGACTAACTCGGAATGGTTACAATAGAAGCTAAATTTCATTTAATCTGCACAGACAGCTACAGTGGGGCAAAAAAGTATTTAGTCAGCCACCAATTGTGCAAGTTCTCCCACTTAAAAGATGAGAGAGGTCTCCAATTTTCATCATAGGTATACCTCAACTATGAGAGACAAAATGAGAAAAAACCCCCCCAGAAAATCACATTGAAGGATTTTTAATGAATTAATTGGTAAATTCCTCAGTAAAATAAGTATTTGGTCACCTACAAACAAGCAAGATTTTTGGCTCTCACAGACCTGTAACTTCTTCTTTAAGAGGCTCCTCTGTCTTCCACTCGTTACCTGTATTAATGGCACCTGTTTGAACTCGTTATCAGTATAAAAGACACCTGTCCACACCCTCAAACAGTCAGACTCCAAACTCCACTATGGCCAAGACCAAAGAGCTGTCAAAGAACACCAGAAACAAAATTGTAGACCTGCACCAGGCTGGGAAGACTGAATCTGCAATAGGTAAGCAGCTTGGTGTGAAGAAATCAGCTGTGGGAGCAATTATTAGAAAAATGGAAGACATACAAGACCACTGATAATCTCCCTCGATCTGGGGCTCCACGCAAGATCTCACCCCGTGGGATCAAAATGATCACGAGAACGGTGAGCAAAAATCCCAGAACCACATGGGGGGACCTAGTGAATGACCTGCAGAGAGCTGGGATCAAAGTAACAAAGGCTACATCAGAAACACACTACGCCGCCAAGGACTCAAATCCTGCAGTGCCAGATGTGTCCCCCTGCTTAAGCCAGTACATGTCCAGGCCCATCTGAAGTTTGCTAGAGAGTATTTGGATGATCCAGAAGAGGATTGGGAGAATGTCACATGGTCAGATGAAACCAAAATAGAACTTTTTGGTAAAAACTCAACTTGTCGTGTTTGGAGGAGAAAGAACACCATACCTACCGTGAAGCATTGGGGTGGAAACATCATACTTTGGGGCTGTTTTTCTGCAAAGGGACCAGGACGATTGATCCATGTAAAGGAAGAATGAATGGGGCCATGTATCGTGAGATTTTGAGTGAAAACCTTCTTCCACCAGCAAGGGCATTGAAGATGAAACGTGGCTGGGTCTTTCAGCATGACAATGATCCCAAACACACCGCCTGGGCAACAAAGGAATGGCTTCGTAAGAAGCATTTCAAGGTCCTGGAGTGGCCTAGCCAGTCTCCAGATCTCAACCCCATAGAAAATCTTTGGAGGGAGTTGAAAGTCTGTGTTGCCCAGCGACAGCCCCAAAACATCACTGCTCTAGAGGAGATCTGCATGGAGGAATGGGCCAAAATACCAGCAACAGTGTATGAAAACCTGGTGAAGACTTACAGAAAACGTTTGACCTCTGTCATTGCCAACAAAGGGTATATAACAAAGTATTGAGATGAACTTTTGTTATTGACCAAATACTTATTTTACCGAGGAATTTACCAATTAATTCATTAAAAATCCTTCAATGTGATTTTCTGGATTTTTTTTTTCTCATTTTGTCTCTCATAGTTGAGGTATACCTATGATGAAAATTGGAGACCTCTCTCATCTTTTAAGTGGGAGAACTTGCACAATTGGTGGCTGACTAAATACTTTCTTACCCCACTGTATATTACTTTTCCTAAATGGAATTTGTAGACTAGGTCAAGAGACGACATGCACAAAAGAAGCCATGACTATTGGAACCTCATTTTGAAGGAGCTACACTACTCACAAATTTTCATCTAAATTAACTGTGTGTAACACATATAAATAGCACAAAACATTTCCTTCTTCTAGTAAAAGGACACTACCCATCAAGCAAATAACCTGTAACTTTGATGCATGTGCGTCTCCATGCATCGGGGGGGGGGGGGGGATCACAACAGTTAATTAACAACAATTAATTTACTCAGAAAAATAGATAATATATAACATTTATCAATAAATGATCAATAATGTGGAGAAAAAATATAGATGAAACCACTTGGTAATGAAATCACAACATTCAATAGGAGAAGTTAAAATTTACATCAATAGATTTTCAGATATTTAAGAAAAATATTTACAGATTATTGTAAAAAGAAATATCATGTTTATAAGAAACAAGGTAAACTGATAAGGAAGAAGAAAACCATGCAAATTTATGAGAAAAGTTCCAAATGTCTCAGGAAATGTCCAGCTGTCCTAAAACGGTAAACGACTTTAGACCAGTTGCTTTGACTTCAATTTTAATGAAAATTTTTGAAAAACTGGTCAGATGTGAGGTCCTAAGGCAGACTGAACATGCATTGGATCCTCTGCAGTTTGCCTATAGGCCTCACAGAGGAGTGGAGGATGCCACCGTCACTCTGTTTGACATGCTTTTTAAACATCTGGATTTTAATGGGACACACGCCAGGCTTTTATTTGTGGACTTTTCTTCTGCCTTTAATACAATCCAACCTCATATTTTAGTTGAAAGGCTCCTGCAACAATTTGATTTAAGCAATAATCTGGTGGGTTGGATTCTGGATTTCTTAACCAACAGGACGCAGAGAGTAAGGGTCAATGGCACATTGTCTGACCTAAAGTGCTCTTCTACTTGCTCTCCTCAGGGGTGTGTGTTGTCACCACTACTCTTCATCCTGTACACAAACATGTGTCGGAGCAGACATGACAACAGACACATTATAAAGTATGCTGATGACTCAGTCATTGTCAGTCTCCTCCAGGATGGTGAGAGTGGCCACGGCCCAGTAGTTGATGACTTTGTTCACTGGTGTGAGGATTCCTACCTGCAGCTGAATACAACAAAAACGAAAGATATGATTATTGACTTTAGGAGGAAAACTCCCAGGCACAAAGTCACCATACTAAAAGGCCAGACCACCGAATGTGTACAATCGTACAAATATCTTGGGACAATTATTGATAGTGGATTGAACTTTGAGGTGAACTGTGAAAGGGTGTGCAAAAAGGGTCAGCAAAATTTGCATTGTTTGAGGAAACTTGCACGCTTCCAAATTGACCGAACCATAATGACTATGTTCTATCGGGCTTTTATTGAATCTGTTTTATCCTTTTCTTTAATGTCATGGTTTGGTCAGATAAAACTGAAACAGAGGAAATCCTTGGATCAGGTAGTCAGATGGTCCAGTCGTTTGCTTGGTGAGTCACAGCTGAGCCTGACATCCCTGTACACCAGACAAGTACAGAGGATGGCCGACTCGATTTTAAATGATGACTCCCACCCTTTGCACTGCAACTTTCAGCTTCTTCCCTCCAGACGGAGGTTTGCTGTCCCAAAAAGTAGAACCCAACGCTACAAAAACAGCTTTGTCCCTGCTGCTGTCAAAGAGTTGAACAAGCTATAAAAATTATATTGTACATATTTTATATTTACCTATTTTGTAAGATGTGTGCCTGTGTTTGTGTCTATGTTGAATGTAATTAGTGGCTTGTAAATATGGATGTCACCAACTGCAAAACAAATCTACCTACGGGTACAAATAAAGGAACCTGAACCTGAACCTGAACCTGGAAAGTCCAATTTATGCTGAATTTATGCATACTGTGGGACTGAATTTAGAATCTACTAAAAAGATAATACAGATTCTTACTCAATTATGTAAGAAGAGAACAATGCTTTAGGGAGCTCAAAGCAAAAATAATTTGATCTTCCCTGCATAAACTTAGTCTTTTCAAAACCTTTGCACGGATCTCATTGAGCTAAATAAGAATGAAGGTAAAAATGTTTAGAAATTATTGACATACTGTACTTATTGAATATGCAACGTCTTCCCCTGCGCTAATCCGAATACTACTATGGTGACACTGAAACCCTTAACTAAAACAATATCAAGGTTTAAAATAGTTGGACTGATTTACTTAGATAATGGAAAACATTTAATGGAATACACTTTGTAAATCAAATCATGTCACATTTAAGTACAGTTCCTAAATTATTAGTACCAAACAATTACCTAGGAAACCATTTAGCTTACCATCAACAATCTACAGGATTAGCATAGTATACAAATAAGAAAATAGGGAAATTGGGAATGGCAAACCCTATTGTTGAAGCCATTTAACTTAGGTGATGAGGAAGGGTTTCTGGTTGATTACATGAAAAGAATGACAACTGATAGAGATGTTATCCATACTGCCCTTCCCAGGAGGGACTATGTGATGAAGGAACCGTGGGAGGTGCATCCATCTTTTGGGTGAACCAGGAGATCTGGTCATCACAGGAAACTGGACCGAAACTTCCTGGCAAGGACAACACAAAGGTTATCCTGCCGACCTAAACAGCCACGGAAAATGAAGGACGTGGCACTTGGGTGCTAATGTTTCACCCCACTTGAAACCCTCAGCAAGAGACTGTTTAATATACATTGCATACTTATTTTAAAAAAAAGAAAAACAACAAATGACTGTTTAACTGTTTCTCTATGCAAGTGTCAGCTGATGGCGTTGGCGTCCAGCAATGACTCCTAGTTCGTGTTATAGGCACCCTGGCTCCAGGATGTCTGTGACGTTTCTTCATTTGCTCATCGCCCAGGATAAGCTCTCATGTCATACTGACTGACATAATGGCTGACCCAGGGAACAGACACGGAGTCAGAAATGGATACAGTTATCTTTATTGAACCAGTGTTCGTGTGTGAGTGCGTGAATGTGTTGTGTCATGTATGTGGGTGCGGGCTGGAGACTCCGAGCAGCTGGGAGTGAGCAGAACGCTGTGCAGCCTGGAAACCCTATGGACGGAGCAAAGGTACACAACTAGAAAAGCACTCGGAGAGCGCAGACCTCCGCCAAGCGCCACAGTTCCCCCCATACAGTGTTTGTGTGTACGTTTTCAGATTCCTTGACCACGAAAACATATGACTAGCAATTGGATTGACAATGATAGGATTAGTGGTTCAGTAGTTATTCAGGAAAATGGCATTTTCTGTAATGGCGGCCACAGTTCCCCCCATACAGTGTTTGTGTGTACGTTTTCAGATTCCTTGACCATGAAAACATATGACTAGCAATTGAATTGACAATGATATGATTAGTGTTTCAGTAGTTATTTAGGAAAATGGCATTTTCCATAATGGCGGCCACAGTTCCCCCCATACAGTGTTTGTGTGTACGTTTTCAGATTCCTTGACCATGAGAACATATGACTAGCAATTGGATTGAAAATGATAGGATTAGTGGTTCAGTAGTTATTCAGGAAAATGGCATTTTCCATAATGGCGGCCACAGTTCCCCCCCTACAGTGTTTGTGTGTACGTTTTCAGATTCCTTGACCATGAGAACATATGACTAGCAATTGGATTGACAATGATAGGATTAGTGGTTCAGTAGTTATTCAGGAAAATGGCATTTTCCGTAATGGTGGCCACAGTTCCCCCCATACAGTGTTTGTGTGTACGTTTTCAGATTCCTTGACCATGAGAACATATGACTAGCAATTGGATTGACAATGATAGGATTAGTGGTTCAGTAGTTATTCAGGAAAATGGCATTTTCCGTAATGGCGGTTTTCTTCTGGCCGATGATCCGGATCAGCACCAAAATTTAATCGGTTCTTCCTTGTACCATTTCCAACAACGCCTGAAAGTTTCATCGAAATCCGTCCAAAACTTTTTGAGTTATCTTGCTAACCAACAGACAGACAGACAAACAGACAAACCCCGGCAAAAACATTACCTCCTTGGTGGAGGTAATTAGCTAGGTTCAAGATGGATAATCACACAGGTGTAATTGTAGCTTACTCTTCCAGGCAGATGGTGAGCACCCGTTGGCCAGGAAGACAGTGCCCGCTGTCCCAGCGTCGTTATAGCTGTGCAGAGGGCAGAGAGGAGAGAGCGGAGACCGCCGCCAAGAGGGAAGATTCTGCTGCCGGGAGATTCCACCTGTGCACAGGGGAGTAGGGGAGAACAGGTGAGTAAAGGTGAGGCTTACTTGGTTGGGATAGGACTTCCTCCAAGCGTCAATGCCGAGGCAGTGAGGTGGACGATCGTGGAGAGGTTTGGCTAGGAAGTCGTAGGAAGCTCTTCGTGAAGCCAGGGAGACAGACGGCTCCGTGCAGGCCTGCAGGCAGAGTGAGGTTTATATAGTCCTGGCCTGATGAGAAGCTGGTGTGCGCGCCGCTGTGGATGATAACGGCCCAGAGTGAGTCATCACAGTACCACCCCCGAGGGGTGCCTTCTGGCACCCGATCCAGCCTACCTGGGTGCGTCCGGTGGAAGTCCCTGATGAGTTGTTTATCCAACACAAAGGATGGACACACCCAGGAGCACCACTCAGGGCCATACCCCTCCCAGTCCACCAGGTACTGCATGCCACGACCCCAGCGGCGGACGTCCAGGATGGAGGTGACTTTCCACGCTGAGTCGCCGTCGATCACGACCGGTGGAGGTGGAGACCTGGGAGGAGGACAGAGAGGACTGCAAAAGAAGGGCTTGATCTGGGACACATGGAATATGGGACAGATGCGGAGGGAGTGGGGGAGAGACAGGCACACAGCTACAGGATTAATAATCGGAGCGATGGGGAATGGACCAAAAAATCGTTGCGACAATTTCCTTCTCTCACCCTTCAGGTTTATATGTTGTGTTGAGAGCCAAACCTGCTGACCCACCTGGTAGGTTGGAGCCGGCCTCCTGCGGTGATTAGCGACTCTGGAGTTACGTTCTGCCATGCGTTGAAGCGCTGTTCGGACCGTCCTCCATATCCGCCAACAGCGTCTCAGATGGGCCTGGACAGATGGCACGGCGATGTCCCCCTCCTCTTCGGGAAAGAGTAGGAGGTTGTAGCCCAAGGAGGCCTTGAAAGAGGACATGCCGATGGCTGAAGACATCGTGGAGTTATGGGCATATTCGACCCATGGAAGCTGGGCGCTCCATGAGGCTGGATTAGACAAGACCACACACTGCAGCGCAGCCTCCAGCTCCTGGTTAGCTCTCTCACATTGGCCGTTACTCCGAGGGTGGTAGCCAGAGGACAGGCTCACCGTAGCCCCCAGAGCATTACAGAACAACTTCCATACCTGTGACACAAACTGCGGCCCCCGATCAGAGATGATACACACAGGTATGCCACGAAGCCTGACAACGTGCTGCACCAGCAGATCTGCTGTCTCCTTCGCCGTGGGCAGTCCCAGTAGGGGGATGAAGTGGGCAGCCTTGGAGAAGTGATCCACGATAGTGAGGACGACGGTGTGTTGATCAGACGGAAGGAGGCCGGTAATGAAGTCCAAGGCAATGTGTGACCAACGTCTGCCAGGAACAGGAAGGGGATGAAGCAGCCCCGCCGGAGGAGAGGAAGGCTTCTTGCCAGTGGCGCACTGAGGGCAGGCGCAGATGTAATCAGCGACGTCCCTCCGGAGTGATGGCCACCAAAATGGCCTCTGGAGAATCCTGACCATGCGAGAACCCCCCAGATGGCATGCCAGTCTTGAGGAGTGGGCCCAGTGGATCACCTTGTCCCGAACTGTGGATGAACGAACAACTTGCCTGCTGGCCCCCGCCCGGGTCCGGTTCCGCCTCCTGCGCCTTCAGGACCCTCTCTTTGATCTCCCATGAGAGGGCGCCCACGATGCATGAAGACGGGAGGATCGGGAGAACGGGCGCCTCTGCTGTGTCAGGGGAGAACTGCCTGGAGAGCGCATCAGGTTTAGTGTTCTTAGACCCGGGACGGTAGGTGATGGTAAAGTTGAAACGGCTGAAGAACAAGGACCAGCGGGCCTGGCGCTTGGCCGTCCTTTTGTATGCCAGGTTCTTGTGATCTGTCCACACAATGAAGGGTTGAGCAGCCCTCTCCAACCAGTGACTTCACTCCTCCAGCGCGAGCTTAACCGCCAGGAGCTCCCTATCACCAGTGTCTTAATTCCTCTCCGCCAAGGACAGTCGGCGGGAGAAAAACGCAAACGGCCAGACCTCCCCATCCACCGGAGAACGCTGGGACAACACAGCCCCCACCCCAGAGTCCGAGGCATCCTCTTCCACCAGGCACTGTAGTGCGGGATCCACCTGAGTCAAGATGGGGGAGGACGAAAACCGGGTCTTGAGCTCGGCGAACGCGGCTGCAGCCTCCTCCGTCCACCGGAAAGCCGTCTTCAGGGAGGTGAGGCGGGTGAGGGGAAGAGTAGTGACACTGTAGTTATTAAGAAAGCACCGGTAAAAGTTGGTGAAACCCAGGAATTGCGGCAGCTGCTTCCTAGAGGAGGGGGGAGGCCAGTCCACAACGACCTTCACCTTGTCGGGGTCCAGGATGACCTGATTATGGGCGATGGTGAAGCCAAGAAATGAGGTCTTGGAGGCGTGAAACTCACACTTCTCAGCCTTAACGTACAGCTTATTCTCCAGGAGTCACTGCAAGACACGTCTCACGTGAACGCGGTGCTCATTCAGGGATCGGGAGAAGATCAAGATGTTATCGAGGTAGGCGAAGACGAATGATCCCAGGAAGTCACGAAGAACATCATTGATTCAATTGAATTCAATTCAATTCAATTCAATTCAACTTTATTTATATAGCGCCATTTCACAACAACAGTCATCTCATAGCACTATCAACTGTAGGGGGGACCCCCACAGTTGCAGAAAGACCCCAGCAATCAGGCGATCCCCTGTGAGCAAGCACTTGGCGACGGTGGAGAGGAAAAACTCCCTTTTAACAGGAAGAAACCTCCAGCAGAACCAGGCTCAGGGAGGGGCAGTCATCTGCTGCGACTGGCTGGGGGGTGAGGGGATAGAGAAGAAGAAAAGAACAGACATGTAGAGAGCAAACAAACATTTTCAACAGATCAACAAACATTGATCAGTCTCTGGAAGACGGCCGGAGCGTTGGTTAGCTCAAACGGCATCACCAGGTACTCGAAGTGGCCGCTTGGGGTCCGGAAACCAGTCTTCCACTCATCCCCCTCCCTGAGTTGCACCAGATGATATGCGTTCCGGAGATCCAATTTGGTAAAGATCGAGGCCCCCTGGAGGGAATCAAAAGCCGTGTCCATCAGAGGCAGTATGTACTTGTCCTTGATGGTGATCTTGTTGAGGGCCCGGAAGTCTATACATGGCCTTAGGGAGCCATCCTTCTTCCCTACGAAAAAGAACCCGGCCCCTACCGCTGAGGAAGACGGACGGATAATGCCCGAGCTGAGGGACTCCTTAATGTATGCCTCCATTGCTTCCCGCTCCAGCGCTGACAGGCTGTACAGGCGGCTCGAAGGCAGCGGGGCCCCAGCCCGGAGATTGATGGCACAGTCACAGAGCCGGTGGAGGGGGGGGAGACAACGCCTTGGCCTTACTGAAAACTGCCCCCAGATCGTGATACTCGGTGGGCACCCTGGACAGATCGGGAGGAGGAGAGACGGGGGCGACCAACGGCATGGAGGGAGCACATGCTGAGGCAGAATGAGCTCCAGGACACCACGCTTCCTGCGCGCCAGTCAAAGGAGGGATTGTGGAGCCGGAGCCAGGGATAACCCAAGATGACCAGGGAGGAGGCAACCGGCAGGACGAACAGGCTGAGATCCTCCCGATGATTTCCAGAGATGATAACTGAGACAGGGGCCATTTGTTTTGTCACCATCGCTAACGGCGCTCTGGTTAGAGCAATGAGCCATAGGGGAGTCTTCAAAGGACGGCAGGGAAGCCCCAGTCGGGTTGCCAGTTCCCCTGAGATGAAGCTCTGCTCAGCTCCCAAGTCAACCAGGGCGTGTGTGCAATGTTCACTCTTATTGTATATGAATCTGATGGGTATCGTACATATGGAGAGGGGATTTGGCCGAGGTTGGTCCGTGAGTCCCCCTACTGAGACGCACGGACCCCGTCCTTTTGGCCAAAAGGGGCAGGCTTCTAACTCGTGCTCCTCACTACCACAGTACATGCACAAGCCTAGCTCCCTACGACGCTGTCTCTCAGCTTGGGAAAGCTTAGTTTGCCCCATGACCATAGGCTCCTGTGTGTCAGCTGACTCTAGGGAAGGCAAGGCCAGTAACGGAGTCTGGGGGGAGCGCAAGGCCTGGACACCCAAGCGACCGGAAGCTCTCCGCTCAGATGCCCGCTCCCTCAGCCTATTATCTAAATTAATGGCAAGAGAAATAAGCGCCGTTAACTTCTCTGGCTTCTCCAAGCGGGCTAACTCATCCCGCAGGCTAGGGCTCAAGCTCCTGATGAAAATACTACACAATGACACATCCTCCTACCCCACCTCCGCCGCTGCCACCCGGAAATTGACAACATAGTCCACCACGGACCTGCCCCCCGTCGAAGATTTAACAGCCGGATGGTGAGCACATTGTCCCGGTCGGAGTGGTTGAATACCTCGTTGAACTCGCTAACAAGCTGGCTGTAGGTTAAGTTAGCATAGCTTGCCCTAGCCATTACAGCGTATGCCCAAGCTAGCGCTCACCCTTCCAATAGGTTTGTAACATAACCTATCCAGTTATGGTCAGTGGGGAAATCCCCCGGAACCCGCTGGAAGACTATCTCACACTGGAGGGGGAACCCACGAGCCTCCCTTAGTTTTCCGCTAAAGCGGGAGGGTGTGGGAACAGGAGTGAGTCGGGCTGGGGTAGCTTGACTAGCCTGGCTAGCGGAAGAGCTAACGGGAGCTGTAACACTGCTTGATGCCGGTGAAAACGTCTGCTGCCCTGCCAGGCGATCCAACCAGCTGTTAATTTGAGTTAACTGATTCAAGATAACCTGTTGATGGTAAGTAATCTGATCCACTCGATCCCCTAAGGTGTTAAGTTGTTGTGCTAACGTGCTGTTCACTGGGTCATTCTGACGGAGCCATACTAACATAATGGCTGGCCTAGTGAACAGACACGGACTCAGAAATGGATACAATTATCTTTATTGAACCAGTGTTCATGTGTGAGTGCTTGAATGTGTTGTGTATGTGAGTGCGGGCTGGAGACTCTGAGCAGCTGGGAGTGAGCAGAGCGCCGTGCAGCCTGGCAACCCTATGGACGGAGCAAAGGCACACAATTAGATAGGAGCAAGATGGATAATCACACAGGTGTAATTGTGGCTTACTGTTCCAGGCAGATGATCAGTGCCCGTTGGCCAGGAACACAGCGCCCGCTGTCCCAGCGTTGTTGTAGCCATGCAGAGGGCGGAGAAGAGAGAGCGGAGACTGCTGCCGAGAGGGAAGATTCCGCTGCCAGGAGATTCCACCTGTGCACAGGGGAGTAGCGGAGAACAGGTGAGTAAAGGTGAGGCTTACTTGGTTGGGAGAGGACTTCCTCCAAGCGTTGATGCCGAGGTGGCGAGGTGGACGATCGTGGAGAGGTTTGGTTAGGAAGTCGTAGGAAGCACTTCATGAAGTCAGGGAGACAGATGGCTCCGTGCAGGCCTGCAGGCAGAGTGAGGTTATATAGTCCTGGCCTTGTGAGAAGCCGGTGTGCGCGCAGCTGTGGATGATAACGGCCCAGAGCGAGTCATCACACTGACCTGCTTATCAGGACTGTGATATACACTTAGACTCTTTTCTGAGATGTCTTTCTCTCCCCCTTTCTCCTCTTACCCCTCCCTTCTCTGTTACCCATAAATACCAAGACTTGAGAATGAATGCTGCAGAGATTTGATGTGTGCTGAAGGCCATGCTCTGTAATCTCTCCCTCAAAAATGGCCATTTTAATTTGAACTGTAACTTTTCTTTTCATTTCTTTTTATTTATTGTTATAATAAATTTACCTAAATGCAATATACTGTCACGACCTGATCGCTGTCCTCTTCCGCGTTCAGGTTGCCCAGTGTCGCTCCAGCTCCTTCCTACTCCGTGCCGGGTCTTACAAGACTCGTAGTTTGACAGCGCCCAGCTGACCTCCAGCTGTCTAGCTCAGCTGCTCCGGGACAGCTGTCTCCCATCATTGATAATTATCTCCCCCGCTTCTGATTGGGTTCTCTTTCCCACTTAAGCGAGCAGCCGAGAGTTACTCCTCGCTGCGACCTAAAGCTACGGAAGGAAGTTCATCGCGCTTCCACAACTGGAGTTCCCACGTCCAGCTCCAGTCCCTCGCTACCTCTGCGCTACACCCTCTTGTAAGTGCTGCTGCTCGGCGTGTGTTTTTCCCTCGCCGCCTCTCTAGCCCTTCTCTCTGGGTTGTATGTTGTCCTTAGTTTGATGCGTGTTTTTTGCCCCACGTGGCTCTTTACTTTACTGTTTGTTATCTTAGTGTCTGTGATAAAAAAAGTACGCAAACTCACTGGCCGCCCTAGCGTCTCCTTTATGGCTCGTGAGAGCCATTCATGACATATACTGCCTGATTTGTGACTTTGAATAATTTATGCTCAAAATTATTCTAACAGAAACACAGCTTTGTTTTGTTTTATTGAACTGTTCTTTCTTTAGCCGCAGAATAACCCCCTCAGCCGTGTAGGGGGCACTGGCAGTCTACCTGGCCCCCTAGCCTTAGTTGTGTGAATGGATAGGAGTTTATTTATTTTTGTACATATGTTCTTCCCCTTTTAGAGTGTGAGTCGGGAGACAAATTAGGGTGGGTTGTTTGTGTGCCTGACATTTTTTAAAGGGGGTGAGGGTGTTACATATGGAAAAGGCTGGTAGTAGTAAGATGGCGGCTGGGTTGGACGTGGGTTGGACTGGGGTGGCTAACTGCCGGTTTCCAGTAGTGACGCCACTCATGGTATAAAGGAGGTGGGCGGAAGAGGCTCTGCCTCTTTCATCGTGGGAGCCACCTGGCATGCAGGCGAGTGCCATAAGCCTTTATTTTATATAGTTATATCCTGTAATAAAGCCCTGTTCACTGAGTTACTTCTACCTCGTTATTTCTATAATTATGGACACAGCAGCTTAAAATTGAATAAAATTAGCTTGAGTACTAAAAAAAAGCTGAAAGCTGAAAAGACAGCTTTAAAGTTAAAATGGTTTAGTGTCAGCATTAAAGTGAATTGTCTTAAAGTTGAAGAACATCGGCTTGGTGTTATTTATCAGTAACACTGATAAATACATTCATAAAAAGTAAGCTGGTTTAAAGTTGTACAATGTTAGCATAAAAGCTAGCATGGTTTACTAACTTTTAAGGGAGGAAGGCAAAGGAAAAGTTTAAAACGTTGTTTATGCTTCACCTCTGCTCTACACATGGCTGTATATACTGTATTCTTTTTTTCCTATTACTACTGGGCCACACATTAGCTGCAGTTCCACCCCAGCCCAATGGGTAGCGCAAATGCGCCGCCTTGCATAGACCAAAAATATGTCACACCATTCACACAATTAAACTATCTCCTGTACTGACAAAGGTTTTGCTAAATTTTTTGTTACAGATTATTCCATAATGCTTGGTTTTAACTTTTGAAGTCAAGATTCAATATTTCTGTTTTGTGTGCTTCTTTCATCATGCGCCCATCATCGTCACCGCTGTCCAGGAGGAGCTGGAGACAGGCTGTTCATCCTCAGGAGATGCCTGCTCTGCTGCCAACACAGTAAAACAACAATATTTATGTGGCAGGCCTTTATATGGAAAACTTTCAGATGTGCTAGTTAACCAGTTCCAATGGCACCAATGCAACCCCATATCATCAGAAATCCAAGCTTTTGATTTGCTGATAATGAGCCATTTGGTCCCACAGAACAGTTTTCTACTTTTCCTAAGCCTATTTTAAATATTTAACCTGGATTTGTGGATGGAGCCGTGACCTGTGTTGACAGACAGTGATTTCTGGAATTCTTGAGTCTTGCACAGTGCCACTTGTGGGCCCAAAGATGACAAATAATGCAGATTATGTAGAATTTTTTTTTTTTTGCTTTGCTTTGTCCTTTGTGTATTGAGATGTCTCTGGATTCTTTTAAAAAAATTTTAATATCTTTTAAAATCTTTTGATTTTATTTGTAATATAGATGACGAATTATCCAAAGTCTTTGCAGTCTTATTTTGAAATTGCTCCTACAATTTATAGACTCAGTAGCTTTTTGCACATTGATGAACCTTTCCTCATCTTATTTGTGAAAGGCTCTACCTCTCTAAAGTCCCCGTCACACCTTGACGATTTATGCAGCGTATGCCGACATTTTAAAAAAATTGGCAAATATGCTTTAGTATGTCTAATAAGTTAAGGGTAAGTTCTGTATAAGTTAAGAACACACTGAAGCACCCTGGTATATGTTGTAGTATGGCGAGGTTGTCTAAAAATTTTTTTTGACGTATCCAGTGTATGACTCATATGTCCCACATACGTGGACCATAAGTTATATGCGGTTGTGACACGTGTTACTTGTAAGTTACTCATAAGTTGAAATACGTTGAGATAATGTGTACCCAAAACTTATTTCTAACCTATAAGTAATGCGCTTTGAACCTACAGTATGTGTAACTTACTGAACGGGTTTCTAACTTACAGCTACCATATAATGATGTACTGGCAGCATTGGTTCACAGGAGGAAACCGTCAAGACTGTATGGTGAGCGGATGTCCATGTCAAACTGGTCGTGTTCTTCTATTCAGATAAAGTAAAGAGATGTTTCATACCTTGACATGTTTCGACTGTCGTGTAATGTTTGTGCTGTGTCACATCAGCTGTTTTATCCTTTCCGTAGGCGTGACCGACCTGACAGATTTGACAGCTCTGCCAGGTTGGTCACACCCCTCGCCATGCGATGGTCTTTTGAGGAGAGAATCATATCAGTTGAACCGAGATGATAGAGTCTTCATGCTCCCGCACACCTAGGATTCATGGATTGGGAGGTGACTGCAGTTTGGCATGACCACGCTATGCAGAAGTTAGGATAAGCTATGCATAAGTTATGCATAAATTAGACTATCGTTAGGCATAAGTTGTGAACACCGGCAACACACTAACTGTTTGTTTGTATCTAAGTTATCGAAATATTGTATATAAATTAATAATATATTATGTATGTGTCCAACTCGTTATGGATACATAATGTATATGCCCAAAATTGAACATTTTGGATGTATGGCAGGTATATTAGGGAAATTTTGATATGTCGGTAAACGCCGCCTAAATCGTCAAGCTGTGACAGGGTCTTAAGGTACTGTTGTGGAGGAATAAGTTCAGGCGAGATGCGATGAGATGGAAGTTTTATTTCCTCCATCAAAATGAGACACACTTGTAGTGCTGTGCACTACAGTGGTCTACTGTGCTGCTGAGGCATGTCACACAAGCTCTTTTATGCAGCGATACAGGAAGAGAGAATGCATGGCACATTTAGCATAGCAGTCAATACACATGATTAGCATAACATTGGTTGGCTCAAGGACACATGCATACAGTCCCGTCTGACTGCCTCCTGTGGCTCTTTGTCGTCTGTGAATTGTCCTCTGTATGCAAATTGTCTTCCGTTTCCTCCAGCCCTGCTGAGGGTGAATACTATCAGTCTGCATTGTGCTGGGTGACCACATGGCTCCCCCCAGAATGCTCAGAAGGGGCTGTGACCCCCCCCCCCTCGTCGTTTGGGCTCCAGCTGTGGTAGAACTGTCCTGCTGTAGAGGAGTGTCAGAGGGCATGTCAGTCCGTGTGGGGGGGGGGGGGGGTGGAAAAGACAGTGTGTTCTGCTCCAAGTTCCAGCATGTTGAACGGTCGTGGATCGTGGGTGCACGGGGCCGGTGCACTTCGTGTGTAATGGAACAAGACGGCGATCGGCCGGTTTTAGGGAGTGAGGTGCGGGAAGAGCGCTGTGGAGAAGGAGGGGGAGGGGGGTGGGAGTAAGTGAGTGCTGGCCCGGGACGTCAAAGGTGTCTGGGCTGCGCAAAAATTGCGTGTGGATCCGCAATGGTGAGGGACTTTCCCGGTAAACCAGGGGCAATGATCCACAGCGACTGTGAAAAAAAAAAATAAGTCTCTGATTCCTCTCACGGCTCGGTCCAACGAGGATGTGGGGAAGGCAATGGCCAAATTCCCCGAGGATGCTTAGCGGCTGTGAAACAACTGTAGCTGTGTGAGGGACTTGGTGGTGTGGCTTTAGGGGTGGACACAGCCCTAAAGCCCTCGGGGACAGCAATCAGCTAGGCTCCTGTTGTATGCCGTGGCTGAGAAACCCATACAAAGTCCTGTGCGCGGGCTGCACGTTTGCTTCAGGTGCATGAGTAGCCCTGAAGGTTCCGAGGATGGCGATCAGCCGTGTTTCCCGGGCATGTGCAGCTTCGGAGGACGATGTATCAGTCTGTGGAGTCGGTTTGTCCCTGTGCGTGGCGCGTGCTTGGTGCAGTGACCACATAGCTGGCAGTTGCGCTGTCCTCGTAATCCTGCGGTGTGCGTGCGGGGCTTCTGTGAGTGGGAGATCCGCTGTCGCGAGGTGAGTCAGGGTCGGGGAGCTTGGTGGAAATCAATGGCATTCGCTGGTCCTCTGGAGTCCACAGCGCGGTGAGTGGGAGCAGACGGTCATTCTCTCTCATCAGGTCACCAGTGTGGAGGGAAAAGATCAGGCGAGGGGTGCACCATGACACAGTGGGTCACCAGTGTGGAGGAATAAGTTCAGGTGAGATGCAACGAGCTGGAAGGTTGCAGAGTTTTATTTCCTCCATCAAAATGAGACGCACTTGTAGCATTGTGCGCTACAGTGGTCTACTGTGCTGCTGAGGCATCTCACACAAGCTCTTTTATGCAGTGATACAGGAAGAGAGAATGCATGGCACATTTAGCATAACAGTCAATACACATGATTAGCATGACATTGGTTGGCTCGAGGACACATGCATACAGTCCCGTCTGACTGCCTCCTGTGGCTCTTTGTCAATCTGTGATTTGTCCTCTGTATGCAAATTGTCTTCCATTTCCTCCAGCCCTGCTGAACGTGAATACTATCAGTCTGCATTGTGCTGGGTGACCACACTGTCTTTATACCCACTCATCTTAATGGCCTGTTGCACATTAACCTAATTATTTACATCATGTCCCTCCAATTGTTTCTTTTTACTACCAGTTACTTTCCCAGTGTTTTGTTGTACCTGTCCAAACTCTGTCAAAATATGTTGCTTCCATTTAATTCAAGATGAGCTTTCAGTGTTACTGCACTGTATCTTTGTATAGGTTTTATCAAGTCCCAACCTGTCAGTTTTTATTGTGAACGTCAGTAATGTAAATGTTGCACTCTTTGAATGACAGGACTAAGTTTTCTGTTTGGCAACTTTATTACTCCTGGTTCTGCATTTTTTTTTTGTATAATCGTTTGTCTGAACAGCCAGGTCTGAAAGATGGCGACTACACACTTTTTTTCATTCACCACCAGAGAACATACAAAACAGTGGCACTGTGGAGGATGTGAAAATGACGAGGCAGTGTTCTTTCTCAGAGTCAGGTTTATTCACATCTCCATCATTTCCAAGCAGAAAAACGAATGAATGAAACAGTAAACTCTCGTCCTTAAATATCAGGGACTTCACACCTCATAAATCACATGTCACACAGACCACCTTGCATAATAAAGACAGTCACAATGCATTTCACCACCTTGCATAATAAAGACAGTCACAATGCATTTCTCTCCATGATATAACTTCCACTGTCTCCCATGCATCCTTTAATCGACCCCCCACAGTCTCCAGCCTTGCATATCAAGGCTAAGCTTCCTGCCTTTGTTCTGACCTAAAAAATGCGAGTCACAGAACCGGTCCAACAGGTCCATTGAGTGTTCACCACACTAGCCCCCCCCCCCCCCCCCCCCCCAGCATTTTAGAAACACAGAACAACCAGAAGATAACCACATGCATGCCGTGATAGCATCAATACACATCAGTCCACATGCTGGATAGGCTTCAGCCTCCTGCCGAATCTGCTGTAGCTGGGGTTCACCGTCTCTGCGGCGCTGTCACGCTGGGGATTTGCTGTCTGGGGGCGGAAACCCTTTGTCAGTCTCTGCGGGTGTTCTGGGGAAACATTACTTTGGGAAACATTACTGTGTGAAACCCTCCGTGGTGGTCTACCTCGTTGCGGGGCCTCTGCCAACAGCACTTCCTCATCTGCCACCACAAAAGCGGGTTTAAGTCTGTCTATGCCAATTTTCTCTTTCCTACCCCCCAAATCTAGCAAAAACTGCTTGTCCCCTGTTTCTAGCACTCTGAATGGTCCGTCATAAGGCGGTCACAGCGGGGTTCGATGCGCATCGTGTCTAACAAAAACAAACTCTGCGTTCTTCAAAGTTTTAGGCACAAAAACGCGCGGAAAACTGTGGTGCGCGGGGCCGGGCAGCGTGCTTGATCCTATGTTACTCCGCAACAGCTGAGACGGGGGGGGGGGGGCATTTGGTGCGGGGTTATCTGGGAGAAACTCCCCAGGCAGCCGGAGTGGCTGCGCAAACACGTGCTCCGCTGGTGAGGCTTCTAGATCCTCTTTAGGTGCAGAAAGCAACCCCAATAACACCCATGGTAACTTGTCAACCCAATTTGTATCTGTCAGTGACGCTCTGAGAGCCGCTTTCAATGACCTATGAAAACGTTCGCATAACCCGTTAGCCTGCGGATTGTACGCGGTTGTGCGGTGAATTGTGACACACAGGCTGCGGGCCATTGTCGACCAAAGCTCGGAAACAAATTGAGGGCCTCTGTTGGACGTAATGTCCGACAGAATGCCGAAGCGCGCCACCCAAGCTGTTAAAAACGCGCACGCCACTTCCTCGGCTGTGGTTGATGCCAGCGGGACCACTTCAGGCCAGCGCGTGGTGCGGTCCACCAATGTCAGAAGATGTGTGCACCCCTGTGACAGCGGGAGGGGTCCAACGAGGTCCACATGAACGTGATCGAACCTCTTGGCCGGAATGTGAAACTGTTCCAAAGGAGCCCTCGTGTGCCTGTGTACTTTGGCTCGTTGACACACCGTGCAGGCTGCTGCCCACTCTTTGACCTGTTTGCCAAGGCTCGGCCACACAAATTTCTCTCCCACCATTTTGACCGACGCGCGCACTCCAGGGTGCGCCAAAGAATGAACTGATTCAAAAACGCGGCGGCGCCACGCGGCCGGTACTACTGGACGCAGCCGTCCAGTGGAGACATCGCAGATTAGGGGGGGCATACCGTCTTGCAGCACCCTGCTCTCCAGCCTTAACCCTGTTGGTCCAGACTGGAGTGCGCGCACGTCCGCGTCATTAACCTGCTCCGCGGCCATGGCTGCATAATCTAACCCTACGCTGACTGGGGCCGCCACAGCGCGCGAGAGGCAATCTGCCACTACATTGAGTTTGCCCGGCACATGCTGAATATCAGTGGTAAACTCTGATATCGCGGCCAGCTGTCTCTGCTGCCGGCCTGACCAGGGTTCTGAGACCTTGACCATCGCGAATGTTAGCGGTTTGTGATCAACGAACACTTTGAAAGCGTGTCCTTCCAGCCAGAACTGAAAGTGGCGGATGGCCAAATGGAGAGCGAGCAGCTCCCTGTCGAACACGCTGTATTTACGTTCGCTATTGCGCAAGGTCCTGCTGAAAAAGGCAAGGGGCTGCCAAACCCCGGCTACATGTTGCTCCACAACCACCCCTATGGCCACATCTGACGCGTCCGTGGTGAGCGCTATGCGGGCCGTTGGGTCTGGGTGTGCCAACAACACAGCGTTTGCCAAGGCTGCTTTCACCTCCGAGAACGCTTGGTTCCGCTCCAGGGACCACTCGATCTTATCCGCGGGTTTCTTTTTTTTGAGCGCAGCATACAGCGGCTGCATGAGTTGCGCCGCGCGGGGGAGAAAACGGTTATAAAAATTCACCATGTAGAGGAGCTTGAAAGAACGAGGCAATGTGATTCATAAACCAAAGTTTATTATCAGCTCCTCTAACAAGTCTCATCTAGGTGCAGCAGCAGAAGAAGAAAAGAGAGCGAACACCTTCGGCTCTACGAACTTATACTCGCACATAACAAAAGACATGCATATCAAAAGCTGACATCCCTCACTATCTTAATCCCCTCTTTTGTCTTCGTACTCCTCCACCTGGCCCTGGGGGGTCAGGGCAACCCATCCGGTCTCCACCGCAGCGCCTGGGATGCTCTTTGATCTTCACTGGCGGTTGAGACCCTTTGTCCTGTTCTGAGGTGTGAAGTCGCTTTACATATGTAATCACTAAACACTCTCACATGCTTAAACATATGTAGGTTATGGGATCTATGATTAATATAGCCCACACACCATTCCCAAAAACTCCTGCAACGCCCTGACTGTCTGCGGCCGGGGAAAATCTGCCACAGCGCGCATTTTGTCAGGCAGCGGAACTGCTCCTTCGGGGGAGACGCGGTGTCCTAAAAAATCGATCTGCGCCACCCCGAACTGACACTTCGCTGGACTGATTATTAACCCGTGATCTCTCAACCTTTGGAAAACTGTGGCCAGGTGTTTTTCGTGTTCGTCTTCGGATGCGCTGGCTACTAAAATATCGTCCAGGTAGATGAACACGAAAGGGAGATCGCGAAGCACCGCGTCCATCATGCGTTGGAACGTCTGAGCAGCCCCTTTAAGTCCGAATGGCATGCGTAAAAACTCGAATAACCCAAATGGAGTTATTACCGCTGTTTTGGGTATGTCCTCAGCGCACACTGGGACTTGGTGGTAACGGTGGACCAGGTCTATTTTAGAAAAAATGCGCGCCCCTGCCAAATGATCCAAAAAATCTTGGATATGCGGGATTGGGTAGCGGTCGTGCGCTGTAGCGTTGTTTAACCTGCGAAAATCCCCGCAAGGGCGCCATGATCCGTCAGCTTTCGGGACCATATGCAGGGGGGAAGCCCACTGACTGTTTGAACATTGGATAATGCCCAACCTCTCCAGGTTGGCGAACTCCTCGCGCGCTATGGCTAGTTTAACTGTGTCCAAGCGCCGAGCTTTTGGACAAACGGGTGGTCCGGTAGTGGTAATAAAATGCTCCACCCCGTGCTTAGCGACTGTTGCCGAAAATGTGGGAACTGTGATTGCTGGGAACTGAGTGAGCAGTGTGTGGAACTTACCGCCTGATGTTGTGACATTGGCTTGTGCTGTAGGCGGGGCCACTCGCGCTGTACAGGGGATAGAATCAAAAGAAAGTGCATTAACCAGGCGCCTGTTAGTGAGATCAACCAACAACCCATGTGAGCACAAAAAATCAGCCCCCAGCATATTGAAATTTACTGTTGCTACAGCAAAAGTCCACTCATATGCACAGCCGTGTAGAGACAGAAGCAGTCTTCTCACCAAAGGTCTTAACCTCCGAGCCGTTCGCTGCCATCACTCGGGGACCTCCGGAACCAGTCAGTCTGTCCGCGTAGGAAGGAGTGATGAAACTCAACTGGGAGCCTGTGTTGACGAGGAACTGCCTCCCGGAGCGTGCGTCCGACAAGTAGAGCAGCTTGTTCTCTTCCCCGAGGGCCGCGGCTGCTACCGACCCCCGGTCTTGGCGTTTCCTGAACACCCGAACTGGCACGGCGGTACACACTTGCGTGCCCTCTCTGCGAAGCGGCGATGGAGGAAACAAAAGACGTCCGGTCCACGCTCCCTGGCCCTTGCCGCTGCCGTCGTCGGTGAGTCTGGCACCACTGCCTCTGGCCTCCTGTCATCTCCGGTCGTTGCGCCGAGTTCTGCTGCAGCGGCCGTGGCTGCGCGCCGCTTGGTGGCATTGACAATCCGCTGCACCTCTCGGCCCAGCGCGCGGTAGTCCCGTAGGGCCAACAGTGGCGAACTGGCCAGAACCGCTCTCGCTGCTGACGGTAGAGTCCTGAGGAAGAGGTGGGTGAAAATGAAGTGATCATCGTCAGAGTCTTTCAACCTCAAAAACTTCTCCATCAGGCTCGCGGGCATGTTGTTTTCCCCCTCCATCAGCACCAGGAGCCTTTCTGCTCGCTCCTCCGCCGAGGGGGTGAATTGCTGGATGAGTGCAGCCTTCAACGCGCCGTATTTGTCGCTCTCCGGCGGCTGGTCGATCAGGCTCTCCACATGCTGGGCCGTGTTGTTGTCCAGCTTTGCGACTACGTGGTAGAATTTTGTGGCATCTACCGATATCCCCCGGAGGTTGAACTGCACCTCGACCGCGTTGAACCAGGAGTGCGGATTGTTCTGCCAGAAGTCCGGTAGCTGGACTGTAGTGGCATTCGCTTGGCTGGGGGCTCCTGACGCGGCTGACCCGGGGGAATTTCCTTCTTCCATGATACGTCTTAGGGTCACCAGTGTGGAGGATGTGAAAATGACGAAGCAGTGTTCTTTCTCAGAGTCAGGTTTATTCACATCTCCATCATTTCCAAGCAGAAAAAAAGAGTGAATGAAACAGTAAACTCTCGTCCTTAAATATCAGGGACTTCACACCTCATAAATCACATGTCACACAGACCACCTTGCATAATAAAGACAGTCACAATGCATTTCACCACCTTGCATAATAAAGACAGTCTCCATGATACTGGAGTATCTCCATGATACTGGAGATACTCTCCATGATATAACTTCCACTGTCTCCCATGCATCCTTTAATCGACCCCCCACAGTCTCCAGCCTTGCATATCAAGGCTAAGCTTCCTGCCTTTGTTCTGACCTAAAATGCGAGTCACAGAACCGGTCCAACAGGTCCATTGAGTGTTCACCACAGCACAGTGATGACGTGTTGTCGCTTAACTGACCTCACTCTTTCTCTTCCCCAGCATTTAACTAACTCAGAATTATACAAGCAAAATTTGATAGGATTGATACAAGACCAGATTAAAACATATTCCTCAGCATCACAGCATCCTATCCTCACAGCATAGACCTGTCATGGATTTCTAGGGTGCAACACCCTCCCTCACTAAAAAGAAATGTTGCCTAACATTTCCTCTACTTCTACACAGACAGTATTTAACACATCTGTAAAAACATTAGAACTCTTTGGGGATGGTGAACATGTGAGCTGTTATCTTTTTGTCCCTTTTTTAGCATGCATTACAGAATACAAGTGCAAGTAATATTATTTCACTTCAGTGTCTCTGTGTCTTCTTTTTCATCTTCTTGTGGCTGTAATACTAGGCTAAACGTCCATAGTCCATCAGTATTGAAGGGTGAATAGTCCATTGAAGGATTGGTGGGCCCTCCCAATCTTCACAAAGGGACAAGGAAATTACCATGTACACCCAATCTTATGTTTCCTACACATTTTGGTGCCACATATTTGATCTCATTAAGTCTGTATATCACTGTTTTTTGTTTTGTTTTGGGGGTTTTTTCACGCAGCAATCGTGACACTATTGTCTTATTTTTATGTACACAGAAAACCATCTATTTTTGTACTTAATTTTGAACAAATACAGTGCAACCATACCCCTTTAACTAACATTCAATAAATAATAGGTAAAATGTGAAATGAACGACTAAATCAATTAATTTAGTTATGAATAACATAACATTCTCTCATTCATCTATAGAGAAAAGTTACATGAACGATGGTCTCGTAGAGGGATCCTGGCTGATTCTCAGGAGCTGCTTCAAGCTGACACCAGATGTCTTCAGAGGTCTGAGCGTTGGCCCAGCTGATCATAGGTGTAGATATGCTTGGGTGGCCTGGCTCTTACTGGTCTTGCCCTTTGCATCTCCGGGTCACTCTCTTCATTGTCAGATTCAGCACTCCTCTCTTCACTCTCAGGTTCAGCAGCAAGAACATCGATCTGCTCCTCTTCCACCGAGTCTTCCTCAGACATGATTGCATCCTCTTGTCTTTCTTTCTGCCTGTCCATTTTTGGATAACATTCATCTGCTTCTGAGTTTAGGTGATGAGCAGCCTGTCTTGCTGTTGTCTTTACCTGGTAGTCTTCTTCACTGGAATTATCTGAGTCTGCCTGGTAAGGGTTACATTTGACTTCCTGATTATTTCTCACTGTTTGCTCCCCTTTATTTTTTTTTAATACCCAACTGGGAACAGTGACCTCTGGTTTGTCAACCAGATATGGGCATGGCAAGAGTAGGTTTCGGTGTAACACTCGTGATCTTGCATTACGTTGCAGTGGTTCGACCACATACACTGGACTGTTAGGAGCCGTCCTTTCTCTGATGGCATAGACTGTGTCCTCCCAGTAGCTCCGCTTCTTCCTGGGGCCACCTCTTGGTGTTAAATTTCTCACCAACACATGATCGCCTGGTTCAAAGGTGGAACTCCAGGTGTGTTGGTTGTAGTTTCTCTGGCCCCTTTTTGCACTCTTTTTCATGTGTCCCAATGCAATAGCATAGGCTTCTTGCATAGCTTCTCTCCACTTCTTTGCATAACTTGCATATGTCTGGTTCTCCTTTTCTCTTGCTTTTGGGAAGACCAGGTCGACTGGCAAGATTGGTTCATGGCCAAAAAGGAGGAAGAAAGGAGAGAAACCTGTGGCTTCATGTATGGTTGAATTGTAGGCATGAACCACTTTATTTAGGTGCTCCTTCCACCTAGACTTTTGTGTCTCCTCAAGTGTGTGCAACATGCCTAACAGCATCTAACTAACTAACTAACTAACCTGCACTTATATAGCGCTTTTCTAGTCACAAAGACCACTCAAAGCGCTTTCATTAATACTAACCCTCTATTCTAAGGGCCTATAGGAAACAAATATCTAGGGACAATTTAGAACAGCCAATTAACCTAACATGGATGTTTTTGGCATGTGGGAGGAAACCAGAGAAATCCCGGAGTAAACCCACGCAACACGGGGAGAACATGCAAACTCCACACAGATCACTGTTGGTCGGGGGCTGGGATCGAACCCACGATCCCACGATCCCCACAATCCCCCGGCCAAGGGTAAACTATGCTGCCGCAGTGCTAACCACCGCGCCACCGTGCATCCTGTTGAAGCGCTCTGCCGGATTTGCTTGGGAATGATATGGAGAAGTGCGGGAGTGATGAATACCACAATAATTCTGGAGCTTGTGAAAGAGGTAGTTTTCAAACTCTTTGCCTTGATTGTGGTGTATCTTGGATGGAAAACCAAAGCACATGATAAAATCATCAAAGAGTTTTCTGGCTGCAGTCTTCCCAGATTTGTCCTTTGTTGCATAAGCCTGCGCATATTTGGTAAAATTGTCCACAACCACTAATATAAGATAAGATAAGCCTTTATTAGTCCCACAATGGGGAAATTCCAGGATTGCAACAGCACAGGGATAGCAACACTCAGAGCAATAATCAGAAGGCAAGAGAAAAAAAAAAGTAGTGGTAGTAGTGGTAAGTGGTAGTTAGTAGTATGTATTCTTCCCCTCCCTTGCTTCTTTCCAAATGCAGGTAATCAATTGAGATCATCTCGAACAGTGCTGAGGTCTCAATGCTCTGGATAGGCGTCCTGGTTACCCTGTTTGGTTTCTTCCTTTTTAACCCCTTGCACTCTGGTCAATTTCCCTAAAAATGCCAAAAAATAATGTACCCAAAGTAAATCAAAAGCTGTTCTTCAACCCTTTGCAGCATCTTCATGGGGTTGGTCTCATTTAAAAGAAAACACTTTGAATTTTTTGGCAAAACAGTCATAATCTCTCTAAGTGCTCCGGCCACTGAGTAACAGTCATCTAAACATACTGAACTTGAAGAAAATAAATTTCGCCTGGGTGTTTTTTGGGATACAAATGCTTGCAAATAACACACAGCTTCAGATCCGGGCTGGAAAATGCAACAGAAATGTAGAACCAAGTGTTATCCAGCTGAGGTCAAAATTTTGTAACAATACCACAAAAAATGAATATATTACACAGCTTTTTTCTCAGGTTGTTCCCAGGCGTTTTTGAACTGTGCCAAATGGCACAGTTTGGAAAAACGTCTGTAACTTTTGAATGATTCAATATAGAAGCTTGATGTTGGGCTCTAATGAAAGGTGACACTCAGGGCTGTGTGTGTGTGTGTGTGTGGGGGGGTGTTTATTCATTCATGAATGAATGAATGAACAAACAAGCCCCCACACACAAAGAAGCATGCCACGTAAAAAATGTGTGGCTTTTTTTTACAAGAAAAAATAACCTACAGTGCACTAAAAATTATTCTAAAATATCTGTAATGTAGAAGATAACAACTACCCCCCCACCCGCTACAGAGGACAGACATTGCCCGGTGCCCCGCGGTCACGGTGCGCCGCGGTCTACTATGCACAGTTGGACTAAAATATCTGCAATATATCTGCAATCCGCTACAGAAGAGTAGCGGGGGGGGGGGGGGCATTCACAACATGGAGCGGTCCGGGTCCGTCATGTTGCGATAATGCACAGTTGTAATTTACCGATCGGTCAAAAGTCATTTGGATTACAATTTTCAGGGATAAAGAATAATTTAGCTTATAACACTTACCTGTCCACAACAGCAGTCTCGCTGGCGAACTTCTCTTCCTCATTGTCAGACGAACATGAAGCTGGTCCGCTTGTTACGGACTCGTGGTTCTGGTCACGCGACCCGGTCAAACCATAATTCCATTATTGCGGTTTTGCGCTTCCATGATTGCGGTTTTGGCGAACGATTTTTCAAAACAAATAAGAACAGTAATAAGAAAAAAAGACTGGCGAACGCCTGTGTGTCACCCAGCCTTACACAAAACAGCTTTCGAACTTCTGTGCTTCAATTGGCTGGCTGTATTTGCAGCCGTTGGTAGGCGGGTCCTTCTTGCTAGGTTTTCAGTCATTGGTTCTTCAAGGTTTCAGAAACCCAATTCAAGGCTCTTATTAGTCAAATGAGAGGTCAATCACATCTAAACCAATCAAAGCACTCCTTTGGCTTTCTGTTCGCGGCTGTGTCTGTAGTGGAAGAACAGAAATGTAGCTTTTTTTTCAGTGCGCTCTAGGACGCAGTGCCCTCATGCACCCTCGTATGCTCTAGGACGCAGAGACGTGTCCGCCCGCGGTACACCAAAGTGCAACAGGTTAAGCATTGACACACCTGAGTCACATAGTTTTCCACCTCATGCCTCATCTTTGGCCAGAAAAACATTTCCTGGTGAGGGCTACCATTCGATCTCATGTAAATGTTTGTAGATGATAGCTTCAAAGCTTCAGGAATGACCAGCTGCGTTTTGGATACTGTCTCTCTTCTGAGGATTCAGTCCCCATCAACTCACAGGCGGGGCCACTCTCTGATAAGCCGTCTAACGGCTTCACCCTCTGCCAGCTTCTGCTTGTGCTTCAGATGAGTATGTGTTCTTTTCAGGTACAAGACTCTGTTTATAACTTGGTCTGCCTCTTGTGTGGTTCTGATTTCCTCCACTGCCATAGGCTTGATCGGGGAAGAGGTACTACTTTCTTGTGGAAGTGCATCAATATTACAGGTGACTGCAGAGATCCAGTTGACCTCGCCTGTTCTTTCCCCCTTGAACGCTTGCCCAATAGAATCAATGATCTCCTGATGCAACTCTTCTGTGCACTCTTGCATGACTATGTCAATGGGCTTTGCTCTCTGGGAAAGAAAATCTGCATTTCAGTTTACTGATCCAGGCCTATATTTGAGGGTGAACCTATAGTCTGCCAGTTCTGCTACCCAACGATGTCCCGTGGCATTAAGTTTTGCTGTTTTGGTGACATATGTAAGAGGGTTACTGTCACTATATACAGTGAAATGTGGTGCATGGAACAAGTAGTCCCCAAAGCACTCTGTTATAGCCCACTTTAAAGCCAGGAACTCTAATTTGCCAGAGTGCAATTTGTAGTTCCTCTCTACTGCTGTCAGGGTTCTGAATCTGTATCCTATGACTCGAAGAGACCCTTCTTGCCGTTGATATAACACTGCATCTAGCCCTTCTTCTGAGGCATCCACGTGCAGGACAAAGGGTTTCTCCAGGTCTGGGTAGGCCATGATAGGAGGGTTTGTCAGTTGGTCAACTATACTGTTAAGTATTCGTTGGTGGGTCTCAGTCCACTGAACTGAATAGGATGGTGGCAACTGAGTGGGTTGATGACCAGTCTCCTTTTTCTTTTGATTGTTCTTCTGAGCTGACTTTGGTTTGGCTAGCAGCTCGTTCAGGGGCTTGGCCATACAGGAAAAGTCTGGTATGTAGGGTCTGTAGTAACTGAGAAAATCCATCAAATTTCTCACCTCCCGAACAGTGGTTGGCACCTCATGTCTCGGGGCCTGCACTGCCTCGACTTCTTTGGGGTTCATTGTGTATCCTTCCTCAGATATTATGCGACCCACATAACACACCTCCCGTTTGAAGAAGTCACACTTCTTTGGTCTTAACTTCATGCCACACTGTTTTTGTTGCTGTACCACCTGCCTCACATTTTGGATGTGTTGTTCAAAACTGTGACTGAATACCAGTATGTCATCCAAATATGGCACACAGATTTCATCCCTGAGATCCCCCAGACATCTTTCCATGTAGTGCTGAAAAGCAGCCAGGGCATTGGTCAGTCCGAAAGGGATTCTGATGCATTCATAAAGTCCCCAAGGTGTTATAGGTGCTGTACAAGGCCAACGTCTCTCACTCATGAAGCCCTGATGGTAAGCCTTCCCCTGGTCAAGCACAGTGAACCAAGAATTTCCTCCCAGGTTTTCGAGGATTTCTTGAATCCTTGGGATGGGATGACGATCAGGCAGTGTCTTCCCGTTTAATAGTCTATAGTCTACACATAGGCAGAGACCTCCATCTTTTTTCCTGACACATACTACAGGTGAAGAGTGTGATGAGCAGGATTTTTGGATCCAGCCTCTGCTGAGTAGATCTTGTAGTGTGTTTTTACTTCTTGGTAGAGGTGTCGAGGTATTGCATTGTATGTTTTCTGCACAGGGATGCTACCTTTTAGCTGTATGTCCATTCCCAAGTCTTATACACACCCAGTGTCCCAGTCATCCCTTGCAAAGACATCACACTCCTCTCTCAGCATCTGCTGTACTTGTTTCCGCTGCTCGTCGGACAGATGACTCAGGTCCACAGGTGGATCCTATGGTCCACCTTGTCATGTATGGCTGGACCGCTCTATAGGGGGTGTGATATTGCTGGGAGATGACCGAGGTTCCTGGCCTTCCACAGGTTTTGTCTCCAGTAGGTAGATTGCATCGACACTATATAGCCAGCCAAATGTTGTGCGGCCACACAGCATGATATCATTGTCAGTTTGGTTCTCAACGGTCACTGTTATTCTCTTACTACCCTCTTGTGGTAGCTGTATTACCTGCTCTCTGATGGCCAACCCTGTGGGCCATGGTGCTTCCAGATTTGGTTCCAGCACTACCTGTGATCCAGTCAGTATTCTCTTGTTCAGGTGGCCACATTCCACCCCCATGGTTTTCCTTCTTGGTATGGTCACAGGTCGTTTGCCTAGTCTGGCTATGTGGGGTCTGCATTCATTCTTTTGTCTCTTCAGGATGGACAAGACAGCTCTGGCAGTTCTGCACTCCACTTCAAGGGCCGAGGACAATCTCAGCACCATGTGACCAAATGGGAAACAATTTTCAGGTGTGTCATTTGTCAGTGCCTATTCCTCAGTTACATTAAACCGTATGATGGGGCATTCGAGTTTACTGGTGAAAACCAGAATTGGAACAAGGACTGGTTTATCACTCATTCCAGACACAGTATTTTTAGACAGGGTGAATTCAATACCCATCTATCCCTCATATAGAATGTCGGTTCCTTTTGCTGCTAAGAGGTCTAATACACCTTCTTCAAGTAGCTCTCAGAATCAGAATCAGAATCAGAATCAGAATCAGGTTTATTGCCATTGTTCATGTAGTACACAAACTAGGAATTTGTCTCGGTACAATGCTGCAACATTAAACATGATAAGATAAGAGAAATAAACTATACATGTAATAAAGTGTAGGATAAGATTAAGTGATACTGGTCAACAGTTAAAATATATATTCGCCAGCAGCAGATACTGTGGAGAACTATATAGTGCAGTCGGTAATGCAGGAAGAAAACAGTGATGATTGACATGAGTCTGGTTGAGCTGCTGTACATGGTGCACGAGAGTCAATAAGTCACTTAGTGTTCAGCAGTCTAATGGAGGGGAAGAAGCTGTTCATGTGACGGGAGGTTTTAGTCTGGATGGACCGAAGTCTTCTACCAGAGGGGAGGGGGGCAAACAGTACGTGACCAGGGTGTGAGGGATCGGCTATGATCCGGCCAGCACGCCTCCGGGTCCTGGAGATGTACAGATCCTGGAGAGATGGGAGCTTGCAGCCGATCACCTTCTCAGCAGTGCGCACGACGCGCTGCAGCCTTAGTCTGTCCCTGGCAGTGGCTCCTGCGTACCACACGGTTATGGAGGTGGTGAGGATGGACTCGATGATGGCTGTGTAGAACTGCACTAACATCTTGGTGGGTAGCTTGAGCTTCCTCAGCTGCCGCAGGAAGAACATCCTCTGCTGGGCTTTTTTGATGAGTGAGCTGATGGTCAGCTCCCATTTGAGGTCCCTGGTGATGGTAGTGCCTAGGAAGCGGAAGGAATCAGCAGTGGTGATGGGAGAGCCTGAGAGGGTGAGGGGGGGCAGAGGAGTAGTGACTTTCCTGAAGTCTACAATCATCTCCACTGTCTTCAGAGCGTTCAGCTGCAGGTTGTTATTGCTGCACCAGGACGCCAGCTGGGCCACCTCTCTCCTGTAGGCGGACTCGTCGCCATTGGAGATGAGCCCGATGAGGGTGGTGTCGTCCGCAAACTTGATCAACTTGACAGACTGGTGGCTGGAGGTGCAGGAGTTGGTGTAAAGGGAGAAGAGTAGGGGGGAAAGTACACAGCCCTGGGGTGATCCGGTGCTGATGCTAGTATAGTCTGAGACAGTCTTTCCCAGCCGCACATGCTGCCTCCGGTCCGTCAGGAAGTCGATGATCCACCTGCAGAGGGAGTCAGGCACGTTGAGCAGGGACAGCTTGTCCCGGAGCAGAGCGGGGCGGATGGTGTTGAATGCGGAGCTGAAGTCCACAAACAGGATCCTGGCGTAGGTTCCCGGGGAGTCCAGGTGCTGCAGGATGGAGTGGAGGGCCAGGTTGACTGCATCGTCTACAGACCTGTTGGCTCGGTAGGCAAACTGCAGCGGGTCCAGGAGAGGGGTGGTGATGGACTTGAGGTGGGACAGGACCAGGCGCTCAAAGAACTTCATGACTACAGAGGTGAGCGCTACAGGTCTGTAGTCATTAAGTCCAGTGATCCGTGGCTTCTTGGGGACAGGGATGATGGTGGAGGATTTGAGGCAGGACGGCACGTGGCATAACTTAAGGGAGGTGTTAAAAATGTCTGTGAATACAGGAGCCAGCTGTTTCGCACAGAGTCTCAGGGTGGAGGGAGACACGCCGTCTGGGCCGGGGGCCTTGCGCGGGTTCAGTCTGGAGAACTGTTTGAGCACATCCTGCTCACTGATGATAAGGGGAGGGGGGGAGGAGGGGGGGGTGCCTTAAATGAAGTAGCGAATGTGGAGGCTGTGGAGCTGGAGGGAGGGGGGGAGTTGGACACAGATGACGAGGTGTCAAAACGGGCATAGTGTTGGGACAGTCTTTGACAAAGGGCTTTGTCATCCTGACCTTTAGGAGCCTTAGGTCGATAGTTGGTGATTTGCCTCAGTCCTCTCCACACGGAAGCCGAATCATTAGCAGTGAACTGCTGCTGGAGTCTCTCTGAGTATAGAGATTTAGCCCTCTTCAGCTCTCTGTTAAACCGGTATTTAACCTCCCTGTAGCAGTCCCTGTCTCCACTTTTCAGCGCTGCTTCCTTCTCCTTCCTGATCTGTCTGAGCTTAGCTGTGAACCAGGGTTTGTCATTAGAGTAACTCACCCTGGTGCATGATGGAAGAATGTTCTCTTCACAAAAGTGGATATATGAGTTCACAGTGTCCGTGTACTCATCCAGATCATGCGTGGCTCCTTTAAGCATGCCCCAGTCAGATATTTCCATGCACGTTTCCAGCTTCTCCTCAGCATCACTGGTCCGTATCTTCGTAGTGCTCACAACAGGTTTAGTGAGCTTCAATCTCTGTCTGTATGTGGGAATGAGGTGAACCATCACGTGATCAGATAATCCCAGCGCAGCTCGAGGGACAGCGCGATATGCGTCTTTCACTGTGGTGTAACAGTGATCCAGTGTGTTTAATCCTCTGGTGGGGCATTTAATAAACTGTTTGTAGCGGGGGAGATCGTGGCTCAGATTGCACTGATTAAAGTCGCCAGCCACAATAATCAGCGAGTCTGGAAAACTCCGCTCTGTGTGTTGAATGTGATCCGCGAGCACGCGCTGAGCTTCGCGCGTGTCCGCGTCGGGAGGGGCGTACACAGCGATCATTATGAAAGAAGCAAACTCCCGCGGGGAATAGAAGGGCTTGCAATTGATAACAAGAAATTCCAAGGCAGGAGAACAGTGTTTGGAAATTACGGTTACATCAGAGCACCAGCTGCAGTTGATGTAGAAGCAGACACCGCCTCCTGTGGTCTTGCCGGAAAGCTCTGTGTCACGATCAGCACGGAAGAGCTGAAAGCCGTCGAGGCGCAGCGCGCTGTCCGGTATATTTTCCCGGAGCCAGGTCTCAGTAAAGCAGAGGACAGCTGAGGAGGCGAGGTCCTTAAAACGCATCAGCAGTCTCAGTTCATCTACCTTATTAGAGAGAGAGTTGGTATTGGACAGAAATATGCCAGGCAGCGCCGTTCGCGAGCCTCTCCTGCGAAGTCGTACGAGAGCACCCGCTCGTCTTCCTCTCTTCCGCCGTCTCACTTTCCGAGCCAAACAATAAACCAGATCGGCGGCAGGGGCTAGAAAAACTGGGAGGAGGTCCGTGGGGGTGAAAGTCCTGATATTTAGAAGTTCTTCACGGGTATAAGTGCAAGCAGACACACAATTGACAAACAAAAACAAACAAAGAGCGCAGCGAAGCACCATGTCGACCGCTGTGGGCGCCATCTTAGATGTAGAGGTGAGACCAGAGCTCTGCTACTGGTCTCACCTCAGCTTCAGGCAGGTGTCTCTTTTTCCAGTCTGCTTCGACAATTGACACTTGTGAGCCAGTGTGCCATAAAACTGCAGTGTCAACACCACCCAGCGGGGTTCCAATGAGGCATCTCTTCCCCACTAGCTTGGCAGTTTGTTGTTGTTTACCAGTTAGAGATGCTTTTAGGTTAAACTGGTTACATTTGTCTGTCCTCTTCTCAGGACATAGCAGGGTTTCAATCTTATTGGTGGTGGCTGAGATGGTTCTTGTATGACAACCAGCAGCCCAATGCTCTGTGCTGTCACATTTGTAGCAGTGGTTACACTTCCCTTTGGGGTCGGACACCTACCACTGCTGACAATGTCTGATGTTCACCAGTCTGGGCTGTGGCCAATATTTTCTGTTTGGCTGATCATGCACTTTTATGGCTTGGGGCTTCGGAGTCTGGCTTAGGCTTGCAATGTGCGTGGTGAGGTTTTAGATACCCTCACAAATAGCTTTATTGCCTTCCTCGACCTTCTCCATCAATGTGTCTTGCTTGTGTGCTTCACCATGTTTGTTTTTACTGTTTGATTTGTGTCTGGAGCTTTCTTTTTCAGTCTCTTCATTTTCCTCAGTTACAGCTGCCACTTTTATTGTCCTTGTTTTAAGGGTGGTTGACAATTTGTTCTTTCTCTCCATTTCCAGGCTGTATGCTGCTGTCATTTTTTCCAACAGAACTTCGTCCTTTACCTTTGGGTCTTGTAAGTATGGTTTTACATCTGCTTGGATGGAGTCATCATGGATGCCGGTGAGTACTGTTGGAGAAACTGACTTTGTATCAGCTCGAGGCTGTACTTTAGCGCTGACTCCCATCTCTCTGAAGCAAGGATGAGGGTTTTTTTTTGTTACTTATTTGTACCCGTAGGTAGATTTGGTTTGCAGTCTGGTGACAAGCCCCCTGCTGCTGGTCGCTGCGTGCGCGAGCGCCCTAAACCTACATGTTTTTGGTATGCGGGAGGAAACCGGAGAAATCCCGGAGTAAACCCACGCAACACGGGGAGAACATGCAAACTCCACACAGCTCACTGTTGGTCGGGGGCTGGGATCGAACCCACGATCTCATGATCCCCGCGATCCCCCGGCCGAGGGTAAACTGTGCTGCCACAGTGCTAAACCACTGCGCCACCGTGCAGCCCAGTTGCTGCACGGTGCTGAGTTGTTGCCTCAGGTCCATAGCTCGCACCAAAAACTGAATTTGCGTTTCCCGTGGCTCTTGAGCTACATGTATGAGGGAGTGATAGAACTCTGTAGCACCTTTTTCGAGTCCTTAATATCTGTCTGAGAGCCTTTAGTGTCAAATCAACTCTGCTCTCCAGGTAACTCTTCAATTTTGTTCCAGGAACTATGGCCTAAATAACAGCTTCAACAATCTCTCCATCATATCCCTTTTTTAATGCTCTTTGGATTTGCCTTTCCGGACTGGTATAGCCAAGTTTATCTTTTTGATTTAGCTCTCCAATTTGTCCAAGTATTTTTAAGTCTCTTCTTTAAAGTGGGTGCACAAATGCTGGGCTTGGACCAGTGTTTGATCCAGTGTGACTCGGGGCAGTCCTGGTTTCCCTCTCCTCATTTATGAGGTGTGGCAACATTGTCCACCAGGGGGTACTCGTGCACTTCTTTTGACTGAAAGCCCTTGTGATCGTCATTTTTCTCCAGTTCATCAATCTTATCATTTGGTTCATTAACAGCGACAGACCCTCATCTTCCAGTGAAGTGACATCTTCTCCTTCTAGATAGTGTAGGATAAGCCTCCTCAACTTACGAGGTGAGTCTCTGTCACTCTCACGCACAGTGACATTAAGTGCTTCACAAACATTATTTAGCTCCCTTGCTGCTAGTATAAGCAATTTTCCTTCTATCTCCACCATCAAACTCCCTCAAGCTGGTGATATTTGTTGTGCCCCAGTCATGACAGCAAGCTTTTACCTTCACTCCAAGGTAGTCTGTGGGCATTAGCATGCTAGGCTAGTGGCTGTCTTGTCTCTTTTGTAATGTGGTCCAACCACCGGTGCACACCGTTTTTTGTTTTTTTTCACGTACATCCAGCTCTCCATTGACAAACTATACCAACTGGGCGGAAACACCAAGTTTATGTTGCACTCTTTGAACTACAGGACTCAGTCTTCTGTTTGACAACTTTATTTTTTCCGGTTCTGCATTAGGACTCAGTCTTATGTTTGGCAACTTGATTTTTTCTGGTTCTGCTTTTTTTTTGTATATTTGTTTGTCTGAGCAGCCGGGTCTGAAAGATGGCGACTACACTCTTTTTTTCATTCACCACCAGAGAACATAAAAAACAGTAGCACAGTGATGACGTGTTGTCGTTTAACTGACCTCACTCTCTCTCTACCCCAGCAATTAACTCACTCGGAATTATACATGCAAAATGTGATAGGATTGATACAAGACCAGATTAAAACATATTCCTCAGCATCACAGCATCCCATCCTCACAGCATAGACCTGTCATAGATTTCTAGGGCGCAACATAAAACAGTTAAAAATGCTCCCTCTCTTTCCTCATCTCCCTCCCTCAGGCTGTCAAACACCACCCTTTTCTGGTGAAGGTGCTGTCTTCAGGGCTGGGCATTGAGAATGAAGCTCTGCTGGATTTTGAGGTGTGTCTTGCCAATGCTCAGCCCAGGGTGAGTCGGCCAGTAAATCATCAACTTTCTGTCATTCCTGATAAACCAGGTTAACCCCTCAGGGCTGCACAGTGCATGTTGCACATGTGATGTGAAAATTGGTCTGTGCCAAGAAAAAAGTAGCACCAGTGCGATGAGAAACACACCCGTTTCTCTTTACACTGGTAAAACTACAATTGACGAGCTGCAGTCGCAAGTTTCATCAGCATAAATTCACACCTCAACAATGTCCTGCAGATAACAACGCATTTCTCCTGGATATCAAGTTTTATGTGCTCACATCAGTGTTTCCTCTGGCTTAAAGACCTTGGCGCGGTGGCAACATATTTTTCCTGGAGGAAAATGGGGGGCGGGGGCAGAAAACACATGACACTTTAGTAACCGGAATAGGTTAATTTTATACTATTTCTTTCATTTATTTTTTTTTTTAAATTTTGCACAGTAACATTGCAAATGGAACTTACCATTTGAAGTACTGTACAACCGAGGCTTGAATGTTGGAATATTGGGCGTTTGGGGTCCCACCCAGTTTCCTGTGTTTGGACTTTTTAGTGGTGTCATCCTTCTCTCCTTCCTCTACTCCCACCTCTCCTTGACCCTCTGCCTGAACACTTTCCTCTCCTTGGCTCCGCTCTTCTATCTCATCTTTCCCTCCCTGAGCCCTGTCTAATTCAGGTTCTCTCTCTGTCTGTGGTGGTGTGCAAACAGGTTAGGAAATACCAAGTGTCACATTTTGTCCTGCAGAATTTTTTTCTCATGGTTTACATAAATAACAAAAATATGTGTATTTTTTGTATTTTTATTCTAGTGTTTCTTTTTTTTTTCCCATTGAGAAAGAGTAGGGAAGGGAAAAACATTCATAATAGTAATTTACTCATGCATTCTTAAATTACATGATCAGAGATGGGTATAGTAGCCAGAAATCCTACTCATGCAAAAGCAGTGCTTTGAAATTAATAATTAAAAGCAGACAACCAAAAATTTCTAGTTGAGTTAAGGGTACAAAAAGCACCCACTTAAAAACTTGAGTAATGGCTTCAGTCTTGAAGGTTTGAGGTTTTTTTCCAAAATTTATAACAATTTTATCATAGGTTTCTACTTTTCTCTGTAAATTTATCTAAATTTGCAACCGTTCTCATTTGTAACTTTCTCTTGTAAAATTATTACTTTTGTACATTTGGGAATTTATTATAAACTTGTGGATCATTTTAGAGCTAATTTTTGTCTATATTTTATACAATTACCATTTTTTAAGTAAATTTGAAACAGACTGTGGTGAAATTTGGATATATTTTCCTTATACAATTTACACTTTTGACCATAATTTTGCAGAGTCAGAACAAAATTATAATTTAATTTCAAAGAAAACAAATATTAATAAAAATTATGGTTAATGCAATAAATTAACTTAAATGACCAAAGATGCAATTATTTCTGTTATAATATTTCTATATATTTATAGCTTTTTAGAATTCTCCTCACCAGCCAGACAGCAGGAAAAACCTCCCTTACTTTGAAATCCAAATGTTGGCATGTTTAATGTGTCTGAAGGCTGTTGACTGATTAAAGTCACTGACTTGCTGAATTTCAGTCATCTTAACTTGCCGGGTACATAACAATGAACATAAATTAGTTAATATTGTAGTGGCTAATGAAGTAAATCCTCAGTGATTCATCAGTCACTCTTGCCTTTCCCTGCATATGAAGCCTAACCAGACCTGTTCGCTAAACAACTCCTCATTATTGTTCCCGTTACCAGTGGGTTAAAACCACCATAAATGCCTCCACTGCTTACATACCTCTTCTGCTTTTGTTTCCCTTGTTTAAAGTACTTTAATAAGATCATGCTTCTCTCAGACAGTGATGCTAGAGAGACACTCTGCTTGCTACCTGGAACGGTCATGCGGGTGGTGCACTTCCGAACTCCGACCCGCAGATGACTGTCACACACATTGATTGTGTGCATGCTTGAGGACCGTCATTCATTCATTCATTTATTTTTCTTAAATTTATATTTGCTTAGCAAGGCATCATAGTTTCAGGGGTGGCGACCCGCCACATGGAGATATTACCAGTAGAAACCCTGCACATCGTTGATTGCGCTGGGCTCAGCCGGGAAGCTGGTGATACAGGCAGCTATTGAGACACCGGCATTTTTGCAAGGTTTTTAATTTTGTTGCCCCGTGCCAAACTCAGCACAGATCAGTGGTGGAATACACCGATATACAGAGTCCAATGGTTGCAGCTCTTTGTCCTCCGTTACAACGGAGAGGATTACAAAATGCACCCGACACTCTTTTTCATTCTGAGCAACTTTTATGTTTACAAGAACAGACACCGTGTGTTTGTGTCTGCAGGCTACTCTTTTGTGTCTCCTTTAGCACCACACAAATTGGGATATGTTTTATTTCAGAGGGGGCTGTCACGAAAAAAAAGAGCAGATGCAAGTTGAACCAAGATGCACATCTTCTTCGCAGCCACTGGGGGATGGTGCAGGCTCCGGGACTTTTTTTCTTTTTCTTATGGTTTCTCCTGGTCCTACAGTGGTCATTTCGCACAGGTGTCTGGAGTTGGAGTGCGGCAGAGAAAGAGGAAGCTCCATGGGATGTCGTAGGCTACAGGCTAGTCTAGGGGTGTGAAACATACGGCCTGTTAATTTGTATGGTGTGGTGAGTGTGTTTAAGTGGTTAGGACTGATAACTGATGTGGAAATGTTTGTAAATTTAAAATAATTTCTAGAGCTTGAAAAGTTGTTGTAATCCACATCCACCCATCCATCCATCAATCCATCGATCCACTCATTCATCCTTCCAACCACACATTCACCCATCCATCCACCCAACCATCCATCCATCCATCATCCACCCATTCACCAACCCCTCTGCCCCCCCTTACCCTCACAAACTCTCCCATCTCCTCTGCAGATTCCTTCTGCTTCCTGGGCACCACCATCACCCGGGACCTCAAGTGGGAGCCGACCATCAGCTCCCTCATCAAAAAGGCCCAGCAGAGGATGTTCTCCCTGCGGCAGCTGAGGAAGCTCAAGCTACCCACCAAGATGTTGGTGCAGTTCTATACGGCCATCATCGAGTCCATCCTCACCACCTCCATAACCATGTGGTACGCAGGAGCCACTGCCAGGGACAGACTAAGGCTGCAGCGCGTCGTGCGCGCTGCTGAGAAGGTGATCGGCTGCAAGCTCCCATCCCTCCAGGACCTGTACATCTCCAGGACCCGGAGGCGTGCAGGCCGGATCATAGCCGACCCTTCACACCCTGGACACGTACTGTTTGCCCCCCTCCCCTCAGGTAGAAGACTTCGGTCCATTCAGACTAAAACCTCCCGTCACATGAACAGCTTCTTCCCCTCTGCCATCAGACTGCTGGACACTAAGTGACTTATTAGACTCTCGTGCACTATGTACAGCAGCTCAACCAGACTCATGATAATTATCACTGTTTTCTTTTTGCACTACCGACTGCACTATGTGGAACTCCACAATATCTGCTGCTTGCTAATATATTTAAAAATTGCATAGACTAGTATTACTCATTCATATTCTGCATTTTATTGCATGCATAGTTTTTTATTTCTGTCTTTTATTTTTATCATGTTTAATGTTGCAGCATTGCACCGAGACAAATTCCTAGTTTGTGTACTACATGAACAATGGCAATAAATCTGATTCTGATTCTGATTCTGATTCATCCATCCATTCATCCACCCATCCATGCACCAATCCATCACCAAATCCATCCTCCAAACCACCCACCCACAGATCAATCCATCCATTTATCCATCAATCCATACGTCCACTGACCCATCATCCTTCCACCCAAAGATTAATCCATCCATCCATCCATCCATCCATCCGTCCATCAACCCACCCACCCATTCATCCATCGATCCACTCACCAACCCACCCATCAATCCATCCATCAATCCATCCACGCATTTAACCATCATCACCCATCCACGATGACTCCGGCCATGAAGCAAGCCTGATTTCAGCGGTTTCTGCCGGCCCGTAATGGGTGGCAGTCGGGGAGATTGGTGGTGGAGAACCGCAACTTTGGCCCGGCTGGAAACCTGGGGTATGCGGCCAAGCCAGATGTGTGGCTGCATCTCCTTTCTCTGTGGGGACTTATGTAAAACACTGCACACTTGTTGTTCATTAATTTATTCCCCAAACAATAAACACAATAATCCCTAATAAGTCTGTGATTAAAACGAAAATGTGAATGGAATAAAACTCATCAGACAACCCCCACCCCCCGCCCATGCCGCACATCACACTGCCTGTTCACTCATTCATTCCTCAAAGAAAAAATCCTACATTAATGCCTAATCTATAGACTCCAGTTGTAAGTCCACAAAAAATGAGAGTGTAGATGGAATAAAAAACTAATGTGCGATCATCATATAATTAAAATGATGGGTGATGAAACAGTTTGATGACTGTTACAGCTCTTTCTATTAAAATAAGATCCCAGCAGATGCCGATTCATCATAAGCTCCGGAGCTCTGTGATTTCAAATTACACCACTGAAATATCATTACACAATGCGCTTCTGACAATGAACCTCCTTTTTCCAGACAATCAGTGACCCTTCTGTGTGGAGTTTGTATGTTCTCCCTGAATCTGTGTGGGTTTAACCCGGATACTCCAGTTTCCACCCACATGCCAAAACATGCATGTTAGATTAATTGGAAACTCTAAAGTGGCCCTCAGTGTGAATGTGTGTGTGAATGGTGAAGGGATTGGCAATACATTGTGGCTGCCTCATCCATCAATCCATGCATCCATCCATGCATGCATGCAAGCATGCATCCATCCATCCATCCATCCACCCAACAATCCACCCACACATCAATCCACCCATCCATGTTCTACCGCTTTTCTTGTCATGGAAGCAGTAACTCAAGCAGAGAAGCCCAGAATTCCCTCGACCCATCACCCATCCATGATGACTCCGGCCATGAAGCAAGCCTGATTTCAGCGGTTTCTGCCGGCCCGTAATGGGTGGCTGTCAGGGAGATTGGTGGTGGAGAACCGCAACTTTGGCCCGACTGGAAACCTGGGGTATGCGGCCAAGCCAGATGTGTGGATGCATCTCCTTTCTCTGTGGGGACTTATGTAAAACACTGCACACTTGTTGTTCATTAATTTATTCCCCAAACAATAAACACAATAATCCCTAATAAGTTTGTGATTAAAACGAAAATGTGAATGGAATAAAACTCATCAGACAATCCCCACCCCCCGCCCATGCCGCACATCACACTGCCTGTTCACTCATTCATTCCTCAAAGAAAAAATCCTACATTAATGCCTAATCTATAGACTCCAGTTGTAAGTTCACAAAAATGAGAGTGTAGATGGAATAAAAAAACTAATGTGCGATCATCATATAATTAAAATGGTGGGTGATTATAGACTATGATGACTGTTAAAACTCTCTCTATTAAAATAAGATCCCAGCAGATGCCGATTCATCATAAGCTCCGGAGCTCTGTGATTTCAAAATACACCACTGAAATATCATTACACAATGCTCTTCTGACAATGAACCTCCTTTTTCCAGACAATCAGTGACCCTTCTGTGTGGAGTTTGTATGTTCTCCCTGAACATACCAGGGACTGCCCGGCGAGAAAGAAGCACTGTGGCAAGTGTGGACACTTCAATCATTATGCCAGGGTGTGCCAAATGTCCGAACCAGAGAGCCCACGGAGAAAAGCAACTCCACCAGCCCCGACAACTGACCACGGCGGTCAAGGAGGACCAGCTTGACTCAGGTTCAATGCAGGAGGGTCTCAGTGCCGGCGCTCAAGGTACCATTGAAGAGTGTACTGAGTGTGGCAGCGAGGCGCCTGTGGCGGCGAGGTGCCAGCGAGCTAGCCCCACTTTACTCTGGAGGTTTGCCAGAGCGGGCTGGAGGTTCTGGTGCTACGATGGCAAGCACTGCAACAGCTTTACAAGTAGTCGGGGCAAGACCGAGAGGCACAGAGGGACCACGTGCCCATCAGCAACACTGCCGGCCGAGGAGATTCTTTTTATGGTGCTTTTTCACTAGTACCCAGTCGGCCCTACTCGACTCTGCTCGGCTCTACTTGGGTCGCTTCGGTTGTGTTTCCATTGCAGCTGGGTACGCCTGGGGTGGGTGGGAGTTTTTTACAGCAAGGCGGCGCCACACTCCCGTGACGTAAAACATGTAACCCAAGCAAAACATAAAATTGCGGCTGTACAAGGCGACTCCTCGGTCTCTGGCGTTTTGTCACCGTAAATGCCAGAAAGGACCACCAGGCAAGGGTACAGGCAGTGAGACAAAACACTCTGGAAAAGTACTGCAGCATCTGGGAAGCCATAGAGTCGAAGACGTGAGGATACGAACTAGATCACATATGACGGTAAGCTAATGATTGCTAGTGCTAGTTTGCTTTAAGTACGTTGTACTATACTGTAATGTCTGCAAGTTGTCGCTGCTAGGTACTAAAATATGTATGCTGTGTCTGTGTGTGTTTCAGATGGCTCTGTTGTGGGAAAATTACCGCTTCAAACCGTCGGCCTGGCATTCAACACAGCCTCTCACTGATGTCACCCCAGCTTCACAAACGCTCAGTGGTTATAGAGCTTAAGCATGTCTGTAGAAACGTTTAGCTTCCTGTGCAACAAATTGCTCTGATCTGTGTGAAAATCATGGAGAGACTGTTGAGACATCATGTCATGAACCTGCTCCAGCAGCGCTGAGTCTGGTGGTGTCTTGGCAAAAACTGTTCAGCTGACTCAACTTGATCGCCAGGTTGTAGTTATGGGGTTATATTAGCCACTAAATATATATTCAAAAGGTAAACAGTACTGAGGTATAATAAGATATATTTGACAATTATGATGCATTTTAGGCCAAAACTGCACGGTGGCGCAGTGGTTAGCACTGCGGCAGCACAGTTTACCCTTGGCCGGGGGATTGTGGGGATCATGGGATCGTGGGTTCGATCCCAGCCCCCGACCAACAGTGATCTGTGTGGAGTTTGCGTGTTCTCCCCGTGTTTGCGTGGGTTTACTCCGGGATTTCTCCGGTTTCCTCCCACAGGCCAAAAACATGCAGGTTAGGTTAATTGGAGACTCTAAAGTGGCCCTAGGTGTGAATGTGTGTGTGAATGGTTAAAGGGATAGCGCCGTATCGTGTCTGCTTCATCCATCCAGGTGGTGGATGCCCTCAATTTCCCCTCTGAGGATCAATAAAGTATACTAAATCTAAAAAAAAACAAACAAAAAAAACTTGATCTAGGATTAAAAGCAATTAAAATAATGCAGTCACAAGGTTACATGGAGAAATACTTGATTTACTAGATACATGTACTGTGGAAATATATATTCTCTGCCTCAACAATGTACTGTACTGTACATCATGTAGTATTGCACTGGGAATACTGGGAATTGCACTGACAATAAACCTTTGAAATTTTTGCAGCTGTGTCTCTTTTGTTTTATATGTGAAGGTTCCCACCAAGTGACATAAATTAAATACTAAAAGATTGGAAAAGCTGTCTAAGAACAATCCGGCAGTTTGAGAAATCACTTTTGGTTTGGTGTAAGTCTGTCAACAGAATTATGAACCATAAAGACGTTTGTGTTAAAATATTAAATCCCATTAAACCCTAACTCAGGGGTGTCCAGTCATGTGCCATGGAGGGCCAAGACCCTGCAGGTTCTCTCTTCTACCCAGTCTCTTCAGCAGGTGTTTTCACTGATCAGCAATCAGTGGGAAGAAATTCAGTGGAATCTGCTGTTGAAGACACTGTTTGGAGGTAAAGCCTGCAGGGTCTTGGCCCTCCATGGCACATGATTGGACACCCCTGCCCTAACCCATTATGATAAAGTACAGATGCTAATATGGCCCAGAATTCTCCATACACTGGTACTGTCACTAAAGTGTGCAGGGTCTTCTGCGATGGCACATCCACCAATACAGTCTTCAGTAAAGAAAATAATTGTTTTGGTTACTTTTTCTTAAAAATGAGCCATTATTTTCAAAGTCACCGATAAATGGTTTGTACTGGTGACTCTTTTCCCACCGGTGCCTTAACAGACAAAATAGAAAATCATGATGCAGACACATAAGTCACTAAATTGTTTATTACAATCAGCAGCAAATTCCAGATTATTCAGAATGTGCAAAATTCAAACCGTAAAAAAAACAAAAACAAACTTAGAATGGGTCACACACGCCGGCCACGCTGGCTCACAGAGAAGCAGCTGGGATGTGCCGCTCAAGCTGGTCCCGGTTCAGCAGATCTTCAGCCTGCATCTCTGTAAATAGTGACGCAAGGTCCGGTTTGGGGTGAATCGTTTCTCTCTTGCCTAGACAAAAGACAGAAATGGGTGGTGGTTAATTAATGCAAGTTTAAAACATATTTGGGAAATACACTTGTTGCTAAAAGCCAGTGGTGGAATGTGACAATAAAGTGCTTCATTGTTGTATTTAACCACAATTTTCATGTAGCTGTGCTTCAGTAGATTTTACAAGGGTTGGGTTATATTTAAAATCAATTGTTTTTCCTGTGGCCTCAGTAATCAGAATGAATTAACACATTCACTCGAATGGAATATAGTTCTTTAACTGAGGGTGTGCATAGATAGATAGATAGATGAATGAATGAATGAATGAATGAATGAATGAATGAATGAATGAATGAATTTATTTCGGATAGTACATTACAGGTTAAAAGAAACTGTATAATATAACAACAAGGTCAAATTAGACAAAGACTCTTTCTACTATACAATTCCACGTGAGTTATCCGAAATGGGTGATGGCTGAAGCCGCAGCTTATATTGCCCACCCATATTCCATCCAAGAATTCAAAGGAGAAAAAAGAGAAAACAAGACAAGAGCGATTACAATTTAAAACAAGGCTAAGACAAAATATGACTGAGAGAAAAAGAAAACTGAGCTAGTCTAAGTTAAGCGGTTACTATTCAAAAACAAATCTAAGACATAGTGTCACAGAGAAAAAAGAAAAACTAAGCTATAACACAACACAGGCTGGAAATGTCAATCCTTATGTGAGTTTACATGTCGTCTTGTAAATATGTTTGGAGTATTTCTTCCTTTAGTTTTTGTTTAAATTGTCCAAGCTTTGTACATGATTTTAATTCAGGTCCAAAATCGTTCCATAATCTGACACCTTGCACTGAAATACAATGTTGCTTGGTAGTTGTTCTCACTGTAGGCTTTTGAAATATACATGTTCCTCTGAAGTGATATCGTTTCTCCCTTGTTTGGAACAACTTTTGGATATTTGCGGGCAGTGATAGATTCTTCACTTTGAACATTATTATTGCGGTTTTAAAGTCGATCAGATCTTTCAACTTGAGAGTTTTTTGTTTAAGAAAAAGTGGGTTTGTTGGTTCCCTGTAAGCTGCTTTGTTGATTATTCTAATAGCTCTCTTTTGAAGCATAAAGAGTGGATATATGTTTGTTTTATATGTATTTCCCCATACTTCATTACAATATGTCATGTATGGGAGTATTAATGAATGATACAAGGTGTATAGTGTGGGTTGATTCAGCAAATTTTTCACTCTGTGTAATATTGCAATTGATTTGGATACTTTACCTTTTATATAATTAATATGTGGCTTCCAACACAGTTTGTTATCAATTATTACTCCAAGGAATTTAGTTTCGGATACCCTTTCAATCTCTACACCATTTACACTGAGTTTGGGTACTGGGTAGTTGTGATGGTTGTTAAAGACTATAAATTTTGTCTTGCTTAAATTGAGCGTTAATTTGTTCGAATCAAACCACAGTTTCAGCTTTCCTAATTCCTTTCCGAGTGTATCCAGAAGTTGTTCCAAGTTGTTTCCACTGCATAGCAGGTTAGTGTCATCAGCAAACAATATTAAGTCCATTTTTTCTGAAACTTTACATATATCATTTATATACATATTGAATAATAATGGTCCCAAAACTGAACCCTGTGGGACTCCACAGGTGACCTTCAGTAGCTCTGAGTTTTTGTTGTTAACACATACAAACTGATATCTATTCTTTAAGTAACTTCTTAACCAGGACAGTGCTACCCCTCTGATACCACAATTTTGTAGTTTCTTTAATAATAGATTGTGATCTACTGTATCAAATGCTTTTTTAAGATCCAGGTATACTCCAACTGAATACTCTTTATTTTCAATGGCTGTTGATATTTTTTCTGTAAATTCCATTAAGGCATATGCTGTTGTCCTTTTGTGTCTGAACCCATATTGCTGCTCACACAATAAATCATTCTTCAGTATGAAGTTGTCAATTCTCTCATAGAATATTTTTTCAAGTATCTTGGAAAATTGCGGTAATAGTGAAATTGGTCTGTAGTTGGAGAGTTCCCCTCTGTCGCCTGTCTTGTAAATCGGAATTACTTTAGCTATTTTCATTGCATTGGGAAATATACCTGATTGGAGAGACAGGTTACAGATATACGTCAGTGGTTTCACTATGCATTCGATAACAGTTTTGACTAGTAGCATATCAATACCATCGCAGTCAGTAGATGTTTTACTTTTGAACGATTTAACAATTTCAATGACCTCTCTTTCGTCTGTGTTCTTTATGAAGATGGTGTCTTTTACAGCAGTGTTATTGCATATTGAATCACCTGTTGGCACCGTAGTGGGTATTTCTCGGGCCAGTTTAGGTCCAATGTTAACAAAAAAATTATTAAATTCATCTGCAGGTGAAGCTATATTCACATTCGGAGTCGATTTATTATTTTTTGGAGTATTAGTTGGGTAGCTGGTATTTCTGCTTTTATTTCCAAGGATACTGTTGATTATTGTCCATGTATTTTTAATATTGTCTTTGTTTTTTTCCAGTTCTTTACTGTAATAGTCTCTTTTACTACATCTTATTATATATGTTAACTTATTTTTGTATGTTTTATACCGCTGCTCTGCTTCTTTTGTCCTTTTCTTTATGAAAGCTTTATATAATAAATTTTTCTTTTTACACGCCTTTTGTAGTCCTTTGGTTAGCCATGGTTTGTCAGTAAATTTGTGTTTAAGCTTTTTTTTAACTAATGGGCAGTTTTTTTCATAAAGAGTGGTTACAATGTTTGTAAATGCGTCATAGGCTTCATTTACATCTGATACATAGACTTCTGTCCAGTCTTGCTTCAGCAAGTCCTCTTTAAAAGAACTGATTGCGTTTGGTGATTTGTGTCTGAACGATTTTGAGATTTTTTCTGGGTTGGGCCCCGTGTGGCCATGGATAAGTGCAAAGATTGGCAAGTGGTCGCTTATATCATTTATCAATAATCCACTTTCTATTTTCTTGTCGAGAACATTGACAAACAGGTTGTCAATAAGTGTAGCAGAGTGAGCTGTGATTCTACTGGGATGTGTTATTGTGGGATATAGACTCATGCTGTACATAGAGTTCATGAACTCTGTAACTACATTTTGTTGATGTGGATTAAGTAGGTCAATATTGAAATCTCCACAAATTGCTACCATTTTCTTACTAGTAATATTATTGTACAGCTCGACTAATTTATCTCTGAATGTCTCAATGCAAGTTCCCGGCGTTCTGTATATGCAGCTTATGATTAGATTTTTTGTTTTGTCTAGGTCAATCTCAACAGTAACACATTCCAGAAGCCCTGGTAGTGCTGAGGACATTTCATTTACAAGCTTACATCTATATAGGTCATCAATATACAGTGCAACACCACCACCCTTTTTTTGAGATCTGTTAATGTTAAACATCTGATATCCCTCTATTGCCATCAGGGGAGCCTGGTCTTCATTAAGCCAGGTTTCAGAGACTGCTATAGCTGTGAATTTTCTGTTTAGCTGTTTTAAATAGTCCTGAATCTGTGAGAAGTTTTTGTTAAGACTTCTGCTATTGAAGTGTATTATTGACAGTTTACCATCTAATTGCACTTGACTTTTGAATTGCTTTTCAGTGTAATATTCACAGTGGTTATGAATATTATTGAAAAAGTGGTTATCAGGATCAATATCATTCTCCATCTCTTGTGGTTTATGTTCAGCATAGTGGCATATTTTTAGAGTTTGAGTTTCCTCACTCTGTGTTTCATAGTCAGTGTTCATCTGTATTTATCTAAGTCAGTAGCATCTCTGATCATTATACTTTTTGCTTGCTCAGGTGTTCCATTTAGTTTAATCCAAATTCTACAATTTCTTGTCCAGGTTGACTGTATCTTATTATGTTTCTTTAGCATCCGTGCCTGCCGTGCTAATTCAGCGTTTTTTTTTTTGTCAGGTGTTCATTTAGGTAAATTTGAGTTTCCTTTAGTTTTTTGGCCTGCCTCAGTATGTCATTTTTCACCCTCCTGTTCACAAAGCGCATCACAATTAATTTCTTTGTTTTGTTATCTTTCTTCGGTAAAGCATAACAGGCTGAGATCGCATTGGCTTCTACCTTAATGTCTTTATCATTAAGGAACTGAAGCACTTGGTTTTCTAAGGACATTGATTCACTTATGGAAGCATGTTCACCACTCAGTCCTGTAGCGGCATGGGCGTACGACTGATATCTGATGTCTAGTCCACTTATAACTATGTCATCAATGCGAGAACCTTGTTCAAGATCCTCAACGCGTTGCTCCAAAAGACGCCCGTGTTGCTCCAGGTCCATAATTTTTTTGTCTTTTTCTTTTATTATTGAATGTAGGGCTTGTACCTCCTGTATTAGGTCTAATATTTTGTCCTGCTGGCTAGTCACTTTGGCCAGTTCATCTAACACAAAGTTCAGAGTTTTTTTAATTTCTTCCATTTCCTCTTTTTTGGGTGGCATTTTACTGACCTGTGGATAGAAATAAGCAGAGAATCCGGCTAGGCCTCAACTAGCTCGGTCACTACTGGACCCGCCGCTCCTGCGCAGCTTCTCCGCCGAGTGACGCTGCTCAGCTCCGCAGATCACCGCCGTCTATCGCCGGCGCCTGCCTCCGTCTACCTGGCCAGTTGTGTCGTGCACCGCCGGCGCAGCCGGAATCCACCGATCACAGCCACTCGTCGCCGTCTGGCTAGGCGGCTCCTCCGCTGGGCCCCGTCTAGGCCCCGTCACCAACCGCCGTCAGTCTGGTCGTTCCTCGGCTGGGCCTCGCAATGATAGATAGATAGATAGATAGATAGATAGATAGCTACTTTATTTTGAACAAAAAAGTATAACAAAAAAAAAGTATAACAAAAACAAAACAAATGTCAAATGCAATAAAGTAACAGTATACAGTGTTCGAAAGGGAGAAGGAAGAAGTGAACACTTATTAATTCCATCTCCTCTTTTCCATAAATACACCCATGTGAATTATATGCAAATTACCACATTTAAGACCCCAAGTAAACAATTAACTGTATTTTGTACATATCAACATTAACACCCATCCATCCTAGCATACATTGATGTCCATACATCAAAACCAGCCTCAAACAACACAGATATACACAGTACTGTCCCACCCACCATTCCATAGTGTCCCATAGTGTCCCAGAGTGAGCATAGTGAATCGTACATATAAATACTACCCTTCTAACATATATCCTTTCAGCAAATAATGTTTGTACCTCTTTTTGAATTGATTTCTGTTTGTACATAGTTTCAGTTCCGGCTCCAGACTGTTCCACAAATCCACCCCACAGAGAGATATGCACATACTTTTCTTGGTTGTTCGTATCTTGGGTTTTGTAAAGTTTAAGTCTCCTCTCAAATTATGATCATTGTCTCTTTTTTAAATATTTTTTGTATATTAGTTGGGAGTTGATTATTAATTGCCCTGTACATGACTTGTGCTGTCTTAAATTTAACTAAATTGATGAACTTTATGACATATGACTTTAAAAACAACAAATTGGTATGGTCTCTATATCCTACATTATTTATTATCCTTATAGCTCTTTTTTGTAATGTGCATATTGACTGTAGGTTGGTCTTGTATGTGTTTCCCCAGACTTCTACACAGTAGTTAAGATAAGGTAGAAACAGTGAATTATACAGTAAGACCAATGATTTACAGTCCAAGATGTGTCTTGTCTTCCCCAGTATGCCTATACATTTTGCCAACTTGGCCCGGATGTGACTGATGTGAGGTTTCCAGCAGATTTTATTGTCTAGCGTCACCCCCAGAAACTTATTTTCCTGTACTGTTTCTATTCTGGTATCATCTATCGTTACCATTATTTCATGATTTATTTTATAATTTCCAAACAACAATCTTTGGGGGTTTTTTTAGATTTAGAAATAATTTATTTTTGTTGAACCACTGCGTTAACTTTTTTCATTTCAGTTGTTACCACCTCTAAAACCTGCTGCAAATTCTCACCAGTGCAAAGGATATTTGTGTCATCCGCAAACAAAATAAATTTCAGAATTTTTGATACTTGACATATGTCATTTATATACAAAATAAAGAGATTGGGTCCCAAAACTGACCCCTGGGGGACACCACAATTGATGTCCATGAAGGGTGATTTGTGCTCACCAATTTGTACAAATTGTTGTCTGTTACTTAAATAACTTTCCACCCAACTCAGTCCAACCCCTCTTATCCCATACCTTTCCAGTTTCCTTAGTAGTATTCTGTGGTCAATGGTGTCAAAAGCTTACAAAAAATTTATTGAAACCACTTACCACATCCTCCATATTATTTATCAAATTGCCATTTTCAATAAAATATTCTGGATAATTAGCATTCTTAGGTCGATTACTAATAATCCCATTGAGTACTTGCCATATTTCTCTTAAGTTATTTTTATTATCCTCTAATATTCTGTTGTAATATTCTTTCTTACAGGTCCTCATTATATTAGTAAGCTTATTTTTATATCTTTTATGTTTGATCTCAGCCTCCACAGTTCTGCACTTAATGAATTGTTTATATAATGTATTCTTCTTTTTACATGCATTTATTAACCCCTTGGTGACCCAAGGAATATTTTTCTTTTGTTGTCTGTCACTGTATTGTTTTATAGGACAGTTTTTATTGTACAATGATTGAAATATTTGTAAAAATTTATCACATGCTTTATTTATATTATTTTCATCATAAACTATCTTCCAATCTTGTGTTAATAATTCCTTTGTCAGTAAATACATAGATTCCATCCATCCATCCATCTTCTACCGCTTTTCCGGAGGTCCGGGTCGCAGAGGCAGCAGTTCAAGCAGAGAAGCCCAGACTTCCCTCTCCCCAGCCACCTGCTCCAGCTCTTCAGAGGGGATACCAAGGCGTTCCCAGACCAGCTGGGAGACATAGTCTCTCCACCGAGTCCTGGGTCTGCCCCGGGGTCTCCTCCCAGTGGGATGCGCCTGAAACACCTCAAGTGGGAGGCGTCCAGGAGGCATCTTAATCAGATGCCCATACCACCTCAACTGACTCCTTTCAATGTGGAGGAGCAGCGGTTCTACTCTGAGCCTCTCCCGGATGACTGAGCTCCTCACCCTATCTCTGAGGGTGAGTCCAGCAATCCTACGGAGAAAGCTCATTTCAGCCGCTTGTATCCGCAATCTCGTTCTTTCGGTCATTACCCAAAGCTCGTGACCATAGGTGAGAGTAGGAACGTAGATTGACTGGTAAATCGACAGCTTTGCCTTAGAACTAAGCTCCCTCTTCACCACAACAGACCGGTACAACATCCGCATCACTGCAGATGCTGCTCCAATCCGTCTGTCGATCTCTCGGTCCATTTTCCCCTCACTCGTGAACAAGACCCCAAGATACTTAAACTCCTCCACTTGGGGCAGGAGCCTGTCCCCAACCCGGAGAGGACAATCCACCTTTTTCCGGCTGAGGACCATGGACTCGGAATTGGAGGTGCTGATTCTCATCCCAGCCGCTTCACACTCAGCGGCAAACCGTCCCAGCAAGAGCTGTAGGTCATTGCTGGATGAAGCCATCTGCAAACAACAGAGATGAGATCCTGTGGTCACCAAGCATGACACCCTCCATTCCCTGGCTGCGCCTAGAAATCCTGTCCATAAAAATTATGAACAGGATCGGTGACAAAGGGCAGCCCTGGCGGAGTCCAACACTCACTGGGAATGACTCCGACCGAGTGTTGGCAATACGAACCAAACTCTCACAACGGTCGTACAGAGACTGAATAGCTCGTAACAACAAGCCCGATACCCCATACTCCCGAAGCACCCCCCACAAAAATCCACGAGGGACGCGGTCAAATGCCTTCTCCAAGTCCACAAAACACATGTAAACTGGTTGGGCAAACTCCCACGAACCCTCAAGAATTCTCGAGAGGGTAAAGAGCTGGTCCGATGTGCCACGGCCAGGACGAAAACCACATTGCTCCTCCTGAATCCGAGGTTCGACCAACGGCCGGACTCTCCTCTCCAGTACCTTGGCATAGACCTTCCCAGGGAGGCTGAGGAGTGTGATCCCTCTAAAGTTGGAGCACACCCTCCGGTCCCCTTTTTTGAATAGAGGAACCACCACCCCGGTTTGCCATGCCAAAGGCACTTCCCCTGACCTCCACGCAATGTTGCAGAGGCGTGTCAACCATGACAACCCAACAACATCCAGGGCCTTGAGGTACTCAGGGCGAATCTCGTCCACCCCCGGGGCCCGGCCACCAAGGAGATTTTTAACCACCTTGGCGACCTCAGCCCCTGTGATAGGCGAATCATCCCCCTCGTCCCCAAACCCTGCTTCCTCTGTGGAAGGCGTATCAGTGGGATTGAGGAGATCCTCGAAGTATTCCTTCCACCGCCCGACGATATCCCCAGTTGAAGTCAACAGTGTCCCATCCGCACCATACACAGTGTGGACGGGGAGCTGCTTTCCCCTCCTGAGCCGCCAAACAGTTTGCCAGAATCTCTTTGAAGCCGACCGAAAGTCTTGTTCCATGGCCTCACCGAACTCCTCCCATACCCGGGTTATTGCTTCAGCAACCACCCGAGCTGCACTCCGCTTGGCCTGCCGGTACACCTCAGCTGCTTCGGGAGTGCCACAAGCCAACCAAGCTTGATAGGACTCCTTCTTCAGCTTAATGGCCCCCCTCACCACTGGTGTCCACCACTTGGTTCGGGGGTTGTCACCACGAGATGCACCAACCTCCTTGCGGCCGCAGCTCTGGGCCGCCGCTTCAACAACAGAGGTGGAGAACATGGCCCATTCAGACTCCATGTCTCCAGACTCCCTCGGAATGTGGTTGAAGTTCTCCTGGAGGTGGGAGTTGAAGACCTCCCGGACAGGGGCCTCAGCCAGATGCTCCCAGCACACCCTCATTATACGTTTGGGTCTACCAGGTCTGAATGGCTTCCTCCCCTGCCATCGGATCCAACTCACCACCTACATAGATTCTTCGGTTCTTATTCTTTTATGTTTAATATTTTTGGTATACTTTTTCTTCCTATAATCAGAATCAGAATCAGAATCAGAATGAGATTTATTGCCATTGTTCATGTAGTACACAAACTAGGAATTTGTCTCGGTGCAATGCTGCAACATTAAACATGGAGTAGCACTAAAGATAAAAATAAAAAAAACTATGCATGCAATAAGAGGTAGAATATGAATAAGTAATACTAATCTATGCAATGTTTAAATATATTAACAAGCAGCAGATATTGTAGAGTTCCACATAGTGCAGTCGGTAGTGCAAAAAGAAAACAGTGATAATTGTCATGAGTCTGGTTGAGCTGCTGTACGTAGTGCACGAGAGTCTAATAAGTCACTTAGTGTTCAGCAGTCTGATGGCAGAGGGGAAGAAGCTGTTCATGTAGCGGGAGGTTTTAGTCTGAATGGACCAAAGTCTTCTGCCTGAGGGGAGGGGGACAAACAGTGCATGTCCAGGGTGTGAAGGGTCGGCTATGATTTGACCTGCAGGCCTCCGGGTCCTGGATATGTACAGGTCCTGGAGGGATGGGAGCTTGCAGCCGATCACCTTCTCAGCAGCGCACACAACGCGCTGCAGTCTTAGTCTGTCCCTGGCGGTGGCTCCTGCGTACCACACGGTGATGGAGGTGGTGAGGATGGACTCGATGATGGCCGTGTAGAACTGCACCAACATCTTGGTGGGTAGCTTGAGCTTCCTCAGCTGCCGCAGGAAGAACATCCTCTGCTGGGCCTTTTTGATGAGGGAGCTGATGGTCGGCTCCCACTTGAGGTCCCGGGTGATGGTGGTGCCCAGGAAGCGGAAGGAATCCGCAATGGTGATGGGAGAGTCTGTGAGGGTAAGGGGGGGAAGAGGGGCTGTGACTTTTCTGAAGTCCACGATCATCTCCACTGTCTTCAGAGCGTTCAGCTGCAGGTTGTTGTGGCTGCACCAGGATGCCAGCTGGGCCACCTCTCTCCTGTAGACGGACTCGTCGCCGTTGGAGATCAGCCCGATGAGGGTGGTGTCGTCCGCAAACTTGATCAGCTTGACAGACTAGTGGCTGGAGGTGCAGGAGTTGGTGTACAGGGAGAAGAACAGGGGGGAAAGTACACAGCCCTGGGATGATCCGGTGCTGATGCTAACAGAGTCTGAGACAGTCTTTCCCAGCCGCACATGCTGCCTCCGGTCCGTCAGGAAGTCGGTGATCCACTTGCAGAGGGAGTCAAGCACGTTGAGCAGGGACAGCTTGTCCTGGAGCAGAGCGGGGCGGATGGTATTGAATGCAGAGCTGAAGTCCACAAACAGGATCCTGATGTAGGTTCCCGGGGAGTCCAGGTGCTGCAGGATGGAGTGGAGGGCCAGGTTGACTGCGTCGTCCACAGACCTGTTGGCTCTGTAGGCAAACTGCAGCGGGTCCAGGAGGGGAGTGGTGATGGTCTTGAGGTGGGGCAGGACCAGGCGCTCAAAGGACTTCATGACTACAGAGGTGAGCGCTACAGGTCTGTAGTCATTAAGTCCAGTGATCCATGGCTTCTTGGGGACAGGGACGATGGTAGAGGTTTTGAGGCAGGCCTGCACTTGGCATGACTTCAGGGAGGTGTTAAAAATGTCTGTGAAGACAGGAGTCAGCTCCTCCGCACAGTGTCTCAGGGTGGAGGGAGACACGCCGTCCGGACCGGGGGCCTTGCGCGGGTTCAGTCTGGAGAACTGTCTGTGCACGTCCTGCTCACTGATGGCAAGGGCAGGGGGGAGGAGGGGGGCTGCCTTTGATGAAGTGGGGACCATGGAGGCAGTGGCGCTGGGGGGAGGAGGGGAGTTGGACACAGCTGACGAGGTGTCAAAACGGGCATAGTGTTGGGACAGTCTTTGACAAAGGGCTTTGTCATCCTGACCTTTAGAAGCCTGACGTCGATAGTTAGTGATTTGCCTCAGTCCTCTCCACACAGAAGCAGAGTCGTTAGCAGTGAACTGTTGCTGGAGTCTCTCAGAATACACAGATTTAGCTCTCCTCAGCTCTCTGCTAAACCGGTATTTGACCTCCCTGTAGCAGTCCCTGTCTCCACTTTTCAACGCTGCTTCCTTCTCCTTCCTGATCTGTCTGAGCTTAGCTGTGAACCAGGGCTTGTCGTTGGAGTAACTCACCCTGGTGCGTGATGGAAGAATGCTCTCCTCACAAAAGTGGATATATGAGGTCACAGTGTCCGTGTACTCATCCAGATCATGCGTGGCTCCTTTAAACATGTCCCAGTCAGTTATTTCCAAGCATGTGCGCAGCTCCTCCCCAGCTTCACTTGTCCATTTCCTCGTAGTGCTCACAACAGGTTTTGTGAGCTTCACTCTCTGTCTGTATATGGGAATCAGGTGGACCATCACGTGATCAGACAGACCGAGCGCAGCGCGGGGAACAGCGCGATACGCGTCCTTAACTATAGTGTAACAGTGATCCAGCGTGTTCTCTCCTCTGGTGGGGCATTTAATAAACTGTTTGTAACGGGGGAGTTCGTGGCTCAGGTTGCTCTGGTTAAAGTCACCAACCACAATAACCAGAGAGTCCGGGAAAGTCCGCTCCGCTTACTGAATGTGATCCGCGAGTGTGCGCTGAGCCTCGCGCACGTCCGTGTCGGGCGGGACATAAATAGCGGCCAGGATGAATGAAGCGAACTCACGCGGGGAGTAAAATGGCTTGCAGTTGATGAATAAATATTCCAGAGCGGGAGAACAGTGTTGGGAGATCACAGTTACATCGGAGCACCAGCTGCTGTTGATGTAGAAGCAGACTCCTCCGCCTGTGGTCTTGCCAGAGAGCCCCGTGTCTCGGTCAGCACGAAACAGCTGAAATCCCTCGAGGGGGAGCGCTCTGTCCGGTGTCTTTTCCTTGAGCCAGGTCTCAGTGAAGCAGAAGGCACACGAGGTGGACAGGTCCTTAAATCGCATCAGCAGTCTCAGTTCCTCTGCCTTGTTATAAAGAGAGTTGACGTTAGATAGAAAGATCCCAGGCAAGGCCGTGCGTGTGCCTCTCCTGCAAAGCCGCACGAGGGCGCCCGCTCGTCTTCCTCTCTTTCGCCGTCTCATTTTTTGGGCTAAAAAATCACATTGATAGACAACAAAAATCAGCAGGTGGTCACTGATATCATTCAATAAAAGCCCACTCCTGATATTATTTTCCATAATGTTTGTGAATTGTTATCTATTAGTGTGGCACTGTGTGACGTGATTCTGCGAGGTCTGGTAATTGTTGGATGTAAGCCCATACTGTACATCCATCCATCCATCCATCCATCTTCTACCGCTTTTCCGGAGGTCCGGGTCGCGGAGGCAGCAGTTCAAGCAGAGAAGCCCAGACTTCCCTCTCCCCAGCCACCTGCTCCAGCTCTTCAGAGGGGATACCAAGGCGTTCCCAGACCAGCTGGGAGACATAGTCTCTCCACTGAGTCCTGGGTCTGCCCCGGGGTCTCCTCCCAGTGGGACGTGCCTGAAACACCTCAAGTGGGAGGAGTCCAGGAGGCATCCTAATCAGATGCCCATACCACCTCAACTGACTCCTTTCAATGTGGAGGAGCAGCGGTTCTACTCTGAGCCTCTCCCGGATGACTGAGCTCCTCACCCTATCTCTGAGGGTGAGTCCAGCAATCCTACGGAGAAAGCTCATTTCAGCCGCTTGTATCCGCGATCTCGTTCTTTCGGTCATTACCCAAAGCTTGTGACCATAGGTGAGAGTAGGAACGTAGATTGACTGGTAAATCGACAACTTTGCCTTAGAACTAAGCTCCCTCTTCACCACAACAGACCGGTACAATGTCCACATCACTGCAGATGCTGCTCCAATCCGTCTGTCGATCTCTCGGTCCATTTTCCCCTCACTCGTGAACAAGACCCCAAGATACTTAAACTCCTCCACTTGGGGCAGGAGCCTGTCCCCAACCCGGAGAGGACAATCCACCTTTTTCCGGCTGAGGACCATGGACTCGGACTTGGAGGTGCTGATTCTCATCCCAGCTGCTTCACACTCAGCGGCAAACCGTCCCAGCAAGAGCTGTAGGTCATTGCTGGATGAAGCCAACAGGACAACATCATCTGCAAACAACAGAGATGAGATCCTGTGGTCACCAAGTATGACACCCTCCATTCCCTGGCTGCGCCTAGAAATCCTGTCCATAAAAATTATGAACAGGATCCGTGACAAAGGGCAGCCCTGGTGGAGTCCAACTCTCACTGGGAATGACTCCGACCGAGTGTTGGCAATACGAACCAAACTCTCACAACGGTCGTACAGAGACCGAATAGCTCGTAACAACAAGCCCGATACCCTATACTCCCGAAGCACCCCCCACAAAAATCCACGAGGGACGCGGTCAAATGCCTTCTCCAAGTCCACAAAACACATGTAAACTGGTTGGGCAAACTCCCACGAACCCTCAAGAATTCTCGAGAGGGTAAAGAGCTGGTCCGATGTGCCACGGCCAGGACGAAAACCACATTGCTCCTCCTGAATCCGAGGTTCGACCAACGGCCGGACTCTCCTCTCCAGTACCTTGGCATAGACCTTCCCAGGGAGGCTGAGGAGTGTGATCCCTCTAAAGTTGGAGCACACCCTCCGGTCCCCTTTTTTGAAGAGAGGAACCATCACCCCGGTTTGCCATGCCAAAGGCACTGCCCCTGACCTCCACGCAATGTTGCAGAGGCGTGTCAACCATGACAACCCAACAACATCCAGGGCCTTGAGGTACTCAGGGCGAATCTCGTCCACCCCCGGGGCCCGGCCACCAAGGAGATTTTTAACCACCTTGGCGACCTCAGCCCCTGTGATAGGCGAGTCATCCCCCTCGTCCCCAAACCCTGCTTCCTCTGTGGAAGGCGTATCAGTGGGATTGAGGAGATCCTCGAAGTATTCCTTCCACCGCCCGACGATATCCCCAGTTGAAGTCAACAGTGTCCCATCCGCACCATACACAGTGTGGACGGGGAGCTGCTTTCCCCTCCTGAGCCGCCGAACAGTTTGCCAGAATCTCTTTGAAGCCGACTGAAAGTCTTGTTCCATGGCCTCACCGAACTCCTCCCATACCCGGGTTTTTGCTTCAGCAACCACCCGAGCTGCACTCCGCTTGGCCTGCCGGTACACCTCAGCTGCTTCGGGAGTGCCACAAGCCAACCAAGCTTGATAGGACTCCTTCTTCAGCTTAATGGCCCCCCTCACCACTGGTGTCCACCACTTGGTTCGGGGGTTGCCACCACGAGATGCACCGACCACCTTGCGGCCGCAGCTCTGGGCCGCCGCTTCAACAACAGAGGTGGAGAACATGGCCCATTCAGACTCCATGTCTCCAGACTCCCTCGGAATGTGGTTGAAGTTCTTCCGGAGGTGGGAGTTGAAGACCTCCCGGACAGGGGCCTCAGCCAGACGCTCCCAGCACACCCTCACTATACGTTTGGGTCTACCAGGTCTGAATGGCTTCCTCCCCTGCCGTCGGATCCAACTCACCACCAGGTGGTGATCAGTTGACAGCTCTGCACCTCTCTTTACTCGGGTGTCCAAGACATACGGTTGCAGGTCTGATGATATGATAACAAAATCGATCATCGACCTGCGACCTAGGGTGTCCTGGTGCCAGGTGCACATATGGACACCCTTATGCTTGAACATGGTGTTCGTTATGGACAGACTGTGGTTAGCACAGAAGTCCAATAACTGAACACCACTCGGGTTCAGATTGGGCAGGCCGTTCCTCCCAATCACCCCCCTCCAGGTTTCACTGTCGTTGCCCACGTGCGCATTGAAGTCCCCCAGTAGGACAATGGAGTCTCCAGGAGGAGCACCCTCCAGCACCCCAGTCACAGACTCCAAAAAGGGTGGGTACTCTGAAACATCATTTGGTGCATAGGCACAAATGATGGTCAGGACCCGTTTCCCAACCCGAAGGCGCAGGGAAGCAACCCTTTCGTCCACCGGGGAAAACTCCAATATAGAGGCAGCAAGGTGGGGCGATACAAGAATACCCACCCCTGCTCGTCGCCTCTCGCCCGGGGCAACTCCAGAAAAGGCCAAGCTCCAGCCCCTCTCCAGGAGACTGGTTCCGGAACCGGAGCTGTGTGTTGAGGTGAGGCCGACTATATCTAGCCGGTATCGCTCAACCTCGTACACCAGCTCAGGCTCCTTCCCCACCTGAGAGGTGACATTCCACGTACCAAAAGCCAGTTTAGAAAGCTTGGGATCAGTCCGCCAAGGTCTCCGCCTTTGACCGCCACCTAATCCACATAGCACCGGACCCCCATGATCCCTCCTGCAGGTGGTGAACCCACTGGAGGGCGGACCCATATAACTCCTTCAGGCTGAGCCCGGCCGGGTCCCATGGGTGGAAACCCGGCCACCAGACGCTAGCCTTCGAGCCCCTCCCCCAGGCCTGGCTCCAGGGTGGGGCCCTGGTAACCCCATACCGGGCGGGGTACACTGAATCCTTGATATACAATTTATCATGAGAGTCTGTTGGATCGTTCTTAGTCTGGCCCTTCACCCAGGACCAGTTTGTCTTGGGAGACCCTATCAGAGGCAAATTGCCCCCGGGCAACATAGCTCCTGGGATCACTGGGGCACGCAAACCCCCCCACCACGATAAGGTGACGATCCATGAGGAGGATGGAAATTCTTCTGTCAAACTATGTTGTTTTGAATTCATCAGATCTATATTGAAATCCCCACAGATGAACATAACTTTATGAGTTAGTTTTGCATACATTTTTTCCATCCAGTCCTTAAATAAGTCAATGTCTGATCCAGGTGTTCTATGTACACAGTTCACTACTATATTCTTCACATTGTCCAGACAGATTTCTATTGTAATACATTCAAATAAATCATCCACAGTTACTGACAGATTTTCAACAACCTTGTATTTCAAGCTCTTGTCAACATAAATTGCAACTCCTCCTCCTTTTTTCACTTTTCTATTTATATAATTTAATTCATAGCCATCCATGGTAAAATCCACTCCTTTCTCTTCACTGAGCCACGTCTCTGATATTGCCACAATATTGAATGGCTCTTTAAACTGATGTAAATAATCTTTAATGTTATTAAAGTTGGCATAGAGACTTCTGCTGTTGAAGTGGATCATAGAAATATTGAAATCAGATGTGACCATTGTGTTAAACTGTTCATCTGTGTAGTAACTACAGTCATTATTGATGGAGGTAAATAAATTATTATCAGGGTCTATGTTATATTCTACGTCCTGTGGGTTGTGATCTGTATATTCAAAAACTTTCAGTTCCTGTTGTTCCTGTTTGTTGATCTTTTGTTTCATGTTGTTAAATGTCTTGTAGCAGATGAGTATATCCCTTCAGTGTCCTACAATTGTCTCTTGTTGCTGTCGACTCCAGTTCATAATATTCATTGATATTTGTCCAGTTCCATAATATTACGGATGTTAATGACCTTGGCTTCTACAGGTGATCCGTATAATTTGATGTATATTTTACAGTTTCATGTCCAGGTGTTTTGAATCTTTTTCTGCTTTCTCAGGTATCTTGCTTGTCTGGCTATTTCTGCGTTTTCTTTTGTGAGGTGCTCATTTATGTAAATGTTCGTTCCTTTCAGTTTCCTACCTTGTTTTAACAGCGCAGTCTTGTGTTTTTTGTTGACAAACCTCATGATTACAGCCGGTTTGTCGCCGTTCTTCCTGGGCAGAGGGTGGCAGGTCTCTATGGTGTTACTGTCCAGCTGGATTCCTTTGGACTGCATGAAGGCCGCCACTTGTTGTTCCGTGGATTCGTCTTCCAGCTCGTCGAGCCTCCCTCCGCTGTCCGCGGCCACCGCTAGTACGTACGATCGTGGTTTAATGTGGAGCCCCGTGATGATCACGTCGTTCACCCGAGTGTTCTGCTCCAGTTCCGACACTCTGCTCTCCAGATACGCCAGCCTCTTCTCCTTCTCGGCGTTCTGGATCCACAGCGCTTTCACCTCCTCGACCAGGTCCAGGATGTTTTTTTGCTGCAGCTTAACAGCAGAAATCTCTTCAGCCAAGAAGTCCAGTGCTTTTTTGATGTTGTCCACCTCCTAAGTCTGCTGAGCTTTCTTGGGACCCATGATCCCGGCCGATGTACATTGATTGTGATCGTAAGAAAAAAAAAAAAACACGTGGGAGAAATCCCTTTGTTCTCCCGGAGTGTGAGGGGACTGATTGCTTCACCAGCCACTACAATATTAAGTTATGAGACTGGCAATTTCTCTTTTTTTCGCACGAGCAGGTTCACTCTCCAGCGGTAGTTACAAAGCAACAGCTCAAAACGCTAGCTCTAAACTGAGTTTTAAAGCAAGAACGAACCAGGAGCCTTTACCTGTGCATCCTCACCTTACATGCCACAACCGGAAGTTGTGGCATGTAAGGTGACTCCATACTTGCATCACCAATTATGGAGTCGCTTAGTCAAAATATGGAATTTTTATCGATAAAAGTTTAGCCACTGCTATGTCACCGCTGTGTCTCTTCTTGTCCTGGCTTCAAGTGTGGGCAGTGTTTTGCACTTGTATTGCTAAAATATAAAAGGATGCACTACAGTGGGTCTCAAATATTTGTAATGTGTCCTGCTATTATAATACTGCATTAGTTTATTGGTGATAGACTAAACTACACATATAAACTATATATTGATGACTGAACAACTCCCATTCCCCAAAGTGCAACATACAGTTATGAACATAACTCACAAAGGATCACACAAGTGATCTGACAAAAAAATAAATACATTAACAAGCGGTTTTATTTTACAGTTGATGTGCCATTTATTTTCAGTTATTCTGTGATTAATATTCACACAATCAAATAAATCTCAGTTCAGTCCTTTTATATTAAGTGGAAATTGTGCTACTTTGGTTTTGGCACTTTACCTATAAGAGCAAAGGATTTCAGTATTTTCCACAGTGGCAAGGTCCGTTGTGGGGTGGCTGCTTTTCCTTTCCTCTTGCCTAGACCAAAGACAGAAATGGATGGTGGTTAGTTAAAGCAAGTTCAACACATATACAGGCACATCTCAAAAATTAGAATATCATGAAAATTCAATATTTTTTGTCACTCATTTAAGAAAGTAAAACCCATATATAGATTCATTACATGGACAGTTGTCATGTTCAGGGTCGTCACCCTGAGCATGATTGGCGGCTGTAGGTCTAATTGTTACTTATTAATTCCAGCTGACGGATTGAGCTTGCTCTTCACCAGTCCCACAGCCATGCATCCCCCTCACCAGGCATCCACCAGCATTATGGATCATCACATACACACTCACACAGTCATGCATGCATGCACACATCCACACACATTCATTGTCACTCGTATACTTACACGCACGCACACACACACACACAAGTTCAATCAGTCATGCACCTGTTGCCACACGGCTGGTCTGCTTGCTGTCATTAGGGCTTTTGTATAAATAGCAGGCTGGCATGTCCAGCTGGGGTGGCAGCTTTGCCTTGTCAGCGTTGGATATCTGGACTCGTTTTGGTTGCTTTACCATTGGACTAGAAGTGTGTTGTCCCCTCAGAGCCTTGCCACTCCGATGCCTTTGTAAGTCTTTCTTTTGTGCCTTTCCCTCTGCTCCTGCCCTATTGGAGCGCGTGAGGCATTCCTCTAACCGACCAAGTTTGTAGACGGGTGTTTTTCCCTTTTGCTGTGACTGTATTTTGGACTTTCTCCATATTCCACCCATTGTAAATAAACTTGCTACTTACTCTGCATTTCGGGCTTGCTGCCATTTCATATGTTCGCTGCACAGTTTGCGCAGTGAACATGACAGAAAGCTGCCACCCACAGGGCCCGAGCAAGTAAGTAACATGTTACTCGTTTTTTTTTTTTTTGTATTTTTCACTAACCTGCTCTGAGCGTCATGTCCTGGTCGAACCATTCCCACGCTGGGTCTGGTGGATGGGGCGCAGGACAACCCAGCACGGAGGAGCAGCGGGCGGTCTGGCGAATCTGGGAGCTCCTGGAGGAAGCGCATGATTCCTTCGGACCCGGAGATCGCTTAGCCTGCCTCGACGGAGTCACCCGGATCCTGAGGGCTCATTGAGATCTCTGGAAATACCCCGAGTTCTCCGTGCTGCTGTCCGGAGTCTTTGCACTCGAGAAGGCTTTTCCCGACCTGAAGAGAAGGGCTTTTCGGACGAAGCCCAAACAAAGACACCCTTCTCCGTTGGCAGCCATCTTCTTCTCTCCTCCATTCACTGTTCCAAGATGGTGTCCACCAGGTCGGCAGTGTCAACGTCACCTAGAATCCTGGAAGGACGATTTCACCCCACAATCTGCTCCCGCTTCGACACCGAGCCAAGTTACCTCCGCAGCGAATCATCTCCAGTTCCGAGCAGTTCCGTCTGCAGGATCTCCTCCCGCATGCGCAGCGAGGTTATCTTCCTCAGCTCGTTTGCCGGTGGCAGTGGGGTGCTCGCCTTCTTCACCGAGGTCTCCTGTCCCTGAGGCAAGAGGGGCGGCTCCTAAATCATCTACTGAGGAGCCAATCACCGCCTTTCCCAGATGGACAGGTGGAGACGCCCAAACAGCAGCAGCTGCAATTGACACCATTAATCAAGGGAGCAGACAAGTTTCTTTTCATTTGATTCACATAAATAATGAAATGTCTTACCTGATTCCCGGTAGGGAGGCTCAGGGAAAGCAGTCTCCTGAGCTCTCCGTGCCTGCTGCTGTTAAAAACTGTTCACCAGCCCTCTCTCCTCTTCCCTTCGTGGGCCTGCCGGAACCAGAGCTGAGCCACCGGGATCAGGAGGAGCCAGAGGTCCGGGAGGGGGATCCTTTCGCAACCACGGTGAACCAGGTCCCAGCTTCCACACCGGAGGAGTCACCAGCGTGGATCATGGCAGCTGGGGGGAATAAGACTGCTGAGACCATCACGCCTGCTGTGGAGGCTGCCACAGCAGAGTCAGTACCCGAACGGAACCTCGTTGAACCTGAACCTGAGGAGACATCGCCCAGCTCGTCGAAGTCCTGGACAGCGGTAGAACTTGCGCTAAGGCAAGTGCTCTCTTTTGTCTTTCTTCTTTCCATTATTGAGCATTTTTGCCTAGCTTTAGGTGAGGAGAGCCAGTTGCAGCCAAACGCTGCACCTGAGCTCACCTCGCCGGGCTCTGTCACTGCCGGCGACTCTGACCCTTCCCCTTTTCTTTCTGAGTCCATTTTTAGAGTCGTTGGAGAGGGTCTGCCATTGCTGGACTAGACTGTGGATCCAGGATAGTTTGGGAATGCCGGAGCCTTCCTTTCCTTTTTGGAGGCCCTGTGGGTGTTCCTTCTCCTTCTGCTGGGCACCATCGGGGTATTTCTCCTTCCGCCACCAGCAACCGCAGGGGTTCCTCATCCTCTGTGCAACCACCCACCTCTCAGTCTTCCAGTGGTTAGGCCACCACCTCATTTGCCCTTCCGGTCCTGGTGACCTAATCATGTGGGCAGGCCGCCCGAAAGACAGGGCTCCCTTGCCGGGTGGGCCGTATGCCCTGGCAGGCCAATGGATACTGCATTGCAGGCTGCCCGCTGGCCCTGGGATCTTGGTCGGCCCCCTGAACCTTCAGCAACCTGCTGGGCCTTGGACTCTGGTCGGCCCCCTGAACTGTGGGACTCTTGGGGATGGGGTGGGTTAGTTTAGTTTTGGGGTTGGGGAGTGTTGTGTTATTTTGTGGTGATTTTCCTTCATGATTTATCCCTCTTAACCTGTTTTCCCCCACCTCCCACCCTGGGTTGTTTGTATGGGCTTTTTGAGTGTGTGTGTGTGTGTGTGTGGGGGGGGGGGGGTTGTGTTTTTTTGGGGTTTTTTTTTGATGGTACGTTGGGTGTCTGGTCTCCACCCCTTGAGAAGGGGGCACTGTCATGTTCAGGGTCATCACCCTGAGCATGATGGGTGGCTGTGGGTCTAATTATTACTTATTAATTCCAGCTGATGGCTTGAGCTTGCTGTTCGCCAGTCCCACAGCCATGCATCCCCCTCACCAGGCATCCACCAGCATTATGGATCATCACATACACACTCACACAGTCATGCATGCAAGCACACATCCACACACATTCATTCTCACTCGTATACTTACACATATGTGCACACACATGAGTTCAATCAGTCACGCATCTGTTGCCACACGGCTGGTCTGCTTGCTGTCATTAGGGCTTTTGTATAAATAGCAGGCTGGCATGACCAGCCGGGGTGGCAGCTTTGCATTGTCAACATTGGATATCTGGACTCTCTTTGGTTGGTTTACCCTTGGACTAGAAGTGTGTTGTCCCCTCAGAGCCTTGCCGCTCCAACGCCTTTGTAAGTCTTTCTTTTGTGCCTTTCTCTCCACTCCTGCCCTACTGGAGTGAGTGAGGCATTCCTCTAACTAACCAAGTTTGTAGCTGGGTGTTTTTCCCTTTTGCTGTGACTGTATTTTGGACTTTCTCCATTTTCCACCCATTGCAAATAAACACGTTACTTACTCTGCATTTCGGGCTCGCTGTCATTTCATATTTTCGCTGCACAGTTTGCGCAGTGAACATGACAGACAGTGATATATTGCAAGTGTTTATTTTAATTTTGAAGATTATGGCTACAGCCCATGTTAACCAACATTTCAACGGCCAACATTTCTATTTAAAAACTATTTTTTAAAATTAATTTTATGTAATATTCTAATTTTTTGAGAAACTGAATTTGGGGTTTTCAGGGGCTGTAAGCCATAATGATCAAAATTAAAATAAATAAATGCTTGAAGTATATTACTATCTGTGTAATGAATCTATATACACTACCGTTCAAAAGTTTGGGGTCACTTAGAAATTTCCTTATTTTTGAAAGAAAAGCACTTTTTTCAATGAAGATAACTTTAAACTAATCAGAAATACACTCTATACATTGCTAATGTGGTAAATGACTATTCTAGCTGCAAATGTCTGGTTTTTGGTGCAATATCTACATAGGTGTATAGAGGCCCATTTCCAGCAACTATCACTCCAGTGTTCTAATGGTACAATGTGTTTGCTCATTGCGTCAGAAGGCTAATGGATGATTAGAAAACCCTTGTGCAATCATGTTAGGTCTGCAATGCTGTAATTGCTGCAAATAGAGGATTCTTTGACGAAAGCAAAGTTTGAAGGAAAAAAAATTATTATTTCAAATACAAATCATTATTTCTAACCTTGTCAATGTCTTGACTATATTTTCTATTCATTTTACAACTCATGGTGGTAAATAAGTGTGACTTTTCATGGAAAACACAAAATAATTGTCTGGGTGACCCCAAACTTTTGAACGGTAGTGCATATAGATTTCACTTTCTGAAATGAGTGACAAAAAATATTGAACTTTTTCATGATATTCTAATTTTTGGAGATGTACCTGTATTAGGGAAATACACTTGTGAAAGTCAGTGGTGGGATTTGACAAAAATGCTTCGTTTCCCTGACCAGTGAGCACCCCGGGATCCACTCTGTACATAAACAAGTACATTTTCAAGGGATTTATGGTGGAACAGAAACAGCACGAAAACACTGTTCCAACACTTTTTCGGAAAATCCACAGAATAGGTGTGTGGGTCTATTCTGACACTTTAGAAAATTATATGAATCACTTTATAAATCACTGGTTTGACAATGCACTTGAATATGTTGAGATTTTGTATCCTGGGGTTCTCTTGACCTGTATCCGCAATATAAACACAACATGCTAAGGCGGCTAACCCCTGGCATGTGGAAACAGATTCTAGAAAGAAATTACACACAACTGAATGCACAGTACCAAAGTGCAACACGTACACAAACCAGGACTTTAACCAGGATTAGCATATTTCACGTTTTGCTTTCACAAGTGTTAGAAAAATACCCGATTCTTTGATTGAAAAATCCAAGAACAACCAGAGATTTCTTCAATTTAAAGGATGGTACATTTATTTAGAAGTCACATGTAAAGCAAGCAGTGCTGGATCAGTTTGATGCTGTCCCCTCGAGAACGTCGTCAGACTGATCCCAACTTCCGGGCATGGGTTACAATTCTCTTCTCGGGTGGGGGCAACTCAGTACAATAGGATGGGCTTATACGCGACTATCTGATTGGCTAGTTTAACTCTGACGTGGACAGGCCATCCTCTGTTCACGTTACCGATCTCCTAAAATGTACTATCAAAAGTGTGTGTGAGAATGCTGTTTTGGGTGTGTAACTAATGTGAAAGACCTGACTTAAAAGAGCTCTATACCTTTGTCTCATTCCTGTTTTATCAATATACCATAACATAATTGTTCATAAGCATGCAAACAGAAGTGGTATGGAGTATGTGTAGAGCATAATGGGAGATTACCTACAGAATTATTATTCTGGCACTAACTAAACATTAACCCTTTCACAAGCGAATACTTCGGACAAAGCAAGCACGAATCAGCAGAGTTGGCTACTAGCTAGCTAGCTACTAGCTAACACTCATTAGCCAGCACAGGACGACGTTGTATTGCTCAAAAAAGTGAGCTTACCACCAACAGGATAAATAAGCGAAAAGATGCACAATATCACAAATCACTCAACATCGATGGTTCTCTCACTTTCATCTTCAGCTTGTAAGTAGTCCGTTTCTATGCTGGGCTGCCATCTGTTTCGGTGCGGAGTACCTCCATATCCCTCTGGATACTGATATCTGTCACCAAGCACAGAAAACTCTGCACCTCTTCGTTGGACCACGCTGTAGATTTCCGCGAAACCTACGACGCCATCTCTATTAATACCGTGTTTACTCGGTGACTGAGTTTACTCCATGAACTTTTGCAAATGGCGGTTTGGTGATTCTTCAGAAGATGGACGCTTTCATGACGTTACGCCCTGACCAATCAGTGGCATGCAGTCTGTTGACGTCACATTTTTGGCTCGACTTAGCGCGGCTGTACCCTGGCCTTGAGTTGGTACTAAAAAGGTACCTGGTCCCTGGTACCAGGTACTAATGGAAAAGGCTACAAACCGAGCCGAGTAGAGCCGAGTAGGGCCGAGAGGGTACTAGTGGAAAAGGACCATAGTTACGGACCTTGTCCGGGCTCTTGGGGAGGGACGTCCATGGTGGATGTGGGCCAAACAACAGCCAGAGGGACACCAGGAACGACTGCACATCGTAGCTAAGTGGGGCGTGGCCTACTTCCAGCTGTCAGACAGCGTGTGGAGGCACGCCAATGAGCTGCGGTGTGCCAAGGAGGAGGCTTCAGAGGGCAGGTCCGGACGAGAGAAGCGGCCAATGGCAAGGAGAAGACGTACTTTCATCTATGAGATCAGCTGTGGCCCCGGGAACATGCCGCCTCCCCGGACGGGTCTACTGAGGGGCTGCCCTGGGCCCCAACAAGCCAATTCTACCCCTTTTTCGACAGGAGGACAGTAGTGTGAGTTAAAAAAAAAGAGTTCTAATGTAATGTTGATATGTTTGCATGTGTTTAAAACAAAACAGAACAAAAACACTAAACTGTTATTGTTCTGGGTATGTTTAATTTTAGGAGCACAGCAATGTTCTCGTTATAGATGGACTTTTGTACTATTTTACAGGTGGCAGAATGACCCACCTTGCTGTGTGGGGTGGGACGGTAGTAAACCTGCCCTTCCTAGCTTAGGTTTGTTGTGTGAATGTGTTAGGCTATTTAGTGTTTTAAGTTCTAGCTTTAGTGCGTGATTCGGGTCCTAAATTGGGGAGGGTCTCAATTGTACGTGTGGTTTTAGACTTTCTACAGGGGTGGAAATGTGATGTGGTGTTTTATTATGAAGTGTGGTGTAGTGGCGGTCACTTCCTCTTCTGCCACTGCACCGCCTTATAAAAACCAGTGGGCATCTTTATCTGGCCTCTTTGCTGATGCCCCTGCCTGGCAGTTGTATTGTGCAAGCTCCTGTTAATAAAGTTGAGTTCTTCCATACACCTGGCCTTGTCATTCAAAGATAATTCCATACATAAGCCACACCTCAGCTGGTCTCTCAGTACCTAACCCCCACCCCCCCTCCCCCGAGGAATTTATCTGAGGACTCTTCCATTGAAACCTGTCACTGACACGCTGCAGATTCTTCTAAAACCACCAACATTGTTTGCTCTCGTCAGTTAATTAAAATCTCCCCACCCATCGAGGATGAATCATTAGTGTTGTTAAAACCACTTTAACCTGCCGCCAACAGGTGATCGTCAACCTGCTAATCAGCTCCTCAGAATCTTTCTTCAAGTGACTGGCATCTTTCCATGTCCCCAGGATGTCTTGTCCTGATCTGACTCCTCCACGTCTCCATGCCCTTTGACACCTCCAACACACTCTCAGCAGTCACACGTGGAGCTACATCAGGGGTCTACAACCTGTGGCTCTGGGACCACAGGTGACCCTGTAGAGTCTAGCTGGTCTTGGCAGGGTGGCTGTGGCGCAGGTGTAGTGTGGCCGACTACTGATTGTAGGGTCAAGGGATCAATTCCAGCTCTGTCTGCAGTCTGCATGTCGACGTGTCCTTGAGCAAGACACTGAACCACCAGTTGCCCCTGGTGGGTCAGGCCAGTACCTGTGCATGGCAGCTCTGCCACCATCAGCATGTGACTGTGTGTGTGAATGGGTGAATAGCAGGATCTGTAAAGTGCTTTGGTCATCTAGAGATGAGAAACAGCGCTATATAAGTGAACACCATTTACCATGTAGAGCATAGCCTGGAGGTCTCTGTGATGTTTGACCCAGAGATGTGAGAGAAAAGTTTCCTGTTTCAGAGGACAAAAGTGTCCTGCTGTTACTGACACAACAGTGTGATAAACAGCACTTTTACCCAGCCTGAGACATCATGGACAACAGAGAGAAAAAAGCATTCTGACAAGGAAGGAGACTGTTATAAATATGTAACAGCAATAACTGCACCTTTGGTCATTTTATGAATTTCATTTCAATTATCAGCTTTATTCTATAAATATGTAACAGCAATAACTGCACCTTTGGTCATTTTATGAATTTCATTTCAATTATCAGCTTTATTCTATAAATATGTAACAGCAATAACTGCACCTTTGGTCATTTTATGAATTTCATTTCAATTATCAGCTTTATTCTATAAATATGTAACAGCAATAACTGCACCTTTGGTCATTTTATGAATTTCATTTCAATTATCAGCTTTATTCATTTTTTTTTAAAGTTGAAATTGTTCTTCTATTATAACTCTGCCAAATTCACAGTAAAAGATTGAAAAACGTGTGGAAAAAGTCACAGTTTTATAACAAATTGTGTTCGTTTCATTCGAGAAAAACTGAAAAATTCATTATAAAATAATCCACAAACCAGAAAAAATAATACATTTGTAAGAAAAATGTTTGAAATTCATGAGGAAAAATATCACATATTTATGAGAATAAATTCTCAAATATGCAACAGACCTAAATTGACAAGGAGGAAAAAAAAACAAGTTATGAAAAAAATGTTAAAATGAAATTTTTTTTTTTAAATTGACAATAAAAAATTAAATTAGCAAAGAAAACTTGAAAATTTAGAAGAAACTTTGACTTTTTTCTCATAATTATGTGACGATACTATCCGTTCATCCATCTTCTTCTGCTTAATCCTTTACGGGTCACGGGGGGCTGGAGCCTATCCCAGCATCTTTGGGTGAGAGGCAGGGTACACCCTGGACAGATCGCCAGTCCAACACAGAGAGACAGACAACCATTCACTCTCACAGTCATACCTCAGGACAATTTAGAATCCCCAGTTTGATGCCAGTTAACCTAACTTCCATGTTTTTTGCATGTAGGAGGAAACTGGAGAAATCCCGGAGTAAACCCACGCAGACACGGGGAGAACATGCAAACTCCACACAGATCACTGTTGGTCAGGGGCGGGGATCGAACCAAGGATCTCCTGGCCAAGGGTGAGTTGCTGTGCTAACCACTCCGCCACCGCGCTGCCCTAGTGAATGTAAATTATGTTCTCCTCTATCAGTAAACTTTTTTTTATTTGTTACTGTAACTTTGAGACTTTATTCTTTTATGTGCAAAGGATTATGGCATCCATCCATCCATCCATCAATCCACCCACCCCACCCATCCATCCATCCATCCCCATCCATCCTCCCAATCATCAATCCGTCCATCTATCCATCCACCCATCCATCAGCCCACCCATCCATCAATCCACCACCCACTACACATACATCCATCCCCATCCATCCATCCACCCAAGCATCAGTCCATCTATCCATCCACCCACCCACCACACATCCATCCATCATCCATCCATCCACCCATTAATACACCCAAGCATCCATCCATCCATCCATCCATCCATCCATCCATCCATCCATCTTCAACTGCTTTTCTGGATGTCCAGGTCATGGAGGCAGCAGTTCAAGCAGAGAAGCCCAGACGTCCCTCTACCAGGCCACCTGTTCCAGCTCTTAAGAGAGGATACCAAGACACAAGGAAGAGTTCTTGCATGGCTTCCCATCCACAATGACTCTGGCCATAAAGTAAGTCTGATTTTGGCGGTTTTTGCCAGCCCATGATGGGTGGCAGTCGGGGAGATTGGTGGTGGAGAACCACAACCATGGCCCGGCTGGAAACCTGGAGTATGCGGCCGAGCCAGATGTGTGGATGCATCTCCTTTTTCTGTGGGGAGTTACAGTGAAATGTAAAACACTGCAGACTCATTGTTCATTGTGATTCATTGTGTAGATTCATTGTGATTCAAACAAATTAACGCTCAATTTAAGTAAGACAAAATTTATAGTCTTTAACAACCATCACAACAACCTAGTACCTAAACTCAGTGTAAATGGTGTAAAGATTGAAAGGGTATCTGAAACTAAATTTCTTGGAGTAATAATTGATAATAAACTGTGTTGGAAGTCACATATTAATTATATTAAAGGTAAAATATCCAAATCAATTGCAATATTACACAGAGTGATATATTTGCTGAATCGACCCACACTATACACCTTGTATCATTCATTAATACTCCCATACATGACATATTGTTATGAAGTATGGGGAAATACATATAAAACAAACATATATCCACTCTTCATACTTCAAAAGAGAGCTATTAGAATAATCAACAAAGCAGCTTACAGGGAACCAACAAACCCACTTTTTCTTAAACTAAAAACTCTCAAGTTGAAAGATCTGGTTGACTTTAAAACTGCAATAATAATGTTTAAAGTGAAGAATTTATCACTGCCCGCAAATATCCAAAAGTTGTTCCAAATAAGGGAGAAACGATATCACTTCAGAGGAACATGTATATTTCAAAAGCCTACAGTGAGAACTACCACCAAGCAACACTGTGTTTCAGTGCAAGGAGTCAGATTATGGAACGATTTTGGACCTGAATTAAAATCATGTACAATGCTTGGACAATTTAAACAAAAACTAAAGGAAGAAATACTCCAAACATATATACAAGATGACATGTAAAATCACATAAGGATTGTCATATCCAGCCTGTGTTGTGTTGTAGCTTAGTTTTGTTTTTTTTTCTTTTCTTTTTCCTGTCACATTTTGTCTTAGCTTTGTTTTTGAATTGTAATCGCTTAACTTAGCTTAGCTTAGTTTTCTCTGTCACTTTTTGTCTTAGCTTTGTTTTTTGAATTGTAATCGCCCTTGTCTTGTTTTCTTTTTTTCTCTTTTGAATTCTTGGATGGAATATGGGTGGGCAATATAAGCTGCGGCTTCAGCCATCACCCATTTCGGATAACTCACGTCGAATTGTATAATCAGAGGAGTTATTGTCTAATTTGACCTTGTTGTTATATTATTCAGTTTCTTTTAACCTGTACTATCCAAAAATAAATTCATTCATTCATTGTTCATTAATTAATTCCCCTAAAAATAAGCACAATAATCCTAATAAGACTGTGATTAAAATGAAAAACTGAATGGAATAAAATTCATCAAACACCCCCCCCCCCACCATGCTGCACATCACACTGCCTCTTCTTAAGTCTTTGCAGTCTTATTTTGAAATTGCTCCCACAATTTATAGACTCAGTAGTTTTTTGCATATTGCTGAACCTTTTCTCATCTTATTTGTGAAAGGCTCTACCTCTCTAAAGCCCCTGTCACACCTTGACGATTTAGGCAGCGTATGCTGACATTTAAAAAAAAATGGCAAATATGCTGGAGTATGTCTAATAAGTCAAGGGTAAGTTTTGTATAAGTTAACAACACGCTAAAGCACGCTGGTATATGTTGTAGTATGGCGAGGTTGTCTAAAAAATTTTTGACTTATCCAGTGCATGACTCATATTTCACACATACGTGGGCCATAAGTTATATGCGGTTGTTACATGCGTTACTTGTAAGTTCAAATACGTTGAGATAATGTGTACCCAAAACTTATTTCTAACCTATAAGTAATGCGCTTTGAACCTACAGTATGTGTAACTTACTGAACGGGTTTCTATCTTACAGCTACCATATAATGATGTACTGGCAGTGTTGGTTCACAGGAGGAAACCGTCAAGACTGTATGGTGAGCAGATGTTCATGTCAAACTGGTCGTGTTCTTCTATTCAGATAAAGTAAAGAGATGTTTCTCCAAAGAGCTGGAGATGATCATTCACGCATTTGTCTCCTCACGTTTGGACTACTGTAACAGCCTTTTTACTTGTTTGAACAAAAAGGAACTGGCTCGTCTGCAGTTTGTTCAAAACTCTGCTGCGAGGCTTCTGACACGTGCAAACAGGAGAGACCACATTACACCTGTCCTTAGATCACTCCATTGGCTCCCTGTTCTGTATCGTATCCACTTTAAGATCCTGGTGCTCACTTTCCGAGCAATTCACGGTCAGGCCCACGCATATATGGCTGCTCTGATTCAGCCCTACAGCTCGACCCGCAGCCTGAGATCCTCAGGACAGCACTTGCTCATGGTTCCCCACACCCACTTTGCTACCAGAGGTGACAGGTCTTTTAAAGCAGTAGCACCACGCTTGTGGAATGACCTCCCTCTGCACCTTCGAGCCATGGACAGTGCTGTGAGTTTTAAAACCTACCTGAAAACATTCCTGTTTAAACAGGCATTTTAATTCCAAGATTGACTGAAGGCTGTTACCACCTGACTGCATAGAGTGTATTTTTTGTTTCTTAGTTCTACTTTAATTCATATTTTAACTGTATCTTAACTGTATTATTGTATTTCAGTTGTATTTTATTGCATTTTAATTTGTATTTTAGTTGTATTTTAATTGTTTTGATTGTTGTTGCACTGTAAAGCACTTTGTGACTTTATATGTCTGTGAAAAGTGCTATATAAATAAAGCTTACTTACTTACTTAAAAGACGTAACAACCTAATAGTTTTTGGGGGGTTTTTTTGAATGCAAAAGATGCAATAGACTTACACAATGGTCCCCTCCGGCATACAACTAGGAAAATACCGGTCGCTATGGAGGGTGAGAATATGTATGGGTACATAATCATACCATGTAGGATAACTAAGTAGACGATTATGCTGTTTCATCCCATCTAGCAACAATGCTCTGCACTGTGTGTGTTTATATATTTACATATTTATTTCATCTAGCTACAATGCTCCGCACTGGGTGTGTTTATATTTATATATCTATATATTTATTCCATCTAGCTACAATGCTCCGCACTGTGTGTTTATATATCTACATATTATTCCATCTAGCTACATTGCTCCGCACTGTGTTTATATATTTACATATTTATTCCACCTAGCTGCAGTGCTCCATACTGTGGGTGTTTATTCCATCAAGCTACAATGCTCCGCACTGTGTGTTTATATATTCATATATTTATTCCAGAATCAGAATCAGAATCAGAATCAGAATCAGAATAAACTTTATTGCCAAGCATGTAAAAAAACACACGAGGAACTTGACTTGACATTGGTGCGCATGCGCGCGACACAACGACACGGCAGCCATAAAGGCGCCTCATCAAACAGAGATAGATAAGAAAGGGAGGGGAAGGGAGGGAACGACACAAGGGGGGAGGAGAAAAAAAAACTTCGTTATCAAAATACAGCTTATTTTTAAGCAGATTGTGATTACAATGAAAAAAATCTCTCAATAGCACAGAGCAACAACTCAGAATTCACGAGACACAAGAGAGCAGTGTACAGTATATCTTTAATCAGTTCATGAATCAATGTGTGTGCGGTGTTGAGCAGTGTTGATGATAATAAGAGAGACCCAAGGACCCTTGGCAGAAGATGTTTTGTCTGTCTGGCGCCCAGTCTTATCTGGCGCTGCAGCTGGCTGTCCAAGGCCTTGTGCTCATGATTTTGAAAAAAAAAAAAAAAAAAAAAAAAAAAAAAAAAAAAAAAAAACAGTCTGCAGACAGCCAGGAGGAATTTTCATGGGGAATAATAATGCCAAATAGGACTGATCACAGAGAAGACTTGTATTTCTTCTGTAGATTCAGTACATTAATCCTTCATTGCGCAGCTTTGAACTCGTCGTGGAAAGACCTGAGCGAACCCATGATGTAATCCACCTTACGAGACAGTTCTCCAGTAGTCGCTATCAGGGTCTTCTCCAGTTTCTCAATTTGTTGGATGCACCTCGCCTGGCCAGCATTTTGATAGGTTGAATCCATCTTCAGCAATTTGCGGTAAACCAAGACAATTCCCGTCCCAATCAGAATTATCCCAATCACCAAGATTACGAAGATAAACAAATCTTCAATATCTTCGATAGAGAGATTAGAGAGACACAGCATTTTCCAAATACCTGTGTCACATAGATAGCCCACTGGAGCCGTTCCAGCGGGGCAAACAGCTTCCCCCGGAGCACTTTTCCTTGTTGAAAAAATAGTGTCAATTGTGTTCAAAGCCCAGCTTATTAACTCCATAATTTCTTTTCGGCGGTCGCAGTCAGACGCAGACAAACAACAGCAAGCTGGGATCCAGTAGGAGGGGAGGAAAAAATCAGCAGGAGAGAAGAAAAAAGCGTCTGCTCTCTTGGGAGGGCGGAAGTGTCCATCCAGCTACAGTGCTCTGCACTGTGTGTCTGTGTGTGTGTATATGTGTATTTTATAGTAATATGTACATATGTATATTAGCTGCTCTTGCTTGCTTGCTTTTTTTTTTTCTTGCCTTCTGATTGTTGCTCTGAGTGTTGCTATCCCTGTGCTGTTGCAATCCTGGAATTTCCCCGTTGTGGGACTAATAAAGGCTTATCTTATCCTATCTTATCTTATCTTATCTTACTTACTATGTTTCATGCCTTGACATGTTTCGACTGTCATGTAATGTTCGTGCTGTGTCACATCAGCTGTTTTATCCTTTCCGTAGGCGTGACTGACCTGACAGATTTGACAGTTCTGCCAGGTTGGTCACAGCCCTCGCCATGCGATGGTCTTTTGAGGAGAGAATCATATCAGTTGAACCGAGGTGATAGAGTCTTCATGCTCTCGCACACCTAGGATTCATGGATTGGGAGGTGACTGCAGTTTGGCATGACCACGCTATGCAAAAGTTAGGATAAGCTATGCATAAGTTATGCATAAATTAGATTATCATTGGGCATAAGTTGTGAACACCAGCAACACACTAAGCATTCGTTGGTATCTAAGTTATCTATGAGTTATCGAAATATTCTATATAAGTTACTAACTACTTCCGGCGCCACACGAGTAGGCTGCCTTTTTGCAACAGCGGATCAATTTCTGCCTATTTCTATATACGTACTATCTGGCTCTCTTGCCAGTCTTTATGATCCAGCGTCACCTTTATTCCATCCGAACACGGAGATCGCCCAAATGTCTCCTGAGCCAGTGGACGGAGCCACTGTTTCTTGCAGGAGGCAGTACAATAGAGACCAGCTGTTAGTACTTAACCGGCCCACAATGCTAATGCAAAAACTCGACATACCAGGAGAAATAAGACTGAAACGGTGTGGGTGTTGAGCTGGAGTAAGACAGCGGGCGGGGAATATAAGGTACAGACCCGTCCTCCCATCCGTTATTATGGGGAATGTTCGATCGCTACTCAGTAAGACTGATGAGCTAGCGGCTATCTCCCGCTACAAGAGCATCTTCAGAGAGAGTAGTTTGATGTTGTATACCGAGACGTGGCCAACAGAACTAGCAACAGATGCTAACATCAAACTGGAGGGTTTCCACGCAATACGGGCAGACCGAACACCAGACAGTGGGAAGACAAGGGGCGGAGGAGTGATAATGTAAGTCAATAACAACTGGTGCAGACCGGGACATATCATGGTTAAGGAACAGCACTGTAGCAAAGACATCGAGTTGCTAGCTGTTAGCATGCGGCCTACATATCTCCCGAGGGAATACTCACACGTGATCTGCATTGTTATTTATGCAAATCCGACGGCGGACGCTGGAACAGCGCGTGATGTCATCCACTCAGTAACTGGCAGGCTGCAGACAGAACACCCAGATGCTCTTCTCCTCATCTCAGGTGATTTCAACCATATTTCACTGTCCCCCATTCTACCCACGTTCACCCAGTATGTCGCATGCCACACTAGAGACAATAAAACACTGGACTTATTTTATGCAAATACTAAGGAGGCGTACACCTCATCACCACTCCCCCCACTCGGGAGATCGGATCACAACTTGGTTCATCTCCTGCCGGTGTACAAACCCCTAGTACACAGACAACCTCCGGTCATACGCACGGTGAAGTTATGGTCTGAGGAGGATATGGACGCTCTAAAGGACTGTTTTGAAACCACTGCCTGGAAGCAGCTCTGCGATCCATGTGGTGAGGACATCGATGGCCTCAGTCACACCATCACGGACTACATCAGCTTCTGTGTGGACAACACCGTACCCACCAAGCCCATACGGTGTTGCTCAAACAACAAACCCCGGATCAACCCTGAGATAAAAACACTTCTGAGAGAGAAGAAGAGGATCTTCAGGTCGGGGAACAGGGAGATGCTGAAGTCCGTACAGAGGGAGCTGAGGAGAAAGATCAGAGAAGGCAAGGACAGCTTCAGGAAGAAGATGGAGGACAAGCTGCAACAGAGCGACATCGGCGGGGTCTGGAGAAACCTTAAAACCATCTCTGGGCTCCAGAATACCTCCCCCCAGACCATGGGGGGCAAGGAGTGGGCGAACAATCTGAACCTGTTTTTAATAGGTTTGACCAATCGCCCTCCCCCCTGACTGCACAACAACCACTGCTGCCTCTGAAGTCAGCAAGACCTGCTGTCCACACCCCACTCCATTAACACCCCCCCCACTCCTAGCACACAGCCCCCCAACCTGACCCTCACTAAGACTCAGGTGAGGACGGAGCTGAGAAAGATTAAGGCGAGGAAGGCCTCGGGACCGGACGGCATCAGCGCGAAGCTCCTCAAGTCCTGTGCAGACCAGCTGTGTGGGATTGTGGAGCTCATCTTCAACCTGAGCCTGAAGCTGGGGAGGGTACCACAGTTGTGGAAAACATCTTGTGTGGTACCTGTACCAAAGACTTCCCACCCCAAAGACCTGAACAGCTACAGACCAGTGGCCCTGACGTCTCACATGATGAAGACCCTGGAGAGACTGCTGCTTGCTCACCTCTGCCCCCTGGTGGGACCAGCAATGGATCCACTCCATTTCGCCTACCAGCATGGCATTGGGGTGGAGGATGCAGTGATCTTCCTCCTTCACCGTTCTCTGTCCCACCTGGAGAAGCCCGGGAATGCGGTGAGGATCATGTTCTTTGACTTCTCCAGTGCTTTCAACACGATTCAACCGATGATCCTGAAGGACAAGCTGCTGTGCGCAGGGGTGGACTAGCACCTGTCATCATGGATCCTGGACTACCTCACTAACCGGCCACAGTTTGTGAGAACCCGAGATTGTGTGTCTGACACGATCATCGGTAGCACGGGGGCCCCCCAGGGAATGGTTTTAGCTCCCTTCCTGTTCACCCTTTATACTGCAGACTTCTCACACAACACAACACACTGCCATCTACAGAAGTTCTCCGACGACTCTGCGATCGTCAGCCTCATCTCCAACAGAGATGAAGCTGAGTACAGAGGACTTATCCAGGACTTCATGGACTGGTGCCATCGGAACTGCCTCCAGATCAACGCGAGGAAAACTAAGGAGCTGGTGGTGGACTGCCGCAGGCAAGGACAACCCCTCCCAGCACCAGTAAACATACAGGGAACAGACATTGAGATGGTGACATCCTACAAGTACCTTGTTGTTCATTTGAACGATAAACTAGACTGGTCACACAATACCGACGCACTCTACAAGAAGGGACAGCGCACACTGTTCCTACTGAGGAGGCTCAGGTCTTTTGGTGTACAAGGGGCACTGCTGAAGACATTCTACGACACGGTGGTGGCATCAGCCATCACTTTTGGAGTGGCCTGCTGGGGCAACGGCATTACAGCAGCCGATAGGAAGAGACTGAACAAACTAATCAAGAAAGCTAGATCTGTCATGGGGCAGCGCCTTGACCCAGTGGAGGAGATAGGAGAGAGAAGGATGGTGGCTAAACTGTCATCTCTGCTGGAGTCCGAGTCCCACCCTATGCTGGACATATTGAACGCACTGAGGAGCTCATTTAGCAGTAGACTACATCATCCTAGGTGCGCAACCGAGAGGTTTCGCAGGTCCTTCCTACCTACGGCTGTCAGACTGTATAACCTAAGCAGGGCTGCTCGCAGAGATAGCAAAAAAACGTGACGACCTAATAGTATTGAATGCAAAAGATGCAACAGACTTACACAAATGGTCCCCTCCAGTATACAACTAGGACAATATCAGTCGCTACAGAGGGTGACAATATGTATGGGTGCATAGTCATACTATGTAGGATAACTAAGGAGACGGTTATGCTGTTTATTCCATCTTGCTACAATGCTCCGCACTTTGTATATATATTTATATATTTATGTGTATGTTCAGGTTCAGGTTCAGGTTACTTTATTTGTACCTGTAGGTAGATTTGTTTTGCAGTCTGGTGACATCCATATTTACAAGCCACAAATTACATTCAACATAGACACAAACACAGGCACATATGAAGCTGACTATAAACAGCTTCATATGTGTATATCCACTGCTCTTATTTATATTTTCCGTATCTTCTTAATTATTGCTCTGAGTGTTGCTATCCCTGTGCTGTTGCAATGCTAGAATTTCCCCATTGTGGGACTAATAAAGGCTTATCTTATCTTATCTTACCTTATCTTATCTTATCTTATCTTAATATGTTATATGCGTCAAACTCGTTATGATACACGATGCATGTGCCCAAAATTGAACATTTTGGATGTATGGCAGCGTATTAGAGAGATTTTGATATGTCGGCAAACGCCGCCTAAATCGTCAAGATGTGACAGCTGTCTTATCTTAATCGCCTGTTACACATTAACCTAATTATTTGCATCATGTCCCTCCAATTGTTTCTTTTTGCTACCAGTTACGTATTTTCCCAGTGTTTTATTGTACCTGTCCAAACCCTTTTAAAAGGTGTTCCTTCCATCGAATTCAAGATGAGCTTTCAGTGTTACAGCATTCTATCTTTAAATAGATTTTATCAAGTCCCACCCTGTCAGTTTTTATTGTGAACATCAGTAATGCAAATGTTGCACTCTTTGAATGACAGGACTCAGTCTTCTGTTTGGCAATTTTATTACTCCTGGTTCTGCGTTTTTATTGAATAATCATTTGTCTGAGCAGCCGGGTCTGAAAGATGGTGACAACGTTGTGTATGCAAATAGGCTGTATGACTAAGATGGCGGCCGGGTTGGTCATAGGCTAGACCGGGGTTGCAACTACCGGTTTCCGGTGGTGATGCCGCCCATGGTATAAAAGTGTGGGTGGAAGAGGCTCTGCCTCTTTTGTCGTGGAGCCACCTGGTCAGCAGGGCGAGTGCCGTAAGCCTCTTTATATACTCTGACTCTGTATGTAATAAAGCTCCGTAAACTGCAACAACTGTGTGCTTGCTTTCACATCAGTTATGGACATAACATTTGGCGATGAGGTAAAAGTGGGAATGGATATTGTCAGTGCTGAACTTTGGATGTTTTTGGAGGCGCCGGGCACGCCGTCCGTGCCATGGCCTTGTTGGTTCTCGTCTTTTACCAACTACTTCGTGGTCTTGGACCTCGGTAAGCATGAGAGGCTCCATGCGAGGTCAATGTGAATCCATAAATTGGGCATTGAGGGGCAGAGAGTGTTGGACAGCCTGGGTGGGGCCGACAGTTTCGACGACGTGGTGGAATTAATGGCGCGCCATTTTCGCGCTGGTGAGAGCATCACGGTCGGGCGCATCCATTTTCAACAGCGCCGCCAGCATTTGGGGGAGCCAGTATCAATGTTTGTGGCCGGGCTCCGCAGGCTCGTGAGGGAGTGTGAGTTTGGACGCCTGGAAGAAGAAATGATTCGGGACCAATTGGTGGAATACGTGCGTAGTGAAGCGGTCCGGTCCAGGTTGTTGGGGTTTCCAGGGGAGTTGACGTTGGCCACAACTGTTGAGCTCGCGCAGCGTATCGAGGCAGCAGAGATCATCGTGAGGGGCTTGCCTGAAGAGTCTCTTCAGAGCGAAGATGATGCTCACGCAAAGGCACCGAGTTGGGACCGTAACAACAGTGATGCATTAATAGAAGAGAACAAGAATAATCCCAGGTTTCTTTTCAGCACTGTAGCCAGGTTGACAAAGAGTCAGGACTCTGTCAGTCCGAGCATTCCCTTAGAGCTTACTAGTCAGGACTTTATGAACTTTTTCAATAATACAATTTCATCCATCAGAGATAAAATCGATCAGATTCTTCCCACAGTTAACTTAAATACTGTGACTACTACAGCGCCTTCAATTGATGTCTGTCTTGATGAGTTTACTCCAATCAACCTTTATGAGTTAGACAAAATAGTTTCCTCATCCAAACCTTCAACTTGTCTTTTAGACCCTATTCCTACCAGATTATTTAAAGAAGTCTTCCCACTTATTGGTAGCTTTATTCTTCATATAATCAATTCTTCATTAACTGTAGGCTATGTACCGCTGGCTTTTAAAATGGCTGTAATTAAACCCTTACTCAAAAAGCCAACGCTAGATCCAGGAGCTTTAGCTAACTATAGACCAATCTCTAATCTCTCTTTCATTTCAAAAATCTTAGAAAGAGTTGTTGCTACGCAATTATTTGACCACCTCCAGGGAAATGGTTTACTTGAAGAGTTTCAATCTGGGTTTAGAATCCATCATAGTACTGAAACAGCCTTAGCAAAGGTCATTAACGACCTCCTCATCGTGTCTGATAATGGACTGGTTTCTGTACTTGCCCTTTTAGACCTTAGTGCAGCTTTTGATACTTTCGATCATAATATTCTACTTGATAGATTAGAACACTATGTTGGACTTAATGGAACTTCGTTGCAGTGGTTTAGATCTTATTTATCTGATAGGTTCCAGTTTGTTCATGTAAATAATGAATTTTCTTTCAACTCAAAGCTTAGTCATGGAGTTCCACAGGGATCTGTGCTAGGCCCTACTCTTTTTAGTTTATGTATGCTTCCGTTAGGCAACATTATTAGAAAGCACTGTATACATTTTCATTGTTATGCAGATGACACACAATTATACCTGTCAATGAAGCCAGATGATAGTAATCAATTAGCCAAGTTAGAAGCCTGTCTTTAGGAAATCAAAGCTTGGATGGCTTGTAATTTCCTGCTATTAAATTCAGATAAGACTGAAGTCATTCTTGTTGGTCCAAAAAACCTTAGAAATACCTTTCCAAATCAAACTTTCAGTTTGGATGCGGTTACTCTTTCTCTTAATAGCTCTGTGAGGAACCTTGGAATTATTTTTGATCAAGATCTGTCCTTCAATTCACATATTAAATTTGTTTCTAAGACTGCCTTCTATCATCTGCGTAATATTGCCAAGATTAGGAGCATCTTGTCTCAAAGTGATGCTGAGAAACTGGTCCACGCTTTTGTTAGCTCGAGATAAGATTATTGTAATTCTTTATTATCAGGCTGTCCTAAAACATCTTTAAAAAGTCTTCAGCTGATCCAAAATGCTGCAGCAAGAGGTTTAACAGGTACTAGAAAGAGAGATCATATCTCTCCGGTTCTGGCCTCCCTTCATTGGCTTCCCATAGAGTTTAGAATTAAGCTTAAAATCCTTCTTCTTACTTACAAAGCTCTAAACAATCAGGCTCCTTTTTATTTAAAAGATCTGATACTACCATATTATCCTAACAGAGCACTACGCTCCCAAAATGCAGGATTACTTGTAATACCTAGAATCTCCAAAAGTACAATGGGAGGCAGAGCTTTCAGTTATCAAGCTCCTCTCCTGTGGAACCAGCTGCCAATCTGGATTCGGGAGTCAGACTCGATCTCTGTTTTTAAGAATAGGGATAAAACCTACCTTTTTGATATAGCCTACAATTAGGGAGGGACCATGTGTTTCTGAACCCTCCCTTAGTTATGCTGCTAATAGGTTTAGTCAGCTGGGGGACCTCCAATAATGCACTGGGCCTCACTCCTTTCTTCACTCTCAATGAATCAGCATCGGATCACCCCAGGGCTGTGTATCTTCCCCCCTACTCTTCTCCCTTTATACCAACTCCTGCACCTCCTCCCACCAGTCTGTTAAGCTGATCAAGTTTGCGGACGACACCACCCTCATCAGGCTCATCTCCAACGGCGACGAGTCCGTCTACAGGAAAGAGGTGGCCCAGCTGGTGTCCTGGTGCAACCACAACAACCTGCAGCTGAACGCTCTGAAGACAGCGGAGATGATTGTGGACTTCAGGAAAGTCACAACCCCCCTGCCCCCCCTCACCATCACAGGCTCTCCCATCACCATTGCAGATTCCTTCTGCTTCTTGGGCACCACCATCACCCGGGACCTCAAATGGGAGCCAACCATCAGCTCCCTCATCAAAAAGGCCCAGCAGAGGATGTTCTTTCTGCGGCAGCTGAGGAAGCTCAAGCTACCCACCAAGATGTTAATGCAGTTCTACACGGCCATCATCGAGTCCATCCTCACCTCCTCCATAACCGTGTGGTACGCAGGAGCCACTGCCAGGGACAGACTAAGGCTGCAGCGCGTCGTGCGCACTGCTGAGAAGGTGATCGGCTTCAAGCTCCCATCTCTCCAGGACCTGTACATCTCCAGGACCCGGAGGCATGCAGGCCGGATCATAGCCAATCCTTCACACCCTGGTCACGTACTGTTTGCCCCCCCCTCCCCTCAGGTAGAAGACTTCGGTCCATTCAGACTAAAACCTCCCGTCACATGAACAGCTTTTTCCCCTCTGCCATCAGACTGCTGAACATTAAGTGACTTATTGACTCTCGTGCGCTATATACAGCAGCTCAACCAGACCAGCAGCTCAACCAGTCATTCATCACTGTTTTTCTGTTGCATTATCGACTGCACTATGTGGTACTCCACATTATCTGCTACTTGCTAATTTATTTAAAACTGCTTTGACTAGTATTACTCATTATTATTATTATTATTATTATTATTATTACTTATTATTCTACACTTATTGCATGTTTTTAGTTTTTTAGTTTTTTAGTTTACCTCTTTATCTTATCATGTTTTTAATGTTGCAGCATTGCACCGAGACAAATTCCTAGTTTGTGTACTACATGAACAATGGCAATAAATCTGATTCTGATTCTGATTCTGAAATATTTTTTTTTTTTTTTTGCTGGTCATTAACATCTGTTTGTTCTCTCCCATAGATTGAGTCCCCATCATGCTGTTTGCTCTCTACATGTCTGTTCTTTTCATCTTCTCTGTCCCCTCACCCCCCAGCCAGTCGCAGCAGCTTACTGCCCCTCCCTGAGCCTGGTTCTGCTGGAGGTTTCTTCCTGTTAAAAGGGAGTTTTTCCTCTCCACCGTCGCCAAGTGCTTGCTCACAGGGGATCGCCTGATTGCTGGGGTCTTTCTGCAACTGTGGGGGTTCCCCCTACAGTTGATAGTGCTATGAGATGACTGTTGTTGTGAAATGGCGCTATATAAATAAAGTTGAATTGAACTGAATTGAATTGAATTGATGCCGGAGGTGATTCGTATACCACAGTGGTGAAGATACGGTCTTTCCCTGGTACACCTTGTTGTTATGGGTGTCGGTCCCCTGTTCACCGCTATAAGGCCAGTGTGTGCCCAGCAAGAGGAAAGTGATGTGGAAAGTGCGGTCTGCGGGACCACTTCGCCAGGACGTGTGACAACTCCATACGCAGGAGCCGTAGGGGATACCCAGGTGCTGCGCAGAAGTCTCCCACCATTGCACATAGTCTCCCCAGCGACTTCAGGGAGGATTGGTTGTGATGTCATTCTTGACGGTGTCGTGGTTCCTCTATTGATTGACACAGGTGCTGTTATCTCAGTGCTAAACATCATGTGATTAAACCACCTGAGAGAGACTACTACAGCTACGGACTGAATAGGCTGGCTATGATGGGCTTTATGGAGGTAGAAGCCCATTACTGGTCAGTCATGGTGCCCTGAGCCCACATTCATGTCACCGCTGCGGGCGTTAACATCATGGGGTGTAACCTATTTTATAGCCTTGGGTTTTGGATCGCCAACGTGTCGGGTGAGGTGTGGTCAGGCTGCGGACTGTGGAGCCGGCCGACTCTGCTGGTGGACGGCGTGGAGATGAGGGAATCGGACTGGTTGGACATGTGTCAAGAAGGAGAGCACGTTCGGCGCTATGCGAGGATGCCGTGGGTTTGACCTGATGCTGGTCTGTTTGATGCCCAAACTGGGGGTGCAGAATGGCACAATGGGACCTCACAGGCAACCTGCAAGGACGAGGCGCCCACGCTGGATCCGGAAAGAGTGGGAAGAGAGGTCGAATTGTTTCATCGCTCGGAAAGATGGTCAGCCATGGAAAACACGGACTAGGCCCAGGAGTCGACCGGACCGTTGGTGAAGACCTGTCAGACCCATTGTCATTGGAGAAGGAAGTTGCGGGCCTCCCTGCAGGTCAGCAATCTGGTGCGACCTAGGGTTGAGGTCCGGATGAGAGGAGAGCACGGCTTGCGAGAGCAGCTTGACGGGAGGAGGCGGCTTCAAGTGGAAGCCGTTCGGAGCGACGGGTTTCTACGCTTGTCTGACCAGACCTGGAGGCACCCGAATGAGCTGCGCAAGGTGGAGGAGATGGGACGTCGCGGGGGGAGCCCCGAGGTCAAGAGACGGAAGCGTCGGGAGAAAGACCAGCTGGAGGACTGAGAGAATTATTTTATTTTGTTTGTCTAGGTCTTTTCTGCTCAGTCCGGTTGTGTTTTGTTTTTTGGTTTGTGTTTGTTTATTACTGGTTGGTACCCTGTTTAAATTCAAATGAAAGGAAGAAGAGGGAAATTTGGGAATGTGAGCTCTTTGTGTTTTTATTTTTTATTGTAATTATGGTATCTATTTGTGGGATTTCGACCTGTGGGGCTCATTTGTGTAAATTGTGTACTAATTTTGAGAAGAAGTTTTATTAGAATAATGTTTTGTGTGCCTGGTTTTGGGGTGGTGGGGTGTGTTTAGCCCGTATAAATTATGTAATTGGTTATTTACATACCCAACGTTTGTAATGTGTCCAATGTGTGAGGGTGTGTTGGGAGGGGGGAGGCTGCCAGTAGCGAGTAGTCGTCTTATGTTTGTGTGATTTATGTGGAGCTGTTCCGGTATTATTTTGATTTTATTTTGTTTTATTCTCTTAGTTATACGGCTTAGTTCTGTGTTTGGCGGCAGAATAATCCACCCAGCCGTGTGGGGGTGCTAGTAGTCTACGTGGCCCCAGTTAGTTGTGTGCATGGATGGGTTGTTTATTTGTTTTCTGTCGTTGTCGGCCTCCATCGGTCTATGATGACCATGGAAGAGAATCCTAAACGTCTACTCTGCTGGAACAGCACCGCCTGTGGCTGAACAGGCCGATGCGCGAATGGCAGTCCCTGTCACACAGGTCGCACTTGTGGGTGGTCTCCGTGCTGCTGGGTCTGTGGCGGTTCTTCCTGCGGGTCCTTTTTTCAACTGCTGCAGCAGTCAGTCTCTCTTCACCCACCTTGAGCTGTCTGGTCAGGGTGCCTCTCCATTTGGAGCGGTCCGTTGCAAGGTCCTCCCAGCGCTCTGTGTTTATCTCCAGGGCCTTCATGTCTCTCTTGCAGATGTCTCTAAAGCGCAGCTGTGGGCGGCCAACGTCTCTCCTGCTAGTTGCCAGTTATCCGTAGAGGACGTCTTTGGGGATTCTGCCATCCTCCATATGGTGAACGTGGCCTAGCCAGCGGAGCCTGCGCTGCCTGAGTAGAGTGAACATGGAGGGAAGGCCGGCGCGGGACAGAACTTCTGTGTTTGGCACTTTGTCCTGCCAGGATATGTCCAGGATGTGGCGAATGCAGCGCAAGTGGAAGGAGTTCAGTCTCTTTTCCTGCCGGGCGTATGTTGTCCACGTCTCACTCCCATAGAGCAGTGTGCTGATGACGCAGGCGTTGTACACTGCCATCTTCGTCTTGACAGAGAGTTTGGGATTCTCCCACACTCGTGTGGTGAGGCGAGCGAGTGTGAAGGCTGATTTTCCAATCCTCTTGTTGATCTCTGTATCAAGGGAGAGGTTGTTGCTGATCGTGGACCCCAGGTACGTGAACTGATTCACAACCTTCAGCTCATAGTCGTCGATGGTGATGGTTGGTGGTGCTTCCGTGCCTTGCGCCAAGACATTAGTCTTCTTCAGGCTGATGGTAAGCCCGAAGTCCTTGCATGCCTGGGAGAAGCAGTCCATCAGGGTCTGAAGCTCCTGCTGTGTGTGGGTTGCGACTGCAGCGTCGTTTGCGAACAACATGTCTCTGATTAGAGCCTCGCGTACTTTGGTTCTGGCTTTCAGGCGGGTGAGGTTGAAAAGCCTGCCATCAGATCTTGTGTGCAGGTAGATTCCCTCTGTTGCTGTGCTGAAGGCATGCCTCAGGAGCATAGCAAAGAAAATCCTAAAGAGGGTTGGCGCAAGTACACAGCCCAGTTTCACTCCGCTGCATATGTTGAATGGCTCTGAGATGTTGCCATCGTGCTGCACTATCCCCTGCATGTTGGTGTGAAACGATTCGATGAGGCTTTGCAACTTTGGTGGGCATCCTATCTTTGGCAGGATCTTGAAAAGGCCCTCTCTGCTGACCAGATCGAATGCTTTGGTGAGGTCGATGAAGGCGACGTACGGGGCATGTTCTGCTCTCTGCATTTCTCCTGGAGTTGGTGGATGGAGAATATCATGTCTACCGTCGATTGCTCAGCGCGGAAGCCACACTGAGACTCGGGGTAGACACGTTCGGCAAGCTTCTGTAGACGAACGAGAACAACTCGTGCGTAGACTTTGCCAACAACGCTGAGGAGGGAGATGCCCCTGTAGTTGTTGCAGTCGCTTCTCTCCCCTTTGTTTTTGTAGAGGGTGATGATCTTGGCGTCCCTCATGTCCTGTGGTACGGCACCTTCCTTCCAACACTGGCAGAGGACGTCAAGCAATGGCAGCAGTAGGGCGGTCTTGCAGTGCTTGATCAGGTCAGGGGGTATGCTGTCGTTGCCGGGTCCCTTGCCAGCGGCCAAGCTATCAATGGCCTTGCTGAGTTCATCGATGGTTGGCTCGGCGTCAAGTTCGTCCATGGATGGCAGGCAGTCGATGGCATCAAGGGCTGACGGTGTCACGGTGTTCTGACTGGAGTAGAGGTCGGAGTAGTGTTCCACCCATCTCTCCATCTGCTTGTTCTTTTCTGTGATCATCTCCCCAGTGGAGGATTTGAGGGGGGCCGTCTTGCTCTGAGCCGGACCAAGTGCTTTCTTGATGCCATCGTACATACCATGGATGTTCCCTGTTATGGCAGCAGTTTGAATGTCTTGGCTGAGCTGAGTCCAGTACTCGTTGGCACAGCGCCGAGCAGTCTGCTGAACTTTGCTTCTCGCAGCCCTGAGAATCTGGAGATTCTTCTCGTTTGGGTACTTCTTGTACTCAGCAAGTGCTGAGCGCTTGGCTTCAATGATGGGGGTCATCTCGGTCAACTTGGCATCAAACCAGTCCTGTGACTTCGAGGTCTTCCTCCCAAAGGTAGCCAAGGCTGTGCGGTGGATGGTGTTTCGCAGCTCTTCCCATTTCTGCTTTGCAGATTTTCCTTCTTGTGGTACACCAAGTTCCTTCTCAGTTGTGTGTAGTTGTGTGTAGTTGTGTGCATGGATAGGTTGTTTATTTGTTTTCTGTACTTGCTTTGTTTTAGTGTGTGAGTGGGGAAGCAAATTTATGGGGGGGGGGGTCTATCTGTACGCTTGGCATTTTTTGGAAGGGAGGGGAAATGTTGTGTATGTAAATAGGCTGTATGACTAAGATGGCAGCCAGGTTGGTCATGGGCTTGACCGGGGTGGCAACTGCCGGTTTCCAGTGGTGACGCTGCCCACGGTATAAAGGTGTGGGCAGAAGAGGCTCTGCCTCGTTTGTCGTGGAGCCACCTGGTCAGCAGGGTGAGTTCCGTAAGCCTCTTTATATACTCTGACTCTGTATGTAATAAAGTTCCGTAAACTGCAACAACTGTGTGCTTGCTCTGACATCAGTTATGGACATAACAGACTACACACTTTTTTTCATTCACCACCAGAGAACATACAAAACAGTGACACAGTGATGGCGTGTTGTCGCTTAACTGACCTCACTCTCTCTCTCTTCCCCAGCAATTAACTAACTCAGAATTATACATGCAAAATGTGATAGGATTGATACAAGACCAGATTAAAACATATTCCTCAGCATCACAGCATCCCATCCTCACAGCACAGACCTGTCATGGATTTCTAGGGTGCAACACCCTCCCCCACTAAAAAGAAATGTTGCCTAGCATTTCCTCTACCTCTACACAGACAGTATTTAACACATCTGTAACAACATTAAAACACTTTGGGGTTGGTGAGCATGTGAGCTGTTGTCTTTTTCCCCCTTTTTTTAGTATGCATTACAGAATACAAGTGCAAGTAATATTGTTTCACTTCAGTGTCTCTGTGTCTTCTTTTTCAACTTCTTGTGGCTGTAATACTAGGCTAAATGTCCATAGTCCATCAGTATTGAAGGGTGAATAGTCCATTGAAGGATTGGTGGGCTCTCCCAATCTTCACAAAGGGACAAGGAAATTACCATGTACACCCAACTTTATGTTTCCTACACATTTTGGTGCCACACATTTGATCTCATTAAGTCTGTATATTACTGTTTTTTGTTTTGGTTTGGGTTTTTTTCCCCACACAGCAATCATGACACTATTGTCTCATTTTTATGTACACAGAAAACCATCTATTTTTGTTCTTAATTTTAAACAAATACTCTGCTTGCTTATATTCGAGCTACAATATATTCTGAACTGAAAGTGTGACCATACCCCTATAACTAACATTCAATAAACAATAGCTAAAATGTGAAATGAACAACTAAATCAATTAATTTAGTTATGAATAGCATAACATTCTCTCATTCATCTTTAGAGAAAAGTTACATGAACGATGGTCTCGCAGAGGGATCCTGGCTGATTCTCAGGGGCTGCTTCAAGCTGACACTACATGTCTTCAGAGGTCTGAGCATTGGCCCAGCTGATCATAGGTGTAGATATGCTTGGGTGGCCTGGCTCTTACTGGTCTTGCCCTTTGCATCTCTTGGTCACTCTCTTCATTGTCAGATTCAGCACTCCTCTCTTCACTCTCAGGTTCAGCAGCAAGAACATTGATCTGCTCCTCTTCCACCGAGTCTTCCTCAGACATGATTGCATCCTCTTGTCTTTCTTGCTGCCTGTCTATTTTTGGATAAAATTCACCTGCTTCTGGGTTTTAGGTGATGAGCAGCCTGTCTTGCTGTTGTCCTTACCTGGTAGTCTTCTTCACTGGAATTATCTGAGTCTGCCTGGTCAGGGTTACAGTTGACTTCCTGATTATTTCTCACTGTTTGCTTCCCTTCCCTTTTTTTTTCTACCCAACTGAGAACAGTGACCTCTGGTTTTTCGACCAGATACGGGCATGGCAAGAGTAGGTTTCGGTGAAACAATCGTGATCTTGCATTACCTTGCAGTGGTTCGACAACATACACTTGGCTGTTAGGAGCCGTCCTTTCTCTGATGGCATAGACTGTGTCCTCCCAGTAGCTCCGCTTCTTCCTGGGGCCACCTCTTGGTGTTAGATTTCTCACCAACACATAATCGCCTGGTTCAAGGGTGGAACTCCAGGTGTGTTGGTTGTAGTTTCTCTGGCCCCTTTTTGCACTATTTTTCATGTTTCCCAATGCAATAGCATAGGCTTCTTGCATAGCTTCTCTCCACTTCTTTGCATAACTTGCATATGTCTGGTTCTCTTTTGCTCTCGCTTTTGGGAAGACCAGGTCGACTGGCAAGACTGGTTCATGGCCAAAAAGGAGGGAGAAAGGAGAAAAACCTGTGGCTTCATGTATGGTTGAATTGTAGGCATGAACCACTTTTTTTTAGGTGCTCCTTCCACCTAGACTTTTGTGTCTCCTCAAGTGTGTGCAACATACCTAACAGCGTCCTGTTGAAGCGCTCAGCTGAATTTGCTTGGGGATGATATGGAGAAGTGCCGGAGTGATGAATATCACAATAATTCTGGAGCTTGTGAAAGAGGTAGTTTTCAAACTCTTTGCCTTGATTGTGGTGTATCTTGGATGGAAAACCAAAGCACATGATAAAATCATCAAAGCGTTTTCTGGCTGCAGTCTTCCCAGATTTGTCCTTTGTTGCATAAGCCTGCACATATTTGGTAAAATGGTCCACAACCACTAATATGTATTCTTCCCCTCCCTTGCTTCTTTCCAAATGCAGGTAATCAATTGAGATCATCTCGAACGGTGCTGAGGTCTCAATGCTCTGCATAGGCATCCTGATTACCCTGTTTGATTTCTTCCTTTTTAAGCATCGACACACCTGAGTCACATAGTGTTCCACCTCATGCCTCATCTTTGGCCAGAAAAAAACATTTCCTGGTGAGGGCTACCATTCGATTTCATGTAAATGTTTGTAGATGATAGGCTTCAAAGATTCAGGAATGACCAGTTGCATTTTGGATACTGTCTCTCTTCTGAGGATTCCGTCCCCATCAACTCGCAGGTGGGGCCACTCTCTGATAAGCCGTCTAACAGCTTCACCCTCTGCCAGTTTCTGCTTGTGCTTCAGATGAGTATGTGTTCTTTTCAGTAACAAGACTCTGTTTATAACTTGGTCTGCCTCTTGTGCGGTTCTGATTTCCTCCACTGCAATAGGCTTGATCGGGGAAGAGGTACTACTTTATGTGGAAGTGCATCAATATTACAGGTGACTGCAGAGATCCAGTTGACCTCACCTGTTCTTTCCCCCTTGAACGCTTGCCCAATAGAATCAATGATCCCCCGATGCAACTCTTCTGTGCACTCTTGCATGACTACCTCAATGGGTTTTACTCTCTGGGAAAGAAAATCTGCATCTCGGTTTACTGATCCAGGCCTATATTTGAGGGTGAATCTATAGTCTGCCAGTTCTGCTACCCAACGATGTCCCATGGCATTAAGTTTTGCTGATTTGGTGACATATGTAAGAGGGTTATTGTCACTATATACAGTGAAATGTGGTGCATGGAACACGTAGTCCCGAAAGCGCTCTGTTATAGCCCACTTTAAAGCCAGGAACTCTAATTTACCAGAGTGCAATTTGTAGTTCCTCTGTGTTGCTGTCAGGGTTCGGGATCTGTATCCTATCACTCAAAGAGACCCTTCTTGCCGTTGATATACCAGTTGGTCATACCAGTTCATAAATCAGGCAGTAAATACGATATGCAATTACCGCCCAATCTCTATTTTACCAGTCCTGTCTAAGGTTCTTGAAAAAGTTGTAGCTACACAGCTGATAGACTATTTACAAGACAATCAACTTCCTCATCCACATCAATTTGGTTTAAGACCAGGATACTCAACAGAAACAGCAAATTGTTGCCTTATTGAAAATGTCAAACAGTCCTTGGACAGGGGTAATGTGGTAGGGGCTGTTTTTCTAGATCTCAAAAAGGCTTTCGATACTGTAAACCACAGTTTGCTTTTATCCAAAATGGTATCTTTTAACTTCTCTCCAGATACATTAGAATGGTTTGCATCTTATCTCCAGAATAGAGAACAGTGTGTAAAAGTTCACCAGGATAAATCCTCATTTTTAAACAACCATATGGGTATCCCACAAGGGTCCATTCTTGGTCCTTTACTTTTCAGCATTTTTATTAATGACTTGCTGCTACACTGCTCAGCTGCAACATGTCAACTTTATGCAGATGATGCAGTTATTTACACAGCTGCCAAGACTCCAGCACAGGCTGCAGATGTACTGTCCACAAGTATGATTGATGTCCAAGAGTGGCTCTTCCAGAACCATCTTTTGCTGAACCTTCAGAAAACAGTTTCAATGTGCTTTTCAATCAAAAAATGTAACCTGCAACGTTTTAAAGTTAATATACATAATCAGGACATCAGTTTAGTTACAGAATTCAAATACCTTGGCATTGTACTAGATCCTCAACTCAAATTTAATCTTCATATAAAGAAAATTTCAAAAACAGTAAAAAAAAATCTGAACTGCTTTAAATTAATTAGATATTACATACCATATGAAGCAGCTGCACTGTATATGCATTCTATGGTTTTTTTCTCATATATCATACTGTTTGACAGTCTGGGCTCAAACAGCCCCTTCTACAATAAGACATATAGGTTCATTATATAATCAAACTCTAAAAATCTTGGACAAAAAGCCCATTAGGTGGCATCACTGTTATATTTTAAAAAAATACAACCTATTGAGTTTTGAGAGTTTCATTGACCTCTGTTTTCTGAAATTAATTTACAAATGTTTCCATAAATCAGTGCCTGAGCCACTTGCTGGTTTCATCCAAAGCCAGGACAGCAGCAGAGCCACCAGGAGTTCTGTAAACAATAACTGTAAAATATTCCACCGTAGAACCACATTTGGACAAACAGCTTTCTCTATAAAGGGCAGTCACATCTGGAACACAATGCCAAATGAAATTAAAATAATAACGGACTTTAAAACGTTCACTAAAAAGGTTAAAAACTGGCTGAAAAATAAACAAGAATGTACCCATGTATGAAATGTCTGCAGGGTGAGAGTGAATGAAGGGAAGGAATGAATGTGTTTATTTATAGTGAGTGACGAAGGGAGAGAGGCCTGAAATAGGCAAATGTGAGTCAGGCTGTTATATCGTGTATTTATAATATTTATAATATTTATAATATTTATAATTGTGTATTTATAATGTACTTTTAATCTTTTTTGCATTGATGTATGTGGTTATTGTTTATTCTGTTTTCATTTTTTCTTTTTCTTATCCTTTTTTACTTTTTACTTGTTTCTCCTTTCTAAAGCCCATCCAGGGACAAGAGTTGCAAATTAGCTAATAGCTATACACTCTTTGTGCAACACATCAGATTGATTGTCATTTGATTAATCGTCTATGTTTATTGTACTGTCCCTGTCAAATAAACAAATAATCTAATCTAATAACACTGCACCTAGCCCTTCTTCTGAGACATCCACGTGCAGGACAAAGGGTTTCTCCAGGTCTGGGTAGGCCATGATAGGAGAGTTTGTCAGTTGGTCAACTATACTGTTAAGTATTCGTTGGTGGGTCTCAGTCCACTGAACTGAATAGGATAGTGGCAACTGAGTGGGTTGATGACCAGTCCCCTTTTTCTTTTGATTGCTCTTCTGAGCTGACTTTGGTTTTGCTAGCAGCTCATACAGGGGCTTGGCCATACAGGAAAAGTCTGGTATGTAGGGTCTGTAGTAACTGAGAAAACCCATCAAATTTCTCACCTCCCGAACAGTGGTTGGCACCTCGTGTCTCAGGGCCTGCACTGCCTCAGCTTCTTTGGGGTTCATTGTGTATCACTCCTCAGATATTATGTAACCCACAAAACACACCTCCCGTTTGAAGAAGTCACAATTCTTTGGCCTTAACTTCATGCCACACTGTTTTTGTTGCTGTACCACCTGCCTCACATTTTGGATGTGTTGTTCAAAACTGTGACTGAATACCAGTATGTCATCCAAATATGGCACACAGATTTCATCCCTGAGATCCCCCAGGCGTCCCTCTATGTAGCACTGAAAAGCAGCCGGGGCATTGGTCAGTCCGAAAGGGATTCTGACGCATTCATAAAGTCCCCAAGGTGTTATAAATGCTGTACAAGGCCAACTTCTCTCACTCATGAAGCCCTGATGGTAAGCCTTCCCCTGGTCAAGCACAGTGAACCAAGAATTTCCTCCCAAGTTTTCGAGGATTTCTTGAATCCTTGGGATGGGGTGACGATCAGGCAGTGTCTTCCCATTTAATAGTCTATAGTCTACACATAGGAGGAGACCTCCATCTTTTTTCTTGAAACATACTACAGGTGAAGAGTATTATGAGCAGGATTTTTGGATCCATCTTGTGTTGAGTCGATCTTGTAGTGTGTTTTTACTTCTTGGTAGAGGTGTCATGGTATTGCATTGCATGTTTTCTGCACAGGGATGTTGAGGCGGCATGAAAAAATAAGCAGCAGTGCTGTGGTTTTAAGCAGATTTTATTAATCATGTCACCTTCACGGGAACTCGGCTCCAGCCATAGCGTGAGCAGGCTGAAGCCGAATTCCTCAGGCTCTCAGTGAAGAGGGGACACAAAATCTGTGTCCTGCAGCAGGGTTGAAGTCAGATTGAGAGAGAGAGATTGCGTTACAGAGTTGCACCTTAAATACTTGATCATAACAATACATCAAAGAGACGTACCCCACAGTTTAGAATGATCAAAGGGACAACAGAACAGGCAGGAGGTATTTGCATTTGTAAGACATACATCACAATGGGCAGATTAGCTAGACCTCGCTCCAAGTGTCAGACAAAGAGGCTAACCAGCACATCTACATATTGATCTGAGTCTCTAGGTCACAGTAAGGGCAAAATGCATGAACACTTTAACTTCAAGGCTGTAAACTCAGCGTGCAGCGGAACAAACCCCAGGAGTGCGAGCTGACTGTCTCTGTGTTCTGTTTGTGTGTTGTGGGGGGTTTAATCAAACCGCTACACTGCTCCCCCCCAAGAGGGAAACGGTAGGGGACCATGACCTCGATGTTGCAGTCTGGGCAGCGAGCAGGGAAAAGCTCTGTGCAGGAGGGGGGGGGGGGGGTAGTCGCACCAAAAGTGTTTGCTGCTCCGCGATGTGAATACCATGCATGAAAGGCGACGATTAACATCACATAGGTGAGACAGAAGAAACTCGTCTACCTGTAGACATTAATACACCAAAGCACATCTACATATGTAAGATGCTCAGAAAAAGCACAGTAAGGACAAGCCATATGCACACTATACCGAATGGCGCATTACATCACAATACATGCATGTTTGCATCACAAATACATGAATGGCACATTGCATCTCAGTAGTGTAGCAGGAAAACAGAGAAAAGAAGGCTGAGTGTCCTTAGTCTGTTGTGGGGTTAAAACGAACCGCCACACACGCTCCCCCCCAAGAGGGAAACGGTAGGGGGCCGCGACCTCGATGATCCATCTGTGTGAGCCAGCTGTGGGAGAAGCTCGCTGCAGGCGGAGGGGGAGGGAGGGGAGGGGTAGTAAGTGCCGGCAGGAGCTGTGAAATCGTCCTGAGCCGCGCAAAAATTGCTTGTGGGTCCGCAATGTCGAAGGGCTGGTCCCGTTGAACGTGCAGCGGTCCACAAGAAGAAAAATTAGTCTCTGACTCCTCTCGTGGCCATGAAGAAAAGCAGGAGCGGCTGTAAGAGAAAAAGTAAACAAAGCATAGGGACTGTTGGCTTTGGGTGCTGAAGCAACCCCAAAGCTCCTGGGAACAGCTGACGGCTGAAATCCCGTTGTGCCGTGGCTAAGACCATTAAAAAATCCAGTGGCGAGCTGCGTGCTTCCTTCAGGTGAACGAGCAACCCTGAAGGTTCTGTGGGCAGCGGCGGAGGACGATGGCGGTCTGTGGCGTGGCTGAGACTGTTAACAAATCCTTCCAGTATGCTGCATGCGTGCCTCAGGTGAGCGAGCAGCCCTGAAAGGCAGCGGCGAAGGAGGAAGGCAGTCTGTGGAGCCGTTACTTGTCCCATGCGTGATGCGCCGTCCTTGTAACTCCCCGATGCGTGCGCGGGGGTTCAGTGCGTGGGTGGGCCGCTGGAGTGGTGAGTCAGGGTGCAGAAACTTTGTGGAGAACGGCGCAGACGGCGCCGGTAAAATCCAGGTTGAGCTGTGGCTGTAGATTGGCCATGGTGCGTTGGAGCGGTGAGAGGAAATAGACGATCTTTAGTCCCTCAGGCCCGTGCAGATACGTTGGAGCGGCGGGAGGGAATAGACGATCTTATGTTCCTCAGGCTCATGCAGCTGCGTTGGAGCGGTGTGAGGAAGTAGACGATCTCCGTCCCTCGGGCTCGTGGAGACGCGTTGGTGCGGTGCGAGGCAATAGACGATCTTTGTGCCCCGGGCTCGTGCAGCAGCGTTGGAGCGGTGAGAGGGAGGAGACGATCGTTGTCGCTCGTGCGGCCATGGTGCGTTCAGTTCCAAGCGCTGCGCTCCCCGTCGGCCCTGGAGGTTGCCGTCGTGGAGAGAGGACGAGGTGCGTGCGCTCTCAGTGAGAGCGGCCGGTCCAGCGTGGTTGTGCAGATCTCAAGCGACGGAGCATTCATGCCCGGGTGTTGCGTTCGCTGGCCGCTCGTTTTTTTCAGCGTCGGTTCGCCAGCGTGGCCATCCAAAACAGAAGGCTGCGTTGCACAAAGCGTGTGCGTCTTCAAGGGGCCACCAACGCAGCTGTGTGGCTGTCCAGCTCGGAAGGTTGCTTTCGCACAAAACGTGTGCGTGTTCGAGGGGTCACCAGTGAGGCGGCATGAAAAAATAAGCAGCAGTGCTGTGGTTTTAAGCAGATTTTATTAATCATGTCACCTTCACGGGAACTCGGCTCCAGCCATAGCGTGAGCAGGCTGAAGCCGAATTCCTCAGGCTCTCAGTGAAGAGGGGACACAAAATCTGTGTCCTGCAGCAGGGTTGAAGTCAGATTGAGAGAGAGAGATTGCGTTACAGAGTTGCACCTTAAATACTTGATCATAACAATACATCAAAGAGACGTACCCCACAGTTTAGAATGATCAAAGGGACAACAGAACAGGCAGGAGGTATTTGCATTTGTAAGACATACATCACAATGGGCAGATTAGCTAGACCTCGCTCCAAGTGTCAGACAAAGAGGCTAACCAGCACATCTACATATTGATCTGAGTCTCTAGGTCACAGTAAGGGCAAAATGCATGAACACTTTAACTTCAAGGCTGTAAACTCAGCGTGCAGCGGAACAAACCCCAGGAGTGCGAGCTGACTGTCTCTGTGTTCTGTTTGTGTGTTGTGGGGGGTTTAATCGAACCACTACAATGTTATCTTTTAGCTGTATAAGATAAGATAAGATAAGATAAGATAAGATAAGCCTTTATTAGTTCAACAATGGGGAAATTCCAGGATTGCAACAGCACAGGGATAGCAACACTCAGCGCAACAATCAAGAAGACAAGAAAAACAAGAGCAGTGAATATACATATGTACATATAAATATATAATATATAAACACACAGTGCGGAGCATTGTAGCTAGATGGAATAAACAGCATAACCGTCTACTTAGTTATCCTACATAGTATGAATATGTACCCATACATGTTGTCACCCTTCATAGCGACCAATATTGTCCTGGTTGTATACTGGAGGGGACCATTATGTAAGTCTATTGCGTCTTTTGCATTCAATACTATTAGGTCGTCACGTTTTTTTGCTATCTCTGCCAGCAGCCCTGCTTAGGTTATACAGTCTGACAGCCGTAGGTAGGAAGGACCTACGAAACCTCTCGGTTGCACACCTAGGATGATGTAGTCTACTGCTAAATGAGCTCCTCAGTGCGTTCAGTATGTCCTGCATATGGTGGGACTTGGACTCCAGCAGAGATGACAGTTTAGCCACCATCCTTCTCTCTCCTATCTCCTCCACTGGGTCAAGGCGCTGCCCCAGGACAGAGCTAGCTTTCTTGATCAGTTTGTTCAGTCTCTTCCTATTGGCTGCTGTAATGCCACTGCCCCAGCAGACCTGAGTACAGAGGACTTATCCAGGACTTTGTGGACTGGTGCCATCGGAACTGCCTCCAGATCAACGCGAGGAAAACTAAGGAGCTGGTGGTGGACTGGTGCAAAGACAATGTGCTTGTCCTCCATCTTCTTCCTGAAGCTGTCCTTGCCTTCTCTGATCTTCCTCCTCAGCTCCCTCTGTACAGACTTCAGCATCTCCCTGTTCCCTGACCTGAAGATCCTCTTCTTCTCTCTCAGAAGTGTTTTTATCTCAGGGTTGATCCAGGGTTTGTTGTTTGAGCAACACCGTATGGTCTTTGTGGGTACGGTGTTGTCCACACAGAAGCTGATGTAGTCCGTGATGGTGTGAGTGAGGCCATCGATGTCCTCACCATGTGGATCGCAGAGCTGCTCCCAGGCAGTGGTTTCAAAACAGTTCTTTAGAGCGTCCATTGCCTCCTCAGACCATAACTTCACTGTGCGCATGACCAGAGGTTGTCTGTGCACTAGGGGTTTGTACACCGGCAGGAGATGAACCAAGTTGTGATCCGATCTCCCGAGTGGGGGGAGCTGTGATGAGGTGTATGCCTCCTTAGTGTTTGCGTAGAATAAGTCCAGTGTTTTATTGTCTCTGGTGTGGCATGTGGCATACTGGATGAACGTGGGTAGAATGGGAGACAGGGAAATATGGTTGAAATCGCCTGAGATGAGGAGAAGAGCATCTGGGTGTTCTGTCTGCAGCCTGCCAGTTACTAAGTGGACGACGTCACGCGCTGTCCCAGCGTTCGCCGTCGGATTTGCATAAATAACAATGCAGATCACGTGTGAGTATTTCCTCGGGAGATATGTAGGCCGCATGCTAACAGCTAGCAACTCAATGTCTTTGTTGCAGTGTTGTTGTTTAACCGTGATATGTCCCGATCTGCACCAGCTGTTATTGACATACATTATCACTCCTCCGCTCCTTGCCTTCCCACTGTCCGGTGTTCGGTCTGCCCGTATTGCGTGGAAACCCTCCAGTTAAATGTTAGCATCTGTTGCTAGTTCTGTTAGCCACGTCTCTGTGAATAGCATTAGGCTACACTCCCTGTATATGCTATCGTAGCGGGAGATAGCCGCTAGCTCATCTGTTTTTCTGAGTAGCGATCGTACATTCCCCATAATAACAGATGGGAGGGCGGGTCTGTACCTTCTATTCCTCACCCGCCGTCTTACTCCAGCACAACACCCACGTCATTTTCGTCTTATTTCTCCCGGTATGTTTGAGTTTTTGCGTTAGCATCATGGGCCGGTTAAGTGCTAGCAGCTGGTCCCTATTGTACTGCCTCCTGCCAGAAACAGTGGCTCTGTCCGCTGACTCAGAAGACATTTGGGCGATCTACGTGTTCGGATGGAATAAAGGTGACGCTGGATCATAAAGATTGGCAAGAGAGCCAGATAGTAAATAGAAGTAGGCAGAAATTGATCCACTGTTGCAAAAGGCAGCCTACTCGTGTGGCACTGGATTTGATACAATATGGCATAGAAATAGAAAATCTGGTAGTGTCTCCTCATAACCCTGTACTGTCAGACCATTGTCTGTTAACATTTGATCTTACTATTTCTGACTATTTGGCTCCTAAAGAAAAATATTACGATACCTCTCAGATGATGTTGTTACCAAATTTATGCAGATTGTTTCCTCTATGCCATGTGTCAACACAACGGAAATAAGCTATAGACAGCTTGCTCCTTCTGTATTTGATAGCATGGTAGATAGTGTTACAGCTTCTCTGCATCAGACTCTAGACCTGGTGGCCCCTTTAAAAAACAAAAGGTCTAATCAGAGATTTCTATCTCCTTGGTTCAACACAGAAGCTCGCAGGTTAAAACAGAAGACTCATCAATTAGAAAGAAAATGGCACTCCACTAATTTAGATGAAATCTATTTAGCTTGGAGAAATGATCTTTTAATTTATAAAAAAAATCTCTTAGAAAAGCTAGAACAAGTTATTATTCTGCATTAATAGAAGAGAACAAGAATAATCCCAGGTTTCTTTTCAGCACTGTAGCCAGGCTGACAAAGAGTCAGGACTCTGTCAATCCTAGCATTCCCTTAGAGCTTACTAGTCAGGACTTTACAAACTTTTTCAATAATAAAATTTCATCTATCAGATTCTTCCCACCATTAACTTAAATACAGTAACTACAACACTTCTCACACAACACAACACACTGCCATCTACAGAAGTCCTCTGACGACTCTGCGGTTTGTCGGCCTCATCTCCAACGGAGATGAAGCTGAGTACAGAGGACTTATCCAGGACCTTGTGGACTGGTGCCATCGGAACTGCCTCCAGATCAACGCGAGGAAAACTAAGGAGCTGGTGGTGGACTGCCGCAGGCAAGGACAACCCCTCACAGCACCAGTGAACATACAGGGAACAGACATTGAGATGGTGACATCCTACAAGTACCTGGGTGTTCATTTGAACAATAAACGAGACTGATCACACAATACCGACACACTCTACAAGAAAGGACAGCGCAGGCTGTTCCTACTGAGGAGGCTCAGGTCTTTTGGTGTACAAGGGGCACTGCTGAAGACATTCTACGACACGGTGGTGGCATCAGCCATCACTTTTGGAGTGATCTGCTGGGGCAACGGCATTACAGCAGCCGATAGGAAGAGACTGAACAAACTGATCAAGAAAGCTTGGTCTGTCCTGGGGCAGCGCCTTGACCCAGTGGAGGAGGTAGGAGAGAGAAGGATGGTGGCTAAACTGTCATCTCTGCTGGAGTCCGAGTTCCACCCTATGCAGGACATACTGAATGCACTGAGGAGCTCATTTAGCAGCAGACGACATCATCCTAGGTGTGCAACCGAGAGGTTTCGCAGGTCCTTCCTACCTACGGCTGTCAGACTGTATAACCTAAGCAGGGCTGCTCACAGAGATAGCAAAAAAACGTGATGGCCTATTAGTATTGAATGCAAAAGACGCAATAGACTTACACAATTGTACCCTCCAGCATGTACAACTAGGACAATATCGGTCGCTACGGAGGGTGACAATATGTACGGGTACATATTCATACTATGTAGGATAACTAAGTAGACGGTTATGCTGTTTATTCCATCTAGCTACAATGCTCTGCACTGTATATATATATATATATATATATATATATATATATATATATATATATATATATATATATATATATATATATATATATATATATATATATATATATATGTATTCCATATAGCTACAATGCTCTGCACTGTGTGTTTATATATTTATATGTACATATATATATATATATATATATATATATATATATATATATACTGTATATATCCGCTGCTTTCGTTTTTCTTGTCTTCTTGATTATTGCTCTGAGTGTTGCTATCCCTGTGCTGTTGCAATCCTGGAATTTCCCCATTATGGAACTAATAAAGGCTTATCTTATCTTACAACAACTCCTTCAATTGATATCTGTTTGGATGAGTTTACTCCAATTAACCTTTTAGAGTTAGACAAAATAATTTCCTCATCCAAGCCTTCAACTTAACTTTTAGACCCTATTCCTACCAGGTTATTAACTCCGAGATACCGCGGGCGGTCACATCTCTGCATCCTAGCGCGCCCTCATGCACACTAGGATGCACACTGTGCGTCCTAGTGCGCACAGGAAAAAAAAAGCTGCATTTCCATTCTTCCACTAAAGACACAGCCGCGAACAGAAAGCCAAAGGAGTGCTTTGATTGGTTTAGATTTGATTGACCTCTCATTCGACTAATAAGAGCCTTGAATTGGGTTTCTGAAACCTTGAAGAACCAATGACTGAAAACCTAGCAAGAACGACCCGCCTACCAAGGGCTGCGAATACAGCGAGTCAATTGAAGCAGAGAAGTTCGAAAGCATGCGTCCCGTGCGTAAAATCTGTTTTGTGTAAGCCGCTGGGTGACACACACGCGTTCGCCAGTCTTTTTTCTTACTACTGTTCTTATTTGTTTTGAAAAATCGTTCGCCAAAACCGCAATCATGGAAGCGCAAAAGCGCAATAATGGAATCATGGTTTGACCGGGTCGCATGACCAGAACCACGAGTCGTAACAAGCGGACCAGCATCATGTTCATCTGACAATGAGGAAGAGAAGTTCGCCAGCTACACTGCTGTTGTGGACAGGTAAGTGTTATAAGCTAAATTATTCTTTATCCCTGAAAATTGTAATCAAAATGACTTTTGACCGATCGGTAAATTACAACTGTGCGTCATCGCCACATGACAGACCGGTCCGTGCACTGCATCCGGACCGTGAACGCCCCCTCCCCCCCAGCTACTCTTCTGTAGCGGATTGCAGATATATTGCAGATATTTTAGTACAACTGTGCGTAGTAGACCGCTGCGCACCGTCCCTGCTGTCCATCATGTGGCGATGGACAATGTCCGTCTTCTGTAGCGGGGGTGGTGGGTGGGAGTTGTTATCCTCTACGTTACAGATATTTTAGTGTAATTTTTAGTGCACTGTAGGTTATTTTTTCTTGTAAAAAAAAGCCACACATTTTTTACGTAGCATGCTTCTTTGTGTGGGGGGGCTTGTTTGTTCATTCATTCATTCATGAATGAATAAACAACCCCCCCCACACACACACAGCCCTGAGTGTCACCTTTCATTAGAGCCTAAGATGAAGCTTCTATATTGAATCATTCAAAAGTTACAGACGTTTTTCCAAACTGTGCCATTTGGCACAATTTGGCACTGTTCAAAAACGCCTGGGAACAACCTGACAAAAAAGCTGTGTAATATACTCATTTTTTGTGGTATTGTTACAAAAGTTTGACCTCAGCTGGATAACACTTGGTTCTACATTTCTGTTGCATTTTCCAACCCGGATCTGACAGCTGTGTGTTATTTGCAAGCATTTGTATCCAAAAAAACACCCAGGCGAACTTTATTTTCTTCAAGTTCAGTATGTTTAGATGACTGTTACTCAGTGGCCGGAACACTTAGAGAGATTATGACTGTTTTGCCAAAAAATTCAAAGTGTTTTCTTTTAAATGAGACCAACCCCATGAAGATGCTGCAAAGAGTTGAAGAACAGCGTTTGATTTACTTTGGGTACGCTATTTTTAGGGGTTTTTAGGGAAATTGACCAGAGTGCAAGGGGTTAAAGAAGTCTTTCCACTTACTGGTAGCTTTATTCTTCAAATAATCAATTCTTCATTAACTTTAGGCCATGTACCTACCGCAGGCTTTTAAAATGGCTGTAATTAAACCCTTACTCAAAAAGCCAACGCTGGATCCAGGAGTTTTAGCTAACTATCGACCAGTCTCTAATCTCCCTTTCATTTCAAAAATCTTAGAAAGAGTTGTTGCTACGCAATTATTTGACCACCTGCAGGGAAATTGTTTATTTGAAGAGTCTCAATTTGGGTTTATAATCCATAATAGTACTGAAACAGCCTTAGTGAAGGTCACTAATGACCTCCTTATTGCATCTGATAATGGACTTGTTTCTGTACTTGTCCTTTTAGACCTTAGTGCAGCTTTTGATAAGATTGTTCATAAGATTCTACTTGATAGATTAGAACACTATGTTGGACTTAATGGAACTTTGTTGCAGTGGTTTAGATCTTATTTATCTAATAGGTTCCAGTTTGTTCATGTCAATAATAAGTTTTCTTTCAGCTCAAAGCTCAGTCATGGAGTTCCACAGGGATCTGTGCCCTACTCTTTTTAGTTTATATATGCTTCCGTTAGGCAACATTATTAGAAAGCACTGTATACATTTTCATTGTTATGCAGATGACACACAATTATACCTGTCAATGAAGCCAGATGATAGTAATCAATTAGCCAAGTTGGAAGCCTGTCTTAAGGAAATCAAAGCTTGGATGACTTGTAATTCCCTGCTATTAAATTCAGATAAGACTGAAGTCATTCTCGGTCCAAAAAACCTTAGAAATACCTTTCCAAATCAAACTTTTAGTTTGGATGCGGTTACTCTTTCTCTTAATAGCTCTGTGAGGAACCTTGGAGTTAGTTTTGATCAAGATCTGTCCTTCAATTAACATATCAAATTTGTTTCTAAGACTGCTTTCTACCATTTGAGTAATATTGCCAAGATTAGGAGCATCTTTGACATGATTTACGACCCAAGAGACAGACGCTGACACGAGTGATTACAGACAATAATCTTTTATTTGTTAATGTGAGGGTGTAGTGCGTGAGTGGATGTATGTGTGCTTGTCTGGTCACTGGAGCTAAGCCTGACTTGTGGTGACCCGGCAACCCTGGAAACACACAAGCACAAAGGTTACTGCTGTTCACTGACAATAACGGTGTAGAAGTGCTGCAGGTGCTTACTAGCAGGTTCCGCAGTGTAAGTCCGGCTTGCTCCTGGTGTCCGAGTGATGTGGTGCTCGAGGTGCCCGGCGTTGTGGGGGTGAGGAGGAACTCCGAGGAGGAGGAGGCTATGCCTCGTCAGCTGAGGAGGAAGGTTCGCCGCCTGGGAGGTCCACCTGTGCACAGGGGAAAGAACTTGCAGGAAGAGAGTGCTGGGTTTGCTTACGTGGCCTGGCTTGGCTTGGTGTTTGCTTCTTGATTTGTGGTCGAGATCTTGGCACATTGCTTGGCAAGGAAGACAGACGACTCCGTGCTGAGGAGTCAGCGCGTCGAGCTTTTAAAGCCTGCTGATTGCCACCTGCTGGATTGAGCGCAGCTGATGATGATAATGCTGATGACGGCCTAGCGGCCATCATGACAGTACTCCCTCCTCTAGAGGTGCCTCCAGGCACCTGCCCAATCCTACCTGGATGCGCCCGATGGAAATCGCGGACCAACTGCTTATCGAGGATCAACGCAGGGCGTATCCAGGAGCGATGCTCAGGACCAAACCCCTCCCAGTGCACCAAATACTGAAGGCCCCGACCCCTCCTGTGGACATCCAGGATTGCTGTCACTCCCCAGGCTGGGTGGCCATCGATCATCCTCGGAGAAACAGGAGCCGCAGGGGGCAGGCACAGCGGGTCGGCGACGTAGGGCTTAACCTGGGAGACGTGAAAAGTAGGGCAGATGTGCATGTGAGGGGGGGAGAACAAGACGAACACACACAGGGTTGACAATGTGGGCAATGACATAAGGGCCGATGAAGCGCTTGGTCAGCTTACGCTTCTCGGCAGGCACACTGATGTTCTTCGTGGACAACCATACCTTCTAACCCACCTTGTAGTCCGGGGTGGGCCTCCTGTGCTGATTGGCCACTTCAATGTTGCATTCCGTGGTTCTCAGAAGGGCTCTGCGGGTGATGGACCAAATCCGCCGACAACGCCTGGTGTGAGCCTGTACAGACGGAACCGCTACCTCTCCCTCCTCCTCAGGGAACAGAGGTGGATCGTACCCCAAAGATGCCTTAAAGGGGGACATCCCCATGGCCGAGGACACCGTGGTGTTATGAGCGTATTCGATCCACAGGAGGTACATGCTCCAAGAAGGAGAGCAGGAGGAGATGACGCAGCGCAGTGCAGCCTCCAGCTCCTGATTGGCCCACTTGCACTGGCCATTGCTCTGCGGGTGGTATCCAGAGGAAAGACTGGCCCTTGGCCCCCAGTACCGTGCCGAACGCCTTCCAAACTTGAGACACGAAGTGTGGACCTCGATCCGAAATGATGCCAGCAGGGATCCCATGAGGATGAACCACGTGAAGGACAAGAAGGTCCGCCGTCTCCCGTGCTGATGGCAATCCCCGGAGAGGCACAAAGTGGGCAGCTTTAGAGAAACGGTCCACTATAGTCAAAACAGTCGTGAAGTGGCCGGAGGGGGGCAAACCGGTCACAAAGTCCATGGCTACATGGGACAAGGGGCAGGAAGGGACGGGCAGAGGGTGCAGAAGGCCCGCCGGGGCCGACAATGACGTCTTACCAGTCGCGCACTGAGCGCAGGCCTGGACATAGCTGTTAACATCCTTCCGTAGCCCTGGCCACCAAAAGGTTCTCTGGAGGAGGTCAATGGTTCGACTCACACCCAGATGGCATGCCAGTTTAGACGCGTGACCCCACTCAATTACCTGGCCTCTGACAGAACTGGGAACAAACAAGCGGCCCGGGGGCCCCCCACCCAGATCGGGCTCCACCTCCTGTGCTCTTCTGACCTTGTCGCAGATTCCCCAGGACAATGCACCCACCACACAGGCAGACGGCAGGACAGTCTCCTCCTGCTCATCAGAAGATGGCACGTCAGACTGCCTGGAAAGAGCGTCAGGCTTACCATTCTTGCTTCCCGGCCGATAGGTGATCGTAAAATTAAAATGACCAAAGAAGAGTGACCAGCGGGCCTGACGTGCATTCAACCGCTTGGCTGTCCTGAGGTACTCCAGGTTGCGATGGTCAGTCCAAACGACAAACGGCTGGGCGGCCCCCTCCAGCCAGTGCCTCCACTCCTCCAGAGCGAGCTTGACGGCCAGCAACTCCCTGTCGCCAATGCTGTAATTCCTCTCAGCAGGTGTCAGACGATGAGAGAAGTAAGCGCAGGGTCGGACCTGTCCTTCCGCCGGGGAGCGCTGAGAGAGAACGGCCCCAACCCCCGAATCCGAGGCGTCCACCTCCACCAGACACTATAGTTCCGGATCCACCTGGGTCAACACACGAGCTGAAGCGAACTCCTCCTTCAATCTCTCAAATGCCGCAGCAGCCTCCTCACTCCAGCGAAAAGGCACCTTCGGGGATATGAGCGCGGTCAGGGGTCTGGCGATATTCCCAAAGTTTGGCACAAACCGCCGATAAAAATTGGCGAAACCCAGGAACCCCTGCAGCAGTTTCCGTGACGTAGGTGTGGGCCAGTCCACCACTGCCTTGACCTTAACTGGGTCGGGGAGCACCTGGTTACAGGCAATAATGAAACCTAGAAAGGAGGTGCGATCAGTGTGGAATTCACACTTCTCCGCCTTGACGAACAACTGATTCTCCAGGAGGCACTGCAGAACCCGCCATACATGCACCTGATGCTCCTCCAGTGTGCGCGAGAAGATGAGGATATCATCGAGGTACACGAAGACAAAGGAGTTCAGAAAATCGCGGAGGACGTCGTTGATCAGGCGCTGAAACACCGCCAGAGCGTTGGTTAACCCAAACGGCATCACTAAATATTCAAAGTGACCGCTTGGGGTCCGGAAAGCAGTCTTCCAGTCATCACCTCTCGAATGCGCACCAAGTAATAGGCGTTCCGCAGATCTAACTTGGTGAACCATGACGCCCCCTGGAGGGAATCAAAGGCGGTGTTCATCAAGGGAAGTGTGTACTTGTCTTTAATTGTGATTTCATTGAGACCCCAGAAATCGATGCAGGGGCGCAGCGAACCGTCCTTCTTCCCCACGAAGAAGAACCCTGCCCCTACGGCCGAGGATGATGGACGGATGATACCGGAAGCCAAAGACTCCTCAATATACGTATCCATGGCCTCACATTCCGGAGCTGACAGGCTGTACAGGCGGCTCGCCGGGAGAGGGGGCCCAGCCTTGAGGTTAATTGCACAGTCATACGGATGATGGGGGGGGGGGGGGGGACAGCGCCCGTGACTTGCTAAACACCGGGCCCAGGTCATGGTAGACATCAGGTACCTTGGGCAGGTTCAGGGGAGGCGTCGAGGGAGGAGGCATCGGAACCGAGGGGGCACACGCCGCTGACTGGAGACAGGCGCTCAGGCAAAACGAGCTCCACGCCGTAATACTCCCCGCTTGCCAGTCGAAAGTGGGGTTATGCAGCCGAAACCAGGGGTACCCCAAGATGACGGGTGAAGAGGAGATGGGCAGCATCAGGAACCGTATTTCCTCCCTGTGATTACCTGAGACTATTACCGATACAGGGACCGTCTGGTGGGAAACTGATGTCAGTGACACTTTGGATAGGGTGACAAGATGAACAGGAGGGCATAAGGGTTGACAGCTGAGGCCCATCAGGGTTGCCAGGTCTCTGGAGATAAAATTCTGCTCAGCTCCAGAGTCAACTAAGGCGTGTGTGGTGTGTTCTTTGTGTTTGTGGAGGAGTCTAATGGGGATATGGCAACTAGTGAGGGGTTTTTCCTGATCTTTGTCCGCGAGTCCCCCTACAGTGATCCGCGGACCTCCCCTTTTTAACGGACAATCCACTACTCCATGTGACCCATTTCCACAGTAGAAACACAACCCCTGCTCCCTGCGGCGCTGTCTTTCAGCCGCTTTAATACCCGATTCCCCACAATCATTTCCTCCTGCTCCGGAAGCTCCTCTGATGAAGGCAGAGCGAGGAGGGAGGACCTAACGGAGCGAGGGCGAGGTTTACTCGAACGGGAAACTGTTCGCTGTTCAGCCGCCCACTCCCTTAGTCTGCTATCTAAGCTGATAGTGAGGGAGATTAACTCCCCTAACCTGTCTGGTTTATCCTTTGCTGCTAGCTCATCCTTCAACTCTGGGCTAAGACTGCGGAGGAAGATTCCACAGAGCGCTGGCTCCCCCCACCCAACCTGAGCAGCTATTACCCGGAAGTCAACGGAGTAATCGGCGGCAGACCTACTGCCCTGCCGAAGACCTAGCAGCCCCGGTTAACACTGCGCCCCGGTCAACATGATTGAACACCTCCATAAACTCTGCCACGAACTGCTGGTAAGTTAACAAAGGATAGTTTGGTTTGGCCATGATGGTGTAAGCCCAATCTAAGGCTCTGCCTCCCAGCAAATTGATAATATATCCAATCTTGTTCAAATCAGTGGCAAAGTCCCCCGGGACGCGGAGAAACACAGACTCGCACTGCAGCAAAAACCCTCATGCCTCCCCAAGTTTACCATTAAAACGAGCGGGGGTTGGCACGGGAGTGAGGCGATGTGCGGATGGTGGGTTAGGTTGGCTAGTAGCAGTAGCTGCGGGTACTGAAGGCGCCCCGCTGGCCGGGGGGAACGTCTGGTGTCCTTCCAGGCGATCCAGCCGGCTGTTAATTTGTGTCAGCTGATTTAAAATTACCGTCTGTTGATGGGAAATCATGTCAACTCCTGCGCAGAGAGTGTTTAAACGGGTTGGGTCATTCTGACAGAGTCGTACTGACGTGATTTATGACCCAAGAGACAGACGCTGACACGAGTGATTACAGACAATAATCTTTTATTTGTTAAAGTGAGGGTGTAGTGCGTGAGTGGATGTATGTGTGCTTGTCTGGTCACTGGAGCTGAGCCTGACTTGTGGTGACCTGGCAACCCTGGAAACACACAAGCACAAAGGTTACTGCTGTTCACTGGCAATAACGGTGTAGAAGTGCTGCAGGTGCTTACTGGCAGGTTCCACAGTGTAAGTCCGGCTGGCTCCTAGTGTCCGAGTGATGTGGTGCTCGAGGTGCCTGGCGTTGCAGGGGTAAGGAGGAACTCCGAGGAGGAGGAGGCTGTGCCTCGTCAGCTGAGGAGGAAGGTTCGCCGCCTGGGAGGTCCACCTGTGCACAGGGGAAAGAACTTGCAGGAAGAGAGTGCTGAGTTTGCTTATGTGGCCTGGCTTGGCTTGGCGTTTGCTTCTTGATCTGTGGTCGAGATCTTGGTGCATTGCTTGGCAAGGAAGACAGACGACTCCGTGCTGAGGAGTCAGCGCGTCAAGCTTTTAAAGCCCGCTGATTGCCACCTGCTGGATTGAGTGCAGCTGATGATGATAATGCTGATGACGGCCTAGCGGCCATCATGACAATCTTGTCTCAGAGTGATGCTGAGAAACTGATACACACTTTCGTTCGCTCTAGATTAGATTATTGTAACTCTTTATTATCAGGTTGTCCGAAAACATCTCTAAAAAGTCTTCAATTGATCCAAAATGCTGAAGCAAGAGTTTTCACAGGTACTACAAAGAGAGATCATGTCTCTCCGGTTCTGGCCTCCCTTCATTTGCTTCCCATAGAGTTTAGAATTAAGTTTAAAATCCTTCTTTTTACTTACAAAGCTCTAAATAATCAGGGCCCTTTACATTTAAAAGATCTGATATTACACTTTTATCCTACCAGAGCGTTATGCTCCCAAAATGCTGGATTACTTGTAATACCTAGAATCTCCAAAAGTACAATGGGGGGCAGAGCCTTCAGTTATCACTCTCCTCTCCTGTGGAACCAGCTGCCAATCTGGATTCGGGAGTCAGACTCAACCTCTGTTTTTAATCCAGTCTCTTCACTAAGAGACTGGATGATTTCATTGAAAAACACAACCTCCTTCCGGACAGCTAGTGTGGTTTTAGAGCAGATAAATCTACATCTTTGGCACTGATCGAACTTATTGAAGAAATTACTAGTTGTATAGATAAAAAAAGTTTGCTGTAGGAGTATTTATAGATTTAAAGAAAGCTTTTGACACCACTGGCCACAGAATTCTACTAAGGAAACTGGAAAAGTATGGGATAAGAGGGGTCGGACTGAGTTGGGTGGAAAGTTATTTAAGTAACAGACTGTGGAGAATGTGCTCAAGGATGAGAGTGAGTTTATTCCTCAGATTCAGCTTTATTCACAGATCACATACTCCAACAATCTCAAAGCAAGAAAAGAGGAAGTATAATCTCACAACTCCTTTTTTATACCCTGGACATCGAAACTCAAGTCACATGGTGTTTAAGCAAACATACAGTCACATGGTATTTAATCCCAGTCACAATGTAACCCCTTTGATCTTCCACACCATTGTCCTTTAGTTTCCGGTGGTCCGGAAATCTCCCCAGATCATCTCCCTGAAACAAAGGCCAAATCCCACACTCTCCCGTTGTCTCTTGGTGACTCAGTCCTTTTGTTCCTTGAGACGTGTAGCACACAATAAACACACAGCAAAATATTTGTGGAGCATATATAACTAACATATGTGTCCATATGCGCCCACATGACCACCCCAAATGTCTAAAATGGAACAAACATAACCAGAGATGCATGACATAATAACATTACTACATATCAATCCACCAGCTGCCTAGGTCTAAGTCTCCTGCCATATTTGCTGTAAGCCGGCTTTACTGTTTCCGCGGTGTCCTCCTGCTGTGGAACTGTTGCCTGTGGATTAAAACTATTAGTCAATCTCTGTGGGTGTTCTGGAGAATGCCTTCTAGGGGGTCTGCCACGGCGGGGTGCCCTCGCCAACTGCACTGCTTCATCCGCCAAAACAAAAGCGGGTTTGAGTCTGTTTATACCAATTAACTCCTTTCTGTCTCCCAAATCCAGCAAAAAATGCTTCTGTCCTGTTTCCAGCACCCTAAACGGTCCATCGTAAGGCGGCCGCAAATTTGGGCGGTGGGCATCATGTCTGACAAAAACAAACTCCGCATTTTTTAAAGGTTTTGGCACAAAAACGCGTGGAAAACTGTGATAAACCGGGCCCGGGAGCGTGTTCGATCCCGTGTCGCTCTGCAACAGCTGAGTGGGGGGGCAATTTGGCGCAGGGTTATCGGGGAGAAATTCCCCGGGCAGACGGAGAGGCTGTGCAAAAACTAACTCAGCCGGGGAGGCCTGCAAATCCTCCTTAGGTGCAGAACGCAACCCCAATAAAACCCAAGGAAGCCTGTCTACCCAATTTGTGTCCATAAGCGATGCTCTGAGGGCTGCTTTCAATGACCTATGGAAACGTTTGCATAAACCGTTAGCCTGAGGGTTGTACGCAGTAGTGCGGTGGATTGCTATCCCTAAGCTGCGGGTCATCGATGACCAGAGCTCGGAAACAAATTGCGGGCCTCTGTCGGACGTTATGTCCGACGGAACTCCAAAGCGCGCTACCCAAGCTGTTAAAAACACGCGCGCCACCTCCTCAGCTGTGGTTGATGCCAGTGGGACCGCTTCTGGCCAACGCGTGGTGCGGTCCACCATAGTCAAAAGATATGTGTACCCCTGTGACGATGGAAGGGGGCCTACCAAGTCGACATGCACATGATCAAAGCGCTTAGCCGGGATGTGAAAAGGCTCCAAAGGAGCTCTAGTGTGTCTGTGTATTTTGGCTCGCTGACACTCTACGCAGGCTGTCGCCCATTCTTTTACCTGTTTGCGCAACCCCGGCCATACAAATTTCTCTCCTACCATTTTGACCGATGCGCGCACCCCCGGGTGCGCCAGAAAATGAATCAAGTCAAAAACACGGCGGTGCCACGCAGCTGGTACCACCGGACGCGGCCGCCCAGTGGAGACATCGCAGATTAGCGGGGGCATACCATCTTGCAGCACCCTGTCTTCCAGCCTTAACCCTGTTTGTCCAGACCGGAGCTCGCGCACGTCCGCGTTGCCAGCCTGCTCCGCGGCCATGGCTGCATAATCTAACCCTACGCGGTCCAGGGCTGTGCGCGCTTCCGCGTCGCTACCCTGGCCTGCGGCCATGGCTGCAGAGTCTGCCCCCACGGGGCCTGGAGCTGTCACAGCACGTGAGAGGCAGTCTGCCACTACATTATGTTTGCCTGCGACATGCTGGATATCGGTGATAAACTCCGATATCGCGGCCAGCTGTCTCTGCTGCCGGCCCGACCAAGGTTCCGAAATCTTGGCCATCGCAAAAGTCAGCGGCTTGTGGTCCACGAACGCAGTGAAACGGCGTCCTTCCAGCCAGAACTGGAAATGTCGGATGGCCAAGTGTAGTGCCAACAACTCCCTGTCGAACGCGCTGTACCTTCGCTCGCTGTCGCGCAAGGTTTTGCTGAAAAACGCGAGCGGTTGCCAGGTCCCAGCTACATACTGTTCAACAACCGCCCCTACTGCTAAATCGGATGCGTCAGTGGTGAGTGCCATGCGTGCCATTGGAACTGGGTGTACCAACAAGGTAGCGTTTGCCAAAGCTGATTTGACTTGAGAGAATGCGTGCTCCCGCTCAGGAGACCATTCAGTTTTATTCATGGGTTTTTGTTTTTTTTAGTGCAGCGTACAATGGTTGCACGAGCTGCGCTGCGCTGGGGAGGAAACGGTTATAAAAATTAACCATTCCCAAAAACTCTTGTAACGCTTTAACCGTCTGAGGGTGGGGAAAATTTGTTATTGCGCACACTTTATCGGGCAGAGGGACCTCTCCTTCTGGTGAAACGCGATGCCCCAAAAAATCAATCTGCGCCACCCCAAACTGACACTTCACTGGATTAATTATTAACCCGTGCTCTGCCAACCTCCGGAAAACTGCTGTGAGGTGGCTTTCGTATTCGTCTTCGGACGTGCTGGCTACCAAAATGTCGTCCAAATAGACGAACACGAAAGGGAGGTCGCGTAGGACCGCGTCCATCATGAGCTGGAAAGTCTGCGCCGCACCCTTGAGACCAAAAGGCATGCGCAAAAACTCAAAAAGCCCGAAAGGAGTTACTACCGCTGTTTTGGGTATGTCCTGAGCGCGCACTGGAACCTGATGGTAACCGCGTACCAAATCTATTTTAGAAAAAATGCGCGCCCCCCGCCAAATGAACCGAAAAATCCTGGATGTGCGGGATCGGGTAGCGGTTGTGTGCAGTGGCGTTATTCAACCTGCGGAAATCACCGCAAGGTCGCCACGAGCCATCAGCCTTTGGGACCATGTGCAATGGTGAAGCCCAGGGGCTTTTCGAACGCCTGATGATGCCCAGTTTTTCCAGGTTGGCAAACTCCTCGCGCGCTATGGTCAGTTTAGCTGAGTCCAGGCGCCGAGCTTTTGCAAAAACCGGCGGGCCGGTGGTAGTGATATAATGTTTCACCCCATGTTTAGCCACTGTCGCCGAAAACGTTGGGGCTGTGAGTGCTGGGAACTGAGTGAGGAGTGCGTGGAACTTACCACCCGCAGCTGTGACGTTGGCTTGTGCAGCTACTCGAGCTGTGCAGGAAATAGAGTGAAAAGACAGTGCATTAACCAGACGTCTATTAGCAAGATCAACTAATAAACCATGTGAGCACAAAAAATCAGCCCCTAACATGTTGAAATTAACTGCAGCTATAACAAAAGTCCACTCAAATGCATGGCCCTGCAAAGACAGAAGTAGAGTCCTCTCACCGAAGGTCTTAATCGCTGAGCCGTTCGCTGCTTACACCAGGGGGCCCTTAGACGGTGTCAGCCGGTCCGCGTAGGTAGGCGTGATAAAGCTCAGCTGGGAGCCTGTGTCCACGAGGAAATGCCTCCCCGAGCATGCATCGGTCAGGTAAAGCAGCTTGTTCTCCTCCCCGAGGGCCGCAGCCGCTACCGACCCCCGGACTTGGCATTTCCCGAATGCTTGAAGTGGCACGGTGGGAGGCACTTGTGTGCCCTCTCTGCAAAACGGCGATGATAGAGGCACAGGATGTCGTCTGCTCCGTGTCGCCTGGTCCTCTCTGCTGCCGTCGTCGGTGCGTCTGGTATTATAACCACTGGCCCCATGCTGTCTCCGGACGTTGCTCCTAGCTCTGCTGCTGTGGCCGAAACCGCGCTCCGTTTGTGGGCGTCGATGAGTCGCTGCGCCTCCTTGCTCAGCCCATGGTAGTCTCGCCGGGCCAACCGAGATGAGTCTGCCAGGGTAACTCTCACCGCTGGTGGCAGGGTCCGGAGGAAAAGGTGGGCGAAGATAAATTCGCAATCCTCGGGGTCTTTCAGCCTCAGCATTTTTACCATCAGGTCTACGGGTCTGTCGTTCTCCGACTCCGTCAATGTTAGGAGCCCCTCTGCTCGCTGTTGCACCGAGGGGGTGAAGTGGCTTATAAGCGCAGCTTTCAATGCGCCGTATTTGTCGCTGTCTGGTGGGTGATTGACCAGATCTTCCACCCTCTGGACTGTGTGGCTGTCCAGCTTCGCCACCACATGGTAGAATTTCGTGTCGTCCTTCGAGATTCTCCGGAGGTTGAACTGCGCCTTGACCGCGCTAAACCAGGAGCGCGGACTATGCTGCCAGAAGTCGGGCAGCCGGAGTGTGGCGGCAGCCATCAGGCTGGCTTCTGCCGAGCCCCGCCCGGGAGAATTATCTCTGCTCATTCTTAGTCGTAAGGTCACCAGTGTGGAGAATGTGCTCAAGGATGAGACTGAGTTTATTCCTCAGATTCAGCTTTATTCACAGATCACATACTCCAACAATCTCAAAGCAAGAAAAGAGGAAGAATAATCTCACAACTCCTTTTTTATACCCTGGACATCGAAACTCAAGTCACATGGTGTTTAAGCAAACATACAGTCACATGGTATTTAATCCCAGTCACAATGTAACCCCTTTGATCTTCCACACCATTGTCCTTTAGTTTCCGGTGGTCCGGAAATCTCCCCAGGTCATCTCCCTGAAACAAAGGCCAAATCCCACACTCTCTCGTTGTCTCTTGGAGACTCAGTCCTTTTGTTCCTTGAGACGTGTAGCACACAATAAACACACAGCAAAATATTTGTGGAGCATATATAACTAACATATGTGTCCATATGCGTCCACAAGACAACAATTTGTACAAATTGGTGAGCACAAATCACCCTTCATGGACATCACTTGTGGTGTGCCCCAGGGGTCAGTTTTGGGACCCAAACTCTTTATCTTGTATATAAATGACATATGCCAAGTATCAAAATTTCTGAAATTTATTTTGTTTGTGGATGACACAAATATCCTTTGCACTGGTGAGAATTTGCAGCAGGTTTTAGAGGTGGTCACAACTGAAATGAAAAGGTTAACGCAATGGTTCAGCAAAACTAAATTATCTCTAAATCTGAAAAAAAAACAAAGATTATGTTGTTTTGAAATTATAAAATAAATCATGAAGTAATGGTAATGATAGATGATACCAGAATAGAAACAGTACAGGAAAATAAGTTTCTGGGGGTGACGCTAGACAATAAAATCTGCTGGAAACCTCACATCAGTCACATCCGGGCCAAGTTGGCAAAATTTATAGGGATACTGGGGAAGACAAGACACATCTTGGACTATAAATCATTGTTCTTACTGTACAATTCACTGTTTCTACCTTATCTTAACTACTGTGTAGAAGTCTGGGGAAACACCTACAAGACCAACCTACAGTCAATATGCACATTACAAAAAAGAGCTATAAGGATAATAAATAATGTAGGATATAGAGACCATACCAATTTGTTGTTTTTTAAGTCACATGTCATAAAGTTCTTTGATTTAGTTAAATTTAAGACAGCACAAGTTATGTACAGGGCAATTAATAATCAACTCCCAACTAATATACAAAAAATATTTATAAAAAGAGACAATGATTATAATTTGAGAGGAGACTTAAACATTACAAAACCCAAGATATGAACAACTAAGAAAAGTATGTGCATATCTGTCTGTGGGGTGGATTTGTGGAACAGTCTGGAGCCGGAACTGAAACTATGTACAAACAGAAATCAATTCAAAAAGAGGTATAAACATTATTTGCTGAAAGAATATATGCTAGAAGGGTAGTATTTATATGTACGATTCACTATGCTCACTCTGGGACACTATGGAATGGTGGGTGGGACAGCACTGTGTATATCTGTGTTGTTTGGGGCTAGTTTGATGTATGGACTGTATGTATGTTGGGATGGATGGGTGTTAATGTTGATATGTACAAAATATAGTTAATTGTTTCCTTGGGGTCCTAAATGTGGTAATTTGTATATATTTCACATGGGTTGTATTTATGGAAAAGAGGAGATGGAATTAATAAGTGTTCACTTCTTCCTTCTCCCTTTCAAACACTGTATACTGTTACTTTATTGCACTTGTATTTGTTTTGTTTTTGTTTTACTTTTTTGTTTGAAATAAAGTATTGTAGCACCTTGGGAGAGCCAGATTATCTAGCATCTCAGACAGGAGACAGTGGATAAGCTTGGGACAACAAAGAGGTTCCTGGTGAGATAGCAGGAAGGAGTCAGGGATGAAGGATGTTGAAGGCAGTGTGATGCAAATGTCATGTTGTGTGTGATGTAAATGCCATGAAACTTAAGGGGAGAGTTTCTGCTTAAATGTTCAGTCTGTTCTGTGCTTGAAAGATGTGAGTGTGTAATAAATCGTCTGAAATGAATCTGCCCTTTGATTTCACACACTCCACACTGGTGACCCAAGACGTATTATGGAACACGAGGCAAGATCCCCGGACCCGGCCCGGTCAGGAAGCTACAGCGAGGTGGCAACCATCCCACAGACAGCCCGGACTGGAACCTACAGCCACGCGTGTGCGGTTTCAGTCAAGCTACCAGATATCTGGCAGCACAACCCACGCTCTTGGTTCCACCTCACGAGGCCCAGTTCGCCCTCCGGGGAGTAACGACAGATGATACCAGATTCTACCATGTGGTCGCAGCGCTCGACGCCCGCACAGCTCAGCAGGTAGTGAGCCTGCTCGATCAGCCACCAGCCAGCAGCAAATACGAGACGCTCAAGGCTGCGCTCATCCAGCGCTATACGCTCTCGGACAGTGAGAGAGCAGAGAGGCTCCTGACGCGGATCGAGTTAGGAGATGGTTCGGCTGTAGACCTGATGGAGAAGATGCTGGCGTTAATGGGCAGGGACGACGGGCACTTTCTGTTTGCCCACCTCTTCCTCCAGAACCTTCCTACAGTAGTGAGAGTGGTTCTGGCTAATTTGCCGTGGCTGGCCGCGCACGACTACCGTGCGCTAGCCCAGGAGGCAGACCGGATCATCATCACCACCAGGGCGATCACAGTCAACGCGGCAGCGGCGGAGCCCAGCGAGACGACCAGAGGAGGCGAGGAGCCACCGATGGTAGCAGCAGCGGGGGCCAAGGAGCGCCAGAGAGACACACTCTGTTTCTACCACCGCCGCTTCGGAGAGAATGCACGCAAATGTGCGCCACCTTGCCAATTCCAGCGCTCGGGAAAACGCCAAGGCCGGGGGTCGGTAGCAGCCGCGACCCTCGGTGAAGAGAACAAGCTGCTCTACTTGACGGATGCACGATCGGGAAGGTGTTTCCTCGTGGACACCGGAGCCCAGAAGAGCTTCATCCGGCTGACCTACGCTGACCGGCTGGCAGGATCTAGCAGCCCCGGGATGTTGGCAGCAAACGGCTTGGATATTAAGACCTTTGGTGAGAGGACTCTGCTCTTATCTCTACACGGCCGTACATATGAGTGGACTTTTGTCGTAGCAGCACTGAATTACCATATACTGGGGGCTGATTTTCTGTGTGCACATGGTTTACTGGTTGATGTTGCTAACAGGTGCCTGGTTAATGCATTGTCCTTTGACTCTTTCCCCTGTATAGCTCAAGTGACCCAGCCAACAGCACAAGCCAACGTCACAGCTACAGGCGGTAAGTTCCACACACTCCTCACTCAGTTCCCAGCACTCACGGTCCTGACGTTTTCCATGGCCATCGCTAAACATGGGGTGGAGCACTTTATCCCCACCTCCGGGCCGCCCGTTTTGGCAAGACCTCGGTGCTAGGACGCAGCTAAACTGGCCATAGCGCGCGAGGAGTTTGCCAACCTGGAAAGGTTGGGCATCATCAGGCGCTTGAACAGCCCATGGGCATCCCTGCTACACATGGTCCCTAAGGCTGAGGGATTGTGGCGACCGTGCGGGGATTTCCCCAGGTTGAACAACGCCACAGCGCACGACCGCTACCCAATTCCCCACATATAGGATTTTTCCATTCACCTCGCCGGATCACGCATTTTTTCCAAAATAGACCTGGTCCGCGGTTACCACCAAGTCCCAGTGCGCGCTGAGGACATACCCAAAACAGCGGTAATAACTCCGTTCGGTCTATTCAAGTTCCTGCGCATGCCATTCGGGTTAAAAGGAGCGGCACAGACGTTCCAGCGCATGATGGATGCAGTGCTGTGCGAAATCCCGTTTGTGTTCGTCTAACTGGACGATATCCTGGTAGCCAGTGCGTCCGAAGACGAACACGAAACCCACCTCACGACGGTTTTCCGGAGGTTGGAGGAGCACGGGTTAATAATCAACCCGGTGAAATGCCAGTTCGGCGTGACGGAGATTGATTTTTTGGGGCACCGGGTCTCTCCGGAAGGAGCTATCCCACTGCCCGACAAAGTGCGCGCCATGGCGGATTTTCCCCAGCCTCAGACGGTCAGGGCGCTGCAGGAATTTTTGGGGATGGTGAACTTTTATAACTGTTTCCTTCCCCGTGCGGCGCAGCTCATGCAACCATTGTACGCCATGCTCAAGAAACAGAAACCCGCGGATAAGGTCGAATGGACCCCGGAGCGAGAGCGGGCGTTCTCGGAAGTTAAAGCAGCTCTGGCAAACGCCGCACTGCTGGCGCATCCAGACCCGACGGCCCGCATAGCACTCACCACCGATGCTTCAGACATGGCCATAGGGGCTGTCGTGGAGCAGCACATCACCGGGGCTTGGCAGCCGCTCGCTTTTTTCAGCAGAACTTTGCTCAACAGCGAACGTAAATACAGCGCGTTCGACAGAGAGTTGCTGGCTCTTCACCTGGCCATACGCCACTTTCAGTTCTGGCTGGAAGGGCGCAGCTTCATCGCGTTCGTAGACCACAAACCGCTAACATTCGCGATGGCCAAGGTTTCAGAACCGTGGTCGGGCCGGCAGCAGAGACAGCTGGCCGTGATCTCAGAGTTTACTACCGATATTCAGCATGTGTCTGGTAAACTGAATGTAGTGGCGGGCTGCCTCTCGCGCGTCGTAGTGGCCCCGGTCTGCCTGGGGATAGATTACGCAGCCATAGCCGTGGAGCAGATTAGCGATGCAGACGTGCGCGTGCTCCAGTCTGGACCAACAGGGTTAAGGCTGGAGAGCAGGGTGCTGCAGGATGGCGGCCCCCCCAATCTGCGATGTCTCCATGGGTCGCCCGTGTCCAGTGGTCCCGGCCGCGTAGCGCCGCCGCATGTTTGAGTCGGTTCACACTCTGGCGCACCCAGGAGTGCGCGCTTCGGACAAAATGGTGGGAGAGAAGTTTGTGTGGCCGAGCCTACGCAAACAAGTGAAAGAGTGGGCTGCAGCCTGCGTGGCGTGCCAACGAGCCAAAGTACACAGACACAGAGCCTTGGAGCCGTTTCGTATTCCGGCTAAGAGGTTCGACCATGTTCATGTGGACCTCGTGGGCCCCCTCCCGCCATCACAGGGATGCACGCACCTCCTGACAATGGTGGACCGCACCACGCGCTGGCCAGAAGCGGTCCCGCTGGCGGCAACCACATCCGTGCATGTAGCACGTGCTTTTTTAACAGCATGGGTGGCGCGTTTTGGAGTCCTGTCGGACATAATGTCCGACAGGGGCCCACAATTTGTTTCCAAACTCTGGTCTGCGATGGCACGCAGATTGGGTGTTACAATTCACCGCACAACTGCGTACAACCCACAGGCCAATGGGTTATGCGAGCGTTTTCATAGATCACTGAAAGCAGCACTCAGGGCTTCATTGATGGATGCAAATTGGGTAGACAGGCTGTCGTGGGTTTTATTGGGGTTGCGCTCCACGCCGAAAGAGGATCTAGAAGCTTCCCTGGCAGAGCTCGTTTTTGCGCAGCCACTACGGCTGCCCGGGGAATTTCTGCCAGATAGTCCCGCGCTGGGCAGCTGCCCGTCTCAGCTCTTGCAGCGTAGCGCAAACACAGGCACGCTGCCGGGCTCTGCCCACCACAGTTTTCTGCGTGTTTTCATGCCTAAAACTTTGAAGAACGCGGAGTTCGTGTTTGTCAGACACGACGCTCACCGCCCTCCATTGCGCCCACCCTATGATGGACCATTCAGAGTGCTGGAAACAAGGGATAAGCATTTTTTGCTAGACTTGGGGGGGTAGGAGGGAAAAAATTGGCATAGACAGATTCAAACCCGCTTTCGTTGTGGCAAACGAGCAAGTGCTGTTGGCTAAGGCCCCTCGGCGTGGAAGACCCCCACGGAGAGCTCCCCAGGGAAACAATTCACCAGAGCAGCCACACAGACAGACCGAAGTGCCCCCCCCAGCAACAGCCCACCCGCAGTCAGACACACTCCCAGCAGCCCCCCACCGGCACAGCAGCACCACGGAGGCGGTAAACCCCAGTTACAGCAGATACAGGAGGAGACGGAAGCCCAAGCAGCATGTGGACTGATGTTCAATTGTTCTATCACAGCATGTGGACTGTTATTCTATTGTCCTATCTAAGAGCTGGGGGGGGGGGGGGGGTAGCACCTTGGGAGAGCCAGATTATCTAGCATCTCAGACAGAAGACAGTGAATAAGCTTGGGACAACAAAGAGCAGGAGGTTCCTGGTGAGATAGCAGGAAGGAGTCAGGGATGAAGGATGTTGAAGGCAGTGTGATGCAAATGTCATGTTGTGTGTGATGTAAATGCCATGAAACTTAAGGGGAGAGTTTCTGCTTAAATGTTCAGTCTGTTCTGTGCTTGAAAGATGTGAGTGTGTAATAAATCGTCTGAAATGAATGATTTCACACACTCCACAGTATCTATCTATCTATCTATCTATCTATCTATCTATCTATCTATATATCTAAGAATAGGGTTAAAACCTTCCTTTTTGATTTAGCTTACAATTAGAGAGGGATCGTGTGTCTCTGAACCCTCCCTTAAGAATCGTCGGCCTCCGTCGGTCTATGATGACCATGGAAGAGAATCCTAAACGTCTACTCTGCTGGAACAGCACCGCCTGTGGCTGAACAGGCCGATGCGCGAATGGCAGTCCCTGTCACACAGGTCGCACTTGTGGGTGGTCTCCGTGCTGCTGGGTCTGTGGCGGTTCTTCCTGCGGGTCCTTTTTTCATCTGCTGCAGCAGTTAGTCTTTCTTCACCCGCCTTGAGCTGTCTGGTCAGGGTGCCTCTCCATTTTGAGCGGTCCGTTGCAAGGTCCTCCCAGCGCTCTGTGTTGATCTTCAAGGCCTTCATGTCTCTCTTGCAGACGTCTCTAAAGCGCAGCTGTGGGTGGCCAATGTCTCTCCTGCCAGTCGCCAGTTCTCGGTAGAGGACGTCTTTGGGGATTCTGCCATCCTCCATACGGTGAACGTGGCCTAGCCAGCGGAGCCTGCGCTGCCTGAGTAGATTGAATATGGAGGGAAGGCTGGCGCGGGACAGAACTTCTGTGTTGGGCACTTTGTCCTGCCAGGATATGTCCAGGATGCGGCGAATGCAGCGCAAGTGGAAGGAGTTCAGTCTCTTTTCCTGCCGGGCGTATGTTGTCCATGTCTCACTCCCATAGAGCAGTGTACTGATGACGCAGGCATTGTACACTGCCATCTTTGTCTTGACAGAGAGTTTGGGATTCTCCCACACTCGTGTGGTGAGGCGAGCGAGTGTGAAGGCTGATTTTCCAATCCTCTTGTCGATCTCTGTATCAAGGGAGAGGTTGTTGCTGATCGTGGACCCCAGGTACGTGAACTGATTCATGACCTCCAGCTCGTAGTCGTCGATGGTGATTGTTGGTGGTGCTTCCATGCCTTGCGCCAAGACGTTAGTCTTCTTCAGGCTGATGGTAAGCCCGAAGTCCTTGCATGCCTGGGAGAAGCGGTCCATCAGGGTCTGAAGCTCCTGCTGTGTGTGGGTTGCGACTGCAGCGTCGTCTGCGAACAACATGTCTCTGATTAGAGCCTCGCGTACTTTGGTTCTGGCTTTCAGGCGGGCGAGGTTGAAAAGCCTGCCATCAGATCTTGTGTGCAAGTAGATTCCCTCTGTTGCTGTGCTGAAGGCATGCCTCAGGAGCATAGCAAAGAAAATCCCAAAGAGGGTTGGCGCAAGTACACAGCCCTGTTTCACTCCGCTGTGTATGTTGAATGGCTCTGAGACGCTGCCGTCGTGCTGCATTATCCCCTGCACATCTGTTGGTGTGAAAGGATTCGATGAGGCTTTGCAACTTTGGTGGGCATCCTATCTTTGGCAGGATCTTGAAAAGGCCCTCTCTGCTGACCAGATCGAATGCTTTGGTGAGGTCGATGAAGGCGACGTACAGGGGCATGTTCTGTTCTCTGCATTTCTCCTGGAGTTGGCGAATTGAGAATATCATGTCTACCGTCGATCGCTCAGAGCGGAAGCCACACTGAGACTCGGGGTAGACACGTTCGGCAAGCTTCTGTAGAAGAACGAGAACAACTCGTGCGTAGACTTTGCCAACAATGCTGAGGAGGGAGATGCCCCTGTAGTTGTTGCAGTCGCTTCTCTCCCCTTTGTTTTTGTAGAGGGTGATGATCTTGGCGTCCCTCATGTCCTGTGGTACGACACCTTCCTTCCAGCACTGGCAGAGGACGTCATGCAATGGCAGCAGTAGGGCGGTCTTGCAGTGCTTGATCAGGTCAGGGGGTATGCCGTCATTGCCGGGTGCCTTGCCAGCGGCCAAGCTATCAATGGCCTTGCTGAGTTCATCGATGGTTGGCTCGGAGTCAAGTTCGCCCATGGATGGCAGGCAGTCGATGGCATCAAGGGCTGACGGTGTCATGGTGTTCTGTCTAGAGTAGAGGTCGGAGTAGTGTTCCACCCATCTCTCCATCTGCTTGTTCTTTTCTGTGATCATCTCCCCAGTGGAGGATTTGAGGGAGGCCGTCTTGCTCTGAGCCGGACCAAGTGCTTTCTTGATGCCATCGTACATACCACGGATGTTCCCTGTTATGGCAGCGGTTTGAATGTCTTGGCTGAGCTGAGTCCAGTACTCGTTGGCACAGCGCCGAGCAGTCTGCTGAACTTTGCTTCTCGCAGCCCTGAGAATCTGGAGATTTTTTTCGTTTGGGTACTTCTTGTACTCAGCAAGTGCTGAGCGCTTGGCTTCAATGACGGGGGTCATTTCGGTCAACTTGGCATCAAACCAGTCCTGTGACTTCGAGGTCTTCCTTCCAAAGGTAGCCAAGGCTGTGCGGTGGATGGTGTTTCGCAGCTCTTCCCACTTCTGCTTTGCAGATTCTCCTTCTTGTGGTACACCAAGTTCCTTCTCAAAGGTGGTGGAAAATTGCTCAACAAGTTCTGGTTGGGCCATCTTGCTAGTGTCAATCTGTGCCTTTCCAGGCTGTCTAGCACAATGGAATTTCTTCAGCTGCAGCTTTACCTTGCAACACACCAATGAATGGTCTGTGTCACAATCTGCACTCTGGAACGAACGGGTGATTAGCATGTTCTTCAGTGAGGTGCGCCTGGTCAGGATCAAGTCCAGCTGGTGCCAGTGCTTTGAGCGCGGATGTCGCCAGGAAACCTTGTGTTGGGGCTTGGTCTTGAAGAACGAGTTTGTGATGCACAAATCGTGATATGTGCAGAACTCGAGCAACCGCTGTCCGTTGTCGTTCATTCTGCCCACGCCAAAAGGTCCAAGACAGGAGGGCCAGGAGTCATGGTCAGCACCCACTTTGGCATTGAAGTCTCCAAGGAGAATGAGTTGTTCAGAGTTGGGGATGATCCTGACAGTTGTTGCAAGATTCTCGTAGAACTCGTCTTTTGCCTCTGGTGTGGCTGTCAGTGTTGGGGCATACACACTGATGAGGGTGACTGGGCCTTGAGTGGTGTTCAGGCGGAGGGTGAGGAGTCGTGCAGAGCCATTGCTGCCCGGTTCCACCATCTTCAGCAAGGTGTTCTTCACTGCGAAGCCCACTTCGTGTTCCCTGTGTTCGTCACTGCCCTTTCCCTGCCAGTAGAACGTGTAGTCCTTCTCTCTCAGTGTGCCTGCGTCAGCCAGTCATGTTTCCTGGAGAGTGGCGATATCCACTTCCAGTCTCTTCAGCTCATTATTGATGATGGCAGTCTTCCTGGTGTTGTTGATGTCCTTGAGGTTAGCAGTGAGTCCTGTCATCATAGTGCGGACGTTCCAAGTTCCTAGTTTTAGAGTTGGTCTCTTTTGTTTTTTTGTCTTGCCTGGTGCGAAGGTTCTCAGCCTGCTGTTCGGACTTCTCCTCATCCCCATGCACCCAATGAGGAAAGCAAGCTGTGGCGGGACAACACCTTATTGGCTGGGGGCTGCCCAGCTTGAGGCGGGCAGTAGCTGTCCAGTGAGATCCGCTGATCCCTCCCACCGTCGGGAACAACCCCTGGCGCCGCGCTCTACGCCAATTGAGCGGTGGCTTATAACCAGTAACTGTCATTCCTCGTGTTTTGTCTACGCCAAAGGCGAAGCTGGAGTGTCCTCTCCAGTGATTCAGTGTTCTACCTTCCAGCGTTGGGCGTTGGTAGGATTCAAGCCTGGGCAGGAAGATAAGGAGGACAAGATGTTGCCCATGCAGCATGCCCCCCCTCTCCATGTCACTGATGAATCCAAAGGAACAGCAGGGCTGCTACAGTTTGGCACCAGCGCCGTCGCAGGAGCTGCCAGAACGATGTGGAGAACAACAGAGAACTGCCTTAGGGGCTCTGACTCCGGATTTTTCTTCAGGGTTGACTCCCGAAGCCTTTCCCGAGACCGGGTGTGCCGCAAGGCAGCGGAGGGTTGAAATCAGGGTTTACCTTCCCCTAGATGGGCTACCTTCCCAGGTTGATGAGCCACCATCTACCCAAAGCTTCTGGTTTTAAAGCGCCAGAGATCCGCCCTCGCCCCTTCTCCTATTAGTAAAAGCAGTTCTGCTGGGCTTAGAGACTAAACCACACGGGCAGGCTAGGAGTTGGACTTAGTTGTCAGAGGCTTTTCGAGACGCACGCCATAAGGAGCATTTTATGAGCACTGGGAGCTTAACCCCAGTGCCACTCCTGGCTATGACAACCTTGGAACCACCCTCCCTCAGTTATGCTGCTAATAGCCTAGACAGCCAGTGGACCGGCAATAATGCACTGGGCTTCACTCCTTTCTTCACTCATGAAATATTTATTTTTTTTTTTTTTACTGGTCATTAACATCTGTTTGTTCTCTCCCTTAGATTGAGTCCCCATCGTGCTGTTTGCTCTCTACATGTCTGTTCTTTTCATCTTCTCTATCCCCTCACCCCCCCAGCCAGACACAGCAGATGACTGCCCCTCCCTGAGCCTGGTTCTGCTGGAGGTTTCTTCCTGTTAAAAGGGAGTTTTCCTCTCCACCGTCGCCAAGCGCTTGCTCACAGGGGATCGCCTGATTGCTGGGGTCTCTCTGCAACTGTGGGGGTTCCCCCTTCAGTTGAAAGTGCTATGAGATGACTGTTGTTGTGAAATGGCGCTATATAAATAAAGTTGAATTGAATTAAATTGAATTGAATTGATTTGAACTGAATTGACGTGTGCTCCGAGACTGTGCAAGTGAGTTGGCGGATGTCCTGACTGACATTTATAACATCTCCCTGAGTAAGGCCATCTTTCCCAGATGCTTTAAGACCTCTACCATAGTACCGGTGGCAAAGAAACCAGTTGTGTCCTGTCTGAATGACTATCGTCCTGTTGCACTGACACCAATTGTGATGAAGTGTTTTTAATGGCTTGTCAAACCACACATCACAGCCTGCCTCCCTGCATCACATGACCCGCTCCAGTTTGCATATCGTTCAAAGCGCTCCACGGATGATGCTATAGTCACCACCATGTACTCTGTCATCACCCACCTGGATCAGAAAGACACCTACGCCAGACTCTTGTACATTGATTTCAGTTCAGCATTCAACACCATTATTCCCCAGAGACTGATGGAGAAATTACTCCTTCTCGGTCTGAACACCGCCACATGTCTCTGGATCCTGAATTTCCTGACTGAGAGACCTCAGTCTGTCCATGTTGGAAATAACATCTCCAACCCTATTATGCTGAGCACCGGATCCCCTCAAGGCTGCTTACTCAGTTCACTGTTATTTACACTTCTAACACAAGACTGTGTATCCAGACACAAGGGGAACCAGATTATTAAGTTTGCAGACGACACCCCAGTGGTGGGACTTATTCAGAGGGATGAGGAATCAATGTACACAGAAGAAGTGAGAGACCTGGAGGGCTGGAGCATGGAGAACAATCTGGTGCTCAACATGGACAAAACGAAGGAGATGATTATCAACTTCCGGCGGTCACAGCCTAAACACGTCCCTCTCAGCATCGGCGGCCGTTTAGTGGAGAGAGTGGAGAACATCAAGTTCCTCGGAATGCAGATCTCGCAGGACTTGACCTCGAGCAAGAATTCCTTGGGGATCAGGAAGTGGGCCCAGCAGAGACTGCACTTCTTGAGGAAACTCAAACAGGCCTCTCTCCCCATCTGCATCCTCAGGACCTTCTACAGAGGTGTGGTGGAGAGTGTTCTGACGTACTGCATTGCAACATGGTACTCCAGCTGCAGTATGTCAGACAAAAATGCCCTGCAGAGAATAGTTAAGGGAGCTGAGAGGGTAATTGGAGTTTCCCTCCCCTCTGTCCAAGAACTTTTTCAGAACCGTTGTAGGAGCAGGGCACTGAATATTGTCAAGGACCGTTCTCACCCTCTGCATAAACACTTTGAAATTCTGCCATCTGGCAAACGATTCCGGAGCATCAGAGGCAGAACCACCAGACTGATTAACAGCTTCCTTCCACAAGCTGTTAGGATGCTGAACAGTTGACATTATGTATATTATTTGTATATTATAGTTCTAGTTAGTTTTCAAGTATGTCTCAGGGATGTGTGAATGGCTGTGTTGGGGTGGGGGGTGAGGGTGTGTGTGAGTGTGTCTTAAATTATGTTCTTTTTACTTATATGGATGATGAGAGAAACACAATTTCATCTTGCCTGCACTACGGTTGTATGTGCAGCAATATGACAATAAAGGTTGATTTGATTTGATTTGATTTTGATTTGAACCTGACAAAAGTGGTAATAAATAAAAATTCTATGAAAATTAACCAATGAAAATCAGACAATGCTTTTGAATTGTGGCTCAACAGAATTATTTTAATAAACAAACTCATGAAACAGGCCTAGACAAAAATGATGGTACCCCTAGAAAAGACTGAAAATAATGCGACCATAGGGACATGGTCAACCAAGATGTGTCCTCTAATTAACCGCTTGCACTCCGGTCAATTTTCCTAAAAAGGCCAAAAAATAACATGCCCAAAGTAAATCGAAAGCTGTTCTTCAACCCTTTGCAGCATCTTCATGGGGTTGGTCTCATTTAAAAGAAAACACTTTGAATTTTTTGGCAAAAAAAACATAATCTCTCTACGTGCTCCGGCCACTGAGTTACAGTCATCTAAACATACTGAACTTGAAGAAAATAAATTTGGCCTGGATGTTTTTTTGGATACAAATGCTTGCAAATAACACACAGCTGTCCGATCCGGCTGGAAAATGCAACAGAAATGTAGAACCAAGTGTTATCAAGCTGAGATCCAAATTTGGTAACAATACCACAAAAAATGAATATATTACACAACTTTTTTCTCAGGTTGTTCCCAGGCGTTTTTGAACTGTGCCACGGGACTGTAGCCAACCTCCCTGGACGTGGCCGCAGGAGGAAACTTGATGAAAAATGGAAGAGACGGATAATATGAATGGTAACAAAAGAGCCCAGAACAACCTCTAAACACATTCCTAGTGAACTCCAAGGTCAAGGTACATCAGTGTCAGATTGCACCATCCATCGTTGTTTGAGCCAAAGTGGACTTCATGGGAGACGACCAAGGAGGACACCACTGTTGAAAAAAAATCATAAAAAAGCTATACTGGAATTTGCCAAACTGCATGTTGACAAGCCACAAAGCTTCTGGGAGAATGTCCTATGGACAGACGAGACAAAACTGGAACATTTTGGCAAAGCACATCAGCGCTATGTTCACAGACACAAAAATGAAGCAGACCAAGAAAAGAACACTGTCCCTACTGTGAAACATGGAGGAGGTTCTGTTATGTTCTGGGGCTGCTTTGCTGCATCTGGCACAGGGTATCTTGAATCTGTGAAGGGTACAATGAAATCTCAAGACTATCAAGGTATTCTAGAGAGAAATGTGCTGCCCAGTGTCAGACAGCTTGGTCTCAGTCGCAGGTCATGGGTCTTGCAACAGGATAATGACCCAAAATACACAGCTAAAAACACCCAAGAATGGCTAAGAGCGAAACAGTGGACTATTCTAAAGTGACCTTCTATGAGCACTGATCTAAATCCTATTGAACATCTATGGAAGGAGTTGAAACATGCCGTCTGGAGAAGGCACCCTTCAAACCAGAGATAACTGGAGCAGTTTGCTCATGAGGAGTGGGCCAAAATACCTACTGAGAGGTGCAGAAGTCTCATTGACAGGTACAGAAATCGTTTGATTGCAATGATTGCCTCAAAAGGTTGTGCAACAAAATATTAAGTTAAGGGTACCATCATTTTTGTCCAGGCCTGCTGCATGAGTTTGTTTTTTAAAATAATTCTGTTGAACCAAAATTCAAAAGCATTGTCTAATTTTCAATGGATAATTTTCATAGAATTTTTATTTAGTACCACTTTTGTCATCCATCCATCCATCATGCATTGATGGATGGATGGAAGGATGAATGAATGGCTGGATGGAGGGATGGATGAATGAATAGCTGGCTGGCTGGCTGGCTGGCTGGCTGGCTGGATGGATGGATATGTGGTGGATGGGTGTGTGGATCAATGGATGGATGCTTTGGTGGATGGATAGGTGGATGGATGGATGTACGTGTGGTAGGTGGATGGATGGATGGATGTATGTATGTATGGATAGATGCTCTACATGGTAAATGGTGTTCACTTATATAGTGCTGTTTCTCATCTCTAGATGACCAAAGCGCTTTACAGATCCTGCTATTCACCCATTCACACACACAGTCACATGCTGATGGTGGCAGAGCTGCCATGCACAGGTGCTGGCCTGACCCACCAGGGGCAACTGGTGGTTCAGTGTCTTGTTCAAGGACATGTCGACATGCAGACTGCAGACAGAGCTGGAATCGATCCCACCCTCCGATCAGTAGTTGGCCACTCTACACCTGCACCACAGCCACCCCGCCAAGACCACCTAGACTCTACAGGATCACCTGTGGTCCCAGAGCCACAGGTTGTAGACCCCTGATGTAGATCCATGTGTGACTGCTGAGATTGTGTTGGAGGTGTCAAAGGGCACGTAGATGTGAAGGAGTCAGATCAGGACAAGACATCATGGGGACATGGAAGGATGCCAGTCACCTGAAGAAACATTCTGAGGAGCTGATTAGCAGGTTAACGATGACCTGTTGGCAGAAGTTTAAAGTGTTTTAACGACAGCAATGATTCCTTGATGGGTGGGGCGGTTTTAATTAACTGATGGAAGCAATCAATGTTGGTGGTTTTAGAAGAATCTGCAGAATGTCAGTGACAGGTTTCAGTGGAAGAGTCCTCAGATAAATTCCTCGGGGGGGTTAGGTACTGAGAAACCAGCTGAGGTGTGTGTTATGTATGAAATTACCTTTGAATGACAAGGCCAGGTGTATGGAAGAACTCAGCTTTATTAACAGGAGCTTGCACATTACAAGTGCCAGGCAGGGGCATCGGCAAAGAGGCCAGATAAAGATGCCTGCTGGTATTTGACGGCATATGACGGCATCAGCGCAAAGCTCCTCAAGTCCTGTGCAGACCAGCTGTGTGGGATTGTGACGTATATCTTCAACATGAGCCTGAAACTGGGGAGGGTACCACAGCTGTGGAAAACATCTTGTGTGGTACCTGTACCAAAAACTTCCCACCCCAAAGACCTGAACAGCTACAGACCGGTGGCCTTGACGTCCCACTTGATGAAGACCCTGGAGAGACTGCTCCTTGCTCACCTCCGCCCCCTGGTGGAACCAGCGATGGATCCACTCCAGTTCGCCTACCAGCATGGCATTGGGGTGGAGGATGCGGTGATCTTCCTCCTTCACCGTTCTCTGTCCCACCTGGAGAAGCCCGGGAATATGGTGAGGATCATGTTCTTTGACTTCTCCAGTGCTTTCAACACCATCCAACCGATGATCCTGAAGGACAAGCTGCTGCGCGCAGGGGTGGACCAGCACCTGTCATCATGGATCCTGGACTACCTCACGAACCGGCCTCAGTTTGTGAGAACCCGGGACTGTGTGTCCGACACGATCATCAGTAGCACGGGGGCCCCCCAGGGAACGGTGCTGGCTCCCTTCCTGTTCACTCTTTATACTGCGGACTTCTCACACAACACAACACACTGCCATCTACAGAAGTTCTCTGATGACTCTGCGATCGTTGGCCTCATCTCCAATGGAGATGAAGCTGAGTACAGAGGGCTTATCCAGGACTTCATGGACTGGTGCCATCGGAACTGCCTCCAGATCAACGCGAGGAAAACTAAGGAGCTGGTGGTGGACTGCCGCAGGCATGGGCAGCCCCTCACAGTACCAGTAAATATACAGGGAACAGACATCGAGATGGTGACATCCTATAAGTACCTGGGTATTCATCTGAACAATAAACTAGACTGGTCACACAATACTGATGCACTCTACAAGAAGGGACAGCGCAGGCTGTTCCTGCTGAGGAGACTCAGGTCTTTTGGTGTACAAGGGGCGCTGCTGAAGTCATTCTATGACACGGTGGTGGCATCAGCCATCACTTTTGGAGTGGTCTGCTGGGGCAGTCGCATTACTGCAGCCGATAGGAAGAGACTGAACAAACTGATTAAGAAAGCTAGCTCTGTCCTGGGGCAGCGCCTTGATCCGATGGAGGAGATAGGAGAGAGAAGGACGGTGGCTAAACTGTCATCTCTGCTGGAGTCCGAGTTCCACCCTATGCAGGACATACTGAATGCACTGAGGAGCTCATTTAGCAGCAGACTACATCATCCCAGGTGCACAACCGAGAGGTTTCGTAGGTCCTTCCTACCAACGGCTGTCAGACTGTACAACCTAAGCAGGGCTGCTCGCAGAGATAGCAAAAAGACGTAACAAACTAATAGTTTTTTGAATGCAAAAGATGCAATAGACTTACACAATGGTCCTCTCCGGCATACAACTAGGAACATACCGGTCGCTATGGAGGGTGAGAATATGTATGGGCACATAATCATACCATGTAGGATAACTAAGTAGACGGTTATGCTGTTTCATTCCATCTAGCAACAATGCTCTGCACTGTGTGTGTTTATATATTTGCATATTTATTCCATCTAGCTACAATGCTCCGTACTGTGGGTGTTTATATATTTATATATCTACATATTATTCCATCTAGCTACATTGCTCCGCACTGTGTGTGTTTATATACTTGCATATTTATTCCACCTAGCTGCAATGCTCCGTACTGTGGGTGTTTATATATTTACATATTTATTCCATCTAGCTACAATGCTCTGCACTGTGTGTTCATATATTCATATATTTATTCCATCCAGCTACAATGCTCTGCACTGTGTGTCTGTGTGTGTGTGTATATATATATATTTTATAGTAATACGTACATATGTTTATTAGCTGCTCTTGCTTGCTTGTTTTTTTTTTTTTTTTTTCTTGCCTTCTGATTGTTGCTCTGAGTGTTGCTATCCCTGTGCTGTTGCAATCCTGGAATTTCCCCGTTGTGGGACTAATAAAGGCTTATCTTATCTTATCTTATCTTATCTTATTTATAAGGCGGTGCAGTGGTGGAAGAGGAAGTGACCGCCACTACGCCGCACTTCATAATAAAGCACCACATCACATTTCCACCCCTGTAGAAAGTCCAAAACCACACGTACAATTGAGACCCTCCCCAAGATAGTACCCGAATCACGCACTAAAGCTAGAACTGAAAAAACTAAATGGCCTAACACATTCACACAACAAACCTAAGCTAGGGAGGACAGGTTTACTACCGTCCCACCCCACACGGCAAGGTGGGTCATTCTGTCACCTGTAAAATAGTAAAAAAGTCCATTTAAAACGAGAACATTGCTGTGCTCCTAAAATTAAACATACCAAGAACAGTAACAGTTTTTTTTTTTTGGTTTGGTTTAAACGCATGCAAACATATCAACATTACAACATTAGAACTCTTATTTTTTTTTAACTCACACTACTTTCCTCCTATCGAAAAAGGGGTAGAACTGGCTTGTTGGGGCCCAGGGCAGCACCTCAGTAGACCCGCCTGCAGCTGCAGCTGATCTTCTAGACGAGAGTGCGTCTTCTCCTTGCCATTGCCGCTTCTCTCATCCGGACCTGCCCTCTGAAGCCTTCTCCTTGGCACACCGCAGCTCGTTGGCATGCCTCCACACGCCATCTGACAGCTGGAAGTAGGTCGCGCCCCACTTAGTCACAGTCGCTCCTGGTGTCACTCTGGCTGTTGCTTGGCCCACATCCACCATGGACGTCCCTCCCCACGAGCCCGGATAAGGTCCGGAACTCTACAAGGGATCTGCTCGGCCTGCAGTGTTGCTGATCGGCACACAGTTCCTCCGTGTCTCTCGGTCTCGCCCCAACTCCTTGTAAAGATGTTGCAACAGTTGCCGTTGTAGCTCCACATCCTCCAGCCCATTGCGGCCGACCTCCAGAGAAAACCGGGGCTAGCTCATTGATGCCTCACCGCCACAGCCGCCTCGCCGCCATGCTAAGTTCTCTCTTCCACGGAACCCTGAGCGCCGGCACTGAGACCCTCCTGCGTTGAACCTGAGTCAAGCTGGTCCTGCTTGACTGCCGTGGTGCCCAGTAAATCCTCGTACCACACAGTGTCATCCTCCACCACCAGAACTGGGCGGTTCCACTGTCCACAACCAGTCCACTCTTCCCCAGCGTCGTTTTAATGGTGAACCCCAGTCCATAAGACAGGTCACAGCCCATGATGTTGTCGCCTCAGGCCGTCACATGGAACGTGAAGTCAGCCATCACCGCCGACTTGTACCGAGCAGTCAACTCCAGGATTCTAACCGTGCACAGTCTGCCACCTCCAAAACAGTTCAGCAGCTCTGGGTTACCTCTGATTCTGTAGTGGGGGTAAAATTTCCTCACTGTGGGCCAATTAAATAGTAATCCTTCCTCCCCAGTGTCGATCAGCAGCAGTTCCTCCTCACCATCCAGCATGACTTTGCAGAACGTGTACCCGTTGGTGCTCGGAGACACGACATGGACAGTTGTCGGGGCAGGTGGAGTTGCCTTTCTCCGTGAGCTCTCCCGTTCGGACATTCGGCACACCCTGGCATGATGGTTGAAGCGTCCACACTTGCCGCAGTACTTCTCTCTCGCAGGGCAGTCCCTGGCCTTGAAACAGTGCTTCAGCTGACTCTTCCATTAGCCTTGGTATCCTATTTGAAGAGCTGGAGCAGGTGACCGGGTCGAGGGAATTCTGGTCCTCTCTGCTTGAGTCACTGCCTCTATGACAAGAAAAGCGGTAGAAGATTATGGGTGGATTGATGGATGAGGCAGCCACGATGCAGTGCCAATCCCTTCACCATTCACACACACATTCACACCTAGGGCCACTTTAGAGTTTCCAGTTAACCTAAACTGTATGTTTATGGCCTGTGGGAGGAAACCGACGCAGGGTTTCCTCCCACAGGCCACAGGGTGGGTTAAACCCACGCAGATTCGGGGAGAACTTGTAAACTCCACACAGAAGTGCCACTGATGGTCCGGATAAAGGGGTTCCATTGTCAGAAGCGCATTGTGTAATGATGTTTCGGTGGCGTGTTTTGAAATCACAGAGCTCCGGAGCTTATGATGAATCGGCATCTGCTGGGATCTTATTTTAATAGAGAGAGTTTTAACAGTCATCATAGTCTATAATCACCCATAATTTTAATTATATGATGATCGCACATTAGTTTTTTATTCCATCTACACTCTCATTTTTTGTGGACTTACAACTGGAGTCTGTGTATAGATTAGGTATTAATGTGGGATTTTTTCTTCGAGGAATGAATGAGTGAACAGGCAGTGTGATGTCCGGCATGGGGGGAGGGAATTGCCTGATGAGTTTTATTCCATTCACATTTTCATTTTAATCACAGACTTATTAGGGATTATTGTGTTTATTGTTAGGGAAATAAATTAATGAACGAGTGTGCAGTGTTTTACATAAGTCCCCACAGATAAAAGAGATGCATCCACACATTTGGCTCGGCCGCATACCCTGGGTTTCAAGCCGGGCCGAGGTTGCGGTTCTCCACCACCAATCTCCCCGACTGCCACCCATCACGGGCCGGCAGAAAGCACCGAAATCAGGCTTGCTTCATGGCCAGAGTCATCGTGGATGGGAAGCCGTGTAAGATCTCTAACTTGTGTCTTGGTATCCTCTGTTAAGAGCTGGTGGAGTTGGCATGGTCGAGGGACCATGGTCGGCCTCCATGACCTGGACATCTAGAAAATCGGTAGAAGATGGATGGATGGAAGGTTGGATGGATGGATGGATGATGGATGGATGGGTGGATGGATGGATGGATGGATGGATGATGGATGTCATAATTCTTTGCACATATAAGAATAATGTCTCAAAGTTACATTAACAAATAATAAAGTTTCCTGTTTGAGGAGAACATAATTTACATTCACTGGTATCGTGACATAATTATGAGAAAAAAGTCAAAGTTTCTACTAAATTTTAAAGTTTTCTTGTTAATTTACTTTTTGATTGTAAATTTTAAAGATTTTTTTTTTCATTTAAACATTTTTCTCATAACTTGTTTTTTCTCCTTGTCAGTTTAGGTCTTTTGCATATATTGCACAAACTGATTTTTCACACATTTTTCTATCTTTTACTGTGACTTTGGCATAATTATAATAGAAGAACAATTTCAGCTTTTAAACAAAAATCATGAATAAATCTGATTATTGAAATGAAATTCATAAAATGACCAAAGGTGCAGTTATTGCTGTTACATATTTATAACAGAATCTCTTTACTGCTCTCCCATCGAGTTTCCCAGTTTTCGACTAGTAAGCAGCAAGCTAACACGTGTGGTGCAGGCCTCAATGATGACAAGATGTTTCCTTTTATCTCGTTTATTGAAGCTACTCCACAAGGAACTCAACGTGATGTACACTCGTCTTTTGGATTTTACATCCGTTTACATTTGTTCCTAAATCCGTGTAAAACTGCAACAAAGTAAACATATACACGGCGTCAATGATATGGTCACCGTATTTAGCTTAGTACATGTTAGCGTTAGCTCTAGCTTAACTTGGTAACAATGACTGATAGAACTAGAGTCAGATCGCTTAAAATACACCAATGCAACCATGCATTTCTCATTGTAGCTGTTAACACTGTCAAACCATGCAGATACTCACGGACTAATGATGTCCAAGGCGCCGATAATTAACAACATCCACAGCGATTGTACAATGAGTGACGCTCTGTCCCGTTCTCCAGTTATATCATTACCGCGCATGTGCACACCTTGTGTAACAGTTCAAAACGATGCTTTCACTACACCACTAGAGGGAGCCAAACTCCGTTACATGAAATGCTGTAATGGGAATTCTTAACTTAATACATGGGGGCAGCATAGTCTCCTTCCTTGTCAGAATGCTTTTTTCTCTCTGTTGTCCATGATGTCTCAGGCTGGGTAAAAGTGCTGTTTATCACACTGTTGTGTGAGTAACAGCAGGACACTTTTGTCCTCTGAAACAGGAAACTTTTCTCTCACATCTCTGGGTCAAACAACACAGAGACCTACAGGCTATGCTCTACATGGTAAATTCGTCGGCCTCCGTTGGTCTATGATGACCATGGAAGAGAATCCTAAACGTCTACTCTGCTGGAACAGCACTGCCTGTGGCTGAACAGGCCGATGCGCACCGGTGTTCTACATTCCAGCGTTGGGCATTGGTAGGATTCAAGCCTGGGAAGGAAGCTATGGAAGACAAGATGTTACCCATGCAGCATGTCCCCCCTCTCCATGTCACTGATGAATCCAAAGGAACAGCAGGGCTGCTATAGTTTGGCACCAGCGCCATTGCAGGAGCTGCCAAAATGATGTTGAGCACAACAGATAACTGCCTTAGGGGCTCCGACTCCGGATTTTTCCTCAGGGTTGACTCCCGAAGCCTTTCCCGTGACCGGGTGTGCCTCAAGGCAGCGGAGGTTTGAAATCAGGGTTTACCTTCCCCTAGATGGGCTACCTTCCCAGGTTGACGAGCCACCATCTACCCGAAGCATCTGGTTTTAAGGCGCCAGAGATCCGCTCTTGCCCCTTCTCCTATTCGTAAAAGCAGTTCCGCCGGGCTTAGAGACTAAACCACACGGGCAGGCTAGGAGTTGGACTTAGTTGTCAGAGGCTTTTCGAGACGCACGCCGTAAGGAGCATTTTATGAGCACTGGGAGCTTAACCCCAGTGCCGCTCCTGGCTATGACAACCTTGGAACCACCATTTACATGGTAAATGGTGTTCAATTATATAGCGCTGTTTCTCATCTCTAGATGACCAAAGCGCTTTACAGATCCTGCTATTCACCCATTCACACACACAGTCACATGCTGATGGTGGCAGAGCTGCCATGCACAGGTGCTGGCCTGACCCACCAGAGGCAACTGGTGGTTCAGTGTCTTGTTCAAGGACATGTCGACATGCAGACTGCAGACAGAGCTGGAATCGATCCCACCCTCCGATCAGTAGTCGGCCACTCTACACCTGCACCACAGCCACCCCGCCAAGACCACCTAGACTCTACAGGATCACCTGTGGTCCCAGAGCCACAGGTTGTAGACCCCTGATGTAGATCCATGTGTGACTGCTGAGATTGTGTTGGAGGTGTCAAAGGGCACGTAGATGTGAAGGAGTCAGATCAGGACAAGACATCATAGGGACATGGAAGGATGCCAGTCACCTGAAGAAACATTCTGAGGAGCTGATTAGCAGGTTAACGATCACCTGTTGGCAGAAGTTTAAAGTGTTTTAACGACAGCAATGATTCCTTGATGGGTGGGGCGGTTTTAATTAACTGATGGAAGCAATCAATGTTGGTGGTTTTAGAAGAATCTGCAGAATGTCAGTGACAGGTTTCAGTGGAAGAGTCCTCAGATAAATTCCTCGGGGGGGTTAGGTACTGAGAAACCAGCTGAGGTGTGTGTTATGTATGAAATTACCTTTGAATGACAAGGCCAGGTGTATGGCTATGACAACCTTGGAACCACCATTTACATGGTAAATGGTGTTCAATTATATAGCGCTGTTTCTCATCTCTAGATGACCAAAGCGCTTTACAGATCCTGCTATTCACCCATTCACACACACAGTCACATGCTGATGGTGGCAGAGCTACCATGCACAGGCGCTGGCCTAACCCACCAGGGGCAACTGGTGGTTCAAGATAAGATAAGATAAGATACGCCTTTATTAGTCCCACAATGGGGAAATTCCAGGATTGCAACAGCACAGGGATAGCAACACTCAGAGCAATAATTAAGAAGATACGGCAGATATAAATAAGAGTAGTGGATATACATACATACCCAGTGGTTTAGCACTGTGGCAGCACAGTTTTACCCTTGGCCGGGGGATCGCGGGGATCATGAGATCGTGGGTTCGATCCCAGCCCCCGACCAACAGTGAGCTGTGTGGAGTTTGCATGTTCTCCCCGTGTTGCGTGGGTTTACTCCGGGATTTCTCCGGTTTCCTCCCGCATACCAAAAACATGTAGGTTTAGGGCGCTCGCGCACGCAGCGACCAGCAGCCGGTGGCTTGTCACCAGACTGCAAACCAAATCTACCTACGGGTACAAATAAGTAACAAAAAAAAAAATATATAAATACATATACAAAGTGTGGAGCATTGTAGCAAGATGGAATAAACAGCATAACTGTCTACTTAGTTATCCTAGATAGTATGAATATGTACCCATACATATTGTCACCCTCCGTAGCGACCGATACTGTCCTAGTTGTATATACTGGAAGGGACCATTGTGTAAGTCTATTGCGTCTTTTGCATTCAATACTATTAGGTCGTTACGTTTTTTTGCTATCTCTGCGAGCAGCCCTACTTAGGTTATACAGTCTGACAGCCGTAGGTAGGAAGGACCTGCGAAACCTCTCGGTTGCGCACCTAGGATGATGTAGTCTGCTGTTAAATGAGCTCCTCAGTGCATTCAGTATGTCCTGCATAGGGTGGGACTCGGACTCCAGCAGAGATGACAGTTTAGTCACCATCCTTCTCTCTCCTATCTCCTCCACTAGGTCAGGGCGCTGCCCCAGGACAGAGCTAGCTTTCTTGATCAGTTTGTTCAGTATCTTCCAATCGGCTGCTGTAATGCCACTGCCCCAGCAGACCACTCCAAAAGTGATGGCTGATGCCACTACCATGTCATAGAATGTCTTCAGTAGTGCCCCTTGTACACCAAAAGACCTGAGTCTCCTCAGTAGGAACAGCCTGCACTGTCCCTTCTTGTAGAGTGCGTCGGTATTGTGTGACCAGTCTAGTTTATTGTTCAGATGAACACCCAGGTACTTGTAGGATGTCACCATCTGGATGTCTGTTCCCTGTATGTTTACTGGTGCTGTGAGGGGTTGTCCTTGCCTGCGGCAGTCCACAACCAGCTCCTTAGTTTTCCTCGCGTTGATCTGGAGGCAGTTCCTATGGCACCAGTCCACGAAGTCCTGGATAAGTCCTCTGTACTCAGCTTCATCTCCGTTGGAGATGAGGCCGACGATCGCAGAGTCATCAGAGAACTTCTGTAGATGGCAGTGTGTTGTGTTGTGTGAGAGTTCAGTGTCTTGTTCAAGGACACGTCGACATGCAGACTGCAGACAGGGCTGGAATCGATCCCACCCTCCGATCAGTAGTTTGGCCACACTACACCTGCACCACAGCCACCCCGCCAAGACCACCTAGACTCTACAGAGTCACCTGTGGTCCCAGAGCCACAGGTTGTAGACCCCTGATGTAGATCCATGTGTGACTGCTGAGATTGTGTTGGAGGTGTCAGAGGGCATGTAGACGTGAAGGAGTCAGATCAGGACAAGACATCATGGGGACATGGAAGGATGCCAGTCACCTAAAAAAACATTCTGAGGGGCTGATTAGCAGGTTAACGATCACCTGTTGGCAGAAGTTTAAAGTGGTTTTAACGACAGCAATGATTCCTTGATGGGTAGGGTGGTTTTAATTAATTTAATTAACTGATGGAAGCAAAAAATGTTGGTGGTTTTAGAAGAATCTGCAGAATGTCAGTGACAGGTTTCAGTGGAAGAGTCCTCAGATAAATTCCTCGGGGGGGCTAGGTACTGAGAAACCAGCTGAGGTGTGTGTTATGTATGAAATTACCTTTGAATGACAAGGCCAGGTGTATGGAAGAACTCAGCTTTATTAACAGGAGCTTGCACAATACAACTGCCAGGCAGGGGCATCGGCAAAGAGGTCGGATAAAGATGCCTGCTAGTATTTATAAGGCGGTGCAGTGGCGGAAGAGGAAGTGACCGCCACTACGCCGCACTTCATAATGAGTACCACATCACATTTCCACCCCTGTAGAAAGTCCAAAACCACACGTACAATTGAGACCCTCCCCAAGATAGGACCCGAATCACGCACTAAAGCTAGAACTGAAAACACTAAATGACCTAACACACTCACACAACAAACCTAAGCTAGGGAGGACAGGTTTACTACCGTCCCACCCTACACGGCAAGGTGGGTCATTCTGTCACCTGTAAAATAGTACAAAAGTCCATTTAAAACGAGAACATTGCTGTGCTCCTAAAATTAAACATACCAAGACCAATAACAGTTAAGTTTTTTGTTTTGTTTTGTTTTAGATGCATGCAAACATATCAACATTACAACATTAGAACTCTTATTTTTTTTTAACTCACACTACTTTCCTCCTATCGAAAAAGGGGTAGAACTGGCTTGTTGGGGCACAGGGCAGCACCTCAGTAGACCCACCCGAGGAGGTGGCATGCCGCCGGGGCTGCAGCTGATCTTCTACACGAGAGTGCATCTTCTCCTTGCCATTGGCCGCTTCTCTCATCCGGACCTGCCCTCTGAAGCCTTCTCCTTGGCACACCGCAGCTCGTTGGCGTGCCTCCACACGCCGTCTGACAGCTGGAAGTAGGTCGCACCCCACTTAGTCACAGTCGCTCCTGGTGTCACTCTGGCTGTTGCTTGGCCCACATCCACCATGGACGTCCCTCCACGGAACCCTGAGTGCTGGCACTGAGACCCTCCTGCGTTGAACCTGAGTCAAGCTGGTCCTGCTTGACTGCCGTGGTGCCCAGTAAATCCTCATACCACACAGTGTCATCCTCTACCACCGGATCTGGGGGGTTCCGCTATCCACAACCAGTCCACTCTTCCCCAGCGTCGTTTTAATGGTGAACACCAGTCCATAAGACAGGTCACAGCCCGTGATGTTGTCGCCTCAGGCCGTCATGTGGAAAGTGAAGTCAGCCATCACCGCTGACTTGTACCGAGCAGTCAACTCCAGGATTCTAACCGTGCACAGTCTGCCACCTCCAAAACAGTTGAGCAGCTCTGGGTTACCTCTGATTCTGTAGTGGGGGTAAAATTTCCTCACTGTGGGCCAATTAAATAGTAATCCTTCCTCCCCAGTGTCGATCAGCAGCAGTCCCTCCTCACCATCCAGCGTGACTTTGCAGAACGTGTACCCGTTGGTACTCGGAGACACGGCATGGACAGTTGTCGGGGCAGGTGGAGTTGCTTTTCTCCGTGAGCTCTCCCGTTCGGACATTCGGCACACCTTGGCATAATGGTTGAAGCGTCCACACTTGCCGCAGTACTTCTCTCTCGCAGGGCAGTCCCTGGCCTTGAAACAGTGCTTCAGCCGACTCTTCCGTTAGTCTTGGTATCCTATTTGAAGAGCTGGAGCAGGTGACCGGGTCAAGGGAATTCTGGGCTTCTCTGCTTGAGTCACTGCCTCTATGACAAGAAAAGCTGTAGAAGATGGATGGGTGGATTGATGTGTGGGTGGATTGATGGGTGGATGGATGGACAGATGGGTGAGTGGATGTATGGATGGATGGATGCATGCATGCATGGATGAATGGATTGATGGATGAAGCAGCCACAATGCAGTGCCAATCCTTTCACCATTCACACACACATTCACACCTAGGGCCACTTTAGAGTTTCCAGTTAACCTAACCTACATGTTTTTGGCATGTGGGAGGAAACCGGAGTACCCGGGTTAAACCCACGCAGATTCGGGGAGAACATGTAAACTCCACACAGAAGGGTCACTGATGGTCCGGATAAAGGAGGTCCACTGTCAGAAGCGCATTGTGTAATGATGTTTCGGTGGCGTGTTTTGAAATCACAGAGCTCCGGAGCTTATGATGAATCGGCATCTGCTGAGATCTTATTTTAATAGAGGGAGTTTTAACAGTCATCATAGTCTAAAATCACCCACGATTTTAATTTTAATTATATGATGATCACACATTGATGGTCACACTTTTTCAGTGCTGAGACAAAGTTGCTGATTTTGCCACTAAAATAACTAACCAACAGCGAATATCTGATCGGCATTTGTGACGCACACGCACGGGCTGAATTTCCACCTTGGTTGAAATACCCCCTTATTCGCCTTTCACTGGGCTCTGTGAGTAAACTGATTAGCGTTTCTTTTCGTGGATCGCTGCTATGCTTTACCCGAAGCGTTTGCTAAGCTAACGCTAGTCGTAGCACCTAACACCGACACAAAGCGACTCTGTCCCTGGTGATTGGGGTTCGCCGGAGGAACGAACCGAGGCAACAGTTGGACGGGAGCCAGATCGGAATTCGGGTGCAGGGGTTGTGGGAGATGGGGACCAATGGAGGACCACCGGGGCCCCAGCCAGACAAGAGCCTGAGTCGGAGCCCAGTTACAGCGGCGGGGCTCAGCGGAGGATCTACTGAGGAAGACGGTGGTAGGTGGCGGGGCCCAGCGGAGGAACTACCGGGACCCCAACTGGACAGGAGCAGGATCAGAGCTCAACTACAGCGGCAGCGGGTGGTGGGACTCGGTGGAGGAGCAGCCGGTTCTCCGGCTGGACAGGAGCTCAATTGCAACGGGACTAGCAGCGGAGGGGGCTAGCTGAGGCCCAGCTTGATTCGAGGCTGGTCGGATCGGATACCGGCGTCACCAGCAGAGATTGTTTTACTATCCACAGGTCAGTAAAAATGCCACCAAAGAAGGAGGAAATAGAAGAGATCAAAAAATCTCTGAACTAAAGTGGTTAGTCAGCAGGCTAAAATAATAGGGCTAGTGGAAGAAGTCCAACAATTAAAATTAACAATTAAGGAAAAAGACAAAAAAATTTCGGACTTAGAGCGACGCGTCGAGGATCTTGAACAATGTTCTTGTATGGATGATCTAATTATAAGTGGACTAGACATTAAATACCAATCATATGCTCATGCTACAGCAGGATTGAGAGGTGAGGAGGTTCCCGCTGTCATGGCGGCCGCTGGGCCGTCATCCAGCTCATCAGCTCCAGCCGCGCACAGACCAAGAGGTGTTAATCAGCGGCTCTTAAAAGCCAGCGTCTTGGACAGCTCGGCACGGAGTCGTCTGTCTACCTCGATGAGTATGAGCCAGAGCTTCGTTTCACAGCCAAGTCAAGAACGCCACGACAGGACTTTCCACGTAAGAAGACTATTTGCTTCTCTACGCCTAATCTTTACCCTTGTGCTCAGGTGGACTTCCCAGGCGGCAGACCGGTATGCTTCCGGAGCTCCTCCTGGTCTACGGAGCCAGAGTCTCGTTTCACAGCCAAGTCAAGAACGCCACGACAAGACCTACCACCTAAGAAGACTATTTGCTTTTCTACACCTAATCTTCACCCCTGTGCACAGGTGGACCTCCCAGGCGGCGGACCGGTATCTCCAACAGACGGAGAATTACCCTCACCCTTCCGGAGCTCCTCCTGGCCGACGCTTATTCAGGAATTCTCTCCACTGCAGCTGCAGGTACTGTCACTCCCTCAGTCACAGGAGTCATTGTCACCACGGTTACGGACATTATCACTGTCACGGCTACGGGAACAGTCAACGTCACAGCTGTCAGTGCAGTCACTGCCCTCGCCACAAACTCCACCACGGTTACTGGAATTATCACCGTCACAGTTCCAAGCACCAGAACCACCACAGCTCACGGACATCGGGGAACTGCCAGATACAGTCAGAAACAACCTCAAGTAAGCTGCACACCTGCACTTGTCCTTTTGTGTTGAACTGCCTTAACGGTCTCTGCTTGTGTGTTCTAGGGTTGCCAGGTCGTTTTCTGTATCGCTCAGCTCCGGTGACCAGGCTACTATATCTGCACTCACACTTGCACTACACTCACTTACACTTGACATTAAAGAATAACTATTTTGTATCTGCCCGTGTCTGTGTCTGTCTCTTGGGTCCTGAAACATGTCAGTACGATTCCGTCACGTTGACCCAACGGACAGCACACAGCCGCGCGGACTTAACACCCTTAGCGCCCGTGTAGACATGCTCGTACATCAGCAAACAGTTATTCTTAATCAGCTGTCACAAATTAATGGCCGGCTGGATCGCCTGGAAGGACAACAGGCATTTCCCCCTGTCGCTAGCATCTCAACCCCTGCAGGTTTAGCACCTACTCAAGCTAACACCGCATTTGTTTCTCGCCTCACCCCTGTTCCAACTCCAGCTCGTTTTAGTGGCAAACTCGGAGAGGCTCGGGGATTTATTCTCCAATGCGAGTCAGTTTTTCTCCGAGTCCCGGGGGACTTCGCCATGGACTCAAACAAGATAGGATATATCATTAACCTACTGGGAGGTAGAGCCTTAGATTGGGCCTATACTGTAATGGCGAGCCCGGGTTATCCTACATTAACTTACCAGCAGTTTTTGGCGGAGTTTATGTCCGTGTTCGATCATTCAGATAGGGGTGCGGTGTTGACTGAACGGCTGTTGAGCCTGCAGCAGGGCGCAAGATCAGCTGCTGACTATGCAATAGACTTCCGGGTCCTTGCCGCTGAGATTGGGTGGGGGGAACCAGCACTATGCGGTATTTTCCTCCGCAGTCTCAACGCGGAGTTAAAGGACGAGTTAGCGGCACGGGACAAACCTGATAATTTGGGTGAGCTAACTGCCCTTGCCATAAGCATAGACAGTAGATTAAGGGAACGAGCGGCAGAACGGCGGGCTACCGCCCGTCCTGTAAAACCCCGCCCTCGTTTCACCAGTTTTCCCCCGCTCGCTCTACCGGCGTCAGGGGAGCTTTCAGATCAGGAACCCATGGTAATAGGACAATCTAAAGTGTCAGTGGCTGAGAGACAGCGCCGCAGAAATTTAGGCCTTTGTTTTTATTGTGGAAAGGAGTCACATGGAGTTTTTGAGTGCCCGGGTCGGTTAAAAGGGAGGGTCCGTGGATTGCAGTAGGGGGATTCACGGACATGGACCCAGAAAGACCCCTCACGAGTTTTCGAATACCGATTAGACTGATCCACAAACACGCAGAACATTCCATGCTAGCTTTAGTGGATTCAGGAGCTGAGCAAAACTTTGTTTCCAAGGACCTGGCAACCCAGATGGGCCTCAGCTGTCAGCCCCTGGATCCACCTGTCAAGCTGATTACGTTATCTAAGGCATCACTGACCACCATAGCCTATCAGACGGCCCCAGTGTCCGTGATCGTCTCAGGGAATCACAGAGAGGAGATTAGGTTTCTAGTCTTGCCTGTCTCTTCTTCGCCTGTCATCCTGGGTTACCCCTGGCTCCACCTTCATAATCCCACCATCGACTGGCAAGGAGGGAGTATTACAGCGTGGAGTACCTTCTGCTTAAGCGTCTATCTCCAATCGGCGGCATACGCCCCTTCTGTCAAGATGCCACCCCCCTCGACGCCAACTCAGGAGCTGTCCAAGGTACCAGAAGTTTACCACGATTTGGGACTAGTGTTCAGCAAGTCACAGGCGTTGTCTTTACCCCCTCATCGGCCGCACGACTGCGCAATAAATCTGAAGGCTGGGGCCCCTCTCCCTGCGAGCCGCCTGTACAGCCTGTCAGCCCCGGAGTGCGAGGCCATGGATAACTATATTAAAGAATCCCTGGCCTCAGGAATCATCCGCCCGTCGTCCTCGGCCGTGGGGGCCGGCTTCTTCTTTGTTGGAAAGAAGGACGGGTCGCTACGCCCTTGCATCGACTTCAGGGGGCTTAATGAAATCACTATAAAAGATAAATACACTCTGCCTTTGATGAATACTGCCTTTGACTCCCTCCAGGGGGCGAATTGGTTTACTAAGCTTGATCTCCGCAATGCCTATCACCTGGTGCGCATCAGAGAGGGGGATGAGTGGAAGATGGCGTTCAGGACCCCAAGCGGCCACTTTGAGTATCTGGTAATGCCGTTTGGGTTGACCAACGCTCCGGCCGTCTTCCAGCGGCTAATTAACGACGTGCTGCGGGATTTCCTTAACTCCTTTGTGTTTGTGTATCTAGATGATATATTGATCTTCTCCCGCACTCTGGAGGAGCACCAGGTGCACGTGCGCAGAGTGTTACAGCGCCTCCTGGAGAATCAACTTTTTGTCAAAGCGGAGAAGTGTGAATTTCACACAAACCGGACCTCCTTCCTTGGGTTCATCATCGCCCGGAACCAGGTGCTCCCCGACCCAGCCAAGGTTAAGGCGGTAGTGGATTGGCCCACTCCGTCCTCTAGGAAACAGCTCCAGGGGTTCCTGGGCTTTGCTAATTTTTATCACCGTTTTGTGCCCAATTTTGGGAACCTGGCTCGCCCTTTGACTGCGCTCACCTCCCCTAAGACTCCGTTTTGCTGGAGTGAGGAAGCAGCCAGGGCGTTTGAGAAATTAAAGGAGGAGTTTGCTTCAGCCCGTGTTCTCTCTCAGGTGGACCTGAATCTTCAGTGCTTGGTGGAAGTGGATGCCTCTGATTCGGGGGTGGGAGCGGTACTCTCCCAGCGTTCTCCTGAGGATGGCAAGATTCGGCCATGTGTATATTTCTCCCGTCGCTTGTCACCGGCAGAGAGGAACTACAGCATCGGGGACAGGGAACTGTTGGCAGTAAAGCTCGCCTTGGAGGAGTGGAGACATTGGCTTGAGGGGGCCGCTCAGCCGTTCGTTGTATGGACTGACCACCGCAACCTGGAGTACCTCAGGACAGCGAAGCGGCTGAACGCACGTCAGGCTCGTTGGTCTCTCTTCTTCGGCCGCTTCAACTTCTCCATCACCTATCGGCCAGGAAGCAAGAACGGTAAGCCGGATGCCCTCTCACGACAGTTTGACACACCATCTTCCAAGGATCAGGACGCACCCATCCTACCACCCTCCTGTGTTGTGGGCGCGCTGTCCTGGGGTATCTGTACCAAGGTCCGGAGAGCGTTGAAGATGGAACCAGACCCGGGGGGGGGGGGGCAGGCCGCTTGTTTGTTCCACGCTCTATTCGGGGTCAGGTAATTGAATGGGGTCACGCCTCCAAGTTGGCTTGTCATCCGGGAGTAGGCCGGACTGTGGACCTACTCCAGAGGACCTTCTGGTGGCCAGGGCTACGGAAGGACGTGGTGAACTACATCCGGGCTTGCGCTCAGTGTGCCACTGGGAAAACGACATCTTCTCCCCCGGCGGGTCTGTTGCATCCCCTGCCCGTTCCTTCCCGCCCCTGGTCTCATGTGGCCATGGATTTTGTGACTGGTTTGCCCCTTTCTGATATTTTCACCACTGTCTTGACTGTGGACCGTTTTTCGAAGGTGGCCCATTTTGTGCCCCTTTGGGGCTTGCCTTCGGCTCAGGAAACGGCGGATCTCCTTGTTCAGCATGTGGTTCGCCTCCATGGTATCCCCGCTGACATAGTGTCAGATCGGGGACCACAGTTTGTCTCTCAGGTATGGAAGGCGTTCTGCGCAGCGTTGGGAGCCACAGCCAGCCTTTCTTCTGGGTACCATCCTCAAAGTAATGGCCAGTGCGAACAGACTAACCAGGAGCTCGAGGCCGCACTGCGCTGTGTTATCTCCTGCTGTTCCTCCTCTTGGAGCAAACATCTTCCCTGGATCGAGTACGCCCATAATACTACAATCTCTACGGCCACGGGCGTCTCTCCTTTCAAGGCTACTTTTGGATTTGATCCATCATTATTTCCGGAGGAGGAGAAGGAGGTAGCGGTTCCGTCTGTCCAGGCCCAGATTAAGTGCTGTCGGCGAGTTTGGTCCATCTCCCACCGAGCCCTTTTGAGGACCACTGAACGCAACATCCAGGTGGCCAACCGTCACAGGAGACCTGCCCCGGACTACAAGGTGGGTCAGAAGGTTTGGTTATCCACCCGGAATATTGGTGTACCGGCCGAAAAGCGTAAACTCACTAAGCGCTTTATTGGCCCCTACACCATCTCACGTATTGTCAACCCTGTGTCTGTGCGCTTGTCTCTCCCCCCTTCCATGTGCATCTGCCCCACTTTTCATGTCTCCCAGGTTAAACCGTACGTTATGGACCCTTTGTGCCCGGCCCCTGCGGCGCCTGCCCCCCCGAGGATGATCGATGGCCATCCAGCCTGGGGTGTGACTGCCATCCTGGACGTGCGCAGGCGGGGTCGTGGTCTTCAATATTTCAGGTTCAGGTTCAGGTTACTTTATTTGTACCCGTAGGTAGATTTGTTTTGCAGTCTGGTGACATCCATATTTACAAGCCACTAATTACATTCAACATAGACACAAACACAGGCACACATCTTACAAAATAGGTAAATATAAAATATGTACAATATAATTTTTATAGCTTGTTCAACTCTTTGACAGCAGCAGGGACAAAGCTGTTTTTGTAGCGCTGGGTTCTACTTTTTGGGACAGCAAACCTCCGTCTGGAGGGAAGAAGCTGAAAGTTGCAGTGCAAAGGGTGGGAGTCATCATTTAAAATCGAGTCGGCCATCCTCTGTACTTGTCTGGTGTACAGGGATGTCAGGCTCAGCTGTAACTCACCAAGCAAACGACTGGACCATCTAACTACCTGATCCAAGGATTTCCTCTGTTTCAGTTTTATCTGACCAAACCATGACATTAAAGAAAAGGATAAAACAGATTCAATAAAAGCCCGATAAAACATAGTCATTATGGTTCGGTCAATTTGGAAGCGTGCAAGTTTCCTCAAACAATGCAAATTTTGCTGACCCTTTTTGCACACCCTTTCACAGTTCACTTCAAAGTTTAATTTACTATCAATAATCGTCCCAAGATATTTGTACGATTGTACACATTCGGTGGTCTGGCCTTTTAGTATGGTGACTTTGTGCCTGGGAGTTTTCCTCCTAAAGTCAATAATCCTATCTTTCGTTTTTGTTGTATTCAGCTGCAGGTAGGAATCCTCACACCAGTGAACAAAGTCATCAACTACTGGGCCGTGGCCACTCTCACCATCCTGGAGGAGACTGACAATGACTGAGTCATCAGCATACTTTATAATGTGTCTGTTGTCATGTCTGCTCCGACACATGTTTGTGTACAGGATGAAGAGCAGTGGTGACAACACACACCCCTGAGGAGAGCCAGTAGAAGAGCACTTTAGGTCAGACAATGTGCCATTGACCCTTACTCTCTGCGTCCTGTTGGTTAAGAAATCCAGAATCCAACCCACCAGATTATTGCTCAAATCAAATTGTTGCAGGAGCCTTTCAACTAAAATATGAGGTTGGATTGTATTAAAGGCAGAAGAAAAGTCCACAAATAAAAGCCTGGCATGTGTCCCATTAAAATCCAGATGTTTGAAAAGCATGTTAAACAGAGTGACAGTGGCATCCTCCACTCCTCTGTGAGGCCTATAGGCAAACTGCAGAGGATCCAATGCATGTTCAGTCTGCCTTAGGACCTCACATCTGACCAGTTTTTCAAAAATTTTCATTAAAATTGAAGTCAAAGCAACTGGTCTAAAGTCATTTACCGTTTTAGGACAGCTGGATTTTGGAACGGGAACAACCACGGCATCTTTCCAGATCTTAGGCACATGTTGTGTCTGTAAGGACTTATTGAAAATGTAATGAAATATAGGACTCAGTTCATGTGCACAGGACTTTACCAGGCGCCCACATATATTATCAGAGCCCTGACTTTTGTTCACTTTTACAGCGCAGAACTCCCTTTTAACATCCTGCATCTCAATATTAAAGTGCTGGTTGTCTTTGAGTTTCTGTTTCAAATCTTGGATTTCTGTGCTAAAATCAAAGGAGTCAAAACGACCATAAAAACAATTAAGAGCATTAGCCAGCTCTGTGTCTGAACTAAAACCATCTAAAAACACACGATTACTGCGCTCTGTGCTCTGAAGGCCTGCAATAGTTTTCATACTGGCCCAGGCCGAACCAAATTTATTTGCTGCCATCTTGCTTTCCAACTCTGATTTATAATTCTGTTTTGCTCTTAAAATTTCGGCCTTCAGCTCCTTAGTGGCAACCTGTAGCTCAGAAACAGACCCCTGTTTAAAGGCAAGTGCTTTCCTCTGTAAGCAGGATTTAACTGATTTAGTAACCCATGGTTTGTTGTTGGGATATATTTTGACACGTTTACGTGGAACGATCTTATTTTGACAGTAAGCCATGTATGAGCATGTGAGCTCAGCCAGAGAGTCCAAATCATCTCCGCAGGCCATTATGAACATCTTCCAGTCTGTACAGTCAAAGCATTCCTGGAGGCTGTGCTCTGAATCTTCTGTCCACACATCAATGTCTCTCGTCTCCACCTTGCCTCTTCTTAGAGCAGTTTTATATGTGGGCAGCAAATGAACACAGTTGTGATCTGAGGATCCTAAAGGAGGAAGGGGGAGTGATTTATAGGCCCTCTCTATGGATCCATAGCACAGGTCCAATGTCTTTTTTCGCCTGGTTGGGCAGGAGACATACTGATGAAAGTTTTTAAGTGTCTTCTTTAAAGAAACATGGTTAAAATCCCCAAGAATGAAGTTTGGCGCCTCTGGAGAAATTGACTGCAGCCGCTGCACCACATCAGAGATGGTGCTGGAGGCGGAGTCAGTGTCTGCCTTCGGATGAATATACACAACTGTGATGAAAAGTTGGGGAAACTCATGAGGCAAATAAAAGGGGCATAGTGACACAGACAGCAGCTCCACATCGGGTCTACAGATGCGCTCTCTGACCGTGACAGATGTGCAGTACTGCTTATTAATGTATAAACATACGCTGCCCCCCTGACGCTTCCCCGTTACCTCTTCCTGCCGATCCGAGCGCAGCGGGGCTCCAAAGCCGTCAATCCACAGGTCTGCATCTCGATCATGCACAGTAAGCCAAGATTCAGTGAAAGCCATGACGCAGCAGTTCTTAAAATCCTTCTGGTAACATACATTGCCTTGAATTTCCTCCACCTTGTTTCTCACAGACTGTGCATTCCCAAAAATGATCGAAGGAAGAGGAATGTTACCAAACTGACGTCTCCTAAGGCGCAATTTCACACCTCCACGCCTTCCACGCTTCCTTCTGCTGCCTCTCTTTTCACCGCTGTGTCCGTCTCTCAAAATAAAGTCCGGCAGTTGCAGTTTGGGCTCAATCACAGACGCTACATCAGCTGTGTTAAAGCGTAGCAACACGTCCCTGGAATATTGTATTCTGCCCGCTATTCTGCTCGCCATGGAGCTGAACGCGTTTACCTCAGAGACAAAGAGCCACAGCACAGATAGCAGCAGTGCGAGAGAGGAGAGGAAATCCATGATGTAGATACCAGGGAGCTCTTCGCCATATATTCCTCAAATGCTCCAGGGCAGAAACGACACAGAGGATTTTCTAAAAACGTAAAAAAGGACAAAAAACACACACACGCACACACGCACTATATCACCAGCTGCTGGTCGCTGCGTGCGCATGCGCCCAATGTTTGGTGGACTTGGAGGGTTTTGGACCGGAGGATCGTTCTTGGATTCGCCCAGCGTTGATCTTGGATAAGCAGTTGATCCGCGATTTCCATCGGGCGAATCCAGGTAAGATTGGGCATGCGCCTGGAGGCACTGCTAGAGGGGGGAGTACTGTCATGGCGGCCGCTGGGCCATCATCCAGCTCATCAGCTCCAGCCACACACAGACCAACAGGTGTTAATCAGCGGCTCTTAAAAGCCAGCGTCTTGGTCAGCCCGGCACGGAGTCGTCTGTCTACCTCGACTGAGTATGAGCCAGAGCTTTGTTTCACAGCCAAGTCAAGAATGCCACGACAGGACTTTCCACGTAAGAAGACTATTTGCTTCTCTACGCCTAATCTTTACCCTTGTGCTCAGGTGGACTTCCCAGGCGGCGGACCGGTATGCTTCCGGAGCTCCTCCTGGTCTACGGAGCCAGAGTCTCGTTTCACAGCCAAGTCAAGAACGCCACGACAAGACCTACCACGTAAGAAGACTATTTGCTTTTCTACGCCTAATCTTCACCCCTGTGCACAGGTGGACCTCCCAGGCGGCGGACAGGTATCTCCAACAGACGGAGAATTACCCTCACCCTTCCGGAGCTCCTCCTGGCCTACGCTTATTCAGGAATTCTCTCCACTGCAGCTGCAGGTACTGTCACTCCCTCAGTCACCGGAGTCATTGTCACCACGGTTACGGACATTATCACTGTCACGGCTACGGGAACAGTCAACGTCACAGCTGTCAGTGCAGTCACTGCCCTCGCCACAAACTCCACCACGGTTACTGGAATTATCACCGTCACAGTTCCAAGCACCAGAACCACCACAGCTCACGGACATTGGGGAACTGCCAGATACAGTCAGAGACAACCTCAAATAAGCTGCACACCTGCACTTGTCCTTTTGTGTTGAACTGCCTTAATGGTTTCTGCTTGTGTGTTCTAGGGTTGCCAGGTCGTCTTCTGTATCGCTCAGCTCCGGTGACCAGGCTACTATATCTGCACTCACACTAGCACTACACTCACTCACAGTTGACAATAAAGAAGAACTATTTTGTGTCTGCCCGTGTCTGTGTCTGTCTCTTGGGTCCTGAAACATGTCACCCGCAAGTGAATCAGTCTCCCTGGAAAACCAGGTGCTTCAGTTCATTGATAGTAGAAATATAAAGGTCGAAGCAAATGCAATTTCAGCCTGTTATGCTTTACCCAGAAAGGATAATGAAACAAAGAAATCAATTGTGATGCACTTTGTGAACAGAAGGGTAAAGAATGACATACTGAGGCAGGCCAAAAAGCTACGGGGAACAGAAGTTTACCATACCCGTCAAGTGATACGGTTTCGCCATATTTTAATACGGGGAAAATGCAGTTTTAGCAAATACGGGCGTATTGCCATTTCTGTACACCAAAAAGAAAAATATACAGTGAAAAAAAAAATTATTGAGAGAACCTAAAATCATCTGAACAGTAATTCGATGCCTGGCGAAATTGAGTGCACCTAAGCAGTCTTTTTGTGATTTTCAAAATGGCTTCATGCAGCGCGCTGCCGGCGAAGAAAACAAAGCTTGAAGAAAAGGAAAATCGAGGGACTGGACGTCACCGAAAAGAATGGGAGAGTCCGAGCTTCGAGAAGGGAAAATACGCTCATCTGCATCAGATCGTACCTGACAGCCAGACCCACACTGCAGGTCGGCGCCTTTTTAGTCCTTCATGCTTCCTAGACACACTGGATATAAAGTATCAAACTTCAGCTTTCAGTAGATCAAACCCATTGAAGATGATGATTTACAGTAGGTGAGAATAGGGAAACACCATCTTTGACTGACAGCGCTGTTCAGATTCAGCAGAGCATATGCTGCTCCATGATAGCTATGACACTAAAAAACAGGCTTTTCAATTTTATATAATTTAGCTAAAATATAGAAATGTTACACATTTATGAGGGCTGTTCATAAGAGATTTCCCCTGAGTCATCTTCCATGGACTGAGAAGACTCAACCTTGGCACATTTATTAGTCTTTCTCTGCATAGTTACCATCAAGGGTTACAAATTTCTCCTATCGCTTTATGCAGCTGCGGAGACCTCACCTGTAGAAGTCTGCAGGCTGTACCAGAAGCCACAACTTGACCATGGAAATCAGCATTTCATTGTCTTGGAAGGGCTTGCCCTTCAAAAATGACTTCATTGTTGGAAAAAGATGGAAGTCAATGGTGTAAGGTAGGGAGGGGAAGTGGGGTGAGGAAAGATTAAACAGCCGCAGGACTGTGCTTCCCTCTGGGCAACGTGTAAGTTGTGAACCCGGCATTATCTTGCAGGAAGCGGACACCTTTAGTCAGCATGATGATTGCTTTTGATGACCTTCTGCAATTTCTGCAGCAGTGAAGTGTAGTAAGTCCCGGTAACCCTTTACCAGGCAATCCATCATCACTACTCCATGCTGGTCCCAAAAGACCGTGAGCATGACCTTGCCTGCCAAGGGTTGGACATGTGCCTTCTTCAGGGCTTCCATTGCTTCAACTGGGCTTTAGTTTCTGTATCATAGTGATGGACGTATGTTTCATTCTATGTGATTAATCTGTCAAAGAAGTTGTCTTGGTTTTTTTTTTTTTGGTACATGGCCAAAAGAGCCTGACAGTATGTGACTTGTTCCTGCTTCTCAAGTTCATCCTGCCTATCATCAACAACTTCAACACCATCTTTCAAGCAGACGAGAGCAAGATAGGCAGTCTCCTCCCTGAAATGGATCGTCTCTTGAGAAAACTATTGGTCAAATTTGTTCAAATGAAGTATGTAAAGGCGACCAATGACCTAAGAAGGCTGGATTTCCTGGACAGTGACCTGCAGCACTCTGATGAGTTTATCGCCATTGGACTGGAAACCAGAGAAGCCCTACAAACCCATGAACTTGACCCAGGCACAGAGCAGAAGTTCTTTAAAGCAGTAAGAGGCTTCTATGAAGCTGTAGTGAGAAAGATGCTCAACAAGTTCCCCTTTGACGACAAAATTCTGCCACACCTCTCTGTCCTCAACCCCAGGAAAACAGAGTCCCTGACCTATGGCCCCATTGTAGAGCTTGCTGCTGCATTTTGCCCCACTATTGATACAGAAGAGCTGAAAGAAGAATTGGAGGACCTGCAACTGCTGCCAGAAAACACAGTGCCTCTACAAGACAAAGATGGCAAGCCTGTCCGTGTTGATGTCTACTGGGGTCAGGTGATGGCCTTGAAGACAGCCCTTGATGTGCCCCGCTTCCCCCAGCTCCTCAAAGTGTACTCAGCACTGCTTTGCCTTCCTCACAGCAATGCTGACAGTGAGAGGGCTTTCAGCATGGTCAGGAAAATTCACACCGACTTCAGAAAAAGTATGCTCCCAGAAACTCTGACTTCTTTCATGCAAGTGAAAATGAATTGTGACACTCCATGCTTCAAGGTCAAGCCTTCAAAAGAAATGCTATAGTCAGAAAAGGCTGCTACTTGGAATTATAACAAGTAGCATCAGTGAACATTTTCTTGTTTCAAGTTCATCCAAGTGCATTAGTGTAACAAAGCTGTGTATATATCTAGCTGACAATTAAGAACTATATTCAGAATTATTCTTATTGTGTACTTTCAAATTAAGCAATATACCTTGTGCTAATGTAAATTTGAGAAATATTGTTTTTTATTTTTTATTTATTTAATATTAATATTATCATTTATTTTTTAATTTTTTTAATTTTTAATTTTTTTTACTTATTTTTTTGTGCTACTTGGCTTATTATTTTCACATTACCAAAAAGTTATGGCTCAAGATTGTGTCCATATAAGTGTACATTTGAATAAATATGTTTGAAATACAGTGATCCCTCGCTACTTTGCGCGTCACCTTTCGCGCCCTCAGTGCATCGCAGATTTTTCAAAAATATTCATCAAAAATTCAAAATTGAGAAAAAATGGGCGGGCGCTAGCAGAAGGCAGGGAGACTACATCAGAACATCAGGTATCAACAAGGAGAGCCCACACAACTCAAAATCCACCTCTCTGTTCGCTGTTCTCGTGTTGGCTCGGCTCGGGAATCTCGCAAGCTGATTGGCCAAGACGTTTTACCCAGCTTCTCTCCCTGCCGAGCGCCCATACCCAGCGAAGGAAGACTGCATTCATTGTTCTTTATCGCTCATGTTGCTTAGTCTCGCCGCATGGAACTTTTCGCTGTTCTCTTGTGCCTTTTTGTGCGAAATAGTCTTCCCGTCGAGCCACTACGTCGCCTCCTGCAGCTTCTCCAGCTCTATCGGAAGCTGCCCTCGACGATCCTGCGCCTCTAGCACCTGACGATGAGGCGTCACCTGAGGAGCAGTAAAGCTCTCATTTACCTGTGCAGTAAATCATCTTCATCTTGAGTTACGTATCTTGTTATAAGAATAAAAGAGTTCTAAAAACATATTTATGTACACTTTATTTACATCTACGTATGTATGTACACTTACACACACACACACACGTATCATATGAGAGAGAGAGTGAGAGAATGAACGTACGTATTGTTTATGGGTGACGTCATTAGGGGTGACGCTACTTCGTGGTTTTTCACTTTTCGCGGTTGGTTCTGGAACCCATTAACCGCGATAAGTGAGGGATCACTGTAGTTCATGTTGCAATTGTTGTTGTTTGTTTGGTTTTTGTTTGTTTGTTTTTTTTGCTTCAGTTTTCTTTCATCTGCCTATAAATACAGTTTTTAAGTACTCAGTACAGGTGTGAAAGCCCCCCCAATAAGGGAGGCATGAGGTATGCCTTGACAGGTATGGTTTACCTAAATGAACATCTAACAAAAACTAATGCTGAAATAGCACAGATGCTGAAAAGACAAAATAAGATACAGGCAACATGGACAAGAAATTGTAGAGTTTGGATCAAACTAAATGGAACACCTGAGGAAGCAAAGAGTATAATAATCAGAGATGTTACTGACTTAAATAAATATAGATGAACACTGATTCAGAAAATTAAGAGACTATGATAATCCATATCCACACATATGGCAAGAATAGTTCTTCTGTGACACCATGTCAATGTACTTTAAAAAAAACAAAAACTAAAAAACAAAACTTATGACTGACTTGAGTAGACATCAATTATCCCCAGTTGGAAGAAGTCATTTGACAAAGAGTGAGGAAATTCAAACTCTGAAAATATGCCATTATGCTGAACATAAACTACAAGAGATGGAGAATGATATTGATCCTGATAACCACTTTTTCAATAATATTCATAATCATGGTTCCATAAACATTGTGAATATTACACTGAAAAGCAATTCAAAAGTCAAGTGCAACTAGATGGTAAACTATCAATAATACACTTCAACAGCAGAAGTCTTAACAAAAACTTCCCACAGATTCAGGACTATTTAAAACAGCTGGACAGAAAATTTACAGCTATTGCAGTCTCTGTGTCATGCGCTGGCCCTCACGAGCCAGCCATAAGACGCACACAGTCACCAGTGAGTTTTTCAGTAAGTTTATTTACGGTGAAAAGGTGTTAACACAAGCTGCTGAGATAATGACAGGAGTCTTCACAGACAGGAGGCATAGGGCTATACAGCACACTATAGGTCCAGAGTAGGAGACAGTCACACACAGACAGGCTTGGTAATAATAGCACACGGGCTGCTAAGGCAGGGACTTACAGATCAATACTTGCCGGGAGGAATAAGGCTAATACAGCTCACTTACTGGTACCGGTGAAAGACGGTCAAGCCCAAGGCAGCCGAGGTGTGAAAAACAGTCCAGGCATCCGCAACGTGACGGTGGGTGAACAGATAAGTGATCAGGTTGGCGACCAGATTGGCGATCAGACACTGCTGCGTCCTACCGACGCCAGTGCTCAGCTTAAATAGACAAGGTACTAATGACAATGATGACACACAGCTGGCCGACCGTTGACAGGCGGAAGCCCCACCGAGCACTTTCACAATAAGAGCCCGGAGAGGCCAGAATACCGCCCGCAGCTGTCAAGGCCGGCAGCAAGACATAACTTTAACCCGAGCGCGATCAGAACCGACGCTCGGGTCATAACACTCTGAAACTCTTCTGATGGCAATAGAGGGATATCAGATGTTTCATATTAACAGATCTTAAAAAAAGGGTGGTGGTGTTGCACTGTATATTGATGACCTGTATAGGTGTAAACTTGTAAATGGAATGTCCTTTGCACTACCAGGGATTTTGGAATGTGTTACTGTTGAGATTGACCAAGATAAAACAAAAAAATCTAATTATTAGTTGTATATATAGAACGCCGGGAACTTGCATTGAGACATTCAGAGATTAGCCGAGCTGTACAATAATATTACTAGCAAGAAAATGGTAGTAATTTGTGGAGATTTATATATTGATCTACTACATCCATATCAACAAAATGTAATTACAGAGTTCATGAATTCTATGTACAGCATGAGTCTATATCCCACAATAACACATCCCAGTAGAATCACAGTCCACACTGCTACACTTATTGACAAGCTCCATCCATCCATCCATCTTCTTCCGCTTAGGAAGGAAGGAAGGAAGGATTATTGACAACCTGTTTGTTAATATTATTGATAAGAAAATAGAAAGTGGTACACAGTGTATGTGAACGCAGATTAACAGCAAGCCAAACTCGTTTTTCACGAGCCAGGAAACCGAGCGTCCTGCTCCTTTATTCAAGTCTTCTCAGACAGCTTACAGTTCTTTACAACTGTGGCTTGAAGAGCTCAATGAAAAGCTGAATGAAAAGCCATTGCTTTCGAAGGTGTAGAAAGGAGTTTTAACACACAGGAGGAGCGTCTCAGACATTCACGGGCAGGTTATGCTTTCTGCCTTTTTTTCCTTTCTCTCTCTCATTAACGTCCGCTTCTGCTACCCATAAATCATAGCGGCTACTGGCTGCGCTTTCAACATAAAATACAGGTAAATTACCACTAACTGTATAAAGTCACTTTTAACACAATAACTATTTTTAACATGAATTATTACAGATGAATTATGACATTCCGTCATGAACTTATGAACTATTCTTAACTTCTATAAAACACACTCTGCTATGGGCAGAACAGATATAAGTGACCATTTGCCAAAGTTTGCACTTATCCATGGCCACACGGAGGCCAATACAGAAAAAAATTTAAAATTTTTCAGATACAAATCACAAAATGCAATCAGTTCTCTTAAAGAAGACTTGCTGAAGCAAGACTGGACAGAAGTCTATGTATCAGATGTAAATGAAGCCTATGACACATTTATAAACATTGTAACCACTCTTTATGAAAAGAATTGTCCATTAGTAAAGAAAAAGCCTAAACATAAATTTGCCGATAAGCCATGGTTAACCAAAGGATTACAAAAGGCGTGTAAAAAGAAAAATTTATTATATAAAGCTTTCCTTGTTACGTTTGGCTCTGCGAGCCAAAAATGAGAGCCAAGGGCTGACCAGTGAGTTTGCGTTGTTTATTGGCAAATAAGGGAAAGGAACAAAGGAACAGGGCCTCATGGGGCCAAAACACAAACGATCATACAATGGTGCACACTTACAAGCAATGATGAATGACGAAGGGGGGCTGGCGCCGGACGAAGGGGATCCAGCCTTACCCATGCCGGAGAAGAGCGTGGATAATAGTGGGAGGTCACAGCCCCGAATAATTAGGGCTGCTCCCTTAAGTAGTGGTTGACAGCGCCTCAGCTGATAAGAGGTAATTGGCCTCCAGCCGTCCCATAGAGCTTGGCAGCTGGAGGCCTGCTGTGACGCTGTCAAAGTAAGAGTCGGCCTGAGGAGGAATATGGTCTGAGCGCGGATAACAACGGCGTCTCAGCCCATGTGACACAGGCCCCCCCTCAAGGCCGGGCTCTGAACGGCAAGTAACACCCAAGCCCCCCCCACCCCCCCCACCACCACCTAGGGTGGGCGGATGGGACGTAGGCCAGGAGGGTGTGAAAGGGAGAAAGGGAAAAACAAAACAAAACAACGTAGCAGGGAACAAATGAAGCAATTACAGAGCATGAGAAAAAAAAGGCACAATACTCCATAAAATGCTAAAAATGAAGTAACTACAGAGTATGGAAAGAAGAACACACAATACTACGTAACAGACAACAATATGCAGATGAACGGAAAAAAAAAAACACTACTTAGGCAGGGAACAAATAAAGCAATTACAGAGTATGAAAAAGAAGAACACACAATACCCCATAACAGGCAACCATATGCGGACGGAAGAAAAAAAAAAAACACTACTAAGGCTGGGAACAAATGAAGTAATCACAGAGTATGGGAAAGAGGACAAAAAAAAGGAAAACCACAATACTCCATGAAATGCCAATAATATATCGACGGACCCAACAAAAAACAACCCAGGAGACCTTAAACTGAGAGCAGAGGCTCCTAAGGCGAAATCTACTAGATACAGGACAACCCTCAACAGGAGGGGGAGGGAAAAAAGGCATGCTGAACGTGAAACGACTACAAGGCATTACAAAACTGCACCCTCACAAAAACACAGAAGACTAGGTACAGCAGAAATAATTCAGTTCGGGGGGTCTCCCCGCACCCAGCGTCCAAACCGCCAACAGGGGTGATGGGAAATGTTCAGGTGGCCTAACCAAATCCCAGGCCAGAAAAAACAGTATGTCGGGCAGCCGGACCAGATCGCCGAACAGAGAGTCCGGTAGGTCGGGTAGCCGAACCAAAGAGCTGGATGAGTACGGCAGGTCCGTTGGCAGCCGACCCGCATCGCTCAGCCACCAGGCCCATAGGGGAGAGAGGGGCAATGGCTTCCCTGTGGAGAGAGATAGTGAGGGCGAGCCGGGCCTACAGTGAGAGGTCCATATGGGCCCTGGTGGAGAAAGCTTGGGAGAAAAATGAGAGTGACTCAGATGATGATGGTGAAGAGGGGAATGAAGATGATGATGAGCCGGTCCAGTGTCCGAAGGCAGGGGATCTGCAGCTCCCTCACCGGACCCGGATGCCACTGGTGCTGCACCCTCGTCGGACCCCGATTGGGTCGCGGCTGCTCCCGTGACGGACCCTGATTGGGTCTCGGTAGCACCCGCGTCGGACCCCGATTGGGTCGGCGCTGCACCAGAACCGACCTCCAACCCTGAACCTGGAACCTCTGGCACAGCGGGCAAAATCAGCTCCTTGCTGGTGACCCTGGGAGAAGGCTCAGGAGAGAGAGAGGAACCGGGATCAGGATCACCGGCAGCACCAGGACCCAGCGAGATAAGCTCGGATGCAGCGGGCGGCTGCACCCGGCTCATCTCCCTTAGAGACAGGCTAAAATGCTCTAATATATGAAGGAGAAAGACAAAGTAGAGCACTTGCCTGATCTTGGGTTCTGACGCCGTCCAGGACTGTGAAGATTCAGGTTCAGACGGCAGGAGGTCGTCACCAGGCTCCCACTCAGCTGTGTCGGGCACCGCAGCTGGCATGATGGTGCACGCAGCTTGCGAGTCCTCCGGCACCGGTGCCCACGCCGATGGCCCACACGGCATGGTGGCAGGAGAACCTCGACCCGCTGGACCTGACCGCTCCTCCGTGGAGACCCAGGGACGCTTCCTCATTGGCGCAGGTTCCACGCTGCAGTCCGCTCTCCTCCTCCGCCCATGGCGTAGCTGCGGAACCGGAACCAGGCTCTCCAGAACCGCAGGCCCCCTCCTCATCCTGCGACGTTGGCCTGGCGTCGAGGACCGCTCAGCGGAGGGAGACACAGAGGATGCGGGGTTAACAATTACAGCCACAGCAGGTGGTGGGAGCTCGGGGAGCTGCGAACCCCGAACTCCACCTCCAGGAGTCTGACAGAGCAAATCACAATGAGAGGATGAATGAACTGGGACTCGCCTGTCTCCTGGAGGCTGGGTGGTGACCGCTGTGGCAGACGTTGCTCCTCCCTTTCCCCACCGGACGGTAACTGAGGACCCCCTGGGAGGATGACGGGGAGCTGCTCGTGATGATTCCGGGACGGTGCTCACCAATTCAGGACTCTGAGTGCACACAGCAGCCGGGGAATGCGTCGAGGAGGAGGGGGCGACAGCCGAGACGAGCCGGGCCCGGAGCGCTGACGTAACAGCAGGGGAAGATGGCTCGGAAGACGAGGCTGTGGGATTTCCCCTCTGATGAGGCGCAGGAGTGACAGCTGTGTGGGGAATTGAGACCTTGCGGTGACCCGGAACTGGATCCGGACGGGATTCATACTGAGGTTGACGACTGGTGTGACGACGGCTACTTGCAGGGGGCGAGGCGAAGGTGAGACCCGGGAATCGCCGTTCCTGTGCAGAGACAGAAGAGAGCAGGTCGGCAAACTCCGGGAACTCATGCAACTCCGGATTCCTCTCCACCAGTCTAACTGCCACCGTCACATGCTGAATGATGGCAGACGGATGAACCATGGAGTGAGCAGCAGCCACTCGGTCTCGGATCTTGACAGCTGCCAGCTGCAGCTTCTCCGGGGGATTCCCGAGTGACGTCAGGCCCGATGGGAAAAGATCTCTGGATGGAGCGAACTCCTGGGCCAGAACGGAGGCAGGAGCGGGATCCCGAAGCGAGGGGTGACGATGACTCCTCTTCGGCTTCCTGCTGGGATTTCCCTCCAGCCCACGTAGAACCTCATGTTGTGAGACGATGTCACCTCTCCTGGAACAGACCTCTGGGTGGTTGGTGTAGCGAGGGAAATTGTCCTGGAGAACCTCAGCGTAGTCTAGGTGCCTGCGTATGTCGTTGGGATTGCCGTAGAGGGTGGCGTGAACAGCGTCCCATCGACATACTCCAGGATGGTCGCTAACTCATTACCCAGGCGCCGAACGCGGCTCCTGGGAGACAGCATGCTCCGAGAGTTGACACCCAGACAGGGAAGAACAAAGCCCAATTTAGCAAACTCACGGCCACCGGCAACACGCTGGCTGTGACCTACTGTTACGTTTGGCTCTACAAGCCAAAAATGAGAGCCAAGGGCTGACCAGTGAGTTTGCGTTGTTTATTGGCAAATATCGGTTCCAAGGTTGTCATAGCCAGGAGCGGCACTGGGGTTAAGCTCCCAGTGCTCATAAAATGCTCCTTATGGCGTGCGTCTCAAAAAGCCTCTGACAACTAAGTCCAACTCCTAGCCTGCCCGTGTGGTTTAGACTCTAAGCCCAGCGGAACTGCTTTTACTAATAGGAGAAGGGGCGAGGGCGGATCTCTGGCGCCTTAAAACCAGATGCTTCGGGGAGATGGTGGCTCATCAACCTGGGAAGGTAGCCCATCTAGGGGAAGGTAAACCTTGATTTCAAACCTCTGCTGCCTTGCGGCATACCCGGTCATGGGAAAGGCTTCGGGACTCAACCCTGAGGAAAAATCCGGAGTCGGAGCCCCTAAGGCAGTTCTATGTTGTGCTCAACATCGTTCTGGCAGCTCCTGCAACGGCGCTGGTGCCAAACTGTAGCAGCCCTGCTGTTCCTTTGGATTCATCAGTGACGTGGAGAGGGGGGACATGCTGCATGGGCAACATCTTGTCCTCCATATCTTCCTGCCCAGGCTTGAATCCTACCAACGCACAACGCTGGAAGGTAGAACACCGGATCACTGGAGAGGACACTCCAGCTTCGCCTTTGGCGTAGACAAAACACGGGGAATGACAGTTACCGGTTATAAGCCACTGCTCAATTGGCGTAGAGCGCGGCGCCAGGGGTTGTTCCCGATGGTGGGAGGGATCATCAGATCTCATTGGACAGCTACCGCCCGCCTCAAGCTGGGCAGCCCCCAGCCAATAAGGTGTTGTCCCGCCACAGCTTGCTTTCCTCATTGGGTGCATGGGGATGAGGAGAAGTCCGAACAGCAGGCTGAGAACCTTCGCACCAGGCAAGACAATAAAACAAAAGAGACAAACTCTAAAACTGGGAACTTGGAACATCCGCACTATGATGACAGGACTCGCTGCTAACCTCAAGGACTTCAACGACACCAGGAAGACTGCCATCATCAATAATGAGCTGAAGAGACTGGGAGTGGATATCGCCACTCTCCAGGAAACACGGTTGGCTGACACAGGCACACTGAGAGAGAAGGACTACATGTTCTACTGGCAGGGAAAGGGCAGTGACGAACACAGGGAACACGGAGTGGGCTTCGCAGTGAAGAACACCTTGCTGAAGATGGTGGAACCGGGCAGCAATGGCTCTGCATGACTCCTCACCCTCCGCCTGAACACCACTCAAGGCCCAGTCACCCTCGTCAGTGTGTATGCCCCAACACTGACAGCCACACCAGAGGCAAAAGACGAGTTCTACGAGAATCTCGTAACAACTGTCAGGATCATCCCCAACTCTGAACAACTCATTCTCCTTGGAGACTTCAATGCCAGAGTGGGTGCTGACCACGACTCCTGGCCCTCCTGTCTTGGACCATTTGGCGTGGGCAGAATGAACGACAACGGACATCGGCTGCTCGAGTTCTGCACATATCACGATCTGTGCATCACAAACTCGTTCTTCAAGACCAAGCCCCAACACAAGGTTTCCTGGCAACATCCGCGCTCAAAGCACTGGCACCTGCTGGACTTGATCCTGACCAGGCGCACCTCACTGAAGAACATGCTAATCACCCGTTCGTTCCAGAGTGCAGATTGCGACACAGACCATTCATTGGTGTGTTGCAAGGTCAAGCTGCAGCTGAAGAAATTCCATCATGCTAGACAACCTGGAAAGGCACGGATTGACACCAGCAAGATGGCCCAACCAGAACTTGTTGAGCAGTTTGCCTCCACCTTTGAGAAGGAACTTGGTGTACCACAAGAAGGAGAATCTGCAAAGCAGAAGTGGGAAGAGCTGTGAAACACCATCCACCTGGCACAGCCTTGGCTACCTTTGGGAGGAAGACCTCGAAGTCACAGGACTGGTTTGATGCCAAGTTGACCGAGATGACCCCCGTCATTGAAGCCAAGCGCTCAGCACTTGCTGAGTACAAGAAGTACCCAAACGAGAAGAATCTCCAGATTCTCAGGGCTGCGAGAAGCAAAGTTCAGCAGACTGCTCGGCGCTGTGCCAACGAGTACTGGACTCAGCTCAGCCAAGACATTCAAACCGCTGCCATAACAGGGAACATCCGTGGTATGTACGATGGCATCAAGAAAGCACTTGGTCCGGCTCAGAGCAAGACGGCCCCCCTCAAATCTTCCACTGGGGAGATGATCACAGAAAAGAACAAGCAGATGGAGAGATGGGTGGAACACTACTCCGACCTCTACTCTAGACAGAACATCGTGACACCGTCAGCCCTTGATGCCATTGACTGCCTGCCATCCATGGACAAACTTGACGCCGAGCCAACCATCGACGAACTCAGCAAAGCCATTGATAGCTTGGCCACTGGCAAGGCACCCGGCAACGACAGCATACCCCCTGACCTGATCAAGCACTGCAAGACCGCCCTACTGCTGCCATTGCATGACGTCCTCTGCCAGTGCTGGAAGGAAGGTGCCGTACCACAGGACATGAGGGATGCCAAGATCATCACCCTCTACAAAAACAAAGGGGAGAGAAGCGACTGCAACAACTACAGGGGCATCTCCCTCTTCTGCGTTGTTGGCAAAGTCTACACACGAGTTGTTCTCATTCGTCTACAGAAGCTTGCCGAAAGTGTCTACCCTGAGTCTCAGTGTGGCTTCCGCTCTGAGCGATCGACGGTAGACATGATATTCTCCATCCGCCAACTCCAGGAGAATTGCAGAGAACAGAACATGCCTCTGTACGTCGCCTTCATCGACCTCACCAAAGCATTCGATCTGGTCAGCAGAGAGGGCCTTTTCAAGATCCTGCCAAAGATAGGATGCCCACCAAAGTTGCAAAGCCTCATCCAATCGTTTCACACCAACATGCAGGGGATAGTGCAGCCCGATGGCAACGTCTCAGAGCCATTCAACATACGCAGCGGAGTGAAACAGGGCTGTGTACTTGCGCCAACCCTCTTTGGGATTTTCTTTGCTATGCTCCTGAGGCATGCCTTCAGCACAGCAACAGAGGGAATCTACCTGCACACAAGATCTGACGGCAGGCTTTTCAACCTCGCCCGCCTGAAAGCCAGAACCAAAGTACACGAGGCTCTAATCAGAGACATGCTGTTCGCAGATGACGCTGCAGTCGTAACCCACACACAGCAGGAGCTTCAGACCCTGATGGACTGCTTCTCCCAGGCATGCAAGGACTTCGGGCTTACCATCAGCCTGAAGAAGACTAATGTCTTGGCGCAAGGCACGGAAGCACCACCAACCATCACCATCGATGACTACAAGCTGGAGGTCGTGAATCAGTTCACGTACCTGGGGTCCACGATCAGCAACAACCTCTCCCTTGATACAGAGATCAACAAGAGGATAGGAAAATCAGCCTTCACACTCGCTCGCCTCACCACACGAGTGTGGGAGAATCCCAAACTCTCTGTCAAGACGAAGATGGCAGTGTACAACGCCTGCATCATCAGCACACTGCTCTATGGGAGTGAGACGTGGACAACATACGCCCGGCAGGAAAAGAGACTGAACCCCTTCCATTTGCGCTGCATTCGCCACATCCTGGACATATCCTGGCAGGACAAAGTGCCCAACACAGAAGTTCTGTCCCGCGCTGGCCTTCCCTCCATGTTCACTCTACTCAGGCAGTGCAGGCTCCGCTGGCTAGGCCACGTTCACCGTATGGAGGATGGCAGAATCTCCAAAGACGTCCTCTATGGAGAACTTGCAACTGGCAGGAGAGACGTTGGCCGCCCACAGCTGCGCTTTAGAGACGTCTGCAAGAGAGACATGAAGGCCCTGGAGATCAACACAGAGCGCTGGGAGGACCTTGCAACGGACCGCTCCAAATGGAGAGGCACCCTGACCAGACAGCTCAAGGTGGGTGAAGAGAGACTGACTGCTGCAGCAGATGAAAAAAGGACCCGCAGGAAGAACCGCCACAGACCCAGCAGCACGGAGACCACCCACAAGTGCGACCTGTGTGACAGGGACTGTCATTCGTGAATCGGCCTGTTCAGCCACAGGCAGTGCTGTTCCAGCAGAGTAAATGTTTAGGATTCTCTTCCATGGTCATCATAGACCGACGGAGGCCGACGAAGGGAAAGGAACAAAGGAACAGGGCCTCGTGGGGCCAAAACACAAACGATCATACAATGGTACACACTTACGAGCAATGATGAATGACGAAGGGGGGCTGGTGCCGGACGAAGGGGATCTAGCCTTACCTACGCCGGAGAAGAGCGTGGATAATAGTGCGAGGTCACAGCCCCGAATAATCAGGGCTGCTCCCTTAAATAGTGGTTGACAGCGCCTCAGCTGATAAGAGGTAATTGGCCTCCAGCCATCCCATAGAGCTTGGCAGCTGGAGGCCCGCTGAGACGCTGTCAAAGTAAGAGTCGGCCTGAGGAGGAATATGGTCTGAGCGCGGATAACAACGGCGTCTCAGCCCATGTGACATTCCTAAAGAAAAGGACAAAAGAAGCAGAGCAGTGGTATAAAACATACAAAAATAAGTTGACATAATAAGATGTAGTAAAAGGGACTATTACAGTAAAGAATTGGAGAAAAGCATAGGCTGTAGTCACAAATCAAATCAAATCAAATCAAATCAAACTTTATTGTCATATTGCTGTACATACAACCAAAAACATGTAGGTTTAGGGCGCTCGCGCACGCAGCGACCAGCAGCCGGTGGCTTGTCACCAGACTGCAAACCAAGTCTACCTACGGGTACAAATAAGTAACAAAAAAAAAAAAAATACAACTGTAGTGCAGGCAAGATGAAATTGCGTTTACAAAGTAGGTCACAAAGTAGGTCACACTTATGTGACCTACTTTGTGACTGATGTAAGGCCTCACATTTTAGACAAGAACAAAGGCAGAGCTTCCTTGAAGATGACAGGAAGCTGTGAAGGTTTTAGCTTTGGGATGCAAGGCCTGAGACTGTGGGGGGTGATTTCAGGGGATTAAAGAGGAGATGCATTGTTACAGACGATTATAATGCAATGTGACTGGTGATGCAATTTGACTTGTGAACTGTGAGAGTCCTGGTATTTAAGGACGAGAGTTTCCTGTGTTGTCCTCTTTCTTCTTTGAGATGTTGGTGAATGTGAATAAAGCTGACTTGAGAGAAACCTATCTCGTCATTCTCACATTCCCACACTGGTGACCCAAGACGAGCATGCAGCGAGAGGAGATTTCCCCCGAGCCAGCCTTGTCAGGAGCCCCCAGCCAAGCGAATGCCACTACAGTCCAGCTACCGGACTTCTGGCAGAACAATCCGTGCTCCTGGTTCAATGCGATTGAGGCACAGTTCAACCTCCGGGGTATATTGGTAGATGCCACAAAATTCTACCACGTAGTCGCAAAACTGGACAACAACACGGCCCAGCATGTGGAGAGTCTGATCGACAAGCCACCGGACAGCGACAAATACGGCGCATTGAAGGCTGCACTCATCCAGCACTTCACCCCCTCGGTCGAGGAGTGAGCAGAGAGGCTCCTGGCGCTTACCGAGTTGGAAAATGACATGCACGTGAACCTTATGGAGAAGTTGTTGAGGTTGAAAGACTCTGACGACGATCACTTCATTTTCACCCACCTCTTCCTCAGGACCCTACCGTCAGCGGCAAGAGCGACCCTGGCCAGCTCGCCACTGTTGGCCCAACACGACTACCGCACGCTGGCCCGGGAGGCGCAGCGAATTGTCAACCCCAGCAGACAGCGCAAGGCCACGGCCGCTGCAGCGGAACTTGGCGCGACGACCGGAGATGGCAGGGGGCCAGGGTCAGCAGTACCAGTCTCACCGACGACGGCGGCGGCAGGGGCCAGGGAACGCGGAGCAGACGTCCTTTGTTTCTACCATCGCCACTTCGCAGAGATGGCACGCAAATGTGTACCACCGTGCCAGTTCGGGTGTTCGGGAAACGCCAAGACCGGGGGTCGGTAGCAGCCGCGGCCCTCGGGGAGGAGAACAACCTGCTCTACCTGTTGGATGCATGCTCGGGGAGGCAGTTCCTCGTGGACACAGGCTCCCAGTTGAGTTTCATCACACCTTCCTACGCGGACAAGCAAGCAGGTTCCAGAGGTCCCGGGGTGGCAGCAGCGAGCGGCTCGGAGATTAAGACCTTTGGTGAGAAGACTCTGCTTCTGTCTCTACACGGCCGTACATTTGAGTGGACGTTTGTTGTAGCAGCAGTGAATTTCAATATGTTGGGGGCTGATTTTTTTGTGCTCACATGGTTTGTTGGTTGATCTCGCTAACAGGCGCCTGGTTAATGCACTTTCTTTTGATTTTATCCCCTATACAGCGCGAGTGGCCCTGCCAACAGCACAAGCCAACGTCACAGCTGCAAGCGGTAAGTTCCACACACTGCTCACTCAGTTCCCAGCACTCACGGTCCCCACATTTTTGGCAACAGTCGCTAAACACGGGGTGGAACATTTTATTACCACTACTGGACCGCCCGTTTTTGCAAAAGCTCGGCGCTTGGACGCAAACTGGCCATAGCGCGTGAGGAATTCGCCAACCTGGAGAGGTTGGGCATTATCAGGCGTTCAAACAGTCTGTGGGCTTCCCCGCTACACATGGTCCCGAAAGCTGACGGATCATGGCGACCTTGCGGGGATTTCCGCAGGTTAAACAACGCTACAGCGCACGACCGCTATCCAATCCCGCATATCCAAGATTTTTCCGTTCATTTGGCAGGGGCTCGTGTTTTTTCTAAGATATATTTGGTCCGCGGTTACCACCAAGTCCCAGTGCGCGCTGAGGACATACCCAAAACAGCGGCAATAACTCCATTTGGCCTATTCGAGTTTTTACGTATGCCATTCGGGCTTAAAGGGGCTGCACAGACGTTCCAACGCATGATGGACGCGGTGCTTCGCGATCTCCCTTTCGTGTTCGTCTACTTGGACGATATTTTGGTAGCCAGCGCGTCCGAAGACGAACACAAAAAACACCTGGCCACAGTTTTCTGAAGGTTGGGAGATCACAGGTTAATAATCAACCCAGTGAAGTGTCAGTTCGGGGTGGCGCAGATTGATTTTTTAGGACACTGCGTCTCCCCTGAAGGAGCAGTTCCGCTTCCTGACAAAGTGCACTCGGTGGAAGATTTCCCCCGGCCGCAGACGGTCAGGGCGTTACAGGAGTTTTTGGGAATGGTGAATTTTTATAACCGTTTTCTCCCTCGCGCGGCGCAACTCATGCAGCCACTGTATGCCGCACTCAAAAAAAAGAACTTGCGGATAAGGTCGAGTGGTCCCTGGAGTGGGGCCAAGCATTCTCGGAAGTGAAAGAAGCTTGGCAAAGGCTGCGTTGTTGGCACACCCAGACCCAATGGCCCGCATAGCGCTCACTACTGACGCATCAGATGTGGCCATAAGGGCGGTCGTGGAGCAACATGTAGCCGGGGTTTGGCAGATGCTCGCCTTTTTCAGCAGGACCTTGTGCAATAGCGAACGTAAATACAGAGCGTTCGATAGGGAGCTGCTGGCTCTCCATTTGGCCATCCGCCACTTTCAGTTCTGGCTGGAAGGACGCCGTTTCACCGTGTTCGTTGACCACAAACTGCTAACATTCGCGATGGCCAAGGTTTCCGAACCGTGGTCAGGCCGGCAGCAGAGACAGCTGGCCGCGATATCAGAGTTTACCACTGATATTCAGCATGTGGTGGGCAAACTGAATGTAGTGGTAGATTGCCTCTCGCGCGCCGTGGCGGCCCCAGTCAGCGTAGGAGTAGATTACGCAGCCATGGCCGCGAAGCAGGTTAGTGACGCGGATATGCGCGCGCTCCAGTCTGGACCGACAGGGTTAAGGCTGGAGAGCAGGGTGCTGCAAGACGGTATGCCCCCCCTAATCTGCGATGTCTCCACTGGACGGCCGCATCCAGTAGTACAGGCCGTGTGGCGCCACCACGTTTTTGACTCGATTCATTCTTTGGCACACCCGGGAATGCGCGCATCAGTCAAAATGGTAGGGGAGAAATTTGTGTGGCCGAGTCTTCGCAAACAAGTTAAGGAGTGGGCAGCAGCCTGCACGGCGTGTCAACGAGCCAAAGTACACAGGCACACGAGGGCTCCTTTGGAGCCGTTTCACATTCCGGCCAAGAGGTTCGATCACGTTCATGTGGACCTCGTGGGACCCCTCCCGCCGTCGCAGGGGTGCACACACCTTCTGACAATGGTGGACCGCACCACGCGCTGGCCTGAAGTGGTTCCGCTGGCATCAACCACGGCCGAGGAGGTAGCGCGCGCGTTTTTAACAGTTTGGGTGGCGCATTTTGGAGTTCCGTCGGACATTATGTCCGACAGAGGCCCTCAATTTGCGTCAGAACTTTGGTCGACTATGGCCAGCAGCCTGGGTGTCACAATTCACCGCACAACCGCGTACAATCCGCAGGCTAACGGGTTATGCGAACGTTTTCATAGGTCATTGAAAGCGGCTCTCAGAGCGTCACTGATGGATGCAAATTGGGTAGACAAGCTACCGTGGATTTTATTGGGGTTGCGTTCTGCGCCTAAAGAGGACTTAGAAGCCTCCCCAGCGGAGCTCGTGTTTGCGCAACCACTTCGGCTGCCTGGGGAGTTTCTCCCAGATAACCCGGTGCCAGACACCTCCCCATTGCAGCTGTTGCGGAGTAACATAGAATCAAACACGCTGCCTGGCCCCGTGCACCACAGTTTTCCACGCGTTTTTGTGCCTAAAGCGTTGAAGAACGCAGAGTTTGTTTTTGTCAGACACGATGCGCATCGACCACCGTTGCAACCACCTTATGACAGGCCGTTCAGAGTGCTGGAAACAGGGGACAAGCAATTTTTGCTAGATTTGGGGGGTAGGAAAGAAAAAGTTGGCATAAACAGACTCAAACCTGCTTTTGTGGTGGCGGATGAGCAGTGCTGTTGGCAAGGGCCCCGCGGCGAGGTAGACCCCCACGGGGGGCTTCACAGAGTAATATTTCCCCAGAACACCCGCAGGGACTGACAAAAGGTTTTCACCCCCAGACGGCAAACCCCCAGCGTGACAGTGCAGCGGAGACGTCGAATCCCAGCTACAGCAGATACGGCAGGAGACTGAAGCCTAGACAGCATGCGGACTGATGTGTATTGATTCTATCACGGCATGCATACTGTATTCTCTGGTTCGTCTAAAATGTTTTTGGGGGAGCTGGTGTGGCCACACTTATGTGACCTACTTTGTGACTGATGTAAGGCCTCACATTTTAGACAAGAACAAAGGCAGAGCTTCCTTGGAGATGACAGGAAGCTGTGAAGGTTTTAGCTTTGGGATGCAAAGCCTGAGACTATGGGGGGGTGATTTCAGGGGATTAAAGAGGAGATGCATTGTTACAGACGATTATAATGTAATGTGACTGGTGATGCAATTTGACTTGTGAACTGTGAGAGTCCTGGTATTTAAGGATGAGAGTTTCCTGTGTTGTCCTCTTTCTTCTTTGAGATGTTGGTGAATGTGAATAAAGCTGACTTGAGAGAAACCTGTCTCGTCATTCTCACACTCCCACAAGACAATATTAAAAACACACGGACAATACTTAACAATATTCTTGGAAATAAAAACAGAAATACAAGCTACCCAACCAATTTTTCAAAAAATAAAACGACTCAGAGTGTGAATGCAGTTTCACCTGCAAATGAATTTAATAACTTTTTTGTTAACATTGGTCCTAATTTGTCTTGAGAAATACCCATTACAGCACCTACAGACGAAACAATAAGCAAAAACACTGCTATAAAAGACTCCATTTTCATAAAGAACACAGACGAGCGAGAGTTCATTGAAATTGTTAAATCGTTTAAAAGTAAAACATCTACGGACTGTGATGGTATTGACATACTCTTAGTCAAAACTATTATTGAATGCTTAGTGAAACCACTGACGTATATCTGTAACCTGTCTCTCCAAACAAGTATATTTCCCAATGTAATGAAAATAGCTCAAGTAATTCTGATATAAAAGACGGGTGACAGAGGGGAATTCTCAAACTATAGACCAATTTCACTGTTGCTGCAATTTTCCAAGATACTTGAAAAAATATTCTATGAGAGAATCGACAACTTCATACTGAAGAATAATTTATTGTGTGAGCAGCAATATGGGTTCAGACACAAGAGGACAACTGCATTTGCTCTAATGGAATTTATAGAAAAAATATCAACTGCCGTTGAAAATAAAGAGTATTCAGTTGGGGTATTCCTGGATCTTAAAAAAGCATTTGATACAGTGAATCATAATTTATTATTAAAGAAACTACAAAATTGTGGTATTAGGGGGTAGCACTGTCCTGGTTATCTAGTTACTTAAAGAATAGATATCAGTATGTATGTGTTGGCAACAAAAACTCACACTTACTGAAGGTTACTTGTGGAGTGCCACAGGGTTCAGTTTTTTTTTTTTTTTTTTTTTTTTTTTTTTGTTACTTATTTGTACCCGTAGGTAGATTTGGTTTGCAGTCTGGTGACAAGCCACCGGCTGCTGGTCGCTGCGTGTGCGAGCGCCCTAAACCTACATGTTTTTGGTATGCGGGAGGAAACCGGAGAAATCCCGGAGTAAACCCATGCAACACGGGGAGAACATGCAAACTCCACACAGCTCACTGTTGGTCGGGGCTGGGATTGAACCCACGACCTCATGATCCCTGCGATCCCCCGGCCGAGGGTAAAACTGTGCTGCCAAGTTTTGGGGCCATTGTTATTCAATATGTATATAAATCATATATGTAAAGTTTCAGAAAAAATGGATTTAATATAGGTTGTCGGCGACACTAATTTATTAAGCAGTGGAAGCAATTTGGAACAACTTTTGGATACACTCGGAAAGGAATTAGGAAAGCTCAAACTGTGGTTTGATTCAAACAAATTAACGCTCAATTTAAGTAAGACAAAATTTATAGTTTTTAACAACCATCACAACAACTGAGTATCTAAACTCAGTGTAAATGGTGTAGAGATTGAAAGGGTATCCGAAACTAAATTTCTTGGAGTAATAATTGATAATAAACTGTGTTGGAAGTCACATATTAATTATATTAAAGGTAAACTATCCAAATCAATTGCAATACTACACAGAGTGAAATATTTGCTGAATCAACCCACACTATATACCTTGTATCATTCATTAATACTCCCATACATGACATATTGTACTGAAGTATGGGGAAATACATATAAAACAAACATATATCCAGTCTTTATGCTTCAGAAGAGAGCTATTAGAATAATAAACAAAGCTGCTTACAGGGAACCAACAAACCCACTTTTTCTTAAATTAAAAGCTCTCAAATTGAAAGATCTGGTTGACTTTAAAACTGCAGTAATAATGTTTAAAGTGAAGAATCTATCACTGCCCGCAAATATCCAAAAGCTGTTCCAAATAAGGGAGAAACAATATCATTTCAGAGGAACATGTATATTTCAAAAACCTTCAGTGAGAACTACCACCAAGCAACACTATGTTTCAGTGCAAGGAGTCAGATTATGGAACGATTTTGGACCTGAATTAAAATCATGTACAACGCTTGGACAATTTAAACAAAAACTAAAGGAAGAAGTACTCCAAACATATATACAAGATGACATGTAAAATCACATAAGGATTGTCATATCCAGTCTGTGTTGTGTTGTAGCTTAGTTTTTTTGTCACATTTTGTCTTAGCTATGTTCTGAATTGTAATCGCTCTTGTTTTGTTTTTCTTTTGGATTCCTTGATGGAATATGGGTGGGCATTATAAACTGCAGCTTCAGCCATCACCCATTTCGGATAACTTATGTTGAACTGTATAATCAGAGGAGTTATTGTCTAATTTGACCTTGGTGGATTTTCTTCCCCCTTTGTTATATTATTCTGTTTCTTCTAATCTGTACTTTTATCTATCCGAAATAAAGATTCATTCATTCATTCATTCAGTCATTCATTCAAGATTCATGCATTCATTCATTCACATTAGTTTTTTTATTCCATCTACACTCTCATTTTTTGTGGACTTACATCTGGAGTCTGTCTATAGATTAGGCATTAATGTGGGATTTTTTCTTCGAGGAATGAATGAGTGAACAGGCAGTGTGATGTGTGGCATGGGGGGAGGGAATTGCCTGAAGAGTTTTATTCCTTTCACATTTTCATTTTAATCACAGACTTATTTGAGATTATTGTGTTTATTGTTAGGGAAATAAATTAATGAACGAGTGTGCAGTGTTTTACATAAGTTCCCACAGAGAAAGGAGATGCATCCACACATCTGGCTCGGCCGCATACCCTGGGTTTCAAGCCGGGCCGAGGTTGCGGTTCTCCACCACCAATCTCCCCGACTGCCACCCATCACAGGCCGGCAGAAAGCACCGAAATCAGGCTTGCTTCATGGCCAGAGTCATCGTGGATGGGAAGCTGTGCAAGATCTCTAACTTGTGTCTTGGTATCCTCTGTTAAGAGCTGGTGGAGTTGGCATGGTCGAGGGACGACTGGGCTTCTCTGCTTGAGCTGCGGCCTCCATGACCTGGACATCTTGAAAATCGGTAGAAGATAGGTGGATGGAAGGTTGGATGGATGGATGGATGATGGATGGATGGGTGGGTGGATGGATGGATGGATGGATGGATGAATGAATGGCTGGATGGAGGGATGAATGAATGGATGGTTGGATGGATGGATGGATGGAAGGATGAATGAATGGCTGGATGGAGGGATGAATGGATGAATGGATGGATGGATTGATGGATGGATGGATGTCATAATCCTTTGCACATATAAGAAAAATGTCTCAAAGTTACATTAACAAACAATAAAGTTTCCTGTTTGAGGAGAATATAATTTAAATTCACTGGTATCGTGACATAATTATGAGAAAAAAGTCAAAGTTTCTACTAAATTTTAAAGTTTTCTTGTTAATTTATTTTTTTATTGTAAATTTTAAAGATTTTTTTTCATTTAAACATTTTTCTCATAACTTGTATTTTTCTTCTTGTCAATTTAGGTTTGTTGCATATTTCAGAATTTATTCTAATAAAATATGTGATATTTTTCCTCATGAATTTCAAACATTTTTCTTACAAATCCATCCATCCATCTTCTACCGCTTTTCCGGAGGTCCGGGTTGCGGAGGCAGCAGTTCAAGCAGAGAAGCCCAGACTTCCCTCTCCCCAGCCACCTGCTCCAGCTCTTCAGAGGGGATACCAAGGCGTTCCCAGACCAGCTGGGAGACATAGTCTCTCCATCGAGTCCTGGGTCTGCCCTGGGGTCTCCTCCCAGTGGGACTTGCCTGAAACACCTCAAGTGGGAGGCGTCCAGGAGGCATCCTAATCAGATTCCCATACCACCTTAACTGACTCCTTTCAATGTGGTGGAGCAGTGGTTCTACTCTGAGCCTCTCCCGAATGACTGAGCTCCTCACCCTATCTCTGAGGGTGAGTCCAGCAATCCTACGGAGAAAGCTCATTTCAGCCGCTTGTATCCGCGATCTCGTTCTTTCGGTCATTACCCAAAGCTCGTGACCATAGGTGAGAGTAGGAACGTAGATTGACTGGTAAATCTACAGCTTTGCCTTAGAACTAAGCTCCCTCTTCACCACAACAGACCGGTACAACGTCCGCATCACTGCAGATGCTGCTCCGATCCGTCCGTTGATCTCTCGCTCCATTTTCCCCTCACTCGTGAACAAGACCCCAAGATACTTAAACTCCTCCACTTGGAGCAGGAGCCTGTCCCCAACCCGGAGAGGACAATCCACCTTTTTCCGGCTGAGGACCATGGACTCGGACTTGGAGGTGCTGATTTTCATCCCAGCTGCTTCACACTCAGCGGCAAACCATCCCAGCAAGAACTGTAGGTCATTGCTGGATGAAGCCAACAGGACAACATCATCTGCAAACAAGAGAGATGAGATCCTGTGGTCACCAAGCATGACACCCTCTGTTCCCTGGCTGCACCTAGAAATCCTGTCCATCAAAATTATGAACAGGATCGGTGACAAAGGGCAGCCCTGGCAGAGTCCATCTCTCACTGGGAATGACTCCGACCGAGTGTTGGCAATACGAACCAAACTCTCACAACAGTCGTACAGAGACCGAATAGCTTGTAACAACAAACCCGATACCCCATACTCCCAAAGCACTCCTACAAAAATCAATGAGGGACGCGGTCAAATGTCTTCTCCAAGTCCACAAAACACATGTAAACTGGTTGGGCAAACTCCCACGAACCCTCAAGAATTCTCGAGAGGGTAAAGAGCTGGTCCGATGTGCCACGGCCAGGACGAAAACCACATTGCTCCTCCTGAAACCAAGGTTCGACCAACGGCCGGACTCTCCTCTCCAGTACCTTGGCATAGACCTTCCCAGGGAGGCTGAGGAGTGTGATCCGTCTAAAGTTGGAGCACACCCTCCGGTCCCCTTTTTTGAAGAGAGGAACCCCCACCCCGATTTGCCATGCCAAAGGCACTGCCCCCGACCTCCACGCAATGTTGCAGAGGCGTGTCAACCATGACAGCCCTACAACATCCAGGGCCTTGAGGTACTCAGGGCGAATCTCGTCCACCCCCGGGGCCCGGCCGCCAAGGAGATTTTTAACCACCTTGCCGACCTCAGCCCCTGTGATAGGCGAGTCTTCCCCCTCGTCCCCAAACCCTGCTTCCTCTGTGGGAGGCGTATCAGTGGGATTGAGGAGATCCTCAAAGTATTCCTTCCACCGCCCGACGATATCCCCAGTCGAAGTCAACAGTGTCCCATCCGCACCATACACAGTGTGGACAGGGAGCTGCTTTCCTCTCCTGAGCCGCCGGACAGTTTGCCAGAATCTCTTTGAGGCCGACCGAAAGTCTTGTTCCATGGCCTCACCGAACTCCTCCCATACCCGGGCTTTTGCTTCAGCAACCACCCGAGCTGCACTCCGCTTGGCCTGCCGGTACACCTCAGCTGCTTCGAGAGTCCCACAAGCCAACCAAGCTTGATAGGACTCCTTCTTCAGCTTAACGGCCCCCCTCACCACTGGTGTCCACCACTTGGTTCGGGGGTTGCCACCACGAGATGCACCGACCACCTTGCAGCCGCAGCTCTGGGCCGCCGCTTCAACAACAGAGGTGGAGAACATGGCCCATTCAGACTCCATGTCTCCAGACTCCCTCGGAATGTGGTTGAAGTTCTTCCGGAGGTGGGAGTTGAAGACCTCCCGGACAGGGGCTTCAGCCAGACGCTCCCAGCACACCCTCACTATACGTTTGGGTCTACCAGGCCTGAATGGCTTCCTCCACTGCCATTGGATCCAACTCACCACCAGGTGGTGATCAGTTGACAGCTCTGCACCTCTCTTTACTCGGGTGTCCAAGACATACGGTCGCAGGTCTGATGATACGATAACAAAATCGATCATCGACCTGCGACCTAGGGTGTCCTGGTGCAAGGTGCACATGGTGTTCGTTATGGACAGACTGTGGTTAGCACAGAAGTCCAATAACTGAATACCACTCGGGTTCAGATCGGGCAGGCTGTTCCTCCCAATCACCCGCCTCCAGGTTTCACTGTCGTTGCCCACGTGCGCATTGAAGTCCCCCAGTAGGACAATGGAGTCTCCAAGAGGAGCACCCTCCAGCACCCCAGTCACAGACTCCAAAAAGGGTGGGTACCCTGAAACATCATTTGGTGCATAGGCACAAATGATGGTCAGGACCCGTTTCCCAACCCAAAGGCGCAGGGAAGCAACCCTTCCATCCACCGGGGAAAACTCCAATATAGAGGCAGCAAGGTGGGGCGATACAAGAATACCCACGCCTGCTCGTCGCCTCTCGCCCGGGGAAACTCCAGAAAAAGCCAAGCTCCAGCCCCTCTCCAGGAGACTGGTTTTAGAACCGGAGCTGTGTGTTGAGGTGAGGCTGACTATATCTACCCGGTATCTCTCAACCTCGTACGCCAGCTCAGGCTCCTTCCCCACCAGAGAGGTGACATTCCACATACCAAAAGCCAGTTTAGAAAGGTTGGGATCAGTCACGCCAAGGTCTCCGCCTTTGACCGCCACCTAATCCACATAGCACAGGACCCCCACGATCCCTCCTGCAGGTGACGAGCCCACTGGAGGGCGGACCCATATAACTCCTTCGGGCTGAGCCCGGCTGGGTCCCATGGGTGGAAACCCATCCACCAGATGCTAGCCTTCGAGCCCCTCCCCCAGGCCTGGCTCCAGGGTGGGGCCCCAGTAACCCCATACCGGGCGAGGTACATTGAATCCTTGATATACAATTTATCATGAGAGTCTGTTGGATCGTTCTTAGTCTGGCCCTTCACCCAGGACCAGTTTGACTTGGGTGACCCTATCAGAGGCAAATTGCCCTGGACAACATAGCTCCTGGGATCACTGGGGCACACAAACCCAACCACCACGATAAGGTGACGATCCATGAGACAAATGTATTACTTTTTCTGGTTTGTGGATTATTTTATTATGAATTTTTGAGTTTTTCCCGAATGAAACTGACACACTTTGTTATAAAACTATCATTTTTCACACATTTTTCTATCTTTTACTGTGACTTTGGCAGAATTATAATAGAAAAACAATTTCAGCTTTTAAACAAAAATCATGAATAAATCTGATTATTGAAATGAAATTCATAAAATGACCAAAGGTGCAGTTATTGCTGTTACATATTTATAACAGAGTCTCCTTCCTTGTCAGAATGTTTTTTTTCTCTCTGTTGACCGTGATGTCTCAGGCTGGGTAAAAGTCTATAAAAGTCATTATACGCATTCAATAGTAGGACCAACCTTAGAATATGTTCATTTAACTGCAAGAATGTAAAAACTTCATCTAATGAGATCTCCAGTTTATGTGATAACCATGACATTGTGTTGTTGCAGGAACACTGGTTATTCAAAAACGAATTGTCTCTTCTGAGCAGATTACATGGTGACTTTATAGGACAAGGTGTCTCCTTTATGGATATGGAAGAACGTGTTATTTTAGGTCGCCCCTATGGCGGCGTCGGTATCCTATGGCGGAAGTCACTTGCAAACAGTTGTGTTGTGAAAACTTACGATTGCTTAAGAGTTATAGGTATTGAAGTCAACCTGGGTGACTTTCACTGTCTTATATTATGTGTATATTTCCCCTATGACAATGTTGAAAACTTGGATGAATACTTGCACTGCCTGAGTCTTGTTAAACATATCACCGAGGACTTTCCAACTCCATATGTGTTCACAATTGGTGACTTCAACACTAATACAGCTCGTTCTAGTTGTTTTGGAAACGAACTGGTGTCTTTTTGTGAGAGTTACTCCCTACACATCTTGGACAGGATTATCCTACCAAGTGATACCTTTACTCATGTTAGCTTGGCCCACAGCTCTACATCATGGCTTGATCACTGTGTGACTACATCCTCAGGCCATGATAACGTATCCAATATCAAAGTTCTGCTTGACTATGTGAGTTCTGATCATGTACCCTTATCCATAGATATTGAGGTATCTAGTGCTGTAAATGGCCCCCGGGAAGCTCCCTCAGCCACAACGAGCAGTAGAACATACAAATGGCGTGATGCCACAGCGTCAGACCTGTCCAGATATAAGAAACTTACTCGTAGGAAACTCTGTAACATCCGTGCTCCTATGGACGCTATCAGGTGTCACGACCGTAATTGTGCGGCACACAGGGACGATATTGACAGGTTCTACAGTGATATTGTTGATGCCCTAAATTACTGTGTGAGTGAATGCATTCCTGGTCACAGTGTGGCCACCCAATATAACGTCACAGGCTGGAATGATGTAGTTAGCGAGGCTCACACAGCTGCCCGGGATGCTTTTTTGTGGTGGAGGAGTAATAGCAAACCACGTTCTGGTCCAATATTTGAAAACATGAAAAATTGCAGGGCTAGGTTCAAATATGCTCTACGAGCATGCAGGCGCAATGAAGAAAGTATCAAATGTGACCAGCTAGCTAATCACATGAGTGAACTGAACATGGTAGAATTCTGGAAACAAATGAAGGCTATGAGCTCCCACCAGTCTGTCAGATCAAACACTATTGATGGTGTGACTGGTGACGTTAATATTGCTGAAAAGTGGAAATGTCATTATGAAGCTATTTTCAACTCAGTCAAGAATGTTTCAATGAAGGATTCTGTTATGCATGATATTCGTCTGTACAACGATATGTTTGATGCCTCTGATATTTCTGCTGTTACTCCTGTTGAAGTTGATTCACTGATCAAAGTTCTTAAGAAAGGCAAATCAGCTGGCCCTGACTGTCTCACCAGTGAATGCCTCATCAACGCCGATTTCAACTTGTGTATTTTGTTGTCATTGTGTTTTAACTGTATGTTTGTTCATGGTTACATGCCAGACATGTTGATGGACTCTTTATTATTCCTTTGGTGAAAAACAAGTGTGCCAGTCTTTCTGACATGAACAACTACAGACCTATAGCTATTGCTAATGTTATATCTAAACTGTTAGAGGGTTTATTTCTGAACAGAATTGAGGATTATCTGTGGACAAACGACAATCAGTTTGGTTTCAAATCAGCTCTTTCAACTGACAAGGCTGTTTACCTACTCTATGAATTTGTTGACTACTTCAGAAGCCACTCCACTAGTGTTTATGCTACGTTCCTAGATGCTAGCAAAGCTTTTGACAGGATTAACCACTGGGATTTGTTCAGAAAATTGATCGATCGAGGTATCCCTATTTACATTGTTAGCATCCTGCTATACTGGTACAGAAGGCAGTCTATGGTTGTTAGATGGGGCAATGTCACCTCATCCAAATTTCATGTGACCAACGGTGTTAAACAAGGTGGTATACTATCACCCTTGTTGTTTAATGTCTATGTTGATGATCTCAGTATACTGTTGAACAATACTAATGTGGGCGGCTCCTTTAACGATGCACTGTTAAATCACATTTTCTACGCTGATGACCTCTGTTTGTTAAGTTTATCTACCGCGAAGAATAGATGGTATGCAGATTACATTAGTGAACATCTATGCCCCACCAGAAAGTGACAAGGGTTTTTTTCAACATCTGTTTGATCTCATAGCAACACACAGTGAAGGAGTCCTAATTTGTGGAGGAGACTTAAATGCTGTCATGGATCATGAAGTTGACACAACAAGTGTTAAGAAGACAAAAAAACATGTAACAAAGTTCATAAGAACCTCACTGGCAGAAATGGGTATGGTAGACATATGGAGGGACCTACACCCACTCGAAAAAGACTATACACATTATTCAGCAGCCCATAAAGTACACTCTAGAATAGATTACTTCCTTATGAATGAAGGTGACAGACACAGGGTGAGAAATTGTTGGATTGGAGGGGCAGAAATATCAGATCATAATCCTATATACATGGAAATATATTTAAACAATAGAAAACGACAAACAACATGGAAACTTAACGTAGGACTGTTAAATGATGAGAAAATGAAAGAAAGAATAAAAATAAACATAAACGAATATATCCAAGAGAATGACAATGAAGAAGTGGACCCAACAATACTATGGGACGCACTAAAAGCCGTGTTAAGGGGTAAATTAATTGTTGAAACAGGAAAAGCAAATAAGACTAAACTGGAAGCGTATGAACAAAGATGTGAGAGACTGAGGGAATTAGAACGTAAACATCAAAGCACAAATGATCCAAAAATATATCAAGAAATTAAAGAAGAAAAAACAAAGATAAAAGAAACACAAATGGATGAAATTGAAAGGAAAAATAGATATCTAAAGCAAAAATATTATGAAATGGGGCCAAAAGCCACAAAACTGCTGGCAAAACGGTTAAGAAAACAACAAACAATGAATAATGTATACAAGATTAAAGACCCCACCACAAATAAAACCACAGTTAACCCAGAAAACATCGAAGAAATTTTCCATAATTTCTACCAAGAACTATACTCGCAACCTGAAGAAACAAATACTAAAGATATCAAAAAATTTCTAGACACATTGGACTTGCCATCAATAGGAAATCAACAAAATGAAAAACTAACAGCAGAAATAACAACACAAGAGATCAGAGATGTGATTAAGTCACTTAAAAACGGTAAATCACCAGGTAGTGATGGATACCCATCTGAGTTTTATAAATTGTTTATAGAAGAACTCACGCCACAACTCCTAAAGTCATTTAATTGGACGCTGAACAACAACAAAATACCTCCATCATGGAACGAAGCAATCATTTCAGTTATTTTAAAACCAGGGAAAGATAAAGAACAATGCGGAAACTATAGACCAATCTCTTTATTAAATGTAGATTATAAAATATACACAACAATTATATGTAAACGAATAAAGACATTCTTGACGGAACTGATAGAAGATGATCAAACTGGATTCATAGAGGGACGCCAAACACATGACAATATCAGGAGAACAATACATATAATTAACCAAATACATAAAGAAAAGAAAAGCGCAGTAATAATGAGTTTAGACGCAGAAAAAGCATTTGACAGGGTTAACTGGAAATTCCTATATAGTGTACTGGAGCGCTTTGGATTTAACGAAAAATCAGTACAATGCATAAGGACGCTATATCAAAAACCTGTGGCAAGAATCAAGATAAACGGTAGCTTAACAGACAAAGTAAATATACAAAGATCAACTAGGCAGGGATGCTGCTTATCGCCCACCTTGTTTGCTCTGTTCATAGAACCATTGGCTCAAGCGATACGACAAAATAAGAAATTAAAAGGTGTAACAATAAAGGGGGCGGAACACAAGATTGGGCTATTTGCAGACGATATTATAGTTTACCTTGAACAACCAGATAAATCAATAATGGAAATGATGAACTTGATAGAAAATTTTGGAAAATTATCAGGATACAAGATAAACATAACAAAAACACAAATACTGACATTCCACTATAACCCTCTAAACCAGATAACTGATAAGATCAAACTAAACTGGAACCAAAAAGAAATAAAATACCTTGGAGTGAACATACCTAAAGACCTAAGCAAAATATATAAAGCAAACTATGATAGGTTGGAACAAGAAATAAAAAAAGATATTGATAGATGGTCAATCTTAAATATGGATCTGAATTCAAAAATTGAGACAGTCAAAATCAGCATACAACCTAGATTACTTTACCTCTTCCAGGCTATACCAACAGAGATTCCAGATGCCCAATTCTCAAAGTGGGACAGGATGATATCGAGATTTGTTTGGGGAGGTAAAAAACCAAGAGTGAAATATAAAACCCTCCAATTACCAAAAGAGAAAGGAGGCATGGGCCTACCGAGTCTAAAGGAATATTACTACTCAGCACAAATAAGATATATCATATGTTGGTGCGACGAGGGATATGAGGCAAAATGGAAAGAAATGGAAAAGGAAATTGAGGGACTCCCAGTACAAAGCATAATAGGGGATAAAGATGCATATAAGCAAATCAAACAAATAGACCCAATCACTAAATTTACTTTAGAACTGTGGTATAAAATAGTACAAAAATATAATATAAGGGAAGACATAAAACTATTGAAATGGGTAGCATTTGACAGTCAGTTTGAACCGGCAAAACAAGATAGGGGATACAAAAATCTGGTGAACAAGGGAATCACAGCATGGGGCAATATCGGAAAAAAAGATCTCGGGAGCTTTGTAAATATCAGGAGAAAATTTAAATTAGAAAGATCGGAATTTTTCAGATATCTGCAGATGAGAGATTACTATATGAAGAAGATTAGGCATAACCTCCAAACAGATGTGAACGAGATTATACAACTTATTTTAAGCTCATATGCAGGAAATAAAATAAGAATTATTTCAAAACTATATCAGAAACTTATGACAAACAATCATACAAGTAACTATATAAAGGAGAAATGGGAGAAAGAGCTCAATTTAAACATAACAGAAGAAAGCTGGCAGGAAATATGGAAAACACAACACACATCAACAAATTCAAGGGCATGGAGGGAATTTGGATGGAAAAACCTGATTCGCTTTTTCATTACACCACAGATTCAAGGAAAATATACAAATACCCAATCTTTATGCTGGAGGGGATGTGGGGCTCAAAATGCAGACCACTCACATATGTTTTGGAAATGCTACAAAATATCATCATTTTGGAAATCTATGCATGTGACAATACAGAGGATATTAGGATATAATATACCAATGAACTGTAACCTGATGTACTTATGTGATCTTAAAAAAGACAATGTTATACAGGCTGAGGACAGATATCTAGTTAAAATCTTGTTGATTGCATGTAAAAAAACTATCACAAAAAAATGGCGATCAGAAGTTCTTCCTGACCAAGAACAATGGACTGACATTGTTGAGGACATACGTATGATGGAAAAACTAACATATCGACGAAGAATGCAAGAAGGAATATGGGAGAAAAAATGGCGGAAATGGACACACTACAAAGTGCAACAACGAGGCAGAAATTGAAAGAATAACCAAAGACACTGAAAAAACCAGAAGAATTAAGAGATGGAAACTAAAAACTTGATGCTCCAACATTTGTCCCCCCCCCTTTTATTTTTTATTTTTTTTTATTTTTTATTTCTTATTTTTTATTTTATTTTTTTTTTTATTTTTCCCTACCCTCACCCCTTTGTTTTTTAAATGTAGAATGTGATCTGAATGCATTATATATGATGAAAAATGAATAAAAATCTAAGTTACAAAAAAAAAAAAAAAAAAAAAAGTTTATCTACCGCAGCGATGCAACATCTCCTTTCTGTATGTGAAAAATTTGGTAAAAAAAATGACATCCTGTTCAACTGTACTAAATCTATGTGTATGGCTTTCAAACCAAAGGGCGTCAATACGTCGAATCCTGTTATGTCACTTTGTGGTAATAGCTTGAACTTTGTCGAAAAAGTCACATACCTAGGTGTGTGGATTGAATCTGATAAGACCAATGCTGATTGTAACAGGCATCTCAGGAAAATGTACGCTCAAACCAATTTACTGTTGCGTAATTTCCACAGATGTTCTCCTGAAGTCAAATGTATGTTGTTCAAGACCTTCTGTACCTCAATGTACTGCTCGCCTTTATGGTTTAATAGCAATGTTGCTGTTAGGAACAAAATCCGCATTGCATATAATAACTCCCTAAGAAGGTTGTTAGATGTACTACGAAGGTCGAGTGCAAGCAAGCTGTTTGTGTCTGTGAACATTCCGTCTTTTGGAGAATTGATACGTAAGAATGTTTACAGTTTTTTGAGAAGACTGCTGGAATGTAACAATCATCTTATATCAGCAATTGTCAACTCGTCACTCACACTTCATTCCAGCATTTGGAAGTGGTGGCGTTCCATTTTACACTGAGCCCATTATGTTTTTTGTTGTTACAAGAGCGCCGAGTGTCTGCTGATCTGTATATACTTTATTTATTTATCTATTTGTAATATGAACCCTGAGTTTGAAATAAACGTTTGAAAAAGTGGTGTTTATCACACTGTTGTGTCAGTAACAGCAGGACACTTTTGTCCTCTGAAACAGGAAACTTTTCTCTCACATCTCGGGGTCAAAAATCACAGAGACCTACAGGCTATGCTCTACATGGTAAATGGTGTTCACTTATATAGCGCTGTTTCTCATCTTTAGATGACAAAGCGCTTTACAGATCCTGCTATTCACCCATTCACACACACAGTCACATGCTGATGGTGGCAGAGCTGCCATGCACAGGTGCTGGCCTGGCCCACCAGGGGCAACTGGTGGTTCAGTGTCTTGCTCAAGGACACGTCGACATGCAGACTGCAGACAGAGCTGGAATCGATCCCACTCTCCGATCAGTAGTCGGCCACACTACACCTGCACCACAGCCACCCCGCCAAGACCACCTAGACTCTACAGGGTCACTTGTGGTCCCAGAGCCACAGGTTGTAGACCCCTGATGTAGATCCATGTGTGACTGCTGAGATTGTGTTGGAGGTGTCTGGGGGCATGTAGACGTGAAGGAGTCAGATCAGGACAAGACATCATGGGGACATGGAAGGATGCCAGTCGCCTAAAAAAACATTCTGAGGAGCTGATTAGCAGGTTAACGATCACCTGTTGGCAGAAGTTAAAAGGGGTTTTAACGACAGCAATGATTCCTTGATGGGTGGGATGGTTTTAATTAACTGATGGAAGCAAACAATGTTGGTGGTTTTAGAAGAATCTGCAGAATGTCAGTGACAGGTTTCAGTGAAAGATTCGTCAGATAAATTCCTCGGGGGGGTTAGGTACTGAGAAATCAGCTGAGGTGTGTGCTATGTATGAAATTACCTTTGAATGACAAGGTCAGGTGTATGGAAGAACTCAGCTTTATTAAAAGGAGCTTGCACAATACAACTGCTAGGCAGGGGCATCGGCAAAGAGGTCGGATAAAGATGCCTGCTGGTATTTATAAGGCGGTGCAGTGGTGGAAGAGGAAGTGACCGCCACTACGCCACACTTCATAATAAAGCACCACATCACATTTCCACCCCTGTAGAAAGTCCAAAACCACACGTACAATTGAGACCCTCCCCAATTTAGGACCTGAATCACGCACTAAAGCTAGAACTGAAAACACTAAATGGCCTAACACATTCACAAAACAAACCTAAGCTAGGGAGGACAGGTTTACTACCGTCTCACCCCACACAGCAAGTTGGGTCATTCTGTCACCTGTAAAATAGTAAAAAAGTCCATTTAAAACAAGAACACTGCTGTGCTCCTAAAATTAAACATTCTCATAACAATAACAGTTAAGTTTTTTTTTTATTTTGGTTTGGTTTAAACGCATGCAAACATATCAACATTACAACATTAGAACTCTTATTTTTTTTAACTCACACTACTGTCCTCCTATCAAAAAAGGGGTAGAACTGGCTTGTTGGGGCCCAGGGCAGCACCTCAGTAGACCCACCCGAGGAGGTGGCATGCCGCCGGGGCTGCAGCTGATCTTCTAGACGAGAGTGAGTCTTCTCCTTGCCATTGGCCGCTTCTCTCGACTGGACCTGCCCTCTGAAGCCTTCGCCTTGGCACACCGCAACTCGTTGGCGTGCCTCCACACGCCGTTTGACAGCTGGAAGTAGGTCGCGCCCCACTTAGTCACAGTCGCTCCTGGTGTCCCTCTGGTTGTTGTTTGGCCCACATCCACCATGGATGTCCCTCCCCACGAGCTCGGACAAGGTCCATAACTCTACAAGGGATTTGCTCGGCCTGCAGTGTTGCTGATCGGCACACAGTCCCTCTGTGTCTCTCGGTCTCGCCCCAACTCCTTGTAAAGATGTTGCAACAGTTGCCGTTGTAGCTCCAGATCCTCCAGCCCACTGCAGCCGACCTCCAGAGAAAACCGGGGCTAGCTCATTGGTGCCTCACCACCACAGCCGTCTCTCTGCCATGTTAAGTTCTCTCTTCCACGGAACCCTGAGCGCCGGCACTGAGACCCTCTTGCGTTGAACCTGAGTCAAGCTGGTCCTGCTTGACCGCCGTGGTGCCCAGTAAATTCTCGTACCACACAGTGTCATCCTCTACCACCAGAACTGGGCAATTCCGCTGTCCACAACCAGTCCTCTCTTCCCCAGCGTCGTTTTAATGGTGAACCCCAGTCCATAAGACAGGTCACAGCCCATGATGCTGTCGCCTCAGGCCGTCATTTGGAACGTTAAGTCAGCCATCACCGCCGACTTGTACCGAGCAGTCAACTCCAGGATTCCAACCGTGCAAAGTCTGTCACCTCCAAAAAAGTTGAGCAGCTCTGGGTTACCTCTGATTCTGTAGTGGGGGTAAAATTTCCTCACTGTGGGCCAATTAAATAGTAATCCTTCCTCCCCAGTGTCGATCAGCAGCAGTTCCTCCTCACCATCCAGCGTGACTTTGCACAACGTGTACCCGTTGGTACTCGGAGACACGGCATAGACAGTTGTCGGGGCTGGTGGAGTTGCTTTTCTCCTTAAGCTCTCCCATTCGGACATGCGGCACACCCTGGCATAATGGTTCAAGCGTTCACACTTGCCGCAGTACTTCTCTCTCGCAGGGCAGTCCCTGGCCTTCAAAGAGTGCTTCAGCCGACTCTTCCGTTAGCCTTGGTATTCTATTTGAAGAGCTAGAGCAGATGGCCGGGTCGAGGGAATTCTGGGCTTCTCTGCTTGAGTCACTGCCTCTACGACAAGAAAAGCTGTAGAAGATGGATGGGTGGATTGATGTGTGGGTGGATTGATGGGTGGATGAATGGACAGATGGATGCATGCATGCATGGATGAATGGATTGATGGATGAGGCAGCCACAATGCAGTGCCAATCCCTTCACCATTCACACACACATTCACACCTAGGGCAACGTTAGAGTTTCCAATTAACCTAACCTGCATGTTTTTGGCATGTGGGAGGAAACCGGAGTACCTGGGTTAAACTCACGCAGATTCGGGAGGAACATATAAACTCCACACAGAAGTGCCACTGATGGTCCGGATAAAGGGGGTCCATTGTCAGAAGTGCATTGTGTAATGATGTTTCGATGGCGTGTTTTGAAATCACACAGCTCCGGAGCTTAGGATGAATTGGTATCTGCTGGGATCTTATTTTAATAGAGAGAGTTTTAACAGTCATCATAGCCTATAATCACCCACCATTTTAATTATATGATGATCACACATTAGTTTTTTTATTTCGTCTACACTCTCATTTTTTGTGGACTTACAACTGGAGTCTGTTTATAGATTAGGCATTAATGTGGGATTTTTTCTTCGAGGAATGAATGAGTGAACAGGCAGTGTGATATGCGGCATGGGGGGAGGGAATTGCCTGATGAGTTTTATTCCTTTCACATTTTCATTTTAATGACAGACTTATTAGGGATTATTGTGTTTATTGTTAGGGAAATAAATTAATGAACAACGGGTGTGCAGTGTTTTACATAAGTCCCCACAGAGAAAACAGATGCATCCACACATCTGGCTCGGCCGCATACCCTGGGTTTCAAGCCGGGCCGAGGTTGCGGTTCTCCACCACCAATTTCCCCGACTGCCACCCATCACGGGCCGGCAGAAAGCACCGAAATCAGGCTTGCTTCATGGCCAGAGTCATTGTGGACGGGAAGCCATGCAAGATCTCTAACTTGTGTCTTGGTATCCTCTGTTAAGAGCTGGTGGAGTTGGCATGGTCGAGGGACGACTGGGCTTCTCTGCTTGAGCTGCGGCCTCCATGACCTGGACATCTTGAAAATCGGTAGAAGATGGATGGATGGAAGGTTGGATGGATGGGTGGGTGGATTGATGGATGGATGAATGAATGGCTGGCTGGCTGGCTGGCTGGCTGGCTGGATGGATGGATGGATGATGGATGTCATAATCCTTTGCACATATAAGAATAATGTCTCAAAGTTACATTAGTTAGTTAGTTAATTCCCTTCCACAGCATGTGGAACACCAATTGGTGTTTGGGGCGGCGCCTATCTCCGTTTCTCTGACCCTAGGCCACACAGCTACTGCAAGTAGTGAAAGCTACAGTGGGGGGGTCAGCCCTCTGGTAGCTCTGTGTGTAACTTTTCTTTCACTATTCTATTATGCTGAGCACCACGCTAGAAGGCAGAAAGTACCATTTTTATATGGTCTTTGGTATGACCCGGTCGGGATTTGAACCTCTGCCTCCTTGGTGTGGGGCGGATGCTTTACCAACTGAGCCACCACTCCGGTCAAAGTTACATTAACAAACAATAAAGTTTCCTGTTTGAGGAGAATATAATTTACATTCACTGGTATCGTGACATAATTATGAGAAAAAAGTCAAAGTTTCTACTAAATTTTAAAGTTTTCTTGTTAATTTACTTTTTTATTGTAAATTTTAAAGATTTTTTTTTTCATTTAAACATTTTTCTCATAACTTGTTTTTTTCTCCTTGTCAATTTAGGTCTGTTGCATATTTCAGAATTTATTCTAATAAATATGTGATATTTTTCCTCATGAATTTCAAACATTTTTCTTACAAATGTATTACTTTTTCTGCTTTGTGGATTATTTTATTATGATTTTTTGAGTTTTTCCCGATTGAAACTGACACACTTTGTTATAAAACTGTGATTTTTCACACATTTTTCTATCTTTTACTGTGACTTTGGCAGAATTATAATAGAAAAACAATTTCAGATTTTAAACAAAAATCATGAATAAATCTGATTATTGAAATGAAATTCATAAAATGACCAAAGGTGCAGTTAATGCTGTTACATATTTATAACAGTCTCCTCCCTTGTCAGAATGTTTTTTTCTCTCTGTTGTCCATGATGTCACAGGCTGGGTAAAAGTGCTGTTTATCACACTGTTGTGTCAGTAACAGCAGGACACTTTTGTCCTCTGAAACAGGAAACTTTTCTCTCACATCTCGGGGTCAAAAATCACAGAGACCTACAGGCTATGCTCTACATGGTAAATGGTGTTCACTTATATAGCGCTGTTTCTCATCTCTAGATGACCAAAGCGCTTTACAGATCCTGCTGTTCACCCATTCACACACACAGTCACATGCTGATGGTGGCAGAGCTGCCATGCACAGGTGCTGGCCTGACCCACCAGGGGCAACTGGTGGTTCAGTGTCTTGCTCAAGGACACGTTGACATGCAGACTGCAGACAGGGCTGGAATCGATCCCACCCTCCGATCAGTAGTCGGCCACACTACACCTGCGCCACAGCCACCCCGCCAAGACCACCTAGACTCTACAGGGTCACTTGTGGTCCCAGAGCCACAGGTTGTAGACCCCTGATGTAGATCCATGTGCGACTGCTGACATTGTGTTGGAGGTGTCAGAGGGCATGTAGACGTGAAGGAGTCAGATCAGGACAAGACATCATGGAGACATGGAAAGATGCCAGTCACCTAAAAAAACATTCTGAGGAGTTGATTAGCAGGTTAACGATCACCTGTTGGCAGAGGTTTAAAGTGGTTTTAACGACAGCAATGATTCCTTGATGGGTGGGGCGGTTTTAATTAACTGATGGAAGCAAACAATGTTGGTGGTTTTAGAAGAATCTGCAGAATGTCAGTGACAGGTTTCAGTGGAAGAGTCCTCAGATAAATTCCTCGGCGGGGTTAGGTACTGAGAAACCAGCTGAGGTGTTTGTTATGTATGAAATGGCAGGCTGCTGACAGAACACCCAGATGCTCTTCTCCTCATCTCAGGCGATTTCAACCATGTTTCACTGTCTCCCATTCTACCCACGTTTACCCAGTATGTCACATGCCACACCAGAGACAATAAAACACTGGACTTATTCTACGCAAACACTAAGGAGGCGTACACCTCATCACAACTCCCCCCACTCGGGAGATTGGATCACAACTTGGTTCATCTCTGGCCGGTGTACAAACCCCTAGTGCACAGACAGCCTCTGGCCATGCGCACAGTGAAGTTATGGTCTGAGGAGGCAATGGACGCTCTAAAGGCGCTTTTCCATTTGGAACAGTTTGGCCTCGTTTGGCCTCCTTTCGCACGGTTCGGCCTCCTTTGTCCGCTTTTCCTTTTCGCACCCAATGGCCTCACAGTTCCGTTATTTCGGAACTGTTCCACTTTTATCGGCACCGATAAAAGTAGGTCCGAAGGGTACCGGCACGGTTTCGTCACGCCATTGCTGGCCATTCATTGGTCTGGGCGTAGCGTCATGAGAGTGGGTGTTACACTGACTTTCGAGAATCGCTTGCTGGTCACCATTTGCAATTTTTCATCAGTGAGCCCGCGAACAAGTGATATTATAAACCACAACGATAGAATGGCTTAACAGAAATCAGCAGAAATCTAACACCGCGGTCCAGCAGAGTTTCCTGTGCGTTTCGGCTGATGAGAGAATGCAGAGGGAAGCAGACTGAGCTTGCAGTGGGGCGCACAAGCAGACCCACCACAAAATAGACGGAGACGCACCGGGAGTTAGACCTAGCCACCCGAATTGAATTGAATGTACAGCCGCGATGCACCCAACTTCAGCAGTTGAAGCCGTGATATTGTGATATACAGGACGGTGAGTGATGTGATATTCATGCTTTATGTTATTTTTTCCAACAGTGGAAAGTTCACTTAGGACAGACGAAAACTTAATCGTGTTTAAACGATGACCTAGCTTAATGCTACGTCCGTCCTTGTATGTTTCTTTTTTGTGTTGACAATATCTGATGAAATAAGCTAGTTGTAATCCTGGTTAAAAAGTTTATTTTATTTTATTTTTAATTTTTTTTACATGTTGCACTTTCGTGCTGTGCATGCACTTAATTTGTGTGTATTTCATTGTAGAGTCCAAACAGGATCTGCTCAGAATGGCGACATTTTGACACCAATGTATTCTGACAGGTAAACAACACATCATATTTATAGTCAAATCTTTTGCTTTTTAAAGCGAGGTAGTCGGATACGCAAAAGCCGATGGTGTATAGAACACGTATATTAGGATGTGAAATGTCGGCATCGAAACTGCTCCCATTTAGCTGTAATTAATATTCAAAAATGATATTTTCGGGAGGAAAGAATTCAATTTAAACAGCCACGGACAAAAAAAACGTACATTTGCTCATGAAACAGGTCATTCACACTTGCAGACAATCGCACTATATGTGTCTGTAGGATTTTCTTTCCATGCACGCAAAAAAAGCATTTTTTTCCCGGATCCGACTACCTCGCTTTAAGTTAAAGTTTAGGTAAAGTGCCAAATTTAAAGTAGCACAATTTCCACTTAATATGAAAGGGACTGAATTGAGATTTATTTGTGTGAATATTAATTACAGAGTAAATGAAAATGAATGGCACATCCAATCGTAGCCACCATAAAATAAACCACTTGTTTATTTATTTTTATCAGATCATTTCTGTGATCCTTTATGAGTTCTAGTCATAATAGTGCATCTTGCACCTTGGGCAATGGGAGATGTTCAGTCACCATTAGAATTTAGTTTATGTGTATAGTATTTCATCTTTAAACTCATTCAGTAATAGAACACATTACAAATATTTGAGACCCATTGTAGTGCTTCCTTTTATATTTTAGCAATACAAGCACAAAACACCACCCACACTTGAAACCAGGGCGACACAGCGGTGGCTAAACTTTATTGATAATGTTATTTCACACCATCACAACAACTCAGTATTTAAACTCAGTATAAATGGTATAGAGATTGAAAGGGTATCCAAAATTAAAATCCTTGGTGTAATAGATAGATAGATTTGTTTATTTGACAGGGACAGTGCAATAAACATAGACAATTAATCAATGACAATCAATCTGATGTGATAATCAATAATCAATCTGATGAATAATTGATAATAAACTGTGTTGGAAGTCACATATTAATTATATTAAAGGTAAAATATGCAAATCAGTCACAATACTGCGCAGAGTGAAATATTTGCTGAATCAACCCACACTATAGACTTTGTATCATTCATTAATGCTCCCATACATGACATCCATCCATCCGTCTTCTACCACTTTTCCAGAGGTCCGGGTCGCAGAGGCAGCAGCTCAAGCAGAGAAGCCCAGACTTCCCTCTCCTCAGCCACCTGCTCCAGATCTTCAGAGAGGATACCAAGGTGTTCCCAGACCAACTGGGAGACGTTGTCTCTCCAGTGAGTTCTGGGTCTGCCCTGGGGTCTGAGAACTACTACCAAGCAACACTGTGTTTCAGTGCAAGGAGTCAGACTGTGGAACGCTTTTGGACCTGAATTAAAATCATGTACAAAGCTTGGACAGTTTAAACAAAAACTAAAGGAATAAATACTCCAAACATACACATGTGGACAAAATTGTTGGTACCGCTGTTAATGAAAGAAAAACCCACAATGGTCACAGCACAGTGACTACTTGTCACCCTTTAAATAGGCCGATTGATTACAAGTTTGTAGACACCTGTGATGTTAATTAGAGGACACATCTTGGTTGAACATGTCCCTATGATCGTGTTCATGTCCCTATGGCCTATTTTCAATCTTTTCTAGGAGTACCATCATTTTTGTCCAGGTCTGTTTCATGAGTTTGTTTTTTAAAATAATTCTGTTGAACCACAATTCAAAAGCATTGTCTGATTTTCATTGGTTAATTTTCATAGAATTTTTATTTATTACCACTTTTGTCAGATTCAAGTTATTTCTGTGATCATTGTGGGTTTTTCTTCGATTAACAGAGGGGTACCAACAATTTTGTCCACGGCTGTATATACAAAACGACATGTAAAATCACACAAGGATTATCATATCCAGTCTGTGTTGTGCTGTTGCTTATTTTTTGTCACGTTTTGTCTTGGCTTTGTTCTGATTTGTAATCACTCTTATTTTATTTTATTTTTGAATTCTTAGCTAGAACATGGGTGGGCAATATAAGCTGCGGCTTCAGCCATCACCCATTTCTGATAAGTTATGTTGAATTGTATAATCCGAGGAGTTCCTGTTTAATTTGACCTTATTGGATTTTTTCCCCCTTTGTTTTATTATCCTGTTCCTTTCTTTTAATCTAATTATCCAAAATAAAGATTCATTCATTTCTCAAATATGTTTTAAACTTTCTTTAATTATCCACCACCCATTTCTGTCTTTCAGCTAGGCAAGGGGAAAACGATCCACCCAAACCGGACCTTGCCTCACTATTTACAGAGATGCAGGCTGAAGATCTGCTGAACCAGGACCAGTACGAGGGGCCGACCAGTTGCTTCTCAGTGAGGCAGCGTGGCTGGCGTGTGTGAACCATTCCAGTTTTTTTTTTTTTAGTTTGAATTTTGCACATTCTAAATAATCTGTAATTTGCTGCTGATTGGAATAAACAATTTAGTGATTTATGTGTTTGCATCATGATTTTCTATTTTGTCTCTTCAGACACCGATGGGAAAAGAGTCAACAGTACGAACCATTTATCAGTGACTTTGAAAATAATGGCTCATTTTTAAGAAAAGTAACCAAAACAATTATTTGCTGAAGACTGTAAAACAAAATAGAGACATCTGCAAAAGTACAAAGGTTTATTGTCAAAATTCCCAGGGCAATACTACATGAATACATGTATAGTTCACTGTTGATGCAGAGAATATATATTTATACAGTATCTACAGGTAGTCAGCAATACTCAATACGATATATTTCCAGTTAATCCACGTATTTCTCCATGTAACCTTGGGACTGCTTTATTTTACACACAGAATACAGATTTTAGGACCTAATATCGATAACTTGCCGACATTACAATGTTGTACGGTGGACTTAAAAGCAAAGTAGCATTAGCAATCATTAGCTTACCATCATAAATAATGTAGTTCGCATCCTCATGGCTTCTAAATGCTCCAGTACCTTTCCAGAGTGTGTCGTATTGCGGGTTTGCCTTCTGTTCTCCGTTTTTGCCTTTATTCTGGCAAAAACAGCCAGAGAACGCAGACGCCTCGTATCCTGCCAACTTGTGTTTTGCGTAACGTTACGCTTGAATTACGCCAGTTACGTTTGTTTTACGTAGCGGGAGGGAGAGGGTTGCGCCGCCTCCCTTTTAACTATTTCCCACCCACTTCAAATGACACCTAGTGCAGTAGAAAAATATGCGAGCCGAACTGTACCGTGCGAAAGGAGGCCAAACGAGGCCAAACTGTTCCAAATGGAAAAGCGCCTTAAAGGGCTGTTTTGAAACCACGGCCTGGGAGCAGCTCTGCGATCCACATGGTGAGGACATCGATGGCCTCACTCACACCATCACGGACTACATCAGCTTCTGTGTGGACAACACCGTTCCCAACAAGACCATATGGTGTTGCTCAAACAACAAACCCTGGATCAACCCTGGGATAAAAACACTTCTGAGAGCGAAGAAGAGGATCTTCAGGTCGGGGAACAGGGAGATGCTAAAGTCCGTACAGAGGGAGCTGAGGAGAAAGATCAGAGAAGGCAAGGACAGCTTCAGGGAGAAGATGGAGGACAAGCTGCAACAGAGCGACACCAGCGGGGTCTGGAGAAACCTTTAAACCATCTCTGGGCTCCAGAATGCCTCCCCCCAGGCGACGGGGGGCAGGGAGTGGGCGAACAATCTGAATCTGTTTTTGAATAGGTTTGACCAACCGCCCTCCCCCCTGACTGCACAACAACCACTGCTGCATCTGAAGATATCAAGTCCTGCTGCCCACTCCCCACTCCACCAACACCCCCCCCACTCCCAACACACAGCCCCCCAACCTGACCCTCACTAAGACCCAGGTGAGGACGGAGCTGAGGAAGATCAAGGCGAGGAAGGCGTCGGGACCGGACGGCATCAGCGCAAAGCTCCTCAAGTACTGTGCAGACCAGCTGTGTGGGATAGTGGAGTACATCTTCAATCTGAACCTGAAGCTGGGGAGGGTACCACAGCTGTGGAATACATCTTGTGTGATACCTGGTCCAAAGACTTCCCACCCCAAAGATCTGAACAGCTACAGACCAGTGGCCCTGACGTCCCACATGATGAAGACCCTGGAGAGACTGCTCCTTGCTCACCTCCGCCCCCTGGTGGGACCAGCGATGGATCCACTCCAGTTCGCCTACCAGCATGGCATTGGGGTGGAGGATGCGGTGATCTTCCTCCTTCACCGTTCTCTGTCCCACCTGGAGAAGCCCGGGAATGTGGTGAGGATCATGTTCTTTGACTTCTCCAGTGCTTTCAACACCATCCAACCGATGATCCTGAAGGACAATCTGCTGTGCACAGGGGTGGACCAGCACCTGTCATCATGGATCCTGGACTACCTCACAAACCGGCCTCAGTTTGTGAGAACCCGGGACTGTGTGTCCGACACGATCATCAGTAGCACGGGGACCCCCCAGGGAATGGTTTTGGCTCCCTTCCTGTTCATCCTTTATACTGCGGACTTCTCACACAACACAACACACTGCCATCTACAGAAGTTCTCTGACGACTCTCCGACGACTCTGCGATCGTTGGCCTCATCTCCAACGGAGATGAAGCTGAGTACAGAGGGCTTATCCAGGACTTTGTGGACTGGTGCCATCGGAACTGCCTCCAGATCAACGCGAGGAAAACTAAGGAGCTGGTGGTGGACTGCCGCAGGCAAGGACAACCCCTCACAGCACCAGTAAATATACAGGGAACAGACATCGAGATGGTGACATCCTACAAGTACCTGGGTGTTCATCTGAACAATAAACTAGACTGGTCACACAATACCGACACATTCTACAAGAAGGGACAGTGCAGGCTGTTCCTACTGAGGAGACTCGGGTCTTTTGGTGTACAAGGGGCGCTGCTGAAGTCATTCTATGACACGGTAGTGGCATCAGCCATCACTTTTGGAGTGGTCTGCTGGGGCAGTGGCATTACAGCAGCCGATAGGAAGAGACTGAACAAACTGATCAAGAAAGATAGCTCTGTCCTGGGGAAGCGCCTTGACCCAGTGGAGGAGATGGATGGTGGCTAAACTGTCATCTCTGCTGGAGTGCGAGTTCCACCCTATGCAGGACATACTGAGTGCACTGAGGAGCTCATTTAGCAGCAGCCTACATCATCCTAGGTGCTCAACCGAGAGGTTTTGCAGGTCCTTCCTACCTACGGCTGTCAGACTGTACAACCTAAGCAGGGCTGCTCGCAGAGATAGCAAAAAGACGTTACAACCTAATAGTATTGAATGCAAAAGATGCAATAGACTTACACAATGGTCCCCTCCGGTATACAACTAGGAAAATACCGGTCGCTATGGAGGGTGAGAATATGTATGGGTACATAATCATACCATGTAGGATAACTAAGTAGACGGTTGTGCTGTTTATTCCATCTAGCTACAATGCTCCGCACTGTGTGTTTATATATTTACATATTTATTCCATCTAGCTACAATGCTCCCCACTGTGTGTGTTTATATATTTATATATTTATTCCATCTAGCAACAATGCTCCACACTGTGTGTGTTTATATATTTACATATTTATTCCATCTAGCTACAATGCTCCGCACTGTGTGTCTATATGTCTACATATTTATTCCATCTAGCTACAATGCTCCGTACTGTGTGTGTTTATATATTCACATATTCATTCCATCTAGCTACAATACGCCGCACTGTGTTTTTATATACTCATATATTTATTCCATCCAGCTACAATGCTCCGCACTGTGTTTGTATATTTATATATCTATTCCATCTAGCTACAGTGCTCCGCACTGTGTCTATATATATATATATATATATACAGTATATATATTTATATTTATATGTACATATGTATACTCGCTGCTCTTGTTTTTCTCTTGCCTTCTGGTTGTTGCTCTGAGTGTTGCTATCCCTGTGCTTTTTCAATCCTGGAATTTCCCCATTGTGGGACTACTAAAGGCTTATCTTATCTTATCTTAAATTACCTTTAAATGACAAGGCCAGGTGTATGGAAGAACTCAGCTTTATTAACAGGAGCTTGCACAATACAACTGCCAGGCAGGGGCATCGGCAAAGAGGTCGGATAAAGATGCATGCTGGTATTTATAAGGCGGTGCAGTGGCGGAAGAGGAAGTGACCGCCACTACGCCGCACTTCATAATAAAGCACCACATCACATTTCCACCCCTGTAGAAAGTCCAAAACCACACGTACAATTGAGACCCTCCCCAACTCTTATTTTTTTTAACTCACACTACTGTCCTCCTATAGAAAAAGGGGTAGAACTGGCTTGTTGGGGCCCAGGGCAGCACCTCAGTAGACCCACCCGAGGAGGTGGCATGCCGCCGGGACTGCAGCTGATCTTCTAGACGAGAGTGCGTCTTCTCCTTGCCATTGGCCGCTTCTCTCGTCCGGACCTTCCCTCTGAAGCCTTCTCCTTGGCACACCGCAACTCGTTGGCGTGCCTCCACACGTCGTCTGACAGCTGGAAGTAGGTCGCGCCCCACTTAGTCACAGTCGTTCCTGGTGTCCCTCTGGCTGTTGTTTGGCCCACATCCACCATGGACATCCCTCCCCACGAGCCTGGACAAGGTCCCGTAACTCTACAAGGGATCTGCTCGGCCTGCAGTGTTGCTGATCGGCACACAGTCCCTCCGTGTCTCTCGGTCTCGCCCCAACTCCTTGTAAAGATGTTGCAACAGTTGCCGTTGTAGCTCCAGATCCTCCAGCCCACTGCAGCCGACCTCCAGAGAAAACCGGGGCTAGCTCATTGGTGCCTCACCGCCACAGCCGTCTCTCCGCCATGTTAAGTTCTCTCTTCCACGGAACCCTGAGCGCCGGCACTGAGACCCTCCTGCGTTGAACCTGAGTCAAGCTGGTCCTGCTTGACCGCCGTGGTGCCCAGTAAATTCTCGTACCACACAGTGTCATCCTCTACCACCAGAACTGGGCAATTCCGCTGTCCACAACCAGTCCACTCTTCCCCAGCGTCGTTTTAATGGTGAACCCCAGTCCATAAGACAGGTCACAGCCCATGATGCTGTCGCCTCAGGCCGTCATTTGGAACGTTAAGTCAGCCATCACCGCCGACTTGTACCGAGCAGTCAACTCCAGGATTCCAACCGTGCACAGTCTGTCACCTCCAAAAAAGTTGAGCAGCTCTGGGTTACCTCTGATTCTGTAGTGGGGGTAAAATTTCCTCACTGTGGGCCAATTAAATAGTAATCCTTCCTCCCCAGTGTCGATCAGCAGCAGTTTCTCCTCACCATCCAGCGTGACTTTGCACAACGTGTACCCGTTGGTACTCGGAGACACGGCATGGACAGTTGTCGGGGCTGGTGGAGTTGCTTTTCTCCTTAAGCTCTCCCATTCGGACATGCGGCACACCCTGACATAATGGTTCAAGCGTTCACACTTGCCGCAGTACTTCTCTCTCGCAGGGCAGTCCCTGGCCTTCAAAGAGTGCTTCAGCCAACTCTTCCGTTAGCCTTGGTATTCTATTTGAAGAGCTGGAGGGAGCAGATGGCCGGGTCGAGGGAATTCTGGGCTTCTCTGCTTGAGTCACTGCCTCTACGACAAGAAAAGCTGTAGAAGATGGATGGGTGGATTGATGTGTGGGTGGATTGATGGGTGGATGAATGGACAGATAGATGCATGCATGCATGGATGAATGGATTGATGGATGAGGCAGCCACAATGCAGTGCCAATCCCTTCACCATTCACACACACATTCACACCTAGGGCAACGTTAGAGTTTCCAATTAACCTAACCTGCATGTTTTTGGCATGTGGGAGGAAACCGGAGTACCTGGGTTAAACTCACGCAGATTCGGGAGGAACATATAAACTCCACACAGAAGTGCCACTGATGGTCCGGATAAAGGGAGTCCATTGTCAGAAGCGCATTGTGTAATGATGTTTCGATGGCGTGTTTTGAAATCACACAGCTCCGGAGCTTAGGATGAATTGGCATCTGCTGGGATCTTATTTTAATACCCTGGTGAAAAAAAAATATACTAAATGTGGTATATATGACTCTTATATCCCATATCTACATATGTTAGAACAAGTGGAAATGTTTTGTGACAGCATATGTAAGGAGCTTCACACCTAGAAAGGACAGAGCATCCCCCACGCCGGGTTAAAGACAATGGACCTCCCAAGACGCGGCAGTGGAGATGGACTCGACACCTTTACCCCTAAAGCGAGAGGGGGAGTTCCCATTACCTCCCAAGACAGGGAGAGGGGATGGCAGGACAATGGGGGTTAAGATAACGGGGAGATGTTACCTTTTTCAATGAGTGGCTCTGACGTCAGCTTTTTCAATGAGTGGTCCTATGTGTGCTTGTATTTAACCAGCGAGCGAAGCAGAGATCTTTCTCTTGCCTTCTGCCAAGCTCTACACCTGATGAGATTTGATAGAGGAGCTATTCATTAAAAACCCTGTTTTTAATACAAAACCGCCTCGTTATTTCAGCTCCACTACACTGGTGACCCCGACGCGAGAATATGGACCGGAGGCGTTCTTCAAGCTGCTCATCCATGGTGACTCGGGCATACGCCAGCGACGACGCAGACGAGGGAACAAGCAGACAGCTGTTCCCCACGGCAGAGGGCACTGAGAGAGCTCAACCGAGCTCCAGCACCGCCGTGAGTGCCGAGGCAAGGCACTCTCACCTGGCGGGCACAACAGTGATGGTGTGCACGAACACCGTTGCTGTCAACCTGCCAGACTTCTGGCGAGAAGACCCCGCCTCTTGGTTTCAGCAAGCTGAAGCCCAGTTTGTACTGGCGGGCATCACAGCAGACGATATTAAGTTTTACCATATCATCTCCAAACTCGACTCCGCCACTTCGAAGTGTGTGCGGAGCTTGGTCCGGCGACCACCAGCCCGGGACAAATATGAGACACTCAAGGCGACCATGGTGGCGAATTATGTCCCGTCAGCGGAAGAAAGAGCCGAGAGGATCCTGGCGGTCTACGGCCACAGAGGGAGCAATCCGAGGACCCTCATGGAGGATTTGCTACAACTCAAGGAGGAGGATAATGATAATTTCCTTTTCCAATTCATTTTCCTCAGCACGCTACCACCGCATTTAAGAGGGACACTCGCCAGTATGAAGTGCAATAATCATCAGGATTTCCGCACACTGGCCAACGAGGCTTACCGGCTCGTCAACGCCTGCAGAGAACGGACACCCACAGCGGCATCCGCAGATCTGAAAACTGACACCCCGAGCCTTGGAGAGACTCAACCCACGGTGACAGCGGCGCGGCCCAAGCGCAACGAGCAGAACGACGTCTGCTATTATCACCACCGCTTCGCAGAGAAAGCCCGCAAATGCGTTCCCCCCTGCAAGTTTACGATGTCGTGGAAACGCCAAAGCCGAGGACCATTAACAGCAGCGGTTCTCGGCGAGAAGAATAAGCTGTTATACGTGACGGATGGATACACAGGCAAGCAGTTCCTCATCGACACGGGAGCTCAGCTGAGTTTCGTCATGCCCTCCCACACAGATCGAACCATGGGCACCCGGGGCAACGGAGCAGTGGCAGCCAACGGCTCTGACATCGACACGTTCGGCGAAAAGAGCCTGCACCTCCTTATCCACGGCCGCAGCTACAGATGGACATTTGTTGTAGCAGCGGTGAGCTTTAACTTGTTAGGCGCAGATTTTCTGTGTGGACATGGGTTATTAGTGGATCTTGCAAATAGGCGCCTGGTTAATGCACTATCTTTTGCTTCTATTCCATGTTCAGCTCGAGTTTCCCCACCACCTGTGCAGGCCAACGTCACCACAGCGGGAGGTAAGTTTGAACAACTCCTCACCCAATTTCCAGCACTCACAACCCCCAAATTCTCAGCCACTGTAGCCAAACACGGGGTTAAACACTTCATTCCAACAACGGGACCTCCCGTTTTTGCCAAAGCTCGCCGCTTAGACGCGGCCAAGCTCAACATAGCAAGGGAAGAATTTGCAGCTCTTGAAAAATTAGGCATTTGCCGACGTTCAAAGAGCCCTTGGGCTTCACCATTTCACATGGTCCCAAAATCCGACGGTTCTTGGAGACCGTGCGGAGATTACCGCAGGCTAAACAACGCTACAGCGCATGACCGCTACCCCATTCCTCACATTCAGGATTTTTCATTACATTTAGCAGGTGCGCGCATTTTTTCAAAAATAGACTTAGTCCGCGGTTATCACCAAGTCCCAGTCCGAGCTGAAGATATTCCTAAAACAGCGGTTATAACCCCTTTCGGCCTTTTTGAATTCCTAAGAATGCCATTCGGCCTCAAAGGCGCGGCTCAAACTTTTCAACGGATGATGGACGCAGTCCTACGCGACCTACCCTTTGTTTTTGTCTACCTCGATGACATGCTGGTAGCCAGTTCATCCGAGGAAGAACACGAACAGCACCTCACTACCGTTTTTCAAAGGCTGGAAGAGCACGGACTTATAATCAATCCAGCCAAATGCAAATTCGGCGTATCACAAATTGATTTTTTGGGACATAGGGTCTCCCCGGCAGGGGCAATTCCGCTTCCAGACAAAGTTCGTGCGATAGAAAGTTTTCCACGGCCTCAAACGGTTAAGTCGCTACAGGAATTTTTGGGGATGGTTAATTTTTACAACCGTTTCCTCCCCCACGCAGCTCAGCTCATGCAACCCCTATATGACGCGCTCAGAAAAAAGAAAGCTTCTAACGCGGTCGAATGGACCCCGGAGCGCGAACGCGCTTTCACGGAAGTAAAAAGCGCCCTAGCTAACGCCACAATGTTAGTCCACCCAGATTCCTCAGCCCGCATTGCTCTAACCACAGATGCTTCAGACCTGGCTATAGGGGCAGTTGTAGAACAACTTGTCAGTGGGGTCTGGCAACCTTTAGCATTCTTTAGCAAATCGCTAAACCCAACTGAACGCAAATACAGCACTTTTGACAGAGAGCTGCTGGTGCTTCATTTGTCCATCCGCCATTTCCAGTTTTGGTTAGAAGGGCGGAGTTTCGCGGCTTTTGTGGACCATAAGCCGCTCACTTTTGCTATGGCTAAAATTTCAGAACCATGGTCAGGCAGACAACAAAGACAGCTAGCTGCAATTTCAGAGTTCACCACAGACATTCGACACGTAGCAGGCAAACTTAACGTAGTAGCTGACTGTCTCTCTCGCGCTGTGACACCGCCAGAGCACGAGGAGACAGATTACACCGCCTCAGCAGCGGAACTCTTCACTAACACACACACATACGCAGCACCTATCCAGGATGGGATAGATTATGCAGCCATGGCGGAGGAACAAAGCAGTGATGCAGACGTGCGCGCGCTCCTGTCCGGACCAACAGGGTTAAGGCTGGAGAAAAAAGAGTTGCGCGACGGCATGCCTCCCCTAATATGCGACGTTTCAACCGGCCGACCTCGCCTGTTAGTACCAACTGCTTGGCGCCGCCGTATTTTCGACGCAATTCACACCCTCGCGCACCCAGGTGTGCGCGCCTCGGTCAAAATGGTTGCTGAAAAGTTTGTGTGGTCAGGCCTGCGCAAAAATGTGAGAGAATGGGCAAAAACTTGCATTCCTTGTCAACGCACCAAAATACACAGACACACAAAGGCCCCTCTGGAGCCTTTTCCAATTCCTGCTAGAAGATTCGACCACATTCACGTTGACCTCGTGGGGCCTCTACCTTCCTCCCAAGGTTTCACATACCTGTTAACAATGATAGACCGCACCACGCGCTGGCCAGAGGCAGTCCCTCTAGCGTCAACCACAGCGGAGGAGGTCGCTCGCGTTTTTCTAGCAAACTGGGTGGCACGTTTCGGTGTTCCATCAGACATCACGTCAGACAGAGGACCTCAGTTTATCTCAGAGCTCTGGTCAGCCATGTCTAACAGTTTAGGGGCAACAATTCATCGCACCACCGCTTATCACCCTCAGGCTAATGGGTTATGCGAGCGTTTTCACAGGTCCTTAAAGGCTGCCCTCAGGGCCTCACTAACGGACACAAATTGGGTTAATAAACTCCCCTGGGTTTTATTGGGGTTGCGTGCAGCACCTAAAGAAGATTTAGACGCTTCTCCTGCAGAATTAGTTTTTGCCCAGCCTATCAGACTCCCAGGAAAATTTTTACCAGAGAACCCAGAACCAGGACACTTTCCCGTCCCAAGGTTTTTAGGCAGCAGCGGACCGGTTTCCCTCCACGGTCCAGCTCATCACTCTTTTCCACGAGTTTTTCTTCCTCAAACTTTGAAAAACGCTGAGTTCGTTTTTGTTAAGTATGAAGCTATTAAACCAACGTTACGCCCAGTTTATGATGGCCCGTTCAGAGTGCTGGAAAATGGTGACAAACACTTTGTGCTTGATTATGGGGACAGAAAGGAAGTGGTCAGTGTCGACAGACTCAAACCTGCCTTCTTGCTGAGAGACGAGCCTACACAGGTGGCACGAGCGCCTCGGCGTGGTAGACCCCCCAGAGGAAAAGTCTCAGCCCCCAGGCAGGGAACAAATAATCTCTTTCCTTCCCACAATGCAGATTCACCACGAGAAGGTCCCAGCGGGACACCTAAGCCAACCTACAGCAGTTTTGGGAGAAGGATAAAGCCCAAACAACACAAGGACTGATACCAACCACCCCGCAATTATTCACTAATTGTGCTGCAACAGTTTAAGGCTACTTATGATTTCACTATGCTGTTATGTTTACCACTGAACTTTCTTAGGAGCATGGCTGCTAGAAAACTTCTCCGGTAGCAACAGTTGTAACACGTAGTATTTCATAGTTGTTTATCTTAGACTGTAATTCTTTCTGTGTCCTTTCCTAGTGTTTGGGGGGCCTGTGGTATATAGGTTCAGGTTCAGGTTACTTTATTTGTACCCGTAGGTAGATTTGTTTTGCAGTTGGTGACATCCATATTTACAAGCCACAATTACATTCAACATAGACACAAACACAGGCACACATCTTACAAAATAGGTAAATATAAAATATGTACAATATAATTTTTATAGCTTGTTCAACTCTTTGACAGCAGCAGGGACAAAGCTGTTTTTGTAGCGCTGGGTTCTACTTTTTGGGACAGCAAACCTCCGTCTGGAGGGAAGAAGCTGAAAGTTGCAGTGCAAAGGGTGGGAGTCATCATTTAAAATCGAGTCGGCCATCCTCTGTACTTGTCTGGTGTACAGGGATGTCAGGCTCAGCTGTGACTCACCAAGCAAACGACTGGACCATCTGACTACCTGATCCAAGGATTTCCTCTGTTTCAGTTTTATCTGACCAAACCATGACATTAAAGAAAAGGATACAACAGATTCAATAAAAGCCCAATAGAACATAGTCATTATGGTTCGGTCAATTTGGAAGCGTGCAAGTTTCCTCAAACAATGCAAATTTTGCTGACCCTTTTTGCACACCCTTTCACAGTTCACCTCAAAGTTCAATCCACTATCAATAATCGTCCCAAGATATTTGTACGATTGTACACATTCGGTGGTCTGGCCTTTTAGTATGGTGACTTTGTGCCTGGGAGTTTTCCTCCTAAAGTCAATAATCATATCTTTCGTTTTTGTTGTATTCAGCTGCAGGTAGGAATCCTCACACCAGTGAACAAAGTCATCAACTACTGGGCCATGGCCACTCTCACCATCCTGGAGGAGACTGACAATGACTGAGTCATCAGCATACTTTATAATGTGTCTGTTGTCATGTCTGCTCCGACACATGTTTGTGTACAGGATGAAGAGTAGTGGTGACAACACACACCCCTGAGGAGAGCCAGTAGAAGAGCACTTTAGGTCAGACAATGTACCATTGACCCTTACTCTCTGCGTCCTGTTGGTTAAGAAATCCAGAATCCAACCCACCAGATTATTGCTTAAATCGAATTGTTGCAGGAGCCTTTCAACTAAAATATGAGGTTGGATTGTATTAAAGGCAGAAGAAAAGTCCACAAATAAAAGCCTGGCGTGTGTCCCATTAAAATCCAGATGTTTAAAAAGCATGTTAAACAGAGTGACAGTGGCATCCTCCACTCCTCTGTGAGGCCTATAGGCAAACTGCAGAGGATCCAATGCATGTTCAGTCTGCTTTAGGACCTCACATCTGACCAGTTTTTCAAAAATTTTCATTAAAATTGAAGTCAAAGCAACTGGTCTAAAGTCATTTACCGTTTTAGGACAGCTGGATTTTGGAACGGGAACAACCACGGCATCTTTCCAGATCTTAGGCACATGTTGTGTCTGTAAGGACTTATTGAAAATGTAGTGAAATATAGGACTCAGTTCATGTGCACAGGACTTTACCAGGCGTCCACATATATTATCAGGGCCCTGACTTTTGTTCACTTTTACAGCGCGGAACTCCCTTTCAACATCCTGCATCTCAATATTAAAGTGCTGATTGTCTTTGAGTTTCTGTTTCAAATCTTGGATTTCTGTGCTAAAATCAAAGGAGTCAAAACGACCATAAAAACAATTAAGAGCATTAGCCAGCTCTGTGTCTGAACTAAAACCATCTAAAAACACACGATTACTGCGCTCTGTGCTCTGAAGGCCTGCAATTTTTTTCATACTGGCCCAGGCCGAACCAAGTTTATTTGCTGCCATCTTGCTTTCCAATTCTGATTTATAATTCTGTTTTGCTCTTAAAATTTCGGCCTTTAGCTCCTTAGTGGCAACCTGTAGCTCAGAAACAGACCCCTGTTTAAAGGCAAGTGCTTTCCTCTGTAAGCAGGATTTAACTGATTTAGTAACCCATGGTTTGTTGTTGGGATATATTTTGACACGTTTACGTGGAACAAACTTATTTTGACAGTGAGCCATGTATGAGCATGTGAGCTCAGCCAGAGAGTCCAAATCATCCCCGCAGGCCATTATGAACATCTTCCAGTCTGTACAGTCAAAGCATTCCTGGAGGCTGTGCTCTGAATCTTCTGTCCACACATCAATGTCTCTCATCTCCACCTTGCCTCTTCTGAGAGCAGTTTTATATGTGGGCAGCAAATGAACACAGTTGTGATCTGATGATCCTAAAGGAGGAAGGGGGAGTGATTTATAGGCCCTCTCTATGGATCCATAGCACAGGTCCAATGTCTTTTTTCGCCTGGTTGGGCAGGAGACATACTGATGAAAGTTTTTAAGTGTCTTCTTTAAAGAAACATGGTTAAAATCCCCAAGAATGAAGTTTGGCGCCTCTGGAGAAATTGACTGCAGCCGCTGGATCACATCAGAGATGGTGCTGGAGGCGGAGTCAGCGTCTGCCCTCGGATGAATGTACACAACTGTGATGAAAAGTTGGGGAAACTCTCGAGGCAAATAAAAGGGGCGAAGCGACACAGACAGCAGCTCCACATGGGGTGTACAGATGCGCTCTCTGACCGTGACAGATGTGCAGTACTGCTTATTAATGTATAAACATACTCCGCCCCCCTGACGTTTCCCCGTTACCTCTTCCTGCCGATCCGAGCGCAGCGGAGCTCCAAAGCCGTCAATCCACAGCTCTGCATCTCGATCATGCGCAGTAAGCCAAGATTCAGTGAAAGCCATGACGCAGCAGTTCTTAAAATCCTTCTGGTAACGTACGTTGCCTTGAATTTCCTCCACCTTGTTTCTCACAGACTGTGCATTCCCAAAAATGATCGAAGGAAGAGGAATGTTACCAAACTGACGTCTCCTAAGGCGCAATTTCACACCTCCACGTCTTCCACGCTTCCTCCTGCCGCTTCTCTTTTCACCGCTGTGTCCGTCTCTCAAAATAAAGTCCGGCAGCTGAAATCTGGGCGCAATCAGAGACTCTGCACCAGCTGTGTTAAAGCGCAGCAACATGTCCCTGGAATATTGTATTCTGCCCGCTATTCTGCTCGCCATGGAGCCGAACGCGTTTACCTCAGAGACAAAGAGCCACAGCACAGAAAGCAGTAGTGCGAGATATGACAGGAAATCCATGTTGCAGATACCAGGGAGCTGTTCGCCATATATTCCACCAACGCTCCAGGGCAGAAACGACACAGAGGATTTTCTAAAAACGTAAAAAAGTACAAAAAACACACACACGCACACACGCACTATATCACCAAGCTGCTGGTCGCTGCGTGCGCATGCGCCCATGACTCTTATATGACTCTTATATCCCATATCTACATATGTTAGAACAAGTGGAAATGTTTTGTGACAGCATATGTAAGGAGCTTCACACCTAGAAAGGACAGAGCATCCCCCACGCCGGGTTAAAGACAATGGACCTCCCAAGACGCGGCAGTGGAGATGGACTCGACACCTTTACCCCTAAAGCGAGAGGGGGAGTTGCCATCACCTCCCAAGACAGGGAGAGGGGATGGCAGGACAATGGGGGTTAAGATAACGGGGAGATGTTACCTTTTTCAATGAGTGGCTCTGACGTCAGCTTTTTCAATGAGTGGTCCTATGTGTGCTTGTATTTAACCAGCGAGCGAAGCAGAGATCTTTCTCTTGCCTTCTGCCAAGCTCTACACCTGATGAGATTTGATAGAGGAGCTATTCATTAAAAACCCTGTTTTTAATACAAAACCGCCTCGTTATTTCAGCTCCACTACACTAAATATATTTAATTTCGGTATATTTTAGTGTATTTTAATATATTTTGGTAAAGTAAATTTTAAGTGTGCTATTTTGGAACAACTTTTTTTGTATTCAATACATTTTAGTTAAATTGAAATTGAAATAAAGTTCAACTTTAAGTATGCTTAATGTATTTTTATGTACTAAAGTGGAACAATTTTAAGTACACTTAATGCATTTTTAATATATTATGATCTGTGACGATTTACTTATTCACTAATACACTATGATTACACTACTTTCATATTTTAAGTGCATTTATTGTGTATTAGCAATAGTCTTATAATTGATTTATAGTTTATTTAAAACCTATTTAAAATGACTGCAATACATAGAAATGTCAGAATCAGAATCAGAATCAGGTTTATTGCCATTGTTCATGTGATACACAAACTAGGAATTTGTCTCGGTGCCATGCTGCAACATTAAAAACATAATGAGAAAAAGGGATAAACTAAAAAACTAAAGGACTAGAAACGTGCAATAAGTGTAGAAAAATAAGTAATAATAAGTAATAATAATAATAATACTAGTAATAATGAGTAGTACTAGTCAAGGCAGTTTTAAATGTCATTTAAAATACTCTTTAAATATACAATGTTTCTATTGTAAATACACTTTTCGTATAATGAAAATACTTCCAAGTATACACTTAACAAATATATTTTATTTGTATTTCAAAACAAACCAAAAATACATTCAATTACAATGTAGTGCAAAAATTGTAACTAAAGGTTTCGAACCTCGAGAAGTGAATTATGCAAAAAGTAGAATAATCTCAAATGAGTTAGTGCTTTCACTTCACATGACTCTGGTCTGAAGTGTCCCCTTAACGTCATTGTCTGCAAGTTGAAATAAATTTAATAGAATGCATATTACTGACCCCTTGGACCGACATTTTGATGTAAAGAAATTAATTTCATTTTTTTTTCAAAGTTCTTCCCTTTGCTGATTTCAGCCTCAAATCCATAGGCAAAAATTCAATATTTCTCTCCCACACACCTAATTTTCCAAACTTGTAGACAATAACATCAAGCATATCCTCAGAGTGAGCGGCATCTGAAAGGAGCAGCCCTCTCGGAGCTTAGAAGCACATTAAGAACTGCTAGACAAGAGATAAACTGAACACATTCATCACCACTTTTTGTCAAAACTTATGTGGTGTTGCTTGGTACCTGGTAGCATGAAAACAAATGTACAAATAACAAAACTTTTTTTTTACACTTTTTGGCAAACAGCCCTTAACAATGGGTAGAAAAAGAAACAATCAGACCCTACACAAAACATTTATGGCCTCTTATGTGAAAAATGTTCATTGTTGCACTTCCTGTGTAGTGCAGCTCACACCTCAGACACTGTGGTTCCGGGAAACTCCTCAATCACCGCGTCTGCAAAAGAAAACTTACTTAATACAGATTTTAAGTATATCTATAAACCACGTTTTTGTACTGCTATGTACTAAAATGTATAAGGAGATCGTTTCAAATGACAAATCACCTAAGACAAGGAAAGAATAAGTTTTATTCACTCTACATGCGCTATAGTTTAAAGGTATGTCTGGTTACACAGTTGAAATTACCTGTAATGGCCAGCACCTTGGCTACATCAAGCTGGCCTTTGGTCATATCTCCTCTTCCATTTCTCCCGGTTAGTGTGGAATTTGCCAGAGTGTCCTTTGAAAAAATCAGAATGGCCAGTTCTTGTGCGAAAACAGTCATCCTTGTGCGGTTTAAACGTAGGAAAGACCTTTTGGAAACAGCTACCAACTTCCCAGGTAAGAAGTGCTGTACAGATAAAGATAATAAAAGTGACATTGTGTGTTACACATTTTTGATTCAAACACATCAGTTTGAAGCAAACATATTGTATACAATTTGATATGAAATGAAACTTACCATCTCCCATTCACTCTCTGATGAAGACATTGCCGATGACATAGAAATTACTAACTAACTACTAACTAACCTGCACTTAAATTGACATTGAATTGTCTGAGACATGTGTCATTGAAGCATTAACTTTTGCAATGCAATCCTTCATCAATTTCAATGTCTCTGGGAGTTCTTCAAAAGCAGAATAAAGAAGGTAACAGCAGGATTACATAAGCCACATTTACAAATAAGAATACAAATATATTTCCATAAGAGCCTTTATACATACCACGAAGACAGTCAATTATTTCAGCCATAGTTGGCACAGCATGTTGAACCTCAATCAAAGACTACAAACAGAGAAAACATTTTTAAATAATTCTAATTAAGTCCACCAAATTATAAGTACTTACCTCTGAATTGGCATCTTCAATGTCTTCAGCCTAGAAATTGATACATTAGTCATGATAGAATTTAATGTAAAAACCAAGTCAAACATGGTTTTACAAAACTTACAACGTGCAAAGGGCGAGGACTGCCGATGTCAGTTTCATCACCACTATGATCAGGTGAAATCTGCCATATGCGTCTTTTCTTTAAGAAAATAAAAATCTCATATAAATATATACAAAATGATGACTGGGATTCTTTACAGTCAAAAACACCAAGCCAACCTTGCGAATAGGGGTCTGACAATCATCTGAGCTGCTGAAAAGCTCTTCAGATGCCTCCAGCAAACGCTTTTGTGAGAGTCTGTCTTTTAGGTTTGCCAGTACTTTGTCCCTTGCGTCTTGTTGGACAGGTTTTCTTGACTTTTTCTTTGCCTAGAAAAATAAAGTACAACAGTGGTCAGCATTTAAAGGGGAATTCCAGTCAATTTTTCTCATCTGTATCTTTGCAAGGAAAGCTACCGAGAAAACCCCGAGAAAAAACATGCCAGTAACAAGTAGTTTGGGTCAGGCGCAGATTTTCCTTATAGTGGCTCAAACGGGGAAACATTATAACGTTATTTTACCCTCTTAACTAGTCTAAAAAAAATGTTTAATTGAATGGCCGTGGTGGCCGGGCCCTACAAATTTCACACAGTTCACGATGACAGCAGTAGCAAGTACAGAGTTGCATAAAAGGTGAACTTTATAAGCCAGCGAACAGACCTCTGTTCTCTTCCGGATTCCAGTTCGGAATCATTTTTCATTTGAATCTGTCACACTGTACTCTCACAAGCTCTTTATATTTTTATTTTTTATAATATCTTATTTCACAGTTTAATTTTTATCAGTGGCTTATTTTTTCGGTTGCTACATCAGTGACACTTCACTGCAGGCGTTTATTTAATTGTTTCTAAAGTAAGGATTGTGAGACCATTACCATCATATTCATTTATCTCTCAGCTGTTAAACTTCCACCATGTATTTCCCATAATACATAATATGATGTAGCAACCTCAAAATTAAGCCACTGATAAAAATAAAACTGTGAAATAAGATATTATCAAAATAAAAAAGAGCTTGTGAGAGTAGTCTGACATGCATTATGTTCATGCAAACGGGTGGCTCCCTCTGCTGTTCACTGTGTGTGATACCACAGGATACAAAATGACACATTGTGAGGGAGTCAGTCACGTGATTTTCCCAAACCAACACACTCGCTGACACAAGTCGGCTGAGGCATAGTTTTCTGCGTTGTGCGAGTTGTTTTTGGGTGGACAAAAAGCACACTTTGGATTATGGGACTGGATGATTTTGACGATTGATTTGTGTGGACTCGACTAGAAACCAGACGAGTACAGAGGTATGTTTTCTGGCTTATAAAGTTAAACTTTTATGTACTAGCTACTGCTGTCATCGTGAACTGTGCTGACTTAGTAGGGCCCAGACACCCGGGCGATACAATTGAAAACATTTTTTAAGACTAGTTAAGAGGGTAAAAGAACGTTATAAGGTTTCCCGATTTGAGCCACTATGAGGAAAATCTGCGCCTGACCCAAACTACGTGTTACCAGCATGTTTTTTCTTGGGGTTTTGGCTTTAAGTAGCTTTCCTTGTAAAGACGCAGATGAGATGCCTGAAAAAAAATGACCGGAATTCCCTTTAAATTTATAACATCTATCACTGCCATACATGTGAACCTAGTATATTATGTATGTGTGGGGAGCGTGAAATACGAGGCTGAATTCAGGTTTTAATCTTGCAATCACATCCCCAGCTATCTCTCAAGAACAGAAGAGAGAGAGCTGAGTCAAAACCTTCTCATTTATACATACAAGATCAAAGGGAGAATCACATATCACCGTCAAAACCCCTTATTGACAATAACTCTCCCCCCAAGTCCTTCAGTCCTCTGCCTGGCCCCCAGGAGGTCGGCAAGTCCTTTCAGCTCCTTATCGCCGTACCTCCATCTTCCAGCTGTTAACCACAGGCGGTCCAGACATATTGTCCCATCCAAGACGTGAGGTCAAACCACACATGTAATCCCAAGCATCCCATTGTGCTTAAACATATGTAGGTAAAAATACATGAGCTACATAACCCCCCCAAACGTCGAAGAATGGACAATATATGGAGCTATGGACTAATAACAATATGTAGATGTGCCTTGTAACCTCTTTTGTCCTACAGCTCCGGAGCAGAGGCGAATTCCGGCCAGTAATCTTCCTATTGTTATGTATGACTTCCTGCTCTGTACTCAAATGCAAATGTCCCATGCCTTCCTGCAGTTTCTTTGATGATAACATGCCTTTCATGTATTGTCTGTAGTGGGGTATAAAAACTGCATTGCTCTCCGACCACCACTTCTGACTACACGCATTGCCTGTATCTGCTGAGGAGAGCCTCCGGGCTCGCTCCGGCGCGCATGCACGGCACTGGAGTGAGTTCTCATGATGGCGGTATGATTAATAAACTCCTTCAAAAACTCTTAGTTGGCTCCTTATTATTTCATGCCGCCGCATTGGTATTGCATCCACTATTGCATCCAATACAATAATGGCTGCACGGTGGCGCAGTGGTTTAGCACTGTGGCAGCACAGTTTTACCCTCGGCCGGGGGATCGCAGGGATCATGAGATCGTGGGTTCGATCCCAGCCCCCGACCAACAGTGAGCTGTGTGGAGTTTGCATGTTTTCCCCGTGTTGCGCGGGTTTACTCCGGGATTTCTCCGGTTTCCTCCCGCACACCAAAAACATGTAGGTTTAGGGCGCTCGCGCACGCAGCGACCAGCAGCCGGTGGCTTGTCACCAGACTGCAAACCAAGTCTACCTACGGGTACAAATAAGTAACAAAAAAAAATATATATATCAAAGTTCCCAAAACATGCTAACCTCGATAGCATAGTCTATACAACATGATCATATCAAAAATCAGTGATAACATCAATAGCATAGTCTATACAACATGATCACATTAAAAATCAGTCCGTACGCCGTCTGGGCTTCAACCGTCTTCCGAATCTGCTGTAAGCAGGCCTCGCCGTCCCTGCGGCGCCGTCCTGCAAAGAATCTGCTGACTGAGGAAGAGAGTGGTTATTTGATCCCTGCTGGGGCTCCGGGACATGTTCCCTGGGGAATCTGCCACGTTGAGGTGCCCTTGCCACCCGTACAGACTCGACGTTCATCACAAAAGCAGGCTTTAGTCTGTCAATACTAACTGTCTCTTTTCTGTCTCCCAAATCTAGCACAAAATGCTTATCACCTGCTTCCAGCACCCTATATGGACCATCATATGGCGGTCGGAGGGTCGGTCTTAGAGCCTCGTGCCTGACAAAAACGAACTCAGCATTTTTTAAAGCTTTGGTAACAAAAACGCGTGGAAAAGTGTGATGAACGGGGCCCGGGAGCATGTCCGCTCCCGAGCCAATCAGTGGCCCCAGAGCCGGGAGGCGCCCCGGCTCCGGATGCTCTGGTAGGAACTCACCGGGCAGCCTGAGAGGTTGTGCAAAAACTAACTCCGCTGGGGAGGCATTTAAATCCTCCTTGGGCGTAGAACGCAACCCCAATAAAACCCATGGTAGTTTGTTTACCCAATCTGCATCCGTAAGCGACGCTCTGAGGGCTGCCTTCAAAGACCTATGAAAACGCTAGCATAAACCATTAGCCTGGGGGTGATAAGCGGTAGTGCGGTGAATTTTCACTCCTAAGCTGCTGGCCATCGCTGACCAAAGCTCAGAGACAAATTGCGGCCCCCTGTCGGACGTGATATCCAACGGAACCCCGAAACGCGCTACCCAGGCCGTCAAAAAAACGCGAGCCACCTCTGCAGCCGTGGTCGATGCCAGTGGAACCACTTCCGGCCAACGTGTGGTTTGATCCACCACTGTCAAAAGGTGTGTGAACCCCTGCAACGACGGTAGGGGGCCCACGAGGTCGACATGCACATGATCGAATCTCTTGGCCGGAATGTGGAACGGTTCTAAAGGAGCTTTTGTGTGCTTGTGAATTTTGGCCAGCTGGCAAGCCATGCAGGTTCTTGCCCACTCTTTCACGTGCTTGCGCAGGCTTGGCCAAACAAACTTCTCCGCTACCATTTTCACAGAAGCGCGCACCCCTGGGTGCGCCAGGGAGTGAACCGAGTCAAAAACGCGGCTGCGCCACACGGCCGGGACTACCGGGCGCGGTCGCCCAGTTGATACATCGCAGATTAGGGGGGGCATACCGGTTTGCAAACACCTGCTCTCCAGCCTTAACCCTGTTGGTCCAGACTGGAGCGCACGCACGTCCGCATCACTACCCTGTTCCGCTGCCATGGCTGCGTAATCTATCCCCACGTGAACTGGGGCCGCGTGCGCTTCCGCGCTGCTATTTTGCCCTGCGGCTGCGGTAGTATAATCTGCCTCTGCGTGCACCGGTGCTGTGACCGCGTGAGAGAGGCAATCTGCCACCACGTTGAGTTTACCCGCTACGTGCTGAATATCAGTGGTAAATTCCGAAATTGCGGCCAGCTGCCTCTGTTGTTGGCCCGACCAAAGCTCTGAAATTTTGGACATTGCAAAAGTGAGCGGCTTATGTTCGACAAACGCGGTGAAACACCAACCTTCCAGCCAGAACTGGAAATGGCGAACGGCCAAATGGAGCGCTAACGGCTCCCTGTCAAGCGTGCTGTATTTCCACTCGGCTTCGTTCAAGGATCTGCTGAAAAATGCCAGCGGCTGCCAAACCCCGGCAACGTGCTGTTCCACGACCGCCCCTATGGCCAAATATGATGCGTCAGTGGTGAGCGCTATGCGGGCCGATGGATCTGGATGAGCTAGAAGTGCGGCGTCAGCCAGGGCTTTTTTTACCTCCGCGAATGCGCGCTCCCGCTCCGGGGACCACTCGATCGTATTGGAGGGGTTTTGTTTTTTGAGCGCGGCGTATAATGGTTGCATGAGTTGCGCTGCGTGGGGTAGGAAACGGTTATAAAAATTTACCATTCCTAAAAACTCCTGCAATGATTTGACCGTTTGTGGTCGGGGAAATTCTGGCACTGCACGCACACCTGCCCCTTCTGGGGAAACGCGGTGCCCCAAAAAATCGATCTGTGCCACGCCAAACTGGCACTTGGCTGGATTAATTATTAACCCGTGCTCTCCCAACCTCTGAAAAACCGCAGTGAGGTGTTTTTCGTGCTCCTCCTCAGAAGTACTGGCGACTAAAATGTCGTCGAGGTAGACGAACACAAAAGGGAGATCGCGTAACACGGCATCCATCATACGTTGTAATGTTTGTGCAGCGCCTTTAAGACCAAACGGCATGCACAAAAAGTCCAAAAGGGGTTATTACCGCTGTTTTAGGAATGTCCTCAGGCCGGACTTGAACTTGATGGTAGCCGCAAACCAGGTCTATTTTAGAAAAAATGCGCGCTCCCGCTAGATGCACCAAAAAATCCTGAATGTGTGGAATTGGGTAGCGGTCATGCGCTGTGGCGTTGTTTAGTCTGTGGTAATCGCCGCAAGGTCTCCACGAGCCGTCAGCTTTAGGGACCATATGCAGCGGCGAGGCCCATGGGCTCTTCGAACGGCGAATAATGCCCAGCCTTTCCAGGCTGGCGAACTCCTCGCGCACTTTGAAGAGCTTAGCAGCATCCAAGCGCCAAGCTTTCGCGAAGACGGGGGGGCCTGCTGTAGGGATAAAATGCTCCACCCCGTGTTTCGCAACTGTTGCCGAAAATGTGGGAACCGTGAGCGCTGGAAACTGGGTGAAGAGTGTGTTAAACTTACCGCCTGCTGTGGCGACGTTCGTCTGCACCGGTGGCGGGGACACTCGAGCTGCACAAGGAATAGAATAAAAAGAGCGCCTGTTGGCAAGATCAACTAACAAACCATGTGAGCACAGAAAATCTGCACCTAACATGTTGAAACTCACCGCCGCTATGATAAAAGTCCATTCATAAGTACGGCTGTGCAAGGACAGAAACAGTCCTTTCTCCGTAGGTGTTGATGCTCAAGCCGTTCGCCGCCGTTGCCCCGTCACCACGGGGGCCAGCCAACCGGTCAGCATAGGTTGGGGTGATGAAACTCACTTGGGCTCCGGTGTCTACGAGGAACTGCCGCCCGGAGCTCGTATCTGTGATGTAGAGCAGCTTATTTCTTTCGCCGAGAGCCGAAGCTGCTAACGATTCCCGGTCCTGGCGTTTCCCGAGCTCTTGAAGCTGCACGGCGGCACACACCTGTGTGCCTTCTCAGCGAAACGCCGATGATAAAAACAGAGGCCATCTCCTCTGCTGCGTCGGGGCCGCGCCGCTGCCATTGTTGGTGGGATTGGCTCCGCTGTCTCTGGCTCCTCGTTGCCTCGGGTCGCCGCACCTAGGTCTGCCGCTGCCGCTGTGGCCATCTGCTCGCCGCAGGAGTCGAGGAGCAGCTGCGCCTCTCGGGCCAGCGCGCGGAAGTACCGCTGGGTCGCACAACGCATGCTGGACAGGGTCCCTCTCATGTGCATCGGGAGGTTACTTAGGAAGATATGCTTAAACAGGAAATCATCGTTGTCTGATTCCCTCAGCTGCAGCATGTCTTCCATCAGGGCGGCTGGCCTGCGCCCTCCTTGGTTGTACATAGCCAGGAGTCTCCTAGCCCTCTCTTCAGCTGAGGGCGTGAAACACTCGGTGAGGGCAGCCTTCAACTCGCCGTATTTGTTGTCAGCGGGTGGCTGTTGTACCAAGCTCCGCACGCATCGAGCTGTGCGGTTGTCGAGCCTTGCGATGACGTGGTAGAATTTAGTGTCATCCGCCGTTATTCCCGCGAGCGTGAACTGTGCCTCCGCCTGGAGGAACCACAAATCCGGGTTGTCCTGCCAGAATTCCGGCAGTTTGACGGAGACGGCGCTCGCTTGGGCCGACTCCGACGAGTCTGCATCAGGAGAATCCCTTCTATGCATTCTCACGTCTCTGGTCACCAATGTAGGGAGCGTGAAAAGATGAGGCTGAATTATTTCTTAATTCAGGTTTTAATCTTGCAATCACATCCCCAGCTATCTCTCAAGAACAGAAGAGAGAGAGCTGAGTCAAAACCTCATTTATACATAAAAGATCAAAGGGAGAATCACATATCACCGTCAAAACCCCTTATTGACAGTAACTCTCCCCCCAAGTCCTTCAGTCCTCCGCCTGGCCCCCAGGAGGTCGGCAAGTCCTTTCAGCTCCTTATCGCCGTACCTCCGTCTTCCAGCTGTTATCCACAGGCGGTCCAGACATACTGTCCCATCCAAGATGTGAGGTCAAACCACACATGTAATCCCAAGCATCCCATTGTGCTTAAACATATGTAGGTAAAAATACATGAGCTACATATGTAACATTAGTATGTCATTACTATGTGTGTAGTCAGTACAGTGCCTCCTCAGTGAGTTGAGGCTGCATTGGGAGTTACAGTTACAAATATTTGATTTGTTCAAAAACGTCACATTACTGCTCCATTACTATTACGTTTAATACATTTTTACAAATCCCTAGAGAACAGTTTTGTAAGAATGGCAAAACAGTATTCTACATTAGAGACCTACCTGGCTAGCACTTCCCTGTCCTTTGTGTGCAATGACTGGTGTGGCCCAAATGTCTTGGCCCAGTATAAACTGATTCTTTTTGTGAATAAAGTCTTTGAAAGAATCTGCAAACATTAATTATACACATACATTAATTACACATCTTATGTCTCTCTAATATACAAAATAATATTTTGCAGGGAACTTACCTCCAAAAAGTAAAACTTTAACTGCCTCCGTTTTGCTAGGCTCCTTCCTTGAAGGACATTTCAGTTCTAACCAATTTTCATCATCCAAATCTGGTCGTGATTTTATTTGAATAAAGTTTCCATTACTACCAACTATCAAAGATGTACTTTCGACCTTCACAACCTCCTTGTGAAAGTAGAACAACGCAAATTTGTAAGCCATCGTCATTTGAGCAAATTGTTGTTTTTCGAATAAAAAGTAAAATGGCGGCGGCTACGTACTGTGCGCGCAACCCACGTACGTATGTGCTCAAGCCCAAGGGTTCTCATTGGCTGTGGCGAAAATTCCTCAAGACCAGCTGTTTTCATTGGCTGAAGAGAGAACGATGAAGATGCACAGTTAAAGATACATTCTACGTTTATTACTGAAGTGTCAAAGACCAATAATGTATTTGCTGTGGACCCCGTCACTAAAGCATAAATGTGTAATGTTGTCTTAACAAGTTCTTTGTTGTCCCCCTTCCAAACAATATTGAACAAGATTGAAGTATCTTAAAAATAAAATATTAATCTGTTTCAATTATACATTGTAATTATTTGTATATTTTTGAAAAATGCTTAGTGTTTTAAGCGTACCAAAAATATGTACTGATTAATACATTTTCATTTATGTTCATACATGTAATTAAAACTGTAAATACTCACTTATGTACTTTGAAATAAGTCAAAGAATAGTGTAATGTATTAAATGTATTGAAAGTATGCAACAAAATACAATTTTAGCTAAATATTACTTTAATATATTTATTGTATTATATAAAAATATATACTCAAAGTATGCATAAAATATACTTTAAATGTATAATGAAATAATTGAGTAGAAGTATATTTCCAATTAGACATATATATTTTATTTGAAATATATTTTTGGAAAAATATATTTCAATATAGTGTATTAAAAAATACTTATTACAAAGTATGTTTTAAGTACAGTTACATAAATATATTTACGTTATACTTGAAAGTGATTCCTAGAAAGTACAAGTATATTCTAATATATTTAACTTGTATTTTTGAAAAAAAGAATATAGTAATAATACACTTCAATATTTTTTTTTTTCACCAGGGTAGAGAGAGTTTTAACAGTCATCATAGCCTATAATCACCCACCATTTTAATTATATGATGATCACACATTAGTTTTTTTATTTCGTCTACACTCTCATTTTTTGTGGACTTACAACTGGAGTCTGTTTATAGATTAGGCATTAATGTGGGATTTTTTCTTCGAGGAATGAATGAGTGAACAGGCAGTGTGATGTGCGGCGTGGGGGGAGGGAATTGCCTGATGAGTTTTATTCCTTTCACATTTTCATTTTAATGACAGACTTATTAGGGATTATTGTGTTTATTGTTAGGGAAATAAATTAATGAACAACGAGTGTGCAGTGTTTTACATAAGTCCCCACAGAGAAAACAGATGCATCCACACATCTGGCTCGGCCGCATACCCTGGGTTTCAAGCCGGGCCGAGGTTGCAGTTCTCCACCACCAATTTCCCCGACTGCCACCCATCACGGGCCGGCAGAAAGCACCGAAATCAGGCTTGCTTCATGGCCAGAGTCATTGTGGACGGGAAGCCGTGCAAGATCTCTAACTTGTGTCTTGGTATCCTCTGTTAAGAGCTGGTGGAGTTGGCATGGTCGAGGGACGACTGGGCTTCTCTGCTTGAGCTGCGGCCTCCATGACCTGGACATCTTGAAAATTGGTAGAAGATGGATGGATGGAAGGTTGGATGGATGGGTGGGTGGATTGATGGATGGATGAATGAATGAATGGCTGGCTGGCTGGATGGATGGATGGATGGATGAATGGATGGATGATGGATGTAATAATCCTTTGCACATATAAGAATAATGTCTCAAAGTTACATTAGTTAGTTAGTTAATTCCCTTCCACAGCATGTGGAACACCAATTGGTGTTTGGGGCGGCGCCTATCTCCGTTTCTCTGACCCTAGGCCACACAGCTACTGCAAGTAGTGAAAGCTACAGTGGGGGGGTCAGCCCTCTGGTAGCTCTGTGTGTAACTTTTCTTTCACTATTCTATTATGCTGAGCACCACGCTAGAAGGCAGAAAGTACCATTTTTATATGGTCTTTGGTATGACCCAGCCGGGATTTGAACCTCTGCCTCCCGGGTGTGGGGCGGATGCTTTACCAACTGAGCCACCACTCCGGTCAAAGTTACATTAACAAACAATAAAGTTTCCTGTTTGAGGAGAATATAATTTACATTCTCTGGTATCGTGACATAATTATGAGAAAAAAGTCAAAGTTTCTACTAAATTTTAAAGTTTTCTTGTTAATTTACTTTTTTATTGTAAATTTTAAAGATTTTTTTTTTCATTTAAACATTTTTCTCATAACTTGTTTTTTTCTCCTTGTCTGTTGCATATTTCAGAATTTATTCTAATAAATATGTGATATTTTTCCTCATGAATTTCAAACATTTTTCTTACAAATGTATTACTTTTTCTGCTTTGTGGATTATTTTATTATGAATTTTTGAGTTTTTCCCGATTGAAACTGACACACTTTGTTATAAAACTGTGATTTTTCACACATTTTTCTATCTTTTACTGTGACTTTGGCAGAATTATAATAGAAAAACAATTTCAGATTTTAAACAAAAATCATGAATAAATCTGATTATTGAAATGAAATTCATAAAATGACCAAAGGTGCAGTTAATGCTGTTACATATTTATAACAGTCTCCTTCCTTGTCAGAATGTTTTTTTTCTCTCTGTTGTCCATGATGTCTCAGGCTGGGTAAAAGTGCTGTTTATCACACTGTTGTGTCAGTAACAGCAGGACACTTTTGTCCTCTGAAACAGGAAACTTTTCTCTCACATCTCGGGGTCAAAAATCACAGAGACCTCCAGGCTATGCTCTACATGGTAAATGGTGTTCACTTATATAGCGCTGTTTCTCATCTCTAGATGACCAAAGCGCTTTACAGATCCTGCTGTTCACCCATTCACACACACAGTCTCATGCTGATGGTGGCAGAGCTGCCATGCACAGGTGCTGGCCTGACCCACCAGGGGCAACTGGTGGTTCAGTGTCTTGCTCAAGGACACGTCGACATGCAGACTGCAGACAGAGCCGGAATTGATCCCTTGACCCTACAATCAGTAGTCGGCCACACTACACCTGCACCACGGCCACCCTGCCAAGACCAACTAGACTCTACAGGGTCACCTGTGGTCCCAGAGCCACAGGTTGTAGACCCCTGATGTAGCTCCACGTGCGACTGCTGAGAGTGTGTTGGAGGTGTCAAAGGGCATGGAGACGTGGAGGAGTCAGATCAGGACAAGACATCATGGGGACATGGAAAGATGCCAGTCACTTGAAGAAAGATTCTGAGGAGCTGATTAGCAGGTTGACGATCACCTGTTGGCAGCAGGTTAAAGTGGTTTTAACAGCATTAATGATTCATCCTCAATGGGTGGGGCGGTTTTAATTAACTGATGGAAGCAAACAATGTTGGTGGTTTTAGAAGAATCTGCAGAATGTCAGTGACAGGTTTCAGTGGAAGAGTCCTCAGATAAATTCCTCGGCGGGGTTAGGTACTGAGAAACCAGCTGAGGTGTTTGTTATGTATGAAATGCAGGCTGCTGACAGAACACCCAGATGCTCTTCTCCTCATCTCAGGCGATTTCAACCATGTTTCACTGTCTCCCATTCTACCCACGTTTACCCAGTATGTCACATGCCACACCAGAGACAATAAAACATTGGACTTATTCTACGCAAACACTAAGGAGGCGTACACCTCATCACAACTCCCCCCACTCGGGAGATTGGATCACAACTTGGTTCATCTCTGGCCGGTGTACAAACCCCTAGTGCACAGACAGCCTCTGGCCATGCGCACAGTGAAGTTATGGTCTGAGGAGGCAATGGACGCTCTAAAGGCGCTTTTCCATTTGGAACAGTTTGGCCTCGTTTGGCCTCCTTTCGCACGGTTCGGCCTCCTTTGTCCGCTTTTCCTTTTCGCACCCAATGGCCTCACAGTTCCGTTATTTCGGAACTGTTCCACTTTTATCGGCACCGATAAAAGTAGGTCCGAAGGGTACCGGCACGGTTTCGTCACGCCACTGCTGGCCATTCATTGGTCTGGGCGTAGCGTCATGAGAGTGGGCGTTACGCTGACTTTCGAGAATCGCTTGCTGGTCACCATTTGCAATTTTTCATCAGTGAGCCCGCGAACAAGTGATATTATAAACCACAACGATAGAATGGCTTAACAGAAATCAGCAGAAATCTAACACCGCGGTCCAGCAGAGTTTCCTGTGCGTTTCGGCTGATGAGAGAATGCAGAGGGAAGCAGACTGAGCTTGCAGTGGGGCGCACAAGCAGATCCACTGCAAAATAGACGGAGACGCACCGGGAGTTAGACCTAGCCACCCGAATTGAATTGAATGTACAGCCGCGACGCACCCAACTTCAGCAGTTGAAGCCGTGATATTGTGATATACAGGATGGTGAGTGATGTGATATTCATGCTTCATGTTATTTTTTCCAACAGTGGAAAGTTCACTTAAGACAGACGAAAACTTAATCGTGTTTAAACGATGACCTAGCTTAATGCTACGTCCGTCCTTGTATGTTTCTTTTTTGTGTTGACAATATCTGATGAAATAAGTTAGCTGTAATCCTGGTTAAAAAGTTTATTTTATTTTATTTTTAATTTTTTTTACATGTTGCACTTTCGTGCTGTGCATGCACTTAATTTATGTATATTTCATTGTAGAGTCCAAACAGGATCTGCTCAGAATGGCGACATTTTGACACCAATGTATTCTGACAGGTAAACAACACATCATATTTATAGTCAAATCTTTTGCTTTTTAAAGCGAGGTAGTCGGATACGCAAAAGCCGATGGTGTATAGAACACGTATATTAGGATGTGAAATGTCGACATCGAAACTGCTCCCATTTAGCTGTAATTAATATTCAAAAATGATATTTTCGGGAGGAAAGAATTCAATTTAAACAGCCACTGACAAAAAAAAAATACATTTGCTCATGGAACAGGTCATTCACTCTTGCAGACAATCGCACTATATGTGTCTGTAGGATTTTCTTTCCATGCACGCAAAAAAAGCATTTTTTTCCCGGATCCGACTACCTCACTTTAAATTAAAGTTTAGGTAAAGTGCCAAATTTAAAGTAGCACAATTTCCACTTAATATGAAAGGGACTGAATTGAAATTTATTTGTGTGAATATTAATTACAGAGTAATTGAAAATGAATGGCACATCCAATAGTAGCCACCATAAAATAAACCACTTGTTTATTTATTTTTATCAGATCATTTCTGTGATCCTTTATGAGTTATAGTCATAATAGTGTATCTTGCACCTTGGGCAATGGGAGATGTTCAGTCACCATTTGAATTTAGTTTATATGTGTATAGTATTTCATCTTTAAACTCATTCAGTAATAGAACACATTACAAATATTTGAGACCCATTGTAGTGCTTCCTTTTATATTTTAGCAATACAAGCACAAAACACCACCCACACTTGAAACCAGGGCGACACAGCGGTGGCTAAACTTTATTGATAACGTTATTTCACACCATCACAACAACTCAGTATTTAAACTCAGTATAAATGGTGTAGAGATTGAAAGGGTATCCAAAATTAAAATCCTTGGTGTAATAGATAGATAGATTTGTTTATTTGACAGGGACAGTGCAATAAACATAGACAATTAATCAATGACAATCAATCTGATGTGATAATCAATAATCAATCTGATGAATAATTGATAATAAACTGTGTTGGAAGTCACATATTAATTATATTAAAGGTAAAATATGCAAATCAGTCACAATACTGCGCAGAGTGAAATATTTGCTGAATCAACCCACACTATAGACTTTGTATCATTCATTAATGCTCCCATACATGACATCCATCCATCCATCTTTTACCACTTTTCCAGAGGTCCGGGTCGCAGAGGCAGCAGCTCAAGCAGAGAAGCCCAGACTTCCCTCTCCTCAGCCACCTGCTCCAGATCTTCAGAGAGGATACCAAGGTGTTCCCAGACCAACTGGGAGACGTTGTCTCTCCAGTGAGTTCTGGGTCTGCCCTGGGGTCTGAGAACTACTACCAAGCAACACTGTGTTTCAGTGCAAGGAGTCAGACTGTGGAACGCTTTTGGACCTGAATTAAAATCATGTACAAAGCTTGGACAGTTTAAACAAAAACTAAAGGAATAAATACTCCAAACACACACATGTGGACAAAATTGTTGGTACCGCTGTTAATGAAAGAAAAACCCACAATGGTCACAGCACAGTGACTACTTGTCACCCTTTAAATAGGCCGATTGATTACAAGTTTGTAGACACCTGTGATGTTAATTAGAGGACACATCTTGGTTGAACATGTCCCTATGATCGTGTTCATGTCCCTATGGCCTATTTTCAATCTTTTCTAGGAGTACCATCATTTTTGTCCAGGTCTGTTTCATGAGTTTGTTTTTTAAAATAATTCTGTTGAACCACAATTCAAAAGCATTGTCTGATTTTCATTGGTTAATTTTCATAGAATTTTTATTTATTACCACTTTTGTCAGATTCAAGTTATTTCTGTGATCATTGTGGGTTTTTCTTCGATTAACAGAGGGGTACCAACAATTTTGTCCACGGCTGTATATACAAAACGACATGTAAAATCACACAAGGATTATCATATCCAGTCTGTGTTGTGCTGTTGCTTAGTTTTTGTCACGTTTTGTCTTGGCTTTGTTCTGATTTGTAATCACTCTTATTTTATTTTATTTTTGAATTCTTAGCTAGAACATGGGTGGGCAATATAAGCTGCGGCTTCAGCCATCACCCATTTCTGATAAGTTATGTTGAATTGTATAATCCGAGGAGTTCCTGTTTAATTTGACCTTATTGGATTTTTTCCCCCTTTGTTTTATTATTTTGTTCCTTTCTTTAAATCTAATTATCCAAAATAAAGATTCATTCATTTCTCAAATATGTTTTAAACCTTCTTTAATTATCCACCACCCATTTCTGTCTTCATCTAGGCAAGGGGAAAACGATCCACCCAAACCGGACCTTGCCTCACTATTTACAGAGATGCAGGCTGAAGATCTGCTGAACCAGGACCAGTACGAGGGGCCGATCCAGTTGCTTCTCAGTGAGGCAGCGTGGCTGGCGTGTGTGAACCATTCCAGTTTTTTTTTTTTTTAGTTTGAATTTTGCACATTCTAAATAATCTGTAATTTGCTGCTGATTGGAATAAACAATTTAGTGATTTATGTGTTTGCATCATGATTTTCTATTTTGTGTCTTCAGACACCGGTGGGAAAAGAGTCAACAGTACGAACCATTTATCAGTGACTTTGAAAATAATGGCTCATTTTTAAGAAAAGTAACCAAAACAATTATTTGCTGAAGACTGTAAAACAAAATAGAGACATCTGCAAAAGTACAAAGGTTTATTGTCAAAATTCCCAGGGCAATACTACATGAATACATGTATAGTTCACTGTTGATGCAGAGAATATATATTTATACAGTATCTACAGGTAGTCAGCAATACTCAATACGATATATTTCCAGTTAATCCACGTATTTCTCCATGTAACCTTGGGACTGCTTTATTTTAATTACTTCTAATCCTAGATCCATTTGTTTTGGCTTAAAATGCATCATAATTGCTAAATATATCTTATGCCTAACTCAGTACTGTTTACCTGTTGAAATATATATTTAACAGCTCATATGCTACTATATGGCACCTGATCCATGTTTTGTCACGACACCACTGGCTGGAGCAGATAAATTCCATGACGTCTCAACAGTCTCTCCATGATTTTGACACAGATCAGATCAATTCATTTCACAGGAAGCTAAACATTTCTACAGACATTATAGCCACTTCGCGTTCGTGAACTTGGGGTCACATCACTGTGATGAACATTAACGCCGACCGTTTGAAGTGATATTTTTGCCAGAAGAGAGCCATCTGAAACACACACACAGAATACAGATTTTAGGACCTAATATCGATAACTTGCCGACATTACAATGTTGTACGGTGGACTTAAAAGCAAAGTAGCATTAGCAATCATTAGCTTACCATCATAAATAATGTAGTTCTCATCCTCATGGCTTCTAAATGCTCCAGTACCTTTCCAGAGTGTGTCGTATTGCGGGTTTGCCTTCTGTTCTCCGTTTTTGCCTTTATTCTGGCAAAAACAGCCAGAGAACACAGACGCCTCGTATCCTGCCAACTTGTGTTTTGCGTAACGTTACGCTTGAATTACGCCAGTTACGTTTGTTTTACGTAGCGGGAGGGAGAGGGTTGCGCCGCCTCCCTTTTAACTATTTCCCACCCGCTTCAAATGACACCTAGTGCAGTAGAAAAATATGCGAGCCGAACTGTACTGTGCGAAAGGAGGCCAAAGGAGGCCAAACTGTTCCAAATGGAAAAGCGCCTTAAAGGGCTGTTTTGAAACCACGGCCTGGGAGCAGCTCTGCGATCCACATGGTGAGGACATCGATGGCCTCACTCACACCATCACGGACTACATCAGCTTCTGTGTGGACAACACCGTTCCCAACAAGACCATATGGTGTTGCTCAAACAACAAACCCTGGATCAACCCTGAGATAAAAACACTTCTGAGAGAGAAGAAGAGGATCTTCAGGTCGGGGAACAGGGAGATGCTAAAGTCCGTACAGAAGGAGCTGAGGAGAAAGATCAGAGAAGGCAAGGACAGCTTCAGGGAGAAGATGGAGGACAAGCTGCAACAAAGCGACACCAGCGGGGTCTGGAGAAACCTTAAAACCATCTCTGGGCTCCAGAATGCCTCCCCCCAGGCGACGGGGGGCAGGGAGTGGGCGAACAATCTGAATCTGTTTTTCAATAGGTTTGACCAACCGCCCTCCCCCCTGACTGCACAACAACCACTGCTGCATCTGAAGATATCAAGTCCTGCTGCCCACTCCCCACTCCACCAACACCCCCCCACTCCCAACACACAGCCCCCCAACCTGACCCTCACTAAGACCCAGGTGAGGACGGAGCTGAGGAAGATCAAGGCGAGGAAGGCGTCGGGACCGGACGGCATCAGCGCAAAGCTCCTCAAGTACTGTGCAGACCAGCTGTGTGGGATTGTGGAGTACATCTTCAATCTGAGCCTGAAGCTGGGGAGAGTACCACAGCTGTGGAATACATCTTGTGTGATACCTGGCCCAAAGACTTCCCACCCCAAAGATCTGAACAGCTACAGACCAGTGGCCCTGACGTCCCACATGATGAAGACCCTGGAGAAACTGCTCCTTGCTCACCTCCGCCCCCTGGTGGGACCAGTGATGGATCCACTCCAGTTCGCCTACCAGCATGGCATTGGGGTGGAGGATGCGGTGATCTTCCTCCTTCACCGTTCTCTGTCCCACCTGGAGAAGCCCGGGAATGTGGTAAGGATCATGTTCTTTGACTTCTCCAGTGCTTTCAACACCATCCAACCGATGATCCTGAAGGACAAGCTGCTGTGCACAGGGGTGGACCAGCACCTGTCATCATGGATCCTGGACTACCTCACAAACCGGCCTCAGTTTGTGAGAACCCGGGACTGTGTGTCCGACACGATCATCAGTAGCACGGAGACCCCCCAGGGAATGGTTTTAGCTCCCTTCCTGTTCATCCTTTATACTGCGGACTTCTCACACAACACAACACACTGCCATCTACAGAAGTTCTCTGACGACTCTGCGATCGTTGGCCTCATCTCCAACGGAGATGAAGCTGAGTACAGAGGGCTTATCCAGGACTTTGTGGACTGGTGCCATCGGAACTGCCTCCAGATCAACGCGAGGAAAACTAAGGAGCTGGTGGTGGACTGCCGCAGGCAAGGACAACCCCTCACAGCACCAGTAAATATACAGGGAACAGACATTGAGATGGTGACATCCTACAAGTACCTGGGTGTTCATCTGAACAATAAACTAGACTGGTCACACAATACCGACACATTCTACAAGAAGGGACAGTGCAGGCTGTTCCTACTGAGGAGACTCAGGTCTTTTGGTGTACAAGGGGTGCTGCTGAAGTCATTCTATGACACGGTAGTGGCATCAGCCATCACTTTTGGAGTGGTCTGCTGGGGCAGTGGCATTACAGCAGCCGATAGGAAGAGACTGAACAAACTGATCAAGAAAGCTAGCTCTGTCCTGGGGAAGCACCTTGACCCAGTGGAGGAGATGGATGGTGGCTAAACTGTCATCTCTGCTGGAGTGCGAGTTCCACCCTATGCAGGACATACTGAGTGCACTGAGGAGCTCACTTAGCAGCAGCCTACATCATCCTAGGTGCTCAACCGAGAGGTTTCGCAGGTCCTTCCTACCTACGGCTGTCAGACTGTACAACCTAAGCAGGGCTGCTCGCAGAGATAGCAAAAAGACGTTACAACCTAATAGTATTGAATGCAAAAGACGCAATAGACTTACACAATGGTCCCCTCCAGTATACAACTAGGAAAATACCGGTCGCTATGGAGGGTGAGAATATGTATGGGTACATAATCATACCATGTAGGATAACTAAGTAGACGGTTGTGCTGTTTATTCCATCTAGCTACAATGCTCCGCACTGTGTGTTTATATATTTACATATTTATTCCATCTAGCTACAATGCTCCCCACTGTGTGTGTTTATATATTTATATATTTATTCCATCTAGCAACAATGCTCCACACTGTGTGTGTTTATATATTTACATATTTATTCCATCTAGCTACAATGCTCTGCACTGTGTGTGTCTATATGTCTACATATTTATTCCATCTAGCTACAATGCTCCGTACTGTGTGTGTTTATATGTTCACATATTCATTCCATCTAGCTACAATACGCCGCACTGTGTGTTTATATACTCATGTGTGTTCATATATTTATATATCTATTCCATCTAGCTACAGTGCTCCGCACTGTGTCTACATGTATATATACGTATATTTATATTTATATGTACATATGTATACTCGCTGCTCTTGTTTTTCTCTTGCCTTCTGGTTGTTGCTCCGAGTGTTGCTATCCCTGTGCTTTTTCAATCCTGGAATTTCCCCATTGTGGGACTACTAAAGGCTTATCTTATCTTATCTTAAATTACCTTTAAATGACAAGGCAAGGTGTATGGAATAACTCAGCTTTATTAACAGGAGCTTGCACAATACAACTGCCAGGCAGGGGCATCGGCATTTATAAGGCGGTGCAGTGGCGGAAGAGGAAGTGACCGCCACTACGCCGCACTTCATAATAAAGCACCACATCACATTTCCACCCCTGTAGAAAGTCCAAAACCACACGTACAATTGAGACCCTCCCCAACTCTTATTTTTTTTTTAACTCACACTACTGTTCTCCTATAGAAAAAGGGGTAGAACTGGCTTGTTGGGGCCCAGGGCAGCACCTCAGTAGACCCACCCGAGGAGGTGGCATGCCGCCGGGGCTGCAGCTGATCTTCTAGACAAGAGTGCGTCTTCTCCTTGCCATTGGCCGCTTCTCTCGACTGGACCTTCCCTCTGAAGCCTTCTCCTTGGCACACCGCAACTCGTTGGCGTGCCTCCACACGCCGTCTGACAGCTGGAAGTAGGTCATGCCCCACTTAGTCACAGTCGTTCCTGGTGTCCCTCTGGCTGTTGTTTGGCCCACATCCACCATGGACGTCCCTCCCCACGAGCCTGGACAAGGTCCCGTAACTCTACAAGGGATCTGCTCGGCCTGCAGTGTTGCTGATCGGCACACAGTCCCACTGTGTCTCTCGGTCTCGCCCCAACTCCTTGTAAAGATGTTGCAACAGTTGCCGTTGTAGCTCCAGATCCTCCAGCCCACTGCAGCCGACCTCCAGAGAAAACCGGGGCTAGCTCTTTGGTGCCTCACCACCACAGCCGTCTCTCCACCATGTTAAGTTCTCTCTTCCACGGAACCCTGAGCGCCGGCACTGAGACCCTCCTGCGTTGAAACTGAGTCAAGCTGGTCCTGCTTGACCGCCGTGGTGCCCAGTAAATTCTCGTACTACACAGTGTCATCCTCTACCACCAGAACTAGGCAATTCCGCTGTCCACAACCAGTCCACTCTTCCCCAGCGTCGTTTTAATGGTGAACCCCAGTCCATAAGGCAGGTCACAGCCCATGATGCTGTTGCCTCAGGCCGTCATTTGGAACGTTAAGTCAGCCATCACCGCCGACTTGTACCGAGCAGTCAACTCCAGGATTCCAACCGTGCACAGTCTGTCACCTCCAAAAAAGTTGAGCAGCTCTGGGTTACCTCTGATTCTGTAGTGGGGGTAAAATTTCCTCACTGTGGGCCAATTAAATAGTAATCCTTCCTCCCCAGTGTCGATCAGCAGCAGTTCCTCCTCACCATCCAGCGTGACTTTGCACAACGTGTACCCGTTGGTACTCGGAGACACGGCATGAACAGTTGTCGGGGCTGGTGGAGTTGCTTTTCTCCTTGAGCTCTCCCATTCGGACATGCCGCACACTCTGACATAATGGTTCAAGCGTTCACACTTGCCGCAGTACTTCTCTCTCGCAGGGCAGTCCCTGGCCTTCAAAGAGTGCTTCAGCCGACTCTTCCGTTAGCCTTGGTATTCTATTTGAAGAGCTGGAGCAGATGGCCGGGTCGAGGGAATTCTGGGCTTCTCTGCTTTAGTCACTGCCTCTACGACAAGAAAAGCTGTAGAAGATGGATGGGTGGATTGATGTGTGGGTGGATTGATGGGTGGATGAATGGACAGATGGATGCATGCATGCATGGATGAATGGAATGATGGATGAGGCAGCTGCAATGCAGTGCCAATCCCTTCACCATTCACACACACATTCACACCTAGGGCAACGTTAGAGTTTCCAATTAACCTAACCTGCATGTTTTAGGCATGTGGGAGGAAACCGGAGTACCTGGGTTAAACTCACGCAGATTCGGGAGGAACATATAAACTCCACACAGAAGTGCCACTGATGGTCCGGATAAAGGGGGTCCATTGTCAGAAGCGCATTGTGTAATGATGTTTCGATGGCGTGTTTTGAAATCACACAGCTCCGGAGCTTACGATGAATTGGCATCTGCTGGGATCTTATTTTAATAGAGAGAGTTTTAACAGTCATCATAGCCTATAATCACCCACCATTTTAATTATATGATGATCACACATTAGTTTTTTTATTTCGTCTACACTCTCATTTTTTATGGACTTACAACTGGAGTCTGTTTATAGATTAGGCATTAATGTGGGATTTTTTCTTCGAGGAATGAATGAGTGAACAGGCAGTGTGATATGCGGCGTGGGGGGAGGGAATTGCCTGATGAGTTTTATTCCTTTCACATTTTCATTTTAATCACAGACTTATTAGGGATTATTGTGTTTATTGTTCGGGAAATAAATTAATGAACAACGAGTGTGCAGTGTTTTACATAAGTCCCCACAGAGAAAACAGATGCATCCACACATCTGGCTCGGCCGCATACCCTGGGTTTCAAGCCGGGCCGAGGTTGCGGTTCTCCACCACCAATTTCCCCGACTGCCACCCATCACGGGCCGGCAGAAAGCACCGAAATCAGGCTTGCTTCATGGCCAGTGTCATTGTGGATGGGAAGCCGTGCAAGATCTCTAACTTGTGTCTTGGTATCCTCTGTTAAGAGCTGGTGGAGTTGGCATGGTTGAGGGACGACTGGGCTTCTCTGCTTGAGCTGCGGCCTCCATGACCTGGACATCTTGAAAATCGGTAGAAGATGGATGGATGGAAGGTTGGATGGATGGGTGGGTGGATTGATGGATTGATGAATGAATGGCTGGCTGGCTGGCTGGCTGGCTGGCTGGATGGATGGATGGATGGATGGATGATGGATGTCATAATCCTTTGCACATATAAGAATAATGTCTCAAAGTTACATTAGTTAGTTAGTTAATTCCCTTCCACAGCATGTGGAACACCAATTGGTGTTTGGGGCGGCGCCTATCTCCGTTTCTCTGACCCTAGGCCACACAGCTACTGCAAGTAGTGAAAGCTACAGTGGGGGGGTCAGCCCTCTGGTAGCTCTGTGTGTAACTTTTCTTTCACTATTCTATTATGCTGAGCACCACGCTAGAAGGCAGAAAGTACCATTTTTATATGGTCTTTGGTATGACCCGGCCGGGATTTGAACCTCTGCCTCCTTGGTGTGGGGCGGATGCTTTACCAACTGAGCCACCACTCCGGTCAAAGTTACATTAACAAACAATAAAGTTTCCTGTTTGAGGAGAATATAATTTACATTCACTTGTATCGTGACATAATTATGAGAAAAAAGTCAAAGTTTCTACTAAATTTTAAAGTTTTCTTGTTAATTTACTTTTTTATTGTAAGTTTTAAAGATTTTTTTTTCATTTAAACATTTTTCTCATAACTTGTTTTTTTCTCCTTGTCAATTTAGGTCTGTTGCATATTTCAGAATTTATTCTAATAAATATGTGATATTTTTCCTCATGAATTTCAAACATTTTTCTTACAAATGTATTACTTTTTCTGCTTTGTGGATTATTTTATTATGAATTTTTGAGTTTTTCCCGATTGAAACTGACACACTTTGTTATAAAACTGTGATTTTTCACACATTTTTCTATCTTTTACTGTGACTTTGGCAGAATTATAATAGAAAAACAATTTCAGATTTTAAACAAAAATCATGAATAAATCTGATTATTGAAATGAAATTCATAAAATGACCAAAGGTGCAGTTAATGCTGTTACATATTTATAACAGTCTCCTTCCTTGTCAGAATGTTTTTTTTCTCTCTGTTGTCCATGATGTCACAGGCTGGGTAAAAGTGCTGTTTATCACACTGTTGTGTCAGTAACAGCAGGACACTTTTGTCCTCTGAAACAGGAAACTTTTCTCTCACATCTCGGGGTCAAAAATCACAGAGACCTCCAGGCTATGCTCTACATGGTAAATGGTGTTCACTTATATAGCGCTGTTTCTCATCTCTAGATGACCAAAGCGCTTTACAGATCCTGCTGTTCACTCATTCACACACACAGTCTCATGCTGATGGTGGCAGAGCTGCCATGCACAGGTGCTGGCCTGACCCACCAGGGGCAACTGGTGGTTCAGTGTCTTGCTCAAGGACACGTCGACATGCAGACTGCAGACAGAGCCGGAATTGATCCCTTGACCCTACAATCAGTAGTCGGCCACACTACACCTGCACCACGGCCACCCTGCCAAGACCAACTAGACTCTACAGGGTCACCTGTGGTCCCAGAGCCACAGGTTGTAGACCCCTGATGTAGCTCCACGTGCGACTGCTGAGAGTGTGTTGGAGGTGTCAAAGGGCATGGAGACGTGGAGGAGTCAGATCAGGACAAGACATCATGGGGACATGGAAAGATGCCAGTCACCTTGAAGAAAGATTCTGAGGAGCTGATTAGCAGGTTGACGATCACCTGTTGGCAGCAGGTTTAAAGTGGTTTTAACAGCATTAATGATTCATCCTCATGGGTGGGGCGGTTTTAATTAACTGATGGAAGCAAACAATGTTGGTGGTTTTAGAAGAATCTGCAGAATGTCAGTGACAGGTTTCAGTGGAAGAGTCCTCAGATAAATTCCTCGGCGGGGTTAGGTACTGAGAAACCAGCTGAGGTGTTTGTTATGTATGAAATGCAGGCTGCTGACAGAACACCCAGATGCTCTTCTCCTCATCTCAGGCGATTTCAACCATGTTTCACTGTCTCCCATTCTACCCACGTTTACCCAGTATGTCACATGCCACACCAGAGACAATAAAACATTGGACTTATTCTACGCAAACACTAAGGAGGCGTACACCTCATCACAACTCCCCCCACTCGGGAGATTGGATCACAACTTGGTTCATCTCTGGCCGGTGTACAAACCCCTAGTGCACAGACAGCCTCTGGCCATGCGCACAGTGAAGTTATGGTCTGAGGAGGCAATGGACGCTCTAAAGGCGCTTTTCCATTTGGAACAGTTTGGCCTCGTTTGGCCTCCTTTCGCACGGTTCGGCCTCCTTTGTCCGCTTTTCCTTTTCGCACCCAATGGCCTCACAGTTCCGTTATTTCGGAACTGTTCCACTTTTATCGGCACCGATAAAAGTAGGTCCGAAGGGTACCGGCACGGTTTCGTCACGCCACTGCTGGCCATTCATTGGTCTGGGCGTAGCGTCATGAGAGTGGGCGTTACGCTGACTTTCGAGAATCGCTTGCTGGTCACCATTTGCAATTTTTCATCAGTGAGCCCGCGAACAAGTGATATTATAAACCACAACGATAGAATGGCTTAACAGAAATCAGCAGAAATCTAACACCGCGGTCCAGCAGAGTTTCCTGTGCGTTTCGGCTGATGAGAGAATGCAGAGGGAAGCAGACTGAGCTTGCAGTGGGGCGCACAAGCAGATCCACTGCAAAATAGACGGAGACGCACCGGGAGTTAGACCTAGCCACCCGAATTGAATTGAATGTACAGCCGCGACGCACCCAACTTCAGCAGTTGAAGCCGTGATATTGTGATATACAGGATGGTGAGTGATGTGATATTCATGCTTCATGTTATTTTTTCCAACAGTGGAAAGTTCACTTAAGACAGACGAAAACTTAATCGTGTTTAAACGATGACCTAGCTTAATGCTACGTCCGTCCTTGTATGTTTCTTTTTTGTGTTGACAATATCTGATGAAATAAGTTAGCTGTAATCCTGGTTAAAAAGTTTATTTTATTTTATTTTTAATTTTTTTTACATGTTGCACTTTCGTGCTGTGCATGCACTTAATTTATGTATATTTCATTGTAGAGTCCAAACAGGATCTGCTCAGAATGGCGACATTTTGACACCAATGTATTCTGACAGGTAAACAACACATCATATTTATAGTCAAATCTTTTGCTTTTTAAAGCGAGGTAGTCGGATACGCAAAAGCCGATGGTGTATAGAACACGTATATTAGGATGTGAAATGTCGACATCGAAACTGCTCCCATTTAGCTGTAATTAATATTCAAAAATGATATTTTCGGGAGGAAAGAATTCAATTTAAACAGCCACTGACAAAAAAAAAATACATTTGCTCATGGAACAGGTCATTCACTCTTGCAGACAATCGCACTATATGTGTCTGTAGGATTTTCTTTCCATGCACGCAAAAAAAGCATTTTTTTCCCGGATCCGACTACCTCACTTTAAATTAAAGTTTAGGTAAAGTGCCAAATTTAAAGTAGCACAATTTCCACTTAATATGAAAGGGACTGAATTGAAATTTATTTGTGTGAATATTAATTACAGAGTAATTGAAAATGAATGGCACATCCAATAGTAGCCACCATAAAATAAACCACTTGTTTATTTATTTTTATCAGATCATTTCTGTGATCCTTTATGAGTTATAGTCATAATAGTGTATCTTGCACCTTGGGCAATGGGAGATGTTCAGTCACCATTTGAATTTAGTTTATATGTGTATAGTATTTCATCTTTAAACTCATTCAGTAATAGAACACATTACAAATATTTGAGACCCATTGTAGTGCTTCCTTTTATATTTTAGCAATACAAGCACAAAACACCACCCACACTTGAAACCAGGGCGACACAGCGGTGGCTAAACTTTATTGATAACGTTATTTCACACCATCACAACAACTCAGTATTTAAACTCAGTATAAATGGTGTAGAGATTGAAAGGGTATCCAAAATTAAAATCCTTGGTGTAATAGATAGATAGATTTGTTTATTTGACAGGGACAGTGCAATAAACATAGACAATTAATCAATGACAATCAATCTGATGTGATAATCAATAATCAATCTGATGAATAATTGATAATAAACTGTGTTGGAAGTCACATATTAATTATATTAAAGGTAAAATATGCAAATCAGTCACAATACTGCGCAGAGTGAAATATTTGCTGAATCAACCCACACTATAGACTTTGTATCATTCATTAATGCTCCCATACATGACATCCATCCATCCATCTTTTACCACTTTTCCAGAGGTCCGGGTCGCAGAGGCAGCAGCTCAAGCAGAGAAGCCCAGACTTCCCTCTCCTCAGCCACCTGCTCCAGATCTTCAGAGAGGATACCAAGGTGTTCCCAGACCAACTGGGAGACGTTGTCTCTCCAGTGAGTTCTGGGTCTGCCCTGGGGTCTGAGAACTACTACCAAGCAACACTGTGTTTCAGTGCAAGGAGTCAGACTGTGGAACGCTTTTGGACCTGAATTAAAATCATGTACAAAGCTTGGACAGTTTAAACAAAAACTAAAGGAATAAATACTCCAAACACACACATGTGGACAAAATTGTTGGTACCGCTGTTAATGAAAGAAAAACCCACAATGGTCACAGCACAGTGACTACTTGTCACCCTTTAAATAGGCCGATTGATTACAAGTTTGTAGACACCTGTGATGTTAATTAGAGGACACATCTTGGTTGAACATGTCCCTATGATCGTGTTCATGTCCCTATGGCCTATTTTCAATCTTTTCTAGGAGTACCATCATTTTTGTCCAGGTCTGTTTCATGAGTTTGTTTTTTAAAATAATTCTGTTGAACCACAATTCAAAAGCATTGTCTGATTTTCATTGGTTAATTTTCATAGAATTTTTATTTATTACCACTTTTGTCAGATTCAAGTTATTTCTGTGATCATTGTGGGTTTTTCTTCGATTAACAGAGGGGTACCAACAATTTTGTCCACGGCTGTATATACAAAACGACATGTAAAATCACACAAGGATTATCATATCCAGTCTGTGTTGTGCTGTTGCTTAGTTTTTGTCACGTTTTGTCTTGGCTTTGTTCTGATTTGTAATCACTCTTATTTTATTTTATTTTTGAATTCTTAGCTAGAACATGGGTGGGCAATATAAGCTGCGGCTTCAGCCATCACCCATTTCTGATAAGTTATGTTGAATTGTATAATCCGAGGAGTTCCTGTTTAATTTGACCTTATTGGATTTTTTCCCCCTTTGTTTTATTATTTTGTTCCTTTCTTTAAATCTAATTATCCAAAATAAAGATTCATTCATTTCTCAAATATGTTTTAAACCTTCTTTAATTATCCACCACCCATTTCTGTCTTCATCTAGGCAAGGGGAAAACGATCCACCCAAACCGGACCTTGCCTCACTATTTACAGAGATGCAGGCTGAAGATCTGCTGAACCAGGACCAGTACGAGGGGCCGATCCAGTTGCTTCTCAGTGAGGCAGCGTGGCTGGCGTGTGTGAACCATTCCAGTTTTTTTTTTTTTTAGTTTGAATTTTGCACATTCTAAATAATCTGTAATTTGCTGCTGATTGGAATAAACAATTTAGTGATTTATGTGTTTGCATCATGATTTTCTATTTTGTGTCTTCAGACACCGGTGGGAAAAGAGTCAACAGTACGAACCATTTATCAGTGACTTTGAAAATAATGGCTCATTTTTAAGAAAAGTAACCAAAACAATTATTTGCTGAAGACTGTAAAACAAAATAGAGACATCTGCAAAAGTACAAAGGTTTATTGTCAAAATTCCCAGGGCAATACTACATGAATACATGTATAGTTCACTGTTGATGCAGAGAATATATATTTATACAGTATCTACAGGTAGTCAGCAATACTCAATACGATATATTTCCAGTTAATCCACGTATTTCTCCATGTAACCTTGGGACTGCTTTATTTTAATTACTTCTAATCCTAGATCCATTTGTTTTGGCTTAAAATGCATCATAATTGCTAAATATATCTTATGCCTAACTCAGTACTGTTTACCTGTTGAAATATATATTTAACAGCTCATATGCTACTATATGGCACCTGATCCATGTTTTGTCACGACACCACTGGCTGGAGCAGATAAATTCCATGACGTCTCAACAGTCTCTCCATGATTTTGACACAGATCAGATCAATTCATTTCACAGGAAGCTAAACATTTCTACAGACATTATAGCCACTTCGCGTTCGTGAACTTGGGGTCACATCACTGTGATGAACATTAACGCCGACCGTTTGAAGTGATATTTTTGCCAGAAGAGAGCCATCTGAAACACACACACAGAATACAGATTTTAGGACCTAATATCGATAACTTGCCGACATTACAATGTTGTACGGTGGACTTAAAAGCAAAGTAGCATTAGCAATCATTAGCTTACCATCATAAATAATGTAGTTCTCATCCTCATGGCTTCTAAATGCTCCAGTACCTTTCCAGAGTGTGTCGTATTGCGGGTTTGCCTTCTGTTCTCCGTTTTTGCCTTTATTCTGGCAAAAACAGCCAGAGAACACAGACGCCTCGTATCCTGCCAACTTGTGTTTTGCGTAACGTTACGCTTGAATTACGCCAGTTACGTTTGTTTTACGTAGCGGGAGGGAGAGGGTTGCGCCGCCTCCCTTTTAACTATTTCCCACCCGCTTCAAATGACACCTAGTGCAGTAGAAAAATATGCGAGCCGAACTGTACTGTGCGAAAGGAGGCCAAAGGAGGCCAAACTGTTCCAAATGGAAAAGCGCCTTAAAGGGCTGTTTTGAAACCACGGCCTGGGAGCAGCTCTGCGATCCACATGGTGAGGACATCGATGGCCTCACTCACACCATCACGGACTACATCAGCTTCTGTGTGGACAACACCGTTCCCAACAAGACCATATGGTGTTGCTCAAACAACAAACCCTGGATCAACCCTGAGATAAAAACACTTCTGAGAGAGAAGAAGAGGATCTTCAGGTCGGGGAACAGGGAGATGCTAAAGTCCGTACAGAAGGAGCTGAGGAGAAAGATCAGAGAAGGCAAGGACAGCTTCAGGGAGAAGATGGAGGACAAGCTGCAACAAAGCGACACCAGCGGGGTCTGGAGAAACCTTAAAACCATCTCTGGGCTCCAGAATGCCTCCCCCCAGGCGACGGGGGGCAGGGAGTGGGCGAACAATCTGAATCTGTTTTTCAATAGGTTTGACCAACCGCCCTCCCCCCTGACTGCACAACAACCACTGCTGCATCTGAAGATATCAAGTCCTGCTGCCCACTCCCCACTCCACCAACACCCCCCCACTCCCAACACACAGCCCCCCAACCTGACCCTCACTAAGACCCAGGTGAGGACGGAGCTGAGGAAGATCAAGGCGAGGAAGGCGTCGGGACCGGACGGCATCAGCGCAAAGCTCCTCAAGTACTGTGCAGACCAGCTGTGTGGGATTGTGGAGTACATCTTCAATCTGAGCCTGAAGCTGGGGAGAGTACCACAGCTGTGGAATACATCTTGTGTGATACCTGGCCCAAAGACTTCCCACCCCAAAGATCTGAACAGCTACAGACCAGTGGCCCTGACGTCCCACATGATGAAGACCCTGGAGAAACTGCTCCTTGCTCACCTCCGCCCCCTGGTGGGACCAGTGATGGATCCACTCCAGTTCGCCTACCAGCATGGCATTGGGGTGGAGGATGCGGTGATCTTCCTCCTTCACCGTTCTCTGTCCCACCTGGAGAAGCCCGGGAATGTGGTAAGGATCATGTTCTTTGACTTCTCCAGTGCTTTCAACACCATCCAACCGATGATCCTGAAGGACAAGCTGCTGTGCACAGGGGTGGACCAGCACCTGTCATCATGGATCCTGGACTACCTCACAAACCGGCCTCAGTTTGTGAGAACCCGGGACTGTGTGTCCGACACGATCATCAGTAGCACGGAGACCCCCCAGGGAATGGTTTTAGCTCCCTTCCTGTTCATCCTTTATACTGCGGACTTCTCACACAACACAACACACTGCCATCTACAGAAGTTCTCTGACGACTCTGCGATCGTTGGCCTCATCTCCAACGGAGATGAAGCTGAGTACAGAGGGCTTATCCAGGACTTTGTGGACTGGTGCCATCGGAACTGCCTCCAGATCAACGCGAGGAAAACTAAGGAGCTGGTGGTGGACTGCCGCAGGCAAGGACAACCCCTCACAGCACCAGTAAATATACAGGGAACAGACATTGAGATGGTGACATCCTACAAGTACCTGGGTGTTCATCTGAACAATAAACTAGACTGGTCACACAATACCGACACATTCTACAAGAAGGGACAGTGCAGGCTGTTCCTACTGAGGAGACTCAGGTCTTTTGGTGTACAAGGGGTGCTGCTGAAGTCATTCTATGACACGGTAGTGGCATCAGCCATCACTTTTGGAGTGGTCTGCTGGGGCAGTGGCATTACAGCAGCCGATAGGAAGAGACTGAACAAACTGATCAAGAAAGCTAGCTCTGTCCTGGGGAAGCACCTTGACCCAGTGGAGGAGATGGATGGTGGCTAAACTGTCATCTCTGCTGGAGTGCGAGTTCCACCCTATGCAGGACATACTGAGTGCACTGAGGAGCTCACTTAGCAGCAGCCTACATCATCCTAGGTGCTCAACCGAGAGGTTTCGCAGGTCCTTCCTACCTACGGCTGTCAGACTGTACAACCTAAGCAGGGCTGCTCGCAGAGATAGCAAAAAGACGTTACAACCTAATAGTATTGAATGCAAAAGACGCAATAGACTTACACAATGGTCCCCTCCAGTATACAACTAGGAAAATACCGGTCGCTATGGAGGGTGAGAATATGTATGGGTACATAATCATACCATGTAGGATAACTAAGTAGACGGTTGTGCTGTTTATTCCATCTAGCTACAATGCTCCGCACTGTGTGTTTATATATTTACATATTTATTCCATCTAGCTACAATGCTCCCCACTGTGTGTGTTTATATATTTATATATTTATTCCATCTAGCAACAATGCTCCACACTGTGTGTGTTTATATATTTACATATTTATTCCATCTAGCTACAATGCTCTGCACTGTGTGTGTCTATATGTCTACATATTTATTCCATCTAGCTACAATGCTCCGTACTGTGTGTGTTTATATGTTCACATATTCATTCCATCTAGCTACAATACGCCGCACTGTGTGTTTATATACTCATGTGTGTTCATATATTTATATATCTATTCCATCTAGCTACAGTGCTCCGCACTGTGTCTACATGTATATATACGTATATTTATATTTATATGTACATATGTATACTCGCTGCTCTTGTTTTTCTCTTGCCTTCTGGTTGTTGCTCCGAGTGTTGCTATCCCTGTGCTTTTTCAATCCTGGAATTTCCCCATTGTGGGACTACTAAAGGCTTATCTTATCTTATCTTAAATTACCTTTAAATGACAAGGCAAGGTGTATGGAATAACTCAGCTTTATTAACAGGAGCTTGCACAATACAACTGCCAGGCAGGGGCATCGGCATTTATAAGGCGGTGCAGTGGCGGAAGAGGAAGTGACCGCCACTACGCCGCACTTCATAATAAAGCACCACATCACATTTCCACCCCTGTAGAAAGTCCAAAACCACACGTACAATTGAGACCCTCCCCAACTCTTATTTTTTTTTTAACTCACACTACTGTTCTCCTATAGAAAAAGGGGTAGAACTGGCTTGTTGGGGCCCAGGGCAGCACCTCAGTAGACCCACCCGAGGAGGTGGCATGCCGCCGGGGCTGCAGCTGATCTTCTAGACAAGAGTGCGTCTTCTCCTTGCCATTGGCCGCTTCTCTCGACTGGACCTTCCCTCTGAAGCCTTCTCCTTGGCACACCGCAACTCGTTGGCGTGCCTCCACACGCCGTCTGACAGCTGGAAGTAGGTCATGCCCCACTTAGTCACAGTCGTTCCTGGTGTCCCTCTGGCTGTTGTTTGGCCCACATCCACCATGGACGTCCCTCCCCACGAGCCTGGACAAGGTCCCGTAACTCTACAAGGGATCTGCTCGGCCTGCAGTGTTGCTGATCGGCACACAGTCCCACTGTGTCTCTCGGTCTCGCCCCAACTCCTTGTAAAGATGTTGCAACAGTTGCCGTTGTAGCTCCAGATCCTCCAGCCCACTGCAGCCGACCTCCAGAGAAAACCGGGGCTAGCTCTTTGGTGCCTCACCACCACAGCCGTCTCTCCACCATGTTAAGTTCTCTCTTCCACGGAACCCTGAGCGCCGGCACTGAGACCCTCCTGCGTTGAAACTGAGTCAAGCTGGTCCTGCTTGACCGCCGTGGTGCCCAGTAAATTCTCGTACTACACAGTGTCATCCTCTACCACCAGAACTAGGCAATTCCGCTGTCCACAACCAGTCCACTCTTCCCCAGCGTCGTTTTAATGGTGAACCCCAGTCCATAAGGCAGGTCACAGCCCATGATGCTGTTGCCTCAGGCCGTCATTTGGAACGTTAAGTCAGCCATCACCGCCGACTTGTACCGAGCAGTCAACTCCAGGATTCCAACCGTGCACAGTCTGTCACCTCCAAAAAAGTTGAGCAGCTCTGGGTTACCTCTGATTCTGTAGTGGGGGTAAAATTTCCTCACTGTGGGCCAATTAAATAGTAATCCTTCCTCCCCAGTGTCGATCAGCAGCAGTTCCTCCTCACCATCCAGCGTGACTTTGCACAACGTGTACCCGTTGGTACTCGGAGACACGGCATGAACAGTTGTCGGGGCTGGTGGAGTTGCTTTTCTCCTTGAGCTCTCCCATTCGGACATGCCGCACACTCTGACATAATGGTTCAAGCGTTCACACTTGCCGCAGTACTTCTCTCTCGCAGGGCAGTCCCTGGCCTTCAAAGAGTGCTTCAGCCGACTCTTCCGTTAGCCTTGGTATTCTATTTGAAGAGCTGGAGCAGATGGCCGGGTCGAGGGAATTCTGGGCTTCTCTGCTTTAGTCACTGCCTCTACGACAAGAAAAGCTGTAGAAGATGGATGGGTGGATTGATGTGTGGGTGGATTGATGGGTGGATGAATGGACAGATGGATGCATGCATGCATGGATGAATGGAATGATGGATGAGGCAGCTGCAATGCAGTGCCAATCCCTTCACCATTCACACACACATTCACACCTAGGGCAACGTTAGAGTTTCCAATTAACCTAACCTGCATGTTTTAGGCATGTGGGAGGAAACCGGAGTACCTGGGTTAAACTCACGCAGATTCGGGAGGAACATATAAACTCCACACAGAAGTGCCACTGATGGTCCGGATAAAGGGGGTCCATTGTCAGAAGCGCATTGTGTAATGATGTTTCGATGGCGTGTTTTGAAATCACACAGCTCCGGAGCTTACGATGAATTGGCATCTGCTGGGATCTTATTTTAATAGAGAGAGTTTTAACAGTCATCATAGCCTATAATCACCCACCATTTTAATTATATGATGATCACACATTAGTTTTTTTATTTCGTCTACACTCTCATTTTTTATGGACTTACAACTGGAGTCTGTTTATAGATTAGGCATTAATGTGGGATTTTTTCTTCGAGGAATGAATGAGTGAACAGGCAGTGTGATATGCGGCGTGGGGGGAGGGAATTGCCTGATGAGTTTTATTCCTTTCACATTTTCATTTTAATCACAGACTTATTAGGGATTATTGTGTTTATTGTTCGGGAAATAAATTAATGAACAACGAGTGTGCAGTGTTTTACATAAGTCCCCACAGAGAAAACAGATGCATCCACACATCTGGCTCGGCCGCATACCCTGGGTTTCAAGCCGGGCCGAGGTTGCGGTTCTCCACCACCAATTTCCCCGACTGCCACCCATCACGGGCCGGCAGAAAGCACCGAAATCAGGCTTGCTTCATGGCCAGTGTCATTGTGGATGGGAAGCCGTGCAAGATCTCTAACTTGTGTCTTGGTATCCTCTGTTAAGAGCTGGTGGAGTTGGCATGGTTGAGGGACGACTGGGCTTCTCTGCTTGAGCTGCGGCCTCCATGACCTGGACATCTTGAAAATCGGTAGAAGATGGATGGATGGAAGGTTGGATGGATGGGTGGGTGGATTGATGGATTGATGAATGAATGGCTGGCTGGCTGGCTGGCTGGCTGGCTGGATGGATGGATGGATGGATGGATGATGGATGTCATAATCCTTTGCACATATAAGAATAATGTCTCAAAGTTACATTAGTTAGTTAGTTAATTCCCTTCCACAGCATGTGGAACACCAATTGGTGTTTGGGGCGGCGCCTATCTCCGTTTCTCTGACCCTAGGCCACACAGCTACTGCAAGTAGTGAAAGCTACAGTGGGGGGGTCAGCCCTCTGGTAGCTCTGTGTGTAACTTTTCTTTCACTATTCTATTATGCTGAGCACCACGCTAGAAGGCAGAAAGTACCATTTTTATATGGTCTTTGGTATGACCCGGCCGGGATTTGAACCTCTGCCTCCTTGGTGTGGGGCGGATGCTTTACCAACTGAGCCACCACTCCGGTCAAAGTTACATTAACAAACAATAAAGTTTCCTGTTTGAGGAGAATATAATTTACATTCACTTGTATCGTGACATAATTATGAGAAAAAAGTCAAAGTTTCTACTAAATTTTAAAGTTTTCTTGTTAATTTACTTTTTTATTGTAAGTTTTAAAGATTTTTTTTTCATTTAAACATTTTTCTCATAACTTGTTTTTTTCTCCTTGTCAATTTAGGTCTGTTGCATATTTCAGAATTTATTCTAATAAATATGTGATATTTTTCCTCATGAATTTCAAACATTTTTCTTACAAATGTATTACTTTTTCTGCTTTGTGGATTATTTTATTATGAATTTTTGAGTTTTTCCCGATTGAAACTGACACACTTTGTTATAAAACTGTGATTTTTCACACATTTTTCTATCTTTTACTGTGACTTTGGCAGAATTATAATAGAAAAACAATTTCAGATTTTAAACAAAAATCATGAATAAATCTGATTATTGAAATGAAATTCATAAAATGACCAAAGGTGCAGTTAATGCTGTTACATATTTATAACAGTCTCCTTCCTTGTCAGAATGGTTTTTTTCTCTCTGTTGTCCATGATGTCACAGGCTGGGTAAAAGTGCTGTTTATCACACTGTTGTGTCAGTAACAGCAGGACACTTTTGTCCTCTGAAACAGGAAACTTTTCTCTCACATCTCGGGGTCAAAAATCACAGAGACCTCCAGGCTATGCTCTACATGGTAAATGGTGTTCACTTATATAGCGCTGTTTCTCATCTCTAGATGACCAAAGCGCTTTACAGATCCTGCTGTTCACTCATTCACACACACAGTCACATGCTGATGGTGGCAGAGCTGCCATGCACAGGTGCTGGCCTGACCCACCAGGGGCAACTGGTGGTTCAGTGTCTTGCTCAAGGACACGTTGACATGCAGACTGCAGACAGGGCTGGAATCGATCCCACCCTCCGATCAGTAGTCGGCCACACTACACCTGCGCCACAGCCACCCCGCCAAGACCACCTAGACTCTACAGGGTCACTTGTGGTCCCAGAGCCACAGGTTGTAGACCCCTGATGTAGATCCATGTGCGACTGCTGACATTGTGTTGGAGGTGTCAGAGGGCATGTAGACGTGAAGGAGTCAGATCAGGACAAGACATCATGGGGACATGGAAAGATGCCAGTCACCTAAAAAAACATTCTGAGGAGTTGATTAGCAGGTTAACGATCACCTGTTGGCAGAGGTTTAAAGTGGTTTTAACGACAGCAATGATTCCTTGATGGGTGGGGCGGTTTTAATTAACTGATGGAAGCAAACAATGTTGGTGGTTTTAGAAGAATCTGCAGAATGTCAGTGACAGGTTTCAGTGGAAGAGTCCTCAGATAAATTCCTCGGCGGGGTTAGGTACTGAGAAACCAGCTGAGGTGTTTGTTATGTATGAAATGGCAGGCTGCTGACAGAACACCCAGATGCTCTTCTCCTCATCTCAGGCAATTTCAACCATGTTTCACTGTCTCCCATTCTACCCACGTTTACCCAGTATGTCACATGCCACACCAGAGACAATAAAACATTGGACTTATTCTACGCAAACACTAAGGAGGCGTACACCTCATCACAACTCCCCCCACTCGGGAGATTGGATCACAACTTGGTTCATCTCTGGCCGGTGTACAAACCCCTAGTGCACAGACAGCCTCTGGCCATGCGCACAGTGAAATTATGGTCTGAGGAGGCAATGGACGCTCTAAAGGCGCTTTTCCATTTGGAACAGTTTGGCCTCGTTTGGCCTCCTTTCGCACGGTTCGGCCTCCTTTGTCCGCTTTTCCTTTTCGCACCCAATGGCCTCACAGTTCCGTTATTTCGGAACTGTTCCACTTTTATCGGCACCGATGAAAGTAGGTCCGAAGGGTACCGGCACGGTTTCGTCACGCCACTGCTGGCCATTCATTGGTCTGGGCGTAGCGTCATGAGAGTGGGCATTACGCTGACTTTCGAGAATCGCTTGCTGGTCACCATTTGCAATTTTTCATCAGTGAGCCCGCGAACAAGTGATATTATAAACCACAACGATAGAATGGCTTAACAGAAATCAGCAGAAATCTAACACCGCGGTCCAGCAGAGTTTCCTGTGCGTTTCGGCTGATGAGAGAATGCAGAGGGAAGCAGACTGAGCTTGCAGTGGGGCGCACAAGCAGACCCACCACAAAATAGACGGAGACGCACCGGGAGTTAGACCTAGCCACCCGAATTGAATTGAATGTACAGCCGCGACGCACCCAACTTCAGCAGTTGAAGCCGTGATATTGTGATATACAGGATGGTGAGTGATGTGATATTCATGCTTCATGTTATTTTTTCCAACAGTGGAAAGTTCACTTAAGACAGACGAAAACTTAATCGTGTTTAAACGATGACCTAGCTTAATGCTACGTCCGTCCTTGTATGTTTCTTTTTTGTGTTGACAATATCTGATGAAATAAGCTAGTTGTAATCCTGGTTAAAAAGTTTATTTTATTTTATTTTTAATTTTTTTTACATGTTGCACTTTCGTGCTGTGCATGCACTTAATTTGTGTGTATTTCATTGTAGAGTCCAAACAGGATCTGCTCAGAATGGCGACATTTTGACACCAATGTATTCTGACAGGTAAACAACACATCATATTTATAGTCAAATCTTTTGCTTTTTAAAGCGAGGTAGTCGGATACGCAAAAGCCGATGGTGTATAGAACACGTATATTAGGATGTGAAATGTCGGCATCGATACTGCTCCCATTTAGCTGTAATTAATATTCAAAAATGATATTTTCGGGAGGAAAGAATTCAATTTAAACAGCCACGGACAAAAAAAACGTACATTTGCTCATGGAACAGGTCATTCACACTTGCAGACAATCGCGCTATATGTGTCTGTAGGATTTTCTTTCCATGCACGCAAAAAAAGCATATTTTTCCCGGATCCGACTAACTCACTTTAAGTTAAAGTTTAGGTAAAGTGCCAAATTTAAAGTAGCACAATTTCCACTTAATATGAAAGGGACTGAATTGAGATTTATTTGTGTGAATATTAATTACAGAGTAATTGAAAATGAATAGCACATCCAATAGTAGCCACCATAAAATAAACCACTTGTTTTTTTTATTTTTATCAGATCATTTCTGTGATCCTTTATGAGTTATAGTCATAATAGTGTATCTTGCACCTTGGGGAATGGGAGATGTTCAGTCACCATTAGAATTTAGTTTATGTGTGTATAGTATTTCATCTTTAAACTCATTCAGTAATAGAACACATTACAAATATTTGAGACCCATTGTAGTGCTTCCTTTTATATTTTAGCAATACAAGCACAAAACACCACCCACACTTGAAACCAGGGCGACACAGCGGTGGCTAAACTTTATTGAAAACTTTATTTCACACCATCACAACAACTCAGTATTTAAACTCAGTATAAATGGTGTAGAGATTGAAAGGGTATCCAAAATTAAAATCCTTGGTGTAATAGATAGATAGATTTGTTTATTTGACAGGGACAGTGCAATAAACATAGACAATTAATCAATGACAATCAATCTGATGTGATAATCAATAATCAATCTGATGAATAATTGATAATAAACTGTGTTGGAAGTCACATATTAATTATATTAAAGGTAAAATATGCAAATCAGTCACAATACTGCGCAGAGTGAAATATTTGCTGAATCAACCCACACTATAGACTGTATCATTCATTAATGCTCCCATACATGACATCCATCCATCCATCTTTTACCACTTTTCCAGAGGTCCGGGTCGCAGAGGCAGCAGCTCAAGCAGAGAAGCCCAGACTTCCCTCTCCTCAGCCACCTGCTCCAGATCTTCAGAGAGGATACCAAGGTGTTCCCAGACCAACTGGGAGACATTGTCTCTCCAGTGAGTTCTGGGTCTGCCCTGGGGTCTGAGAACTACTACCAAGCAACACTGTGTTTCAGTGCAAGGAATCAGACTGTGGAAGGCTTTTGGACCTGAATTAAAATCATGTACAAAGCTTGGACAGTTTAAACAAAAACTAAAGGAATAAATACTCCAAACATACACATGTGGACAAAATTGTTGGTACCGCTGTTAACAAAAGAAAAACCCACAATGGTCACAGCACAGTGACTACTTGTCACCCTTTAAATAGGCCGATTGATTACAAGTTTGTAGACACCTGTGATGTTAATTAGAGGACACATCTTGGTTGAACATGTCCCTATGATCGTGTTCATGTCCCTATGGCCTATTTTCAATCTTTTCTAGGAGTACCATCATTTTTGTCCAGGTCTGTTTCATGAGTTTGTTTTTTAAAATAATTCTGTTGAACCACAATTCAAAAGCATTGTCTGATTTTCATTGGTTAATTTTCATAGAATTTTTATTTATTACCACTTTTGTCAGATTCAAGTTATTTCTGTGATCATTGTGGGTTTTTCTTCGATTAACAGAGGGGTACCAACAATTTTGTCCATGGCTGTATATACAAAACGACATGTAAAATCACACAAGGATTATCATATCCAGTCTGTGTTGTGCTGTTGCTTATTTTTTGTCATGTTTTGTCTTGGCTTTGTTCTGATTTGTAATCACTCTTATTTTATTTTATTTTTGAATTCTTAGCTAGAACATGGGTGGGCAATATAAGCTGCGGCTTCAGCCATCACCCATTTCTGATAAGTTATGTTGAATTGTATAATCCGAGGAGTTCCTGTTTAATTTGACCTTATTGGATTTTTTTCCCCCTTTGTTTTATTATTCTGTTCCTTTCTTTTAATCTAATTTTCCAAAATAAAGATTCATTCATTTCTCAAATATGTTTTAAACTTTCTTTAATTATCCACCACCCATTTCTGTCTTTCATCTAGGCAAGGGGAAAACGATCCACCCAAACCGGACCTTGCCTCACTATTTACAGAGATGCAGGCTGAAGATCTGCTGAACCAGGACCAGTACGAGGGTTGATCCAGTTGCTTCACAGTGAGGCAGCGTGGCTGGCGTGTGTGAACCATTCCAGTTTTTTTTTTTTTTAGTTTGAATTTTGCACATTCTAAATAATCTGTAATTTGCTGCTGATTGGAATAAACAATTTAGTGATTTATGTGTTTGCATCATGATTTTCTATTTTGTCTCTTCAGACACCGGTGGGAAAAGAGTCAACAGTACGAACCATTTATCAGTGACTTTGAAAATAATGGCTCATTTTTAAGAAAAGTAACCAAAACAATTATTTGCTGAAGACTGTAAAACAAAATAGAGACATCTGCAAAAGTACAAAGGTTTATTGTCAAAATTCCCAGGGCAATACTACATGAATACATGTATAGTTCACTGTTGATGCAGAGAATATATATTTATACAGTATCTACAGGTAGTCAGCAATACTCAATGCGATATATTTCCAGTTGATCCACGTATTTCTCCATGTAACCTTGGGACTGCTTTATTTTAATTACTTCTAATCCTAGATCCATTTGTTTTGGCTTAAAATGCATCATAATTGCTAAATATATCTTATGCCTAACTCAGTACTGTTTAGCTGTTGAAATATATATTTAACAGCTCATATCATGTACAAAGCTTGGCCAATTTAAACAAAAACTAAAGGAAGAAATACTCCAAACATATTTACAAGACGACATGTAAACTCACATAAGGATTGACATTTCCAGCCTGTGTTGTGTTATAGCTTAGTTTTTCTTTTTTCTCTGTGACACTATGTCTTAGATTTGTTTTTGAATAGTAACTGCTTAACTTAGACTAGCTCAGTTTTCTTTTTCTCTCAGTCATATTTTGTCTTAGCCTTGTTTTAAATTGTAATCGCTCTTGTCTTGTTTTCTCTTTTTTCTCCTTTGAATTCTTGGATGGAATATGGGTGGGCAATATAAGCTGCGGCTTCAGCCATCACCCATTTCGGATAACTCACGTGGAATTGTATAGTAGAAGGAGTCTTTGTCTAATTTGACCTTGTTGTTATATTATACAGTTTCTTCTAACCTGTAATGTACTATCCGAAATAAATAAATAAAATAAAAAATATGGCACCTGATCCATGTTTTGTCACGACACCACTGGCTGGAGCAGATAAATTCCATGACGTCTCAACAGTCTCTCCATGATTTTGACACAGATCAGATCAATTCATTTCACAGGAAGCTAAACATTTCTACAGACATTATAGCCACTTCGCGTTCGTGAACTTGGGGTCACATCACTGTGATGAACATTAACGCCGACCGTTTGAAGTGATATTTTTGCCAGAAGAGAGCCATCTGAAACACACACACAGAATACAGATTTTAGGACCTAATATCGATAACTTGCCGACATTACAATGTTGTACGGTGGATTTAAAAGCAAAGTAGCATTAGCAATCATCAGCTTACCATCATAAATAATGTAGTTCTCATCCTCATGGCTTCTAAATGCTCCAGTACCTTTCCAGAGTGTGTCGTATTGCGGGTTTGCCTTCTGTTCTCCGTTTTTGCCTTTATTCTGGCAAAAACAGCCAGAGAACGCAGACGCCTCGTATCCTGCCAACTTGTGTTTTGCGTAACGTTACGCTTGAATTACGCCAGTTACGTTTGTTTTACGTAGCGGGAGGGAGAGGGTTGCGCCGCCTCCCTTTTAACTATTTCCCACCCACTTCAAATGACACCTAGTGCAGTAGAAAAATATGCGAGCCGAACTGTACCGTGCGAAAGGAGGCCAAAGGAGGCCAAACTGTTCCAAATGGAAAAGCGCCTTAAAGGGCTGTTTTGAAACCACGGCCTGGGAGCAGCTCTGCGATCCACATGGTGAGGACATCGATGGCCTCACTCACACCATCACGGACTACATCAGCTTCTATGTTGGCAACACCGTTCCCAACAAGACCATATGGTGTTGCTCAAACAACAAACCCTGGATCAACCCTGAGATAAAAACACTTCTGAGAGAGAAGAAGAGGATCTTCAGGTCGGGGAACAGGGAGATGCTAAAGTCCGTACAGAGGGAGCTGAGGAGAAAGATCAGAGAAGGCAAGGACAGCTTCAGGGAGAAGATGGAGGACAAGCTGCAACAGAGCGACACCAGCGGGGTCTGGAGAAACCTTTAAACCATCTCTAGGCTCCAGAATGCCTCCCCCCAGGCGATGGGGGGCAGGGAGTGGGCGAACAATCTGAATCTGTTTTTCAATAGGTTTGACCAACCGCCCTCCCCCCTGACTGCACAACAACCACTGCTGCATCTGAAGATATCAAGTCCTGCTGCCCACTCCCCACTCCACCAACACCCCCCCACTCCCAACACACAGCCCCTCAACCTGACCCTCACTAAGACACAGGTGAGGACGGAGCTGAGGAAGATCAAGGCAAGGAAGGCGTCGGGACCGGACGGCATCAGCGCAAAGCTCCTCAAGTCCTGTGCAGACCAGCTGTGTGGGATTGTGGAGTACATCTTCAATCTGAGCCTGAAGCTGGGGAGGGTACCACAGCTGTGGAATACATCTTGTGTGATACCTGGCCCAAAGACTTCCCACCCCAAAGATCTGAACAGCTACAGACCAGTGGCCCTGACATCCCACATGATGAAGACCCTGGAGAGACTGCTCCTTGCTCACCTCCGCCCCCTGGTTGGACCAGCGATGGATCCACTCCAGTTCGCCTACCAGCATGGCATTGGGGTGGAGGATGCGGTGATCTTCCTCCTTTACCGTTCTCTGTCCCACCTGGAGAAGCCCGGGAATGCGGTGAGGATCATGTTCTTTGACTTCTCCAGTGCTTTCAACACCATCCAACCGATGATCCTGAAGGACAAGCTGCTGTGCACAGGGGTGGACCAGCACCTGTCATCATGGATCCTGGACTACCTCACAAACCGGCCTCAGTTTGTGAGAACCCGGGACTGTGTGTCCGACACGATCATCAGTAGCACGGGGACCCCCCAGGGAACGGTTTTTGCTCCCTTCCTGTTCATCCTTTTTACTGCGGACTTCTCACACAACACAACACACTGCCATCTACAGAAGTTCTCTGACGACTCTGCGATCGTTGGCCTCATCTCCAACGGAGATGAAGCTGAGTACAGAGGGCTTATCCAGGACTTTGTGGACTGGTGCCATCAGAACTGCCTCCAGATCAACACGAGGAAAACTAAGGAGCTGGTGGTGGACTGCCGCAGGCAAGGACAACCCCTCACAGCACCAGTAAATATACAGGGAACAGACATCAAGATGGTGACATCCTACAAGTACCTGGGTGTTCATCTGAACAATAAACTAGACTGGTCACACAATACCGACACATTCTACAAGAAGGGACAGTGCAGGCTGTTCCTACTGAGGAGACTCGGGTCTTTTGGTGTACAAGGGGCGCTGCTGAAGTCATTCTATGACACGGTAGTGGCATCAGCCATCACTTTTGGAGTGGTCTGCTGGGGCAGTGGCATTACAGCAGCCGATAGGAAGAGACTGAACAAACTGATCAAGAAAGCTAGCTCTGTCCTGGGGAAGCGCCTTGACCCAATGGAGGAGATGGATGGTGGCTAAACTGTCATCTCTGCTGGAGTGCGAGTTCCACCCTATGCAGGACATACTGAGTGCACTGAGGAGCTCATTTAGCAGCAGCCTACATCATCCTAGGTGCTCAACCGAGAGGTTTCGCAGGTCCTTCCTACCTACGGCTGTCAGACTGTACAACCTAAGCAGGGCTGCTCGCAGAGATAGCAAAAAGACGTTACAACCTAATAGTATTGAATGCAAAAGACGCAATAGACTTACACAATGGTCCCCTCCGGTATACAACTAGGAAAATACCGGTCGCTATGGAGGGTGAGAATATGTATGGGTACATAATAATACCATGTAGGATAACTAAGTAGACGGTTGTGCTGTTTATTCCATCTAGCTACAATGCTCCGCACTGTGTGTTTATATATTTACATATTTATTCCATCTAGCTACAATGCTCCCCACTGTGTGTGTTTATATATTTATATATTTATTCCATCTAGCAACAATGCTCCACACTGTGTGTGTTTATATATTTACATATTTATTCCATCTAGCTACAATGCTCCGCACTGTGTGTGTCTATATGTCTACATATTTATTCCATCTAGCTACAATGCTCCGTACTGTGTGTGTTTATATATTCACATATTCATTCCATCTAGCTACAATACGCCGCACTGTGTGTTTATATACTCATATATTTATTCCATCCAGCTACAATGCTCCGCACTGTGTTTATATATTTATAAATCTATTCCATCTAGCTACAGTGCTCCGCACTGTCTATATATATATATATATATATATATATATACATACAGTATATATATATATATATATATATATATATATATATATATATATATATATATATATATATATATATATATATGTACATATGTATACTCGCTGCTCTTGTTTTTCTCTTGCCTTCTGGTTGTTGCTCTGAGTGTTGCTATCCCTGTGCTTTTTCAATCCTGGAATTTCCCCATTGTGGGACTACTAAAGGCTTATCTTATCTTATCTTAAATTACCTTTGAATGACAAGGCCAGGTGTATGGAAGAACTCAGCTTTATTAACAGGAGCTTGCACAATACAACTGCCAGGCAGGGGCATCGGCAAAGAGGTCGGATAAAGATGCATGCTGGTATTTATAAGGCGGTGCAGTGGCGGAAGAGGAAGTGACCGCCACTACGCCGCACTTCATAATAAAGCACCGCATCACATTTCCACCCCTGTAGAAAGTCCAAAACCACACGTACAATTGAGACCCTCCCCAACTCTTATTTTTTTTAACTCACACTACTGTCCTCCTATAGAAAAAGGGATAGAACTGGCTTGTTGGGGCCCAGGGCAGCACCTCAGTAGACCCACCCGAGGAGGTGGCATGCCGCCGGGACTGCAGCTGATCTTCTAGACGAGAGTGCGCCTCCTCCTTGCCATTGGCCGCTTCTCTCGTCCGGACCTTCCCTCTGAAGCCTTCTCCTTGGCACACCGCAACTCGTTGGCGTGCCTCCACACGCCGTCTGACAGCTGGAAGTAGGTCGCGCCCCACTTAGTCACAGTCGTTCCTGGTGTCCTTCTGGCTGTTCTTTGGCCCACATCCACCATGGACATCCCTCCCCACGAGCCTGGACAAGGTCCCGTAACTCTACAAGGGATCTGCTCGGCCTGCAGTGTTGCTGATCGGCACACAGTCCCTCCGTGTCTCTCAGTCTTGCCCCAACTCCTTGTAAAGATGTTGCAACAGTTGCCGTTGTAGCTCCAGATCCTCCAGCCCACTGCAGCCGACCTCCAGAGAAAACCGGGGCTAGCTCATTGGTGCCTCACCACCACAGCCGCTGTCAAAGTGGCGCTCACTCTTGTGAGGTTTGACCAGCAGTTTCCCCCACTTGAACGTGATGCTTGCAGTCTTTTCCAAAGTCCAAAGTCTCCAACCATTTCTCTCACACACTGCTTACTCTCCACTACCCTGTGAGTAACTACCTCCAAGCTCCCTTAATCACCAGATCATTCACACCTGGTGCAATCAACCAACTGCTCTCGGGCTGGGAAGCACACCCAGATCTAAAGCACTCAGGTAGAGAGGGTGTGGCCTGCAGCTCAGCTCAACACCTCCCACTCGATCTTCCCACGGAAACCCCTGGAAAGATCGCACACAAAACTAGTGGTCACAGATTTCCTTCTGGGCCTCTTGCCTTCTCCTCCACTGACAGCAGGACCACCAAACGTTGGACGTCCCAGTGAAGAATTATGGACTGAAGGTCCCTCCAAATGCTGGAGGCAGGATGCTTGGATGCTGATGTTGCAGGCCTCACCTCAGGAACACAAGAGCTTGCCACAATGCTAACATTCACATCTCGTACAATGCCTCTGGGATCTGGGTTGACACTGATGACTCTCCCAAGCTTAAAATGACCCTGCAGTGCATTCTGGTCACACAGCCACACAATATCTCCAATGGTGTGCCATTTACTCCTCAAGTTGGCTCCAGGACCTCCACAATTTATTTACCTGGTGCTGCATTTCCTGAAGTCTCTTATAGGGATAGCTTGCGAAGTTGAATGTTTTCCAGTCACCACTTGATGATGCTCGTCCCAACAAAAGTGTATTGGGTGTAATGTACTGCACAGTGTCTTCATGGCTCTGCACCCTGGCATCAATGGGACGCTCATTAGAAAGATTAGCGGCTAGCTGAAGTGTTGTCTGAAGTTCGCTGTAACTGAGCCCTGAGCCCCTTCCCAGACTCTGGAATGCCTTCTTCACAATCCGAACAGCTGCTTCAGCAGAGCCATTTCGATGAGGTGAATCAGGTGGCTGAATTTTCCAATGCCAGTCGGTTCCATTTTGAGCTGAAGTCTCCTCCACAGCAGACCTGTCCAGGCCATCCAAAAACTGATACAACTCTTTCAGAACAGCCTTGGCACTGACAAAATTGGTTCCTGGATCAGACCAAATCTTCTTAGGATGCCCTCGAATTACTGTAAACCTCTGATAAGCCATCAGAAAGCTTTCAGTTGACATGATATTGGCCAGCTCTGTGTGGATTGATTGCTCTACTGGCCATACAGCAGAATACGACTCCCCAAACCTTCATTGTGACTCTCTTCCTCACATCATCTTTGACCAGATAAGGTCCAAACAGGTCAACTGCTGTGAACTCAAATGGGGATGCTGGCCCAGTTCTTTCTTGAGGCAGATCACCCATCACTTGCTGGCACCTTCTAGCTCTGGCTTTCTTGCAAATCACACAGTTTTCAATGACCTTTTGAGCAATTCTTCGTCCATTGATGACCCATGCTCTCTTTCTCACCTTTAATAGAGTTGCAGCCACTCCCTCATGACCCTTGCTGTGAGCTTCACGAACCAACAGAGTTGCGACCCAGGCACTGTAAGGTATGAGGGGGACACCAACTTTGTCTTCTTTAAAAGCCTGGACTCTCCCACCACAAACCAGTAGCCCAGTTTCTTCCTCTTTGAAGACTACCAGCCGGTCTATTGTGGTAGTTGGAAAAGTCACACCCTCTTGTGCAGCAAGGAAAAGGTCTCTTAAAGCATCTTGGCACTCCGTTGCAGTGATGACCCCGGCTGATGAAACCGCCTCCCACTTTGAGGTTCCCAGGATCTTATTTTTAGCTGCAAAGCATTTTGCTGCCCTCCAGACCCGAGCGACTGTCTTAACCAGGTGAGTCAAATTGCTGAACCGTCCTTCATCCATCAGGTTTCGGACAGCAGCACCAGCAGGTGGCTTCCAACGCTCCGGATCTGGTGGCTCTTTCTTCACCTGAGCTCCTGTGAGTGTGGCAACAAATGATTTCTTCTGCATTTTTCCAACACTCTCTCTGGCAGTGGCTGATACATCCTTTGCAGACTTAATTGGCCACTCATCAGCTGGTAGACTCACAAACTCTGGTCCTTGCTGCCATGGTGAATTTTCATCCAAATCTTTTGGACCAGCCCCACGTGTGATGATATCAGCAATGTTCAGTGGTCCAGGGATCCACCACCAATCCTGAAGTTGTGTGCTGCTTTGGATTTCTCCAATCCTGTTGGCAAAAAGGTCTGAAAGCCATAGCTCTCATGCTGAATTGCACCAAGGACTGTTTGGCTGTCAACAAAATGATACCATTGCTTGACTTGAATTCGGCTATGTTGCTCAAAGTACCTCTTCAACCGTGTGGCAAATACTGCTCCACAAAGCTCTGCCTTGACTACTTCCCCCTTGTGGTCTAAAGGAGTTAGTTTAGCTTTAGACTGCACCAGCCTCACCGTACAACCTTGGTCACAGGCCCACCGCAGATACAGGATGGCACCATAAGCATGCTCACTGCCATCAGAGAAGGTGACTGTGTTAGGTTCAGCCGATGCGTCCACTGGCATCAGAGCTCTGTGAAACTTAACCTTACTCAGCTGGGCATATTCTTCAAAGAGGCTGATGGCATCTTCTCTGAGCTTTCCTGATAGCGCAAGGTCCCAAGTATCTTTGATGGTACTGCACTTGGGTTTGGCCTCCTGAAATGCTCGCTGAACCAAAATGGTCACTTTCTGCTTTACAGGCGTCGTCAGACCAATTGGGTCATACAGTCCAGAAACTTGGCTGAGTAACTCTCGTTGTGTCAGTGGGTCTGGCGTCTGGGCTCTCACCTGCTCCAATTGAAGGTCCTGGCCGAGTCTCATTTTCCTCTTCCTCTTTGAGAAATTTATCCCAACCACGACATAAAGCTCATCCTCCTCCAGGGAGTAGCCAAGGCCAAGAGCTTTGTTGTCCTCTTCTTTGAGCTGATTTGGCAGGATCACAGTCTTTGGAATAACCACCTGTTCCTGTTTTCCAGCAGACTCCCACCTACTTTGGCCAGAGAAGACCCACGGCTTCAACTCGAACCCTCCTGCTTTCAGGATCTGCTCTACATTTTCTGTAATGACTTTGAGCTGGTCTAAGTTGTCATGAGAAGTTAACAAGTCATCGACATAGCTGTCCTCCTGCAGCACTCGATGCTCTTCCTCAAGATGGCTGAACTGAGGGAGATTAGCCGTCTCTCTCATGGCGAGTTGAGCAATACAACCTGCTGGCTTATCTCCAATGTTAACTCTCGTGACTGCATATTCACCAAGCTCCTCCTCTTCAGAGCCATGCCACAGGAACCTATGCAAATGCACCTCTTGGTCTTCAAGCCACACTGAATTGTACATTTTCTTTATATCTCCCCATGCAGCAAAAGCTCCCCTCTGGAATTTGAGAAGCACAGCACGGATGGAATTGAGGACGTCTGGGCCTTTTAGCAGGAGATCATTGAGACTCACCCCTCTGCACTTTTGACTACTGTTCCAGACCAGTCTCACTGGAGTTGTAACGGAGTGTGGGTTGGGTGCGATGAGGTGGCTGATGTACCATACTGAACCAGTCCATGCATAAAGGACGTCTTTAGGCAACTTCATTGCAGCCCGGTGCTCGACCATCTCGTGAATTTGTGCAGCATAAGCAGCCTTCCACTCTGGCTCCCTAGCCATCTGCCTCTCAGTCCTGAAGAATGTGACCTCAACTGCACTCCTGTTGCTTGGTAATGAGGCTGGATCTGCTACCCAGGGGTACTTGGCGTGCCAGTGAGGCCTCTCACTGTGATCATCAGCAGCTACATATGTGAGGCCACTCTTTATCACCTCCAGCTCCCTTTCTTCAGCGAGGGTCATTTCCTTGCCACCTTGCTGGCAGTTCTCACAGCGACAGCCCCCACATCTCGGGACGCAACCAGCACCAATACTATCCCATTTCCACCACTCGAGGAAGTTGGAAGTAGTAGCTGCACAACTAGATTGATGAGATTGGACGGCAATTGAGGCTTGCTGGCTTTGTGGAGGATAAATGGGGACTGCGCAGGTATGTTCTTCATACTTTACAGCAGCAGTTCTCATAGACCTTGCAAAGTGCGTTCTTGATATGTAGGCTGATACAGTGACCTCTTCAAACAGCTCAGGATGAGTGCCCGCAACTGTCTTTCCCATTGGTCCATCCCACAGCACGAGGTCCCCCACTGTGCAAATCTTCTGCGGAGCCAGCTGACCCTCCTTGTGACTTACAAGGAGCTGGATCTCTCTTGGTCTTACCAGGTCACTGAGCGGGACATCTGGGAAGAACTCTTGCAGTTTTTTGGCTGACACATGTCTGTGGATATCTGCAATGCTGTCTAAGCCATAGCAAATCAGCTGGTGGGACTTGAGAGTACTTCTTGAGGTGTTAATACGAATTTTCAGGAGGTACCGCTTTGTTTTAACATGGATTTTCATGCCTCCTACACCATGGACCACAAGCGTGATGTCTTCACTTCTAAGATTAAGCTGACCTGCTGCCTCATGGGTGATATAATTGGTGTCAGAAGCTAGGTCGATTAGGGTCCCAATTTTCTGGCCAGCATTAGTTGTTACCTCCAGCAGCATCATGATGACAGGCCACTCCGCTAGGCCGCTCTCTGCCAGAAGACTTGAGTGACTCTTTGCAACATGGTAGGTACTTACTGCTTACTGCTGTGTTGCAGAATGCATCCCAGCATTGTTGGGCTAATTCAGGTGAGAGCTTTCTGAAGAATTTTTCCTGGGCCTCGGTGTAATTCCTCTTATTGTCACCTCCCACTGTACTACCTTTGCTCCTCCTCTGGGCCTTGCTGCTTCTGGATGCTCCAGCATTGGGACACAGATAGTAGTGATGGTCTGTGGCTCTGTTGCCCTCACACTGAGGATTTTTGCACAGGAATGAAGTCTTGCAGTAATTGTCGTCATCATGGACCTCCAGACATTTCCAGCAGGCTCCCAGCTTTTGCACTGCATCCTTCTTCTCTGTGAACTTGAGCACACAGAAATTTTTGCAGAAGTACAGCTTTTTCTTATGCTTGATGTCCCCACAGACAACGCATCCTGAGAGATGGCTACTTGACTGGTTTGAGGCTCTGGTTCTGGCTTGCCTTTGCTCAGGTCGGGTCTCTTTCCTTGGCGGCTCTTCATCCCTCAAGATGGCGGCTCTTCATCCCTCAGGCAACCCCGGGTACTGGGGTTGCCTGTACTGGGGTACAGGCGACCCCAGTACCCGGGCTCGCCTGGGGAAGCTAATGATCCTACCAGCAGACTAAATTCGAAGAGACGACGCCGCTATGCCAAGTCAAAGAAGAATCCTAGTCACAGTCCTAAAGCCAAAAGCAAACAGCCCCAAAAGCACTTTGTGGTAGGATCTGCCCTTCGCATATTACAACTAAACATTGAAGGCCTATCTGCAGCCAAGCAAAGCCTTATTGAAGTCCTCGCCTTCCAACATTTGATTGATGTAATCTGCCTCCAAGAGACTCATATTGGCACAGAGGAAGCTGGCCGCTTCACCATCAAAGGCTTTGACCTCCTGTGCTATGTTCTACATGCTAAACATGGACGTGCCACCTATGTGCGTTCTGACATAGTTGAAGCAAATCACCTGATAACAACACATTTCTCAGACACCATAATCATTGGTGGCTTCCATATTGTCAAAGTGTACAAGCCCCCTAATGCCAACTGGGATCTGCAGGTCTTACCCACCCTGCCATCTATGTGGGGGACTTTAACAGCCATCACCCTGACTGGGGGTACCCAGCAGTGGACAGTGATGGGGAGGCACTTACAGACTGGGCATCCAGAAATGACCTCGCTTTGATATACGACCCCAAACAAAGAGGAACCTTCCACTCTGCTAGGTGGAAGAAGGACTATTCTCCTGACCTGTGTTGGGTCAGCTCTTTGAATGGGGAGCCATATCCTACACAGATCCTCATTCTTGATGATTTTCCACACAGCCAACACCGGCCCCTGCTTGTACACATTGGCCTACAACTTCCAGTCATAAACAGCCCAAGGAAGATGCGCCGGAACTTCCGCAAAGCCAACTGGAAGAAATTCAGTGAAACTCTGGACCGGAGCGTTGTTACCATCCCACTCCACACCATCACTGTAGATGAAGCATACAACCGCTTCTGCAGCGCAATCTTCAAGGCTGCCCATACTGCAGTCCCACGAGGCTACCGACCCGTCTATGTCCCATGTTTGGACGGAGAAAGTGCTGCCCTCCTACAATCCTATCAAACATCAGGGGACCCAGAGATAGCAGACCATCTCATTGAATCGCTAAACACAGCCCGGCGAAAGAAATGGGAGGAGACAGTTGCTGACCGGAGCTTTACCCACTCTAGCAGGAAATGTTGGAGCCTCATCCGTCGCCTAGGAGCTGCACAGAAGCCCCCTAGCCAAAGCCGAGCATCCGTCACACCCAACCAAGTTGCATCCCACCTACTGACTATCGCCAAAGCACCCCAAGACAAAGACACCAGAAGAGCAGTTACAACTGAGCTAAAAAAACACCAAAAAATGCCTGTAGAGGAAACGAACCCTGAACCCTTCGAGGCTGCTGAACTGGAGAAAGTCCTACAGGGCCTGAAATGTGGAAAGGCAGCAGGATACGATAACATCTTCCCAGAATTCATGAAAAATCTTGGCCCCCGAGCCCTAACCTGGTTGACACAATTCTACACAAGGATCACACAAACAAACTCGATCCCAAAGAAATGGCGGACAGCAAAGTTCATTGCCATCCCAAAACCTGGCAAAGACCACAAACTACCAGCAAGCTACCGCCCAATCTCCCTACTCAGCGTTCCTTACAAAATCATGGAGCGCCTAATACTGCAACGCATTTCCCCAGAAATAGAGGATATTCTAAGTGTGGATCAAGCAGGTTTCCGCAAGGACCGCAGTACAGGAGAACAAGTACTGGCCCTAACCACCTTCATCGAAAATGGCTTCGAGAGCAGACTGAAGACAGGGGCTGTGTTTCTCGATCTTACAGCCGCCTATGATACGGTCTGGCACAAAGGCCTCCTCCTGAAACTTATAAAGGCGATCCCTGCTTGGGCAACAGCAATTATAAAAACCCTGCTGACCAACCGAAGGTTCAGAGTCCACCTCAGTCAGAACACAAGTGCATGGAAAATGCAGAAAAACGGACTCCCACAAGGCTCAGTTCTAGCTCCAACTCTGTTCAACCTCTACATAAACGACCTGCCTACTACAAAATCCCGCAAATTCATCTATGCAGACGACATCTGTTTGGCATTCCAAGCACCAGACTTTGAACCACTGGAACGGGTGCTCACGGAAGAGCTTGCCAAACTGGACCAGTTCTGCAAAATCTGGCGCCTAAAACCAAGCCCAGCAAAAACCGTCTCCAGTGTATTCCATCTCCACAATATGCGAAGGGCAGATCCTACCACAAAGTGCTCTTGGGGCTGTTTGCTTTCGGCTTTAGGACTGTGACTAGGATTCTTCTTTGACTTGGCACAGAGGCGTCGTCTCTTCGAATTTAGTCTGCTGGTAGGATCATTACCACACTCCACCCACTGCCCGACTTTCATCCAGATTGCCGATTTGGAAAAACCCTCCCCCAGCTGACTTTACCATCCAGACAGCTTGGCAAGAGGAATGGGAGACCAAGGAGGTCCCATACAAACAGCTGGTGATAAACCCCAACCAACAGGTCCCGGGCACCAACCTCCCAAGGAGACAGTGGTCTACACTCAATCGCTTTAGGACTGGACAAGGCCCCTGCTTGGCCAGCCTTCACAGATGGGGCAGTAGCCCTAGCCCACTGTGCGCATGTGGAGAGGAGCAAACAATGGAACACATCATAGAGGCTTGCCCGCTCCAAAGACTGGAAGGAGGATTACACACCCTCCATACAGCAAACCAGGAGGCAACTGCTTGGCTTAAGGACTTTGCATTCGCTAAATAAAAATCTCCACAATGCAAAAGCTGCCAGAGAACTAAACATCCACCTGAGCGGACTCAAGCTTAAGCATGCCCCAAATCCAACTTATCTTGGAGTGACCCTTGATAGGACCTTATCCTTCAAGGAACATCTAAAGGGGATGGCTGCTAAGGTGAAGGTACGAAACAACCTGCTCTGCAAGCTCGCTGGTGCAAAATGGGGGGCGGCAGTCTCCACCCTGTGCACCTCAGCACTGGCCCTTTCATACTCTGTAGCAGAATATTGTGCCCCTGTCTGGTCCAGGTCATCTTACACACACCATGTAGACACCCAGCTCAACTCAACCATGAGAACTATAACTGGAACAATCCGCTCAACACCACTCCCCTGGCTCTCTGTACTGTCAAACATAGCCCCTCCACACATCCGGCGAGCAGCATTAACTCAAAGGATGCTCCAAAAAGTTAAAGATTTTCCTCACTTGCCAATCCATGCAGATATCTACACCCCACCCACTGCCCGACTTTAATCCAGATGGCCGATTTGGAAAAACCCTCCCCCAGCTGACTTTACCATCCAGACAGCTTGGCAAGAGGAATGGGAGACCAAGGAGGTCCCAAACAAACAGCTGGTGATAAACCCCAACCAACAGGTCCCGGGCACCAACCTCCCAAGGAGACAGTGGTCTACACTCAATCGCTTCAGGACTAGACATGGCCCCTGCTTGGCCAGCCTTCACAGATGGGGCAGTAGCCCTAGCTCACTGTGCGTATGTGGAGAGGAGCAAACAATGGAACACATCATAGAGGTTTGCCCGCTCCAAAGACTGGAAGGAGGATTACACACCCTCCATACAGCAAACCAGGAGGCAACTGCTTGGCTTAAGGACTTTGCATTCGCTAAATAAATAAAATCCCTCAATTGATCCAGCTGTTCATAGATGCTCTCTTGACTCTTGAGGAAGGCCAGAAGACTGTCAAAGCGCTTCTCTGGTTCGGCACTGATCCTCTCAGCTGCATAGAGAAGCCACTCTTTCTTCAACGCATCAGGAAGCTTGCTTTCAAACTGACTTTGTCACCAGAGGGTTTTTTTTAAAGCATCAGTGTCACCAAGGTCACTCAGGTCTTGAAGGGCTTTCTCAACAGCTTGGATGAGATCAACAATTTTCCTGGGCTGGTGACTTTTGACAGTTGGAAGTCTCTGGAGCTCCTCAACTATTTCAATAGCAATTGCAGTTTGGCTTCCAAACCAGTTCTCTAGGACACAAAAGATGTCATCTGCTGTACTGTAGGTCATCAGCCGAAGATCTCTCATTATTTTCTCATCCAAACTGTCAAGGAGCTGGAACTTTTTGACTTCCTTTGACCCAGTGGGTTCTCCTTGCCTCTGAAGGGCCTCCCAGTCTCTTTTCCAGCGGTGAAAGTCTCGCCTGATGCCAGTAAACTTGGGGAGGAAGGTTGGCTTCAGTCTATTGGCTGATGTTGGGTAGCAGATGGAAGCTGCACTCACAACTCTTTCGGCGTCTTCTTTAGCTTTTTCTTGAATAAACTCTACTTTTCTTGACACCAACTGAAGAATGGACTGCTCAAGCTCTCATACACGCAGCTGGAAGTCTTTCTGCTCAACAGGAGGGGCCCAACACTTCCACTGTGTGTATAGCTCTTTTGTCCTCTTAACCAGACTTTCCATGTAATCAAACATGAAGTCAAAGGCCTCCTTATTTCCACCGGGTTCAAAGGAAATCACACTCTTTACCTTCTCCTCTGCAACTTTTACCGCCATCATCAGTTCCTCCTCTCCAAAGTTGGCCCAAAGTGTCTTTTGGATGAGGTCCTTCAGCTCTTTCAGTTTCATCTCACACTCACTCGCAGTTTTCCCAATATCGGCCTTTTGCTGCTCGCTCAACCCGGGAATTTCTTCAGGATCTGCATCCAACTCCGCCTCTGCAAGGTACTGGGACTCCACATCATCATTGGCTTCCATGACTTTGTTGGCCTTAACTATGAGCTTTTTGAAAGTGTCTCTGAGCCCCTCTTCGGGCATTATGGCATGCATCCGGACAATGTTGTTGGCCAACCGGGAGAATTGCCGCTTCGCAGATGTCCTACTGGCTTTAAGCTGCTCCAGTGACTTTGAGTCAGCCATCTTCTTTCCCGACAGGATTGAGTAAGGTGCTGTTCAGTGTGTTACCAGGCCTCTGGACTTCCAGGCCTGGCCGGTTGCTGTTCAGGGTTCTCTGTTCCAGTCTCTACAGCGGTTTTTCACTGTCAAAGTGGCCCTCACTCTCGTGAGGTTTGACCAGCAGTTTCCCCCACTTGAATTGGATGTTTGCAGTCTTTTCCAAAGTCCAAAGTCTCCAACCATTTCTCTCACACACTGCTTACTCTCCACTGCCCTGTGAGTAACTACCTCCAAGCTCCCTTAATCACCAGATCATTCCCACCTGATGCAATCAACCAACTGCTCTCAGGCTGGGAAGCACACCCAGATCTAAAGCACTCAGGTAGAGAGGGTGTGGCCTGCAGCTCAGCTCAACAGCCGCCTCGCCACCATGCTAAGTTCTCTCTTCCACAGAACCCTGAGCGCAGGCACTGAGACCCTCCTGCGTTGAACCTGAGTCAAGCTGGTCCTGCTTGACCGCCGTGGTGCCCGGTAAATCCTCGTACCACACAGTGTCATCCTCCACCACCGGAACTGGGCGGTTCCGTTGTCCACAACCAGTCCACTCTTCCCCAGCATCGTTTTAATGGTGAACCCCAGTCCATAAGACAGGTCGCAGCCCATGATGTTGTCGCCTCAGGCCGTCACGTGGAACGTTAAGTCAGCCATCACTGCCAACTTGTACCGAGCAGTCAACTCCAGGATTCCAACCGTGCACAGTCTGCCACCTCCAAAACAGTTGAGCAGCTCTGGGCTACCTCTGATTCATTCTGTAGTGGGGGTAAAAATTTCCTCACTGTGGGCCAATTAAATAGTAATCCTTCCGCCCCAGTGTCGATCAGCAGCAGTCCCTCCTCACCATCCAGCGTGACTTTGCACAACGTGTACCCATTGGTACTCGGAGACACGGCATGGACAGTTGTCGGGGCTGGTGGAGTTGCTTTTCTCCGTGGGCTCTCCCGTTCGGACATTCGGCTCACCCTGGCATAATGGTTGAAGCGTCCACACTTGCCGCAGTACTTCTCTCTCGCAGGGCAGTCCCTTGCCTTGAAACAGTGCTTCAGCCGACTCTTCCGTTAGCCTTGGTATCCTATTTGAAGAGATGGAGCAGGTGGCCGTGTTGAGGGAATTCTGGGCTTCTCTGCTTGAGTCACTGCCTCTATGACAAGAAAAGCTGTAGAAGATGGATGGGTGGATGGATGGACAGATGGGTGAGTGGATGTATGGATGGATGCATGCATGCATGCATGGATGAATGGATTGATGGATGAAGCAGCCACAATGCAGTGCCAATCCCTTCACCATTCACACACACATTCACACCTAGGGCCACTTTAGAGTTTCCAATTAACCTAACCTGCATGTTTTTGGCATGTGGGAGGAAACCGGAGTAACCGGGTTAAACCCACGCAGATTCGGGGAGAACATGTAAACTCCACACAGAAGGGTCACTGATGGTCCGGATAAAGGAGGTCCATTGTCAGAGGCGCATTGTGCAATTATGTTTCGATGGCGTATTTTGAAATCACAGAGCTCCGGAGCTTATGATGAATTGGCATCTGCTGGGATCTTATTTTAATAGAGAGAGTTTTAACAGTCATCATAGTCTATAATCACCCACCATTTTAATTATATGACGATCGCACATTAGTTTTTTTATTCCATCTACACTCTCATTTTTTGTGGACTTACAACTGGAGTCTGTCTATAGATTAGGCATTAATGTGGGATTTTTTTCTTCGAGGAATGAATGAGTGAACAGGCAGTGTGATGTGCGGCATGGGGGGAGGGAATTGCCTGATGAGTTTTATTCCATTCACATTTTCATTTTAATCACAGACTTATTAGGGATTATTGTGTTTATTGTTAGGGAAATAAATTAATGAACGAGTGTGCAGTGTTTTACATAAGTCCCCACAGAGAAAAGAGATGCATCCACACATCTGGCTCGGCCGCGTACCCTGGGTTTCAAGCCGGGCCAAGGTTGTGGTTCTCCACCACCAATCTCCCCGACTGCCATCCATCACGGGCCTGCAGAAAGCACCAAAATCAGGTTTGCTTCATGGCCAGAGTCATCGTGGATGGGAAGCCATGCAAGATCTCTAACTTGTGTCTTGGTATCCTCTGTTAAGAGCTGGTGGAGTTGGCATGGTCGAGGGACGACTGGGCTTGTCTGCTTGAGCTGCGGCCTCCATGACCTGGACATCTAGAAAATCGGTAGAAGATGGATGGATGGATGGATGATGGATGGATGGGTGGGTGGATGGATGGATGGATGGATGGATGGCTGGCTGGCTGGATAGATGGATGGATGGATGATGGATGTCATAATTCTTTGCACATATAAGAATAATGTCTCAAAGTTACATTAACAAACAATAAAGTTTCCTGTTTGAAGAGAACATAATTTACATTCACTGGTATCGTGACATAATTATGAGAAAATAGTCAAAGTTTCTACCAAATTTTAAAGTTTTCTTGTTAATTTACTTTTTTATTGTAAATTTTAAAGATTTTTTTTTTCATTTAAACATTTTTCTCATACCTTGTTTTTTTTCTCCTTCTCAATTTAGGTCTGTTGCATATTTCAGAATTTATTCTAATAAATACAGTATGTGATATTTTTCCTCATGAATTTCAAACATTTTTCTTACAAATGTATTATTTTTTCTGGTTTGTGGATTATTTTATTATGAATTTTTGAGTTTTTCCTGAATGAAACTGACACACTTTGTTATAAAACTGTGATGTTTCACACATTTTTAAAAATAAAATAAAATGACCAAAGGTGTAGTTATTGCTGTTACATATTTATAACAGAGTCTCCTTCCTTGTCAGAATGTTTTTTTCTCTCTGTTGTCCATTATGTCTCAGGCTGGGTAAAAGTGCTGTTTATCACACTGTTGTGTCAGTAACAGCAGGACACTTTTGTCCTCTGAAACAGGAAACTTTTCTCTCACATCTCTGGGTCAAACATCACTGAGACCTCCAGGCTATGCTCTACATGGTAAATGGTGTTCACTTATGGCCCTTTTCTATTAGCATTGCTTTGGCCTTACTCACTTCTACTCGACTTGCTTTCTAGCTTTTTCCACTGTACCCAACACGGTTTAACAGGCGCTATTTTCGTGCCTGTTCGAGGGCAGGGTACAACCGTGCTGAAGCGAGCCGAGATGTGACGTCAACAGACTGCGAGCCGCTGATTGGTCAGGGCGTAACGTCACGAAAGCGTCTGTCTTCAGTGGAATCTTTACGACCACCATTTGCAATATTTCACGGACTAACTCGGTCACGGAGTAAATACGATATTAATACAGACAGCGTTGTAGGTTTTGTGGAAATCTACACCGTGGTCCAACGAAGAGGTGCGGAGTTTTCTCTGCTTGGTGGCAGATCCACAGTGAGAGTTGCGACCCGGACAGATACAGATGCAGCCCAGCATAAAACCGGACTACAGACAAGCTGAAGACGAACGTGAGAGAACCATCGATGTTGAGTGATTTGTAATAATGTGTATCTGTTCGCTTATTTATCCTGTTGGTGGTAAGCTCACTTTTTTTGAGCGTGCTAACGAGTTTTAGCTAGTAGCTAGCTAGTACCAACTGCTGATTCGCGCTTGTTTTCTCCTAGGTATTCACTTGTGAGAGCAAAACGATGAAATATGTTAATCCTGGTTAAAGTCCTGGTTTGTGTACGTGCTGCACTTTGGTGCTGCACATTAAATTGTGTGCAATTTAATGCTAGAATGTGTTTCCAGATGCCAGGGTTTAGCCTTCCTCAGTGTTTATATTGTGGATACTGGTGAAATGGACCACAAGAGCCGAAATCTCAACAATATAAATGTGCTTTTTCAAACCAGTGATTTATAAAGTCATTCATATAATTTTCTAAAGCGTCAGAATAGACCCACACACCTATTCTGTGGATTTTCCATAAAAGGTGTTGGAACAGTATTGTTGTGCTGTTCCACCATAAATCCCTGGATTGATAATGTACTTGTACAGAGTGGATCATGCAGTGCTTGTCAGGGAAACAAAGCGTTTTTGTCACATCCCACCACTGAATTTCACAAGTGTATTTCCCTAATACAGGTACAGCTCCAAAAATCAGAATGTCATGAAAAAATTCAATATTTTTTGACACTCATTTCAGAAAGTGAAATCTATAGGTTGTTGCATATGACGTCAGGGGGCGTGCCGCACTGGCCCGTTAGAGTGAGCCGCCATTTTGGATGGCAAGAAACAGCAGCAGCAGGGTGAAATAAACCACATAGCTCACGTGTATCTACAAACTCCGCAAAATGGTGTACTCCTGTTGTTCCCCCTGATAAGGGGATAAGCGGGGAATTAAATGGCCGGTGTGAAATGCCAAAAAAAAAAGTTGGATTTTTGAATAATTACCTTCACTGACATAATCTCTCGCTTTGTCATAACGGGCTGCAAGGTGGAGCAGTGGTTTAGCACTGTGGCAGCACAGTTTTACCCTCGGCCGGGGGATCGCGGGGATCATGAGACGGTGGGTTTAGTGCGCTCGCGCACGCAGCGGGCAGTGGCTTGTCACCAGACTGCAAACCAAATCTACCTATGGCTACAAATAAGTAACAAAAAAAAAAAAACTTTGTGGTTTGGGGGCGCCTCTCTGCTTGCTACGATGCACACATGAAAGTGGAGAAAACTATTGTACATGTGCATAAAATCAGGTACGTTTTAACGCGGCGCGCCGTGGAGAGCCTTTAAAAAAAAAAAAAAAACACGCAGCGCGCTTCACTCACCTCTGAGTGAGGAGCTGTTGTTGTTTTCCGACGCGTTAAACAGCAAAGACTTCACATCATCCACATTCCTTTCCGCTGACACGTTTTCCGATATTTTTTCCTCCTGCTCCCCTTCGTCTTTTAAAGATATCTCATCGTTTGCCCCCAAATCATCCCCGCTGAGCAGATTACTCCAGTCATTGTTCTCCTAATTGCTCCAGCTGTTACCCGACACCCGTCACCTCCGTTCAACTGAGGCATTTCAGCACACCAGAGGAGCGCAAGATTAAAAACACTTGTCTGCTGTTATGAACGCTGACAATGACTCCACTGAATGTGACAGACATTGCAGACAGTTTCAGAGGCCATAGTGTCAGCTGTTGAAGAGGATGATAGGATGTTATTATGTCAGATTGTGACTGTGTGTTCTCCTCACTCATTCTGATCGCTAAACAGTACAAGTTACGCCTGGGTTGTCACAGTGCAACTGCTGCTCTTGCCATCCAAAATGGCGGCACCTACGGCGTGTTTATGTTTACCCCCGCGAGTCAGGTGATTTTTACGACCCTATGCAAAGACTCCATAGATTCATTACACAGACAGTGATATATTTCAAGCATTTATTTATTTTAATTTTGATGATTACAGCTGGGTTTACTCCGGGATTTCTCTGGTTTCCTCCCACATGCCAAAAACATGCAAGTTAGGTTAATTGGCATCAAACTGGGGATTCTAAATTGTCCTTAGGTATGACAGTGAGAGTGAATGGTTGTCTGTCTCTCGGTGTTGGCCCTGCGATGGACTGGCGATCTGTCCAGGGTGTCCCCTGCCTCTCGGCCAAAGATGCTGGGGTAGGCTCCAGCCCCCCCGCGACCCGAAAAGGATTACAGTGGGGCAAAAAAGTATTTAGTCAGCCACCAATTGTGCAAGTTCTCCCACTTAAAAGATGAGAGAGCTCTCCAGTTTTCATCATAGGTATACCTCAACTATGAGAGACAAAATGAGAAAAAAAAATCCAGAAAATCACATTGAAGGATTTTTGATGAATTAATTCGTAAATTCCTCAGTAAAATAAGTATTTGGTCACCTACAAACAAGCAAGATTTCTGCCTCTCACAGACCTGTAACTTCTCCTTTAAGAGGCTCCTCTGTCCTCCACTCGTGACCTGTATTAATGGCACCTGTTTGAACTCGTTATCAGTATAAAAGACACCTGTCCACAACCTCAAACAGTCAGACTCCAAACTTCACTATGGCCAAGACCAAAGAGCTGTCAAAGGACACCAGAAACAAAATTGTAGACCTGCACCAGGCTGGGAAGACTGAATCTGCAATAGGTAAGCAGCTTGGTGTGAAGAAATCAACTGTGGGAGCAATTATTAGAAAATAGAAGACATACAAGACCACTGATAATCTCCCTCGATCTGGGGCTCCACGCAAGATCTCACCCCGTAGGGTCAAAGTTATCACAAGAACGGTGAGCAAAAATCCCAGAACCACACGGGGGGGGACCTAGTGAATGACCTGCAGAGAGCTGGGACCAAAGTAACAAAGGCTACATCAAAAACACACTACGCCGCCAGGGACTCAAATCCTGCAGTGCCAGACATGTCCCCCTGCTTAAGCCAGTACATGTCCAGGCCCATCTGAAGTTTGCTAGAGAGCATCTGGATGATCCAGAACAGGATTGGGAGAATGCCATATGGTCAGATGAAACCAAAATAGAACTTTTTGGTAAAAACTCAACTTGTCGTGTTTGGAGGAGAAAGAACACCATACCTACTGTGAAGAATGGGGGCAGAAACATCATACTTTGGGGCTGTTTTTCTGCAAAGGGACCAGGACGACTGATCCATGTAAAGGAAAGAATGAATGGGGCCATGTATCGGGAGATTTTGAGTGAAAACCTCCTTCCACCAGCAAGGGCATTGAAGATGAAACATGGCTGGGTCTTTCAACATGACAATGATCCCAAACACACCACCCAGGAAACGAAGGAGAGGCTTCGTAAGAAGCATTTCAAGGTCCTGGAGTGGCCTAGCCAGTCTCCAGATCTCAACCCCATAGAAAATCTTTGGAGGGAGTTGAAAGTCTGTGTTGCTCAGCGACAGCCCCAAAACATCATTGCTCTAGAGGAGATCTGCTTGGAGGAATGGGCCAAAATACCAGCAACAGTGTGTGAAAACCTTGTGAAAACTTACAGAAAATGTTTGACCTCTGTCATTGCCAACAAAGGGTATATAACAAAGCATTGAGATGAACTTTTGTTATTGACCAAATACTTATTTTACCGAGGAATTTACCAATTAATTAATTAAAAATCCTTCAATGTGATTTTCTGGATTTTTTTTTCTTATTTTGTCTCTCATAGTGTGAGGTATACCTATGATGAAAATTGGAGACCTTTCTCATCTTTTAAGTGGGAGAACTTGCACAATTGGTGGCTGACTAAATACATTTTTACCCCACTGTAAGTGGAAGAAGATGAATGAATGAATGAATGAAATGAATGATTACAGCTTACAGCCCCTGAAAACCCCAAATTCAATTTGCCAAAAAATTAGAATATTACATAAATAAACTTTAAAAAATAGTTTTTAAATAGAAATGTTGGCCGCTGAGGTGTTGGATAATATGGGCTGTAGCCATAATCTGTCACGCCTCGCCGCTCATCAGCGGCGCCAGCTGCACGCACACCTGCGCCTCGTCAGCGGCGAGGGATTTAAGCCGTCTCGCCCTGAGCTTCGGCCTGAAGCCGTCTGTCTTCATTGGCTTCCCTTGCTGCAAGGAATCCCTATCTCCAAGCAAGCATCCACGTAAGAGCCACTTACCTTCTTCTTCCAGTCTGCTCCCCTGTGCACAGGTGGATTTCCCAGCGGCGGACTACTCCCCTCTGCCACCGTTCCCTCGCTGCTGCATCGGGCGCTCCAGGTCGCTGTCTACTGGGCTACGCCCTTGCTGTGCCAGCCACCTGCCATTATCAAGTAAGCCTGTTATCATTGTCACATATACCGTGTTGGTGTGGTGCCCGTTACCCTTCTCCCTTTGCTTCTCCCATAGGGTTGTCCGGCTGTACGGCCTCCTGCCTCCGTGCCCGACGCAGACGCCACCACCAACACATTTACATCCCGCATACACACAACCATACACACTTGTTGTTAATAAAGCTATTAAGTCTACCCTGAGCCTGCGTGTGTGTCTCCTGAGCCGTGCATTATGTCATAATCATCAATATTAAAATAAACACTTTCAATATATCACTGTCCCTGTAATTAATCTAATATGGGTTTCACTTTCTGAAATGAGTGACAAAAATATTGAACTTTTTCATGGTATTCTAATTTTTGAGATGTGCCTGTATATGTGTTGAACTTGCTTGAACCTAACCACCATCCATTTCTGTCGTTCATCTAGGCAAGAGGAAAGCAGCCGCTCCACAACGGACCTCGCCACTGTGGAAAGTACTGAAATCCTTTGCTTTTATAGGTAAGGTGTCAAAACCAAAGTAGCACAATTTCCACTTAATATAAAAGGGACTGAACTGAGATTTATTTGATTGTGTGAGTATTAATTACAGAATAATTGAAAAAGACTGGCACATCAACTATAAAATAAATCGCTTGTTAATGTATTTATTTTTTTTGTCAGATCACTTGTGTGATCTTTTGTGAGTTATGTTCATAACTGTATCTTTTGGGGAATGGCAGTTGCTTAGTCATCAATATAATTTAGTTTATATCAGAATCAGAATCAGCTTTATTGGCCAAGTATGCACAACACATGCAAGGAATTTGACTTTGGCTAAAAACTTGTTCTCGTTGTTCAGGTGGAGGATTTAAATAAGATTTAAATAAGAATTCAATGACAACAGAGTATGTACAGTAAATTACAGTCTGTCCACATTTCTATAAAAGGATGCAAATATATATATATACATGAATATATGCAGTTATTTACTCAGACTAACCACACTTGCAGAAATATATGAAAAAATATACAGTCACACAGTATTTCAATGTGAATTCAGATTCAGTGATATGATGTGAATGAATGAATGAATTTTTATTTATTTTGAATGAATGAATGAATTTATTTATTTCGGATAATACAGTACAGGTTAAAAGAAACTGTATAATATAACAACAAGGTCAAATTAGACAAAGACTCCTTCTACTAAACAATTCCACGTGAGTTATCCGAAATGGGTGATGGCTGAAGCCGCAGCTTATATTGCCCACCCATATTCCATCCAAGAATTCAAAAGAAAAAAAGAGTAAACAAGACAAGAGTGATTACAATTTAGAACAAAGCTAAGACAAAGTGTGACTGAGAGAAAAAAGAAAACTAAGCTAAGCTAAGTTAAGCGGTTACTATTCAAGACAAATCTAAGACAGAATGTGTCACGCCGCGCCATTCATCAGCGGCGCCACCTGCTCACGCACCTGCTACTCGTCAGCGGCGAAGGATAAAAGCCGCCTCGCCCTGAGCGTCGGCCTGAAGCCGTAGACTTCGTTTCCTTTGCATGGACTTCTACCACATTCTCTTCAGCATCCTCTTTACCGGTAAGAAGTTCACTTACCTCATCTCTCCAGTCTGCTCCCCTGTGCACAGGTGGATTCCTCGGCGGCGGACAATCCCGTCCCTCGTCTCTCCTCGCTGCTGCACCGAGCCCTGCAGGTGGCTGTCTCCCGGGCTTCCATCCTTGAAGCGCCAGTCATCTGCCCAAACAAGTAAGCTTCTCTCCCTCGCCTATTCTCCTCCCGTGTTGGTGTGTGCTCATCACCCTGTGTCTGATTTCTCCCATAGGGTTGCCGGCTGAACGGTCTCCTGCCTCTGGGTCCGAAGCAGACGCCCCCACCAACACATTAACATTCTGCAGACACGCACCCAAACATCCCTGTTGTTAATAAACAGTTTGAACTACTCTGAGCCTGTGTGTGTGCGTCTCCTGAGCCGAACGTTATGTCAGTACGGCTTCAGCAGAGCGGCTCGGCGGACGGCGGGCTCGCACACCGGTTTACCATCCTCGAGGCTCGGGTGGATCAGATTGTTTATCAGCAACAGGTGGTTCTTAACCAATTATTAGAACTGACTAACCGATTGAACCGCTTGGACCCCCAACAGCCGTTCCTCCCGACTCGCCAGGGTGGCGCGGCTCCTGCTGTTCCAGCGGCCGTCCAGCCGGCTCCAGTGGCACCGGTTCGGCTCACGCCGATTCCGACCCCCGCCCGCTTTAGCGGTAAGCTCGGCGGAGCGCGGGGGTTTATTATGCAGTGTGAGTCCGTGTTCCACCGTGTGCCCGGAGATTTTCCCTCGGATCACAGCCGAATTGGTTACATAGGGAATCTTCTGGAGGGGCGTGCGTTAACTTGGACCTACGCCGTAATGGCGAGGCCCAGTTATGCCACCCTCACCTATGACCAATTCGTGAGGCGCTTTCTGGAGGTCTTTGACCACTCACAAACCGAAACGGTCCAGGTCGATCGGCTTCTCGCTCTCCAGCAGGGAAGCCGGTCGGCAGCGGACTACGCGGTCGACTTCCGGGTAGCGGCGGAGGAATTGGGCTGGGAGGAACGCTCCCTCTGTGGCCTGTTCCTCCGCAGCCTCAATAGTGATCTGAGGGATGAACTGGCTGGTCGGGATATCCCTGGGACGCTAGCGGAGCTGACGTCCTTAGCGATAAGTTTGGATAACAGGCTGCGCGAGCGCTCCTCGGGGCGGAGGTCTTCTTCTTCTCGCCCTCGTGGAGCCTCGCCGCACCTGTTCCAAGCTCGCCCCCTGGCGGCGCCGCCAGCATCGCGCCCCGAGGAGTCGGAGCCGATGGTGACGGGCTGGACTAAACTTTCCCCTGTGGAGAAACAACGCCGCCGTGAGTTGGGCCTCTGCATGTATTGCGGAGGCGACCAACACACCGTGGAGTGTTGCCCACGGAAAGCCAGTCGGTGGGGTCCGCGAGTCACTGTTGGAAGCCTCGCGGATGTCAATCGGTTAGGATCACTGACTCAATTGAAGCTGCCCATCCGTTTCTGCCATAACCCTACTGGGCACCTCACCCACGCACTGGTGGATTCGGGCGCAGAAGGCAGCTTCATTTCACAAAGCCTGGCAACCCGATTGGGCATCCGCTGCCAGGCACTCAATACTCCCATCTCCCTAATCCACCTCTCCCGTGCCACCCTCGGGAGAGTGACACATCAAACTGTTCCCCTACCGGTCATCATCTCGGGAAACCACCGGGAGGAAATGACCTTTTACGTCCTTCCCAACTCTGTGTCGCCCGTCATCCTGGGGTATCCCTGGCTCCGCCTTCACAATCCGGTCCTGGATTGGAAATCAGCTGGGATCTCGGCATGGAGTACGTTCTGTATGGGCACCTGCCTTCAGTCCGCTGCCTGCTCTCCGTCCGCTCCTCCCCCTGCGACGGACGCTGCACCCCCGGACCTGTCTCTGGTGCCCCCAGAATTTCACGACCTGGGTATGGTGTTCAGCAAAGCGAAAGCTATGTCTCTTCCCCCTCATCGGCCCTATGACTGCGCCATCAACCTCCGCCAGGGGGCTCCCTTACCTTCTGGTCGCCTTTATAGCCTGTCTGCGCCGGAGAAGGAGACGATGAACGCCTACCTGAAGGAATCTTTAAGTGCTGGGATTATCCGCCCATCATCGTCACCCGTGGGGGCAGGGTTCTTCTTCGTGGGGAAAAAGGATGGGTCCCTCCGCCCTTGTATCGACTACCGGGCCCTCAATAATATCACGGAGAAGGACCGTTACACCCTGCCTCTCATGGACACTGCTTTCCACTCCCTCCAGGGGGCGACCTGGTTCACCAAGCTGGACCTACGCAGCGCTTACCACCTCGTCCGGATCCGGGAGGGAGATGAGTGGAAAACGGCCTTCCGTACCCCGAACGGCCACTTTGAATATCTGGTGATGCCGTTCGGGTTGACCAACGCTCCTGCAGTCTTCCAGCGCCTCATAAATGACGTCCTCCGGGACTTCATTGGCCTTTTTGTGTTCGTCTACCTGGACGATATTCTCATCTTCTCCAAGTCCAGGGATGAGCACCAGGTCCACGTGAGGCGGGTCCTCCAAAGGCTGCTGGAGAACCGTCTGTACGTTAAGGCAGAAAAGTGTGAATTTTACGCCAGGAGCACGTCCTTCCTGGGGTTCATCATCGCCCACGATAGGGTGCTCCCCGACCCAGAGAAGGTAAAGGCGGTGGTGGAATGGCCCACACCTGCATCCCGGAAACAGGTGCAGCAATTTGTTGGCTTCGCCAATTTCTACCGCCGCTTTGTCCCCAACTTCAGTGCCATCGTGGGACCACTGACCCGCCTCACGTCCCCGAAGGTCCCGTTCCGGTGGACCGAAGAGGTCGCTGCCGCCTTTGAGGCGCTGAAGGCGGAATTCTCCTCCTCCCGGGTCCTTCGCCAGGTCGACCCCGCGCTGCAGTGCATTGTAGAGGTAGACGCCTCGGACACGGGAGTGGGAGCAGTGCTGTCCCAGCGGTCACCGGACGATGGCGCCAAGCGACCGTGCGCCTTCTTCTCCCGGCGCTTGTCCCCGGCGGAGAGAAACTACGATGTGGGGGACAGAGAGCTCTTGGCCATCAAGCTCGCCCTGCAGGAGTGGCGCCACTGGTTGGAGGGGGCAAGCCTGCCGTTTGTGGTCCTCACGGACCACAAGAACTTGGAATACTTACGATCTGCCAAGCGCCTGAACGCCCGCCAGGCGCGCTGGTCCCTGTTCTTCGCCAGGTTCCAATTTTCCATCACCTTCAGGCCTGGCTCTAAGAACGTCCTGCCTGACGCCCTCTCCAGGCAGTTCGCCCCCGTGGAGTCGGAGGAGGCGCCCCACTCCATCCTGCCCAGGTCGTGCGTCGTGGGAGCCATCTCGTGGGACATTGAGAGCAAGATCCGGAAGGCACAGCAGGTGGAACCTGACCCTGGCGGCGGACCGGAGGGGAGGCTGTTCGTGCCATCCGCGGTCCGAGGAGAGGTCATCCACTGGCTCCACACCTCCAAGCTCACCTGTCACCCTGGCACCTCCCGGATGATAGATCTCCTCCAACGGTCCTTTTGGTGGCCAGGCCTGCGGAGGGATGCAGCCCGCTACGCCCGGGCTTGCCCAATCTGTGCCACCTGCAAATCGGGAAATGCCCCTCCAGCGGGTCTGCTCCAGCCCCTGCCCGTCCCTGGCAGGCCCTGGTCGCACATCGCTCTGGATTTCGTCACCGGACTCCCCATCTCCAACTCCTATGACACCATCCTGACCATCGTGGACCGCTTCTCCAAGGCCGTGCACTTCATCCCCCTGCGAGGCCTCCCTACTGCCCTGGAGACGGCGGACCTCCTCGTCCAACACGTGGTCAGGCTGCATGGGATTCCGGTGGACGTGGTCTCGGACCGGGGCCCCCAGTTTTCATCTGAGGTTTGGAGGTCATTCTGCAACGCCATCGGAGCCAAGGTGAGCCTCTCCTCCGGCCATCACCCCCAATCCAACGGGCAGTGTGAGAGGACCAACCAGGAGCTGGAGGCTGCGCTCCGCTGTGTGTCCAGATCCAAACCCGCGTCCTGGAGCAACCATCTTGCCTGGGTTGAATATGCCCACAACACCGCTCGCTCTTCTGCTACAGGGATGTCCCCCTTCAAAGCGTCCCTGGGTTACGACCCCCCGCTGTTTCCGGAGCAGGAGAGTGAGGTAACTGTCCCGTCAGTTAGGGCCCATCTCAGGCAGTTCCGCTCCACCTGGGCTGCCGCGCGCCATGCGCTATTACGCACAGCGGAGCGCAACAGGACTGTGGCGGACCGGCGTAGGAGACCTGCCCCGGCGTACAGAGTTGGGCAGCTTGTTTACATTTCCACCCAGGACGTCACTCTAAAAGGCGAGAGGAGAAAGCTGGCACAGCGCTTCATGGGTCCCTACCCCATCACCCGGATCATCAACCCGGTGGCTGTGCGCGTGGCTATTCCCCCCTCCCTCCGCATTCATCCTACTTTCCACGTGTCGAAGGTGAAACTGGCGGTTTCTGACCCCCTTTGCCCTCCTCCTGCAGCGCAACCCGCGCCCCGGATGATTGGTGGCCATCCGGCCTGGTCCGCTTCCTCCATCCTGGACTCCCGGCGCCGGGGTCGTGGGTTGCAATACTTGGTGGACTGGGAGGGCTATGGGCCCGAGCATCGACAGTGGGTGCCCCCGTCGTTTGTGTTGGACCCATCGCTCATCGCGGACTTCCACCGAGCGCACCCGGATAAGCCATCGCCAGGAGGCGCTGCTAGAGGGGGGAGTACTGTCACGCCGCGCCATTCATCAGCGGCGCCACCTGCTCACGCACCTGCTACTCGTCAGCGGCGAAGGATAAAAGCCGCCTCGCCCTGAGCGTCGGCCTGAAGCCGTAGACTTCGTTTCCTTTGCATGGACTTCTACCACATTCTCTTCAGCATCCTCTTTACCGGTAAGAAGTTCACTTACCTCATCTCTCCAGTCTGCTCCCCTGTGCACAGGTGGATTCCTCGGCGGCGGACAATCCCGTCCCTCGTCTCTCCTCGCTGCTGCACCGAGCCCTGCAGGTGGCTGTCTCCCGGGCTTCCATCCTTGAAGCGCCAGTCATCTGCCCAAACAAGTAAGCTTCTCTCCCTCGCCTATTCTCCTCCCGTGTTGGTGTGTGCTCATCACCCTGTGTCTGATTTCTCCCATAGGGTTGCCGGCTGAACGGTCTCCTGCCTCTGGGTCCGAAGCAGACGCCCCCACCAACACATTAACATTCTGCAGACACGCACCCAAACATCCCTGTTGTTAATAAACAGTTTGAACTACTCTGAGCCTGTGTGTGTGCGTCTCCTGAGCCGAACGTTATGTCAGAATGTCACAGAGGGAAAAAAAAAAAAACTAAGCTACAACACATCACAGACTGGATATGTCAATCCTTATGTGAGTTTACATGTCGTCTTGTAAATATGTTTGGAGTATTTCTTCCTTTAGTTTTTGTTTAAATTGTCCAAGCGTTGTACATGATTTTAATTCAGGTCCATAATCGTTCCATAATCTGACTCCTTGCACTGAAATACAGTGTTGCTTGGTGGTTGTTCTCACTGTAGGCTTTTGAAATATATATGTTCCTCTGAAGTGATATCGTTTCTCCCTTGTTTGGAACAACTTTTGGATATTTGCGGGCAGTGATAAATTCTTCACTTTGAACATTATTATTGCGGTTTTAAAGTCAACCAGATCTTTCAACTTGAGAGTTTTTTGTTTAAGAAAAAGTGGGTTTGTTGGTTCCCTGTAAGCAGCTTTGTTTATTATTCTAATAGCTCTCTTTTGAAGCATAAAGAGTGGATATATGTTTGTTTTGTATGTATTTCCCCATACTTCATTACAATATGTCATGTATGGGAGTATTAATGAATGATACAAGGTGTATAGTGTGGGTTGATTCAGCAAATATTTCACTCTGTGTAATATTGCAATTGATTTGGAAACTTTACCTTTAATATAATTAATATGTGACTTCCAACATAGTTTGTTATCAATTATTACTCCAAGGAATTTAGTTTCAGATACCCTTTCAATCTCTACACCATTTACACTGAGTTTGGGTACTGGAGTGTTGTGATGGTTGTTAAAGACTATAAATTTTGTCTTACTTAAATTGAGCGTTAATTTGTTTGAATCAAACCACAGTTTAAGCTTTTCTAATTCCTTCCCGAGTGTATCCAGAAGTTGTTCCAAATTGTTTCCACTGCATAGCAGATTAGTGTCATCGGCAAACAATATTAAGTCCATTTTTTCTGAAACTTTACATATATCGTTTATATACATATTGAATAATAATGGTCCCAAAACTGAACCCTGTGGAACTCCACAGGTGACCTTCAGCAACTCTGAGTTTTTGTTGCTAACACATACATACTGATATCTATTCTTTAAGTAACTACTTAACCAGGACAGTGCTACCCATCTAATACCAGAATTTTGTAGTTTCTTTAATAATAAATTATGATCTACTGTATCAAATGCTTTTTTAAGATCTAGGAATACTCCAACTGAATACTCTTTATTTTCAATGGCTGTTGATATTTTTTCTGTAAATTCCATTAGGGCATATGCAGTTGTCCTCTTGTGTCTGAACCCATATTGCTGCTCACATAATAAATCATTCTTCAGTATGAAGTAGTCAATTCTCTCATAGAATATTTTTTCAAGTATCTTGGAAAATTGCGGTAATAGTGAAATTGGTCTATAGTTTGAGAGTTCCCCTCTGTCGCCCGTCTTGTATATCGGAATTACTTTAGCTATTTTCATTGCATTGGGAAATATACCTGATTGGAGAGACAGGTTGCAGATATACGTCAGTGGTTTTACTATGCATTCGATAACAGTTTTGACTAGTAGCATGTCAATACCTTCACAGTCAGTAGATGTTTTACTTTTGAACGATTTAACAATTTCAATGACCTCTCTTTCGTCTGTGTTCTTTATGAAGATGGAGTCTTTTACAACAGTGTTATTGCATATTGTATCACCTGTTGGCACCGTAGTGGGTATTTCTCGGGCCAGTTTAGGTCCAATGTTAACAAAAAAATTATTAAATTCGTCTGCAGGTGAAGCAATATTCACACTCTGAGTCGTTTTATTATTTTTTGGAATATTAGTTGGGTAGCTTGTATTTCTGCTTTTATTTCCAAGGATACTGTTGAGTATTGTCCATGTATTTTTAATATTGTCTCTGTTTTTCTCCAGTTCTTTACTGTAATAGTCTCTTTTACTACATCTTATTATATATTAGGGATGGGCATTCGGTGAAATTTTCTTCACCGATCGTCGGGAGAATTAATGATTAATAATCGGTTAATCATTAACATTTTTAGGTACGTAACAAGGCAGGTAGACTACATTAGAACGTCAGGAATCAGCACAGAGAGCCCTCGGGAATCTCGCAAGCTGATTGGCCGAGACGTTTCACCCCGCAAGCTGATTGGCCGAGACGTTTTACCCAGCTTCTCTCCCTGCCGAGCGCCCACCCAGCGAAGGAAGACCGCATTCATTGCTCTTTATCGCTCGTGTTACTTAGTCTAGCCGCGCAGAACTTTTTGCTGTTCTCTTGTGCCATTTTGTGCGAAATAGTCTTCCCGTTGAGCCACTACGCCGCCTCCTGCAGCTTCCCTCGACGTGTGTACACCGAATCTTCATGACCTTCTCAATAAAGTTTCTGAAAAAAAAAAAGAATCTTCACGACCGCCATTACTCAGCGCGCAACCACTGTTGGCGGTTTCTTCGCGTAATAAGGGTGTTCCATGGACCCTGTCGATGAGGTATATTTGTATGCTGCATTGCAGTGATTGCAGTACACCTGGTCATTTTTTAAATTGAAATGGTCCCACGCAACACTTCGCCGTAACCGCTTCATGATTTGGCGATTGCCCTACGGAAGCCCGCATGTATCAACTGAGGCACGCCAGGGTACGGCGATGGTGTAATGTTGCCCCCTGGTGCCCAAATTTTGCCATTGCATTGTTTGAGGACGGCCGTACAGTAGGCCTAATAACCTCGGATTGTTTAAAAAAAAAAAAACGGTTTGTCGACGAAAATGAACTTCCTCGGTGAAATTCTTAATGATCAATTATCGGTTAATCGGTAAATTATGCCCATCCCTATTATATATGTTAACTTATGTTTGTATGTTTTATACCGCTGCTCTGCTTCTTTTGTTCTTTTCTTTAGGAAAGCTTTATATAATAAATTTTTCTTTTTACACGCCTTTTGTAGTCCTTTGGTTAACCATGGCTTATTAGCAAATTTGTGTTTAAGCTTTTTTATTACTAATGGGCAGTTTTTTTCATAAAGAGTGGTTACAATATTTATAAATGTGTCATAGGCTTCATTTACATCTGATACATAGACTTCTGTCCAGTCTTGCTTCAGCAAGTCCTCTTTAAGAGAACTGATTGCATTTGGTGATTTGTGTCTGAACGATTTTGAAGTTTTTTCTGCGTTGGGCCCCGTGTGGCCATGGATAAGTGCAAAGGCTGGCAAGTGGTCACTTATATCATTTATCAATAATCCACTTTCTATTTTCTTATCGAAAACATTGACAAACAGGTTGTCAATAAGTGTAGCAGTGTGAACTGTGATTCTACTGGGATGTGTTATTGTGGGATATAGACTCATGCTGTACATAGAGTTCATGAACTCTGTAACTACATTTTGTTGATGAGGATTCAGTAAGTCAATATTGAAATCTCCACCAATTGCTACCATTTTCTTTCTAGTAATATTATTGTACAGCTTGACTAATTTATCTCTGAATGTCTCAATGCAAGTTCCTGGCGTTCTATATATGCAGCTTATGATTAGATTTTTTGTTTTGTCTAGGTCAATCTCAACAGTAACACATTCCAAAATCCCTGGTAGTGCTAAGGACATTTCATTTACAAGCTTACACCTGTACAGGTCATCAATATACAGTGCAACACCACCACCCTTTTTTTGAGCTCTGTTAATATAAAACATCTGATATCCTTCTATTGCCATCAGGGGAGCCTGATCTTCATTAAGCCAGGTTTCAGAGACTGCAATGGCTGTGAATTTTCTGTCTAGCTGTTTTAAATAGTCCTGAATCTGTGGAAAGTTTTTGTTAAGACTTCTGCTATTGAAGTGTATTATTGACAGTTTACCATCTAATTGCATTTGACTTTTGAATTGTTTTTCAGTGTAATATTCACAGTGGTTATGAATATTATTGAAAAAGTGGTTATCAGGATCAATATCATTCTCCATCTCTTGTGGTTTATGTTCAGCATAATGGTATGTTTTCAGAGTTTGAGTTTCCTCATTCTGTGTCAAATGACTTCCTCCAACTGGGGATAATTGATGTCTACTTGAGTCGGTCATAAGTTTTTGTTTGTTTTGGTTATTTTTATTAAAGTACTTTGGCATGGTGTATCAAAAGAACTATTCTTATCGTGTGTATGAATATGGATTATCATTGGCTCATAATTTTCTAATCAGTGTTCATCTGTATTTATCTAAGTCAGTAGCATCTCTGATCATAATACTCTTTGCTTGCTCAGGTGATCCATTTAGTTTAATCCAAATTCTACAATTTCTTGTCCAGGTTGCTTGTATCCTATTTTGTTTTTTTAGCATCCGTGCCTGTCGTGCTAATTCAGCGTTTTTTTTTTGTCAGGTGTTCATTTATGTAAACTTGAGTTTCCTTTAGCTTTTTGGCCTGCCTCAGTATGTCATTCTTTACCCTTCTGTTCACAAAGCGCATCACAATTGATTTCTTTGTTTTGTTATCTTTCTTCGGTAGAGCATAGCAGGCTGAGATTGCATTGGCTTTTACCTTACTGTCTTTATCATTAAGGAACTGAAGCACTTGATTTTCTAAGGACAAAGATTCTCTCATGGGTGAATGAAGTAAGAAGCGGTGTGAGAGTTATGTGCAATGTAATAATGGATGAAAAGTCATGAGTACAGCAACAGGTAGGACTAGGTGAATGTTAGGAGTTCATCAGAGTGATGGCTTGAGGAAAGAAACTGTTCCTGTGACGGGTGGTTTTGACCTTCAGTGATCTGTAATGACGACCAGAAGATAGAAGTTCAAACAGTTTGTGGCCGGGGTGTGATGAGTCAGCACAGATGTTTCCTGCCCGTTTCCTGGTTATGGACCGATATAAGTTCTCAATGGAGGGTAGGTCGGTACCAGTGATCCTCTCCGCAGACTTAATGATCCGCTGCAGTCTGGTCTTGTCCTGTTTAGTGGCAGATCCAAACCAGACAGTGATGGAAAAGCAGAGGACAGATTGGATGATGGCGGTGTAGAAGACAACCAGCAGCTCCTGAGGCAAATCAAACTTCTTGAGCTGACGCAGAAAAAACAACCTCTGCTGGGCCTTTTTCCGGACAGTGTCTATATGGGAGGACCACTTCAGGTTCCGGGAGATTGTGGTACCCAGAAACTTGAGGGAGTCCACAGTGGACACTGTGCTGTTGAGGATGGTGAGTGGGGGGAATGAAGGGGGGTGTCGCCTGAAATCCACAGTCATCTCCACCGTTTTGGCTGGGTTAAGTTCAAGATGGTTCTGGCTGCACCAGAGGATCAGCTGCTCCACCTCCCGCCTGTATGCAGACTCATCATCATCCCGGATCAAACCGATGACTGTGGTGTCATCCGCAAACTTCAGGAGCTTCACCGAAGGGTCCTCTGAGGTGCAGTCGTTGGAGTAGAGGGAGAAGAGCAGTGGGGAAAGGACACATCCTTGGGGGGCACCAGTACTAATTTTTCGGGAGCTGGATGTAAATCTCCCTAGCTTCACCTGTTGCCACCTGTCAGTCAGAAAGCTGGAGATCCACTGGCAGGTGAAGGGGAGGACCTTGAGCTGGAGGAGTTTCTGATGAAGAATGCCTGGGATGATGGTGTTGAACGCTGAGCTGAAGTTGACAAACAGGATCCTGGCGTACGTCCCTGGGGAGTCGAGGTGTTGCAGGATGTAGTGTAGTCCCATATTCACTGCATCATCCACTGACCTGTTTGACCGGTACGCAAACTGCAGTGGGTCCATCAGGGGGCCTGTGCCGACCTTCAGGTGGTTCAGCACCAATCTCTCTAAGGATTTCATGACCACAGAGGTCAGGGCAACAGGTCTGTAGTCGTTTAATCCTGTAACAGAGGGTTTCTTGCGAACTGGAATAATGATGGAGCGTTTGAAGCAGGAAGGCACTTCAAGCAGCTCCAGTGATCTGTTAAAGATCCGAGTGAAGATGGGGGCCAACTCCTTGGAGCAGACTCTCAGGCAGGACGGAGACACACCATCAGGTCCTGCAGCCTTCTTGATCTTTTGTCTCTGAAAGACCCGGCGCACCTCCTCTTCACAGATCGTTAGTGCTGGTGGGAGGTCAGAGTGGAGGAGGGATGGAGTTCCCGGGGCTGCAGATAAACCTTTTGTGTGGGTGGGAGGTGAGAACTTTAGGTTCTTTTCAAACCTACAGTAAAAGCTGTTTAGGTCGTTAGCCAGCTGGAGGTTTTCCACAGGGTGGGGGGATGGTCTCCTGTGGTTGGCAATATTCTGCAGGCCTCTCCAAACAGAAGCAGAGTTGTTGGCTGAGAAGTTTTTTTGTAACTTCTCACTGTAGCTCCTCTTAGCAAGCCTGGTCTCCTTCGTCAGCATGTTTCTGGCCCGCTTGTACAGAGTCCAGTCACCAGTCCTGTAGGCCTCCTCCTTGGTCTGACGTAGCTGCTTCAGTTTAGGAATGAACCAGGGTTTATTGTTGTTGTATGTGCAGAAGGTCTTGGTCTGCACACACGTGTCCTCGCAGAAACAGATGTATGACGTCACAGTGTCAGTGGGTTCATTTAGGTTAATGGCTGCATCTTCAAAAACACTCCAATCTGTACAGTCAAAGCAGACTTGTAACTCCAGCTTTGATTCCTCAGTCCATTTCTTCACAGTCCTTACAACAGACTTGGAAGTTTTTAGTTTCTGTCTGTATGTTGGAATAAGATGGAGCAGACAGTGGTCAGAAAAACCCAGAGCTGCACGGCGGACGGCATGATAGGCGTTCCTTAAAACTGTGTCACAGTGGTCAAGTGTATTTGTGTCCCTGGTGGGACATTTAATATGCTGTCTGTATTTAGGAAGCTCATTTGTGAGATTAGCTCGATTGAAATCACCCAGAATGATAAGCAGAGAGTCTGGATGTTTTTCCTCCATGTCTGCTATCTGGTCAGCGAGGTGCTGCAGGGCCTCTGTTGTACAAGCAGCAGGCGGGATATAAATTCCGACCAGAATAAACGAGGAGAACTCTCGCGGTGAATAAAAGGGTTTACAGTTTATGAACAGTGACTCTAGGTTAGGGCTACAAAACTTCTTCAACACTGTGACATCAGTACACCAACCTTCGTTTATGTAGAAGCAGATTCCACCAACTTTAGTCTTTCCAGAGAATTCTCGGCTGCGATCAGCGCGAAACAGTTGGAATCCGTCCAGGCGCACCGCGCTGTCCGGGATGTGTTCACTCAGCCAGGACTCCGTGAAACAAAGGGCGCCAGATCTGCTAAAATCCCGGTTTTTGTGAGTCAGGAGCAGCAGTTCGTCCATTTTGTTCGCCAAAGAGCGGATATTCGCCAGATGGATCGATGGGAGCGGCGTGTGAAATCCTCGTTTCTTCAGCCTGACTAGCGCACCGGCACATTTACCACGCCGCCTTCGTTTCCGGCCAGCGCCAATAGCCACTGCTCCCACAGCTAAGATCGACTGAAAAAACTTCAGATCAGCAGCAGAAACTGGCGGAGAAGTTGCATTGGGAGGTAGTCTGAGTGAAAGTAGTTCCTCCCTTGAATAGGTGACTCGGACAGAAGAGCAGAAGTCCAAAAAACCACACAAAATTATCAAAAACTTCAGAGAGCAGAAGCCAGTGGCTGCCATCCGCGGCGCCATCTTGGATTTTTTTTTTTTTTATATGTGTAGTTTATACTCTATCATCAATAAACTCATGCAGTAACAGGACACATTACAAATATTTGAGACCCATTGTTGTGCATCCTTTTATATTTTAGCAATAAAAGTACAAAACACCACCCACACTTGAAGCCAGGGCAAGAAGAGACACTTTTACATTCAAGACAAACTTTTATTGATAACATCTCCATATTTTGACTGAGCGACTCCATACTCGGTGATGCACACCCTCCGTTAAAGTACTAGATTCCATTCAAGTGAATGTATTAATTCATTCTGATTGCTGAGGCCACAGTAAAAACAGATGATTTTAAATGTAACACAGCCCTTGTAAAATCGACTTTACATCAGTGCAGCTACATGAAATTTGTGGTTAAATACAACAACGAAGTACTTTATTGTCACATTGGAATTGGAATCGCTCCTGTTTTGTTTTCTTTTGAATTCTTGGATGGAATATGGGTGGGCAATATAAGCTGCAGCTTCAGCCATCACCCATTTCAGATAACCTATGTTGAACTGTATAATCAGTAGAGTCATTGTTTAATTCGACCTTGTTAGATTTTTTTCCCCCTTTGTTATATTATTCTATTTTCTTTTAATCTATCTGAAATAAAGATTCATTCATTCACATTCCACCACTGGCTTTTAGCAACAAATGTATTTCCCAAATATGTTTTAAACTTCCTTTATTTAACCACCACCCATTTCTGTCTTTTGTCTAGGCAAGAGGTAAACGATACACCCCAAACTGGACCTTGCGTCACTATTTACAGAGATGCAGGCCTAAGATCTGCTGATCTGAGACCAGTGTGAGCTGTACATCCCAGCTGCTGAGTGACCCAGTCTTACAGTTTGAGTTTTGCACATTCTGAATAATCTGGAATTTGCTGCTGATTGTAATAAACAATTTAGTGACATGTGTTTGCATCATGATTTCTATTTTTGTCTGTTAATACACTGGTGGGAAAAGAGTCAATAGTACAAACCATTAATGGGTGACCTTGAAAATAATGGCTCATTTTTAAGAAATTTATGTCACATGGTGGTAACCTTCACATATAAAAAAGAGACATCTGCAAAAACTTCAGAGGTTTATTGTCAGTGCAATACTACATGAATGCATGTATAGTACATTGTTGATGCAGAGAATATATATTTCTACAGTATATGTATCTAGTAAATCAAGCATTTTCCATGTAACCTTGTGACTGCATTATTTTAATTGCTTTAACCCTAGATCAAGTTTGTTTTGGCCTAAAATGCATCATAACTGTCAAATATATCTTATTATACCTAACTCAGTACTGTTTACTTTTTGAATATATATTTTGTTACTAATATAGTTAATTAATAACTTGCCGTTACACTGCTCAGCTGCAACATGCCAACTTTATGCAGATGATGCAGTTATTTACACAGCTGCCAAGACTCCAGCACAGGCTGCAGATGTACTGTCTACAAGTATGGTTGATGTCCAAGAGTGGCTCCTCAAGAACCATCTATTGCTGAACCTTCAGAAAACAGTCTCAATGTGCTTTTCAATCAAAAAATGTAACCTGCAACGTTTTAAAGTTAATATACATGATCATGACATCAGTTTAGCTACAGAATTCAAATACCTTGGCATTGTACTAGATCCTCAACTCAAATTTAATCTTCATATAAAGAAAATTTCAAAAACAGTAAAAAAAAATCTGAACTGCTTTAAATTAATTAGATATTACATACCTTACGAAGCAGCTGCACTGTATATGCATTCTATGGTTTTTTCTCATATATCATACTGTTTGACAGTCTGGGCTCAAGCAGCCCCTTCCACAATAAGACATATAGGTTCATTATATAATCAAACCCTAAAAATCTTGGACAAAAAGCCCATTAGGTGGCATCACTGTAATGTTTAAAAAAAATACAACCTATTGAGTTTTGAGAGCTTCATTGACCTCTGTTTTCTGAAATTAACGCTCAAATGTTTCCATAAATCAGCACCCGAGCCACTTGCTGGTTTCATCCAAAGACAGGACAGCAGCAGAGCCACCAGGAGTTCTGTTAACAATAACTGTAAAATATTCCACCGCAGAACCACATTTGGACAAACAGCTTTCTCTATAAAGGGCAGTCACATCTGGAACACAATGCCAAATGTAATTAAAATAATAACGGACTTTAAAACATTCACTAAAAAGGTTAAAAACTGGCTGAAAAATAAACAAGAATGTACTCATGTATGAATTAATTGTCTGCAAAGTGAGAGTAAATGAAGGGAAGGAATAAATGTGTTTGTTTATAGTGAGTGACGAAGGGAGGGAGGCCTGAAATAGGCAAACCTGAGTTATGTTATATGTGTTAAATGTGAGTCAGGCTGTTATATTTGTGTATTTATATTATTTATAATATTTATGTTAAATGTGAGTCAGGCTGTTATATTTGTGTATTTATAATATTTATAATATTTATAATTGTGTATTTATAATCTTTCTGCATTGATGTATGTGGTTATTGTGTATATACTGTATATATATACAGTATATATATATATATATATATTTTTTTTTTTTGTTGTTGTTGTTTTTTCCCCATGGGAAAAGCCTAAAGCCCATCCAGGGACAAGAGTTGCAAATTAGCTAATAGCTATACACTCTATGTGCAACACATCAGATTGATTGTCTTTGATTAATTGTCTATGTTTATTGCACTGTCCCTGTCAAATAAACTAATCTACTACTACATAATCTGGCGATCAAGTTGTCAGCTGATCATTTTTTGCAATGACACCATCTCAGACTCAGTGCAGCTGAAGCAGGTATGTCCATGATGTCTCAACAGTCTCTCCATGATTTTCACGCAGATTAGAGCAATTTTCTTTCCCACAATATTTTTATTGAACCTTTTTTTTTTTTTTTACAAACAGCACACACAGTCAGACACTAACACAAAAGTAATTTAAAAACTAAAAAGAACAATAACAAAATAACAAAAAAAGGGTAATAAAAACAACAACCATTAACAAAAACAAGTCAACAACAATGCTCCTCTGTTTAGTCTAGGTAATCTATTACATAAGAATACATAATATACATTCACCAGCTTGGAATTTGCAAGGTCCACACATATCATTCACCTTCTTCTTCAGAAGTTATGTTTAATTTCTTTACATAATCAATGAAAGGTCTCCATATATTCTCAAACACATTTTCCTTTGATTTCAGTATGTATGTTATTCTTTCTAGTGGAAGGTTGGTAACATCTGTCTTAACCACTGAGTCACATCTGGTCTATGAGTTTTTCCACAGTAATGCAATACATTTTTTGGCATTAAGCAAACCGAGGTCTATGAATGTTCTTTCACTCTTATTAAAGTTATGTTTTTCTGGATACAGACCCAACAAAAACAGTTTACTGTTCAATGTGATTTGTTTTGAAATTATTTTTTCAATTGTTACCCTCACCTCTTCCCAAAACATTCTGATTTTTCTACATTGTGGAGATGTGTGGAAAGGACGAGGCTGTGGCGGGTTGATTCAACGCCCCCCCCCCCCCCACAACACACAGGACAGTCAGCTCTCTTCTCTTGGGTTTTCCCGCTGCACCACTGAGATGTAATGGGCCATTCATGTATTGTGATGTAATGTGCCATGCATGTATTGTGATGTAATGTGCCATTCATGTATCGTGATGCAGTGTGCCATTCATGTATAGTGTTCATGTGTCCTGTCCTTACTGTGACCTAGAGGCTGAGATCAATATGTAGATGTGCCTGGTAACCTCTTTGTCCTACACCTGGAGCAGAGGCTAGCAAATCTGCCTATTGTTATGTAGGTCTTTCAAATGCAAATATCTCATGCCTGTTCTGCAGTCCCTTTGATCGTACCAACTGCTGTGAATCTGCCCTTTGATGTATTGTTGTAGTTGGGTATGCTGCAACTCTGTAACGCAAACCCTCTCATTCTGATTCTGCAGCTGCTGCTGGACACACACCTGGTGTCCCTCTGCCGAGAGCTGTGGGCTCGCTCCCGGCGCGCATGCACGGCACCGGGAGTGGAGCTCGTGACGGCGGTATGATTAATAAAACCTGCTTAAAACCACAGCATCGCTGCTTATTTTTTAATCATCCGCCGCACTGGTGACCCCGAAGACGCACACGCTTTGTGCGACGCAGACTTCTGGTCTGGACGTCCACGCTGAACCGGCCGAGGGACACAAGACGTCTCCTCCCTCTCGCCACCCCAACGCACCATGACCTGAAGGCAGAAAGGAACACGCTGCCAGTGAACGCTTCACTGGCGACCCCGATCATGCACACGTTCGTGCAAAGTAACCTTCTGATCTGGACAGCTGCGCTGGTGACCCATTCTTCAGGATGAGATCTGCACGTCTGAGATCTGCTCATCCACGCTGGACCGGCCGCGCTCGCAGTTCCTCCACACGAGAGCGCAGGCACCTCGTCCCCTCTCCACGACGGCGTCCTCCATGGCCGGCGGAGAACGCAGCACGTGGACCTGAACGCACCATGGCCGAGCGGTGCCAAAGATCATCTATTCCCTCCCACTGCTCCAACGCATCTGCACGAGCCTGAGGGACAAAAGATCGTCTATTTCCTCCCACCGCTCCAACGCACCATGGCCAAGCTGCAGCCACAGCCCAAACTTGGATTTTATCGGCGCCGTCTGCGCTGATCTCCACCAAGATTCTGCACCCTGACTCGCCACTCCAGCGGCCCACCCACGCACGGAACCCCCGCGCGCGCACTGGGGAGTTATGAGGACGGCACACCACGCACGGGACAATAACGGCTTCACTGACCGCCTTCCTTCTGCTGCACACTGGCCCTTCAGGCTTACTCGTACACCTGAGGCCCGCAGCTTGCTCACTGGATTTTATGGTCTTAGCCACGGCACACAAGGGGAATTCAGCTGTCTGCGGTTCCCGAGGCTTTAGAGTGGCGCCTGCCCTAAAGTCAACACGCCAGTCCCTCTGCTTTTATTTTTTTTTTCTCACAGCCGCTCCTGCTTTTCTTCATGGCCACGAGAGGAGTCAGAGACAAAATTTTTCTTCTTGTGATCTCCGCACGCGCAACGGGACAGCCCCTCGACGTCGCGGAGCAGCAAGCAATTTTTGCGCGGCTCGGATGATTTCACCGCCCCTGCCGGCACTTACTACCCCTCCCCTCCCTCCCCCTCCGCCTGCAGCGAGCTTCTCCCACAGCTTGCTCCCATAGATGGATTATCGAGGTCTCGGCCCCCTGCCGTGCCCTCTGGGGGGGGAGCGTGTGGCGGGTTGATTCAACCCCCCCACAACACACAGGACAGTCAGCTCTCTTCTCTTGGGTTTTCCCGCTGCACTACTGAGATGTAATGTGCCATTCATGTATCGTGATGTAATGTGCCATGCATGTATTGTGATGTAATGTGCCATTCATGTATCGTGATGCAATGTGCCATTCATGTATTGTGATGTAATGTGCCATTCATGTATAGTGTTCATGCGTCCTTTCCTTACTGTGACTTAGAGGCTGAGATCAATATGTAGATGTGCCTGGTAACCTCTTTGTCCTACACCTGGAGCAGAGGCTAGCAAATCTGCCTATTGTTATGTAGGTCTTTCAAATGCAAATATCTCATGCCTGTTCTGCAGTCCGTTTGATCGTACCAACTGCTGTGAATCTGCCCTTTGATGTATTGTTGTAGTTGGGTATATATGCTGCAACTCTGTAACGCAAACCCTCTCAATCTCACTTCTGCAACTGCTGCTGCAGGACACAGACCTTGTGTCCTCCTCCTCTGAGAGCCGCTTGGGCTCGCTCCCGGCGCGCATGCACGGCGCCGGGAGCAGAGCTCGTGACGGCGGTATGATTAATAAACTCTGCTTAAAACCTTCAGCATCGCTGTTTATTTTTAACATCCGCCGCAAGGCTGAGTTTATTCCTCAGGTTCAGCTTTATTCACAATCACATTCTCCAACATTCAAAAGCAGAAAAAGAGGAGGAATATTTCCACATCTGTCCTTCTTATACCCAGGACATCAAACATACAGTCATATGGTACTTAATCAAACATACAGTCAAATGGTACTTAATCCCAGTCACAATGTAACTTCCTCCGATCTTAACATCATCCACCCTCTAGTCTCCGGTGGTCAAGCAATCCCTCAAGGCCATCTCCCTGAAACAAAAGGCCAGATCTCACACCTCCTTGTTACCCCTAGGAGGCTCAGTCCCTTTGTTCCCCTGAGACGTGAAGCAAACAATAAGCATACTGCAATATAGCTGTGGAGCATATGAAACCAACATATGTGCCCCACATGACCCCCCCCAAAATGTCTAAGATGGAACAATCATAACTAGAGATGCATGTCATAATAAAATCACTACATAGCAGTCCACATGCCGCTTAGGCCTTAGTCTTCTGCCGTATTTGCTGTAAGCCAGCTTTACTGCCTCCACAGTGTCCTCCTGCTGTGGGGCTGCTGCCTGTGGGTGAGAACTGTTAGTCAATCTCTGTGGGTGTTCTGGGGAATACTCTCTAGGGGGTCTTCCGCGCCGGGGAGCCCTTGCCAACTGCACACTCTCGTCAGCTAGCACAAAAGCGGGTTTGAGCCTGTTTATGCCAATCCCCTCTTTCCTGCCCCCTAAATCCAGCAAAAAATGCTTATCCCCTGTTTCCAGCACTCTGTATGGTCCGTCATAAGGTGGGCGCAAGGGCGGGCGGTGTGCATCATGTCTGACAAAAACAAACTCTGCATTTCTTAAAGTCTTAGGCACAAAAACACATGTAAAACTGTGGTGCGTGGTGCCCGGTAGTGTGTTTGGGCCCGTGCTACTCTGTAACCGCTGAGCTGGGGAGCACTCCGGTGCCGGATTATCTGGGAGAAATTCCCCAGGCAGCCAAAGTGGCTGTGCAAAAACTAGCTCGGCTGGGGAGGCTTCTAAATCCTCTTTAGGTGCAGAACGCAACCCCAATAAAACTCATGGTAGTTTGTCCACCCAATTTGTGTCTGTAAGCGACGCTCTGAGAGCCGCCTTCAATGACCTGTGGAAACGGTCGCATTGCCCATTAGCCTGTGGGTTGTACGCGGTCGTGCGATGGATCGTTACCCCTAGGCTGCCGGCCATCGCTGACCAAAGCTCGGAAACAAATTGAGGTCCTCTGTCGGACGTAATGTCTGACGGGACTCTAAAACGTGCTACCCATGCTGTTAAAAACGCGCGCGCCACCTTCCTCGGCTGTGGTTGACGACAGCGGAACTACTTCCGGCCAGTGCGTGGTGCGGTCAACCATGGTCAGAAGATGTGTGCACCCTTGTGAGGGCGTGAGGGGGCCTACAAGGTCCACGTGGACATGATCAAACCTTTTAGCTGGAATATGAAACAGCTCCAAAGGAGCCCTCGTGTGTCTGTGAACTTTGGCGCACTGGCAAGGCATGCAGGCAGTTGCCCACTCCCTAACCTGTTTACGCAGGCTTGGCCATACAAATTTCTCTCCTACCATTTTGACCGACGCGCGCACTCCTGGGTGCGCCAGAGAATAGGGAATGGATCGAGTCAAAAACGCGGTGGCGCCACGCGGCTGGCACCACCGGACGCGGTCGTCCATTGGAGACATAGCAGATTGGGGGGGTATACCGTCTTGCAGCACCCTGATCTCCAGCCTTAACCCTGTTGGTCCAGACTGGAGCACGCGCACATCCATGTCACTAACCTGCTCCACGGCCATGGCTGCATAATCTATACCTACGTGGACCGGGGCCGCGCGCACTTACGCGTTGCTACCCTGGTCTGCGGCCGTGGCTGCAGAGTCTGCCCCCACGGGGCCTGGAGTCGCCACAGCACGTGAGAGGCAGTCTGCCACTACATTATATTTACCCGCCACGTGCTGGATATCGGTGGTAAACTCCGATATCGCGGCCAGCTGTCTCTGCTGCCGGCCCGACCAAGGTTCTGAAATCTTGGCCATCGCGAAAGTCAGCGGTTTGTGGTCCACGAACGTGGTGAAATGGCGTCCTTCCAGTCAGAACTGGAAGTGGCGGATGGCCAAGTGTAGAGCTAACAACTCCCTGTCGAACGCGCTGTATTTTCACTCGCTATCGCGCAAGGTCTTGCTGAAAAATGCGAGCGGTTGCCAGGCTCCAGCCACATAAGCCTGTTTTCCACTAGCCCAGCACACCTCGGTACGGCTCGATTCACTTCAGTACGGCTCGGAATGCTTCTGTCTCCATTAGCACAGTGTTGCGGGGCAGCAGCAGATTCTCAGCGAGGCGGGGCCATACTCCCGTGATGTTATGCACCGGACTGAGTCCTTATTTACACGAGACAAAAAATGGAGGATCCAAGGATTATTGCCTTGCTCGCTCTGTGGTTTTAACTCACAATTAATTTTATCTCATAATTAAGCTGCAACAACACAAGTCACTTTTGTTTTGAATTAACTGCCAAATGACCTAGAAATAATGAGCTGAAACTTGTTTTTATTCGTGTTAAATAATGAGACAGTGGCACACTGTCCAACACCACATCCTAGGGCATTTTGGATGTACTGAATTAAAAAAATTCATGTTTTTCACCTTCAGGGCAACGTTTGGAACAACAGTATTATTATTTTCCGTTTAGATGATGCTACACTCCTTCTAAAGTATTGTAAATCTCTGAATTTGGAATGCCGATAGAACATTCAATTTACATATACTTGTACCTTTGACTTGGTGCTAATTTTTTATGATATTTCAATAAAAAGAACAGAAAGCTTACAAAAAGATTTCTTTTTTGGTCTAGTTAAAAATTACATTACCTTTACAATGGTTGACCCTCAGCATCATTTTGATCAGACTAGGCAATGGAATTTCTATGTAATTATACTGTTTTATAATTCAGTGTTATAACAGACAAACCACACTTTCCAAAACAATTCCATTTTATTATATACAAAATATTAAAATAAAAAAAACTTTGCAACACAACATGAAGGTTAATCGACATTTTATACACGTCGACCACTGAGTGCTGAGGCTCGGTAGAATTAATCCGTCTCTGCCAGCTGTGGGTCAGGAAGGCTCGGTTGAATAATCCCTGCGAGCTGTCGCGGCTGACGCGTGGAATGATTCTACAAGGAAAATGCACACAATAAAATACAGCACGAAATATATACAGAAAAGACAATAGTTTTTAACAAGAATACATAAGCTTATTTCAGCGTATTGTTCACATGAATAATTACAATAAAAGCTTTAGTCCGCAGTGTGCTGCAATAAAGCAGTGATCCATCCACAAATGAACAGCTTTTTTATTGCATAAATAAACTGAGCGTCTTACCGAATATATTTGCGAAAAAACGCACAATAAAAAAAAATTAAAACTCACCGTTAAAGGACTCCGATGTCGAGACCTCCCGGTATATTTTTTCATTCCGGGCGGCTCCATCTAACTCGCGCTGCATACGTTCGTCTGACAATGCAGTGAGCAGACACTGCACCTCCTTATTGGTCCATGGAACACCCTTATTACGCGAAGCCATTTTTGATAGAGAATAAATGAAAATAGCACAGCAATACACTGAAAAGGAACCGCCAACAGTGGTTGCGTGCTGAGTAAAGGCGGTCGTGAAGATTCTTTTTTTTTTTCAAAAACTTTATTGAGAAGGTCGTGAAGATTTGGTAGATGAGGAGGAGGAGAGGGGCGGTTACAACCTGACCAATCAGCGGCGGTTACGACCTGACCAATCAGCGGCGACCAGTCTGTTAACGTCACAACACGGCACAGCTCAGCACTGCTGTACCCTGCCCTTCAGCGGGGCTGAGAATCGTGGCTGTTAAACCGTGTTGGGGCTTGTGGAAAAGCGTACAAAGCGTGCTGAGCCGTCCCGTGTCGCGTTAAAGCGTGCTAGTGGAAAAGGCCCTATGCTGTTCAACGACCACTCCTATGGCCACTTCTGATGCGTCAGTAGTGAGCGCCATGCGGGCTGTTGGGACTGGGTGTGCCAACAACGCAGCGTTTGCCAGGGCTGATTTGACTTGAGAGAATGCGCGCTCCCGCTCGGGACACCATTCGATTTTTGATTTGTGGGTTTTTGCTTTTTTAGTGCAGCATACAATGGTTGCATGAGCTGCGCTGCGCGGGGGAGGAAACGGTTATAAAAATTCACCATTCCCAAAAACTCCTGTAACGCTTTGACCGTTTGTGGTTGGGGAAAATTTGTTATTGCGCGCACTTTATCGGGCAGAGGGACCGCTCCTTCTGGCGAGACGCGATGGCCCAAAAAATCAATCTGCGCCACCCCGAACTGACACTTCGCTGGGTTGATTATTAACCCGTGCTCTGCCAACCTCCGGAAAACTGCTGTGAGGTGGCTTTCGTGTTCATCTTTGGATGCGCTGGCTACCAATATGTCGTCCAGGTAGACGAACACGAAAGGGAGATCGCGCAGGACCGCGTCCATCATGTGTTGGAACGTCTGTGCCGCGCCCTTAAGCCCAAACGGCATGCGCAAAAACTCAAAAAGCCCGAAAGGAGTTATTACCGCTGTTTTGGGTATGTCCTCAGCACGCACTGGAACCTGGTGGTAACCGCGTACCAAGTCTATTTTAGAAAAAATGCGCGCCCCCGCCAAATGAACCGAAAAATCTTGGATGTGCGGGATCGGGTAGCAGTCATGCGCTGTAGTGTTATTCAACCTGCGGAAATCACCGCAAGGTCGCCACGAGCCATCAGCTTTTGGGACCATGTGAAGCGGTGAAGCCCAAGGGCTCTTCAAACGCCTGATGATGCCCAGTCTTTCCAGGTTGGCGAACTCCTCACGCGCTATGGTCAGTTTAGCTGAGTCCAAGCGCCGAGCTTTTGCAAAGACGGGTGGGCCGGTGGTAGTAACAAAATGTTCCACCCCATGTTTAGCCACTGTCGCCGAAAATGTTGGGACGGTGAGTGCTGGAAACTGAGTGAGGAGTGTGTGGAACTTACCACCTGCAGCTGTGACGTTGGCTTATGCAGTTGGCGGGGCCACTCGGGATGTACAGGGAATAGAATGAAAAGAGAGTGCATTAACCAAGCGTCTGTTAGCAAGATCAACCAACAAACCATGTGAGCACAAAAAATCAGCCCCTAACATGTTGAAATTGACTGCCGCTATGACAAAAGTCCACTCGAATGAACGGCCCTGCAAAGACAGAAGCAGAGTCCTCTCACCGAAGGTCTTAATCGCTGAGCCGTTCGCCGCTGACACCCGGGGACCACTGGAAGGTGCTAGCCGGTCCGCGTAGGAAGGCGTGATGAAGCTCAGCTGGGAGCCTGTGTCCACGAGGAAATGCCTCCCCGAGCGTGCATCCTTCAGGTAAAGCAGCTTGTTCTCCTCCCCGAGGGCTGCAGCTGCTACCGACCCCCGGTCTTGGCGTTTCCCGAGCGCTTGAAGTGGCACGGCGGAATGCACTTGCGCGCGCGCCCTCTCTGCAAAGCGGCGATGATAGAAGCAAAGGAAGTCGTCTGCTCCGTGTCACCCGGTCCTTGCTGCTGCCGTCGTCGGTGAGTCTGGTGCTGCAGCCTCTCGCCCCCTGCCGTCTCCGGACATTGCGCCTAGCTCTGCTGCCGTGGCCGAAGCCGCGCTCCGTTTGTGGGCGTCGATGAGTCGTTGCGCCTCCTGGCCCAGCTCATGGTAGTCTCGTCGGGCCAACAGAGGTGAACCGGCCAGGGTCACTCTCACCGCTGACGGTAGGGTCCTGAGGAAGAGGTGGGTGAAGATAAAGCTGTCATCGTCGGAGTCTTTCAACCTCAACATCTTCCCTATCAGGTCTGCGGGTCTGTCGTTCTCAAACTCCGTCAACGCCAGGAGCCCCTCTCTCACTGTTGCACCGAGGGGGTGAAGTGGCTGATAAGTGCAGCCTTCAATGTGCTGTACTTGTTGCTGTCCGGTGGGTGGTTGACCAGGCTCTCCAGCCTCTGGACTGTGTGGTTGTCCAGCTTCGCAACCACATGGTAGAACTTTGTGTCGTCTCTTGAGATCCTCCTGAGGTTGAACTGCGCCTCGACCGCGTTAAATCAGGAGCGCGGACTGTTCTGCCAGAAGTCCGGCAGCTGGAAAGTGGCGGCATTCGTCAGGCTGGCTTCTGACGAGTCCGGCTCGGGAGAATTACTTCTGCTCATTATACGTCGTAAGGTCACCAGTGTGGAGATGTGTGGAAAGGACGAGGCTGAGTTTATTCCTCAGGTTCAGCTTTATTCACAATCACATTCTCCAACATTCAAAAGCAGAAAAAGAGGAGGAATATTTCCACATCTGTCCTTCTTATACCCAGGATATCAAACATACAGTCACATGGTACTTAATCCCAGTCACAATGTAACTTCCTCCGATCTTAACATCATCCACCCCCTAGTCTCCGGTGGTCAAGAAATCCCTCAAGGCCATCTACCTGAAACAAAAGGCCAGATCTCACACCTCCTTGTTACCCCTAGGAGGCTCAGTGTCCTTTGTTCCAGTGAGACGTGAAGCAAACAATAAGCATACTGCAATATATCTGTGGAGCATATGAAACCAACATATGTGCCCCACAACATTCCCATAAACAGTGAAATAGGGTTCCTTTACTTAGATCAGAGCAATTTTTTGCACAGGAAATAAAACAGACATTCTTAAGCTCTACAACCACTGATCGTTTGTGAAGCTGTGCTGACATCAGTGACAGGCTGTATTGACATCAGTGACAGGCTGTGCTGAACGCCAGACTGACCATTTGAAGCGGTAATTTTCCCACAACAGAGCCGTCTGAAACACACACAGCGTACATATTTTAGTACCTAACAGCGATAACTTGCAGAGATTACAGTGTAGTACGACGTACTTATAGCAAACTAGCATTAGCAACATTAGCTTACCGTCATATATGACCTAGTTTGTATCCTCACGTCTTCGGCTCTCCCAGAAGCTGCAGAACTATTCCAGAGTGTTTCGTCTCACTGCCTGTACCCTTGTCTGGCGGTCCTTTTTGGCATTTACGGTGAAAAAAGCCACAGACCGAGGAGTCACCTTGTAAAGCCGCCATGTTGTGTTTGGCTTGGGTCACGTGTTTTATGTCACGGGAGTGTGGCGCCGCCTTGTTGTAAAAAAAATCCCGCCCACCACAGCTTAACCCCGCTTTACCCGGCTGCTATGGAGACACAACCGCGGCCGAACAGAGTAGTAACGAAACGCAACGAGGCGAGTCGAACTGGGCTAGTGGAAAAACGGCTTTAAATGAACACAATTTACCATGTAGAGCATAGCCTGGAGGTCTCTGTGATGTTTGACCCAGAGATGTGAGAGAAAAGTTTCCTGTTTCAGAGGACAAAAGTGTCCTGCTGTTACTGACACAACAGTGTGATAAACAGCACTTTTACCCAGCCTGAGGCATCATGGACAACAGAGAGAAAAAAGCATTCTGACAAGGAAGGAGACTCTGTTATAAATATGTAACAGCAATAACTACACCTTTTGTCATTTTATGAATTTCATTTCAATAATAAGCTTTATTCATAATTCTTTTTAAAAGCTGAAATTGTTTTTCTATTATAATTCGGCCAAAGTCACAGTAAAAGATAGAAAAATGTGTGAAAAATCAGTTTTATAACAAAGTGTGTCAGTTTCAATCGGGCAAAACTCAAAAATTCATAATAAAAAAAATCCACAAACCAGAAAAAGTAATACATTTGTAAGAAAAATGTTTGAAATTCATGAGGAAAAATATCACATATTTATTAGAATAAATTCTGAAATATGCAACAGACCTAAATTGACAAGGGAAAAAAACAAGTTATGAGAAAAATGTTTAAATGAAATAAATCTTTAAAATTTACAATAAAAAAGTAAATTAACAAGAAAACTTTAAAATTTAGTAGAAACTTTGACTTTTTTCTCATAATTATGTCACGATACCAGTGAATGTAAATTATATTCTCCTCAAACAGGAAACTTTATTGTTTGTTAATGTAACTTTGAGACATTATTTTTATATGTGCAAATAATTATGACATCCATCCATCCATCCACCCATCCATCCATCCCTCCATTCATCCATCCATCCATCCATCCAACCATCCACCCACCCATTCATCCATCATAAGATAAGATAAGATAAGCCTTTATTAGTCCCACAATGGGGAAATTCCAGGATTGCAACAGCACAGGGATAGCAACACTCAGAGCAACAATCAGAAGGCAAGAAAAAACAACAAAAAAAAACAAAACAAGAGCAGCTAATATACATATATATATATATATATATATATATATATATATATATATATATATATATATATATATAGTATATATATATATATATATATATATATATATATATATATATATATATACACAGACACACAGTGCAGAGCACTGTAGCTGGATGGAATAAATACAGTTAGGCCCAAAAATATTTGGACAGTGACACAAGTTTTGTTATTTTAGCTGTTTACGAAAACATATTCAGGATACAATTATATAATCAATATGGGCTTAAAGTGCAGACTCTCAGCTGTAATTTGAGAGTATTCACATCCAAATTGGAGCAAGGATTCATGAATTACAGCTCTTTAATACGTAGCCGCCTCTTTTTCAAGGGACCAAAAGTATTTGGACAATTGACTCAGAAGGCTGCAAAAAAAAATAAAAATAACAAGGCTGCATGGGCTCTTCCCTCGTTAACCTGTCATCAATTAAGCAGTTAAAAGGTCGGGAGTTGATTCCAGGTGTGGCGTTTGCATTTGGAAGCTGTTGCTGTGAACACACAACATGCGGTCAAAGTGTGGAGATAGTGTGGAAAGGATGAGGCTGAGTTATTTCTCAGGTTCCATTTTTATTCACAACACACTCTCCAACATTCAAAAGCAGAAAGAGAAAAAAAACCCAACATCTGCCAGTCTTATACCCCTGACATCAAAGTACAAAATCCCATTGTCTTTAAATCCCAAACACAATGCCTCCCCCCTGCAGTTCTTCTCGCTTCCACCCAAACCTCGGTGGTCAGGAAATCATTCATGTCCATCTCTTTGCATATCAAAAGGCCAACTCTCTCATCCTCCTCTTATCCCTAGGAGGTCCAGACCTTTTGTTCCTCTTCAGACGTGAAGCCAAAATAAGCACACAGGAATATACATGAGAGCATATGAACCTACATATGTGCACCACATATAACCCCCCCCCCCCCCCAAACGTCTAAGACGGAACAAACTAACACAGATTGCATGTCATAATAAAATCGCCACACATCAGTCCACGTGCTGTCTTGGTCTCAACCGTCTGCCGTATCTGCTGCAGGCGGGCTTAACCTCTTCCACGGCGTCCTCCTGCTGTGGAGCTGCTGTCTGGGGATTAAAACTGTTAGTCAATCTCTGTGGGTGTTCTGGGGAATGCTCCCTAGGGGGTCTACCCCGTCGCGGGGCCCTCGCCAACTGCAAAGTTTCGTCAGCCATCACAAAAGCAGGTTTGAGTCTATTTATGCCAATCATTTCCTTTCTGCCCCCCAAATCTAGCAAAAAATGCTTATCACCTGTTTCTAGCACTCTAAATGGTCCATCGTAAGGCGGTCGCAGAGCTGTGCGGTGGGCATCATGTCTGACAAAAACAAACTCCGCATTTTTTAAAGCTTTAGGCACAAAAACACGCGGAAAACTGTGGTGAACGGGGCCTGGTAGGACACTCGGGCCCATGCTATTCTGCAACCGCTGAGCCGAGGAGAACTCTGGCGCTGGGTTGTCAGGGAGAAATTCTCCAGGCAGCCGAAGTGGCTGTGTGAACACTAGCTCTGCTGGGGAGGCGTCTAAATCCTCTTTAGGTGCAGAACGCAACCCCAATAAAACCCATGGTAGTTTGTCAACCCAATTTGCATCCGCAAGCGATGCTCTGAGAGCCGCCTTCAGCGACCTGTGAAAACGTTCTCATAACCCGTTAGCCTGCGGGTGATACGCAGTCGTGCGGTGGATTGTTGACCCCAGGCTGCGGGCCATCGCTGACCAAAGTTCGGAAACAAATTGTGGGCCTCTGTCAGACGTAATATCCGACGGAACTCCAAAACGCGCTACCCATGCAGTTAAAAAAGCGTGCGCTACCTCCTCGGCTGTGGTTGATGACAGGGGAACCACTTCTGGCCAGTGTGTGGTGTGGTCAACCATTGTCAGAAGATGTGTGCACCCTTGCGAGGGTGGTAGGGGGCCTATGAGGTCCACATGGACATGATCAAACCTTTTAGCTGGAATATGAAACGCCTCCAAAGGAGCTCTCATGTGTCTATGCACTTTGGCCCGCTGACAGGCCATGCAGGCTGCTGCCCACTCTCTAACTTGCTTGCACAGGCCCGGCCATACAAATTTCTCCCCTACCAGTTTGACCGAAGTGCGCACCCCCGGGTGCGCCAGCGAATGGATCGAGTCAAAAACGCAGCGGCACCACGAGGCCGGAACCACCGGACGGGGTCGCCCGGTGGAAACATTGGAGATTAGGGGGGGCAAACCGTCTGGCAGCACCCTGTCCTCCAGCCTTAAACCTGTTGGTCCAGACTGGAGCGCGCGCACGTCCGCGTCGCCGCCCTGCTCTGCAGCCATGGCTGCGTAATCTATCCCTACGCGGACTGGGGCCGCGCGCACTTCTGCGCCGCTACCCTGGTCCGCGACAACAGCTGCAAAATCTACCTCTACGCGGGCTGGAGCAGCCACGGCACGCGAGAGGCAGTCTGCCACTAAATTAAGTTTACCCGCTACATGCTGGATATCGGTAGTGAACTCCGAAATTGGGGCCAGCTGTCTCTGCTGCCGGCCCAACCAAGGTTCCGAAATCTTGGCCATCGCAAAAGTCAGCGGCTTGTGGTCAACGAACGCGGTGAAACGGCGTCCCTCCAGCCAAAACTGGAAGTGACGAATAGCCAAATGGAGAGCTAACAACTCCCTGTCGAATGTGCTGTATTTTCACTCACTATCGTGCAAAGTCTTGCTGAAAAACGCGAGCGGCTGCCAGGCTCCAGCCACATACTGTTCAACAACCGCCCCTATGGCCACATCTGACGCGTCAGTAGTGAGCGCCATGCGGGCCGTTGGGACTGGATGCGCTAACAATGCAGCGTTTGCCAAGGCTGTTTTGACTTCAGAGAATGCGCGCTCCCACTCGGGAGACCATTTGATTTTATATGCGGGTTTTTGTTTTTTAAGCGCAGCGTACAATGGTTGCATGAGCTGCGCCGCGTGGGGGAGGAAACGGTTATAAAAAGTCACCATTCCCAAAAACTCCTGTAACGCTTTGACCGTTAGTGGCTGGGGAAAATTTCCCACCGCGCGCACCTTGTCAGGCAGAGGAACTGCTCCTTTGGGAGAGACGCGATGCCCCAAAAAATCAATCTGCGCCACCCCAAACTGACACTTCGCTGAGTTGATTATTAGCCCGTGCTCCGCCAACCTCTGGAAAACTGCCGTGAGGCGGTTTTTGTGTTCGTGTTCGGACGCACTGGCTACCAAAATGTCGTCCAGGTAGACGAACACGAAAGGGAGATTGTGCAACACCGCGTCCATCATGCGTTGGAAAGTCTGCGCTGCGCCTTTAAGCCCAAACGGCATGCACAAAAACTCAAAAAGCCCGAAAGGAGTTATTACCGCTGTTTTGGGTATGTCCTCAGCACGGACTGGGACCTGATGATAATCGCATACCAGGTCTATCTTAGAAAAAATGCGCTTCCCCGCCAAATGAACTGAAAAATCCTGGATATGTGGGATTGGGTAGCGGTCGTGTGCTGTAGCATTTTCAGCCTGCGAAAATCACCGCATGGCCGCCACAAGCCATCAGTTTTAGGGACCATGTGAAGCGGTGAAGCCCAAGGGCTCTTTGAACGTCGGATGATGCCCAATTTTTCCAGGTTGGCGAACTCCTCTCGCGCTATGGCCAGTTTAGCTGAATCCAAGCGCCGAGCTTTTGCAAAAACAGGCGGTCCGGTGGTAGTAATAAAATGCTCCACCCCGTGTTTAGCCACGGTCACCGAAAACGTTGGCACCGTGAGTGCTGGAAACTGAGTGAGGAGTGTGTGGAACTTCCCACCTGCAGCTGTGACGTTGGCTTGTGCTGTTGGCGGAGTCACTCGTGCTGTACAGGGAATACAAGAAAAAGAGAGTGCATTAACCAGGCGTCTGTTAGCGAGATCTACCAACAAACCATGTGAGGACAAAAAATCAGCACCTAACATGTTGAAATTGACTGCCGCGATGACGAAAGTCCACTCGAATGTGCGGCCGTGTAAAGACAGAGACAGGGTCTTCTCCCTGAAGGTCTTAATCGCCAAGCCGTTTGCTGCTGACACCCCGGGACCACTGGAAGGTGCCAGCCGATCAGCGTAGGAAGGTGTGATGAAACTCAGCTGGGAGCCTGTGTCCACGAGGAAGTGCCTCCCCGATCGCGCGTCCCTCAAGTAGAGCAGCTTATTCTCTTCACCGAGAGCCACAGCTGCTACCGACTCCCAGTCTTGGCGTTTCCCGAGCGCTTGAATTGGCACGGTGGAATGCACTTGCGTGCCCTCTCGGTGAAACGGCGATGGTAAAAGCAAAGGACGTCGTCCGCTCCGCGTCTCCTGGCCCCCGCCGCTGCCGTCGTCGGTGAGTCTGGTGCTGCAGCCTCTGGCCCCCTGCCATCTCCGGATGTTGCGCCCAGCTCCGCTGCTGCGGTCGTGGCCGTGTGTTGTCTGTGGGTGTCGACGAGTCGCTACGCCTCCTGGCCCAGCTCGTGGTAGTCTCGGTGGGCCAGCAGCTGTGAACTGGCCAGGGTAACTCTCACCACTGGTCTGCAGGTCTGTCGACCTCACACTCAGTCAATGCCAGGAGCTTCTCTGCTCGCTCTCCCAGCGAGGGGGTGAAAAAACGGATGAGAGCAGCCTTCAAAGTGCCGTACTTGTCATCGTCTGGTGGGTGGTTGACCAGGCTCTCTACTCGCTGGGCTGTGTGGTTGTCCAGCTTTGCAACCACATGGTAGAACTTCGTGGCATCTGCCGAAACCTTACGAAGATGGAACTGTGCCTCGACTGCGTTAAACCAGGAGCGCGGACTGTTCTTCCAGAAGTCCGGAAACTGGACTGTGGTAGCTGCATTAGCTTGGCTGGCTCCTGATGAGTCCGGTGCAGGACAATCGTCTCCGGCCATAATACGTCTTAAGGTCACCAGTGTGGAGATAGTGTGGAAAGGATGAGGCTGAGTTATTTCTCAGGTTCCATTTTTATTCACAACACACTCTCCAACATTCAAAAGCAGAAAGAGAAAAAAACCCCAACATCTGCCAGTCTTATACCCCTGACATCAAAGTACAAATCCCATTGTCTTTAAATCCCAAAAACAATGCCTCCCCCCTGCAGTTCTTCTCACTTCCACCCAAACCTCGGTGGTCAGGAAATCATTCATGTCCATCTCTTTGCATATCAAAAGGTCAACTCTCTCATCCTCCTCTTATCCCTAGGAGGTCCAGACCTTTTGTTCCTCTTCAGACGTGAAGCCAAAATAAGCACACAGGAATATACATGAGAGCATATGAACCTACATATGTGCACCACAAAAGGAGTTCTCAATGGAGGTGAAACAGACCATCCTGAGGCTGAAAAAAAAGAAGAAATCCATCAGAGAGATAGCACAAATGTTAGGAGTGGCCAAATCAACAGTTTGGTACATTCTGAGAAAAAGAGAGTGCACTGGTGAGCTTGGGAACTCAAAAAGGCCTGGAAGTCCACGGAAGACAACAGTGGTGGATGATCGCAGAACGCCCTCACAACATCCACTCAAGTGAAGAACACTCTACAGGAAGTAGGTGTATCAGTATCTAAGTCTACCATAGAGAGAAGACTTCATGAGAGTAAATACAAAGGATTCACCACAAGGTGCAAACCATTGATCAGCCTCAAAAATAGAAAGGCCAGAATCGACTTTGCCAAAAAACACCCGAAGAAGCCAGCCCAGTTCTGGAACAGCATTCTTTGGACAGATGAGACTAAGATCAACCTGTACTAGAATGATGGGAAGAAGAAAGTTTGGAGAAGAATTGGAACAGCTCATGATCCAAAGCACTACATCTTCTGTAAAACATGGTGGAAGCAGTGTGATGGCATGGGCATGCATGGCTTCCAATGGCACTGGGTCACTTGTGTTTATTGATGATGTGACAAAAGACAGAAGCAGCCGGATGAATTCGGAAGTGTATAGGGATATACTTTCTGCTCAGATTCAGCCAAATGCAGCAAAGTTGATTGGACGGCGCTTCACCAATGATCCAAAACATACTGCAAAAGCAACCCAGGAGTTTTTTAAAGCAAAGAAGTAGAATATTCTGCAATGGCCGAGTCAGTCACCAGATCTCAACCCAATCGAGCATGCAATTCACTTGCTCAAGACAAAACTTAAGGCAGAAAGACCCACAAACAAACAACAACTGAAGACAGCTGCAGTAAAGGCCTGGCAAAGCATCACAAAGGAGGAAACCCAGCGTTTGGTGATGTCCATGGGTTCCAGACTTCAGGCAGTCATTGCATGCAAAGGATTCTCAACAAAATATTGAAAAGTAACATTATACTTAGGGTTATGTTTATTTGTCAAATTACTTTTGAGCCCCTGAAATGAGGAGTGTTTGTATAAAAATAGCTACAATTCCTACATATTTGATCATATATTTTTGTTCAACCCCTTGAATTAAACCTTAAAGTCTGCACTTCAATTCCGTTGTAGTTGTTTAATTTCAAATCCAATGTGGTGGCATGCAGAGCCCAAATCATGAAGATTGTGTCACTGTCCAAATATTTCTGGGCCTAACTGTATATGAGTATATAAACACACAGTGTGGAGCAATGTAGCTAGATGGAATAAATATGTAGATATATAAACACACACAGTACGGAGCATTGCAGCTTGGTGGAAAAAATATGTAAATATATAAACACACAGTGCGGAGCATTGTAGCTAGATGGAATAATATGTAGATATATAAACACACAGTGCGGAGCATTGTAGCTAGATGGAATAAATATATAGATATTGTAGCGTGAATTGTCTATAAAAATATTTGTCATAAGGTACAGGGATTATTTATTTTATTTAATAGGGGGTGTGAAAGGGGGCGGAGTTAAACCATCACTTCTACACCCGCTAAATTAAATAAAACCACTCGTAAAAGGGGCACCAGTCCTAACGGACAATAATATTAACTTTTATTTTAATTAATTTTGTACCTTAAATTACTTAATGAATCAGTCTCAAAGTTTCAGTGAGTTTTTGTCCTGCCGTGATTAGGAAACCTGTATATGCGAAAGGAAAACGCTTCAACTTCTCTGTTTCACCCTTTTATTAAACTCATTCAGTTTACATGGCATGGCGTTCAAATGATGAATAAACAGATTCAGATGATGACAGCGTAAAATATCACATCAACTGATATTGGGTTCCTGAACATAAAATCCAGCGTTACACCTCTGTAGAACCAAGGAGGAACAGACTTATGTTTCAACGGTAAATGAGGCTGGAATGTTTTAACAAAACAACACAATTTTATGGGGAAAATTCATAAGCTAATTATCTAAAAATGAATTCTGAATTAATCTACAAAAATTTAAGGGCAGTTACTTAAAAATGACTAAGAGTTTTCCTTCAGTTTACAGCTCTATCCTGTGGCTGAGAGACTAATTGAGCCCTGAAATACGGGCCATATTCAATTGTAATTTAATTGTTAGGACATCACGTTTTAACCCAGCAGATAGGAGAAATAAGAGCTTCACTCACACAACAGCCGTAGGTCCACGTTTCCGCGGGTCGGTACCGCTGGGTTTTGAAGTTAGGACGTCAGAGGAAGTGGCTGCTGTCCTCACAGCCGTGGAGGTGATAACTCAGCTGGGGGCCCTTCAAGGAGACCGTAGCAGCCGTGGATGGTTTGTCTCAGGGCGGCGTGAAAAGTCCTTGGAAAAGAGTCCAAATTTGAGGTCTCTTGTAGCGGGATCGAGCCAAAAACTGAAGGAGAAACTTCTCAGTCTCTGTTCACTTTAAATTAGGCAAATTAAAGGTCCACTTTAATGGCGTGAAAAGTCATGAAAAAAAATGAGAAAAACATTTACTAGGATAAGAATGGCTTCTGAGGTGAAGGAAAAAGTTTGAGAATTTGATTCTCTAAAAGGGACGAGCTCTAAAGAAAAATGGTTTCTCCTCAGTGACCAGAATATAACGAAAGACTTGACAAACACACAGAGAATAAAATAAATCTTCACAGGGCCTTGAAACGGTGGAATAAAATCTTCTGAGATCTAGATTACTATTCTGCTTCTTTAATCTTAATTTAGTTCCTAATCTTTCTCAAAATCTCTTTCTTTCTTCTTTCTGTGTTTCTAATTCTTAATTCTATCCCCGTTCTCTGTTTTGCTTCTTGCTAATCTTCCTGCCTGTTCTTTGTCTCTACTGTTCTCTTCTTGTTCTCTTACTTCTCTTAACTCAAATCTAACTTCTCTCTTTTAAAGTTACCTCACTGGGTCGTAAAACTGATGATGTCGGTCGCAAGGCTGACCAATCGACTTTTTCAGAAGCAGTTTGAAATGGCTGCTATCCAATGTGAGAACATTTCTTTGTTTGAGAGCAGCCAATCAAATGAAGACACCATCCCATGAAATTTCAGAGGGAAAATCAACACTCAGTCAGTTCTTATGAAATAAATGCTCAATATAAAATCTAACTAAATTAAATGACTTGGCTAATATTTGGTGATCATGCATTTATACCATTACTCCAATAACACTCATGAATATAACATTTCTTATACATAATTATAATACATGCATTCACATTTAGATCAAAATGCAGCAAAACATGCAGCAAACCATGGTTGGTGATAAAAGAGGGATGATTTTCAGTGTCCTTAGGATCTAGAGGATAAGCTGAAAGAAACTTAATGTTTAGAACAAATTAAAAGTCATCCTACATACTGAAAACACATTCCGTAGGTATCTGCTAGGAGGTACTGTTGAGCTGTAGATGATTTCCTTTAGTATCTGGGCGAAGGTCTGGACAGCATCGGGCTATAAACCCATCAGATTAAGTGGTTTATGACTCTTAAGAACATTGGTTTCCTGTGAAAAGGTACATTATCAAATGCAGTGTTCACGTTGAGAGGTCTGGTCTCCTGAGTTTTATGTTCCTTTGAGCCTTTAAAAGCAAATTCTGATCCTTACAATCTCTGCAAGAGGCAACTGTTTACATTGGGGTCCTGGGAAAGCAAGCATCTTTGGTCAGGCCTGGAAGAAGCCTGCATGAGTCGACATACACTACCGTTCAAAAGTTTGGGGTCACCCAGACAATTATTTTGTGTTTTCCATGAAAAGTCACACTTATTTATCACCATGAGTTGTAAAATGAATAGAAAATATAGTCAAGACATTGACAAGGTTAGAAATAATGATTTGTATTTGAAATAATAATTTTTTACTTCAAACTTTGCTTTCGTCAAATAATTCTCCATTTGCAGCAATTACAGCATTGCAGACCTAACATGATTGCACAAGGGTTTTCTAATCATCCATTAGCCTTCTGACGCAATGAGCAAACACATTGTACCATTAGAACACTGGAGTGATAGTTGCTGGAAATGGGCCTCTATACACCTATGTAGATATTGCACCAAAACCCAGACATTTGCAGCTAGAATAGTCATTTACCACATTAGGAATGTATAGAGTGTATTTCTGATTAGTTTAAAGTTATCGTCATTGAAAAAAAGTGCTTTTCTTTCAAAAATAAGGAAATTTCTAAGTGACCCCAAACTTTTGAATGGTAGTGTAAAAGCCAGTGATATTCCTGAAAAGGCAGAAAAGTGGTATTCCTGTTTAATGAATAAAGTGAAATTCCTGTAAACTGGAGAGAAGTGATCTTCTGTCTTGGTTTGAGGAGACGATGATGCTACAATATATAAACACACCCAGTGCGGAGCATTGTAGCTAGATGGAATAAATATGTAAATATATATAAACACACACAGTGCAGAGCATTGTTGCTCGATGGGATGAAATAGCACAATCGTCTACTTAGTTATCCTACATGGTATGATTATGTGCCCATACATATTCTCACCCTCCATAGCGACCGGTATTTTCCTAGATGTATGCCGGAGGGGACCATTGTGTAAGTCTATTGCATCTTTTGCATTCAAAACTATTAGGTTGTTACGTCTTTTTGCTATCTCTGTGAGCAGCCCTGCTTAGGTTGTACAGTCTGACAGACATTGGTAGGAAGGACCTGCGAAACCTCTCGGTTGTGCACCTGGGATGATATAGTCTGCTGCTAAATGAGCTCCTCAGTGCATTCAGTATGTCCTGCATAGGGTGGAACTCGGACTCCAGCAGAGATGACAGTTTAGCCACCGTCCTTCTCTCTCCTATCTCCTCCACTGGGTCAAGGCGCTTCCCCAGGACAGAGCTAGCTTTCTTGATCAGTTTGTTCAGTCTCTTCCTATCAGCTGCGGTAATGCCACTGCCCCAGCAGACCACTCCAAAAGTGATGGCTGATGCCACCACCGTGTCATAGAATGTCTTCAGCAGCGCCCCTTGTACACCAAAAGACCTGAGTCTCCTCAGTAGGAACAGCCTGCACTGTCCCTTCTTGTAGAGTGCGTCAGTATTGTGTGATCAGTCTAGTTTATTGTTCAGATGAACACCCAGGTACTTGTAGGATGTCACCATCTCGATGTCTGTTCCCTGTATATTTACTGGTGCTGTGAGGGGTTGTCCTTGCCTGTGGCAGTCCACCACCAGCTCCTTAGTTTTCCTCGTGTTGATCTGGAGGCAGTTCCGATGGCACCAGTCCACGAAATCCTGGATAAGCCCTCTATCGGGTTGCCACGTCATTAGGGAGCGCTTAACATGAGCGCACCTAATGACAAGTAAAATTCCTCGTATGTGTAAAAAGCATGCTTGGCAATAAAGTTCATTCTGATTCTGATTCTGATTCTGATTCTGTACTCAGCTTCATCTCCATTGGAGATGAGGCCAACGATCGCAGAGTCATCAGAGAACTTCTGTAGATGGCAGTGTGTTGTGTTGTGTGAGAAGTCCGCAGTATAAAGGGTGAACAGGAAGGGAGCCAAAACCGCAGCCACATCAAGGACGGAGGAGGGGATCGGACTACTGTTTGGAGCCTGCGCCAACGACGGAGCATCCCGGGTCTCCACGGATGGGCAGTCCAACCCAGCGGGCCGGGGCCCCCCGTCACCACGCCGTATGGGTTGCCAGCGTGGAAGATAGCACCGGAGGGTCCTCAGACTGCGGAAGCCTTTTTTGCCAGGTGCGGATTACGACGCGGCTGAATGGGAGCCAGAAGACGACCTCCTCCCGTCTGAGCCCGGATCGTCAAAGTCCTGGACAGTGTCCGAACTTTAGATCAGGCAAGTGCTCAGTGTTGTCTTCGTCTTTTCTATTATTGAGCATTTTTGCCTGTATCTTGGGGAGGCGAGCCTGGTGCAGCCGTCCACTGCATCCGAGCTTGTCTCACCGGGTTCTGGCGCTGCCGGTGTCCCTGATCCCGGTTCTTCTTCTTCTTCTTCTTCTGAGCCTTCGCCCAAGATCACCGGTGCAGAGCAGACGTCAATCGCTGTGCTGGAGGTTCCGGGTTCGGAGTTGGAGGTCGGTACTGGTGCGGCTTGACCCAATTGGGGTCCGACGCGGGTGCAGCGTCGGCTCAGTCGGAGTTTGTCACCGAAATGGTTCAGACCCAATCGGGGTTCGACGCGGATGCAGCGTCGGCTCAGTCAGAGTTTGTCACTGAAGTGGTTCAGACCCGATTGGGGTCCATCGCGGGTGCAGCGTCGGCCCAGTCCGAGTTCGTCCCCGGGGGGGTTCTGGCCCAATCCAGGCCCACTGTGGGTGCAGCGTCGGTCCAGTCAGGATTTTCTACCGGATTGGTTCCGGCCCTACCAGCGCCTGTTTGGGTGGGATCCAGAGATGGTGCTACAGACCCACCGCCGAATAACCCCAAACTAATTCCCTACCCTCGTCACGTTCCTCCCTTCCTCGCATCTGGAACCGCGGGGATTAACCATAGTTGGCCCGGTTCTCCCTGGCTTCTCCCCGCTGTTGGGAAACCATCACCCATCTCTCTCCAGTGGTCTTGTTGGCAGGTTGACGCGGGCCGACCACCTGGAAGCCTGCTCTTCCCGTTTGGCGTCTGGGGCCGGCCTCCCGATAAGCAGAACTGTGTATTTGGCACCCTGGTCCAGCCGCCGGAGGCATGGCCATCCTCAGCCCGGGATTCGGGTAGGCCGCCAGAACACGTCCCGCTACCCCTGTTAGCGGTTTGGATGCTGGGGGCTGGGAGGCCCCCTGAACTGTATATTATGACTGTCATCCTGGTGTGCTTTTTTTCCCCCTTCTTTCGCCTCTCTGTAGTTTCTGTGATTTTGAGGTTTTTTTTGGCTGAACTACTCCACAGGCAAGGTCTAATGGTGTACTCCGATGTGTGACCTTGACCTTTTGGCTTTGAAGACAGCCGAGTTAATCTGATTTTGTTAGCACTTTTCCTCAATTTTTGGATCTACTATGGTTATATTGAACATCGTTTATATCACTCCTATTTTGTGTTTAATGAATATATGTCCCCTTGTCATGGCAATTCACATGTTTTTGAGTTACTGTTTAAAAAATGCTGTCTGTCTATTGCATCTCTGATCAAAGAATCCTCAGAGCAGACCTTTTCTTCATCAGACATAATGCCACCATGATTATTTTTCTGGCGGGCCGTTGCTAAACACTTGCTGTAACATCTACTATAGATCTTTATTCAGGGTCTAGTTGGCCTGATTCAGATGCCAAGAAAATGAACTTATTCAGCTTCTCCATTCAGAAGTTTGGCCACTGTTCAGCCACATCAGTGTTAGGTTCAGAACTGTTGAGGGTCTTTCTTTTGGTTTGCTGCCAATTCATGGGAGTTGAGGTTTTTTTTTTTTTTTCTTTCTTTAACGGTCCGGTAATCCAGCTTTGTCACAACATTTGTACATTGTTAAGCTGTTTTTTCGTTGTGATATGTGTTCCTGTGTTGTACAGTTTTTTTTTTGTTTTTTTTTTGTTTTCCCCTCCCCTGTGAATGTATCCCCTGGTTGTTTTTTGCCCCTGCCTTGTCTTTTTTGTGATTTGTGTGGTAGGTTATTGTGTTTTTTTTCTATGAGGTTGATTCTGTCCCCCCTCTGCCTGCTTCCCCATCCACCCGTCCTGGGGTGGGGTGGGGGTGTGTGTGGATGTTTACAGGCATCCGGGAGTCTGCCCTTGAGCGGGGGATCCTGTCATAACCCGAGCAATATTTTGTCTGCGCTCGGGCTACACATCATTCCTGTCAGGCTTTGACAACGGTGTTGTCATTCTGGCTCCCCGGGCTCTGATTGGTCAAACGCTCGGGAGTTCCCTGCTGTCAGAGTCTGAGCAGCTGCGCTGCATTTGCGGTCGTTAGCAGCTGGCTTTAAATGCTGGCGCCAGCGGCTGCATCTTGCGGCTGTCTCGTCAAACATTCCCCTAATAAGATAAGATAAGATAAGATAAGATAAGATAAGATAAGCCTTTATTAGTCCCACAACGGGGAAATTCCAGGATTGCAACAGCACAGGGATAGCAACACTCAGAGCAACAATCAGAAGGCAAGAAAAAAAACAAGCAAGCAAGAGCAGCTAATATACATATGTACATATTACTATAAAATATATATATATACACACACACACACACACAGACACACAGTGCAGAGCATTGTAGCTGGATGGAATAAATATATGAATATATAAACACACAGTGCAGAGCATTGTAGCTAGATGGAATAAATATGTAAATATATAAACACCCACAGTACGGAGCATTGCAGCTAGGTGGAATAAATATGTAAGTATATAAACACACACAGTGCGGAGCAATGTAGCTAGATGGAATAATATGTAGATATATAAAAACACAGTGCGGAGCATTGTAGCTAGATGGAATAAATATATAGATATATAAATATAAACACACCCAGTGCTGAGCATTGTAGCTAGATGGAATAAATATGTAAATATATAAACACACACAGTGCAGAGCATTGTTGCTAGATGGGATGAAACAGCATAACCCTCTACTTAGTTATCCTACATGGTATGATTATGTGCCCATACATATTTTCCTAGTTGTATGCCGGAGGGGACCATTGTGTAAGTCTATTGCATCTTTTGCATTCAAAAAACTATTAGTTTGTTACGTCTTTTTGCTATCTCTGCGAGCAGCCCTGCTTAGGTTGTACAGTCTGACAGCCGTTGGTAGGAAGGACCTACGAAACCTCTCGGTTGTGCACCTGGGATGATGTAGTCTGCTGCTAAATGAGCTCCTCAGTGCATTCAGTACGTCCTGCATAGGGTGGAACTCGGACTCCAGCAGAGATGACAGTTTAGCCACCGTCCTTCTCTCTCCTATCTCCTCCACCGGATCAAGGCGCTGCCCCAGGACAGAGCTAGCTTTCTTAATCAGTTTGTTCAGTCTCTTCCTATCGGCTGCAGTAATGCCACTGCCCCAGCAGACCACTCCAAAAGTGATGGCTGATGCCACCACCGTGTCATAGAATGTCTTCAGCAGCGCCCCTTGTACACCAAAAGACCATGTTCATCCATGATTCTCCTCTCATGTAAGTGTGTTTATTGTTGAGGTTATCGTTCGTATTCCTTGCCCTTTTCCTTTGTCTGACGGTGAGCGAGCGTTCCTCGTCTCAGCCGTCAATGATTGTTTGTTATGCTAATGGATATTCTTGCTGCTCAGCCCATGCGGCTAGTTATCTTGTCCTTCCCTTGAACTGTGAATAAACCTCTGTGCAGCTTTACTGGTCTGTGGCGTCTTATGCTGGCTCGTGAGGGCCAGACGTGACACTGAGGAGCTGATGAGCAGGTTAACGATCACCTGTTGGCAGAAGTTAAAAGTGGTTTTAGTGACAGCAATGATTCCTTGATGGGTGGGGCGGTTTTAATTAACTGATGGAAGCAAACAATGTTGGTGGTTTTAGAAGAATCTGCAGAATGTCAGTGACAGGTTTTAGTGGAAGAGTCCTCAGATAAATTCCTCGGGGGGGAGGGGGGGAGGTACTGAGAAACCAGCTGAGGTGTGTGTTATGTATGAACTTACCTTTGAATGACAAGGCCAGGTGTATGGAAGAACTCAGCTTTATTAACAGGAGCTTGCACAATACAAATGCCAGGCAGGGGCATCGGCAAAGAGGTCGGATAAAGATGCCTGCTGGTATTTATAAGGCGGTGCAGTGGCGGAAGAGGAAGTGACCGCCACTACGCCGCACTTCATAATAAAACACCACATCACATTTCCACCCCTGTAGAAAGTCCAAAACCACACGTACAATTGAGACCCTCCCCAATTTAGGACCCGAATCACACACTAAAGCTGAAAACTGAAAACACTAAATGGCCTAACACATTCACACAACAAACCTAAGCTAGGGAGGACAGGTTTACTACCGTCCCACCCCACATAGCAAGGTGGGTTATTCTGTCACCTGTAAAATAGTACAAAAGTCCATTTAAAATGAGAACATTGCTGTGCTCCTAAAATTAAACATACCCAGAACAATAACAGTTTAGTATTTTTGTTCTGTTTTGTTTTAAACACATGCAAACATATCAACATTACAACATTAGAACTCTTTTTTTTTTAACTCACACTACTGTCCTCCTGTCGAAAAAGGGGTAGAACTGGCTTGTTGGGGACAGGGCAGCCCCTCAGTAGACCCGTCCGAGGAGGCGGCATGCCCCCGGGGCCACAGCTCATCTCATAGATGAAAGTACGCCTTCTCCTTGCCATTGGCCACTTCTCTCGTCCGGACCTGCCCTCTAAAGCCTCCTCCTTGGCACACCGCAGCTCGTTGGCGTGCCTCCACACGCTGTCTGACAGCTGGAAGTAGGTCGCGCCCCACTTAGTCACAGTCGCTCCTGGTGTCCCTCTGGCTGTTGTTTGGCCCACATCCACCATGGACATCCCTCCCCACGAGCCCGGACAAGGTCCATAACTCTACAAGGGATCTGCTCGGCCTGCAGTGTTGCTGATCGGCACACAGTCCCTCCGTGTCTCTCGGTCTCGCCCCGACACCTTGTAAAGATGTCGCAACAGTTGCCGTTGTAGCTCCAGATCCTTCAGCCCACTGTGGCCGACCTCCAGAGAAAACCGGGGCTAGCTCATTGGTGCCTCACCACCACAGCTGCCTCGCTGCCATGCTAAGTTCTCTCTTACACGGAACCCTGAGCGCCAGCACTGAGACCCTCCTGCGTTGAACCTGAGTCAAGCTGGTCCTGCTTGACCGCCGTGCCCAGTAAATCCTCGAACCACACAGTGTCATCCTCCACCACCAGAACTGGGCAATTCCGCTGTCCACAACCAGTCCACTCTTCCCCAGCGTCGTTTTAATGGTGAACCCCAGTCCATATGACAGGTCACAGCCCATGATGCTGTCGCCTCAGGCCGTCATTTGGAACGTTAAGTCAGCCATCACCGCCGACTTGTACTGAGCAGTCAACTCCAGGATTCCAACCGTGCACAGTCTGCCACCTCCAAAACCATAGAGCAGCTCTGGGTTACCTCTGATTCTGTAGTGGGGGTAAAATTTCCTCACTGTGGGCCAATTAAATAGTAATCCTTCCGCCCCAGTGTCGATCAGCAGCAGTCCCTCCTCACCATACAGCGTGACTTTGCAGAACGTGTACCCGTTGGTGCTCGGAGACATGGCATGGACAGTTGTCGGGGCTGGTGGAGTTGCTTTTCTCCGTGGGCTCTCCCGTTAGGACATTCGGCACACCCTGGCATAATGGTTGAAGCGTCCACACTTGCCGCAGTACTTCTCTCTCGCAGGGCAGTCCCTGGCCTTGAAACAGTGCTTCACCCGACTCTTCCTTTCGTCTTGGTATCCTATCTGATGAGCTGGAGCAGGTGGCCGTGTCGAGGGAATTCTGGGCTTCTCTGCTTGAGTCACTGCCTCTATGACAAGAAAAGCTGTAGAAGATGGATGGGTGGATTGATGTGTGGGTGTATTGATGGGTGGATGGATGGACAGATTGGTGAGTGGATGTATGGATGGATGGATGGATGCATGCATGCATGGATGAATGGACTGATGGAAGAGGCAGCCACAGTGCAGTGCCAATCCCTTCACCATTCACACACACATTCACACCTAGGGCCACTTTAGAATTTCCAATTAACCTAACCTGCATGTTTTTGGCCTGTGGGAGGAAACCGGAGTACCCAGGCTAAACCCACGCAGATTTTGGGAGAACATGTAAACTCCACACAGAAGGGTCACTGATGATCCGGATAAAGGAGGTCCATTGTCAGAAGCGCGTTGTGTTATGATATTTTGGTGGCGTGTCTTGAAATCACACAGTTCCGGAGCTTATGATGAATCAGCATCTGGTGGGATCTTATTTTAATAGAGAGAGTTGTTATCATACTGTGTAATCACCCATCATTTTAATTATATGATGATCGCACATTAGTTTTTTTTTTATTCCATCTACACTCTCATTTTTTGTGGACTTACAACTGGAGTCTGTCTATAGATTAAGCATTAATGTAGGATTTTTTCTTCGAGGAATGAATGAGTGAACAGGCAGTGTGATGTGCGGCATGGGGAGAGGGAATTGCCTGATGAGTTTTATTCCATTCACATTTTCATTTTAATCACAGACTTATTAGGGATTATTGTGTTTATTGTTTGGGGAATAAATTAATGAACAACGATTGTGCAGTGTTTTACATAAGTCCTCACAGAGAAAGGAGATGCATCCACACATCTGGCTCAGCCACATACCCCGGGTTTTCAGCCGGGCCGAGGTTGCGGTTCTCCGCCACCAATCTCCCCGACTCCCACCCATCACGGGCTGGCAGAAACCGCTGAAATCTGGCTCGCTTCATGGCCGGAGTCATCGTGGATGGGAAGCCGTGCAAGATCTCTAACTTGATCCAGAAAATCCAGAAAATCAGATCCAGAAAATCAGTAGAAGATGGATGAATGGATGGATGGATGAATGGATGGATGGATGGATGGATGTTTGGTGGGTGGGTGGATGGATAAAAGGATGGATGGATGATGGATGACGGATGGTTAGGTGGATGGATGCGTGGATGGATTGATGGGTTGATGGATGTATGTGCGGTAGGTGGGTGGATGGATTGATGGATGGATGGATGAATGGGTTGGTGGGTGGATGTATATATGGATAGATGGATGGATGGGTTTGTGGATGGGTGGATAAATGGATGGATGGATGGCTGGCTGGCTGGCTAGCTGGATGGATGGATGGATGGATGGATGCATGGGTTGAATGGTATAAGGATGGATGGGTGGGTGAATGTGTGGTTGGAAGGGTTGAGGGGTCTATGGATGGGTGGATAGATCTATGGATGGATGGATGGTTGGGTGGATGGATGTGCGAATATATGGCTGGAAGGGTGGAAGGGTGGATGGATGGATGGATGGATGGATGATGGTAGGATGGGTTGATGGATGGATCACTTGATGGATGAGTGGGTGGAATGATATATGGATGGATGTATGGATTGATGAATGGATGATTAATGGTTGGGTGAGTGGCTGGAAGGGTGGATGGATGGATGATGGATGGATGGATGGGTCTATGGATGGATTGTTGGATTGAGAAACGGCTGGATGGATTAATGTTTGAGTGGATGGATGGATGGATGGATGGGTCAGTGGATGTATGGGTTGATGGATAAATGGATGGATTGATCTCAGTGGTGACTACGTGGTGGCTTCCTGTGGTAACATTTCATCACTTCCTGATTGGAATCCCGGCTCCGCTGCATTGAAACACCGTCTGCGCCAGTTAATAACGACGGACGCCCCTTAGCTGCAGTTGAGCTCTCTAGCGTAGGGCGGCCTGCTAGCGGTCCTCTGGACCTCCTCAGCAGTGAGGAAACTGGGTGGGTGATGGTGAAAAGGAAGCCTAATCGCAAGGCCTCAGTTCACCACCAGCCTTCATGTTTCTAATCGCTTTTCCCCGCTCAGCGACACACCCGCTGAGGAAAAAAACTCTGATCATTGGCGACTCTGTAGTCAGAAACATGAACTCCAGCAGCCATAGTCAAATGCATTCCTGGGGCCAGAGCAGGTGACATCGAGTCAAATTTGAAAATGTTGGCTAAAAGTAACTGTAAATACACAATTGTTATCTACGCCAACATTAATGACATCCAACTCTGGCAGTCGGAAGTCACAAAACTTAACGTGGGAATCGGTGTGTTGTGGAGAATGTGCACAATGATGAGTTATTCCTCAGGTTCAGCTTTATTAACAGATCACATACTCCAACAATCTCAAAGCAGGAAAAGAGGAAGAATAATCTCACAACTCCTTTTTATACCCCGGACATCGAAACTCCAGTCACATGGTGTTTAAGCAAACATACAGTCACATGGTATTTAATCCCAGTCACAATGTAACCCCTTTGATCTTCCACACCATTGTCCTTTAGTCTCTGGTGGTCCGGAAATCTCCCCAGGTCATCTCACTGAAACAAATGCCAAATCTCACACTCCCTCACTGTCCCTTGGAGACTCAGTCATTTTGTTCCTTGAGACATGCAGCACACAATAAACACACAGCAATATATTTGTGGAGCATATATAACCAACATATGTGCCCATATGTGCCCACAGTGTGACTTTACCAAAACAATGTCTGCCTCTGTAGTATTCTCTGGGCCCCTCCCCAATCTGACCAGTGATGACTTGTTTAGCCGCTTGCCATCGTTCAACCGCTGGCTGTCTGTGTGGTGTCCTGCAAACGATGTGGGCTACATCGACAATTGGAGCTCATTTTGGGGAAAACCTGGGGAAAACCTGGTCTTTTTAGACGAGACGGCGTCCATCCCACTTAGGATGGTGCGTCTCATTTATCACACAATCTAGCATCATTTTTCCTTGACAACTCTGAGTTGGGACCAGGAAGCAGAGTTGCAGTCTTACACGCCTCTTTGCAACTCCTCTTCATCCGCCACCCCTCAACTTAGCCCCTGTCTTCCCCATCAGAGAATCATTGTCTGCTCCCCCCCAAAGTAAATAAAAATATAATGTATAAGCATCCCAAAGTGATTAAACAAAAAGTTGGTAAAACTCAAATTAAACATGAAGCCTCTAAATTGAATGATTTGGCCTCTGCTCCTCCTCATAATTTAAAAATTAAATGCGGTTTATTAAATATTAGGGCTCTAACTTCCAAGTCTCCTCTAGTCCATGAGCTGTTAATTGATCATCAGATTGATTTAATATCCCTTACAGAGACTTGGTTAGGGCAAGAGGATTATGTTGGTTTAAATGAATCAACTCCCTCTGGTTATTTAAACTGACAAAATCCAAGAAGTTGTGGTCGTGGGGGAGGAGTAGCAATAATTTACCATTCTGTGGAGAGCGTGAAATGAAAAGGCTGAACTCTTTCTCAATTCAGGTTTATTCGTGATCTCACATCTCCAGCATTCTCTCAACAGCAAAAGAGAGCGAACTCCTCCAAATCCCCACTTTAATACTTGGGACATCAAAGACAGAATCACATTGTCATCACATCCCCCCAAGTCCCTTTGTCCTCCATATGACCCCAGGAGGTCAGGAAGTCCTTTCAGGGTCTTCATCAGCGGCACCTCCGCCTCCTGTTGTGATCCTCCGGAGGTCCAGACACATTGTTCCTTCAGAGACGTCAGGTTACAGAATACACATGCAATCCTAAGCATTTCACCCCTGTGCTATGCATATGCAGTCAAAATGTGTTCGCCACATCACCCCCCCCCAAACGTCGAAGAATGAAACAATGCACATAACATAATAAAACCACACATTAGTCCACATGCTGTCTGGGCTTCAAGCGTCTCCCAAACTTGCTGTAAGCGGGCTTCGCTGCCCCTGCGGCGCCGTCTTGCAGTGAATCTGTTAACTGAGGATGAGAATCGTTATTTGATCCCTGCGGGGGCCCCAGGACCTGCTTCTTAGGGGGTCTGCCACGTCAAGGGGCCCTCGCCACCCGTACAGACACGTCGTTCATCACAAAAGCAGGCTTTAGTCTGTCTATACTAATTGTTTCCCGTCTGCTCCCCAAATCTAGCACAAAATGCTTATCACCCGTTTCCAACACTCTATATGGTCCATCGTAAGGTGGGCGCAGGGCGGGGCACAGAGCCTCGTGCCTGACAAAAACAAATTCGGCATTTGTTAAAGATTTAGGAATAAAAACGCGCAGAAAAGCGTGATAAACGGGGCCCAGGAGCATGTCCGCTCCCGTGCCAATCTGGGACCACTGAGCAGGGGGACACCCTGGCGCCGGGTGATCTGGCAGAAACTCGCCTGGCAGCCGGAGAGGTTGCGCAAAAACCAACTCCGCTGGGGAGGCTTCTAAGTCCTCTTAGAAGAACGGAACGCAACCCCAATAAAACCCATGGAAGTCTGCTTACCCAATTTGCATCCGTAAGCAACGCTTTGAGGACTGCCTTCAATGATCTATGAAAACGCTCGCATAAACCATTAGCCTGGGGGTGGTAAGCGGTAGTGCGGTGAATTGTCGCACCTAAGCTGTGGGCCATCGCTGACCAAAGCTCAGACACAAATTGAGGTCCCCTGTCGGACGCAATATCCGACGGAACTCCGAAACGCGCTACCCAAGCCGTCAAAAATGCGCGAGCCACCTCTGCAGCTGTGGTCGATGCCAGTGGGACCACTTCCGGCCAACGCGTGGTTCGGTCCACCATTGTCAAAAGATGTGTGAACCCTTGCGATGACGGCAGGGGGCCCACGAGGTCGACATGCACATGATCAAACCTCTTGGCCGGAATGTGAAACGGCTCTAAGGGGGCTTTTGTGTGCTTGTGAATTTTTGCCCGCTGGCAAGCCATACAGGCTCTTGCCCACTCTTTCACGTGCTTGCGCAGGCTCGGCCAAACAAACTTTTCTGCCACCATTTTTACAGATGCGCGCACCCCCGGGTGTGCCAGGGAGTGAATCGAGTCAAAAACGCGGCGGCGCCAAGCGGCCGGCACCACCGGACGTGGTCGCCCGGTAGAGACATCGCAGATTAGGGGGGCATACCATTTTGTAAGCTCCTGCTCTCCAGCCTTAACCCTGTTGGTCCAGACTGGAGCGCGCACACGTCTGCATCGCTACCCTGATCAGCTGCCATGGCTGCATAATCTATCCCCACGTACACTGGGGCCGCGTGCGCTTCCGCGCTGCTATTTTGCTCTGCGGCTGCGGTAGTATAATCTACCTCCGCGCGGACTGGTGCTGTTACCGCGCGAGAGAGGCAGTCTGCCACTACATTGAGTTTACCCGCTATGTGTTGAATATCGGTAGTAAATTCTGAAATTGCGGCCAGCTGCCTCTGCTGCCGGCCCGACCAAGGTTCCGAAATTTTGGCCATCGCAAAAGTGAGCGGCTTATGGTCGACAAATGCGGTGAAACGCGGACCTTCCAGCCAGAATTGGAAGTGGCGAATGGCTAAGTGGAGCGCTAACAGCTCCCTGTCAAATGCGCTGTATTTACGCTTGGCCTCGCGCAAGGACCTGCTGAAAAAGGCCAGCGGTTGCCAGAACCCGGCAACGTGCTGCTCCACAACCGCCCCTATGGCCAAATCTGACGCATCAGTGGTTAGCGCTATGCGGGCCGTTGGGTCTGGGTGAGCTAACAACGCAGCGTCTGCGAGGGCTTTTTTTTACCTCCGCGAATGCGTGCTCCCGTTCCAGGGGCCATTCAACTGCACTGGAGGGTTTTTGCTTTTTAAGCGCGGCATATAGTGGTTGCATGAGCTGCGCTGCGTGGGGGAGGAAGCGGTGATAAAAATTCACCATTCCTAAAAACTCCTGTAGCGCTTTGACCGTTTGTGGCCTGGGAAAATCTGCCACTGCGCGCACTTTGTCCGGTAGTGGAACTGCCCCTTCTGGGGAGACGCGGTGCCCCAAAAAATCAATCTGCGTTACCCCGAACTGGCATTTAGCTGGGTTGATTATTAACCCGTGCTCTCCCAACCTTCGAAAAACTGTTGTGAGGTGTTTTTCGTATTCCTCTTCAGATGAGCTGGCGACCAAAATGTCGTCCAGGTAGACGAACACAAAAGGGAGATCGCGTAACACGGCATCCATCATGCGTTGGAAAGTTTGTGCGGCGCCTTTGAGGCCAAATGGAGTACGTAAAAACTCAAAAAGTCCAAACGGGGTTATCACCGCTGTTTTGGGAATGTCCTCAGCACGGACTGGGACTTGATGATAGCCGCGGACCAAGTCTATTTTAGAAAAAACGCGCGCACCCGCCAGATGTACTGAAAAATCCTGAATATGTGGAATTGGGTAGCGGTCATGCGTCGTAGCGTTGTTTAACCTGCGGAAGTCACCGCAAGGTCTCCACGAGCCGTCAGCTTTAGGGACCATATGCAGTGGGGAGGCCCATGGGCTCTTCGAACGCCGCATGATGCCCAACCTTTCCAGGTTGGCGAACTCCTCGCGCGCAATGGACAGTTTAGCTGCATCCAAGCGCCGAGCCTTCACAAAGACGGGTGGGCCAGCTGTGGTGATAAAGTGCTCCACCCCGTGTTTTGCAACTGTTGCCGAAAATGTGGGAACCGTGAGTGCTGGAAACTGGGTGAGGAGTGTGTGAAACTTACCGCCTGCTGTGGCGACGTTGGTCTGTGCTGGTGGCGGGGACACTCGAGCTTCACAAGGGATGGAATAAAAAGAGAGTGCATTAACCAGGCGCCTATTGGCAAGATCAACTAACAACCCATGTGAGCACAGAAAATCAGCACCTAGCATATTGAAACTCACCGCCGCTATAATAAAAGTCCATTCATAAGTGCGGCCGCGCAAGGACAGAAGCAGAGTCCTTTCACCGAAGGTCTTAATGCTCGAGCCGTTCGCAGCTGTTGCTCCGTCACCACGGGGGCCTGCCAGCTGGTCAGTGTAGGTTGGGGTGATGAAGCTCACTTGGGCGCCCGTGTCCATGAGGAAGTGCCGCCCAGAGCGTGCATCCGTGAGGTAAAGCAGCTTGTTTTGCTCGCCGAGGGTCGATGCTGCTAACGACTCCCGGTCCTGGCGTTTCCCGAGCTCTTGAAGTGGCACGGCGGCACACACCAGTGCGCCTTCTCTGCGAAACGCCGATGGTAGAAGCAGAGGTCGTCTCCTTCACTGCGTCGGGACCTTGCTGCTGCCATGGTTGGTGGGATCGATTCCGCTGCCTCTGGCCCACCGCTGCTCCCGGCCGCCGCGCCGAGGTCTGCCACTGCTACGGTGGCCACCTGCTCCTCACAGGAGTCGAGGAGCCGCTGCGTTTCTCGGGCCAGCGCGCGGAAGTCCCGCTGGGTCACGAAATGAGTGCCCATCAGGGTCGCCCTCATCTGTGATGGAAGGGTCCTCAGGAAGATTTGCTTGAAGAGGAAATCATCATCGTCTGTGCCCCTCAGCTGCAGCATGTCTTCCATCAGGTCGACTGGCCTACGTCCTCCCAAGTCGTGCAGAGCCAGGAGCCTCCTAGCTCTCTCCGCGGCTGAGGGCATGAAGCACTGGATGAGGGCAGCCTTCAGCTCACTGTATTTGTTGCCAGCGGGCGGTTGCTGCGCCAGGCTCCGCACGCATCGAGCTGTGCGGTTGTCGAGCTTGGCGATGACGTGGTAGAACTTGATGTCATCTGCCGTTATTCCCCCGAGTGCGAACTGGGCTTCGGCCTGGAGGAACCACGAGTCTGGGTTGTCCTGCCAGAACTCTGGTAGCTTGACCGAGACTGCGCTGGCTCGAGTGGTCCCTGACGAGTCTGGTTCGGGGGGAATTGTCTCTAGACATTGCACGTCTTCGGTCACCAATGTGGAGAGCGTGAAATGAAAAGGCTAAATTCTTTCTCAATTCAGGTTTATTCGTGATCTCACATCTTCAGCATTCTCTCAACAGCAAAAGAGAGCGAACTCCCCCAAACCCCCACTTTAATACTTGGGACATCAAAGACAGAATCACATTGTCATCACATCCCCCCAAGTCCCTTCGTCCTCCATATGATGCCAGGAGGCCAGGAAGTCCTTTCAGGGTCTTCATCAGCGGCACCTCCGCCTCCTGCTGTGATCCTCCGGAGGTCCAGACACATTGTTCCTTCAGAGATGTGAGGTTACAGAATACACATGCAATCCTAAGCATCTCACCCCTGTGCTATGCATATGCAGTCAAAATGTGTTCGCCACACATTCCAAATTACTAGTTAATGTAAAGCAAAAATATGTTATAATTCCTTTGAAGGCCTGGTCCTCAGAATTGGGCATTTCAGCAATTTTTTTTTTTTTTTTTTTTTTTTTTTTTTTTTTTTTGTTACTTATTTGTACCCGTAGGTAGACTTGGTTTGCAGTCTGGTGACAAGCCACCGGCTGCTGGTCGCTGCGTGCGCGAGCGCCCTAAACCTACATGTTTTTGGTATGCGGGAGGAAACCGGAGAAATCCCGGAGTAAACCCGCGCAACACGGGGAGAACATGCAAACTCCACACAGCTCACTGTTGGTCGGGGGCTGGGATCGAACCCACGATCTCATGATCCCCGCGATCCCCCGGCCGAGGGTAAAACTGTGCTGCCACAGTGCTAAACCACTGCGCCACCGTGCAGGCTAAATTCAATTTTATTCGCCATAGTTTATCGTCCTCTATGAACCTACTCAGAGTTTTTATTCAAATTTGCAAAATTCTTAGCTGATTTAGTGCTGAAATCAGATCAAATAATTATAGTAGGAGACTTTAATATACATGTAGATGTAGATAGTGATTGCCTTAATATGGCATTTAATTCAATATTAAACTCGATGGGGTTTTCTCAGAAAGTAGGAAATTCTACCCATTATCTCTTCCATACGTTGGACCTTGTTCTGACATATGGCATAGAAATAGAAAATCTGGTAGTGTCTCCTCATAACCCTGTATTGTCAGACCATTGTCTGTTAACCTTTGATTTTACTATTTCTGACTATTTGGCTCCAAAAGAAAAGTATTACTACAGTAGATGCCTCTCAGAAGATGTTGTAACCAAATTTAAGCAGATTGTTTCCTCTATGCCATGTGTCAACACAACGGAAATAAGCTATAGACAGCTAGCTCCTTCTGTAATTGATAGCATGGTAGATAGTGTTAGAGCTTCTCTGCATCAGACTCTAGACATGGTGGCCCCTTTAAAAAAGAAAAAGTCTAATCAGAGATTTCTAACTCCTTGGTTCAACACAGAAACTCGTAGGTTAAAACAGAAGACTTGTCAATTAGAAAGAAAATGGGACTCCACTAATTTAGATGAAATCTATTTAGCTTGGAGAAATCAAGTTTTAATTTGTAAAAAATCTTAGAAAAGCTAGAACGAGTTATTATTCTGCATTAAGAGAAGAGAACAAGAATAATCCCAGGTTTCTTTTCAGCACTGTAGCCAGGCTGACAAAGAGTCAGGACTCTGTCAATCCTAGCATTCCCTTAAAGGTTACTAGTCAGGACTTTATGAACTTTTTCAATCATAAAATTTCATCTATCCATCCATTCATCTTCTTCTGCTTAATCCTTTTTGGGTCCTTTTCTGGAGCTGATCCCAGCATCTTTGGGCGAGAGGCAGGGTACATCTATCAGAGATAAAATCAATCAGATTCTTCCCACTGTTAACTTAAATACAGTAACTACAACAACTCCTTCAATTGATATCTGTTTGGATGAGTTTACTCCAATTGACCTTTTAGAGTTAGACAAAATAATTTCCTCATCCAAGCCTTCAACTTGTCTTACTACCAGGTTATTTAACCTCTTGCACTCCGTTGTTCCGCGGGAGGGCAAGTCTCTGCGTCCTAGGGTGCACGAGGGCGCACGAGAGCGCACTCGTGCGCCCTCGGACGCATGATGCATGATAAGGATATTGATGGTGGTGATGTAGGTGGTGTGGCCTCCAAGCGCCACTGAAAAAAAAAGCTGCAGCCGCGAACAGATTAGTTCATCTGATTGACCTCTCATTCAACTAATAAGAGCCTTGAATTGGGTTTCTGAAACCATGAAGAGCCAATGAATGAAAACCTAGGAAGGAGGACCCACCTCCCAACGCTTTGAATGCAGTGAGCCAATTGAAGCAGAGAAGTTCGCGAGCTGTTTTTTTTTTTAAGGCTGGGTGAAGACTGGCTGCTGGAGAGGATCAAAAAAGGACACAGGAAGAGCCCCACAGACCCAACAGCATGGAGACCATCCACAAATGCAACCTGTGTGACAGGGACTGCCATTCGTGGATCGGCATGTTTGGCCACAGGCGGTGCTTATTTTTTATTGGTTCCAGCAGAGTAGACGTTATGATTTCTTCCATGGTCATCATAGACCGACGGAGGCTGATGACGAAGGCTGAGTGACACACACGCCTTCGCCAGTCTTTTTTTAATTACTACTGTTATTTGTTTTGAAAAATCGTTCGCCAAAAACCGCAATCATGGAAGCACAAAACCATAATAATGGAATTATGTTTTGATCGAATCGCGAGACCAGAACCAGAGCGGACCAGCGTCGCGTTCGTCTGACAATGAGGAAGAGAAGTTCGCCAGGACTCTGCTGTGAAGAGGTAAGGTGTTATAAGCTATATTATTATTTACCCATGAAAACTCTAATCCAAAATGACTTTTGACCGATCAGTAAATTACAGCTGTGCGGTTCACGAAGTCTGAAGTTCGTGCGCCGCGGTACAAGGGGTTGCTCGCAGTGTACAGGCTGTGAACGCCCCCCCCCCCGCTATTCTTCTGCTGCGGGGGGGGGGAGCCGCGGTGATTGCACTGCTGTCCCACATCACCACATGAGGCTAATCCGTTGTGTAGCGATGGCCGAAGTCCATCCTCTGTAGCGAGCGGGGGAGGGGGGGACAACCCCCCCCCCACACACACACACACACAGTAGCGGGGGGGGGGGGGAAGCCGCTGCGACAGCATTGCTATGGAAACATGCAATGAGTGTAATCCGTCATGTAGCGAGGGCCGAACTCCGTCCTTGGTAGCGGGGGGGGGACGACCCCCCCCCCACACACACAGACACAGCCCTGAGTGTGACCTTTCCTTTGAGCCTAAAATGAAGATTCTACATTGAATTATTCAAAAGTTACAGACGTTTTTCCAAACTGTGCCATTTGGCACAATTTGGCACAGTTCCAAAACGCCTGGGAACAGCCTGAGAACAAAGCTGTGTAAAATATTCATTTTTTGTGGTATTGTTACCAAATTTGGATCTCAGCTGGATAACACTTGGTTCTACATTTCTGTTGCATTTTCCAGCCGGATCGGACAGCTGTGTGTTATTTGCAAGCATTTGTATCCAAAAAAACACTGTTGCAAAATTTATTTTCTTCAAGTTCTCTATGTTTAGATGACTGTAACTCAGTGGCTGGAGCACGTAGAGAGATTATGGTTTTTTTTTGCCAAAAAATTCAAAGTGTTTTCTTTTAAATGAGACCAACCCCATGAAGATGCTGCAAAGGGTTGAAGAACAGCTTTCGATTTACTTTGGGCACGTTATTTTTTGGCATTTTTAGGAAAATTGCCCGGAGTGCAAGGGGTTAAAGAAGTCTTCCCATTTACTGGTAGCTTTATTCTTCAAATATTCAATTCTTCATTAACTTTAGGCCATGTACAGCAGGCTTTCAAAACTGCTGTAATTAAACTATTACTCAAAAAGCCAACACTGGATCCAGGAGTTTTAGCTAACTAAAGACCAATCTCTAATCTCCCTTTCATTTCAAAAATCTTAGAAAGAGTTGTTGCTACACAATTATTTGACCACTTGCAGGGAAATGGTTTATTTGAAGAGTTTCAGTCTGGGTTTAGAATCAATCATAGTACTGAAACAGCCTTAGTGAAGGTCACTAATGACCTCCTTATCGCATCTGATAATGGACTTGTTTCTGTACTTGTCCTTTTAGACCTTAGTGCAGCTTTTGATACAATCGATCATAATATTCTACTTGATAGATTAGAACACTATGTTGGACTTAAAGGAACTTTTTGCAGTGGTTTAGATCTTATTTATCTGATAGGTTTGTTCATGTCAATAATGAGTTTTCTTTCAACTCAAAGCTCAGTCATGGAGTTCCACAGGGATCTGTCCTAGGCCATACTCCTTTTAGTTTATATATGCTTCCGTTAGGTAACATTATTAGAAAGCACTGTATACATTTTCATTGTTATGCAGATGATACACAATTATACCTGTCACTGAAGCCAGATGATAGTAATCAATTAGCCAAGTTAGAAGCCTCCATCCATCCATCCATCCATCCATCCATCTTCTAACACTTTTCCGGAGGTCCGGGTCACGGAGGCAGCAGTTCAAGCAGAGAAGCCCAGACTTCCCTCTCCCCAGCCACCTGCTCCAGCTCTTCAGAGAGGATACCAAGGCATTCCCAGACCAGCTGGGAGACATAGTCTCTCCAGCGAGTCCTGGGTCTGCCCCAGGGTCTCCTCCCAGTGGGATGTGCCCAAAACACCTCAAGTGGGAAGCGTCCAGGAGGCATCCTAATCAGATGCCCATACCACCTCAACTGACTCCTTTCAATGTGGAGGAACAGCGGTTCTACTCTGAGCCTCTCCCGGATGACTGAGCTACTCACCTTATCTCTGAGGGTGAGTCCAGCAATCCTACGGAGAAAGCTCATTTCAGCTGCTTGTATCCGCAATCTCGTTCTTTCGGTCATTACCCAAAGCTCGTGACCATAGGTGAGAGTAGGAACGTAGATTGACTGGTAAATCAACAGCTTTGCCTTAGAACTCAGCTCCCTCTTCACCACAACAGACCGGTACAATGTCCGTATCACTGCAGATGCTGCTCCGATCCATCTGTCAATCTCTTGCTCCATTCTCCCCTCACTTGTGAATAAGACCCTGAGATACTTAAACTCCTCCACTTGGGGGCAGGAGCCTGTCCCCAACCCGGAGAGGACAATCCACCTTTTTCCAGCTGAGGACGATGGACTTGGACTTGGAGGTGTTGATTTTCATCCCAGCCACTTCACACTCAGCAGCAAACCGTCCCAGCAAGAACTGTAGGTCATTGCTGGATGAAGCCAGCAGGACAACATCATCTGGATGATGTTGTCATATCATGGATGATCTAATTATAAGTGGACTAGCCATTAAATATCAATCATTTGCTCATGCTACAGCAGGAATGAGAGATGAGGAGGCTCCCCTGAGTGAATCAGTCTCCCTGGAAAACCAGGTGCTTCAGTTCCTTGAAAGTAGAAATATAAAGGTTGAAGCAAATACAATTTCAGCCTGTCAAACTTTCCCCAGAAAGGATAATAAAACAAAGAAATCAATTGTGATGTGCTTTGTGAACAGAAGGGTAAAGAATGACATACTGAGGCAGACCAGAAAGCTATGGGGAACAGAAGTTTACCTAAATGAACATTTAACAAAGACTAATGCTGAAATAGCATGGCAATCACGGATGCTGAAAAGACAAAATAAGATACAGGCAACATGGACAAGAAATTGTAGAGTTTGGATCAAACTAAATGGAACACCTGAGGAAGCGAAGACCATAATAATCAGAGCTCTTACTGACTTAAATTAAGAAACTATGATAATCCATATCCACACACATGGCAAGAATAGTTCTTTTGTGACATACCATGTCAATGTACTTAAAAAAAAAAACCCTAAACAAAACAAACAAAAAAACTTTTGACAGACTTTAGTAGACATCAATTATCCCCAGTTGGAGGAAGTCATTTGACACAGAATGAGGAAATTCAAACTCTGAAAATATGCCATTATGCTGAACATAAACTACAAGAGATGGAGAATGATATTGATCCTGATAACCACTTTTTCAATAATATTCATAATCATGGCTCCATAATCATTGTGAATATTACACTGAAAAGCAATTCAAAAGTCAAGTGCAACTAGATGGTAAACTATCAATAATACACTTCAACAGCAGAAGTCTTAACAAAAACTTTCCTCAGATTCTGGACTATTTAAAACAGCTAGACAGAAAATTTACAGCTATCGCAATCTCTGAAACTTGGCTTAATGAAGAGTAGGCTCCCCTGATGGCAATGGAGGGATATCAGATGTTTCATATTAACAGATCTAAAAAAAAAAGAGTGGTGGTGTTGCACTGTATATTGATGACCTGTATAGGTGTAAGCTTGCAAATGGAATGTCCTTTGCACTACCAGGGATTTTGGAATGTGTTACTGTTGAGATCGACCAAGATAAAACAAAAAAATCTAATTATTAGTTGTATATATAGAATGCCGGGAATTTGCATTGAGACATTCAGAGATAAGTGAGTCGAGCTTTACAATAATATTACTGGTGAGAAAATGGTTGTAATTTGTGGAGATTTATATATTGATTTACTAAATCCATTTCAACAAAATGTAATTACAGAGTTCATGAATTCTATGTACAGTATGAGTCTATATCCCACAATAACACATCCCAGTAGAATCATAGTTCACACTGCTACACTTATTGACAACCTGTTTGTTAATATCATTGATAAGAAAATAGAAAGTGGATTATTGATAAATGATATAAGTGACCATTTGCCAATCTTTGCACTTATCCCTGGCCACACGGGGGCCAATACAGAAAAAAATTTAAAATCTTTCAGATACAAATCACAAAATGCAATCAGTTCTTTTAAAGAAGACTTGCTGAAGCAAGACTGGACAAAAGTCTATGTATCAGATGTAAATGAAGCCTATGACACATTTATAAACATTGTAACCACTCTTTATGAAAAAAAAATTATCCATTAGCAAAGAAAAAGCTTAAACATAAATTTGTTGATAAGCCATGGTTAACCAAGGGATTGCAAAAGGTGTGTAAAAAGAAAAATTCATTATATAAAGCTTTTCTAAAGAAAAGGACAAAAGAAGCAGAGCAGCGGTAGAAAACATACAAAAACAAGTTAACATATATAATGAGATATAGTAAAAGAGACTATTACAGTAAAGAACTGGAGAAAAACACAGACAATATTAAAAATACATGGACAATACTTAACAATATTCTTGGAAATAAAAACAGAAATACAAGCTACCCAACCAATTTTTCAAAAAATAATAAAACGACTCTGAGTGTGAATGCAGTTTCACCTGCAGATGAATTTAATAACTTTTTTGTTAACATTGGTCCTAATTTGGCTCGAGAAATACCCATTACGGCACCTACGGGTGATACAATAAGCAAAAACACTGCTATAAAAGACACCATCTTCATAAAGAACACAGATGAGAGAGAGGTCATTGAAATTGTTAAATCGTTTAAAAGTAAAACATCTACGGACTGTGATAGTATTGACATGCTCTTAGTCAAAACTATTATTGAATGCTTAGTGAAACCACTGATGTATATTTGTAACCTGTCTCTCCAAACAGGTATATTTCCCAATGCAATGAAAATAGCTAAAGTAATTTTGATATACAAGATGGGTGACAGAGGGGAACTTTCAAACTATAGACCAGTTTCACTATTGCTGCAATTTTCCAAGATACTTGAAAAAAATATTCTATGAGAGAATTGACAACTTCATAATGAAGAATAATTTACTGTGTGAGCAGCAATATGGGTTCAGACACAAAAGGACAACTGCATTTGCTCTAATGGAATTTATAGAAAAAATATCAACTGCCGTTGAAAATAAAGAGTACTCAGTTGGGGTATTCCTGGATCTTAAAAAAAAGCATTTGATACAGTGGATCATAATTTATTTTTAAAGAAACTACAAAATTGTGGTATTAGGGGGGTAGCACTGTCCTGGTTATGTAGTTACTTAAAGAATAGATATCAGTATGTATGTGTTGGTAACAAAAACTCAGAGTTACTGAAGGTTTCTTGTGGAGTCCCACAGGGTTCAGTTTTAAGGCCACTGTTATTCAATATGTATATAAATGATATATGTAAAGTTTCGGAAAAAATGGATTTAATATTGTTTGCCGATGGCACTAATCTATTATGCAGTGGAAGCAATTTGGAACAACTTTTGTATACACTCGGAAAGGAATTAGGAAAGCTCAAACTGTGGTTTGATTCAAACAAATTAACGCTCAATATAAGTAAGACAAAATTTATAGCTTTTAACAACCATCACAACAACTTAGTATCTAAACTCAGTGTAAATGGTGTAGAGATTGAAAGGGTATCCAAAACTAAATTTTTTGGAGTAATAATTGATAATAAACTGTGTTGGAAGTCACATATTAATTATATTAAAGGTAAAATATCCAAATCAATTGCAATACTACACAGAGTGAAATATTTGCTGAATCAACCCACACTATATACTGTGTATCATTCATTAATACTCCCATACATGACATATTGTACTGAAGTATGGGGAAATACATATAAAACAAACATGTATCCAGTCTTTATGCTTCAGAAGAGAGCTATTAGAATAATAATCAAAGCTGTTTACAGGGAACCAACAAACCCACTTTTTCTTAAATTAAAAGCTCTCTAGTTGAAAGATCTGATTGACTTTAAAACTGCAGTAATAATGTTTAAAGTGAAGAATCTATCACTGCCCGCAAATATCCAAAAGTTGTTCCAAATAAGGGAGAAACAATATCATTTCAGAGGAACATGTATATTTCAAAAACCTTCAGTGAGAACTACCACCAAGCAACACTGTGCGTCAGTGCAAGGAGTCAGATTATGTAACGATTTTGGACCTGAATAAAAATCATGTACAACGCTTGGACAATTTAAACAAAAACTAAAGGAAGAAATACTCCAAACATATATACAAGATGACATGTAAAATCACATAAGGACTGTCATATCCAGTCTGTGTTGTGTTGTTGCTTAGTAATTTTGTCACATTTTGTCTTAGCTTTGTTCCGAATTGTAATCGCTCTTGTTTTGTTTTTCTTTTGAATTCTTGGATGGAATATGGGTGGGCAATATAAAGCTGCGGCTTCAGCCATCACCCATTTCGGATAACTAATGTTGAACTGTATAATCAGAGGAGTTATTGTTTAATTTGACCTTGTTGGATTTTTTTCCCCTTTGTTATATTATTCTGTTTCTTTTTAATCATTACTTTTAATCTATCCGAAATAAAGATTCATTCATTCATTCATTCGTTCATTCATTCATTCATTCATTCATCTTCAAACAACAGAGATGAGATCCTGTGGTCACCAAGCATGACACCCTCCATTCCCTGGCTGCGCCTAGAAATCCTGTCCATAAAAATTATGAACAGGATTGGTGACAAAGGGCAGCCCTGGCAGAGTCCAACTCTCCCTGGGAATGAGTCCGACCGAGTGTTGGCAATACGAACCAAACTCTCACAATGGTCGTACAGAGACCGAATAGTTCGTAACAACAAGCCCGATACCCCATACTCCCGAAGCACCCCCCAGAAAAAAACACAAGGGACGCGGTCAAATGCCTTTTCCAAATCCACAAAACACATGTAAACTGGTTGGGCAAACTCCCATGAACCCTCGAGAATTCTCAAGAGGGTAAAGAGCTGGTCTGATGTGCCATGGCCAGGACAAAAACCATATTGCTCCTCCTCAATCTGAGGTTCGATCAGCGGCCGGACTCTCCTCTCCAGTACCTTGCCATAGACCTTCCCGGGGAGGCTGAGGAGTGTGATCCCTCTAAAGTTGGAGCACACCTTCTGGTGCCCTCTGATTTCCTTAAGAAGCCTGTCTTAAGGAAATCAAAGCTTGGATGATTTGTAATTCCCTGCTATTAAATTCAGATAAGACTGAAGTCATTCTTGTTGGTCCAAAAAACCTTAGAAATACCTTTCTAAATCAAACTTTTAGTTTGGATGCGGTTACTCTTTCTCTTAATAGCTCTGTGAGGAACCTTGAAATTATTTTTGATCAAGATCTGTTTTTCTATTCACATATTAAATTTGTTTCTAAGACTGCCTTCTATCATTTGCGTAATATTGCCAAGATTAAAAGCATTTTGTCTCAGAGTGATGCTGAGAAACTGATCCACACTTTTGTTCGCTCTAAATTAGATGATTGTAATTCTTTATTATCAGGTTGTCCTAAAATATCTTTAAAAAGTCTTCAGTTGATCCAAAATGCTGCAGCAAGAGTTTTAACAGGTACTAGAAAGAGAGATCATATCTCTCCAGTTCTGGCCTCCCTTCATTGGCTTCCCATAGAGTTTAGAATTAAGTTTAAAATCCTTCTTCTCACTTTCAAAGCTCTAAACAATCAGGCCCCTTTTAAGATCTGATACTACCCTATTATCCTAACAGAGCACTACACTCCCAAAATGCAGGATTACTTGTAATACCTAGAATCTCCAAAAGTACAATGTGAGGCAGAGCCTTCAGTTATCAAGCTCCTCTCCTGTGGAACCAGCTGCCAATCTGGATTCGGGAACCAGACTCGATCTCTGTTTTTAAGAATAGGGTTAAAGCCTTCCTTTTTGATATAGTCTACAATTAGGGAGGGATCATGTTACTCTGAAACCTCCCTTAGTTATGCTGCCAATAGGTTTAGACAGCCGGGGGACCTCCAATAATGCACTGGGCTTCACTCCTTTCTTCGCTCTCAATGAAATATTTTTTTTTTGCTGGTCATTAAGTGGTGGTTAAGTAGTTACTTACAGAATAGATATCAGTATGTATGTGTTAGCAACAAAAACTCAGAGTTACTGAAGGTCACCTGTGGAGTCCCAGAGGGTTCAGTTTTGGGACCATTATTATTCAATATGTATATAAACGATATATGTAAAGTTTCAGAAAAAATGGACTTAATATTGTTTGCCGATGACACTAATCTGCTATGCAGTGGAAACAATTTGGAACAACTTCTGGATACACTCGGAAAGGAATTAGGAAAGCTTAAACTGTGGTTTGATTCAAACAAATTAACGCTCAATTTAAGTAAGACAAAATTTATAGTCTTTAACAACCATCACAACAACCCAGTACCCAAACTCAGTGTAAATGGTGTAGAGATTGAAAGGGTATCTGAAACTAAATTCCTTGGAGTAATAATTGATAACAAACTGTGTTGGAAGTCACATATTAATTATATTAAAGGTAAAGTATCCAAATCAATTGCAATATTACACAGAGTGAAATATTTGCTGAATCAACCCACACTATACACCTTGTATCATTCATTAATACTCCCATACATGACATATTGTAATGAAGTATGGGGAAATACATATAAAACAAACATATATCCACTCTTTATGCTTCAAAAGAGAGCTATTAGAATAATAAACAAAGCAGCTTACAGGGAACCAACAAACCCACTTTTTCTTAAACAAAAAACTCTCAAGTTGAAAGATCTGGTTGACTTTAAAACCGCAATAATAATGTTCAAAGTGAAGAATTTATCACTGCCCGCAAATATCCAAAAGTTGTTCCAAACAAGGGAGAAACGATATCACTTCAGAGGAACATGTATATTTCAAAAGCCCACAGTGAGAATAACCACCAAGCAACACTGTGCTTCAGTGCAAGGAGTCAGATTATGTAACGATTTTGGACCTGAATTAAAATCATGTACAACGCTTGGACAATTTAAACAAAAACTAAAGGAAGAAATACTCCAAACATATTTACAAGACGACATGTAAACTCACATAAGGATTGACATATCCAGCCTGTGTTGTAGCTTATTTTTATTTTTTTTTCTCTGACATTTTGTCTTAGATTTGTTTTTGAATAGTAACCGCTTAACTTAGCCTAGCTTAGTTTTCTTTTTTCTCTCAGTCACATTTTGTCTTAGCTTTGTTTTAAATTGTAATCGCTCTTGTCTTGTTTTCTCTTTTTTCTCTTTTGAATTCTTGGATGGAATATGGGTGGGCAATATAAGCTGCAGCTTCAGCCATCACCCATTTCGGATAACTCACGTGGAATTGTATAGTAGGAGGAGTCTTTGTCTAATTTGACCTTGTTGTTATATTATACAGTTTCTTTTAACCTGTACTCTACTATCTGAAATAAATTCATTCATTCATTCATTCATTCATTAACATCTGTTTGTTCTCTCCCATAGACTGAGTCCCCATTGTGCTTTTTGCTCTCTAAATACCTGTTCTTTTCATCTTCTCTATCCCCTCACCCCACAGCCAGTCTCAGCAGATGACTGCCCCTCCCTGAGCCTGGTTCTGCTGAAGGTTTCTTCCTGTTAAAAGGGAGTTTTTCCTCTCCACCGTCGCCAAGCACTTGCTCACAGGGGATCGCCTGATCGCTGGGGTCTTTCTGCAATTGTGGGGGTTTTCCCGACAGTTGAAAGTGCTATGAGATTACTGTTGTTGTGAAATGGAACTATATAAATAAAGCTGAATGGAATTGAATCTATGGGCGGGTGGTTTGGAGGATGGATTTGGTGATGGATTGGTGGATGGATGGATGGATGAGTGAATGGATTGGTGGATGGATGGGTGGATGAATGGATGGATGATTGGTGAATGGATGGATGGATGGATGGGTGAATGTGTGGTTGGAAGGATGGAAGGGTGAATGGGTGGATCAATGGATTGATAGATGGATGTGTGGATGTGGATTACAACAACTTGTCAAGCTCTAGAAATTATTTTAAATTTACAAACATTTCCACATCAGTTATCAGTCCTAACCACTTAAACACACTCACCACACCATACAAATTAACAGGCCGTATGTTTCACACCCCTAGACTAGCCCATAGCCTACGACATCCCATTGAGCTTCCTCTTTCTCTGTCGCACTCCAACTCCAGAGACCCATGCGAAATGACCACTGCAGGACCAGGAGAAACCGTAAGAAACAGAAAAACACTTCCAGAGCCTGCAGCAGCTCTGACCATCCCCCAACAGCTGCAGAGAAGATGTGCATCTCGGTTCAACTTGCATCTGCTCTTTTTTCTTCGTGACAGCCCCCTCTGAAATAAAACATATCCCACTTTGTTTGAAGGTAAAGGAGACACAAAAGAGTAGCCTGCAGACACAAACACACGGTGTTTTTTCTTGTAAACATAAAAGTTGTTCAGAATGAAAAAGAGTGTCAGGTGCATTTTGCAATCCTCTCCATTGTAACAGAGGACAAAGACATACCTGTCAAGGCATACCTCATGCCTCCCTTATTGAGGGGGGCTTTCACACCTGTACTGAGTACTTAAAAACTGTATTTATCGGCAGATGAAAGAAAACTGAAATCATCCAGCTTCATGGGCAGCGCTTTCACTCCAGCTTTCACGCACAGGTTAGCCAGATGACATATGCAGCCAATGCTGAAACAAAAGCAGAATGGATTTTTGTTTCATAAGTTAAGTATCAGAAATAATTCTCTTTGAAATTGTGTTAATAATAATAATAATGAAAATATCAATCTTATTCAGCTCTTTCAATATAATGCTATACATTCAGATGTAAAGCAAAGTTCCAAGATACAAAATAACAGTACACTATAGGGGATTTGGGCTACCTCTAAGCATATTTGTTAAGATTTTAAAGCATTTTTTTGTTATATTTAGGTAATATTTGAAGGTGAATAATACTGCCCATACCTGAAAACATTTGGAGATTTCTCCTTCAGTCTGGAAAGGACAGAATTGTCTCGACCCACCATCGTGCTGCAATTGTCCGAAGCAAAGCCCACAACATTCTCCCATGGAATATTGTGCAATGTAAAAAAATAAATAAAGAAAGAAAAAATAAAAGAATTTGGTCAAAAGTGGTCTGTATGCAAGCAAAAAAAAAAAAAAAATCCATTTCGTACCTCATGAAGTTGTCAGTTTCCGCAAAAATATCGGTGGCTTTTCCCGATGCTGGAATGGGCATGTCCAGCAGCCTGGTCTGGGACATCTCCCCATCGAAAATTCTTGCAAGGATGACGAGACGCTTTTCGGTGTTCTTGTCATTGCTCTCATCGAACATGATTGAGAAAGGCCCCTTCCTGCATGCTTCTATAACTTGTTCTGTGTAGGCAGGCGCCAGGCTCTCTTTGATGATCATGGTCGTTTTGATTCTTTTGCAAGCAAAGTCTTGAGCGCTCTTGCTGTCAGGAAACAATGTTGACACCAAATCACTGAAGTGATCTGCCACCGATGGGGGTAGATTGTGCTCTGCCACAAAATGACAGAACATCACTTCTGCTAGTGATGCATTGGATTTGGAAGGCGTCGGTTCTCTCACTGGCTGAAAATGTTCATCCATCGATCGATACGTATTCGATTTGGCTACAGAGTTTTTGTGGCCCTGTGTAGCGAAGTGCGACTTCAGGTCGAAAATCCCTGATGCAGTCACTTTTATGTTCTTCCTACAAGGAACACAGAAGGAGTGTGTAGAGCCCCCTGGAGAAGCCTTTATCCATCCAGCGTATTTTCCCTTCTCGAAGCTCGGACTCTCCCATTCTTTTCGGTGATGTCCAGTCCATTGATTTCCCTTTTCTTCAAGCTGTGTTTTCTTCACCGGCGATGCGATGCATGAAGCCATTTTGAAAATCACAAAAAGACTGCTTAGGTGCGCTTGTGGTGGATCGAAATAAGTGCAGGCGGACACGGTGAACTGAAGTTTAAAAGGGTGCTTTATTCATCCTCCATCATGAGGCGCTGTGGCAGCGCACTGGAGCGAGCCCTGCGTCTCAAAGTCAGCAACAAGCAATGCAAGTGATCAAAAAGAGAGAGAGCAAGAGATATGCAGTCAACTTATATACCCGGCTACAGACAATGCATGCATGGCACATTAACATCACAGTATACAGCAGGAAAGCATGGACATTTGCATTAGTCACACATATCAGCCACAGGATTACTGGCGCCGGAATTCCTCTCTGTTCCGGAGCTGCAGGACAAAAGAGGGTGCGAGGCGCATCTGCATAATGATCAGTCCATACCTCTCACTGTTCTGATAATTGCTCACGCTGAGTGCTCTGCCAGCCCCATAGGTTGTGGGGGTCATCACACGCTCAATTTCGCCAGGCATCGAATTACTGTTCAGTTGATTTTAGGTTCTCTCAATAATTTTTTTTTTCGCTGTATATTTTTCTTTTTGGCGTACAGAAATGACAATACACCCGTATTTGCTAAAATTGCATTTTCCCCGTATTAAAATACGGCAAAACCGTATCACTTGACGGGTATGCAAAGAGCCGCAACCACTGGACTCTGTATATTGGTGTATTCTACCACTGATCTGTGCTGAGTTTGGCACGGGGCAACAAAATTAAAAACCTTGCAAAAATGCCGGTGTTTCCATAGTTGCCTGCATCACCAGCTTCCCGGCTGAGCCCAGCGCGATCAGCGATGTGCAGGGTTTCTACTGGTAACATTTTCACGTAGCAGGTCGCTACCCCTGAAGCTATGCTGCCATGCAAAGGAAATATAAATTTAAGAAAAATAAATGAATGAATGATGCTCCTCAAGCATGCATACAAACAACGCGTGTGACAGTCATCTGCGCGTTGGAGTTCGGAAGTGTACCACTCGCATGACCATTCCAGGTGGCAAGCAGAGTGTCTCTCTGGTGTCACTGCCTGAGAGAAGCATGAGCTTATTAAAGTACTTTAAACAAGGGAAACACAAGCAGAAGAGGTATGTAAGCAGTGGAGGCATTTATGGTGGTTTTAACCCGCTGGTAACGGGAACAATAATAAGGAGTCCTTTAGAGAACAGGTCCGATTAGGCTTCTTATACAGGGAAAGGCAAGAGTGACTGATGAATCGTTGAGGATTTATTTCATCAGCCACAACAATATTAACTAATTTATGTTCATTGTTATGTACCCAGCAAGTCAAGATGACTGAAATTCAGGAAGTCAATGACTTTAATCAGTCAGAAGCCTTCAGACAAACTAAACCTGCCAACATTTGGATTTCAAAGTAAGGGAGGTTTTTCCTGCTGTCTGGCTGGTGAGGAGAATTCTAAAAAGATATAAGTATATAGAAATATTATAACAGAAATAACTGCATCTTTGGTCATTTAAGTAAATTTATTACATTAAGTTGTGGAGGAACAAAATAAGTGCAGGGGGACACGACGAACTGAAGGTTAAAAGGGTGTTTTATTCATCCTCCATCACGAGGCTCGCCCAGCACGGTGGCAGTGTGCTGGAGCGAGCCCTGCCTCTCAAAATCAGCAACAAGCAATGCGGATGATCAAAGAGAGAGAGCAAGCGATATGCAGTTGACTTATATACCCAGCTACAGACAATGCATGCACAGCAGTAAAGCATGGACATTTGCATTAGAGTCACACATATCAATAGCAGGATTACTGGCACCGGGATTCCTCTCTACCTATTGATATCAGTCCATACATCTCACTGTTCTGCTAATTGCTCCAGCTGAGCGCTCTGCTTGTCCCGTAGGCTGTGGGGGTCACCACAGCGCTCCAGAGGGCTCAGCAGGGGGCTGAGGCGTTGATTGGCCGGCTTTGGAAGCGAGCTGCAGGAAAAGCTCTGTGCAGGAGGAGGGGGAGGAAGGGGGGTGGGGGTAGCAAGTGCCGGCCCGGGACGGCCAAATTGTCCGGGCCGCGCAAAAATTACATGTGGATCCACGATGGGCTTTCCCGTTGAACGTGGCGGAGATCCACAGCGGCTGTGCGAAGAAGAAAAAAAATGTTTCTGACTCTTCTTGCGGCTCGGTCCTGCGAGGATGCGTAGCGGCTTCCAGCTGCGCTGTTCTCACAACCCCACGGTGTGCGTGCGGGGCTTCTGTGCATGGCAGGTCCGCTGTCGCGAGACGAGTCAGGGTCAGGGAGCTTGATGGAAATCAACGCAGTCGCCGCCGATGGTCTTCCCTGTTCAGGCTGTTACTGTCATTCGCTCGTGTCAGGTCACAGTGCATTCTGGTCCAAGCGCTGTGTTCTCCGTCCGGCACTGGAGTCGTCATCAAGGAGATAGGACCCGGTGCGTGCACGCTCGTGTGGATGTGAACCCTGTCAGCAAGGGTAATGCGGCCCAGATTTGGGCCAAATCAGGCAACTCATGTGGGCCAAATCCGGCAAGCACATGCAGACCAGACTCCTTAAGGTCACCCGGCCCAGTTGCGGCCCAGATGGTATGGGCCACATCTGGCAATACTGACATGGCCCACATGGCATCACACGCCTTTCCCAGATGTATTATTATTCTTAATTGTTACTTTATAAATATGAACTTTACAAAATACAGTTATGTTATATTTTCATATAAACAAATACAAGATTGATTTATAAATTACATCCTTTATTGTGAATAAAATCGAAACCATCAAAAATTTAGATACATGTGTAGATCCATAACAGATACATGTGTATTTGTGTATCAGATACTGGTGTTCAGTTTCCTGAAGCCACTTTCTTTTTGTTCGCCCTCTCCACCCTGCCTCCGTTGCGGTCTCCTGCTGTTTGGAGAAATGTTTTTACTTCTGCGCGGATCTCAGCGTCTGTTGCTTTTTTTGTTAAGGCATTCCTTCTCATCGCATCTAAATCATAAAAGAGATACATAAATAATTGTTAAAAAAGAAGTAAGTCTCAAGATATATTTGCACACAAATACCACAAATACTCCATTGACAGCCAATTGTACATTTCATTCATGTAGTAAAAACAGATGTACATTTCACAATGATTTCTGTGCATGGCAGATGTGGATATTTATGGGTATAAAGGTATTTTATCTTAGAATCAGTACTTTGTCTTACTGGTTCTATGGCAATGGTTTTTAATCATAAGCACAGAGACAATTTTTGGTCATAAGTTCTTGAAAGATACTCACTGCAGATTACTTTCTTCAATTTCAGTTCATCAAATTTTCTTTTTGTTTGGCTTCCCATCAGGACAAACTTTCTTTGTACTTCTGGTGCAAGACCTGCTGTAAGAATGCGTCTTGTTGTCTCTTTTACATCAGTTCCACCAATTAGGCCAAGATGGTTCTCCTGCAGTAAAAAAAAATCAAAAACAACATCATATACAATTTCTCAGTTCAGTAAACTTCTCACAACATTTGCGCTTTCTTGAAATTATAAAAACAACGAATTTTGCGGAGAAATCCACAAATTCTTACTCCACCATACACAATGCGCCCAGATGCTCATCATGAAAGTTTCATTAAAATTTAAAAGTGACGCAAGCGATCTGTGAGATCCATTATCAATCAGATTTTGTGACATATATGTATAATACATATAGGCTCACCTAAGCATTATACATCACTGTTTTGGAGTTCTGCTCCAAAAAAGAAAAAACAATTCTTTTTTTTTCAATTTGTCAGAAAAACTTTCTAAGATGCATCATTGAAAGTATCAAAAGGCACATCTGCACCACAGCAACTATATCTCTGTGACAATTCATGATTACATATTATGTCGTTTCTGAAATATGGCCCGGAAACGAAATCTCTACGCCCGCCCATCCGGACAAATGTGATTACCCGCTTGTCATATAAATATGGCTGAGGGTAAAAAGCATTCATCCAAACACCACCAAAGTCACACTTACCAAGACATTGACGAATGCTGAGTCTCGGCTGAGACGCCCCTCAAGCTCATCGACTTGCTCTACAGTAGTCAGGGGCAGGGTGATGTTGTCTGGCAGCTGCTCTACAGGTCTGATATTGCCGGCTACCAGGGAGTTAACCAGGTTGGTTAGTTGAACCAGTTGCTGCCTGTTCACTTCAACTGCTCTCAGCAACATTTCCAGTCTCCTGACAGAATCTAAAACAAACACACACATCCACATGTACATACATACAGTATATACAGACAAAAGTTTTGGGTATCCTTACAGCAAATTATCTCCAGATGTGGTCTAAGTACAAGTAGTCAACTTTTGAAGTGGAATAATTTTACAATAATCTGATGTCTCAAGACATCTTGCTGTAGGAATGGTCTTTGTATGCACTGTTTAATAACTACAGCTTTTCTCTTCTACAGACTACAGTTGCACCTTGCCACAAAAATAATGCCAGATGATCATCAAGTCAGTCCAGTGAAGCATGATCATCTGCTGAGACATCAGTGAACAAAATTGTGCTGCAATACTATTGGCAGGTTGCTTTTGTTTAACATTTCTTACATAAAATTACTGACCCACTTCAAAAGTTGAATATTAAAGAATAGTTCCGGCAAATCTTTGGGAAATTATACTAAAAATACTACAAAATACACATGCAGACATCTATATCCCAAGTAATAGGAATCTCACCTGAATCTAGATCTCGAGAAGACTGGCTAGTGCTGGCCACAGGTGAGTCTAGCAAACTCCTGGCAAGTGGACGTGGAGTGCTGGATAAGTTACCAGCTGACTGCACACTGCTGGATGAATGTGGTGTCACCACGAGCGAGGGGAATCTGGGGGATGGCGCAGGGCTCCTAACGGGTGAAGAAGGGCTCATGGGTGGTGGCATCGCTGGGGCAGATACCGAAGTAGTAGCAGTCTTCTGGACCTTTGCCCGGCTCGCTGCCAAGTTTGAAGCTGACCTTTTCCCTGACGTCTGCTTCTCTGAGGAGTCCTCCTCATCCCTTTGTTTCCAGGTTGGATGCCTACAAACAGAGAGAACATACTAAAAACTCTGATCATGGTCCTAATCACAGTCAATAGTAAAATGTAATTCATTAGCACTACAGCAAGACAACACACAAATTAACATTTTTAATTATCTTCTATTCAGTACTGGTAGAGCATAAAATGTTTTAAAAATTTAGAATCACTGAAACAATGGAAGTATAGCATTACAACTACAGCACTACAAGATCATAGTCACCCTCTTGCTCTTTTGGAAGACCTGACACCTGCATCCTCTATCTCTGCTTCTGACGGACTCAGATGTGTACTCACTCTTAGCAAGTTTTGTTCTTGCGACATCATAAGACCCTGAAACAGATATGATTTATTAGGTGTTGCAACCTGAATGCACCAACAAATACAATGGTACTCATGTCTGAGGTTTGAATAATGAAGTAATTGCTGAAAACGACAGGTGTGTGTAAATGCCTGGATCACAATTCTACTTTCTGGAAAAGTTTGATATTGGCCAGAAGATTCCTAAAGCTTTACTAACCTGATGACCCTATCAGTCGTACATCTAGATCCACCCAGCCCTCCTCCAACTCCCCTGGTTCTTCACAGTTCTTCACTGCCCGATACAGGCGTGCCTTGCCATAATTGGTTGGCCACCTGCACACCCCTCCCTGCACCCAGGAACATGGGACCATCGCCGTTGTGTTTTCCTCGACAAACACAACAACTTGGTACTGCTTGTCACCCTGGAGAAAAAACAGAACATCATTTGTCAACATTGGTTCCAACTATTCGTTAGTTTAGAAATATGGTCAAAGTGAAGATAGATTCCAGGAATATGAAAAATGCACATTACATCTTGCTTGTTAGTACTTACACCTACAGACTCTAACTCGTATAGAGTTAGATGTGAAGCAGTGGACTAGCAGTAAATGATGGTGTAGTTTGAGGCAAGAGAACACGCTTGTGTTGACCTTTCGTCTCCTAACTGTGGTTTTGGGATGCAGGGGAGATGCATCTTCCTCCGCGGTCAATTCCTGAGTAAATCTCACTCTTGTGGTACACAGAAGCACAGGCCGTTTTGCTGAAGCATTGGGGCTTTATTTATATACCGCACTGTTGTCAGAAACAAATTCTACCTGCTCTGGTCGCCTCGCTCTTTCTACTTATCCGCAAAAAATCACACAGCATTCGCCACACACACCGGGGGGGGGGGGCGCCTCTGCTGCGCAAACGCCATCACTCACTCACTCACGTCTACGCATCGAGCTGGCCCATCCAAACACACGCACCACCCCACAACACTTGATAGAGCTGACATATGTATTAATCACACTATGATAAAGTACAATATCGCTTTGCGCACCAGTGTTGCGGATGAAATAAGGGAACCCAGTGTTGAGGCACGGAATAAGTGCAGGCAGGACACGCAAACTGAAGTTTAAAAGGGTGTTTATTTCATCCTCCAGCGCTGTGGAGCGAGCCCTTTTTTTTATTATTACTTATTTTGTACCCATTGGTAGATTTGTTTTGCAGTCTGGTGACAAGCCACCAGCTGCCAGTCGCTGCGTGTGCAAGCGCCCCTTAACTCCCTAACCTGCATGTTTTTGACATGTGGGAGGAAACTGGAGAAATCCCGGAGTAAACCCACGCAAACACGGGGAGAACATGCAAACTCCACAGATCACTGTTGGCCGGGGGCAGGGATCGAACCCACGATCTCCGCGATCCCCCGGCCGAGGGTAAACTGTGCTGCCCACTGCGCACTGTGATTAGTACAAAATAAGTAATAAAAAAAAGGGCTCCCTCCACAGCTCTGGAGTGAGCTTCGTGCTGGAGGATGAAATAAACACCCTTTTAAACTTCAGTTTGCAGTGTCCTGCCTGCACTTATTCTGTGCCTCAACACTGGGTTCCCTTATTTCATCTGCAACACTGGTGCGCAAATTTTGCGCGATGTACTTTATCATAGCGTGATTAATACATATGTCAGCTCTAAGTGTTGTCGTGTCTGGTGCGTGTGTTTGGATGGGGCAGCTCGGTGCGTAGACATGAGTGAGTGAGTGATGGCGTTTGCGCAGCAGAGGCGCCCCCCCCCCCCCCTCCCTCCCCGGTGTGTGTGGCGAACGCTGTGTGATTTTTTGCGGATAAGTAGAAAGAGCGAGGCGACCGGAGCAGGTAGAATTTGTTGCTGACAACAGTGCGGTATATAAATAAAGCCCCAACGCTTCAGCAAAACGGCCTGTGCTTCTGTGTACCACAAGAGTGAGATTTACTCGGGAATTAAACTGCGAAGGAAGATGCATCTCCCCTGCGTCCGAAAACCACAGTTAGGAGACGAACACAAGCGTGCGATCACAGACATGTCTGCCCGCGCTTTGAGCGATATTGTCACAGCGTGATTAATAAGCTTTATCAGGCATGCGCTACAGTGCGTGATCACAGACTCAGAGTGAGGAAAATTAGTCACTCTGATGAAAAATCTATCTTTCAGTTCCGTTCCAGTAAAACCGGTCTAAATGATCTTCACACAGTAATGTTGTAAAAAATATATTGAAGAACAATTCACATAGTTCAACTCGAAAAATATGCACAAAAACGAAATCTAACTCGAGAAAAAATTTAACATTTACAATTTTTTCAACGCGAAGATGATCGCCACGTGATCCGTCTGGACCAATCACTGATCAGCTTTCCTCTCCAAGCAACAAGTAAACATGGCGTCCCCTGCTGCGGAAACCAGCAAGGCAGATAGTGACAGGCAAATAAAATGCTTTTTCCACCTCGATTCCGTGAAAAATGAGAAAGCTGCTCCCATGACAGCAGTGAGGTGATCATGGGTGGACAGTCCAAGAGGGTAACATCACAGTGAAGTGGATGACGCAGCCCCCAGCCCCCAAAAGCTTGATGGAGGTGGTTGCCTGTGGCTGCAAGACGAGCAGCTGTGCTCAAGGAAGATGCGTTTGCAAAAGAAATAACCTGAACTGTACAGACTTATGCAAGTGCACAAACTGTACCAACAAAGATGATGACGACGACAATGATGACAATAGTAGTGATGATATTGACATAGGGTTTGATTTGGATACAGATTTACCTGCATAATTTGCCCACCATCTTCCCAACCAAAAATCCTTGATTCATTTAATGTGTGCAGATGATATGAACATGTACAGGTTCTTTTTTTTTTAATGGCTTACAGTAAATAACAAACAACCAAACTGCAGGATTAAATGTGCCTGTTTCAATGCAACAGTCTTGTATTTAATGTGTTCATTTCCACAAATTTCCCAGCCACATGTATGTGTGCACTATTACGATACTAATTTTGTTATAATGCTTGATTTATTTAATGAAAATCAACCAGTTTCTATTTTTATAGGTTTCTGCAAGATACACCTGGAAAAAGTTTCAACCTGAACAAAACAGTGGGCACTAGTTTTTGTCTTCATGACATCTTTCTTAGTTTTAAGGGCTGCATTGTCTGACACTTCAATCTCTCCTTTTCAGTTTGCAACTGTAATTATAGTGCCTGGAAGGTCCTAAATTCGGACCAAATTATATTTTACATATTATGCATTTTCCTTGTACATGTACATACATTTGCATTTTTATTCCACGGGCCAAAATGACATGGCTAGAACTTTTTTTTTTTCATCTAGCTTATCATGAATTGTTCAATGGAGGTAGTTTGTTTTTAGTTGATCTCTAATGAACTACATGAATCATTGCAAGCACATGTACATGTAATTTGAAATCATTTTGGGAGATCACTTTGCTGTAGGGAGACAACATGGAGACAGTTATTGATTTAATAGTGTCTGCCCCTTAAATACAAAAAGCATGGAAAGCTCGATGGTGATGATGAAGATAAACAGTGAGGAAATATTTAAAAATGAACATTCATATTATTTATTCGGTTGCTTTGGTGTCTGGGTAAAAAATAAAAATGCAAATGTATGTACATGTACAAGGAAAATACACAATATGTAAAATATAATTTGGTCCGAATTTAGGACCTTCCAGGCACTACAATTACAGTTGCAAACTGAAAAGGAGAGATTGAAGTGTCAGACAATGCAGCCCTTAAAACTAAGAAAGATGTCATGAAGACAAAAACTAGTGCCCACTGTTTTGTTCAGGTTGAAACTTTTTCCAGGTGTATCTTGCAGAAACCTATAAAAATAGAACCTTAATCCACCTCACTGCTGTCATGGGAGCAGCTTTCTCATTTTTCACGGAATCGAGGTGGAAAAAGCATTTTATTTGCCCGTCACTATCTGCCTTGCTGGTTTCCGCAGCAGGGGACGCCATGTTTACTCGTTGCTTGGAGAGGAAAGCTGATCAGTGATTGGTCCAGACGGATCACGTGGCGATCATCTTCGCGTTGAAAAAATTGTAAATGTTAAATTTTTTCTCGAGTTAGATTTCGTTTTTGTGCATATTTTTCGAGTTGAACTATGTGAATTGTTCTTCTGCAGCGGCATGAAATAAAGCGGCGTGGTTGGAGGTTTTAAGTAGAAGTTTTATTATCATACCGCCGTCACGAGCTCCGCTCCCGGCGCCGTGCATGAGCGCCAAGAGCGAGCCCACGGCTCTCAGAGAAGGAGAGGAGGAGAGGCGGACACGTGTGTGTCTACCAGTTGCAGGATCAGAGTGAGAGAGAGTTTGCGTTACAGAGTTGCAGCATATATACTCGACCATAACAATACATCAAAAGGACATACCCCAGCAGTTAGTATGATCAAAAAGATAACAGAACAGGCATAAGACATTTGCATTTGAGAGACCTATTGATCTCAGTCCCTAGGTCACAGTGAGGACAGGACGCATGAGCACAATGCATGAAAGGCAACGATTAACATCACAGAGGTGAGCCAGATGAAACGCGTCTGCCTGTAGACATTAATACACATTACACTGTTCTGTTATTTGCTCTAGCCGAGCGCTGTGTTTGACCAGTCTTTTTGTGGAGATTTACCTCAAAGCACATCTACATATGTAAGATGCTCAGAAGAAGCACAGTAAGGACAAAATGCATGAACACTTTAACTTCACGGCTGTAAACGCAGCATGCAGCGGAAAGAAACCCAGGAGTGCGAGCTGACTGTCTCAGTGTTCTGTCTGTGTGTTGTGGGGGGTTGAATTAACCCGCTACACTGCTCCCCCCCCAGAGGGAAACGGTAGGGGACCGTGACCTCGATGTTGCAGTCTGGGCAGCGAGCAGGGAAAAACTCTGTTCAGGAGGAGGGGGGGGTAGTCGCGCCAAAAGTGTTTGCTGCTCCGCGATGTCCCGTCTGAACATGCAGAGATCAGAAGAAGAAAAATTAGTCTCTGGCTCCTCTCGTGGCCATGAAGAAAAGCAGGAGCGGCTGTAAGAAAAAATAAACAAAAGCAGAGGGACTGGCGTGTTGGTTTTAGGTGCAGAAGCAACCCCAAAACCCCCGGGAACAGCTGACGGCTGAAATCCCTTTGTGCCGTGGCTAAGACCATTAAAAAAATCCAGTGGCGAGCTGCGTGCTTGCTTCAGGTGAACGGGCAGCCCTGAAGGTTCCGAGGGTGGCGATCGGCCGTTTTTCTCGGGCATGTGAAGCGGCGGAGGACGATGGCGGTCTCTTGTAGCCTTTATTGTCCCGTGCGTGATGCGCCGTCCTCGTAACTCCCCGGTGCGCGCGCGGGGGTTCCGTGCGTGGGTGGACCGCTGGAGAGGAGAACCAGGGTGCAGAAACTTGGTGGAGATCGGCGCAGACGGCGTCGATAAAATCCAGGTTGAGCTGTGGCTGTAGATTGGCCATGGTGCGTTGGAGCGGTGGGAGGAAATAGACGATCTTTTGTCCCTCAGGCTCGTGCAGATGCGTTGGAGCGGTGGGAGGGAATAGACGATCTTGGGCACCGCTCGGCCGTGGTGCATTCAGGCCCGCGTGTTGCGTTCTCCGCCGGCCCTGGAGGACGCCGTCGTGGAGAAGGGACGAGGTGCCCGCGCTCTCGTGTGAAGGAACTGCGAGCGCGGCCGGTCCAGCGTGGATGAGCAGATCTCAGACGTGCAGATCTCATCCTTAAGAACGGGTCACCCGTGCAGCTGTCCAGCTCAGAAGGTTGCTTTCGCACAAAACGTGTGCGTGTTCAAGGGGTCACCAGTGCGGCGGCATGAAATAAAGCGGCGTTGTTGGAGGTTTTAAGTAGAGTTTTATTATCATACCGCCGTCACGAGCTCCCAGCGCCGTGCATGAGCGCCGAGAGCGAGCCCACGGCTCTCAGAGAAGGAGAGGAGGAGAGGCGGACACGTGTGTGTCTACCAGTTGCAGGATCAGAGTGAGAGAGAGTTTGCGTTACAGAGTTGCAGCATATATACTCGACCATAACAATACATCAAAAGGACATACCCCAGCAGTTAGTATGATCAAAGAGATAACAGAACAGGCATAAGACATTTGCATTTGAGAGACCTATTGATCTCAGTCCCTAGGTCACAGTGAGGACAGGACGCATGAGCACAATGCATGAAAGGCAACGATTAACATCACAGAGGTGAGCCAGACGAAACGCGTCTGCCTGTAGACATTAATACACATTACACTGTTCTGTTATTTGCTCTAGCCGAGCGCTGTGTTTGACCAGTCTTTTTGTGGAGATTTACCTCAAAGCACATCTACATATGTAAGATGCTCAGAAGAAGCACAGTAAGGACAAAATGCATGAACACTTTAACTTCACGGCTGTAAACGCAGCATGCAGCGGAAAGAAACCCAGGAGTGCAAGCTGACTGTCTCAGTGTTCTGTCTGTGTGTTGTGGGGGGTTGAATTAACCCGCTACACTTCAGTATATTTTTTACAACATTACTGTGTGAAGATCATTTAGACCGGTTTTACTGGAACGGGAATTTATTTCTGGGTATATTTCTCGCGTTCAACTGAACGACTAAATGTGGCTGCCAGTCCGCGCCAGCAGCCTCTCCGGCCGCCACCGAGCATTTAAACATTTTTACACATTCATACAGTGTTATATGGGCACTGGAGGCAATGCGGGTGAAGTGTCTTGCCCAGGGACATGTTCATAAAAATTAAGCTATACATCAACAAGCCTTGACCAGAGTATTTTGTGTGTGCAGTGAAACACGTGGTTCGCCATTTGGTCTTTGTCGAGGCATTGTTTACATGAAATGAATCAACTACTGACTTGCAAAGCCACCCATTGTTTTTCAATGACAATAGTAATGAAATAAATGCAACTCACCATTCCGACACTGTTCTTCAACGTATAATATCGTGGAGATTCTGCACGGTGTACTCCTTGGCTGTTCACGATCTGTTCACAAAACTGGCGTGTTCCTGGCGCATGCGCGACAGCGCCCTCTGGTGGCGCCGCCGCCAATCACCCCCAGGGGTGGGGGAACATTGACTTGGGCAACATCTGGGCTGAATGACTCAAACTGGATACTGTTGCCCTTAATGTGGCCCACCTCTGGCCCACATCAGACACCCCACATCCACACCTACCCCAGACATGCCATAGATAAACCAGATCTGGCCCACATCACCCTTGCTGACTGGGAAGGATGTGGGCGATCCTCTGTCTCTGGGATCCACAGCGCGGTGAGAGGGAGCGGACGATCTTTGTCCCTCGGCAGGTCCCAGCGTGGAGGTCCAGAATCTCAGACTGGGGTCACACCATGACGCTTCTGAGGCTTTTCCGGTCGTGGATGGTCTCCGGGGTGTTCGCCTGGTGCTCTTTTCTTCGGGGTCACCAGTGTGGAGGAGCAAAATAAGTGCAGGCGGACACGGCTATCTGAAGGTTAAAAGGGTGTTTTATTCACCCTCCACCACGAGGCTCGCCCAGCGCAGTGGCAGTGCGCTGGAGCGAGCCCTGCGTCTCAAAATCAGCAACAAGCAATGTGAGTGATCAAAGAGAGAGAGCAAGCGATATGCAGTTGACTTATATACCCAGTTACAGTCAATGCATGCACAGCAGTAAAGCATGGACATTTGCGTTAGAGTCACACATATCAATAGCAGGATTACTGGCACCACGATTCCTCTCTACCTATTGATATCAGTCCATACATCTCACTGTTCTGCTAATTGCTCCAGCTGAGCACTCTGCTTGTCCCGTAGGCTGTGGGGGTCACCACAAAGTATAATTTGGGGGGCGACTGTGGTGCAGGTGTAGTGTGATCGGATGGTCATGGGTTTGATTCCCGCTCTGTCTGCAGTCTGTATGTCGAAGTGTCCTTGAGCAAGACACTGAGCCCCCAGTTGCTCCTGGTGGCCAGGCTACAATAGTGTCATGTGTTTTCTTTTTTTATTATTATTTCTTTTTTTTATTATTATTATTGTATTTCAATTGTATTTTATTGCATTTTAATTTGTATTTTAGTTGTATTTTAATTTGTTTTGATTGTGTTGCATTGTGAAGCACTTTGTGACTTTATATGTCTGTGAAAAGTGCTATATAAATAAAGCTTACTTACCTACTTAATTACTTTCTGCCCCCGCCCCCAATTTTCCTCCGGGAAAAATATGCTGCCACCTCGCCAAGGTCTTTAAGCCAGAGGAAACACTGATGTGAGCACATGAAACTTGATAACCAGGAGAAATGCGTTGTTATCTGCAGGACATTGTTTAGGTGTGAATTTATGCTGATGAAACTTGCGACTGCAGCTCGCCAATTGTAGTTTTACCAGTGTAAAGAGAAACGGGTGTGTTTCTCATCGCATTGGTGCCACTTTTTTCTTGGCACAGACCAATTTTCACGTCACACGTGCAACATGCACTGTGCAGCCCTGAGGGGTTAACCTGGTTTATCAGGAATGACAGAAAGTCGATGATTTACTGGCCGATTCACCCCGGGCTGAGCATTGGCAAGACACACCTCAAAATCCAGCAGAGCTTCATTCTCAATGCCCAGCCCTGAAGACAGCACCTTCACCAGAAAAGGGTGGTGTTTGTCAGCCTGAGGGAGGGAGATGAGGAAAGAGAGGGAGCATTTTTAATTGTTTTATGTTGCGCCCTAGAGATCTATGACAGGTCTATGCTGTGAGGATGGGATGCTGTGATGCTGAGGAATATGTTTTAATCTGGTCTTGTATCAATCCTATCACATTTTGCATGTATAATTCTGAATGAGTTCATTGCTGGGGCAGAGAGAGAGTGAGGTCAGTTAAGCGACAACACGTCATCACTGTGCTACTGTTTTTTATGTTCTCTGGTGGTGAATGAAAAAAAGAGTGTAGTCGCCATCGTTCAGACCCGGCTGCTCAGACAAACGAATATACAAAAAAAAAAAAACCCGCAGAACCGAAAAAAATCAAGTTGCCAAACACAAGACTGAGTCCTAATGCAGAACCGGAAAAAATAAAGTTGCCAAACAGAAGACTGAGTCCTGTAGTTCAAAGAGTGCAACATAAACTTGGTTTCTGCCCAGTTGGTATAGTTTGTCAATGGAGAGCTGGATGTACGTGAAAAAAAACCAAACAAAAAACGGTGTGCACCGGTGGTTGGACCACATTACAAAAGAGACAAGACGGCCACTAGCCTAGCATGCTAATGCCCACAGACTACCTTGGAGTGAAGGTAAAAGCTTGTTGTCATGACTGGGGCACAACAAATATCACCAGATTGAGGGAGTTTGATAGTGGAGATAGAAGGAAAATTGCTTATACTAGCAGCAAGGGAGCTAAATAATGTTTGTGAAGCACTTAATGTCACTGTGTGTGAGAGTGACAGAGACTCACCTCGTAAGTTGAGGAGGCTTATCCTACACTATCTAGAAGGAGAAGATGTCACTTCACTGGAAGATGAGGGTCTGTCGCTGTTAATGAACCAAATAATAAGATTGATGAACTGGAGAAAAATGACGATCACAAGGGCTTTCAGTCAAAAGAAGTGCACGAGTACCCCCTGGTGGACAATGTTGCCACACCTCATAAATGAGGAGAGGGAAACCAGGACTGCCCCGAGTCACCCTGGATCAAACACTGGTCAAAGCCCAGCATTTGTGCACCAACTTTACAGAAGAGACTTAAAAATACTTGGACAAATTGGAGAGCTAAATCAAAAAGATAAACTTGGCTATACCAGTCCGGAAAGGCAAATCCAAAGAGCATTAAAAAAGGGATATGATGGAGAGATTGTTGAAGCTGTTATTCAGGCCATAGTTCCTGAAACAAAATTGAAGAGTTACCTGGAGAGCAGAGTTGATTTGACACTAAAGGCTCTCAGACAGATATTAAGGACTCGAAAAAGATGCTACAGAGTTCTATCACTCCCTCACACGTGTAGCTCAAGAGCCACGGGAAACGCAAATTCAGTTTTTGGTGTGAGCTATGGACCTGAGGCAACAACTCATCCTTGCTTCAGAGAGAGGGGAGTCAGCGCTAAAGTACAGCCTCGAGCTGATACAAAAACAGTTTCTCCAACAGTACTCACCGGCATCCATGATGACTCCATCCAAGCAGATGTAAAACCATACTTACAAGACCCAAAGGTAAAGGACGAAGTTCTGTTGGAAAAAATGACAGCAGCATACAGCCTGGAAATGGAGAGAAAAAACAGATTGTCAACCACCCTTAAAACAAGGACAATAAAAGTGGCAGCTGTAACTGAGGAAAATGAAGAGACTGAAAAAGAAAGCTCCAGACACAAATCAAACAGTAAAAACAAACATGGTGAAGTACACAAGCGAGACACATTGATGGAGAAGGTCGAGGAAGGCAATAAAGCTATTTGTGAGGCTATCCAAAACCTCACCACACACATTGCAAGCCTCAGCCAGACTCCGAAGCCCCAAGCCATAAAAGTGCATGATCAGCCAAACAGAAAATATTGGCCACAGCCCAGACTGGTGAACATCAGACATTGTCAGCAGTGGTAGGTGTCCGACCCCAAAGGGAAGTGTAACCACTGCTACAAATGTGACAGCACAGAGCATTGGGCTGCTGGTTGTCGTACAAGAACCATCTCAGCCACCACCAATAAGATTGAAACCCTGCTATGTCCTGAGAAGAGGACAGACAAATGTAACCAGTTTAACCTAAAAGCATCTCTAACTGGTAAACAACAACAAACTGCCAAGCTAGTGGGGAAGAGATGCCTCATTGGAACCTCGCTGGGTGGTGTTGACACTGCAGTTTTATGGCACACTGGCTCACAAGTGTCAATTGTCGAAGCAGACTGGAAAAAGCGACACCTGCCTGAAGCTGAGGTGAGACCAGTAGCAGAGCTACTTGAAGAAGGTGTATTAGACCTCTTAGCAGCAAAAGGAACCGACATTCTATATGAGGGATAGATGGGTATTGAATTCACCCCTGTCTAAAAATACTGTGTCTGGAATGAGTGATAAACCAGTCCTTGTTCCAATTCTGGTTTTCCCCAGTAAACTCGAATGCCCCATCATACGGTTTAATGTAACTGAGGAATAGGCACTGACAAATGACACACCTGAAAATTGTTTCCCATTTGGTCACATGGTGCTGAGATTGTCCTCGGCCCTTGAAGTGGAGTGCAGAACTGCCAGAGCTGTCTTGTCCATCCTGAAGAGACAAAAGAATGAATGCAGACCCCACATAGCCAGACTAGGCAAACGACCTGTGACCATACCAAGAAGGAAAACCATGGGGGTGGAATGTGGTCACCTGAACAAGAGAATACTGACTGGATCACAGGTAATGCTGGAACCAAATCTGGAAGCACCATGGCCCACAGGGTTGGCCATCAGAGAGCAGGTAATACAGCTACCACAAGAGGGTAGTAAGAGAATAACAGTGACCGTTGAGAACCAAACTGACAATGATATAATGCTGTGTGGCCGCACAACATTTGGCTGGCTATATAGTGTCGATGCAATCTACCCACTGGAGACAAAACCTGTGGAAGGCCAGGAACCTCGGTCATCTCCCAGCAATATCACACCCCCTATAGAGCGGTCCAGCCATACATGACAAGGTGAACCTTAGGATCCACCTGTGGACCTGAGTCATCTGTCCGACGAGCAGCAGAAACAAGTACAGCAGATGCTGAGAGAGGAGTGTGATGTCTTTGCAAGGGATGACTGGGACACTGGGTGTGTATAAGACTTGGGAATGGACATACAGCTAAAAGATAGCATCCCTGTGCAGAAAACATACAATGCAATACCTTGACACCTCTACCAAGAAGTAAAAACACACTACAAGATCTACTCAGCAGAGGCTGGATCCAAAAATCCTGCTCATCACACTCTTCACCTGTAGTATGTGTCAGGAAAAAAGATGGAGGTCTCTGCCTATTTGTAGACTATAGACTATTAAACGGGAAGACACTGTCTGATCGTCATCCCATCCCAAGGATTCAAGAAATCCTCGAAAACCCGGGAGGAAATTCTTGGTTCACTGTGCTTGACCAGGGGAAGGCTTACCATCAGGGCTTCATGAGTGAGAGACGTTGGCCTTGTACAGCACTTATAACACCTTGGGGACTTTATGAATGCGTCAGAATCCCTTTTGGACTGACCAGTGCCCTGGCTGCTTTTCAGCACTACATGGAAAGATGTCTGGGGGATCTCAGGGATGAAATCTGTGTGCCATATTTGGATGACATACTGGTATTCAGTCACAGTTTTGAACAACACATCCAAAATGTGAGGCAGGTGGTACAGCAACAAAAACAGTGTGGCATGAAGTTAAGACCAAAGAAGTGTGACTTCTTCAAACAGGAGGTGTGTTATGTGGGTCGCATAATATCTGAGGAAGGATACACAATGAACCCCACAGAAGTCGAGGCAGTGCAGGCCCCGAGACATGAGGTGCCAACCACTGTTCAGGAGGTGAGAAATTTGATGGGTTTTCTCAGTTACTACAGACCCTACATACCAGACTTTTCCTGTATGGCCAAGCCCCTGAACGAGCTGCTAGCCAAACCAAAGTCAGCTCAGAAGAACAATCAAAAGAAAAAGGAGACTGGTCATCAACCCACTCAGTTGCCACCATCCTATTCAGTTCAGTGGACTGAGACCCACCAATGAATACTGAACAGTATAGTTGACCAACTGACAAACCCTCCTATCATGGCCTACCCAGACCTGGAGAAACCCTTTGTCCTGCACGTGGATGGCTCAGAAGAAGGGCTAGGTGCAGTGTTATATCAACAGCAAGAAGGGTCTCTTCGAGTCATAGGATACAGATCCAGAACCCTGACAGCAGCAGAGAGGAACTACAAATTGCACTCTGGCAAATTAGAGTTCCTGGCTTTAAAGTGGGCTATAACAGAGTGCTTTCGGGACTACTTGTTCCATGCACCACATTTCACTGTATATAGTGATAGTAACCCTCTTACGTATGTCACCAAATCAGCAAAACTTAATGCCACGGGACATCGTTGGGTAGCAGAACTGGCAGACTATAGGTTCACCCTCAAATATAGGCCTAGATCAGTAAACTGAAATGCAGATTTTCTTTCCCAGAGAGCAAAGCCCATTGACATAGTCATGCAAGAGTGCACAGAAGAGTTGCATCAGGAGATCATTGATTCTATTGGGTAAGCGTTCAAGGGGGAAAGAACAGGCGAGGTCAACTGGATCTCTGCAGTCACCTGTAATATTGATGCACTTCCACAAGAAAGTAGTACCTCTTCCCCGATCAAGCCTATGGCAGTGGAGGAAATCAGAACCGCACAAGAGGCAGACCAAGTTATAAACAGAGTCTTGTACCTGAAAAGAACACATACTCATCTGAAGCACAAGCAGAAGCTGGCAGAGGGTGAAGCCGTTAGACGGCTTATCAGAGAGTGGCCCCGCCTGTGAGTTGATGGGGACTGAATCCTCAGAAGAGAGACAGTATCCAAAACGCAGCTGGTCATTCCTGAAGCTTTGAAGCTATCATCTACAAACATTTACATGAGATCGAATGGTAGCCCTCACCAGGAAATGTTTTTCTGGCCAAAGATGAGGCATGAGGTGGAACACTATGTGACTCAGGTGTGTCAATGCTTAACTTGTTGCACTTCGGTGTACCGCGGGCGGACACGTCTCTGCGTCCTAGAGCGTACGAGGGCGCACGAGGGCGCTGCGTCCTAGAGCGCACTGAAAAAAAAGCTGCATTTCCGTTCTTCCACTACAGACACAGCCGCGAACAGAAAGCCAAAGGAATGCTTTGATTGGTTTAGATGTGATTGACCTCTCATTTGACTAATAAGAGCCTTGAATTGGGTTTCTGAAACCTTGAAGAACCAATGACTGAAAACCTAGCAAGAAGGACCTGCCTACCAACGGCTGCGAATACAGCCAGCCAATTGAAGCACAGAAGTTCGAAAGCTGTTTTGTGTAAGGCTGGGTGACACACAGGCGTTCGCCAGTCTTTTTTTCTTATTACTGTTCTTATTTGTTTTGAAAAGTCGTTCGCCAAAACCGCAATCATGGAAGCGCAAAACCGCAATAATGGAATTATGGTTTGACCGGGTCACGTGACCAGAACCACAAGTCCGTAACAAGCGGACCAGCTTCATGTTCGTCTGACAATGAGGAAGAGAAGTTCGCCAGCGAGACTGCTGTTGTGGACAGGTAAGTGTTATAAGCTAAATTATTCTTTATCCCTGAAAATTGTAATCCAAATGACTTTTGACCGATCGGTAAATTACAACTGTGCATTATCGCAACATGACGGACCCGGTCTGCTCTGGTTCGGGTCCGTCATGTTGTGAATGCCCCCCCCCGCTACTCTTCTGTAGCGGATTGCAGATATATTGCAGATATTTTAGTCCAACTGTGCGTAGTAGACCGCGGCGCACCAGGCGATGTCCGTCCTCTGTAGTGGGGGGGGGGGTTGTTATCTTCTACATTACAGATATTTTAGAATAATTTTTAGTGCACTGTAGGTTATTTTTTCTTGTAAAAAAAAAGCCACACATTTTTTACGTGGCATGCTTCTTTGTGTGTGGGGGCTTGTTTGTTCATTCATTCATTCATTCATGAATGAATAAACAACCCCCCCCACACACACACAGCCCTGAGTGTCACCTTTCATTAGAGCCCAACATCAAGCTTCTATATTGAATCATTCAAAAGTTACAGACGTTTTTCCAAACTGTGCCATTTGGCACAGTTCAAAAACGCCTGGGAACAACCTAAGAAAAAAGCTGTGTTATATATTCATTTTTTGTGGAATTGTTACAAAATTTTGACCTCAGCTGGATAACACGTGGTTCTACATTTCTGTTGCATTTTCCAGCCCAGATCTGAAGCTGTGTGTTATTTGCAAGCATTTGTATCCAAAAAAACACCCAGGCAAAATTTATTTTCTTCAAGTTCAGTATGTTTAGATGACTGTTACTCAGCGGCCGGAGGACTTAGAGAGATTATAACTGTTTTACCAAAAAATTCAAAGTGTTTTCTTTTAAATGAGACCAACCCCATGAAGATGCTGCAAAGGGTTGAAGAACAGCTTTTGATTTACTTTGGGTACATTATTTTTTGGCATTTTTAGGGAAATTGACCAGAGTGCAAGGGGTTAAAAAGGAAGAAACCAAACAGGGTAACCAGGACGCTTATCCAGAGCATTGAGACCTCAGCACTGTTCGAGATGATCTCAATTGATTACCTGCATTTGGAAAGAAGCAAGGGAGGGGAAGAATACATACTACTAACTACCACTTACCACTGTTAGAAAAAATACTCGATTCTTTGATTGAAAGATCCAAGAACAAACCGGAGATTTCTTCAATTTTAAGATGAAACATTTATTTAGAAGTCACATGTAAAGCAAGCAGCGCTGGATCAGTTTGATGCTGTCCCCTCGAGAACATCGTCAGACTGATCTCGACTTCTGGTCGTGGATTACAGTTCTCTTCTCGGGTGGGGGCGACCCAGTACAATGGGATGGGCTTGTACGCGACTATCTGATTGGCTAGTTTAACTCTGATGTGAACAGGCCATCTTCTGTTCACATTACCGATCCCCTAAAATGTGCTATCAAAAGAGTGTGTGAGAATGCTGTTTTTGGGTGTGTAACTAATGTGAAAATACCTGACTTAAAAGAGAGCAAACAGACAGAGAGAGCTCTATACCTTTGTCTCATTCCTGTTTTATCAATATACCATAACATACTTGTTCATAAGCATGCAAACAGAATTTGTATGGAATATGTGTAGAGCATAATGGGAGATCACCTACAGAATTATTATTCTGGCACTAACTATACATTAACCCTTTCATTCCCCCCTTTGACATGATTTTTATCATGTCAACCAAGTATGGTGTGAGAGACTCTAGCAATTAACAGATGGTGAATAAGGCAGGTCCCTTCATTGTGTGTCAACCCAGGAGGCTTGCACCACCAGTTCCGCTACCCCTGCCTCCCCCCTTGTGGACACCTTAGCACGGTGCAGCGATGTCTAAGAGGTGAACTGTCACCAAGTCCTGTACCCCCCTCGAGGTCTCCTCATGATCATAGTTCTTTGTCCAGTGGAGTGGACCATGTAGGGGTCATAGGGTAGTATAGAGTCAGTCCACAAAGTCCACGAAACCTTTGTCCACCGGTTGACCCTTGCCAGGGCTCACATCATTCAGCTACATTCATCACACGGTTGCGACAGAGGTTTGACCTTCCTCTGTGTCTGCTTCCCGTATCTGCAGCTGTGGAGCACAGTTCCATCTTGTTGACAAAGAAGCGAAACAACTGTGTGTCCCCGCTCTCAGAGGCATACCTCATCCCATGAGGTCTACAGGACAGTCTGGTGGGTGCAGCAGAGGGTATGTAACATCCAGTCCAGCCAGTGAACAGTTCAGTGATGCTGTCCCAGGGATGCCACCCCCCTGTCGCTGGAAAGAGGTGGATATGCTGGTGTTGGTAAGGCTCGAGCTCCTGGCTCCACCCTGGATGCTGGAGGTGTGGTGGATGCACTCGGGTACCAGTCCATTCTTCTTCTGGGGACTGAAGTCATACAGTCACTCGCCCTACGACCTTTTCTATGTCGCAGGCACACATCATGATGGTCTGGTGCTCTCCGGCATGCATCTTCCCTGTACCCTACACCTTTAATCAAGTGCCGATACAAAGGGCTCAGCCGGGGCAGGACCAATAATGGCCTGAGGGGTTGCCATCACAATGCATGGAGCTTGTAAAGTTTTATCCTTATTCACTACATCTGTAGTTATCTATGTGTTGTTGTAAGTTATCTCCCAGCAGCCTTGAGTGTGTGATTGTTGACTATATGGAATCTGCATGTGGTGATTGTGTTGTGATGTGTGTGTTGGGTGATGGGACCTATATGTTCAGTGGGTAGGTAGTAAACAATATTATTCAACTTTAGGAGACATCCATATCCATGCATTGTTGTATTCAGGCATTCAGAGCTTCTAACCTTCACCCTTATTCAGATTACCTAACCGTAATTAGCATGATGGAGATAAATAACGCAAGAACCCTATAAGTCTCACACCCCTACATCCGTGTGGTGAGCTATGTATGATTTATGTATTATCATTAGCACACTGTGTTTATAAATAATCTGTGATGGCAGAATGGTCTTCCTCGTCATCATCTTTCGTCTTGGGGTCCTCAGCTCTTCCTCCCGACCCAGCAGTTGGTCTAAGACTTGCTGACGACTCCCACTGTGGAAAATTGCATTTGTTAACGCCCTTCTGGGCTTCTGAATATATGGCCTATAGTGTCGTACTCTGCTCCTTTTATTGGATCTACATCTGGTTATCCCTTTACCATAACCAATTTGGAATTTGATTCAAATGTTCCTCATCCCCTCATTTGTTAATGTTAAGATTGGTCATATAGGAGATTTCTGGGCACCTTTGTGCTGCCTTTTGTGCTGTGGTTACCCAATTAAGAGACAATGCTTATGGTTTTATTTTGGGAGAATATTCTATGTTAAGGTCAGGTATTGGTTTTCCATGGATGGCTCTATTCGCACTAGAGATGACAATATGTCCAACATTTTCCAATCCATGTGTTTGGGTCTAACCAGCGGGACGTGTGGAACCCCCCATAGGTTGAAATGTCTCTTATCCTCTTCAATTAGGACAATGGATGCTTCCACACATTTCTTTGTTTATCAGTCGAATTTTATGACCAATCTGGAGGATGGATTTGCATATAATGGTAGTTCATAATTTGGATCAGATCCATTCAATTGTCTATAGTACATTGGGTACAATGCTACTTTTACAGATGTTAATAGGTGTTCTACTGGTAGCTTGTCATTTGCAGAATTTGATCGTTACTTTTCTGACCTTGAAAAGTCCTGTATGTCATTACCCAGAGTTCTAACTTAACATGCAATAATTTAATTTTGCTAATTTTCTGCATACATGTAGAAGTGAGTCCACTTATCTGTTCTAGTCTTTAAGTATGCAGTCCAGTTTTTCAGTGGTGGAGGTGGACGCCTCTCTCCTGCCAGCAGCAGCCATTGTGGGGTGTGCTCCCTCCTCCTCCTCCTTGTTGTCCTCCCCCCTTGTCCTCTTGGCCTTCTTTTATAAGAGAAACAGATTCATGGGGAGCCTCAGGCTCCCCTTGTGTCAGCCATTCCATAAATAAGTTCAGTTTTTCTCCAAATTTTCTTTTCCCTTCTTATCTAGGTTTCCAACCTTGAGTCATGAAAGGAACTGCTTCAAAGTCTTCATTTAATTTTCCTAATTAATATAAGATGGGATAATAAGATGGGATAATAATCTGACCCAAGATGGCGCCCACAGTAGTCGCCATGGTGCTTCGCTGCGCCCTTCTTTATATGTTTTTGTCTGTCAATTGTGTGTCTGCCTGCTCTTACACCCGTGAAGAGCTATTAAATATCAGGACTTTCACTCCTACGGACCTACTTCCAGTTTTTTTTAGCTCCTGCCGCCGATCTGATTCACTGTTTAGCTCAAAAAGTGAGACGGTGAAAAAGAGGAAGGCGAGCGGGCGCTCTCGTTCGGCTTCGCAGGAGAGGCACGCGCACGCCTTTGCCTGGCATATTTCTCTTCAATGCCAACTCTCTCTCTAACAAGGTAGATGAATTGAGACTGCTGATGTGATTTAAGGACCTTGCTTCCTCATCTGCTCTCTGTTTCTCTGAGACCTGGCTTAGGGAAAATATACCGGACAGCGCGCTTCACCTCGAGGGATTTCAGCTGTTTCGTGCTGATCGTGTCACAGAGCTCTCCGGTAAGTCCTCGGGAGGAGGAGTCTGCTTTTACATTAACAGCAGCTTGTGCTCTGATGTAACGGTGATTTCCCAACACTGTTCTCCTGACCTTGAATATCTTTTCATTAACTGCAAGCCATTTTATTCCCCGCGGGAGTTTGCCTCATTCATCCTGGCCGCTGTCTACGTCCCGCCCGACGCGGATGCGCGTGAGGCTCAGTGTGCGCTCGCGGATCACATGCAACATACGGAGCGGACTTTTCCAGACTCTCTGGTTATTGTGGTTGGCGACTTTAACCAGAGCAATCTGAGCCACGATCTCCCCCGATACAAGCAGTTTATTAAATGCCAAACCAGAGGAGAGAACACACTGGATCACTGTTAAACTACAGTGAAAGACACGTATTGTGCTGTTCCCCGTGCTGCGCTCGGACTATCTGATCACGTGATGGTCCACCTCATTCCCACATACAGACAGAGACTGAAGCTCACTAAACCTGTTGTGACCACTACGAAGTAATTGACCAGTGAAGCTGGGGAGAAGCTGAACACGTGCATGGAAATAACTGACTGGGGCATGTTTAAAGGAGCCATGCATGATCTGGATGAATACACGGACACTGTGAACTCATATATCCACTTTTGTGAAGAGAGCATTCTTCCATCGCGCACCAGGGTGAGGTACTCTAATGATAAGCCCTGGTTCACTGCTAAGCTCAGACAGATCAGGAAGGAGAAGGAAGCAGCGTTGAAAAGTGGAGACAGGGACTGCTACAGGGAGGTTAAATATCGGTTTAACAGAGAGCTGAAGAGAGCTAAATCTGTGTATTCTGAGAGACTCCAGCAGCAGTTCACTGCTAACGACTCGGCTTCTGTGTGGAGAGGACTGAGGCAAATCACCAACTATCGGCCTCAGGCTTCTAAAGTTCAGGATGACAAAGCCCTTTGTCAAAGACTGTCCCAACATTATGCCCGTTTTGACACCTCGTCAGCTGTGTCCAACTCCCCCCCTCCCCCCAGCTCCAATGCCTCCTCGGTCCCTACTTCATCAAAAGCGGTCCCCCCCTCCTCCCCCCCCTGCCCTTGTCATCAGTGAGCAGGACGTGCACAGACAGTTCTCCAGACTGAACCCGCGCAAGGCCCCCGGTCCGGACGGCGTGTCTCCCTCCACCCTGAGACACTGTGCAAAAGAGCTGGCTCCTGTCTTCACAGACATTTTTAACACCTCCCTTAAGCTATGCCACGTGCCAACCTGCCTCAAATCCTCCACCATCATCCCTGTCCCCAAGAAGCCACGGATCACTGGACTTAACGACTACAGACCTGTAGCACTCACCTCTGTAGTCATGAAGTCCTTTGAGCGCCTGGTCCTGCCCCACCTCAAGTCCATCACCACTCCCCTCCTGGACCCGCTGCAGTTTGCCTACCGAGCCAACAGGTCTGTGGACGATGCAGTCAACCTGGCCCTCCACTCCATCCTGCAGCACCTGGACTCCCCGGGAACCTATGCCAGGATCCTGTTTGTGGACTTCAGCTCTGCATTCAACACCATCCACCCCGCTCTGCTCCAGGACAAGCTGTCCCTGCTCGGTGTGCCTGACTCCCTCTGCAGGTGGATCACCGACTTCCTGACGGACCGGAGGCAGCATGTGCGGCTGGGGAAGACTGTCTCAGACTCTGTCAGCATCAGCACCGGATCACCCCAGGGCTGTGTACTTTCCCCCCTACTCTTCTCCCTTTATACCAACTCCTGCACCTCCAGTCACCAGTCTGTTAAGCTGATCAAGTTTGCGGACAACACCACCCTCATCGGGCTCATCTCCAACGGCGACGAGTCTGTCTACAGGAGAGAGGTGGCCCAGCTGGCGTCCTGGTGCAGCCACAACAACCTGCAGCTGAACGCTCTGAAGACAGTGGAAATGATTGTGGACTTCAGGAAAGTAACAACCCCTCTGCCCCCCCCCCCCCACCCTCACAGGCTCTCCCATCACCACTGCAGATTCCTTCAGCTTCTTGGGCACCACCATCACCCGGGACCTCAAATGGGAGCCGACCATCAGCTCCCTCATCAAAAAGGCCCAGCAGAGGATGTTCTTCCTGCGGCAGCTGAGGAAGCTCAAGCTACCCACCAAGATGTTAGTGCAGTTCTACACAGCCATCATCAAGTCCATCCTCACCACCTCCATAACCGTGTGGTACACAGGAGCCACTGCCAGGGACAGACTAAGGCTGCAGCGCGTCGTGTGCACTGCTGAGAAGGTGATCGGCTGCAAGCTCCCATCTCTCCAGGACCTGTACATCTCCAGGACCCGGAGGCGTGCAGGCCGGATCATAGCCGATCCTTCACACCCTGGTCACGTACTGTTTGCCCCCCTCCCCTCAGGTAGAAGACTTTGGTCCATTCAAACTAAAACCTCCCGTCACATGAACAGCTTCTTCCCCTCTGCCATCAGACTGCTGAACACTAAGTGACTTATTGACTCTCGTGCACTATGTACATTAGCTCAACCAGACTCATGTCAATCATCACTGTTTCTGTTGCATTACTGACTGCACTATGTGGTACTCCACAATATCTGCTGCTCGCTAATATATTTAAAAACTGCTTTGACTAGTATTACTCATTCTTATTCTACACTTATTGCATGTATGGTTTTTATTTCTTTTATCTTATCATGTTTAATGTTGCAGCATTGCATCGAGACAAATTCCTAGTTTGTGTACTACATGAACAATGGCAATAAATCTGATTCTGATTCTGATTCTGAACAAGAGTATCTCTCCACCATGCCAACAGATATTATCTGCACTAACTAACTAACTAACTAACTAACCTGCACTTATATAGCGCTTTTCTAGTCACAAAGACCACTCAAAGCGCTTTCATTAATACTAACCCTCTATTCTAAGGGCCTATAAGAAACAGATATCTAGGGACAATTTAGAACAGCCAATTAACCTAACATGCATGTTTTTGGCATGTGGGAGGAAACCGGAGAAATCCCGGAGTAAACCCACGCAACACGGGGAGAACATGCAAACTCCACACAGATCACTGTTGGTAGGGGGCTGGGATCGAACCCACGATCCCACGATCCCCACAATCCCCCGGCCAAGGGTAAACTGTGCTGCCGCAGTGCTAACCACTGCGCCACCGTGCAGCCCCACTACTGTAATTGAACGCTGTGCGGACCTTCGTGTTGCACTGGCGTACACCTCCATGTTGCCACCAATTCCTTCCAAGAGTTCTATTCAATGACATCCTATGCATACCCTCTGTTGGGGAGGAACATAACTAGGTTGTTATATTGACTTTAAATGACTGTGTATATAGTAAGGCTATAATCATTGCAGTGAATGTTTGCTTATCAATGTTAATATTCACAACTAAAAGAAATGCACTGAAAGAATGGACACCTAATGCCTCATTGCTGCTTTAAGTACTTGGAAACATTTAAGACTGCTGCCTGTGTTTGTGCCTTCTTCCTGGCACTCTTAGCCAAAAATTTAATTTATTGTTGGTTTTCTGTTTGTTTGGTTTTTAAAGCTACAGCTTCAAATCTTACATGGATCTTTATTTTTCTTTGGTTCATGATTCACTGTCCCGTCGTTCATACTACTGACTACTGTCCACAGCTAATGCTCCATGCAAGATCCTGCACATAAAAGTGATTGGTTTCACTCTGAAAAGTCAGCTTTATAATAAACCAACATGGCTCAATTCAAAATTCTGTTTTGTGACAAAACTCATCTCTTGATTTCTACCCTGGCATTGAATGTCTTTTAATTACTGACCTTTTGAATTAGTTTTGGAATTAAATAATGCCTCTGGGTCTGAACATCTGGTGTGCCTTTCAAGGAATGTATTAAGATAAGACGTCTGCTGATTACTATGAAAACTTAAGTATAACAGTCATCTGTATCTTGGTGAGGTGGAGTCTTCTGTCTTTTTCTCCTGAACAGATAACCTCCAGACGAACTAACACTATGCCTACAAAACTATAACAATTTTAGATACAAAAATATAAAACTTTCATTAGCCCCCCAAAACAATTCTAAGTGATATTTAAATCAAGACTTAACCATGTGACACACAGACCATGCGGGTGTGAACCGCTGGTTTGTTTGTCAAGCTACATTGGTTGTCTTGTGTGTGTCAGAGCTGCAGATCTATGTGCACAGGATATTAAAGCCTTGTTTATGCTCCACCTCCGCTCTGTGCGTGCGTCTATGATGCTTGTACCCCTTGGATAAGGCTGGTGTGCACACAGCTATATGTATGTATATGCTTCATTCCTGAGTCTACTTGGCCGAGTGTTCGCTGTGTTTACCCCAAATTATCTTCTTGTTTCTCTAGTCTACTCTAGTCGTGTTTGTTTTAATTCATCGTCTTCTATAATGCTTTTTACTCATCTCTGGATGATCAAAAACCATAACCCTTGTTACGCTGCCATCCCCCATCTCCATACAAAGTGTAAGGAAATCTGTAATGCTCCGCACTGTGTATTTATATTTATGTGTACATATGTATATTCACTGCTTTTATCTTCATATCTTCTAAATTATTGCTCTGAGTGTTGCTATCCCCGTGCCGTTGCAATCCTAGAATTTCCCCGGTGTGGGACCAATAAAGGCTTACCTTATCTTAATGTGGCTTTCATGTAAGCTTACAGCTTTTCTCAAATTTAAACACTTCCCTTCTAACTTTGCAACCTTTTCTCTTAATAGTTGTTTTCTCCTAACAAATTTTGGATTTTTTTTTCTTGTAAATTTGCAAGTTCCTTTTTTTCAGAAATTTGTGGCTCTTTCCAAAATATTTTGCAAATTTGCACCTTTTCCTCAAATGTGTAATTTCCTGAAAGTTGCAGCTTTACTCTTATACCTTTTTGCATAAATTTTCTGCACTTGTCTTAAGCTGTAAATCGGCGTTTTTTATCATATTTTGCACCTCCATGCTCATACCTTATGTTAAGTTAAAATGTCTACTGTAACTCTTTAACAATGTTATTAGATTTCACCAGATTTGTAGAGATGTGCAAAAAATACAGATAGGAGGGTCTGGGAATCTCCAAATATGTATTGGCCCTTCAGCATTAAGGAGCCCTAAACCTGCCTCATTTCTCTTGGTCAGTAGGTGGCTAGTTTTCTTGTAGCAAAAGTTCAGACTGCCTGATATTCTGTGGAATAATGACCTTTCAAGAGTCAAGAATTTTCAGATTTTGGTCTTAGTTGCTAGCCTTTGTTTTATTAGATGTTTCTTAGATGGAGCATGGGTGAGCAATATAAGTTGCAGCTTCAGCCATCACGCTTTTCGGATAACTTATGTTGAATTGTGCAATCAGAGGAGTTATTGTTTAATTTGTCCCTGTGGGATTTTTCCTTGATATATTGTTCTATTCCTTTCTTTTAATTTTTTTCCAAAAAATAAAAATTCATTCATATTTATGCGCTCTTTCTGTAGCTACTCAATAGTTTGTATACATGGTAGCATTTTAGATGAGAAAGCACACCGACCTCTCAGCTATAAGACTTCAAGCCTTAATGGAGCCTTCAAACCTTAATGGATTAGTAACTTTTCTATCTGTTCCTGTCTTGACTTCTCATCTTGGCCATCACGCTTTTTGGATAACTTATGTTGAATTGTGCAATCAGAGGAGTTATTGTTTAATTTGTCCCTGTTGGATTTTTCCTTGATATATTGCTCTATTCCTTTCTTTTAATCTTTTTCCAAAAAATAAAAATTCATTCATATTTATGCGCTCTTTCTGTAGCTACTCAATAGTTTGTATACATGGTAGCATTTTAGATGAGAAAGCACACCGACCTCTCAGCTATAAGACTTCAAGCCTTAATGGAGCCTTCAAACCTTAATGGATTAGTAACTTTTCTATCTGTTCCTGTCTTGACCTCTTGTCTTGACCTCTCCCCCCTTGAAACAGAACGGCTTAATATCAAAGCCGTTCTTTTTCAACATCCTGTAGGGAAGGATACCCATTGTGTTGCTAATTTGGGGGACCCCCCAGGAGCCCTTGTGGGTGTTTGAACTCAGTGGTCAAATTGCTTAACATAGGAAGTATTAGTCCCATGGGGGCCTCTGACTATTCTGACCTCCTGTGGTCATGCAGCTGATACTGATAGGTCAGACTAGGTGGGGTGTCCGGGTAAGGTCTATATTGCTGTAGTGTAAGGTCTTGAGGTGGTTGCATTTGGCAGCTGTGATTTTATCAGGGCTGTGTCTTGGAGTGAAAATGGAGTGTAGTTTGTGGTCACACAGCCTCTAACTGATGTCGCCGTGGTCAGTGGCATTTGCCTTGCTTGGGGGCATGGCTTCTATCCATACCTGTGTTACGCTACCATGGCTAGGTGTGTGGGCTGCCATGTGTGGGCTGTGTTCTGCAGAGGAGGCAGCATGATGTGGATATGTTCCCATATCCTGAAGGGCTACAGTGAGGGCGTTTACAGATGATGTGTCTTGGTCAGTACCTGTCTCAGCCTATGACCTAGTGACAAAAGTACAATCTGACCTTGCCCCTATATTATCAGGGGTGTTTGTAGCACTTTCTACAGTTTTTCCTAGAAATTCCTTAATTTTCTCGCTACCTTCAGGCTCCTCCTTAGCTGTTTGTAACAACCCGTTTTTAATCACCATCAAGGGGCCATCATCGTGGGTGTTGATTGGGCAAGCTCAATTGGCACCTCGGCTGAGACAGTAGGTTGATTGGTGCTGCTCTGGCACCTCTCTGATAGAGCTTGTGTCCCTGTGTAGGGAGGTGGGGGTGCAAGTAATTCTCCACCTAGAGGGGGAGCTGTGGACTTAACAGTAGGTGGTTCAATAGCCTGTGGCCACATGATGAAGGCTTCTGGGGTCAGTGGAGGGCCATTGTTGTTACCTGACATCCTCTGCAGGGTGAGTTTAATTTCCCCCAGAAAACATTGACAGTCTGTGAGAAATTCTCCTGCTCTTTTTAATACTTTCCCTGTTCTCCCCCTCCTAAATATACTGGCATCCCGGTGCCTATTGCTTGCCTGCTCATGTCCCCCTCTAGCTTTTCACATAAACATAGCCAGATCCCCCTATCCTGCAGACATTCCTCTGTCCTGCATTTGTTTGACCCATCTGGCAAATCTCTCCCTTCCTTTCTTTTGATCTGTGATTGGGACCTTTGTCAACCATCTAGCCATTGTCTAGGATAGCGCCGACCCCAGGGAGCCGGGCTTACAGGCTAGAGACATTTCATATAGGTGTTACCTGTACCCTTTGCTGCAGCTGAGTGACGTATTGTCCGTGTATTTAGACCCCAACAGGAAGCTTCTACACAGACGCTGTGTACACAGACCGTCTGTGCGCCTGTTAGCTGAGACTTAACGCCAGCCTATCTACACGTTTTAACTCAGGGCAACAGTGGTACCATATCTGCTTGTATTCCCGCTATCCTAGCCCAACCCCTTGTATTTACACTATCACTCAAGATCTGTTTTGCTGTGTGGAATTCTCAATCAGTCTCAACTGGTTGATACACACACAGGAATACAGTAAAGATATCAATTGAGTGATGAACCACCCCACATTTCACAAATAGAGAACAACAACCTTAATTTTCTACCAGCCTCAGCGGCTTGATACATATACAGGAATACTATACAATATCAGATGTGTGAGGACTCACTCTGCTGATATGATCAATTGTTCCTCTTTTGATCCATTGGTTTGCTTTCTTTGATTGCTGAAGTGGGACAGCGAAGTGGAGGGAGGAGGGGGTCACTGCGTGAAGGAGGAGGATGGTAGACGCCTCCAGGGGGCCCGAAGAGGGTCTCACAAGGCCACTGGGGGAGGGATGGTTCACAGCCACCACTGTCTCAAATTTAATGGAGAGAAACAGGCCATTAAACAGGGTGTTTTTGTCCTTTTCTGTTATATCGTGTTTATTGATTATTTTGCATTTGTTCTCACCGTTGCAGCATAAGTCTCTTATTCTTACATTTTTCTTTCCTTCCTCCAATCGTTTCTCCATATTTTTTGTCTTGCGTCCTGTACAAAACTTTAGCATTTCATCAGTTTTCAATTTTCTTCAAAAACAAATTTCCGTTTCCATTTTCTGTTCACACTCATCTTCACAGCAAACAAGTTTGCTTTTTTGTCTGTGGCAAGGGTAAGTTTTGAATGGTCTTTATTCTATCTGGTTCCAATGTTTTCCCGTTGGCAATTTAACCTCAAGTTGACAAAACTGCAGTTTTTTCTTGCCACATTTTAGTACCCATGTTCATACAGGAAGTGCAGCAGGGCCAAAGAGTCCTGTTGACATTGTTCCTCAGTGGGGGAGGCAACCAAAATGTCATCCACATATAACATAATTTTTGAACCGGCTGGTGGGCTAAATTTGCCATTAGAGCAGTCATTTCCTGTGTGAAAATGGTCGGACTTTCATAACAACCTTGAGGTTGTTATGTTATGCGTATCCTTGTTCCCTTAAACATAAATGCAAACTAAAACTGGCTTTCTTCATGCACAGGGATAGTAAAACAAGCATTACTCAAATCTACCACAGAGAAAAGGGGTGAATCGTGACCCAAAGGGCCATGACCACCTGTAAAGGCGTCATAAATAGTCCTGTGGATTGTGAGTATTGTACATTTTTCTTAGGAGTTTTCACCCAATCAGTTACATGATTTGCCTTCTCAACCATTTGTCCACAAGCAGCCCAAAAGTAATTGTCTGGTCCCCATAGGAAGTGTTAACATCCTGCAAGGAGGTAACATCTTCGGGCAATTTCACTGACAGTGCAGCTGCTCCTTGCTCATTGAAAATCAAATTGTCCATCTGCACTGTCATACAATTTGTCAGCCAAGGCACAATCAAAAAGCTCAAAACATCTGATATATTTCATAGTAACGTGCAGTGGCTGTGGACTTCCTAGTCCTTCAAGGATATGACCTGGCAGTACAGCAGCCATGAGGGTGGTGCTTTTTCACACGATGTCGTGACTGCTGCACTGTCTTCTTTTAAGTCATAGCCAAACAATGTGCCTCACCCTTGATCATTGGGTTTGTCATTGTTTGCCAGAAATGTCTGTTCTGTTCTTAAAACAGTATAATCATCTTTTAATTTATATAGAAAATCTTTTAGAAAGGATGAAACAAGTCATTATCAGTTATTGATAATTTTTATGTATTACCTATTTTTCTGAGTATTGCCAATTATTTGTTAATTAATTCCCCTGATACCCCCTGTTTTGATACATGGAGACACAAAGCTACAGGGTATTTGCTTGATTCTTCTGCTGAAAGGAAGTGTGCTACCATTTTAATTTTAGATAAAATTTGCGGGTAGCCCAGTTCCCTCAAAAATAAGATTTCAATAGTCACAGCTTAACTAGTTTACAAATTTCATTTAAGAAAAACAGAAAAACCCTCTGTGCATCTTTGATATGCTTCAGCATTGATAAATAAGATCAGTTTGTCCAGTTGAACACAGACTGGTTGAATTTGAATAAATGAATAAAAGTTGCGTCACACTTTCAGTCAACGGAAAGGTGGACGTTTTGCCTAATTAGAATTTGATTCAAATTTTTCCTTGAATGCCTCATTTTATATATTCCTTGGTAAATTGTGGAGTTAATGTAGTTTACCCTGACCCAGCTTGGCCACCGCTGAATCAGGAAAAAACACATTCCTCATTACTGTCATATTTCTGAAATATGACGTATATAGTGTCCACCTAGGATTTTCTACAGTTTTGTTGAGGAGTAAATCTCCTTATTCTCCAGTTGTATTGTAAACCTCCCTCTGCCTAATTTAAAGTTGAACCTTTGTCTCTCCAAGCTGAATGGGCGTACTTTGCCTCATTATAGGCAAACCTGCATTTTAGCAGGCCCTTGAGGTCTTTGGTTTTTGTTTACCATGCATGGACTTGAAGCTGTCCTTTCAGCCAGAGAGATAAAGTTCCAGATTTATTATTAAGATTTTAAGTTTTTGTTGGCAGTAATTTCGTGAAATAGTGCACTTCCTATATTCGGCCACACGATGGAGGCACTGTGCCACAGCTCGAAGGTGATTCAAAATGGCGCCCTCGCATGCACAGTAAATGGGACACGTGCAAGATGGCCCCTGAGCCTATTGTTCACAAACCATGTGTTTTTTGTTTTTTTTATTTTAAGAAAAATGGAGCACTGCCTCCTTAACCCCAGCTATACACACACTAGCACACTAGAATAGCTTTACAACTTTATTTTATCGCTTCATTTTAATGCTGTTACCTCAAATAATGCTCCTCTCAGTAACTTGTTTTACCAATTTCACCTCCACTCGGTGGTGGGGGTTACTCCCCTTTGTTCTGACCACGCGGTCCGGAGCCCACACTCGGTGGTGGGGGTGCATACTTTCCTTTGTTCTGACCCGGAGCCCGCCATTAGTTAAATCATTATGGGAAAAAGTTAAATCATTATGGGAAAATTTTAATAAATATTTCCAACTCCCGATATTTCCCAAACCACACTTTTATCCCCAAAGACACTGGATTAAATCATACTGTGGGATAGGTTTAGTAGATACTTCCAACCCCTGGTATTTCTCAAATCACATTTTTATCCCCTAAAAGACACAAAATTTTACAGAGATCAGCTTGCACGATGTGGAGAATTTGCCGCAGATTTGCCTGTACTCATTACTTATTGCTTAACTTATATGTAGAAGATACTTTCATCGGAACCTTGTCAGGTAATCGATACAAGAGGTATCTTATCATAAAGATCAGTCTTATACTGATTTTAACAAGCTATTTTATTGTTTTATACTTATGAATGCACTCACTATTGTTGGAATAAAAGATTCTTATGCAATTCTGTAAGTTATTATTTTTATACTTATGAATGGTCACTTACTAAGGATGGAGAAAAGATTCTTGCACCATTCTTTAAGTTATTTTTTATACTTATGAGCAGACCCTCACTAAAGGTGGGAAAAAGATCCTTGCGGCTGCTTGTTATGTTACTCACACATGATGTAGTCTGAGATTCTTATAACGTATTAAGAGTACCTTAGTTATTTTTTATACTTATGAGCAGACCCTCGCTAAAGGTGGGAAAAAGATTCTTGCGGCTGCTTGTTACGTTACTCACTCATGATGTAGTCTGAGATTCTTATAACGTATTAAGAGTACCTTTATATATGCTCACTATTGATCTAAAAAAGATTCTTGCATTGCAAATCTCCCTTATTTGTAAAAAAGCGGCTACTTGATCCTAGGACATTTTCACTCTCCCCCGTGCAAGACCACGTGGTTCATGCTTTACATGTGACCGCAGACTTCCATCCCGCAAACAGTTTAAAATTTAGAGATCGGATATACCCCTTAATCAGACAACTATAAATTTAGAATGGCCAAACTGCAGAAATTTGCGTAAAAAGGCTTTCTGCTTACCTTTTTGTTTCATTCAGGCGTTGCCACAGTCGACTAAAAAGGGTCCTTCTGATGTAGTTTGTTCAGGCTCGTCCCGGCATAATTCAATCCGGGTCACCGGCACCAATTTGTTAGAAAAATACCCAATTCTTTGATTGAAAGATCCAAGAACAAACCGGAGATTTCTTCAATTTTAAGATGAAACATTTATTTAGAAGTCACACGTAAAGCAAGCAGCGCTGGATCAGTTTGATGCCGTCCCCTCCAGAACATCGTCAGACTGATCTCGACTTCCGGTCGTGGGTTACAGTTCTCTTCTTGGGTGGGGGCGACCCAGTACAATGGGATGGGCTTGTACGCGACTATCTGATTGGCTAGTTTAACTCTGACGTGAACAGGCCATCCTATGTTCATGTTACCGATCCCCTAAAATGTGCTATCAAAAGAGTGTGTGAGAATGCTGTTTTTGGGTGTGTAACTAATGTGAAAAGACCTGACTTAAAAGAGAGCAAACAGACAGAGAGAGCTCTATACCTTTGTCTCATTCCTGTTTTATCAATATACCATAACATACTTGTTCATAAGCATGCAAACAGAATTTGTATGGAATATGTGTAGAGCATAATGGGAGATCACCTACAGAATTATTATTCTGGCACTAACTATATATTAACCCTTTCACCACTACTACCACTACTTTTTTTTTGTCTTGCCTTCTGATTATTGCTCTGAGTGTTGCTATCCCTGTGCTGTTGCAATCTTGGAATTTCCCCATTGTGGGACTAATAAAGGCTTATCTTATCTTATACTAGTGGTTGTGGACAATTTTACCAAAGGACAAATCTCGGAAGACTGCAGCCAGAAAACTCTTTGATGATTTTATCATGTGCTTTGGTTTTCCATCCAAGATACACCACGATCAAGGCAAAGAGTTTGAAAACTACCTCTTTCACAAGCTCCAGAATTATTGTGGTATTCATCACTCCCGCACTTCTCCATATCATTCCCAAGCAAATCCAGCAAAGCGCTTCAACAGGATGCTGTTAGGCATGTTGCACACACTTGAGGAGACACAAAAGTCTAGGTGGAAGGAGCACCTAAATAAAGTGGTTCATGCCTACAATTCAACCATACATGAAGCCACAGGTTTCTCTCCTTTCTTCCTCCTTTTTGGCTGTGAACCAATCTTGCCAGTCGACCTGGTCTTCCCAAAAGCAAGAGCAAAAGAGAACCAGACATATGCAAGTTATGCAAAGAAGTGGAGAGAAGCTATGCAAGAAGCCTATGCTATTGCATTGGGAAACATGAAAAAGAATGCAAAAAGGGGCCAGAGAAACTATAAACAACACAACTGGAGTTCCACCTTTGAACCAGGTGATCATGTGTTGGTGAGAAATTTAACACCAAGAGGTGGCCCCAGGAAGAAGCGGAGCTACTGGGAGGACACAGTCTATGCCATCAGAGAAAGGACGGCTCCTAACAGCCCAGTGTATGTGGTCGAACCACTGCAACGTAATGCAAGATCACAAGTGTTACACCGAAACCTACTCTTGCCATGCCCATATCTGGTTGACAAACCAGAGGTCACTGTTCCCAGTTGGGTAGAAAAAAAATAAAGGGGAGCAAACAGTGAGAAATAATCAGGAAGTCAAATGTAACCCTTACCAGGCAGACTCAGATAATTCCAGTGAAGAAGACTACCAGGTAAAGACAACAGCAAGACAGGCTGCTCATCACCTAAACCCAGAAGCAGATGAATGTTATCCAAAAATGGACAGGCAGAAAGAAAGACAAGAGGATGCAATCATGTCTGAGGAAGACTCGGTGAAAGAGGAGCAGATCGATGTTCTTGCTGCTGAACCTGAGCGTGAAGAGAGGAGTGCTGAATCTGACAATGAAGAGAGTGACCCGGAGATGCAAAGGGCAAGACCAGTAAGAGCCAGGCCACCCAAGCATATCTACACCTATGATCAGCTGGGTCATCCAACGTTCAGACCTCTGAAGACATCTGGTGTCAGCTTGAAGCAGCTCCTGAGAATCAGCCAGGATCCCTCTACGAGACCATCGTTCATGTATCTTTTCTCTAAAGATGAATGAGAGAATGTTATGTTATTCATAACTAAATTAATTGATTTAGTCGTTCATTTCACATTTTACCTATTATTTATTGAATGTTAGTTAAAGGGGTATGTTTGCGCTGTATTTGTTCAAAATTAAGTACAAAAATAGATGGTTTTCTGTGTACATAAAAAGGAGACAATAGTGTCACGATTGCTGCGTGAAAAAAACCCCAAAACAAAACAAAAAACAGTGATATACAGACTTAATGAGATCAAATGTGTGGCACCAAAATGTGTAGGAAACATAAGGTTGGGTGTACATGGTAATTTCCTTGTCCCTTTGTGAAGATTGGGAGGGCCCACCAATCCTTCAATGGACCTTTCACCCTTCAATACTGATGGACTATGGACATTGACTGGTGCCTAGCGGCTGCCCCGGCCTTGGGTGCGCTCTGCAGAGCGTGCCCAAATGCCAAGTCACGTTTCGTTACCTTGTATTCATACATGTGTAATGACAATAAAGTTGAATCTCATCTCATCTCATCTCATTTAGCCTAGTATAACAGCCACAAGAAGATGAAAAAGAAGACATACTGAAGTGAAATAATATTACTTGCACTTGTATTCTGTAATGCATGCTAAAAAAAAGGGACAAAAAGATAACAGCTCACATGTTCACCATCCCCAAAGAGTTCTAATGTTGTTACAGATGTGTTAAATACTGTCTGTGTAGAAGTAGAGGAAATGTTACGCAACATTTCTTTTTAGTGAGGGAGGGTGTTGCACCCTAGAAATCCATGACAGGTCTATGCTGTGAGGATAGGATACTGTGATGCTGAGGAATATGTTTTAATCTGGTCTTGTATCAATCCTATCACATTTTGCTTGTATAATTCTGAGTTAGTTAAATGCTGGGGAAGAGAAAGAGTGAGGTCAGTTAAGCGACAACACGTCATCACTCTGCTGTGGTGAACACTCAATGGACCTGTTGGACTGGTTCTGTGACTCGCATTTTAGGTCAGAACAAAGGCAGGAAGCTTAGCCTTGATATGCAAGGCTGGAGACTGTGGGGGGTCGATTAAAGGATGCATGGGAGACAGTGGAAGTTATATCATGGAGAGTATCTCCAGTATCATGGAGATACTCCAGTATCATGGAGACTGTCTTTATTATGCAAGGTGGTGAAATGCATTGTGACTGTCTTTATTATGCAAGGTGGTCTGCGTGACATGTGATTTATGAGGTGTGAAGTCCCTGATATTTAAGGATGAGAGTTTACTGTTTCATTTACTCTTTTTTCTGCTTGGAAATGATGGAGATGTGAATAAACCTGACTCTGAGAAAGAACACTGCCTCGTCATTTTCATATCCTCCACACTGGTGACCCTAAGACGTATCATGGAAGAAGGAAATTCCCCTGGGTCAGCCGCGTCAGGAGCCCCCAGCCAAGCGAATGCCGCTACAGTCCAGCTACCGGACTTCTGGCAGAACAATCCGCGCTCCTGGTTCAACGCGGTCGAGGCGCAGTTCAACCTCCGGGGGATATCGGTAGATGCCACAAAATTCTACCACGTAGTCACAAAGCTGGACAACAACACGGCCCAGCATGTGGAGAGCCTGATCAACCAGCCGCCAGAGAGCGACAAATACGGCGCGTTGAAGGCTGCACTCATTCAGCAATTCACCCCCTCGGCGGAGGAGCGAGCAGAAAGGCTCCTGGCGCTGACGGAGGGGGAAAACAACATGCCCGTGAGCCTGATGGAGAAGTTGTTGAGGTTGAAAGACTCTGATGATGATCAGTTCATTTTCACCCACCTCTTCCTCAGCACTCTACCGTCAGCAGCGAGAGCGGTTCTGGCCAGTTCGCCACTGTTGGCCCTACGGGACTACCGCGCGCTGGGCCGAGAGGCACAGCGGATTGTCAACACCACCAAGCGGCGCACAGCCACGGCCGCTGCAGCAGAACTCGGCGCGACGACCGGAGACGACAGGAGGCCAGAGGCAGCGGTGCCAGACTCACCGACGATGGCAGCGGCAAGGGCCAGGGAGCGTGGACGGGACATCTTTTGTTTCCTCCATCGCCGCTTCACAGAGAGGGCACGCAAATGTGTACCGCCGTGCCAGTTCGGGTGTTCGGGAAACGCCAAGACCGGGGGTCGGTAGCAGCCGCGGCCCTCGGGGAAAAGAACAAGCTGCTCTACTTGTCGGACGCACGCTCCGGGAGGCAGTTCCTCGTCGACACAGGCTCCCAGTTGAGTTTCATCACTCCTTCCTATGCGGACGGACTGACTGGTTCCGGAGGTCCCCGAGTGACGGCAGCGAACGGCTTGGAGGTTAAGACCTTTGGTGAGAAGACTCTGCTTCTGTCTCTACACGGCCATGCATATGAGTGGTCTTTTGTTGTAGCAACAGTAAATTTCTATATGCTGGGGGCTGATTTTTTGTGCTCACATGGGTTGTTGGTTGATCTCGCTAACAGGCGCCTGGTTAATGCACTTTCTTTTTATTCTATCCCCTGTACAGCGCGAGTGGCCCCGCCTACAACACAATCCAACGTCACAACATCAGGCGGTAAGTTCCACACACTGCTCACTCAGTTCCCAGCACTCACGGTTCCCACATTTTCGGCAACAGTCGCTAAGCATGGAGTGGAGCATTTTATTACCACTACAGGACCACCCGTTTTTGCAAAAGCTCGGCGCTTGGACACAGTTAAACTAGCCATAGCGTGCGAGGAGTTCGCTAACCTGGAGAGGTTGGGCATTATCCGAAGTTCAAACAGTCCGTGGGCTTCCCCCCTGCATATGGTGACGAAAGCTGACGGATCATGGTGCCCTTGCGGGGATTTTCGCAGGTTAAACAACGCTACAGCGCACGACCGCTACCCAATCCCACAAATCCAAGATTTTTCGGATCATTTGGCAGGGGCGCACATTTTTTCTAAAATAGACCTGGTCCGCGGTTACCACCAAGTCCCAGTGCGCGCTGAGGACATACCCAAAACAGCGGTAATAACTCTGTTTGGGTTATTCGAGTTTTTACGCATGCCATTCGGACTTAAAGGGGCTGCTCAGACGTTCCAACGCATGATGGACGTGGTGCGTCACGATCTCCCTTTCGTGTTCGTCTACCTGGACGACATTTTAGTAGCCAGCGCGTCCGAAGACGAACACGAAAAACACCTGGCCACAGTTTTGCAAAGGTTGGGAGATCACGGGTTAATAATCAACCCAGCGAAGTGTCAGTTTGGGGTGGCGCAGATCGATTTTTGAGGACACCGCGTCTCCCCCAAAGGTGCAGTTCCGCTGCCTGACAAAGTGCGAGCTGTGGCAGATTTTCCCCGGCCGCAGACAGTCAGGGCGTTGCAGGAGTTTTTGGGAATGGTGAATTTTTTATAACCATTTTCTCCCCCGTGCGGCGCAACTCATGCAGCCGCTGTATGCCGCGCTCAAAAAAAAGAAACCCGCGGATAAGATCGAGTGGTCCCCGGAGCGGGACCAAGCGTTCTCGGAGGTGAAAGCAGCCTTGGCAAACGCTGCGTTGTTGGCACACCCAGACCCAACGGCCCGCATAGCGCTCACCATGGACGCGTCAGATGTGGCCATAGGGGCAGTCGTGGAGCAACATGTAGCCGGGGTTTGGCAGCCCCTCGCCTTTTTCAGCAGGACCTTGCACGATAGCGAACGTAAATACAACGCGTTCGACAGGGAGCTGCTCGCTCTCCATTTGGCCATCCGCCACTTTCAGTTCTGGCTGGAAGGACACGCTTCCAAAGCGTTCGTTGATCACAAACCGCTAACATTCGCAATGGTCAAGGTCTCAGAACCGTGGTCAGGCCGGCAGCAGAGACAGCTGGCCGCGATATCAGAGTTTACCACTGATATTCAGCATGTAGCGGGCAAACTCAATGTAGTGGCAGATTGCCTCTCGCGCGCTGTGGCGGCCCCAGTCAGCGTAGGGTTAGATTATGCAGCCATGGCCACGGAGCAGGTTAATGACGCGGACGTGCGCGCGCTCCAGTCTGGACCAACAGGGTTAAGGCTGGAGAGCAGGGTGCTGCAAGACGGTATGCCCCCCCTAATCTGCGATGTCTCCACTGGACGGCCACGTCCAGTAGTACCGGCCACGTGGCGCTGCCGCGTTTTTGAATCAGTTCATTCTTTGGCGCACCCTGGAGTGCGCGCGTCGGTCAAAATGGTGGGAGAGAAATGTGTGTGGCCGAGCCTCCGCAAACAGGTGAAAGAGTGGGCAGCAGCCTGTACGGCGTGTCAACGAGCCAAAGTACACAGGCACACGAGGGCTCCTTTGGAACAGTTTCACATTCCGGCCAAGAGGTTCGATCACGTTCATGTGGACCTCGCTGGACCCCTCCTGCTGTTACAGGGGTGCACACATCTTCTGACAATGGTGGACTGCACCACGCACTGGCCTGAAGTGGTCCCGCTGGCATCAACCACAGCCGAGGAAGTGGCACGTGCGTTTTTAACAGCTTGGGTGGCGCGCTTCGGCGTTCTATCGGACATTACGTCCAACAGAGGCCCTCAATTTGTTTCCGAGCTTTGGTCGACAATGGCCCGCTGCCTGGGTGTCCCAATTCACCGCACAACCGCGTACAATCCGCAGGCTAACGGGTTATGCAAACGTTTTCATAGGTCATTGAAATCGGCTCTCAGAGCGTCACTGATGGATACAAATTGGGTTACCATGGGTGTTATTGGGGTTGCGTTCTGCACCTAAAGAGGATCTAGAAGCCTCACCAGCGGAGCTCGTGTTTGCGCAGCCACTCCGGCTGCCTGGGGAGTTTCTCCCAGATAACCCTGCGCCAAACGCCTCCCTGTCTCAGCTGTTGCGGAGTAACATAGGATCAAGCACGCTGCCCGGCCCAGCACACCACAGTTTTCCCCGCGTTTTTGTGCCTAAAACTTTGAAGAACGCAGAGTTTGTTTTTGTTAGACACGATGTGCATCGAACCCCGCTGCGACCGCCTTATGATGGACCATTCAGAGTGCTAGAAACAGGGGACAAGCAGTTTTTGCTAGATTTGGGGGGTAGAAAAGAGAAAATTGGCATAAACAGACTTAAACCAGCTTTTGTGGTGGCAGATGAGGAAGTGCTGTTGGCAAAAGCCCCGCGGCGAGGTAGACCACCACGGAGGGTTTCACACAGTAATGTTTCCCAAAGTAATGTTTCCCCAGAACATCCGCAGAGACTGACAAAGGGTTTCCGCCCCCAGACGGCAAACCCCCAGCGTGACAGCGCCGCAGAGACGGTGAACCCCAGCTACAGCAGATTCGGCAGGAGGCTGAAGCCTATCCAGCATATGGACTGATGTGTATTGATGCTATCACGGCATGCATGTGGTTATCTTCTTGTTGTTCTGTTTTTCTAAAATGCTGGGGGCGGGGGGGGGCTTGTGTGGGAACACACATGGTACCTGTTGGACCGGTTTTGTGAGTCACATTTTAGGTCAGAACAAAGGCAGGAATCTTAGGCTTGGTATGCAAGGCTGGAGACTGTGGGGGGTCTATTAAGAGATTAAGGAAAGGATGCATGGGAGACAGTGGAAGTGATACCATGGAGAGAGATGCATTGTGACTGTCTTTATTATGCAAGGTGGTGAAAGGCATTGTGACTGTCTTTATTATGCAAGGTGGTCTGTATGACATGTGATCTATGAGGTGTGAAGTCCCTGATATTTAAGGACGAGAGTTTACTGTTTAACTCTCTTTTTTCTCTGCTTTGAAATTATGGAGATGTGAATAAAGCTGACTCTGAGAAAGAACTCTGCCTCGTCATTTTCACATCTTCCACATGACGACCTAATAGTATTGAATGCAAAAGACGCAACAGACTTACACAATGGTCCCCTCCAGTATATACAACTAGGACAATATCGGTTGCTACGGAGGGTGACAATATGTATGGGTACATATTCATACTATGTAGGATAAATAAGAGGCCGGTTATGCTGTTTATTCCATCTAGCTACAATGCTCCGCACTGTGTGTTTATATATTATGTATTTATATGTATATATGTATATTCGCTGCTCTTGTTTTTCTTGTCTTCTTGATTGTTGCTCTGAGTGTTGCTATCTCTGTGCTGTTGCAATCCTGGAATTTCCCCACTGTGGGACTAATAAAGGCTTATCTTATCTTATGTCAGAACAAGGTCCATCGTATGGAAGAGATAATGGGTAGAATTTCCTACTTTCTGAGAAAACCCCATCAAGTCTAATATTGAATTAAATGCTATATTAAGGCAAGCACTATCTACATATACATGTATATTAAAGTCCCCTACTATAATTATTATTATTATCTGATTTCAGCACTAAATCAGCTAAAAATTTGGCAAATTCGGATATAAACTCTGAGTAGGTTGATGGAGGATGATAAACTATGGCAAATAAAATTGCTAAAATGCCCAATACTGAGGACCAGGCCTGAAGAAGGAGTCCTATCAAGCTTGGTTGGCTTGTGGGACTCCCGAAGCAGCTGAGGTGTACCAGCAGGCCAAGCGGAATGCAGCTCGGGTGGTTGCTGAAGCAAAAACCCGGGTATGGGAGGAGTTCGGTGAGGCCATGGAACAAGACTTTTGGTCGGCCTCAAAGAGATTCTGGCAAACTGTCCGGCAGCTCAGGAGGGGAAAGCAGCTCCCTGTCCACACTGTGTATGGTGCGGATGAGACACTGTTGACTTTGACTGGGGATATCGTCGGGCGGTGGAAGGAATACTTCGAGGATCTCCTCAATCCCACTGATACGCCTTCCACAGAGGAAGCAGGGTTTGGGGACGAGGGGGATGACTCGCCTATCACAGGGGCTGAGGTCGCCAAGATGGTTAAAAATCTCCTTTGTGGCCGGGCCCCGGGGGTGGACGAGATTCGCCCTGAGTACCTCAAGGCCCTGGATGTTGTTGGGTTGTCATGGTTGACACGCCTCTGCAACATTGCGTGGAGGTCGGGGACAGTGCCTTTGGCATGGCAAACCGGGGTGGTGGTTCCTCTCTTCAAAAAAGGGGACCGGAGGGTGTGCTCCACCTTTAGAGGGATCACACTCCTCAGCCTCCCTGGGAAGGTCTATGCCAAGGTACTGGAGAGGAGAGTCCAGCCGTTGGTCGAACCTCAGATTCAGGAGGAGCAATGTGGTTTTCGTCCTGGCCGTGGCACATCGGACCAGCTCTTTATCCTCTCGAGAATTCTTGAGGGTTCGTGGGAGTTTGCCCAACCAGTTTACATGTGTTTTGTGGACTTGGAGAATGCATTTGACTGCGTCCCTCATGGATTTTTGTGGGGGGTGCTTCGGGAGTATGGGGTATCGGGCTTGTTGTTATGAGCTATTCGGTCTCTGTACAACCGTTGTGAGAGTTGGGTTCGTATTGCCAACACTCGGTCGGAGTCATTCCCAGTTAGAGTTGGACTCCGCCAGGGCTGCCCTTTGTTACCGATCCTGTTCATAACTTTTATGGACAGGATTTCTAGGCGCAGCCAGGGAATGGAGGGTGTCATGCTTGGTGACCACAGGATCTCATGTCTGTTGTTTGCAGATGATGTTGTCCTGTTGGCTTCATCCAGCAATGACCTACAGCTCTTGCTGGGACGGTTTGCCGCTGAGTGTGAAGTGGCTGGGATGAGAATCAGCACCTCCAAGTCCAAGTCCATGGTCCTCAGCCGGAAAAAGGTGGATTGTCCTCTCCGGGTTGGGGACAGGTTCCTGCCCCAAGTGGAGGAGTTTAAGTATCTTGGGGTCTTGTTCACGAGTGAGGGGAAAATGGAGCGAGAGATCGACAGACGGATTGGAGCAGCATCTGCAGTGATGCGGACGTTGTACCGGTCTGTTGTGGTGAAGAGGGAGCTTAGTTCTAAGGCAAAGCTGTCAATTTACCAGTCAATCTATGTTCCTACTCTCACCTATGGTCACGAGCTTTGGGTAATGACCGAAAGAACGAGATCGCGGATACAAGCGGCTGAAATGAGCTTTCTCCGTAGGATTGCTGGACTCACCCTCAGAGATAGGGTGAGGGGCTCAGTCATCCGGGAGAGGCTCAGAGTAGAACCGCTGCTCCTCCACATTGAAAGGAGTCAGTTGAGGTGGTATGGGCATCTGATTAGGATGCCTCCTGGACGCCTCCCACTTGAGGTGTTTCAGGCACATCCCACTGGGAGGAGACCCCGGGGCAGACCCAGGACTCGGTGGAGAGACTATGTCTCCCAGCTGGTCTGGGAACGCCTTGGTATCCCCTCTGAAGAGCTGGGGCAGGTGGCTGGGGAGAGGGAAGTCTGGGCTTCTCTGCTTGAACTGCTGCCTCCGTGACCCGGACCTCCGGAAAAGCGGTAGAAGATGGATGGATGGATGGATGGAAATTCCAACAGAGTGTTTAGGATTCTCTTATGGTCATCATAGACCGACAGAGGCTGACGACGAAGGTCGTAAATCATTCGCCAAAACCGCAATCATGGAATTATGTTTTGACCGGGTCGCGAGACCAGAACCACGAGCGGACCACCGTCGCGTTTGCCTGACAATGAGGAAGAGAAGTTCGCCAGGACACTGCTGTGAAGAGGTAAGGTGTTATAAGCTAAATTATTCTTTATCCCTGAAAATTGTAATCAAAAATGATTTTTGACCGATCGGTAAATTACAACTGTGCGGCACACGATGTCCGAAGTGCATGCGCCGCGGTACACAGGTTGTTTGCCCCCCCCCCCGCTACTATTCTGTAGCGGGGGGGGGGGAGCCGCGGTGACTGCACCGCGGCCGTCACATCGCCACATGAGTGTAATCCGTCATGTAGCGATGGCCAATCTCCGTCCTCTGTAGCGGGGGGGGGGGCAACCCCCCTCACACACACACAGTAGCGAGGGGGGGGGGAAGCCGCGGTGACTGCGCCGCTGTGGCCACATGGCCACATGAGTGTAATCCGTCATGTAGCGATGGCTGATCTCCGTCCTCTGTACCGAGGTGCGCCCCCCCCACACACACACAGAGCCCTGAATGTCACCTTTCATTAGAGGCCAAGATGAAGCTTCTATATTGAATCATTCAAAAGTTACAGACGTTTTTCCAAACTGTGCCATTTGGCACAATTTGGCACAGTTCAAAAACGCCTGGGAACTACCTGAGGGAAAAGCTGTGTAATATATTCATTTTTTGTGATATTGTTACGAAATTTGGACCTCAGCTGGATAACACTTGGTTCTACATTTCTGTTGCATTTTCCAGCCCGGATCTGAAGCTGTGTGTTATTTGCAAGCATTTGTATCCAAAAAAACACCCAGGCCAAATTTATTTTCTTCAAGTTCAGTATGTTTAGATGACTGTAACTCAGTGGCCGGAGCACTTAGAGAGATTATGACTGTTTTGCCAAAAAATTCAAAGTGTTTTCTTTTAAATGAGACCAACTCCATGAAGATGCTGCAAAGGGTTGAAAAACAGCTTTGGATTTAATTTGGGCACATTATTTTTTGGCTCTGTATGGTTTGTGCCCCATGTATTGTAACTCTTGCCCTATTTGCTTCATTGTCACTGTGGGAATGTAATGGGTATGTTGGGGGGGGGGGTTGGGGGGGGCCTTGTTGGTATTTGTTTTGCTCCCTTCTTGCCTGTTCCTCCATTCACTCGCCTTGTGGGTGGGTGGGTGGGTGGGTGGGGGGCTAGGTGTTACAAGGCGTTCGGACCCCGCCTTTGAGGGAGGGGTACTGTTATGACCCAAGCACTAATGTTATTTGTGCTCGGGCTATTCGTGTCAAGTCTGACAGCGGTGTTGTTATCCCAGCTCTCCGAGCTCTTATTGTGACAGCACTCGGGGAGGTTTCCGCTCTGCTGTCAAGACCTGAACAGCTGTTCTGCATTTGCGGTCGTTAGTGGCCGGCTTCTTAAACTGACGCTGATGGCTGCATCCTTGCAGCAGTGTCCGTCTTTGATCGTTGGAGCGATCGTGTTATAAGGATTTACTACATTGCCCGCCTGTGGTTTTGACCGTCTTATCCTGTGGACCCGTAAGTGAGCTTTTAGCCTTACGCCTCCCTGTGTATACAGACGTGTTGGTGTCATTGCCTCAGCAGCCTGTATTATTGTAACTTTCACCGTTAATAAAGACTATAACACAACTCTCTGGTGACGGTGTGGCGTCTTATGGTGGCTCGCGAGGGCCACCACATGACAGGGAGCAGGTAATGATTCTCTGATGGGGAAGACAGGGGCTAAGTTGAGGGGTGGCGGGTGAAGAGGCGCTGCAGAGAGGCGTGTAAAACTGCGACTCTGCTTCCTGGTCCCAACTCTGAGTTGTCAATGTTTTGGAAATTTGGATAAAAATGATGCCAGATTGTTAGATAAATGACACGCACCATCCAAAGTGGGATGGACGCCGTCTCGTCTAATAAGACCAGGTTTTCCCCAAAATGAGCTCCAATTGTCTATGTAGCCTACATTGTTTGCAGGACACCACACAGACAGCCAGCGGTTGAAGGATGACAAGTGGATAAACATGTCATCACTGGTCAGATTGGGGAAGGGCCCAGAGAATACTACAGACATTGTTTTGGCAAAGTCACACACCGATTCCACATTAAGTTTTGAGACTTCCGACTGCCGGAGTGGGATGTCATTAATACCGGCGTGGATAACAATTCTGTAGTATTTACAGTTACTTTTAGCCAGCATTTTCAAATTTGACTCGATGTTGCCTGCTCTGGCTCCAGGAATGCATTTGACTATGGCCGCTGGAGTCTCTAGGTTCACGTTTCTTGACTACAGAGTCGCCAATGATCAGAGTTTTTTCCTCAGCGGGTGTGTCACTGAGCGGGGGAAAAACAATTAGAAACATGTACAGGTTGGTGGTGTACCAGGGCTTTGCGACTAGGCTTCCTTCTCACCGTCACCCACCCAGTCTCCTCACTGCTCAGGAGGACTGGAGGACCGCCCTATGCTAGGGAGCTCCGCTGCAGCTAAGGAATGTCCGTCGTTATTAACTGGTGCAGACGGTGTTTCAATGCAGGGGAGCCGGGATTCCAAATCAGGCAACCTCGCCTCAAGCGCCTCAAAAAGAAAACATTTATTACATTTACCGTTATCACTAGAAGAGGCAGAGGTGTAGCTAAACATCTGACAGAGAGAGCGCCCCAGAGGAGAAGGGGAAGGGGAGCTAGTAGCCAAAGCTAGTGGCTAACCCGAAGCTAACAAAAACACCAATGAAAGGTGAACAGAACGCTAAAGAGGGTGATTAGATGACACTGAGTGCACACACAGGTGCAGGAGGCTTGATAAACAGAAGTGAGAGCTAATGGTCAATGGAAAAAAGTGATTAAAATACAATTAAACGCAAAATCCTCAGGAGAATGAGGAGAGCTAACCACAGAGCAAACCACAGACAGACAGCAACACTTTGTGTGTTGCTGGCAAACTGGTAAAGCTCCGGGCAGAAATAGCAACCCCAAACACTCCAAAATATAAACTGGTAGGCGCTGGGTTATCACCAGAGTAAGCTGAGCTCTGATGAGAATGGAGACAAACACAAAATAGCTGCAAAGCATGGTGAAAATGGCAGAACTTAAATACAACAGAGAGATGGGCTGCAGGTGTGAGTAACAAGCGAGCACTGACCTAATTACCAAGCTGCAACAGCTGAACAGGCAGAGAGCAGACAGTGGCAGCTGGTGGGGAGAGTCTGGTGGGGAAGGACTCTTTCAGAATCAGAATCAGAATCAGAATTAGAATCAGAATCAGCTTTATTGGCCAAGTATGCACAACACATACAAGGAATTTGACTTTGGCTAAAAACTTGCTCTCGTTGTTCAGGTGAAGGATTTAAATAAGGATTCAATGACAACCAGAGTATGTACAGTAAATTACAGTCTGTCCACGTTTCTATAAAAGGATGCAAATATATACAGGAATATATGCAGTTATTTACTCGGACTAACCACACTTTGCAGAAATATATGAAAAAATATACAATCACACATTATTTCAATGTGGACTCAGATTCAGTGATATAATGTGAATGAAGTAAAAAGCAGTGTGAGAGTTATGTGCAATGTAATAATGGATGAAAAGTCATGAGTACAGCAACAGGTAGGACTAGGTGAATGTTAGGAGTTCATCAGAGTGATGGCTTGAGGAAAGAAACTGTTCCTGTGACGGGTGGTTTTGACCTTCAGTGATCTGTAACGACGACCAGAAGATAGAAGTTCAAACAGTTTGTGGCTGGGGTGTGATGGGTCAGCACAGATGTTTCCCGCCCGTTTCCTGGTTATGGACCGATATAAGTTCTCAATGGAGGGTAGGTCGGTACCAATGATCCTCTCCGCAGACTTAATGATCCGCTGCAGTCTGGTCTTGTCCTGTTTAGTGGCAGATCCAAACCAGACAGTGATGGAAAAGCAGAGGACAGATTGGATGATGGCGGTGTAGAAGACAACCAGCAGCTCCTGAGGCAAATCAAACTTCTTGAGCTGACGCAGAAAAAACAACCTCTGCTGGGCCTTTTTCCGGACAGTGTCTATATGGGAGGACCACTTCAGGTTCCGGGAGATTGTGGTACCCAGAAACTTGAAGGAGTCCACAGTGGACACTGTGCTGTTGAGGATGGTGAGTGGGGGGAATGAAGGGGGGTGTCGCCTGAAATCCACAGTCATCTCCACCGTTTCACAAACCAAATATACAAAAACTAACCACAAAATAAAGACAGCAGACAATAAAACTTAGAAACAAAGTGAGGATCTGAACTCAGAGAAAAACTGAATTCAGATACATGACAGAGCCCCCCTGTCCTTTAAGGGGTGGAACCAGACACCCCCCGGTAACATCCGAAAGACCCCCCCACACACACTTTCCGAGAGAAAGAAGTACATCAAAAACCACCCTGGAAGGGAGTTGGGGGGAACAGGCCGGGAGGGAAAAAACACAGCTCAAGACTCACACCTGCGCCCTGACAAACCCCTAAGCCCCCACAGTCCCAGGGCTCCAGAGTTTGGGTGGCTGGCCAAAGTCCTAGGCCAAGCAGACGGCCTAATGATTTGAGTCAGGTGGCCTGCTGGAGAAAATAGGCCACCTGTCCCAGAGACTCAGTCCTTTGGGTGGCCAGCCAGCGTAGTTGAGCTACCAGGACCGGAGGGGTGAACGAGGAGGTAGCTCTCCCACCTGAAGGCTCAATGGCCAGAAGCCGGACCGGAGGAGGGAACCCTCACAGTGACTGGTGGAGGAGGTAGGGGAGCCACAACGGCGTCCAGCAGAGGAGTGAAGCCCTCAGCATCCTCAGGTTGGCTGGAAGCACCCTCGGTGGGCCCTGGCTGGAACACGGTTGCACCCGTGGTGGCTCCGGGCTTGAGCAATGCTGCACCTTTGGTGGCTCCTGGCTGGAGCAACACTGCGTCCTCAGTAGACCAGCCAACCAGTGAGAGCACCAGACCAAGGAGGCAGTCTACCAACGGGATACCAGATGGGGATGACGGGGGTAGACCCATGTTGGTCTTCACAGCGGAGGAAGCTGGACCCTCAGCGACCTTGGGTGGAGAACCTGGATCTTCGGAGGCCTCTGGTTGTGCTGGATCATCTCCAGTGACCCTGGGAGAAGGCTCAGAGAAACACACAGAAGGAGAATCAGGGTCACCGGCAGCAGCAGAGCTCGGCGAGGTGAGCTCAGGTGCAGCAGGTGGCTGCACCTGACTCCACTTACCAAAAGCCAGGCAAGATTTCTCCAAGGCAGAAAAGAGAAAAACAAAACAGATCACTTGCCTGAGCTCAAGAGCCACCGCTGTCCAGGGCTCCGTCGATCCAGTAGATGATGACGTCTTGGGTCCAGTCTGTTGGAGGTCCAGCTCCGGTGCCAACTCTGCTGCGGTGGCCTCTGCAGCTGGCATCATGGTGGTAGCAGTCCTTAGACCCCCAGGTGATGTACCCCATGCTGGCGACTCCTCCGGCATGGCAGCTGGGTCCTGACTCTCCACTGACCCTGGGAAGGGATTCCCCAGGGTCTCGGGCTCCTCCATCATCCTGCGGTTCTGTTCTGCGGCCGATGGACTCTTAGGGAAAGGAGGAGGAGACAAGGAGAGGGCAGGTGAATAATTCACAGCAGCAACTGGTGGGCAAAACTCAGGGGACTGCTTTCCCTGAGTCTCCCTACCCAGAATCAGCAAGACATTTCATCATAGATAGGAGGTGAATGAAATAATACTTGCCTGTATTCCTGGCTCTGGATGTTGCCAGCTGCTGCATGAGGAGCATCATTGATCCATGTGGCTAAGGCGGTCACTGACCCCTCTGAGGTTCGTAGAGGAGCCACCCCTGTGGCTACTGGGACGGGAGTTGCCGGTGGAGAATTGGAACACCCCTTGGCAGCAGGAAGAAGCATTGAGGGGACGGGCCTTGCAGCAGTAGTGGAGGGAGGATGGGCAGAGGAAACTGTCGGTGAGGGAAAGGAGGAGCGGGAGACTGCTGAGGAACTAGCTGGGCTTGATGTTCAGGGAGCAGCTGTCAGCGAGGTGGGATTATTCCTCCGGTGTTCCGGGACTTGACGCCCCCATTGCCGTGGACCTGGCGACGGGCACTCTGGACCTTGAGGCGACGTGGGAGGAGAGATGGCCGCAGGCTGTGGAGAACTTCTCTCGCTTCGGCTCCGTGGACAACGGCCACATCCTCAGATCAGGAAATGCCTGCTGGAGCGTGCAGACCGAGGAGAACAGCTCCACGTACTGCGGATAATTCCAGAGTCCGAGGTGCACCTCCAGAATACCCACAGCTCCATCAAGGCGACTCCATTTCTTCTTGGGGTCTTGGGCTTCAAGGGCTTCATCCATGAAATCACGGATAAAGTCCATCGCTCACTCCTCCTCCACTGTTGAAGTCCCCGCTCCATAAAAAAGGTAAGTGGATAAACACACAAAAAGATGAAAAAATGCACTGATAAAACCGCTGGGTCTTTCACTGGTGGCTATTTTCTGTCATGAACGCCTCTGTGGGGCAGGAGAGACAGACCCACACGCAGGATGTGTCAGTGCAATTTATTGAAATTAAAGGGGGAAAAGTACATAGTGCTCCAACCAGCTCCAACTTGGCAAGCAACATAAGAAAAACTCTACACACTCCTAAACCAACTGGTGAGTGGAAAGAAAACACACAAAAACACCAAAGCACTTCAACAAATGAATTGGTAAGCTCCGGGAAGAAATAGCAACCCCAAACACTCCAAAATATTGACACGTTTGCACGAAAACTCAAATGCAGACACAGACTCGATTATAAATCACAATGATCTTTATTAATAAAGTGGATGAGTGTGTGAATGGATGGATGTGAGTGCAGAGCGGGAGAGAACTGGCAACCGGAGTTCAGGAGTTGTAGAAGTGCCGAAGAGTAGCTTTTTCCACTCTAGGTTACCAGTGTCCCGCTTGGGAGGTGCAGTGTCCATGAAGAGGGAAATGGAGCAGGTGCAGCCACAACTGAGGGATGAGAGGAAGGAGTGAGTTCGGTGAGTGGAGGCACTTAAGGAGCAGGGAGTGGAAGCAGCCTCCAGCTCACGAGAGAGAATCCAGTCCGCCGACTGGAGGAAAGTCCACCTGTGCACAGGGGAGAGAGGAGGAGAAAAGCAGGAGTAGGAGGAGAAGTATCCAGTGAGTCTAGTTTACTGTCAAGTTGGGGAGGCGAAGCTCCCAGATGAACAGGTGCAGGAATGATGCAAGGAAGGGAGGCGAAACTCCCAGCAATAGAGAAGGGTGAGTCAAGATGAGAATGGCTTCACCCAAGGAGCGTTGACGTCTCCATGCAGCAGTGCAGGAATCCACTCCTAATAAAGGGTGCCTAATTGGAGAGAGCAGGTGTGAGAGCAGGCACAGCTGAAGATGATAATTAGTAAGCAGGGAGCACACAGCGCAGATCACTACAAATATAAACTGGTAGGCAATGGGTTACTTACAGAGAATAATCACTGGAGTAGGCTGATCTCCAGTGAGAATGGAGACAAACGCAAAATAGCTGCAAGGCAGGGTGAAAATGGCAGAACTTAAATACAACAGAGAGATGAGCTGCAGGTGTGAGTAACAAGCGAGCAGTGACCTAATTACCAAGCTGCCACAGCTGAACAGCAGAGAGCAGACAGTGGCAGCTGGTGGGGAAGGACTCTGTCACAAACCAAATATACAAAAACTAACCACAAAATAAAGACAACAGACAATGAAACTTAGAAACAATGTGAGGATCTGAGCTCAGAGAAAACCTGAGTTCAGATACATGACAAAATGTCTTTTTTGGGAGGTGATTTATTAATTTTAAACCTTTTTGTAAATTTTACAGAAATGACTGTTTTTGTTAATATTTAGTGAATACTCTGTGACATCCATCCATTCATATTTATTTATCATTTTTCATAATGAATTAATTAGTAATATGAATTTTCTGATATTTTGTGTTTTCAGGACCAGGAGACTATAAAAATAATACAAGGCGCTGGAGTGTCTACGTGGTCAAGAAGGAGAAGACTTAGGACCACATTCCACCCCTTCTGGCCCGCCTTCTTTCAAAACGCCTTTCTGCAGGTGCAGGACTGCCACAACATACACAACTGCGCAGAGGACCCACGTACACTTGGCCTTGTTCATGCAGTGCCACCGCCACCAATGGAAGAGCTTCTGAGGACAGAAGTTAGAAGAGACCTAGGTAGATAGAAGAAATTTTGTTTCTTTTTATGAATGTCTGATCAAGAGCATATTACAAATGGGGACGCTAAAATGTCTTAAACTTTTCATTGTTAAATTAAAAAAATTAAAATTAAATTAAATCACCCTTTATTGTCATTCAACTGTACAACCAATCATGTACAGTAGAATGAGATTGTGCTTTATCTATCTACTGTGTTAATCACACACACCCCAAGTGTAGAATCAGAGGGCCGCTGCCATGCAAGGCGCCGCCACAATTTTCCCTCCTCTATTCCATTATTGCTGAGCACCAAGCTGGACGGCAGGAAGTTCCACTTTTATATGGTCTTCGGCATGACCCGGCCGGGATTTGACCCCTGCCTCCCGGGTGTGGGGCGGATGCTGTACCAATTGAGCCACCACTCCGGTTGAAATGAAATGAATGAAAATACAAGGTGGCATTACACTTGGTGTTCCAAGGATGTGGAACTAAAAATCTTTTTCCCTGTTTCTGAATCATGTCCACTGCTGTAGCAGGAGTGAATACAGCACACGGCACACAGCTAAAATCCAATTCCATTTCTCTACCCACTCTTTCTGTCACCAACGATATATTTTGCATTAGTAGACCAAGCACACTCATTGTAGAATATTTGGAATGTTTAAAAAAATGTCTACAAGTTCAGGTTATGCCATATTTTCATACACTTTTTTTTCTTTAAACTGTTTTTATTTATTTATTTTAAATTTGGACATTGGTATTTTGTACCTTACTGTAAGAAGCTAGGGTGACACTAACTAAAGAGACAATGAAAGATTTGAAGTTTGTTTCTTATCTTATTTTTCTTTTTTGCTTTCCCAGATCGACTCCATGGACCACGCTGATCCAGTTCACTCAACAGTTACACAGGGGGAAGATGCCTACATCTGATTTTGTTTTCAAATTCTGATATTTTGGAGACAGACTATTTCTACTTTTGAGGATATTATCAAAATTTTCTTTTGCTCATCCATCCATCCATCCATCCATCCATCCATCCATCCTCAACAGCTTTTCTGGGGATCTGGGTCATGGAGGCAGCTGTCCAAGTAGAGCAGCCCAAACTTCCCTCTCTCCAGTTACCTTCTACAGCTCTTCAGAGGGGACACCAAGGTGTTCCATGCCAGCTGGGAGTCATAGTCTGCTCCGTGGTCTCATCCTCGGGGGACGTGTTCAAAACACCTGAAGTGGGAGGCAACCAGGAGGCATCCTGGTGAGATGCCAAAACCACTTCTGCTGGAGGCTTCCTCTTGTTAAAATGGAGTTTTTACTCGGCACAGTGGCTAAGTGATCCTCACGGGGATCACCTGATTGTTGAGGTCTTTCTGGAATTGTGGGGTCTTTGTCCAACATTTCAAAGTTCTATGAGTTGACCGTTGGTGTCAACTGGTGCAATATAATAAAGCTGAATTTTTTTCTCATAAAAAGCCCTATTTTTAATAGACAATTTTAGTTGAGGTTGAAGTGCTATATAACATTATATTAGTACACTGTCAGAAAATGTAATATTGCTGAGAATTTAACTTTCATAAAATCTAACACAACTTTAATATGATACAGTTATCCAGTATAAATGTCAATATTTAAAGAATACTTTTTTTTATAGATATGAGGATTATGACGAGTGATTTTGTGTCAGATTGGATTACTGATTTGCTTATTTTCTGAAATGCACTGACTTTTTTGAGAGATTGAGATTGAGATTCAGCTTTATTGTCATTACACATGTATGAATACAAGGTAACGAAACGTGACTTGGCATTTGGGCATGCTCTGCAGAGCGCATTCAAGGCCGGGGCAGCCACTAGGCGCCAGTCATAAAGAAGAAAGGAAAAAAAAGAAAAGAAAATGGATATGACACAGTAGGCGAGAGAAAAAAACACATGTTTTATCAGAATGACGCTTGGCAAGTGAGCGAAATTTTGATTGCAGGCAAAAAAAAACCTCAATGCACATTTAGCAGACATTCAGCAGGAGATCACACACAAAAGTTGAGAGGCAGTGTATTGTATGCATGTAGTGTTGTATGCATTGTGTAGTGTAAATGTAACAGTTGTTAGTGAGCAGCAGAGGGCGCCTCCTGGCAGTGGATAGATGTTATAATCATGTGACTTATAAACAAGTCCAGAGTCCAGAGTCTATCTCTCTTGCTCTCTCTCGCTTGCAGAAGGCACATGGGCATTGTCCTTGAGGGTCAAATCCGCTGACGACAAACAACTGATTGTTGATTGTTTGGGTAGACATAAGAGCCGGTCCTTCCGCTTATCTCAATCAGGAGGAATGTAAACACGGGGCAAACAAGGTCAAATCAAATCAAATCAGCACAGTGCACTCAGAGAATAGAATTTGTCCTCACCCGTGTAATTCTGTGCTTCCATTATATGTGCAGGCTTAAACTGTTTTTCCATGGAGAGCACAGAGCTTCAGATGTATTCCTTCACTGAATCACTGTCATTCAGTTCACCGTTTGCCGCTACTTGTGCCCTCCCCAACTGGTCGAATTTGATGAAGGAGCTTGCCAGGTCCGCTTTGATCAGCTCTCTCACCTTCCTTCAATTTCTGATGCATCAGGGAACTCCACAGCCAAAAATAGAAGTCCTGAGATCATAACCAATAATGTTTCCACAGACGCATGAATTCCAATGTCCATGAGTCTCCTCGTAGGTTCCAATTCTTGGGCTCCCCCTTGGCCCAATTCTTGTTGAAAAATAGTGACAATAGCACATTTAAGCCGCTTCCAAATCCATAATTTCCATTTAGATTAAGATTCAGCAGAAGAAGAGTGACTAAACACAGACAAAAACGCAACATTGCAAAAGCTGGGAATAGATCAGGAAGGCAGGGGAGGAGGGAAGAAAAATGCGACTGCTCTCTCTCAAGGCAAGAAGGAAAGATGGATACACATATGGATACACTATGAGTATCCATATGAAAACAACTGGAGTATTACTGCACCACAAATAATTTCAAAATATATATGGACATATAGACAAAATATGTCTGATCAGGTATGTAAAACTGAAGTTCCTGGTAATCTCACTAGGTTATACAAATGTTGACAGTATTTCAGTTGTGCATTGAGGATGGGTAAGCCATCGCTTGGTAAATCTGTAACAATGAATCAGCAACACCTTTTACATATAAATTACAAAAGGCAAACAATGTCGTCCATACATTTTACAATAATTCATTTTAATAATATAATATATAACATTAACAATAACAATAATAGCAGTGGTTAGCACTGCGGCAGCACAACAACTCACCCTTGGCCATGGGATCCCTGGGTTGATCCCAGCCCCTGACCAACAGTGATCTGCGTGGAGTTTGCATGTTCTCCCCGTGTCTGCGTGGGTTTACTCCGGGATTTCTCCGGTTTCCTCCCAAATGCCAAAAACATGCAAGTTAGGTTAATTGGCATCAAACTGGGGATTCTAAATTGTCCTTAGGTATGACTGTGAGAGTGAATGGTTGTCTGTCTCTCTGTGTTGGCTCTGCGATGGACTGGCGATCTGTCCAGGATGTACCCTGCCTCTCGCCCAAAGATGCTGGGATAGGCTCCAGCCCCCCCGCAACCCGAAAAGGATTAAGCGGAAGAAGATGAATGAATGAATAAAACAACAAAATAACAATAACATAAAACAATAAATAAAATTGAAATGAAGAGAAAATGAATCAGAACCAACAAGTAACTTGCCACCTCCTGTTTTTTGATGCCTTGGTGATGCACCATGTACCATGGATGTAGATGTGGACCTGCCTCAGACCAGCAGTGTGAGCTAGTGACCTCGAACAAACCCAGTGTATTGTCTGTATGGATCAGGGTAACAGTCCCTGATCGCCCACACACACCAACTGGGGATGACCAACTGGTTTCCCTGGCCCAGAAAGCCATGCTGCCAAAATATAAAATGCCTTTTTTTTTTCACTTCCGCCCTCCAAAGAGAGCAGACGCTTTTTCTTCCAGCTCCGGCTCCTTATCTCTCTCCTCTCCTCCTCTAACTGATTGGATCCCAGCTTGCTATTGTCTGTCTGCGTGTCTCTACTGCTGATTATCAAACGAAATTATGGATTTAATAAGCTGGGCTTTGAACGCAATTGACACTGTTTTTTCAACGAGAAATTCTGGCCCGGGGGAGCCGATTTGCCCCGCAGGAACAGCGGCCGCGGGTTATTTGAAGGACACAAGTAATTGGAAACTCTTGTGCCTGTGTGATCTCTCTATCGAAGATGTTGAAGATTTATACCTCTTCGTAGCAATGGTCATCGGAATTCTGCTGATTGGATCTGGGATTGTTCTGGTGTACCGCAAATTGAAGAAGATGGATGGAGCCTATCAAAAAGCGGACCCGGCGAGGCTTAATCATCAAATTGACCAACTGGGCAGGACTCTGACAGCGGCTAATGGAGAACTGTCTAGGAAAATGGATTACATCACGATCACACTGAGAGCCGTCCATGATAATTTCAATGTAGTAGTAGTAGATTAGTTTATTTGACAGGGACAGTGCAATAAACATAGACAATTAATCAAAGACAATCAATCCGATGTGTTGCACATAGAGTGTATAGCTATTAGCTAATTTGCAACTCTTGTCCCTGGATGGGCTTTAGAAAAAAGAATCAAGATAAAAAATATACACAATAACCACATACATCAATGCAGAAAAATTATAAATACACAATTATAAATATTATAAATATTATAAATACACAAATATAACAGCCTGACTCACATTTAACATAAATATTATAAATATTATAAATACACAAATATAACAGCCTGACTCACATTTAACACATATAACATAACTCACATTTGCCTATTTCAGGCCTTCCTCCCTCCGTCACTCACTATAAACAAACACATTTATTCCTTCCCTTCATTCACTCTCACTTTGCAGACAATTAATTCATACATGAGTACATTCTTGTTTATTTTTCAGCCAGTTTTTAACATTTTTAGTGAATGTTTTAAAGTCCGTTATTATTTTAATTTCATTTGGCATTGTGTTCCAGATGTGACTGCCCTTTATAGAGAAAGCTGTTTGTCCAAATGTGGTTCTGCGGTGGAATATTTTACAGTTATTGTTAACAGAACTCCTGGTGGCTCTGCTGCTGTCCTGTCTTTGGACGAAACCAGCAAGTGGCTCGGGTGCTGATTTATGGAAACATTTGAACGTTAATTTCAGAAGACAGAGGTCAATGAAGCTCTCAAAACTCAATAGGTTGTATTTTTTTAAAACATTACAGTGATGCCACCTAATGGGCTTTTTGTCCAAGATTTTTAGGGTTTGATTATATAATGAACCTATATGTCTTATTGTGGAAGGGGCTGCTTGAGCCCAGACTGTCAAACAGTATGATATATGAGAAAAAACCATAGAATGCATATACAGTGCAGCTGCTTCGTAAGGTATGTAATATCTAATTAATTTAAAGCAGTTCAGATTTTTTTTTACTGTTTTTGAAATTTTCTTTATATGAAGATTAAATTTGAGTTGAGGATCTAGTACAATGCCAAGGTATTTGAATTCTGTAGCTAAACTGATGTCATGATCATGTATATTAACTTTAAAATGTTGCAGGTTACATTTTTTGATTGAAAAGCACATTGAGACTGTTTTCTGAAGGTTCAGCAATAGATGGTTCTTGAGGAGCCACTCTTGGACATCAACCATACTTGTAGACAGTACATCTGCAGCCTGTGCTGGAGTCTTGGCAGCTGTGTAAATAACTGCATCATCTGCATAAAGTTGGCATGTTGCAGCTGAGCAGTGTAACGGCAAGTCATTAATAAAAATACTGAAAAGTAAAGGACCAAGAATGGACCCTTGTGGGATACCCATGCGGTTGTTTAAAAATGAGGATTTGTCCTGGTGAACTTTTACACACTGTTCTCTATTCTGGAGATAAGATGCAAACCATTCTAATGTATTTGGGGAGAAGTTAAAAGATACCATTTTGGATAAAAGCAAACTGTGGTTTACAGTATCGAAAGCCTTTTTGAGATCTAGAAAAACAGCTCCTACCACATTACCCCTGTCCAAGGACTGTTTGACGTTTTCAATAAGGCAACAATTTGCTGTTTCTGTTGAGTATCCTGGTCTAAAACCAAACTGATGTGGATGAAGAAGTTGACTGTCTTGTAAGTAGTCTATCAGCTGTGTAGCTACAACTTTTTCAAGAACCTTAGATAGGACTGGTAAGATAGAGATTGGGCGGTAATTGCATATATCGTCTTTACTGCCTGATTTATGAACTGGTATGACGACAGCTTTTTTCCAGCCAGATGGAAATGTACTAGACCTAATGGAGAGATTAATGAGATGAGTCAGTGGTTTGATTAATATTTTGCTGTGCATTTTGAGAAAGGAGGTGCTCATATTGTAGATATCATTAGTTTTTGAGTTTGACAGTGTTTTAACAATACCAGCAATTAACTTCTCATTTACCTCATCGATGTGAAAAGTATCTGTTGGAAGTATGGAATTTGTGTTGTTGAGCACATTTGGCAGCACAAAATTTTTTGTTAAGTCTTCCACAGAGCCCACAAAGTGTGAATTAAATTCATTTGCCAAAGTAGCCTTGTCACTGACGGTCTTGCCATTGATTCTAAGTTCCTTTACCCCCTTCTGATCGTTTTTTTTATTAGTTAAGTTATTTAAATGCCTCCATAGGGAACTGTTGTTACCCTTTGCATGATCTATCAGTTTATTGTAATAAGATATTTTTGATTTTCGCAGCTCATGTACCACTTTATTTCTTAAACTTTTGTACACAAGGTGATCATTTTGTAGTTTGGAGGTTAGTGATGTTTTCAGTGCATAGTCTCGCCTCTTCATAAGTTTTCTTATTTCATTATTTAACCATGGTAGGCTAATCTTCTGTTGTCTACTTTTAATTTGCTTTGAAAATTTTTCTATAGACTTTGTGATTGTTGCAGTTATAAAATTACAACAATCATCTACTTCACATGTTGACATGAGCTGCTCCCAATTTTGATTCTCTAAGTAATGTTCAAACTCCTCATTTTTTGATTTGGGGATAATAAAATTTGATTTGTCAATATCGACTCCCCCAAAATACTGTAGTCGCTTTTTAGTAAGTTTCCTGACAGCAAGAACCATGTTATGATCTGAGAGACCAGTTACAAGATTATAGGTTCTGGTTATTCGTTCTGGTTTATTAGTAAATACCATGTCAATAAGTGTTCTGGATTGTTTGGTTATCCTGGTGGGTCCTTTGATGATTTGCTGGTAATTAAATTTAGTCATGAGGCTTTTCAGTTTTTGTTTGTCTTTTTTATCAGACCAGTTGATGTTAAAGTCACCAAGAATTATTGTTTCTCTGTTCTTCTCAAGTTGTTTAACCAGATCACTTAATTCATTATAAAAGGAAGAGTTGTGTGACGGTGGGTTGTACACTACTGCAATGTTGAAATTCATTACCGGAGAGAGACATACATTAACAGCTAAACATTCAAGTGAAGTATTCAAATCAACCAGTTGACATTTATATTTCTCTTTGATGTAAATTAAAACACCTCCTCCCCTCCCTACCTGCCTGTCTTTTCTAAAACACTGGTAGCCCACAATATCGATCATATTAGTGTCTATGTTCCTGTGTAGCCAGCTTTCTGAGAGACAAAGGTAGTCCAGATTTGAGTCCAACAGCAACACCGAAATCTCATCTCTTTTGGGGATTATGCTCCGTATGTTTAAATGACCGCCGAGGATCCCCTTTGGTTTAGCCTTGGTGTCCCAAAGAACTCGTGCATGATTAACAGTTTGGAAAAATAAATGTTGTTTTTGCTTTTGTACAGCTCGGTTTTGTGCTAACCCAGTGGTCTGCTGTTTAATAGTGGCAGGTCCAGGGTTAAGGTGAATATCTCCTGCCAGAAGTAGCAGAACTAACAGAACTTTAATTGTATATCCTCTGCCATATTGTGATTTTTGCTTAACAGCCATGTTTGCCTTAATTTGGAAGTTTTTGCTCAGGGCTTTTAAAGACCACATAGAGTGTAGGGTGAGATGTCCAAGCCCAAATCCATACAGATAAAACTTTTTAACTTCACCTTTGGTTGAGTTTGTCGGAAAATCCTTCTTGTTGCAGGTCCAGACACACAAAGACAAAACGAAGAGGAAGTAGAGAAGTAGAGAAGGCTTATTAGTGGTGCCCATCAGCCCACTTTTTAATCCGGTGGCAGCCATCTTCAGTCTTTCTTGGAAAGAAGGAAAAAGAAAATCTGTGGATAGTAAAATAAATTCTGCTTATATCGCCAGAATCTGATCCGATCGTCCTCGAATCCAGCTGGGCCTCAGCTAGCCAACTAGCCCCTTCCGTTGCTGGTCTCGTTGCTCATAGTCGCCGTAACTGGTCTCCCGTCCCGCTCCTCCAACCGAGTCTCGTCACACACCGCCGCTGCCACCGAGCTCCGCTGAGGTCACGGTAAGTCCTCCGCTAGGCACCGCCACCTACCGTCGTCTGCCTGGGTGAAATCTCTGCTGAGCCCCGTCAACAAATAGCCGCTTGCCTGGTAGTATCTCCGCTGGGCCTCGCAGCTGGGCTTCGATTCAGGCTGGTGTAAGGTGGAATGACTGGCGCCAGCATTAAGCTAACTAGCGTTAGCTTAGCAATCGCTTCGGGTAGTCTCGTCGCACACCGCCGCTGCAGTCACGGTAAGTCCTCCGCTGGGCACCGCCGCCTACCGCCGTCTGCCTGGGTGAAATCTCTGCTGAGCCCCGTCAACAAATAGCCGCCTGCCTGGTAGTATCTCCGCTGGGCCTCGCAGCTGGGCTTTGATTCAGGCTGGTGTAAGGTGGAATGGCTGGCGCCAGCCATGTCCAGCCATGAAGGATTGAGCACTGAATCTGTAAGAGAATATAAAGTTTTTTCTCTGAAGTCAGTACTATTCGACCTGTTTGATGCCCTTATCTCACAGTCCTCCAGATTATCTTCAGTTTACTTGTTTTCATAACATGGCGGGCAGCATTTGACTCTCAAGGACAGCCAACTGTCTGGCAAACCATTCCATCTGCTGTGCCAAGGACACATGCCTTTGCCAGACGGTAGACACAACATCTGCTGATGAAGAGACTTTGTTGTCCTTAACTGATATCAACACCCTCACTCAACACCTTCACTCACACTGACTCACTATACTGACGTGAAGATTACTCATTCACTGCTCTCTTTGTGTCTTTGTACGGATTCTATTGTCTGCTACTTGTGCATTGAGAGTTTTTTTTCTTGTAATCATAATATTGATCATATATATAAACTGTATTCTGACAAACAATGCTTTTTTCTCTCTCCTATTGTGTTAATCCTTTTCTCCCCCATTGCTTCCTGTTCCCATTCTGCTGACAGGCGCGTCACTGACACTGCCGCGTCACTGAAAATGTCAACTATGTTGTTCTCAGTGTCAAGTCAAATCCCTTGTATATTTATCAGTTATTTACTGTGAATGTACTTGGCAATAAATCTTTTCTGAGTTCTGAGTTCTGAGCCTAACGGTACTCCTGGTTGTCATCTCAAGGCTCTCTTGCCGGTATGACTACCAGCAAGTCCTCCCTGTACTGCCTGTGAATACGCAAGTTGGCTTCATCAAGGCAGTACAGTGAGAAGTGTGGCTGCTGCCTAATACAATGAATTGGTTCCTGGCCGCAGCATTTCCTCTTCCGATCTGTGGGCATGTCCCTACAGTTGCCACATGTACAGCCTGAGGCCAACAAGCCCCAGGACAGCCAGGCATCCACCACAGGAAGGATGGCTGAGGGAGACCAGGCCGCCAAGCCATTGGCGTGTCGGACCCATGCCCCCGGACCGGCCAACCCCCGCCCCCCCCAGTGGGGCCAACGTCAGCCCTCAGATCACAGGTGCTGGGGGCACTTTCAAACACACAGCAACTCACAATGGGCACACCAAACTAGAGTGCACTGAGGTTGTTGTAGCATACATAGCAAAATGCATTGATGATGTCACTCACTACAAAATCATCACTGTCCATGCTAACCAAAAGCCATGGATGACAGCAGAGGTCCACAGGCTCCTGAGGGCTCGGGACGCAGCTTTCAGGGCCAGCGACAGTGCAGGACTAACAACAGCTAGGACCAACCTGTCCCATGGTATCAAGGAGGCAAAACAACAGTACAGCAAGAAAATATCTGGCCACTTTAGCAACACCAGAGAGGCACATTATCTCTGGCGTGGCATACAGACCCTCACCAACTACAAACCTCCACCTCAGACCAGTGCGAGAGACACCACAATGCTCAACAACCTAAATGACTCCTTCAGCTGCTTTGAAGCACAAAACAGCACATCAGCACAGAAGACCACTCCTCTTCCAGATGAGCAGGCCATGAGTCTGGATCTGGCTAGCATTAAGAGACCCTCTGCAGGATCATCCCACACAATGGACCAGACAACATACCAGGTTTCCTGAGCCACTACCACCCACATTTCTCTCTTCTGTTCCATTTTTGCTCAGCACCAAGTTGGACGGCAGGAAGTTCCACTTTTTTATATGGTTTTTGGCATGACCTGGCTGGAACTTGAACCCCAACCTCCCAGTTGTGGGGCAGATGCTCTACCCCTAGGCCACCACTCTGGTGTAGTTTATCCAAATGTGGTTTATGTGGCCAAATGTGGCCTTTGGTGTCATGACCCGAGCACTATGCCTTGGTGCTCGGGTTACTCTTGTCAGGGTTTGACAGCGGCGTTATGATTCTAGCTCTCCGAGCTCTTATTGTGATAGTGCTCGGGGAGGCTTCCGCTCAGCTGTCAAACCTTCAACAGCTGTGCTGCATTTGTGGTCGTTAGCGCTCAGGCTACTTTAACCCGCGCTGGCGGCTGCATCGGCGCAGCAGTGTCTGTTAACTCTCCGTCACGCTACAGATGCTTAGGATTTATTCCTACCACGTCTGCTCTTGGTTTGACCATCGTGCCCCTGGACTAGTAAGTGTGCTGTATAGCCTTACCCCTCCCGGTGTGTATCGATCTTTGTGAGTCTCTGCCTTAGCAGCCGGTGTTATTATTATCACCAACCTCGTCTGTCTGCACTTGACTGTCTCATCCTCTGGACCCGTAGTGAGCTGTATAGCCCTATGCCTCTTGTTGTGTTAAGACTGAGTGTTATTGTTTCAGCAGCCTGTGTTCTATATTCTCACCGTTAATAAAACTCACTAAACTCTCTGGTGACTGTGTGGCATCTTCTGGTGGCTTGCGAGAGCCACCCATGACAGTACACTGCTGCCAAAATGGCGTTTACGGTGACGCCAACCCGAGACACAATTCACCAGGGAGTTTTGAGTTTTTTTGGACAGTTGCTGTTCCCATCTGGGTACTGAGTGTGTGGGAAGAATGCCGTCGTGGAGGGGCCGCGCTGGGAGCCCGAGCCACGAGCTGACAGGCTTCCTGGAAGTCGTGGATGAGATGCTCATCTCCGCTTCCCTGCTGGACTACCATCACAGTATACACTGGTACCTAGACGCTGCTGAAGACGTCCTTCATCATCTCCCTTCCCGCTTGGCCGACCACCCGGAAGTCGACGCGAGGAGGGAAGATATCGCCGCACAACGCGAGATTTTCCTGATGCTGGAGGAGGAACGCGGCGAGAAGCAGGACAAGAGGCACTCCTGCTCGTGGCCTATGGATCCTGATCCCGTCCTCAATCCAGTCCTGGAGTTCGCACCATCTGGGGGCCGGCGGAGGCGTTGGCGCCGCGGCCGAGCACGTCTTCAGCAAGTTCCTGCTCCGAATCCAGTTCCGGGCTGCCGGGATGACCCCCTCAATCAGCCAGCTGCTGAGAGTGAGCTGAGTCCTGTGTCGGTGAGCTCCGTCCATGGGTCCTATGTTACCATCCAGCGAGCGAGGGAAGGAGCAACGTCCTCTTCAGCTGGCACCATCTTACCTTCGGGAGACAGGCAAGTTCTATTTCACTTTCCTAGTCATTATAGTGATTTCTCTTGTCTGACTCCTGGGGGTGAAGCTCGGGGTTTGCAGCTCCCCGAGTTTCCTTCTCCAGCTGAAGCCATTTATATTGAACTTGCTGCCTCTGTGTTTCCTCCTGCTGAGCGGTCCTTGGCGTCAGTCCCACGCCGTCGAACGAGGGGGAGGCCTGCGGCTCTGGGAGATTTCCCGGCCCTGCACCCTTGTGTTGGACAGAGGAGGAGAACAGACTGCGGTGAGGAGCCAGAGCCGATGAGTGAGCGTCCCCAGGGTTCCTCAGAGATGCAGCCCGAGTCAGCAGGTCGAGGGTCCTCTGCCCCCACGCCATACGGGTTATTGGCGTGGACGCCAGCGCGAGAGGATCCAGCTGCAGAGACCATCAGGCCGGCTGTGGAACCCGACGCAGCCGAGTGGGAGCCAGATGACGAGCGTCTGTCTGAACCTGGATCGATGAAGTCCTGGACGGCTCCAGAGCCTGAGTGCAGGCAAGTGCTCTTCCTTGTTTTTCCTTTATGGTGTGTTAGAGCATTTTTGCCTACCTCATGGGGAGGCGAGCAAGGGGCAGCCGTCTGCTGCACCCGAGCTCGTCTCGCTGGGCTCTGGCGCTGCTGGTGGAACTGATCCCGGTCCTCTCTTGTTCTCTGAGCCTCTCCACAGCGTTACTAGTCTGGAATCTGTCAAGGTCACGGGACTGGAGGTTCCAGGTTCGGGGATGGAGGTCGTCACCAAGGTTACCCAGTCAGGGTCCGACGCGTGGGCCGAGGTGACCCAGTCGGGGTCCGACGAGGTCCAGTGGGGGTCCAGCTCAGGTGTGGCTGTGACCCAGTCGGGGTCCGACGTGGGTGCAGCGGTGACCCAGTCGGGGTCCGACGCATGGGCCGAGGTGACCCAGTCGGGGTCCAACGTGGGTGCAGCGGTGACCCAATCGGGGTCCGTCCTGACCCAGTCGGGGTCCGACGCATGGGCTGAGGTGACCCAGTCGGGGTCCAACGTGGGTGCAGCGGTGACCCAATCGGGGTCCGTCATGACCCAGTGGGGGTCCGACGATGTCCAGTGGGGGTCCAGCGCAGGTGCGGCTGCAACCCAATCAGGATTCGAGGGGGTCCAAGTTCTTGGTTGTCCCCCTCTCAGGAGCCACCAGCTGGGGGCCGGTGGAGGGTTTTGTCTGGCAGACTGGCGCTCTCATGTCTTGCCGTCACTAGGCGGGCGGCTGCATGCAATTCCTCCACGGTCCTGGTGGTTGTGGGATGCGGGTCGACCACCCGAGGAACTGCTTTATGCGTTCAGCGTCTTGGGTTGGTCGCCCGATAAACTGTGGTTGTTACTGGGTGACCTGTTTCAGCCACCAGAGGACTTGTTTCTGGGGGCCTGGGACTGGGGCAGGCCGCCTGACCATGTACTGTTTTTGTGGGACTATCCATGGGCCATCGGAGGCAGGGAGGTCGCCGGAGCTCTGCCTGGGGGGCATTGGATCTCCGCCGGTCATCTTTTTTGTTTTGGCCCATACGGTATCAGGGTTATGTCAAGTTACGTTTAGCAATTTTTATTGCCTCATGGATCCATAGTCAAGTTATGTAAAGCAATTTTTATTGCCTCATGTATCCATAGTCAAGTCATGTCAGGTTATGTTAAGCAATTTTGATTGCCTCATGTGTTTTGAAATCCATTGTCTAGTCATGTCGAGTTATGTAAAGCATTTTTTTATTGCCTCATGTGTGTTACAGTCCATAGTTATACCAAGTTATGTTTAGCAATTTAGATTGCCTCATGTGTGTTTATAGTCCATAGTTGGGGTTTTGTGTTTTTTTGTTTTGTCCTCCCCTCTTCCTTTTGAGGGGCTATGGTCATGTTTTGCTGTTTGTTTTGTTCTCCCCTTTCTTTTGAGGGGCCATAGTTTGGTGTTCTCGTTTCTTAGTTTCCAGGTGTGTGCATTTATTTCTTGTTTCTCTTTCATAGTTATCATGTGTTAGGGTGCATTTTTTTTCTCGGTCATAGTCATGTGTTTGCATTTACGTCTTGTTTTTTTTCCCCATAGTTATCATGTTTGCATTTATTTCTTGTTTCGGTTTCCAGGGTCATTGTGTGTTTGGGTTAGGTTATGTACACTGGAGTTAGACGGGTTGTCTGTGGTCTCGGAGGGAAAACTTTCAGTGTCAGGTGCTTTTTTGCTTTGTTTGTTTTTCCTTTGTATTGTAGTCATGTCTTGTTTTGTTTTTTCTCAGTTTTTTTTTCCTCTTGTCATTGTTCTGGGGAAAGTGGGATGGATATGTCAGGTGATGTATTCTTTTCCTTTTCTGTTTAAGGTTTTGTTAGGTTTTGTTTGGCTCCCTCCTTGCCTGTTCCTCAATCCACTCGCCTTGTGGTTGGGGGGGGGGGGGGGGGGCAGGTGTTACTAGACGTTCGGAGCCCGTCAAGTGAGGGGGGCCTACTGTCATGACCCGAGCACTATGCCTTGGTGCTCGGGTTACTCTTGTCAGGGTTTGACAGTGGCATTATGATTCTAGCTCTCCGAGCTCTTATTGTGATAGTGCTCGGGGAGGCTTCTGCCCAGCTGTCAAACCCTCAACAGCTGTGCTGCATTTGTGGTCGTTAGCGCTCAGGCTACTTTAACCCGCGCTGGTGGCCGCATCGGCGCAGCAGTGTCTGTTAACTCTCCGTCACGCTACGGATGCTTAAGATTTATTCCTACCACGTCTGCTCTTGGTTTGACCATCATGCCCCTGGACTAGTAAGTGTGCTGTATAGCCTTACCCCTCCCGGTGTGTATCGATCTTTGTGAGTCTCTGCCTTAGCAGCCGGTGTTATTATTATCACCAACCTCGTCTGTCTGCACTTGACTGTCTCATCCTCTGGACCCGTAGTGAGCTGTATAGCCCTATGCCTCTTGTTGTGTTAAGACTGAGTGTCATTGTTTCAGCAGCCTGTGTTGTATATTCTCACCGTTAATAAAACTCTCACTAAACTCTCTGGTGACTGTGTGGCGTCTTATGGTGGCTCGCGAGAGCCACCCGTGACATTTGGTCCACACACTGCTTCCATCGGTGTTGCAGTGCTTGGATCCCTGTGGTTGAAAAGTAAACCACATTTGGTCAAATTTTACCAGTATGAACTTTTCAACCCCCCACCCCCATTCCGTGAGATGCTAACCATGTTGTTTTATTTAATGCTAGCACCCACCACTCCATTTTAAAGTAATATAGCCTAAACGCTCTGGTATAGCTTTCTGTCCTTATATTAGGCTGTATTACAGTCAGATGAGTTCATCCAGTTTGTTTTAAAAAATTACGTTTTGTGGCCACATATGTTGGCTACATATTCTTCACAAGAGATTGCTGTATGTTTATCATGCTTCACGTCTCACGGAACAAAAGGACTGAACCTCTGCGAGATAACGGGAGGGTGTGAGATTGGGCCTTTGTTTCAAGGAGCCGACTTGGAGAGACGCCCTGGAGGGACTCCCGGATCACCGGAGGCCAGAGGACAATGGTGTTTGAGATCAAAGGGGGTTACTTTGTGATTGGGAAAAGTACTGTGTGACTGTATTGTCGCGTGAATTGCCTATAAAAAATATTTGTCATAAGGTACAGGAATTATTTATTTTATTTAATAGTGGGTGTGAAAGGGGGCGGAGTTAAACCGTCACTTCTACACCCGCTAAATTAAATAAAAGCACTCGTAAAAGGGGCACCAGTCCTAACGGACAATAATATTAACTTTAATTTTAATTAATTTTGTACCTTCAATTACTTAATGAATCAGTCTCAAAGTTTCAGTGAGTTCTTGTCCTACCGTGATTAGGAAACCTGTATATGCAAAAGAAAAATGCTTCACCTTCTCTCATTCACCCTTTTATTAAACTCATTCAGTTTACATGGCATGGCGTTCAAATGATGGATAAACAGATTCAGATGATAACAGCGTAATATATCACATTAACTGGTATTGAATTCCTGAACATAAAATCCAGCGTTACACCTCTGTAGAACCAAGGAGGAACCAGACTTATGTTTCAACGGTAAATGAGGCTGAAATGTTTTAACAAAACAACGCAATTTTATGGGGAAAATTCATAAGCTAATTATCTAAAAATGACTTCTGAATTAATCTACAAAAATTTAAGGGCAGTTACTTAAAATTGACAAAGAGTTTTCCTTCAGTTTACAACTCTATCCTGTGGCTGAGAGACTAATTGAGCCCTGAAATACGGGCCATATTCAATTGTAATTTAATTGTTAGGACATCACGTTTTAACCCAGCAGATAAGAAAAGTAGGAGCTTCACTCACACAACAGCTGTAGGTCCACGTTTCCGTGGGTTGGTACCGTTGGATTTTGAAGTTAGGACGTCGGAGGAAGCGGCTGCTGTCCTCACAGCCGTGGAGGTGATAACTCAGCTGGGGGCCCTTCAAGGAGGCCGTTGCAGCCGTGGATGGTTTGTCTCAGGGCGGCGTGAAAAGTCCTTGGAAAAGAGTGCAAATTTGAGGTCTCTTGTAGCGGGATAGACCAAAAAACTGAAGGAGGAACGTCTCAGTCTCTGTTCACTTTAAACTAGGCAAATTAAAGGTCCACTCTAATGGCGTGAAAAGTCATGAAAAAATGAGAAAAACATTTACTAGGATAGCTTACTTGGAGCATCGCCCGGAGACAGCATGGAGCCAGGGGCAGCAGCGCCGGACGTGACGACGACGGCGGCAGCAAGGACCAGGCGACACGGAGCGGGTGACATCCTGTGCTTCTACCATCGCCACTTTGCAGAGAGGGCACACAAGTGCCTCCCACCGTGCCATTTCAAGCGTTCGGGAAACGCCAAGACCGAGGGCCGGTAGCAGCTGCGACCCTCGGGGAGGAGAACAAGCTGCTGTACCTGACGGATGCACGTTCGGGGAGACATTTCCTCGTGGACACAGGCGCCCAGCTGAGCTTCATCACGCCATCCTACGCGGACCGGCTGATGCTGCCCAAGGTTCCCCGGGTGTCGGTGTCAGCAGCGAACGGCTCAACTATTAAGACCTTCGGTGAGAGGACTCTGCTTCTGTCTTTGCAGGGCCGCTCGTTTGAGTGGACTTTTGTTGTAGCGGCAGTCAGTTTCAACATGTTAGGGGCTGATTTCTTGTGCTCACATGGTTTACTGGTTGATCTTGCTAATAGACGTCTGGTTAATGCACTGTCTTTCCACTCTATTCCCTGCACAGCACGAGAGGCACCGCCAACTGCACAGGCCAACGTCACAACTGCGGGTGGTAAGTTCCATGCACTCCTCACCCAGTTCCCAGCACTAACAGTCCCTACGTTTTCAGCGGCAGTGGCCAAACATGGGGTAGAGCATTACATCACCACCAGCGCCCGTTTTTGCAAAAGCTCGGCGCCTGGACTCAGCTAAGCTGGCCACGGCGTGTGAGGAGTTCGCCAACCTAGAAAAACTAGGCATCATCAGGCGTTCGAAAAGCCCCTGGGCTTCACCATTGCACATGGTCCCCAAGGCTGATGGCTCGTGGCAACCTTGCGGTGATTTCCGCAGGTTGAATAACGCTACTGCACACGACCGCTACCCGATCCCACACATCCAAGATTTTTTGGTTCATTTGGCAGGAGCGCGCATTTTTTCTAAAATAGATTTAGTGCGCGGTTATCATCAGGTTCCCGTACGCAAGCAGGACATACCCAAAACAGCGGTAATAACTCCTTTCGGACTTTTTGAGTTTTTGTGCATGCCTTTTGGACTCAAGGGGGCCGCACAGACTTTCCAGCGCATGATGGACGCGGTTCTGCACAACCTCCCTTTCATGTTTGTCTACTTGGATGACATTTTGGTAGCCAGCACGTCCCAAGATGAGCACGAAAGCCACCTCACAGCAGTTTTCCGGAGGCTGGCAGAGCACGGGTTAATAAATAACCCAGCGAAGTGTCAGTTTGGGGTAGCGCAGATCGATTTTTTGGGGCATCGCATTTCGCCAGAGGGAGCGGTCCCTCTGCCTGATAAAGTGCGCGCAGTAGCAAATTTTCCTCAACCTCAAACGGTCAAAGCGTTGCAGGAGTTTTTGGGAATGGTCTCCAGAGCGGGAACGCGCATTCTCTCAAGTCAAAACAGCCCTGGCCAACACGGTTTTGCTGGCACACCCAGTTCCAACGGCCCACTTGGCGCTCACCACTGACGCCTCCGATTTAGCGGTAGGGGCGGTTGTTGAGCAGTGTGTTGCAGGGACTTGGCAAACGCTCGCGTTTTTCAGCAAAACCTTGCGTGACAGTGAGCAAAAATATAGCGCGTTCGACAGGGAGTTGCTGGCCCTACCCTTGGCCATCCGCCATTTCCAGTTCTGGCTGGAAGGGCGCCGTTTCACCGCGTTCATGGACCACAAACTGCTGACTTTCGCGATGGCCAAGATTTCAGAACCTTGGTCGGGCCGGCAGCAAAGACAGCTGGCCGCCATATCGGAGTTCACCACCGATATCCAACATGTCGTGGGTAAACATAATGTAGTGGCAGACTGCCTCTCGCGTGCTGTGCCGACGCCCAGTCACGTGGGAGCAGACTCTGCAGCCATGGCCGTGGGCCTGGGTAGTGACGCAGAAGCGTGCGTGGCCCCGGTCCGCGTGGGGGTAGATTATGCAGCCATGGCCGCGGAGCAGGTTAACGATGAGGACGTGTGCAAGCTCCAGTCTGGACCAACAGGGTTAAGGCTGGAGGAAAGGACACTGCAAAGTGGTATGCCTCCCCTAATCTGCGATGTCTCCACGGGACGGCCGCGTCCCGTGGTACCGTCCGCATGGCGCCACCGCGTTTTTGACTCGATCCATTCTCTGGCGCACCCGGGGGTACGCGCATCGGTCAAAATGGTGGGAGAGAAATTTGTATGGCCGGGGTTGCGCAAACAGGTCAAGGAGTGGGCAACAGCCTGCGTAGCATGTCAGCGAGCCAAAATACACAAACACACTAGGGCTCCGTTGGAGCCTTTTCACATTCCAGCTAAGTGTTTTGATCACGTGCATGTCGACTTGGTAGGCCCCCTTCCATTGTCACAGGGGTACACACACCTTTTGACGGTGGTGGACTGCACCACGCGTTGGCCGGAAGCGGTCCCCCTGGCGTCGACCACAGCGGAAGAAGTGGCACGCACGTTTTTAACAGCTTGGGTAGCGCGATTTGGAGTTCCGTCGGACATAACGTCTGATAGAGGTCCTCAATTTGTTTCCGAGCTCTGGTCATCAATGGCCCGCAGCTTAGGGGTAAAAATACACCGCACTACCGCGTATAACCCCCAGGCTAACGGTTTATGCAAGCGTTTTCATAGGTCATTGAAAGCAGCCCTCAGAGCGGCACTTACAGACACAAATTGGGCTGACAAACTACCATGGGTTTTATTGGGGTTGCGTTCTGCACCTAAGGAGGATTTGAACGCCTCCCCAGCTGAGTTAGTTTTTGCACAACCTCTCCGTCTGCCTGGTGAATTTCTCCCCGATAATCCTGCGCCAAATTGCCCCCCCCGCTCAGTGGTTGCAGAGCGACATAAGTTCAGGCAGGCTGCCTGGCCTGGTACATCACAGTTTCCCACGCGTTTTTGTGCCGAAGGCTTTAAAGAATGCGGAGTTTGTTTTTGTTAGACATGATGCTCTACACCCAGGTTTGCGCCCGCCTTACGATGGGTCATTCAGAGTGCTGGAAACACTTTTTGCTGGAAACATTTTTTGCTAGATTTGGGAGACAGAAAGGAGTTGATTTGCATAAACAGACTCAAACCTGCTTTCGTTTTGGCGGATGAACCGGTGCAGTTGGCAAGAGCCCCCCGTCGCGGCAGACCACCTAGAGGGCATCCTACAGAACACTCACAGACATTGAATAACAGTTCTAATCCACAGGAGCAGCAGGACGTTGCAGAAGCAGCAAGACCTGCGTACAGCAGATATGGCAGGAGGCTTAGAGCTAAGCGACTGGTGGATTGATATGTGTAATGTATTATGTCATGCATCTCTGATGGTTTTGTCTTCTAGACATTTGGGGGGGGGGGGTTATGTGGCCACATATGTTGGCTACATATTCTTCACAAGAGATTGCTGTATGTTTATGATGCTTCACGTCTCACGGAACAAAAGGACTGAACCTCTGCAAGATAACGGGTGTGAGATTGGGCCTTTGTTTCAAGGAGACGACTTGGAGAGACACCCTGGAGAGACTCCCGGATCACCGGAGGCCAGAGGACAATGGTGTTTGAGATCAAAGGGGGTTACTTTGTGATAGGGAAAAGTACTGTGTGACTGTATGTTTTTTTAAACACCAGGTGGTGGCAGTTCCTGTGTCCGGAATATAAAAAGCCAGATGTGAGAATATTCTGTCTCTTCTTTTGCTTGGAGATAGTGGAGAAATGTGATCTGTTAATAAAGCTGGATCTGAGAAATAAACTCAGCCTCATCCTTGAACACATTCTCTACAGTTTTACAATTTTTTAAAAAGTTTGTAGTGTAGCCACACATGTGACTTACTTAATGCCTTACATAATGCCTCACATCTTAGATAAAAACAAAGTGCAGAGTTTCCTTGGAGATAACAGGAAGCTGTGAAAGTGTAATCTTTTGTATGCGAGAGACTGCTTGGAGGATCCTTTGTGTGCCAAGAGACTGCTTGGAGGATCCTTTGTGGGCCAAAGACTGTGAGGGGGATGCTAAGGGATTAAAGAGGAAATGCAATGTTACCTTTGATGTAACTGCAATGTGACTTGTGAGCTGTGGGGAGACCTGGGCATATAAGGGACGATTTTTTTTCTGAGATGTCCTCTTTTCTACTATGCTCATGAGGGAGAATGTGTAATAAACTGCTTGAGACCAACTTGCCTCATCATATACACATTCTACACTGGTGACCCAAGACGAAGCATGCAACATGAAGAGAATTCCCCGGATCCAGTCTCATTGGGAGCCTGCAGCCAAGCGTATGCCGTTACAGTCCAGCTACCGGACTTTTGGCAGCAAAACCTGCGCTCCTGGTTCCACCTGGTTGAGGCACAGTTCGCCCTCCGGGGGATATTGGTAGATGACACGAAATTCTACCATGTGATCGCAAAGCTCGACAACCACATGGCTCAGCATGTGGAGAGCCTTCTGGAGCAGCCACCAGCCAGCGACAAATACGGCACATTGAAGGCCCCACTCATCCAGCACTACACACTCTCAGTTGAGGAGAGGGCAGAGAGACTCCTGGTGCGGACCGGGTTGGGAGATTGCACGCCCATTGACCTGATGGAGAGGATGCTGAGGTTGAAGGGCTCGGACGACGACCACTTCATCTTTACCCACCTCTTCCTCAGGAACCTTCCGTCAACGACGAGAGCGGCCCTGGCCAGTTCGCCATTGTTGGCCAAGCGGGACTACCGTGCACTAGCCCGGGAGGCACACCGGACCATCATGGCCAGCAGAGAGCTCGCGACCACGGCAGCGGCAACTGAGCTCGGCGCGACGACCGGAGACAGTGAGGAGCCATCAACGGAGGTAGCGGAACCACCGATGACAGCGGCGGCGGGGGCCAAGGAATGCGGAGGAGACACCCTTTGTTTCTACCACTGCCGCTTTGCAGAGAGGGCACGCAAATGTATACCACCGTGCCAGTTCAAGCGCTTGGGAATACGCCAAGACCGGGGGTCAGTAGCAGCTGCGGCCCTCGGGGAGGAGAACAAGCTGCTCTACTTGATGGACGCACGCTCGGGGAGGCATTTCCTTGTGGACACCGGCGCCCAGTTGAGTTTCATCATGCCGTCCTAGGCCGACCGGCTGGCAGGATCCAGCGGCCCCGAGATGGCAGCAGCAAATGGTTCGGAGATTAAGACCTTTGGTGAGAGGACTCTGCTTCTGTCTCTACACGGCCCTGCATTTGAGTGGACTTTTGTCATAGCAGCATTGAATTTCAATATATTAGGGGCTGATTTTTTGTGCTCACATGGGTTGTTGGTTGATGTCGCTAACAGGCGCCTGGTTAATGTCTTTTGATTCTATTCCCTGTACAGCTCGAGCGTCACAGCCAACAGCGCAAGCCAACGTCACAGCTGCAAGCGGTAAGTTCCACACACTGCTCACTCAGTTCCCAGCACTCACGGTCCCGACATTTTCGGCAGCCGTCGCTAAACACGGGGTGGAACATTTTATTACCACCACCGGGCCGCCCGTTTTTGCAAAACCTCGGTGCTTGGACGTAGCTAAACTGGCCATAGCACGCGAGGAGTTCGCCAACCTGGAGAGGTTGGGCATCATCAGGCGTTCAAACAGCCCATGGGCTTCCCAGCTGCACATGGTCCCTAAAGCTGACAGTTCGTGGCGACCTTGCAGGGATTTCCGCAGGTTGAACAACGCCACAGTGCACGACTGCTACCCAGTCCCTCACATCCAATATTTTTCTGTTCATTTGGCAGGAGCGCGCGTTTTTTCTAAAATAGACTTGGTCCGCAGTTACCACCAAGTCCCAGTGCACACTGAGGACATACCCAAAACAGCGGTGATAACTCCGTTTGGTCTATTCGAGTTTTTGCACATGCCATTTGGGCTTAAAGTGGCTGCACAGACGTTCCAACGCATGATGGATGTATTTGTCTACCTGGACGATATTTTGGTAGCCAGTGCGTCCGAAGACGAACACGAAACCCACCTCACGGCAGTTTTCCGGAGGTTGGGAGAGCACGGTTTAATAATCAATCCAGTGAAGTGTCAGTTCGGGGTGACGCAGATTGATTTTTTGGGGGACCGCGTCTCTCCCAAAGGAGCGGTTCCGCTGCCTGACAAAGTGCGCGCGGTAGCAGATTTTCCCCGACCACAAACGGTCAGGGCGTTACAGGAGTTTTTGGGAATGGTGAATTTTTATAACCGTTTCCTCCCCCGCGCAGCACAGCTCATGCAACCACTGTACGCCGCGCTCAAAAAGCAGATCGAATGGTCCCCGGAGCGAGAGCGGGCGTTCTCGGAAGTCAAGGCAGCCCTGGCAAATGCTGCATTGTTGGCACATCCAGACCAAACAGCCCGCATAGCGCTCACTACTGACGCGTCAGATGTGGTCATAGGGGCGGTCATGGAGCAACGTGTAGCCGGCGCTTGGCAACCGCTTGTCTTTTTCAGCAGGACTTTGCGCGATAGTGAACATAAATACAGCGCGTTTGACAGGGAGTTGCTGGCTCTCCACTTGGCTATTCGACACTTCCAGTTCTGGCTGGAAGGGCGCTGTTTCACCGCGTTCGTTGACCACAAACCACTAACATTCGCGATGGCCAAGGTTTCAGAACCTTGGTCGGGCCGGCAGCAGAGACAGCTGGCCGCAATCTCAGAGTTTACTACCGATATTCAGCATGTCTCGGGTAAACTGAATATAGTGGTGACTGCCTCTCGCGCGCCGTGGCGGCCCTGGTCCGCTTGGGGATAGATTACGCAGCCATGGCCGCGGAGCAGGTTAGTGACTCGGATGTGCGCGTGCTCCAGTCTGGACCAACAGGGTTAAGGCTGGAGAGCAGGGTGCTGCAAGACGGTATGCCCCCCCTAATCTGCGATGTCTCCACGGGGCGACCGCGTCCCGTGGTACCAGCCACGTGGCGCCGCCGCGTTTTTGACTCGGTTCATTCTTCAGCGCACCCGGGAGTGCGCGCGTCAATCAAGATGGTAGGAGAGAAATTTGTGTGGCCGAGTCTTCGCAAACAGGTGAAAGAGTGGGCAGCAGCCTGCATGGCGTGCCAACGAGCCAAAGTACACAGACACACGAGGGCTCCCTTGGAGCCGTTTCACATCCCGGCTAAGAGGTTCGATCATGTTCACGTGGACCTCGTGGGCCCCCTCCCACCATCACAGGGGTGCACGCACCTTCTGACAATGGTGGACCGCACCATGCGATGGCTGGAGGTGGTTCCACTGGCGTCAACCACAGCCGAGGAGGTAGTGCACACATTTTTAACAGCATGGGTGGTGCGTTTCGGAGTCCCGTTGGACATTACGTCCGACAGAGGCCCTCAATTTGTTTCCGAACTTTGGTCAGCAATGGCCCACAGCCTGGGTGTCACAATTCACCGCACAACCGCGTACAATCCTCAGGCTAATGGGTTATGCAAACGTTTTCATAGGTCATTGAAAGCAGCTCTCAGGGCGTCATTGACGGATGCAAATTGGGTAGACAAGCTACCGTGGGTTTTATTAGGGTTGTGTTCTGCGCCTAAAGAAGACTTAGAAGCTTCCCCAGTTGAACTTGTTTTTGCGCAGCCACTTCGGCTGCCTGGGGAGTTTCTCCCGGATAATCGTTGCGCCAGGCAGCTCCCCGTCTCAGCTGTTGCAGTGTAGCATTGACACAGGCACGCTGCCGGGCCCCGTTCATCACAGTTTTCCGCGCGTTTTTGTGCATAAAAGTTTGAAAAAAGTGGAGTTTGTTTTTGTCAGACATGACGCGCATCGCCCCCCACTGCTACCACCTTATGATGGACCATTCAGAGCGTTGGAAACAGGGGACAAGCATTTTTTGCTTGATTTGGGGGGTAGGAGGGAAAAGGTTGGCATAAACAGACTCAAACCCGCTTTTGTGGTGGCGGACAAGCAAGTGCTGTTGGCAAGGGCCCCTTGGTGCGGAAGACCCCCACGGGGAGCTTCCCAGAGTAGAATTTTCCCAGAACACCCACAGGGACAGACAAAAGGTTTTCACCCCCAGACAGCAGCTCCCCAGCATGACAGTGCCGCGGAGGCGGTGAATCCTGGTTACAGCAGATACGGGAGAAGACTGAAGCCCAAGCAGCATGCGGATTGATGTGTAATGATTCTATCACAGCATGCAGACTGTTATTCTTTTGTTTGATCTAAAATGCTTGGGGGAGGGGGGGGTGGCCACACATGTGACTTACTTAATGCCTTACATAATGCCTCACATCTTAGATAAGAACAAAGTGCAAAGTTTCCTTGAAGATAACAGGAAGGTGTGAAAGTGTAATCTTTTGTATGCGAGAGACTGCTTGGAGGATCCTTTGTGTGCCAAGAGACTGTTTGGAGGATCCTTTGTGGGCCAAAGACTGTGAGGGGGGATGCTAAGGGATTAAAGAGGAAATGCAATGTTACCTTTGATGTAACTGCAATGTGACTTGTGAGCTGTGGGGAGACCTGGGTATATAAGGGACAATTTTTTTCTGAGATGTCCTCTTTTCTACTTTGCTCATGAGGGAGAATGTGTAATAAACTGCTTGAGACCAACTTGCCTCATCATTTACACATTCTACAGTAGTGTGTATCCACAACCATGGAAAAAAAGAAGATTTTAAATTTCCTTTCCAAGGGGTCATACCCACCAGAGCTGAATTACAGACAGAGGCAAACCCTTTGAAGATACCGTTCTAACTTCAACATTCATGGTCATTATTTAACGTTCAGAATTAGTTACTAGCCAGTTTAGAAAGCTTGGGATCAGTCCGCCAAGGTCTCCACCTTTGACCGCCACTTAATCCACATAGCACCGAACCCCCATGATCCCTTCTGCTGGTGGTGAGCCCACTGGAGGGCGGACCCATGTAACTCCTGGCTGAGCCCGGCCGGGTCCCATGGGTGGAAACCCGGCCACCAGATGCTAGCCTTCGAGCCCCTCCCCCAGGCCTGGCTCCAGGGTGGGGCCCCGGTAACCCCATACCAGGCGGGGTACACCGAATCCTTGATATAGAATTTATCACGAGAGTCTGTTGGATTGTTCTTAGTCTGGCCCTTCACCCAGGACCAGTTTGTCTTGGGAGACCCTATCAGAGGCAAATTGCCCCGGACAACATAGCTCCTGGGATCATTGGGGCATGCAACCCCCCCCCCCCCCACCACCACCACCAAAATAAGGTGACGATCCATGAGGGGGGAGTTTAAGTGGAGGAGGACCCCAAGTGGAGGAGTTTAAGTATCTTGGGGTCTTGTTCACGAGTGAGGGGAAAATGGAGCGAGAGATTGACAGACGGATTGGAGCAGCATCTGCAGTGATGCGGACGTTTTACCAGTCTGTTGTGGTGAAGAGGGAGCTGAGTTCTAAGGCAAAGCTGTCGATTTGCCAGTCAATCTACGTTCCTACTCTCACCTATGGTCACGAGCTTTGGGTAATGACCGAAAGAACGAGATCGCGAATACAAGCGGTTGAAATGAGCTTTCTCCATAGGATTGCTGGACTCACCCTCAGAGATAGGGTGATGATCTCAGTTATCCTGGAGAAGCTCAGAGTAGAACCGCTACCCCTCCACATTGAAAGGATTCAGTTAAGGTGGTATGGGCATCTGATTAGGATGCCTCCTGGACGCCTCCCACTTGAGGTGTTTCAGGCACGTCCCACTGGGAGGAGACCCCGGGGCAGACCCAGGACTCGGTGGACAGACTATGTCTCCCAGCTGGTCTGGGAACGCCTTGGTATCCTCTCTGAAGAGCTGGAGCAGGTGGCTGGGGACAGGAAAGTCTGGGCTTCTCTGCTTGAATTGCTGCTTCCGCGACCCGGACCGCCGGAAAAGCGGTAGAAGATGGATGGATGGATGGATTGATGGATGGATGGATGGATGGATGGATAGATGGATGGATGAATTAATTACTATGATGTTGACGATGTTATTTGTCTATTAATATTTTGATGCTCACTCTAACCCTAAGATGGCGAACTATTCTTCAAGGCCCAATGAGGAGTAATAAAGTCAAAGGAGGAGGCCCTCTTTTGAAGGAATTTCATGCCTCACCAATCGGAGGACACACTGGTATCCTGAAAACAAGAACTGCCATGTCTTTACGGTTTTACTGGTATGGCACGGCAGCAGATATAGAAAAATGGGTATGCAGTTGGTTGTATATCATCAAGCATAAATGTACATATCTCTGTATGAAAGTAAACACTGATATTTTCAAGGTGTCTGAATGTGACATGTGTCAAAGGGTGGGACCACCGCTGAGTGAAGCTAAAAAGCTGGAATGCATGAAGGTGACCAACTATTGCAATGCACTATATGTTATGGTGCGGTCCGGCCAGCCGATGAGTTTGCACATTTATTAAATAAAAACAAAGGTACAAAATAATGAGCCACATGGGGAAAAAGACAAACAAGGACTATGGCTAAGACACACTGACGATAAACTCAGACTAAGGAATACACTTACTGATAGCAGCGAGGAACAAGAGGATGACTAGAGCCTGGACACAGGGACTCCAGCCTAACGTTGGGGAGACCAGCGTTATCCGTACGTGAGGTCACAGCCCGGAGTAACCTAAGCTGCTCCCGAAAGTAGGGCTAAGGATTAATTAGCTGATGAGGCAGTCATCAGCTGAAATGGCAAACAGCTGTCATGGAGGGACTCTGTTCTTACAGCCAGAAGCCCCACCGAGACGCTGTCAAAACAAGAGCCGAGGAAGGCCAAAAGGAAAACTGTTGCCAAACGGGAGGAAAATACTGCATGACCCGAGCGCGGACGATATCAGCGCTCAGACCATAACAGTACTGTCCCCCCCCAAACAACGCACTCTGGGCGTAACGTAACATCCAAGCCTCCCCCAAACCAGAAGGCCACAACGGCCCCCCTCCCCCCAGGGTGGGAGGAGGGGGAAAAAGGCCAGGAGGGCGAGAGTCAAGAAAAAAAACCCCACCAAGGACAGGAACCGGGAAACAATGACAAGGTCCAATAAGGAAAAACAAATAAGAACATGGTGCTACAAGCAGAGCATGGGGGAGAAAAAACAAATATACTTCATAAGCACAGGTAGAAAAACAGACAGGACAATAGATGCAAATAACAGGAATGCTGAGCCTACAGGCCACAAACAACATAAATACCACGACTGTAAACCAAGAAACAGGCCAAAAGGAGCAAAAGGCAACTACATATCATCTCTCAGAGGAAGGGAAAGAAAAAAAAATCATGCTGAATAGTGGCGAAAACATACAGTTCAATAAGAATAAATAACTGGCAGAGGCGACAACAGAGCATATCTCAGACTACTGAGAAAAAAAAAAAAACACACGCTAAAAAGAACGGCGATATGAACACACTTCCAAATAGTCAAAATGACAAAACACAAGAGCATCCCCAAAATCTCGATGAGAGCCATGACTAACTCATAGCCTAAACTCATGGCGTAGCCCTTAGGTGGTGACGCCATCTCCCAGCACACTGGTACGCTGAACGGGGGAAACTACAAGCCCAATTAGCAAACTCACAGTCACCAGCGTCTCTTTTGGCTGCAACCTACTGTTATGGTGTGATCCTGGCAGACCTCTAAGAAGACACTGTAGGCCAGCCGATGAGTTTGCACATTTATTAAATAAAGACAAAGGTACAAAATAATGAGCCACGTGGGACAAAACACAAACAAAGACTATGGCTAAGACACACTGACAATAAACTCAGACTAAGGAATACACTTACTGAAAGCAGCGAGGAACAAGAGGATGACTGGAGCCAGGACATAGGGACTCCAGCCTAATGTTGGAGAGACCAGCGTTGTCCGTACGTGAGGTTGCAGCCCGGAGTAACCTAAGCTGCTCCCTAAAGTAGGGCTAAGGATTAATTAGCTGATGAGGCAGTCAAAGGGGGCGTGGCACCTGTCAAAAACTGTCTGAAGAGAAGTTGATAAGTAGTAGCCCCCTCCCTCTCTCACATTATTTCAAACACTTTCTGGGAATGGCTGGCTGTCAGATGAATTAAGAGTACATTTTTGTTGCATGCAAAAAAAAAATGTTGCATTGCTGTTTATGGATGGATGGATGGATGGATGGGTGATTAACATACTAACAGCTATTCTTCATGTAAACAATCTTCATGTAATCGATGCGTACCTTCACTGTATTATGAAACAAGGGGTAAGGGGAAAGCATGTCAGTAGTTTCTTAATCCAAGTCTTTTGTCTTTATCGTTTGTAAATGTGTTAGAAATCTTTAATAACAGCATACTGTTACAGACACCTGTGCATAAGTTGGATGCAGTAATTGGATCATCTGTCTTTTGTCGGGGCCAGTTCACAGTCATTCAAAGGGTAGTTAACAACATTACTCACTAATTTACTGCAACTGCATTCATTTTATGTTTGCGTTGTGATTAAAGTGCTCTCTGCTGTTTTAACAGATGAAGTTACCCGATTCTTCAGCTTGGATTTGCCTTGTAAATGTCGATGGTTACTGGATTTTAGTGGTACTTCTTGTCTTCATTGTGGTTTCACTAAACAACATTTTCCACAGAAAAGTTTCTATGTATATACCACAACTTTTAATACTTTGTGAGACTTAAAATCAATTCATGCTGTAAAGTTTTGACAGATTGTCAGGATGGTTGAAAGTTCGATCATTGTGATAGACCCCTCAGGAATAAAAAGCTTTCCATCCATCCATCCATCCATCTTCTACCGCTTTTCCGGAGGTCCAGGTCGCGGAGGCAGCAGTTCAAGCAGAGAAGCTCAGACTTCCCTCTCCCCAGCCACCTGCTCCAGCTCTTCAGAGGATGCCAAGGCATTCCCAGACCAGCTGGGAGACATAGTCTCTCCACTGAGTCCTGGGTCTGGGACCACTCTATTGTACGGTGCTGAAACTTGGACTGTCTGCAGAGTACAGGTAAAGAAACTCCACACGTACGTGATGAGACACCTTCAAGCCGTAATGAACATCTCATGGAAAGACATGATAACCAACATAGAAGTGTTCAAATGAGCTGGTCTACCATCAAAGGAGGACGTGCTAATACAGACGAACCTGAGATGACTCGGACATGCTGAGAGGATGGACCACCAGCGTCTCCCTCGGCAGTTACTCTACTCACATTTATGCGAGAGCAAATGCAATCAGGGTAGACCAAGGCTCAGATTTAAAGACACTGTAAAAAGAAACTTGAAGAAGCTGGATATAGACAGGAGTTCCTGGCAGCGGAAGGCTAAGGACAGAGCTGCGTGGAGGAATCTGATCAGACCTAAATGAAACAGTCATTGTCACCCACGACAGACTGCTATGATGATGATGACTGGAAAATTGAACATCCTCTTTTGTTGCAGGATATCAGGATTATTCCAAATGGGCATGAGTTTGCAAGGGACAAGTGAAGACCCCATTATTTTAAAAAATTTCCACCGGGCTGTCAGAGATGAGCTAATGTTAATGCTTTTAAAACAGTCATACCGTTTGGTACAGGGACTCATGAAAGGTAAGTCAGAGATTTTAAGTGACTCACAGACAGCCTGTTCAGCATCTAACCATGGGTTTCCTCGTGGGGTTGATTTTTACCATTTAGAAACAAACTGCAGTCTATTAGCAAAGAAATAATTAAACAAAATTGGTAAATTTAAACCTCCACACTCTTGCTTTTTGAAGAGTTTTCAAACTATTCCATGATGGTTTGTCCTTCCATAAAAATTTACTTGCATTTGAGTCTAGAGACTTAAACCAGACCAAAGATTGTTGCGTTTTAGGAAGGACCATCATTTTAACAGTTGCCACTCATTCCATTAGTGATATAGGTAATGTCCTTCAGTGTGCAAGGTTGTCTTGTTTTGTTTTTAGAAGGGGAATGTGATTTAGTCACAGTAACTCTGAGAGCATGGGGAAAGTATCTCTTGCTAAGTATTAATATTACCTGATTGTTTTGGAATAGTGGATATATTTAAAAAATTACAATTTATATATAAGACTGTTGATCTACCCCAGTTAATAGCGTAGTCTGATAATGATTAAAATTTATCACTGCGTGCCACTGTCTGAAGAAGAGATCTTTGTGAGTTTTCAAGGAAAATTAATACATCATCAGCATAAAGACTTATCTTGTGTTCTTTTTTCTCTGGTTTGAATACCTCTGATATCAACATTTTGTCATATGGCTGCTACTAATGGTTTGATAAAGATGGTAAAAAGTGAGGAAGAGAGTGGACAACCCTGCCTAGTACCTCTCTGGAGATTAAAGCTTCAAGAAGTTTGATCATTTGTTCAGACAGATCCAGTTGGACAGCTACATAGTGTTTTAATCCACTTTATAAATGATGAACCAAACCCAAATTTGTTTAACACCATAAAAAGAAATTTCCAATTACGATAAAAAGGATTTCTCTGCATCCAGACATAAAATTGTGGTTTCTAAGTTATTAATCTTACAGTAGTCTATTAAATTAAATACCCTGCGTGTATTATTAGCCGAGTGTCTACCCTTGATGAAACCTGTTTGATCTGGGTGTATAATAAATGGAATTATCCTTTCCAGCTTTTTGACGAATGCTTTGCAAATTATTTAAGATCGGCATTCATAAGTGAGATGGGATGGTAGCTGGATGGAAGTGTAGGTTCTTTTTTGGGTTTAAGGAGATCCCTATGCCTGGCTTCAACCCAGGCATAGGTATACAAGGTAAGTTTATCATTACATGGATGCTCCTCTTCCTGAACAGGGTCAAAGCCACTTTTTGCTCAGATCTATTTTCATGATCCTGTCCATGAACTGAAATTATGACGCATCTATCCCTCAACTAGTGGTCTGAACGAAGAAGAAGAAGAAGAAGAAGAAGACCCACGAGATGGAGAGCAATAGACTGAGGAGAACTGCTGCACGTCAGAAGTTCAAGCAGTACATTGCAAGCATGACTGTGAACAACACAGCCGTCTGAGACAGGAGGAGACCCTTCAGCAACGGGCATGCAGAAATACTTGCTTATACTTGGTTTCTACAGGCATGGATGGGTATGCAGTAGTTTAGTTCAAATCTAGGAGAACCAAAAGAAGTAACACTAATATTGGCTGCATACACAAAAGTACACTCAAGAATCTAAATGAAAGCACTGATCCAGATTAATTTCATTCCATGTTCCAAAAGAGCAGTTTGGTTTGCAACAGAATAAACAAGAACAACCATACATACAAAATAAAACATATCCATCCATCCATCTTCTACCACTTTTCCGGAGGTCCGGGTCACGGAAGCAGCAGTTCAAGCAGAGAAGCCCAGACTTCCCGCTCCCCAGCCACCTGCTCCAGCTCTTCAGAGTGGATACCAAGGCATTCCCAGACCAGCTGGTAGACATAGTCTCTCCAGCGAATCCTGGTCTCCTCCCAGTGAGACATGTCCCAAACACCTCAAGTGGGAGGAGTCCAGAAGGCATCCTGATCAGATTCCCATACCACCTAAATAAAACATAAAACATATAAAGGAACCTAATACACACGTACATAAGCATTTAGTGCAAATTGTCAGAGTTTCATAAGGAACATGTCACAGTAAGTGACATGCAAGTTTCAAACAGGAATGAAAGTTCATTTACTAATGTGTTAGTGAATACAATGAATGAAAACTCAACTAAGGGAGCATTTGACAAAGTTTCAGGGTTCTCAAAGGCCAAACGAACAATCAAAAAAGGCTGGTTCAAATGAAAATACACTTGCATACTTGGCTTACCATAAAACAAGGGAAAAAGTAGTTAGTAGGACAATAACATGCATATACAGTATCTGAGCAAACAGATACACCAACCAAAGAGGAGGTTACACACTTTAAAAAAAGCCCAGGGGACCATTATCGAAATCAGAGAGATTATATCCTGATCAATCAGAAGTTCCACAATTGAATGAAAAAAGGGAAAACATACCCTGGAGCAGACATTGATCAGATCACAATCCTGGGGTCATGAACATGTTGGTGAAACTGAAGAAGATGGTGTGGAAAAAGAGGGAATCAAAACTTGAACAAAATAAACTCAAGCTAAAGGAGGTAAAGATCCAAAACAACAATGCTGTCCAGAACAGGTGTGAGGCACTTCAGACTGAAGATGACAGTCACGAGACTGAATGGACACTGCTGAAGGAGAGTATAACGAGTGCTACAAAGGAGGTACAGTGCATCCAGAAAGTCTTCACAGCGGTTCACTTTGTCCACATTTTATGTTACAGCCTTATTCCAAAATGGATTAAACTCATTTTTTCCATAAAAATTCTACACACAATACCCCATAATGACAACAGAAAAAAAGTTTTTTTTTGTTTTTTTTTAGATTTTTGCAAATTTATTAAAAATAAAAGACTAAGAAATCACATGTACATAAGTATTCACAGCCTTTGCCATGAAGCTCAAAATTGAGCTCAGGTTCATCCTGTTTCCACTGATCATCCTTTACATGTTTCTACAGCTTAATTGGAGTCCACCTGTGGTAAATTCAGTTTATTGGACATGATTTGGAAAGGCACTCACCTGTCTATATGAGGTCCCACAGTTGACAGTACATGTCAGAGCACAAACCACGCATGAAGTCAAAGGAATTGTCTGCAGACCTCTGAGACAGGATTGTCTCAAGGCACAAATCTGGGAAAGGGTACAGAATAAATTCTGCTGCTTTGAAGGTCCCAATGAGCACAGTGACTTCCATCATCTGTAAATGGAAGAAGTTCGGAACCACCAGGACTCTTCCTAGAGCTGGCCAGCAGTCTAAACTGAGCAGTTGGGGGAAAAAGGGCCTGAGTCAGGGAGGTGACCAAGAACCCGGTGATCACTGTCAGATTTCCAACATTCCTCTGTGGAGAGAGGAGAGCCTTCCAGAAGGACAACCATCTTTGCAGCAATCCACCAATCAGGCCTGTATGGTAGAATAGCCAGATGGAAGCCACTCTTTAGTAAAAGGCACATGGCAGCCTGCCTGGAGTTTGTCAAAAGGCACCTGAAGGACTCTCGGACCTTGAGTAACAAAACTCTCTGGTCTGATGAGACAAAGATTGAACTCTTTGGTGTGAATGCCAGGCATCATGTTTGGAGGAAACCAGGCACCGCTCATAACCATGCCAATGGTGGTGGCAGCATCATGCTGTGGGGATGTTTTTCCATGACAGGAACTGGGAGACTAGTCACAATAGAGGAAAAGATTAATGAGGCAACGTACAGAGACATCCTGGATGAAAACCTGCTCCAGAGCGCTCTTGACCTCAGACTGGGGCAACGGTTCATCTTTCAGCAGGACAACAACCCTAAGCACACAGCCAAGATATCAAAGGAGTGGCTTCAGGACAACTCTGTGAATGTTCTTGAGTGGCCCAGCCAGAGCCCAGACTTGAATCTAATTGAACATCTCTGGAGAGATCTGAAAATGGCTGTGCACCGACGCTTCCCATCCAACCTGATGGGGACTGAGAGGTGCTGCGAAGAGGAATGGGCCAAACTGGCCAAAGATAGGTGTGCTAAGCTTGTGGCATCATATTCAAAAAGACTTGAGGCTGTAATTGCTGTGAAAGGTGCATCAACAAATTTATTTACCTTTTGTTCTTATTAAAGATAAAAATAGAAAGGAGATGTTTTTACCTTCTTTCCATGCTTTGACTGTTCACTGCACCCTTCGAAGGCTGCAGTGAACAGTCGAAGCATGGAAAGAAGGCAAAAACATCTTTCTATTTTTGTCTTTAATAAGAACAAAAGGTAAATAATTAAAAGAAGTCAAAATGAACCTACTTGTGCATCAACAAAGTACTAAGCAAAGGCTGTGGATACTTATGTGTACGTGATTTCTTAGTTTTTTATTTTCAATAAATTTCCAAATAATAATTAAAAAAAAAATTCAGATTGTCATTATGGGGTATTGTGTGTAGAATTTTGAGGAAAAAATGAATTTAATCCCTTTTGAAACAATGTAACAAAATGTGGAAAAAGTGAATCGCTGTGAAGACTTTCTGGATGCACTGTGTGTAATCTTTTCAGGTTCAGGTTCGGGTTCAGGTTCAGGTTACTTTATTTGTACCCGTAGGTAGATTTATATTGCAGTCAGGCGACATCCTTTTAGACACATATTTACAAACCACAATTACATTCAACATGAACACAAACACAGGCACACATGAAGCTGATTATAAACACGATGAAAGTACTCAATGCTCCACCAATCCGAACATAGGACAAAGAGAGAAGAGAAAAAAGAAAGAGATAAGAGAGAAGGTTGTATTAAAAAGTTAAAAACTAAGTCAAAGAGATTAAAAACTCAATAAAAGTCTAAAACCCAATAAAAGATTTAGAACCCAAATAAAAAAACCTACAAAAATAAATAAATATAAAATAAAAATTAATAAATAGATAACTAAATTATGTGCTATATATTGCTACATCTTGTTCAACTCTATGACAGCAGCAAGAACTGCTTGCAGAGCAGTTCTTGCTGCTCGTAGAGATAGCAAAAAGACGTGACAACCTAATAGTATTGAATGCAAAAGACGCAATAGACTTACACAATGGTCCCCTCCGGTATACAACTAGGAAAATACACGTCGCTACGGAGGGCGACAATATGTATGGGTACATAATCATTCCATGTAGGATAACTAAGTAGACGGTTGTGCTGTTTCATTCCATTTAGCTACAATGCTCCGCACTGTGTGTTTATATATTTATATATTTATTCCATCTAGCGACAATGCTCCACACTGTGTGTCTATATATTTATATATTTATATGTACATATGTATACTCGCTGCTCTTGTTTTTTTCTTGTCTTCTGATTGTTGCTTTGAGTGTTACTATCCCTGTGCTGTTGCAATCCTGGAATTTCCCCATTGTGGGACTAATAAAGGCTTATCTTATCTTATCTGAACAAAGCTGTTTTGGTAGCACTGGGTTTTACATTTTGGGACAACGAACCTCCATCTGGAGGGAAGAAGCTGAAAGTGGCAGTGCAAAGGGTGGGAGTCATCATTTCAAATGGAGGTAGTAATCCTCTGTACCTGTCTGGTGTACAGGGATGTCAGGCTCAGCTGTGACTCACCAAGCAAACGACTGGACCATCTAACTACTTGGTCTAAGGATTTCCTCAGTTTCAGTTTTATCTGACCAAACCATGACACTAAAGAAGAGGATAAAACAGATTCAATAAAAGCCTGATAAAACATTGTCATTATGGTTCGGTCAATTTGGAAGTGTGCGAGTTTCCTTAAACAATGCAAATGTTGTTGACCCTTTTTGCACACCCTTTCACAGTTCTCTTCAAAGTTTAAATTACTATCAATATTCGTTCCAAGATATCTGTAATATTGCACACATTCAATGGTCTGGCCTTTTAGTACAGTGACTTCGTGCCTGGGAATTTTCCTCCTAAAGTCAATAATCATATCTTTAGTTTTTGTCGTATTCAGCTGCAGGTAGGAATCCTCACATCAGTGAACAAAATCATCAACTACTGGGCCGTGGCCACTCTCACCATCTTGAAGGAGACTGGCAACAACTGAATCACCAGCATACTTTATAATGTGTCTGCTGTCATGTCTGGTCCGACACATGTTTGTGTACAGGATGAAGAGTAGTGGTGACAACACACACCCCTGAGGAGAGCCAGTTGAAGAACACTTTTGGTCAGACAATGTACCATTGACCCTTACTCTCTGTGTCCTGTTGGTTAAAAAATCCAGAATCCAACCCACCAGATTATTACTCAAATCAAGTTGTTGGAGGAGCCTTTCAACTAAAACATGAGGTTGGATTGTATTAAAAGCAGAAGAAAAGTCCACAAATAAAAGCCTGGTGTGTGTCCCATTAAAATCCAGATGTTTAAAAAGCATGTTAAACACAGTGACAGTGGCATCCTCCACTCCTCTGTGAGACCTATAGGCAAACTGCAAAGGATTTTACAAGTGTTTTTAAAAGTTATTTGAAAACTCGGGTCTGAATAATTCAGCATAACAGGAAACAGCACAGTTGGTGTCCCGTGATAAAGTTGCTGTCATCAAGAAAACCACCAGACAAGAAGTCCTGGTTTAAGTTCAGAATCAGAATCAGAATCAGAATCAACTTTATTGGCCAAGTATACACAACACATACAAGGAATTTGACTTTGGCTAAAAACTTGCTCTCGTTGTTCAGGTGGAGGATTTAAATAAGATTTAAATAAGGATTCAATGACAACAGAGTATGTACAGTAAATTACAGTCTGTCCACGTTTCTATAAAAGGATGCAAATATATACAGGAATATATGCAGTTATTTACTCAGACTATCCACACTTTGCAGAAATATATGAAAAAATATACAGTCACACAGTATTTCAATGTGAACTCAGATTCAGTGATATAATGTGAATGAAGTAAAATGCAGTGTGAGAGTTATGTGCAATGTAAGAATGGATGAAAAGTCATGAGTACAGCAACAGGTAGGAATAGGTGAATGTTAGGAGTTCATCAGAGTGATGGCTTGAGGAAAGAAACTGTTCCTGTGACGGGTGGTTTTGACCTTCAGTGATCTGTAACAACGACCAGAAGATAGAAGTTTAAACTGACATAATGTCTGGCCCAGGAGACACGCACACAGACTTAGGATAGATTTAACAGCTTTATTCAACAAGCAGGTGTGTCTGAATGGATGTATGCGGTATGTGTATGTGTTGAGGGTGAACGCCGGTATGCAGGAAGCAGAGCAGCGCGCCGTACAGCCGGACAACCTTGTGGATACAGGTGGCTGGCGTTGGCAAGGGAGAAGCCCGGAAGACAGCGTCCTGCTGAGCCTGCACTGATAGTGGGGATTGGTTGGCGATGACGGGGAAATCCGCCGCCGAGGAATCCACCTGTGCACAGGGGTGAAGAACTGGGAGAAAGGTAAGGAATGCTTACGTTTGGTTGAAGTCTTGCTGGTGATCAGAGGTTGATGCACGAGCTACAAAGTGCCAATGCCAACAGACAGCTCCAGACCACAGCACTGGGCCGAGTGGGCTAAATAGCCCGCTGCTGACGAGGCGCAGGTGTGCGCGCAGCTGAGGCCGCTGATGAGCGGCGGGTCGTGACACAAACAGTTTGTGGCCGGGGTGTGATGGGTCAGCACAGATGTTTCCCGCCCGTTTCCTGGTTATGGACCGATATAAGTTCTCAATGGAGGGTAGGTCGGTACCAATGATCCTCTCCACAGACTTAATGATCCGCTGCAGTCTGGTCTTGTCCTGTTTAGTGGCAGATCCAAACCAGACAGTGATGGAAAAGCAGAGGACAGATTGGATGATGGCGGTGTAGAAGACAACCAGCAGCTCCTGAGGCAAATCAAACTTCTTGAGCTGACGCAGAAAAAAATAACCTCTGCTGGGCCTTTGTCCGGACAGTGTCTATATGGGAGGACCACTTCAGGTTCCGGGAGATTGTGGTACCCAGAAACTTGAAGGAGTCCACAGTGGACACTGTGCTGTTGAGGATGATGAGTGGGGGGGAATGAAGGAGGGTGTCGCCTGAAATCCACAGTCATCTCCACCGTTTTTGCTGGGTTAAGTTCAAGATGGTTCTGGCCGCACCAGAGGATCAGCTGCTCCACCTCCCGCCTGTATGCAGACTCATCATCATCACGGATCAAACCGATGACTGTGGTGTCGTCCGCAAACTTCAGGAGCTTCACCGAAGGGTCCTCTGAGGTGCAGTCGTTGGAGTAGAGGGAGAAGAGCAGTGGGGAAAGGACACATCCTTGGGGGGCGCCAGTACTAATTTTTCGGGAGCTGGATGTAAATCTCCCTAGCTTCACCTGTTGCCACCTGTCAGTCAGAAAGCTGGAGATCCACTGGCAGGTGGAGGGGGGCACCTTGAGCTGGAGGAGTTTCTGATGAAGAATGCCTGGGATGATGGTGTTGAACGCTGAGCTGAAATCGACAAACAGGATCCTGGCGTACGTCCCTGGGGAGTCGAGGTGTTGCAGGATGTAGTGTAGTCCCATATTCACTGCATCATCCACTGACCTGTTTGACCGGTAGGCAAACTGCAGTGGGTCCATCAAGGGCCTGTGACGACCTTCAGGTGGTTCAGCACCAATCTCTCCAAGGATTTCATGACCACAGAGGTCAGGGCAACAGGTCTGTAGTCGTTTAATCCTGTAACAGAGGGTTTCTTGGGAACTGGAATGATGATGGAGCGTTTGAAGCAGGAAGGCACTTCACGCAGCTCCAGTGATCTGTTAAAGATCCGGGTGAAGATGGGGGCCAACTCGTTGGAGCAGACTCTCAGGCAGGACAGAGACACACCATCAGGTCCTGCAGCCTTCTTGATCTTTTGTCTCTGAAAGACCCAGCGCACCTCCTCTTCACAGATCGTTAGTGCTGGTGGGAGGTCAGAGTGGAGGAGGGATGGAGTTCCTGGGGCTGCAGATAAACCTTTTGTGTGGGTGGGAGGTGAGAACTGTAGGTTCTTTTCAAACCTACAGTAAAAGCTGTTTAGGTCGTTAGCCAGCTGGATGTTTTCCACAGGGTGGGGGGGATGGTCTCCTGTAGTTGGTGATATTCTGCAGGCCTCTCCAAACAGAAGCAGAGTTGTTGGCTGAGAAGTTTTGTTGTAACTTCTCACTGTAGCTCCTCTTAGCAAGCCTGATCTCCTTCGTCAGCATGTTTCTGGCCCGCTTGTACAGAGTCCAGTCACCAGTCCTGTAGGCCTCCTCCTTGGTCTGACGTAGCTGCTTCAGTTTAGGAATGAACCAGGGTTTATTGTTGTTGTATGTGCAGAAGGTCTTGGTCTGCACACACATGTCCTCACAAAAACTGATGTATGATGTCACAGTGTCAGTGAGTTCATTTAGATTAATGGCTGCATCTTCAAAAACACTCCAATCTGTGCAGTCAAAGCAGGCTTGTAACTCCAGCTTTGATTCCTCAGTCCATTTCTTCACAGTCCTTACAACAGACTTGGAAGTTTTAGTTTCTGTCTGTATGTTGGAATAAGATGGAGCAGACAGTGGTCAGAAAAACCCAGAGCTGCACAGGGGACGGCATGATAGGCGTTTCTTAAAACTGTGTAACAGTGGTCAAGTGTATTTGTGTCCCTGGTGGGACATTTAATATGCTGTCTGTATATAGGAAGCTCATTTGTGAGATTAGCTCTATTGAAATCACCCAGAATGATAAGCAGAGAGTCTGGATGTTTTTCCTCCACGTCTGCTATCTGGTCAGCGAGGTGCTGCAGTGCCTCCGTTGTACAAGCAGCAGGCGGGATATAAATTCCGACCAGAATAAACGAGGAGAACTCTCGTGGTGAATAAAAGGGTTTACAGTTTATGAAAAGTGACTCTAGGTTAGGGCTACTAGGTTAGGGTTCCAGCTGTGAGTTGAGATAAGACAAACAGCTGTCTTTCTGCTGAAAGAAGACGTGTTCATGCTGACTAGAGATCTTGGGTCCTATTTTGATGATCATCCATGCACTTTTCCATCAGACCTTCCACTGTGCACCAGCGTTTTTGTTAGTTTCTGTCAGCACAGTGTCTGTTTTTATGCTTTGCGTCATGCCATCAAATTACCAGCAGACAGTGAACCTGCTTTGTGCTGAGAGGAGGAGGCTGACTTCAAAGAGGTGTGGCCTTGCACAATCTTAATACACATTACTATTATAGTGCATGTCATGAGAATCCACTTTTGATGAGGAAAAAGGAGGTCTGTCGTCAGAAATGCATTGTTTAATGATATTTCAGTGGCATGTTTTGAAATTGCGCAGCTCCATTGCTCACAAGGAGCATGCGCTGATCTTCTTTTAAGATAAGATAAGATAAGATAAGCCTTTATTAGTCCCACAATGGGGAAATTCCAGGATTGCAACAGCACAGGGATAGCAACACTCAGAGCAACAATCAGAAGGCAAGAAAAAAAAAGCAAGCAAGCAAGAGCAGCTAATATACATATGTACATATTACTATATACGTATATATATATATATATACAGTATATACAGTGGGGTAAAAAAGTATTTAGTCAGCCACCAATTGTGCAAGTTCTCCCACTTAAAAGATGAGACAGGTCTCCAATTTTCATCACAGGTATACCTCAACTATGAGAGACAAAATAAGAAAAATAAAATCCAGAAAATCACATTGAAGTATTTTTAATGAATTAATTGGTAAATTCCTCGGTAAAATAAGTATTTGGTCAATAACAAAAGTTCATCTCAATACTTTGTTATATACCCTTTGTTGGCAATGACAGAGGTCAAACGTTTTCTGTAAGTCTTCACAAGGTTTTCACACACTGTTGCTGGTATTTTGGCCCATTCCTCCATGCAGATCTCCTCTAGAGCAGTGATGTTTTGGGGCTGTCGCTGGGCAACACAGACTTCCAACTCCCTCCAAAGATTTTCTATGGGGTTGAGATCTGGAGACTGGCTAGGCCACTCCAGGACCTTGAAATGCTTCTTACGAAGCCACTCCTTCGTTGCCCGGGCCGTGTGTTTGGGATCATTGTCATGCTGAAAGACCCAGCCACATTTCATCTTCAATGCCCTTGCTGGTGGAAGGAGGTTTTCACTCAAAATCCCACGATACATGGCCCCATTCATTCTTTCCTTTACACGGATCAGTCGTCCTGGTCCCTTTGCAGAAAAACAGCCCCAAAGTATGATGTTTCCACTCCCATGCTTCACAGTAGGTATGGTGTTCTTTCTCCTCCAAACACGACAAGTTGAGTTTTTACCAAAAAGTTCTATTTTGGTTTCATCTGACCATATGACATTCTCCCAGTTCTCTTCTGGATCATCCAAATACTCTCTAGCAAACTTCAGACGGGCCTGGACATGTACTGGCTTAAACAGGGGGACACGTCTGGCACTGCAGGATTTGAGTCCCTGGCGGCGTAGTGTGTTTCTGATGTAGCCTTTGTTACTTTGGTCCCAGCTCTCTGCAGGTCATTCACTAGGTCCCCCCATGTGGTTCTGGAATTTTTGCTCACCGTTCTCATGATAATTTTGACCCCACGGGGTGAGATCTTGCGTGGAGCCCCAGATCGAGGGAGATTATCAGTGGTCTTGTATGTCTTCCATTTTCTAATAATTGCTCCCACAGCTGATTTCTTCACACCAAGCTGCTTACCTATTGCAGATTCAGTCTTCCCAGCCTGGTGCAGGTCTACAATTTTGTTTCTGGTGTCATTTGACAGCTCTTTGGTCTTGGCCATAGTGGAGTTTGGAGTCTGACTGTTTGAGGTTGTGGACAGGTGTCTTTTATACTGATAACGAGTTCAAACAGGTGCCATTAATAAAGGTAACGAGTGGAGGACAGAGGAGCCTGTTACAGAAGAAGTTACAGGTCTGTGAGAGCCAGAAATCTTGCTTGTTTGTAGGTGACCAAATACTTATTTTACTGAGGAATTTACCAATTAATTAATTAAAAATCCTTCAATGTGATTTTCTGGATTTTTTTTTCTCATTTTGTCTCTCATAGTTGAGGTATACTCATAGTTGAGTGCTGGACAGCACTAATATATATATATATATATATATATATATATATATATATATATATTAGTGCTGTCCAGCGATTAAAATATTTAATCATAATTAATCACACGATCTCATAGTTAACTCATGATTAATCACATTTTAGTTCCGTATTTTTGTCTCATGAAAAACCATTGTAATTCTCTTAACAGCACAAAAAGTGAGTGGGCTTGCTTTGTACAAATGTTTTTTATTATTATTATCATTGCAAAGCATCCATATCTTCCATATTAGACCGAGAAAACAAAACAGGACATATTACTCTGAAAATAAAAAAATGTTTTCTTTTTTTCCTTTTCATTAGTTTAGTAACCCTGCCACTGATATCTGCGATAAAAAAGATACATACAAATAAAAAATATATAGGCACAAAAGCAGCCCCTTAAATACAAAATGAAAACAAGAGGAGAGTGTCCCCTGAGAGGAGTAGTACAGTCTAATGACTGTATAGTAGCCCAACTGCTGCAGTTTTAAACTTACCAACACAGCCTCTTGAACATGAACATAATGTAACTGCTAGCACGTAACAGGTGAGTCAACCTAAAGGCCTACTTTCTGTCTTTGAGCCAGTTGCTCAAACAGACAAGCCTATTGACATTTTCAGACAACAGGGAAGATCGTTTTTTCTGAATGACATGTCCAGACAGTGAAAACAATTGTTCACATGGTACTGACGTGGCAGGCGTTGCTAAGTATTTGCATGCAAGGGAGGCCATCTCACTGTGTGACGCTTTATGTGTGGACCACCATTCCTGTGGAGAGTCTTCAATGCCAATCATAGGTTCTGCCTTGTAGCGCTCAATGCAGCGTCCCACGGTGTCCTCCTCTTCATCTGAGGAAGATTCTTGTGCAAACATGAGAGCTGGCTTCTTCTTCTCTGGCTCAGGCATGCTTTGGTCATCCAGTGCTGCTGGTCTCCCCTTCTCCTGCTGCTGGAGTAAGGCACGGATGGAATCCCACACGACAACCCGGTCAGGTTTGCTCAGACACTTGAGGTCCTTAAACCTTGAAATGAAATAATAAAAAATATCAACGTTATTGCCATACAAGCAAAGGCACTAGTAAAACAAAACATTGACCTAATCTCTATTCCAGATTCAGAAGAAAAAAATGGATATTGAAGAGAACCAACCTACAAAACAAAGTGGTGCTTAAGACAAACAAAATACTGAGAAGAATGTAGAATGAATATCTTACCTTGGGTCGAGTGCTGTAGCAACCCTAACTAACTAACTAACTAACCTGCACTTATATAGCGCTTTTCTAGTCACAAAGACCACTCAAAGCGCTTTCACTAATGCTAACCCTCTATTCTAAGGGCCTATAGGAAACAGATATCTAGGGACAATTTAGAACAGCCAATTAACCTAACATGCATGTCTTTGGATTGTGGGAGGAAACCGGAGCCCCCGGAGTAAACCCACGCAGCACAGGGAAAACATGCAAACTCCATACAGAAAGGTTCCAACCCCTGCCAACCTGGGGATTCGAACCAGGAACCTTCTAGCTGTAAGGCAACAGTGCTAACCACTGCACCACTGTGCTGAACCCTGAGCCATGCGATGTTCAACTTCTCTTTGCGACCTTCCATATCCGCTGAAAAGGTTTCCTTGAACTTGATCAAGTACGCTGGGTCGTCCTCAGTGACTTCCATTACTCGGGACAGGTGGCATAATGCTGGCATCACCACAGAGCAAGAAACAAACTTCTCTCCACCCAGAAGATCTGTCACATATCTGCAACAATATACAAAAGCTCTTTCACAAAACTCTGTCACACACATACGGACACCTGATAGATAACCTACAGTTACAGTGATGGGAGGGGATATGAGGAATCACATGTGTTCCTGCGCGCACACACACACACACACACATTACCCATTTACAGTGCTGTGCGGGACAAACACACACAGTTGAAGGGAGAGAGGTGATACCGACAGACAGACATTAGGGCCTGTGTCCACCAAATGCGTTTTTAGGGCGGAAAGTGCTGAAAACCTAGCCTCTTGGGCGCTTCCTGGCCTTCTCTGTTGTTAAGTTACACAGGGAATCATAGCTATTGAAACAGTCACTGATTATGTCAAAATACAGAAAAAATATACAGATAATCATGAGCTACACTTTGAGTAAAATGAAGCAAATAAACAGTCTACACATAGAGATGGCCCATCTAAAACATGCCACAGGGTGGTATTTTACGTTGGGTGAGACAGGTGCTAATGTTTCTGTCTTGACACAGATCTACTTTAATTGTTAAAGAATCAGATATAGGCTACAAGACATAATTAGGCCTACCTGCAATGCTCCAACGCAGCTTCGAGCTTCTTTGTTTTCTCCAGCTCCGTTGCTGTTGGCATGGTGACTTTGGTTGAGTGTAGGGCCAGGGCAGCTCTCAGAGGTTCAATATTCCGGTTGACACGCTTTATCATTTCAAGGGTACTATTCCATCTTGTTGTATCGATCGAACCATCCTTTCCTATTTTAAATGTAAACTTTCCGTTCAGAAGTGTCCCTGGTGCGTCCATTACTGTGGCTGACTAGTGCCGCCAGTGCCGCGCGCTTTAGTCGTTGGGTTCTTCTTTGTTTGATATTTGAAATCGTATCCTTCGTTCCGCCACCATGTGTACGTGCGTGGTATTACAGCCAGTACACTGTGCTTATGAAAAACTACGGTCACAGCATTAATCTCGCGTTAAAAAAAATCTCGCCATTAAAAAGGCGCTTGAGTTAACGCGATAATAACGCGATATTTTGACAGCACTAATATATATATATATATATATATATATATATATATATATATACAGACACACAGTTCAGAGCATTGTAGCTGGATGGGATAAATATATGAGTATATAAACACACAGTGCGGAGCATTGTAGCTAGATGAAATAAGTATGTAGATATATAAACACCCACAGCACGGAGCATTACAGCTAGGTGGAATAAATATGTAAATATATAAACACACACAGTGCGGAGCAATGTAGCTAGATGGAATAATATGTAGATATATAAACACACAGTGTGGAGCATTGTAGCTAGATGGAATGAATATATAGATATCTAAATATAAACATAAACATAAACATAAACACACCCAGTGCGGAGCATTGTGGCTAGATGGAATAAATATGTAAATGTATAAACACACACAGTGCAGAGCATTGTTGCTAGATGGGATGAAACAGCACAACCGTCTACTTAGTTATCCTACATGGTATGATTATGTGCCCATACATATTCTCACCCTCCATAGCGACCGGTATTTTCCTAGTTGGATGCCGGAGGGGACCATTGTGTAAGTCTATTGCATCTTTTGCATTCAAAAAACTATTAGGTTGTTACATCTTTTTGCTATCTCTGCGAGCAGCGCTGCTTAGGTTGTACAGTCTGAAAGCCGTTGGTAGGAAGGACCTGCGAAACCTCTCGGTTGTGCACCTGGGATGATGTAGTCTTCTGCTAAATGAGCTCCTCAGTGCATTCAGTATGTCCTGCATAGGGTGGAACTCGGACTCCAGCCAGCAGAGATGACAGTTTAGCCACCGTCCTTCTCTCTCCTATCTCTTCCACCGGATCAAGGCGCTGCCCCAGGACGGAGCTAGCTTTCTTGATCAGTTTGTTCAGTCTCTTCCTATCGGCTGCAGTAATGCCACTGCCCCAGCAGACCACTCCAAAAGTGATGGCTGATGCCACCACCGTGTCATAGAATGTCTTCAGCAGTCCCCCTTGTACACCAAAAGACCTGAGTCTCCTCAGTAGGAACAGCCTGCGCTGTCCCTTCTTGTAGAGTGCGCCAGTATTGTGTGACCAGTCTAGTTTATTGTTCAGATGAACACCCAGGTACTTGTAGGATGTCACCATCTCAATGTCTGTTCCCTGACAGACATTGAGATGACAGATCTCAATGTTGAGATTGAGATGACCCTGACAGATTTACTGGTGCTGTGAGGGGTTGTCCTTGCCTGTGGCAGTCCACCACCAGCTCCTTAGTTTTCCTCGCGTTGATCTGGAGGCAGTTCCGATGGCACCAGTCCACGAAGTCCTGGATAAGCCCTCTGTACTCAACTTCATCTCCATTGGAGATGAGGCCAACGATCGCAGAGTCATCAGAGAACTTCTGTAGATGGCAGTGTGTTGTGTTGTGTGAGAAGTTCACAGTATAAACAGTGAACAGGAAGGGAGCCAACACCGTTCCCTGGGGGGCCCCCGTGCTACCGATGATCGTGTCGGACACACAGTCCCGGGTTCTCACAAACTGAGGCTGGTTCGTGAGGTAGTCCAGGATCCATGATGACAGGTGCTGGTCCACCCCTGCGCGCAGCAGCTTGTCCTTCAGGATCATCGGTTGGATGGTGTTGAAAGCACTGGAGAAGTCAAAGAACATGATCCTCACCACATTCCCAGGCTTCTCCAGGTGGACAGAGAACGGTGAAGGAGGAAGATCACCGCATCCTCCACCCCAATGCCATGCTGGTAGGCGAACTGGAGTGGATCCATCGCTGGTTCCACCAGGGGGCGGAGGTGAGCAAGGAGCAGTCTCTCTAGGGTCTTCATCAAGTGGGACGTCAAGGCCACCGGTCTGTAGCTGTTCAGGTCTTTGGGGTGGGAAGTTTTTGGTACAGTTACCACACAAGATGTTTTCCACAGCTGTGGTACCCTCCCCAGCTTAAGGCTCAGGTTGAAGATGTACATCACAATCCCACACAGCTGGTCTGCACAGGACTTGAGGAGCTTTGCGCTGATGCCGTCCGGTCCCGACGCCTTCCTCGCTTTGATCTTCCTCAGCTCCGTCCTCACCTGGGTCCTGGTCAGGGTCAGGATGGGGGGCTGTGTGTTGGGAGTGGGGGGGGTGTTGGTGGAGTGGGGAGTGGGCAGCAGGACTTGATGTTTTTAGAGGCAGCAGTGGTTGTTGTGCAGTCAGCGGGGAGGGCGGTTGGTCAATCCCATTGAAAAACAAATTCAGATTGTTCGCCCACTCCCTGCCCCCCGTGGCCTGGGGGGAGGTATTCTGGAGCCCAGAGATGGTTTTGAGGTTTCTCCAGACCCCGCTGATGTCGCTCTGTTGCAGCTTGTCCACCATCTTCCTCCTGAAGCTGTCCTTGCCTTCTCTGATCTTTCTCTTCAGCTCCATCTGTATGGACTTCAGCATCTCCCTGTTCCCCGACCTGAAGATCCTCTTCTTCTCTCTCAGAAGTGTTTTAATCTCAGGGTTGATCCAGGGTTTGTTGTTTGAGCAACACCGTATGGTCTTGGTGGGAACGGATTTGTCCACACAGAAGCTGAGGTAGCCCGTGAAGGTGTGAGTGAGGCCATCAATGTCCTCACCATGTGGATCGCAGAGCTGCTTCCAGGCAGTGGCTTCAAAACAGCCCTTTAGAGTGTCCATTGCCTCCTCAGACCATAACATCACTGTGCGCATGGCCGGAGGTTGTCTGTGCACTAGGGGTTTGTACACCGGCCGGAGATGAACCAAGTTGTGATCCGATCTCCCGAGTTGGGGGAGTTGTGATGAGGTGTACGCCTCCTTAGTGTTTGCGTAGAATAAGTCCAGTGTTTTATTGTCTCTAGTGTGGCATGTGACATACTGGGTAAACATGGGTAGAATGGGAGATAGTGAAACATGGTTGAAATCGCCTGAGATGAGGAGAAGAGCATCTGGGTGTTCTGTCTGCAGCCTGCTGGTTACTGAATGGATGACGTCACGCGCTGTCCCAGCGTTCGCCGTCGGATTTGCATAAACAACAATGCAGATCACGTGTGAGTGTTCTCTCGGGAGATATGTAGGCCGCATGCTAACAGCTAGCAACTCAATGTCTTTGCTGCAGTGACGTTTAACAGTGATATGTCCTGGTCTGCACCAGTTGTTGTTAACATACATTATCACTCCACCACCCCTTGCTTTGCCACTGTCTGGTGTTCGGTCTGCCCGTATCATGTGGAAACCCTCCAGCTCAATGTTAGCATCTGCTGCTAGTTCAGTTAGCCACATCTCAGAAAACAAAAGGAGAGAGCACTCACGGTATGTGCTATCGTAACGGCAGATAGCCGCTAGCTCATCAACCTTTCTCAATATAGAGCGTACATTCCCCATATTAACGGATGGGAAGGTGGGTCTCTACCTTATACTCCTTGTCCGCCGTCTAACACCAGCCCGACAACCACGTCGTTTTCGTCTTATTTCTCTCGGTACGTCGAGTTTTTCCGTGAGCACCGAGTGGCGATTAAGTGCAAGCAGCTGTTCCCTGCTGTACCAACCACCACTTGGTTCGGGGGTTGCCACCACGAGATGCACCGACCACCTTGCGGCCACAGCTCTGGGCCGCCGCTTCAACAACAGAGGTGGAGAACATGGCCCATTCAGACTCCATGTCTCCAGACTCCCTTGGAATGTGGTTGAAGTTCTTCCGGAGGTGGGAGTTGAAGACCTCCCGGACAGGGGCCTCAGCCAGACGCTCCCAGCACACCCTCACTATACGTTTGGGTCTACCAGGTCTGAATGGCTTCCTCCCCTGCCATCGGATCCAACTCACCACCAGGTGGTGATCAGTTGACAGCTCTGCACCTCTCTTTATTCGGGTGTCCAAGACATACGGTCGCAGGTCTGATGATACGATAACAAAATCGATCATCGACCTGCGACCTAGGGTGTCCTGGTGCCAGGTGCACATATGGATACCCTTATGCTTAAACATGGTGTTTGTTATGGACAGACTGTGGTTAGCACAGAAGTCCAATAACTGAACACCACTCGGGTTCAGATCGGGCAGGCCGTTCCTCCCAATCACCCCCCTCCAGGTTTCACTGTCATTGCCCACGTGCGCATTGAAGTCCCCCAGTAGGACAATGGAGTCTCCAAGAGGAGCACCCTCCAGCACCCCAGTCACAGACTCCAAAAAGGGTGTGTACTCTGAAACATCATTTGGTGCATAGGCACAAATGATGGTCAGGACCCGTTTCCCAACCCGAAGGAGCAGGGAAGCAACCCTTTCGTCCACCGGGGAAAATTCCAATATAGAGGCAGCAAGGTGGGGCGATACAAGAATACCCACGCCTGCTCGTCGCCTCTCGCCCGGGGCAACTCCAGAAAAGGCCAAGCTCCAGCCCCTCTCCAGGAGACTGGTTCCGGAACCGGAGCTGTGTTGAGGTGAGGCCGACTATATCTAGCCAGTATCTCTCAACCTCGTACACCAGGTCAGGCTCCTTCCCCACCAGAGAGGTGACATTCCACATACCAAAAGCCAGTTTAGAAAGCTTGGGATCAGTCCGCCAAGGTCTCCGCCTTTGACCGCCACCTAATCCACATAGCACTGGACCCCCATGATCCCTCCTGCAGGTGGTGAGCCCACTGGAGGGCGGACCCATGTAACTCCTTCGGGCTGAGCCCGGCCGGGTCCCATAGGTGGAAACCCGGCCACCAGATGCTAGCCTTCGAGCCCCTCCCCCAGGCCTGGCTCCAGGGTGGGGCCCCGGTAACCCCATACCGGGCGGGGTACACTGAATCCTTGATATACAATTTATCATGAGAGTCTGTTGGATCGTTCTTAGTGTGGCCCTTCACCCAGGACCAGTTTGTCTTGGGAGACCCTATCAGAGGCAAATTGCTCCGGACAAACTTGGCTCCTGGGATCACTGGGGCACGCAAACCCCACCACCACGATAAGGTGACGATCCATGAGGGGGAATCATGAATTAATAATAATATCTGATCCAATAGCAAAATTAACAAATCTTTCGAACTGGTGGAGATGAAAACATACTACTCAAAAAAATAAAGGGAACACTTTGAAAACACATCAGATTTTAATGAAAAAAAAACAACACAAAAGGAACACTTTTTAATCTGAGTAAGCTGGACTAGCCTGCCACAATTTCGATATCCAGCTTATTTTTTCCCATTAAAATCTGATGTGTTTTCAAAGTGTTCCCTTTATTTTTCTGAGCAGTATAGTTTCTAGTGTGTAAGTTGGTCAATATAAAAAAAAAATTTAAAAAAAGAAAGTCAAGATTAAAACTTAAATTAAAATTAAAAATGGTGACTACCGGTTATGGCGGCCACGTAGGAAGACGTGTTTCCCTCTCCTCTGCTCTTAATAATAAAAAAGTAGGCTAAAACTCTCCCAATTGGAACAAAAACCTATCCTAGCGTTTAGGCGTGGATATGATAAAAACCAAGGCTGTGAAATCAGGCAGAGGAAAAACTGATTCGTCGAGACAATCCAAGTTAATAGACTTTCACGCTCGTGATGAACCAGATAAATCTCCAGAGACCATGGCTGAGGAGGGAGCTACCGGCGGAGCGGTGACTGCCGAAGGAACGAATGCGGTCCTTGCTGCTATCAGCGCTATGAAAGCAGACTTTTCGTCTAAGTTGGATGGGATTATTGCAGCAATAGAAGGCATGAGAAAAGAAATAAGCGACTGTATGAAACAAATATCGCAGGCAGAGCTCCGAATCTCCAACACTGAAGATGACGTCACCAGCCTACAATTAAAGGTCCAAACATTGGAATTAAAAAATAAACGTCTGGAAGATAACGTCCTGGACTTAGAATCCCGGTTGAGACGGAATAATTTAAGGCTGGTGGGCCTCCCGGAGGGTTCAGAGGGACAGGATACATGTTCCTTTTTGGAAAAGTGGATTCCAGAAGCGCTGAACAATGCAGATCTACAGTCATTGGTCGTCTTGGAGAGCCCACACCGAATCGGCCCACCGAGAGATAATAAGACACCACCGAGGGTGCTGATTATGAAGTTCCTCAACTACAGAGACAAGATGACGGTCTCCAACGCAGCGCGTACTAGAGGAGAAATCAAATACCAGGATCAACAGGTGTGGTTCTACTCAGATTTGGCCACAGGAATCCAACAATTAAGGAAACAGTTTGACCCCGCCCGTAAAGAGCTGCACAGCCTCGGGATTCGTCACGGAGTGATTCATCCAGCAAGACTGCTGGTCACATATAAAGGGAGAACCCATGTCTTCAAGACCCCTCAGGAGGCACAGGAACTCATTAAACAGATCCAAGGAGAGACTGGCGGGAGCTAAGCATGAAGCAAGAACAAGATATAAAGGTAGAATATTTAAGCATGTGTACAAGTATCTGACTGATTTGAAACATATAGCATGTCTACAAAATATAGATTGTATTATATATATACAGTGGGGAAAAAAAGTATTTAGTCAGCCACCAATTGTGCAAGTTCTCCCACTTAAAAGATGAGAGAGGTCTCCAATTTTCATCATAGATGTACCTCAACTATGAGAGACAAAATGAGAAAAAAAAAATCCAGAAAATCACATTGAAGGATTTTTAATTAATTAATTGGTAAATTCCTCAGTAAAATAAGTATTTGGTCACCTACAAACAAGCAAGATTTCTGGCTCTCACAGACCTGTAACTTCTTCTTTAAGAGGCTCCTCTGTCCTCCACTCATTACCTGTATTAATGGCACCTGTTTGAACTCTTTATCAGTATAAAAGACACCTGTCCACAACCTCAAACAGTCAGACTCCAAACTCCACTATGGCCAAGACCAAAGAGCTGTCAAAGGACACCAGAAACAAAATTGTAGACCTGCACCAGGCTGGGAAGACTGAATCTGCAATAGGTAAGCAGCTTGGTGTGAAGAAATCAACTGTGGGAGCAATTATTAGAAAATGGAAGACATACAAGACCACTGATAATCTCCCTCGATCTGGGGCTCCACGCAAGATCTCACCCCGTGGGGTCAAAATTATCATGAGAACGGTGAGCAAAAATCCCAGAACCACACGGGGGAACCTAGTGAATGACCTGGAGAGAGCTGGGACCAAAGTTCAATTCAATTCAACTTTATTTAAATAGCGCCATTTCACAACAACAGTCATCTCATAGCACTATCAACTGTAGGGGGGAACCCCCACAGTTGCAGAAAAACCCCAGCAATCAGGCGATCCCCTGTGAGCAAAGTAACAAAGGCTACAATCAGTAACACACTACGCCGCCAGGGACTCAAATCCTGCAGTGCCAGACGTATCCCCCTGCTTAAGCCAGTACATGTCCAGGCCCATCTGAAGTTTGCTAGAGAGCATTTGGATGATCCAGAAGAGGACTGGGAGAATGTCATATGGTCAGATGAAACCAAAATAGAACTTTATTGTAAAAACTCAACTTGTCGTGTTTGGAGGAGAAAGAACACCATACCTACTGTGAAGCATGGGGGTGGAAACATCATGCTTTGGGGCTGTCTTTCTGCAAAGGGACCAGGACGACTGATCCGTGTAAAGGAAAGAATGAATGGGGCCATGTATCGTGAGATTTTGAGTGAAAACCTCCTTCCACCAGCAAGGGCATTGAAGATGAAACGTGGCTGGGTCTTTCAGCATGACAATGATCCCAAACACACCGCCCAGGCAATGAAGGAGTGGCTTCGTAAGAAGCATTTCAAGGTCCTGGAGTGGCCTGCCAGTCTCCAGATCTCAACACCATATCTTTGGAGGGAGTTGAAAGTCCGTGTTGCCCAGCGACAGCCCCAAAACATCATTGCTCTAGAGGAGATCTTTATGGAGGGATGGGCCAAAATACCAGCAACAGTGTGTGAAAACCTTTTGAAGACTTACAGAAAACATTTGACCTCTGTCATTGCCATCAAAGGGTATATAACAAAGTATTGAGATGAACTTTTGTTATTGCCCAAATACTTATTTTACCGAGGAATTTACCAATTAATTCATTAAAAATCCTTCAATGTGATTTTCTGGATTTTTTTTTTCTCTCATTTTGTCTCTCATAGTTGAGGTATACCTATGATGAAAATTAGAGACCTCTCTCATCTTTTACTATCTCATCTTGCACAGTTGGTGGCTGACTAAATACTTTTTTGCCCCACTGTATATACACTACCGTTCAAAAGTTTGGGGTCACCCAGACAATTATTTTGTTTTCCATGAAAAGTCACACTTATTTACCACCATGAGTTGTAAAATGAATAGAAAATATAGTCAAGACATTGACAAGGTTAGAAATAATGATTTGTATTTGAAATAATATTTTTTTCCAGATACTCAACCTGCTCAAAGGAAGGTCAGTTTTATAGCTTCTCTAACCAGCTAAACTGTTTTCAGCTGTGCTAACATGATTGCACAAGGGTTTTCTAATCATCCATTAGCCTTCTGACGCAATGAGCAAACACATTGTACCATTAGAACACTGGAGTGATAGTTGCTGGAAATGGGCCTCTATACACCTACGTAGATATTGCACCAAAAACCAGCAGCTAGAATAGTCATTTACCACATTAGCAATGTATATTAGATATTAGAGTGTATTTCTGATTAGTTTAAAGTTATCTTCACTGAAATAAAACAGTGTTTTTCTTTCAAAAATAGGGAAATTTCTAAGTGACCCCAAACGTTTGAACGGTAGTGTATATAAAAAAGCTATGATGTACAAAGTTGCTATAAAATTTTGGAGTTAAGTTGGAAAAACTACAGAAGAGAGTTATTGTCATGTCATTAAAAGTACTAGAGTCAGGGTGATTGAGAGGACAAAGAGTGAGTGGTTTGACTGAACCTCGCGGGTGAGGAGCAGACACTGACTATAACGGGAGACGGAATTTTTTTTTTTTTTTGATTTTGGGGGGATTACCACGAATGTGGGGAGGGGGAATTTGTTTTTGTGTAGTTTGTGGGATGAATGTTCAACCATCCATGTTTTTGCTTCTCTGTATGAGCATGCTTATTTTGCAAGGTAATCTCAAACTCTTTATCGATCATAGACCAAAGTGTTAATCTTAATTTAACAGCATGGAATTGCAGAGGTCTACAAAATCTAAAAAAAAAAAAAAAAACTTAAACAAGTTTTGAATAAAATAAAAGACATAGGTTCAAAAATTGTGTTTTTACAAGAAACTCATCTAATAGAGGAGGATGTAAAAAGAATAAGGAGAAGATGGCAGGGAAGTGTGTTCACCTCATCATTTTCATCCCGAGCCAGGGGAGTTATGACTCTCATACATAAAACAGTTCCATTTCAAGTGAAAAATGTAATTGGAGATAAATTTGGAAGATATCTAATCATCCAAGGATCTTTGTTATTAGAAAATATAAATCTGGTGAACTTACATGGTCCCAATATAGATGATCAAAACTTCTTCGTTAATTTATTTCTTACTTTAGCATCACTCACAGGGCAACATATAATAGCAGGGGATTTTAATTCTACATTGAATCCCAGTATAGATAGATCAACAGGACAGGACTGTACGCACAATGGATGTAGGATGACCATTAATCATTTTATGAAAGAATTGAGATTGCTAGATATATGGAGAGAAATGAAACCACAAGTCAAAGCCTATTCTTGCTATTCTAATACCTACAAGACATTTTCACGTATTGACTATTTTTTGATCTCCACAGAATTAAGGTCCAAGATTCAAAATTGTTTCTATGATAACATCGTGATATCTGATCACGCACCCTGCTGTCTAATATATGTAGATAAGAAATTGACAAAGGTTCCAGGTAGGTGGCATTTTCAGCATAAATGGCTTCAGGATGAGGAATTTGTTAAGTACATAGAAAAACAGATAGATGAGTTCTTTGATATCAATACTACACAAACATCAGCATGTATAAAGTGGGAAGCTTTCAAAGCTTTTATTAGGGGGCATATTATTAGTTATACAGGTTCAAAATTTAGGAAGAATTCAGAGGAGAGAGTCCAATTGGAACGTAAAATAAAAATTCTTCAAGAAAAAGTGTATGCAGGAAGTAATCCAAAAGTAGAGAACAAATTACTGATTCTGAGAGCTGAATATGACAAAAAAAATCAGCGAATAGAGCTGCCTCGAGTCTTCTAAGATTGAAGCAAACCTTTTATGAACAAGGTGAAAAATCAGGAAAATTATTGGCATGGCAGATTAAACAATTAGAATTTAAAACACCAATTACCAGTATTATAAGTAACGGACAGGCAGTTGTAGATCCTTTAGAAATTAATAGTGCCTTTAGAGATTATTATGAAAAATTATATGATACAAAAAATGAAACTGACTTAACAAAACTAAATGGGTTTTTGGACGGATTATCTATACCGTGTATTCCAAATGAAAATAGGGAGATACTGGAGTCAAAAATTAGTCAAGAAGAAGTTGGGCTAGCCATTGATAATATGAAATCAGGAAAAAGTGCTGGACCTGATGGTCTTCCAGTTGACCTCTATAAAAAATTTAAGAATAAATTAATAAAACCATTTTTGGAAATGGTTTTAGAAGCATTTCAAAATAGTAATTTACCGCCATACATGAATAATGCCTTAATTATACTGTTGCCAAAACTAGGTAAACCCTCTAATAAATGTGAAAACATGAGACCAATAAGCCTATTAAATGCAGACCTTAAGATAATCTGTGGTTCCAAGGTTGTCATAGCCAGGAGCGGCACTGGGGTTAAGCTCCCAGTGCTCATAAAATGCTCCTTACGGCGTGCGTCTCAAAAAGCCTCTGACAACTAAGTCCAACTCCTAGCCTGCCCGTGTGGTTTAGTCTCTAAGCCCGGCGGAACTGCTTTTACTAATAGGAGAAGGGGCGAGGGCGGATCTCTGGCGCCTTAAAACCAGATGCTTCGGGTAGATGGTGGCTCGTCAACCTGGTAAGGTAGCCCATCTAGGGGAAGGTAAACCCTGATTTCAAACCTCCACTGCCTTGCGGCACACCCGGTCATGGGAAAGGCTTTGGGAGTCAACCCTGAGGAAAAATCCGGAGTCGGAGCCCCTAAGGCAGTTCTCTGTTGTGCTCAACATCGTTCTGGCAGCTCCTGCGACAGTGCTGGTGCCAAACTATAGCAGCCCTGCTGTTCCTTTGGATTCATCAGTGATGTGGAGAAGGGGGACATGCTGCATGGGTAACATCTTGTCCTCCATATCTTCCTGCCCAGGCTTGAATCCTACCAACGCCCAACACTGGAAGGTAGAACACTGGTGCGCATCGGCCTGCTCAGCCACAGGCGGTGCTGTTCCAGCAGAGTAGACGTTTAGGATTCTCTTCCATGGTCATCATAGACTGACGGAGGCCGACGAAGATAATCTGTAAAATTTTAGCAAGACGACTACAAGAAATATTACCAAATATTATTAACCGAGATCAGAATGGCTTTATAATGGGAAGACAAGGCTTCCATAATGTAAGAAGACTATTTAATATTATTTATTCTCATAAAGAAGCACCGGATACAGCTCTCCTATCATTGGACGTTGAAAAGGCCTTTGATAGGGTCGAATGGCCCTTTCTTTTTGAAGTTCTACAAAGGTTTGGAGTTGGAAATAATTTCATAAAATGGGTTCAGATAATATACAATAATGCTACAGCAGAAATCCTAACAGATAGCAATATCTCAAAATCAATAAAAATTAATAAAGGATGTCGACAAGGTTGTCCACTTTCACCTTTACTGTTTACTATGGCAATTGAACCTTTAGCGATGGCAGTACGTTTACATCCACAAATATATGGAATTAAAGTAGCACCAACAGAACATAAAATCTCACTGTATGCTGATGACATAATTTTGTTTATGTTGAATCTTAAAAAAAATCAATTCTGACCTTCTTAAATTTAATAAAGAACTTTGGGGAAATATCAGGATATAAAATTAATAAAACTAAATCTTCAATATTAATGCTAAATGAGACCCAGAGAAATCACCCAGCTCCTGAGGTAAATCAATTCAATGTTGTAATGTTGTAATGTCAATGTTGTTCTTTTGGTGTACAAGGGGCGCTGCTGAAGTCATTCTATGACACGGTGGTGGCATCAGCCATCACTTTTGGAGTGGTCTGCTGGGGCAGTGGCATTACTGCAGCCGATAGGAAGAGACTGAACAAACTGATTAAGAAAGCTAGCTCTGTCCTGGGGCAGCGCCTTGATCCGATGGAGGAGATAGGAGAGAGAAGGACGGTGGCTAAACTGTCATCTCTGCTGGAGTCCGAGTTCCACCCTATGCAGGACATACTGGATGCACTGAGGAGCTCATTTAGCAGCAGACTACATCATCCCAGGTGCACAACCGAGAGGTAGTAGGTCCTTCCTACCAACGGCTGTCAGACTGTACAACCTAAGCAGGGCTGCTTGCAGAGATAGCAAAAAGACGTAACAAACTAATAGTTTTTTGAATGCAAAAGATGCAATAGACTTACACAATGGTCCCCTCCAGCATACAACTAGGAACATACCGGTCGCTATGGAGGGTGAGAATATGTATGGGCACATAATCATACCATGTAGGATAACTAAGTAGACGGTTATGCTGTTTCATCCCATCTAGCAACAATGCTCTGCACTGTGTGTGTTTATATATTTACATATTTATTCCATCTAGCTACAATGCTCCGCACTGTGTTTTTATATATCTACATATTATTCCATCTAGCTACATTGCTCCGCACTGTGTGTGTTTATATACTTGCATATTTATTCCACCTAGCTGCAATGCTCCGTACTGTGGGTGTTTATATATTTACATATTTATTCCATCTAGCTACAATGCTCTGCACTGTGTGTTCATATACTCATATATTTATTCCATCCAGCTACAATGCTCTGCACTGTGTGTCTGTGTGTGTGTGTGTATATATTTATTTTATAGTAATATGTACATATGTATATTAGCCGCTCTTGCTTGCTTGTTTTTTTCTTGCCTTCTGATTGTTGCTCTGAGTGTTGCTATCCCTGTGCTGTTGCAATCCTGGAATTTCCCCGTTGTGGGACTAATAAAGGCTTATCTTATCTTATCTTATCTTATCTTATCTTATCTTAAATCAGTTTAAATACTTAGGAATTCAAATTGAGCCTAAGTTAGAATCAGTCGCCAGTGCCAACTATGAAGCCTTAATGACAGATATTAATGAGTTGCTTCAGAGATGGATGTCACTACCAATGTCGATGATCGGGAGAATTAATATACTTAAAAGTAATATCTTACCCAAAATACTATATTTATTTCATTACATTCCTTTACCACCACCTTCAGATCTATTTTCAAGAATTAAAAAAAAGTTAGTGGAATTTATATGGAACAATAGGAAGGCTAGATTACGTCTGTCCTTACTATATTTACCATTTGATCGTGGAGGTCTGAAATGTCCAAACTTTATGTTGTATTACTGGTCAGCACAACTGAGGTCTATGACATATTATTTTTCATCAAATGATCTCCCTCACTGGACTGAAATGGAATCATACAATTTACGTTTACCTCTTCCCTTATTCATATACTCAGACTCGGCTAAAAAATTACAGAAACAAGTTAAAAATCCTATTGTAAAGCATATGATCAAAATATGGTGTGAAATCAAAAAATATTTAAAAGAACCACACTTACTGTCACAATTTAGCCCAATATGGGGTAATCAATATTTTACACCAGGGAGAGCTGATGCTGTATTTAAATTATGGAATTTAAAAGGGATTCAAAAGATTCAAGACTTATATTTGTCACGTTCAGATAACATAATGTCTTTTGAAGAACTGAGGGTCAAATTTAATCTTAATAGAACACATTTTTTTTAAATATCTTCAGCTTAGGAATTTTATTCAATCAAATCAAAATAATGTTCTTACCCGACCTACTTATTCATCCTTGGAAAAAATTTTGACGAAAAATAGTAAGAGAAAGGGTATTATTTCAGAGTTTTATAACTCACTGACACTGTCCTCAAGTGAAAACTCACAGAAAAGAATGAATTATTAAAAAGAAGACCTGCAAATTGAAATTTCAGAGGAACAATGGGAATTGGCTTGCACGGAAGTTCAAATCAAATCAATAAATGTGTCTTAAATTGATACATTATAAATGGTTAACGCGGATGTATGTTACACCGGTGGAGTTAAATAGATATAACAAAAACATACCAGATACGTGCACAAAATGTATGGAAAGTAAAGGAACCCTATTTCATTGTTTATGGGAATGTAGAAAAATTAGAATGTTTTGGGAAGAGGTGAGGGTAACAATTGAAAAAATAATTTCAAAACAATTCATATTGAACTCCAAACTGTTTTTGTTGGGTCTGTATCCAGAAAAGCATAATTTTAATAAGAGTGAAAAAAACATTCATAGACCTCAGTTTGCTTAATGCCAAAAAATGTATTGCACTACTGTGGAAAAAGACTCATAGACCAGATGTGACTCAGTGGTTAAGACAGATGTTCACAAACCTTCCACTAGAAAGAATAACATACATATTGAAATCAAAGGAAAATGTGTTTGAGAATATATGGAGACCTTTCATTGATTATGTAAAGAAACTAAACATAACTTCTGAAGAAGAAGGTGAATGATGTGTGTGGACCTTGTAAATTCCAAATTGGTGAATGTATAATATGTATACTTATGTAATGGATTACCTAGGCTAAACAGAGGAGCATTGTTTGACTTGCTTTTGTTAAAGGTTGTTGGTGTTTTTAGAACATTTATTTTTAATTTACTTTAGTGTTAATGTTTGATTGTTTGTGTCATGTTTGTTAAAAAAGGTTCAATAAAAATATTGTGGAAAAAAAAATAAAAATGGTGGCTTTACAGAAAGTTTAACAGGAAAAAGTGATGGAATAAATGTCTAGGATTTGAGTTTAACTCCTGATTAGAATGAGCTCTAAAAAAAAAAAAAAGAATCATTTCCCAGACGTTTAAGAGAAAAGAAAAACATTAAAATACATAGTTACAGAACACAAAGTTACAAGTTATCTGCTCTGTGATCTTTGAAAAGCAACAAGTGGGAGAAGTCCTTTTGTTCTCCAGTGGTTTTCTGCTGTGTAGAGACCTGAAGACAGTGAAAAGCTGAAAGAGAGATCTGGCGAAAAACGACGGCGAAAAGAAGAATGAGCTTGAAAGGCGGCGGCGAAAAGAGGGTGAAAAAGGGCGTTGTTTCCTTTTTATCTGGGGGAAACTTTTGCGGGCCTTGGTGATTGACAAGAACTCAGACCAACAGGCTTCCTTCATGGGCAGGCTTTATTGAACTTTAGTCCAATGAGTGAACAGTCTTTTGTCTGCATTCTAAGAGAGTTGTTGTCAAGCAGAGCTTGGCTGAGATCGGTCACATGATTTGAGAGGTATTTTGGCAAATGTAATATACATTTTAATGCTGGAATATTCCTCTATACCTTATGTATAAACTAAGTTAACCTTAGTGATTAATGTAACTTATACCCAGTGCTTATAAATTAACATGTAGGAATAAACATTCATCTAAATATTTTTAACATGCATATATATATATATATATATATACAAACAACCACTAACAAATCAGTAATATAAGTATTCATTATTGCCAAAAGACATCTAGTGTTAGCTTAGTTCAACCTTAACCTATTTTATATATATATATATATATATATATATATATATATATATATATATATATATATACACACACATATATATATATATATATATATATATATATATATATATATATATATATATATATATATATATATATATATATATATATATAAATATATATAAAATCATGGATTAATATATTTCAAACCTATTACTGATTGTCTAGAATAAACATCAAGAGTCCATTTGCTTTTCCCATGGTGTCCTGAAAAAGAGGAAGAGGTTTAGAGATGAGTCTTAAGGATGTGTTTAAAAGGTTTGCTGGTTAAATTCGGCATGTCCCAGAGTTTAAGGCAATCTTGAGCTGGGGATCTTTGTGGGCCATGAGGGGCTCCAGGGGCCCGTCTCTTGTCCACCATTTATGGGTCATAAAGTCAAAACAGGAAAAGCATTAGGGTGAATTCCTTAGACTGGTTTTAACAAAGGAATGTGAGTTGAGCCGTGGCCTGAGGGAATGACAGAGTAGTGAAACAATGTCTTTAAGCAGAAGAATAATTCTTATTGATGAGCCAAAGTGAGATGATGCTACAGTACAGAAACAAGTCCATTATCAGATGTGATCAGGAGGTCATTAGTGACCTTCACTAAGGTTGTTTCAGTACTGTGATGGATTCTAAACCCAGATTGAAACAAGTAAACCATTTCCCTGCAGGTGGTCAAGTAATTGCGTAGCAACAACTCTCTCTAAGATTTTTGAAATAAAAGGGAGATTAGAGATTGGTCTATAGTTAGCTAAAACTTGTAGATCCAGCGTTGGCTTTTTGAGTAAGGGTTTAATTACAGCAGTTTTTAAAGCCTGCAGTACATGGCCTAAAGTTAATGAAGAGCTGATTATTTGAAAAATAAAGCTGTATGTACTGTATGTATGTATTCATGTATGAATTGTATTAATGAAAATGATGCAAATAGTCATATTAATACCTCAGATACTCATAGAAGTTAGTGTTTCTCTTAATGGAGAAATCTCATCATAAACTTGGTAATGATTTTTATAACCTCACATTTTTCTTGTGAGTCCTTAATATGATGTTGAGGATGGTGAGAGGGGCAAGGATGTTTTTGAAGGTCACAATATAATTTAAGGCTGTTTTTAAAGGCCAAATGTCACGTAACAGGGTACTTTAAATATCTTGAAACTAGATATAAAAGGGAACCGATCCGTTCGGGTCTTGGTGCATATGCTTCAGTAACAACGGAATATTTGTTAATTTAAAACTGCCGCGCTTGGCCTGACATGGCTCCTGGAATCGCCTGGGGAAGAAGGCAGAAGTGACGAAATCGATTGTACCCTAGTTTGATGCTTGGGGTATTTCAATTGATTGTTTATATGGAGACTGGAAGGTTGAAGTGAGCAACAAGAAAGAAAAAATTGGATATTTCACCCATACCTTAAAACGGGACTATCAGGGACAGCTGGGTAATAAGGGACACTTCTCTGGGAAATGTTTTCATACCTGTCAAGTGAGACGTTTTCGCCGTACTTCAACACCGTAAAAAGCGGCTATAAGGAACGGCGGAGCAACAAGGGACACCTCTCTGGGAAATGCCCCAAATGCAACTTGTGTTGTTATTGTCAAATATTTTAAGGATTCATGGATATTTGACAATAACAACACAACTCAGCGTCCGGTGCAAAATAAAAAAAAAAGCAGAATTCTGTATTTGTCAGGCGATCTCTGTCTGTTCCGCAACTGCTGCACAGCTGAACGTGTTAAACCATTGTCCTAATGACTTCTCATTGTAGTGAGAATAGCTCAAGCTGAGCGATCAGCCCGCCCAGACAATTAAACTAATGATTGACTCCACACTTCGAACAGTGGTGATAATAGCTCACGCTGAGCAATCAGCCCGCCCTGACAATTAAACTAATGATCGACTCCACACTTCGAACAGTAGTGATAATAGCTCACGCTGAGCGATCTGCCAGCACGAGCTGTGTGTGGGGGATCACACACAGGAGTGCTCCTCAAGACACTCAATTTTTTTTCCAGTATATTTTTCTTTTGGGCGTACAGAAATGGCAATACGCCTGTTTTTGCTAAAATTGCATTTTCCCCATATTTTCCTTAAAATATTTGACAATAACAACACGAACTACATTTAAAACATTTCCCAGAAAAGTGTCCCCCACAGCCGCGCTTGGCACCAAAATACGGCGAAAACGTCTCACTTGACAGGTATGCGCCTCCATTTTCATATTGATCTGGTCAATTTCTTGACAGCAGCGGCTCTCCTCCACTGTAATAATAATGGCTTCCGAAAAATCAATATTTATGGGGCGCCCTCGACAGACCCCCTTCGGCTTCGCAATTCTGGAGGCGATTAATGTCCAGTTCAATGACATTTTCCACTGGTTCTGCTCTCTGGTCATCGTTGGAACTGTTGTCATCAGACAAAGCATCTGATTCCGTCTCGGACGGCTCAAACCGGTAAGGTTCTATGCCTCTGTCACTGTCTGAACCACTGACAAAAAAAAAGACAAAAAAAAAAAAAAAGACAAAACTAAACTAATTTGTTCACAATCGCTGTCACTTTCCGTCATGATTGTCCAATGTTGATAAGTGTGAATGTGGATAGGCAGGGCAGCCAGGGTACAACTGGTGATGTCAAAAACATGGGCGTGGTCTGGACTGGCTGTCACAAGCCAGCAAGCAAGGTGGGGCCTTCACCTGGTGTATTTTGTGCAATTATGTAAATACAGGTGGGTGATATGGTCTCCGGTATGAATATTTGGTTTAAGCTATGTGTATTTTATCTAAATTTGTTGTCATTTAGAAAAAAAAATTACGTGACATTTGGCCTTTAAGGTTGTTTCATATTATTTTCTATGTTCTTATTTTGACACTGTCTGAGATTAATTTTGGTCACATCACACATATTCACTTTTGATACATTCTATACACGTTTTTAACTTGCAAAGACATATAACAGCATGTAAATTCTTACACATATCCTTATATTAATTCATTCACTTCATTATTTTTCGTTTTAATCCTGATGCTTTGTTAAACATCAAGGGGGGAATATGATAGAAAAATTCCATGTTATCTATACTATTATACTCAGTCCACAGAGTATTTTCCCAAAGGTCTTTGGGATCATCAAGATGTTTTCTGGCAAAACTGAGATGAGCCTTTATGTTTTTTCTGCTCAGCAGTGGTTTTCGTCTTGGAACTCTGCCATGCAGGCCATTTTAGCCCAGTCTCTTTCTTGTTGTGGTGTCATGAACACTGACCTTAACTGAGGCAAATGAGGCCTGCAGTTCTTTGAATGTTGTTGTGGGGTCTTTTGTGACCTCTTGGATGAGTCGTCGCTGTGCTCGTGGGGTAGTTTTGGTTGGCAGGTCACTCCTGGGAAGGTTCACCACTTTCATGTTTTTGCCATTTGTGGATCATGGCTCTCACAGTTGTTCACTGGAGTCCCAAAGCTTTAGAAATGACTAGAAAATTGAACACCGCTTTCCAAAGAAGTGATAAAACACAGTTAATTTATGTTTAAACAGGGGGACAATCATTTTTTCACACAGGGCAATGTAGGTTTGGATTTTTTTTACCCTTAATAATAAACACCTTCAAATAAAAACTGCATTTTGTGTTTACTTGCGTTATCTTTGTCTCATATTTAATTTTGATGATCTGAAACATTTAAGTGTGACAAATATACAAAAAAAAAACTGAGAAATTAGGAAGGGGGAAACAATTTTTAACATCAGTGTATAGAGTGGACAAAAAAAAAAACAAAAGAGACCAACTCTAAAACTGGGAACTTGGAATGTCCGCACTATGATGACAGGACTTGCTGCAAACCTCAAGGACATCAACGACACCAGGAAGACTGCCGTCATCAATAATGAGCTGAAGAGACTGGAAGTGGATATTGCCACTCTCCAGGAAACACAGTTGGCTGACGCAGGCACACTGAGAGAAAGGACTACACATTCTACTGGCAGGGAAAGGGCAGTGACGAACACACGGAACACGGAGTGGGCTTCGCAGTGAAGAACACCTTGCTGAAGATGATGGAACCAGGCAGCAATGGCTCTGCACAACTCCTCACCCTCCGCCTCAACACCACTCAAGGCCCAGTCACCCTCGTCAGTGTGTATGCCCCAACACTGACAGCCACACCAGAGGCAAAAGACGAGTTCTACGAGAATCTCGCAACAACTGTCAGGATCATCCCCAACTCTGAACAACTCATTCTCCTTGGAGACTTCAATGCCAGAGTGGGTGCTGACCACGACTCCTGGCCCTCCTGTCTTGGACCATTTGGCGTGGGCAGAATGAACGACAACGGACAGCGGCTGCTCAAGTTCTGCACATATCACGATCTGTGCATCACAAACTCATTCTTCAAGACCAAGCCCCAACACAAGGTTTCCTGGCGACATCTGCGCTCAAAGCACTGGCACCAGCTGGACTTGATCCTGACCAGGTGCACCTCACTGAAGAACGTGCTAATCACCCGTTTGTTCCAGAGTGCAGATTGCGACACAGACCATTCATTGGTGTGTTGCAAGGTCAACCTTTGAGAAGGAACTTGGTGTACCACAAGAAGGAGAATCTGCAAAGCAGAAGTGGGAAGAGCTGCGAAACACCATCCACCGCACAGCCTTGGCTACCTTTGGGAGGAAGACCTCGAAGTCACAGGACTGTTTGATGCCAAGTTGACCAAGATGACCCCCGTCATTGAAGCCAAGCGCTCAGCACTTGCTGAGTACAAGAAGTACCCAAACGAGAAGAATCTCCAGATTCTCAGGGCTGCGAGAAGTAAAGTTCAGCAGACTGCTCGGCGCTGTGCCAACGAGTACTGGATTCAGCTCAGCCAAGACATTCAAACCGCTGCCATAACGGAACATCCGTGGTATGTACGATGGCATCAAGTAAGCACTTGGTCCGGCTCAGAGCAAGACGGCCCCCCTCAAATCCTCCACTGGGGAGATGATCACAGAAAAGAACAAGCAGATGGAGAGATGGGTGGAACACTACTCCGACCTCTACTCCAGACAGAACACCGTGACTCCATCAGCCCTTGATGCCATCGACTGCCTGCCATCCATGGACGAACTTGATGCCAAGCCAACCATTGACGAACTCAGCAAGGCCACTGGCAAGGCACCCAGCAACGACGGCATACCCCCCGACCTGATCAAGCACTGCAAGACCGCCCTACTGCTGCCATTGCATGACATCCTCTGCCAGTGCTGGAAGGAAGGTGCCGTACCACAGGACATGAGGGACGCCAAGATCATCACCCTCTACAAAGACAAAGGGGAAAGAAGCGACTGCAACAACTACAGGGGCATCTCCCTCCTCAGCGCTGTTGGCAAAGTCTATGCACGAGTTGTTCTCGTTCGTCTACAGAAGCTTGCCGAACGTGTCTACCCCGAGTCTCAGTGTGGCTTCCGCTCTGAGCGATCAATGGTAGACATGACATTCTCCATCCGCCAACTCCAGGAGAAATGCAGAGAACAGAACATGCCCCTGTACGTCGCTTTCATCGACCTCACCAAAACGTTCGACCTGGTCAGCAGAGAGAGCCTTTTCAAGATCCTGCCAAAGATAGGATGCCCACCAAAGTTGCAAAGCCTAATCGAATCGTTTCACACCAACATGCAGGGGATAGTGCAGCATGACGGCAACGTCTCAGAGCCATTCAACATATGCAGCGGAGTGAAACAGGGCTGTGTACTTGCGCCAACCCTCTTTGGGATTTTCTTTGCTATGCTCCTGAAGCATGCCTTCAGCACAGCAACAGAGGGAATCTACCTGCACACAAGATCTGATGGCAGGCTTTTCAACCTCGCCCGCCTGAAAGCCAGAACCAAAGTACGTGAGGCTCTAATCAGAGACATGCTGTTCGCAGACGACGCTGCAGTCACAACCCACACACAGCAGGAGCTTCAGACCCTGATGGACCACTTCTCCCAGATATGCAAGGACTTCGGGCTTACCATCAGCCTGAAGAAGTCTAACGTCTTGGCGCAAGGCACAGAAGCACCACCAACCATCACCATCGATGACTACGAGCTGGAGGTCGTGAATCAGTTCACGTACCTGGGGTCCACGATCAGCAACAACCTCTCCCTTGATACAGAGTTCGACAAGAGGATTGGAAAATCAGCCTTCACACTCGCTCGCCTCACCACACGAGTGTGGGAGAATCCCAAACTCTCTGTCAAGACGAAGATGGCAGTGTACAACGCCTGCGTCATCAGCACACTGCTCTATGGGAGTGAGACGTGGACAACATACGCCCGGCCGGAAAAGAGACTGAACTCCTCCCACTTGCGCTGCATTCGCCACATCCTGGACATATCCTGGCAGGACAAAGTGCCCAACACAGAAGTTCTGTCCCACGCCGGCCTTCCCTCCATGTTCACTCTACTCAGGCAGCACAGGCTCCGCTGGCTAGGCCATGTTCACCGTATGGAGGATGGCAGAATCCCCAAAGACGTCCTCTACGGAGAACTGGCGACTGGCAGGAGAGACATTGGCCGCCCACAGCTGCGCTTTAGAGACGTCTGCAAGAGAGACATGAAGGCTCTGGAGATCAACACAGAGCACTGGGAGGACCTTGCAACGGACCGCTCCAAATGGAGAGGCAGCCTGACCAGACAGCTCAAGGTGGGTGAAGAGAGACTGACTGCTGCAGCAGATGAAAAAAGGACCCGCAGGAAGAACCACCACAGACCCAGCAGCACAGAGACCACCCACAAGTGTGACCTGTGTGACAGGGACTGCCATTTGTGCATCAGCCTGTTCAGCCACAGGCGGTGCTGTTCCAGCAGAGTAGACGTTTAGGATTCTCTTCCATGGTCATCATAGACCGACAGAGGCCGACGATAGAGCGGCCCGCCATCTCACTGCGGGAAGTATCAGACAGTACTAGGTTAAACTAAGGTGGTGCTCGCCAGTATTGGGTAGTGTTAAGTGCACTGAGTGTACATGTGCTTGCTACCTTTTCTGTAATAAAGTTGAGTTTGACTGCAGTACCCTCATTGCCCCTGGCAACTGGGGCACGATGGACCTTGACAACGACAACGTATTGTGGGGCAAGGTAATTCAAGGCGGTACCGACACCAAACTGTCCACCCCGCGCACTCAGGAGAGCTGCCCAGGAGGGGGGCAGCGGCCAGACTCGCCTCCATTCCTCCCTCAGCCAGAACTGGAGCTGCAGGAGAGGGAGCTCGTGCATGCAGAAAACTGAGGTGCAACAACAATCAGGCACAGACACTGCTCATGACGTGGCACAACAGAGCACATCAGATGGGAGAGAGGAGGAACCAGACTGCTTCCATATCCATGCTGAACAGCAAGCAACGGAGGTTATGACCAAGCTGGCAGGTGAAGAGTTCACTTCAACGAGCGACACAGGAGCGACACCGGACACCTTCCGTACCCACGACAAGCTTCAGCCTATGGAAACAGTAGCGACAGCAATGGGTGAAGGGTCCGCAACAAACATGGTAATGAGGGAATTCAACTTCAATTCAACTTTATTTATATAGCGCCTTTTCACAACAAACAGTCATCTCATAGCACTTTCAACTGTAGGGGAAACCACCACAATTGCAGAAAGACCCCAGCAATCAGGCAATCCCTTGTGAGCAAGTGCTTGGTGACAGTGGAAAGGAAAAACTCCCTTTTAACAGGAAGAAACCTCCAGCAGAGCCAGTCTCAAGGAGGGGCAGTAATCTGCTGTGACGGGCTGGGGGGTGAGGGGATAGAGAAGACGAAAAGAACAGACATGTAGAACTGCCGCAGCATGACGGAGGTCCCAAACCAGACAAGCATCCAGCACCACCGGGATCACAACGACACACAAAACCGAGCAAGGCGCCACGCCAAGTCATGGACTGGGTTCATGTTCGAACCATCAAGAGACCGGGCTGGTGACTGACTGAGCCACAGCCGACAAGACAATGGGTGCCCTAGAGGATGGTGGTGAAGCTGGTATCAGTGTGCTTTCGGCTGACAGACTGTTCGATTCGGCATGCAAACCAACTATGGCATGTCAAGGGTGGCTGCTCCACACAGCAAGGCTTTGCGGGCGTCAGCTGCTGCAGTGTGGGACCCGGGCCCAAGAGTCATGAAGATTGGCCCTTGCCTTGGGGGTCCGACAGCTCCAGCTCCAGCGTCTGATACAGGCCCACTACAAGGCCCCTCTGGCAGAACTGCTTTCCCCATGGAAGACTGTAAAAAAAAAAAAAAAAAAAAAAGTTGTTCAGGTAGGAGCACGGCTGAGAAGGTGGTAGGATAACCCACCCAGCTGTGTCGGGTCCAGCGGTGGTCTACCCGCAGACCCTAGTTCTGAGTTCTAAAAAAAACATTCCTTGAAAAAAAAAGTTCTTTGAAAATAAAAGATTTTGAATGAATAATGACGCTGAATGTTTTGACTGAATAATAATGTTGACTGTTTAGATGTATAATATTGAAGTGTGTGTGTTTAGAAAATATGAAATGCTGATAATGTGGGTTTGTTAGTATGCTAAATTGGGGAGGGCTACTTAGCTAAATACTTGATTATTGTGTTGTTTGTTTTCTGCATTTTTGCAAGGTGGGGGAAGAATGTAGTGTATCAATTACTGGGACATTAGAGTGGAGCACAGCCTGCGGCTGACGTCACCGCCATTATAGATAGATAGAGAGATAGATAGATAGATAGATAGATAGATAGATAGATAGATAGATAGATAGATACAGTGGGGAAAAAAGTATTTAGTTAGCCACCAATTGTGCAAGTTCTCCCACTTAAAAGATGAGAGAGGTCTCCAATTTTCATCATAAGTATACCTCAACTATGAGAGACAAAATGAGAAAAAAAATCCAGAAAATCACATTGAAGGATTATTAATAAATTAATTGGTAAATTCCTTGGTAAAATAAGTATTTGGTCACCTACAAACAAGCAAGATTTCTGGCTCTCACAGACCTGTAACTTCTTCTTTAAGAGGCCCCTCTGTCCTCCACTCGTTACCTGTATTAATGGCACCTGTTTGAACTCATTATCAGTATAAAAGACACCTCTCCACAATCTCAAACAGTCAGACTCCAAACTCCACTATGGCCAAGACCAAAGAGCTGTCAAAGGACACCAGAAACAAAATTGTAGACCTGCACCAGGCTGGGAAGACTGAATCTGCAATAGGTAAGCAGCTTGGTGTGAAGAAATCAACTGTGGGAGCAATTATTAGAAAATGGAAGACATACAAGACCACTGATAATCTCCCTCGATCTGGGGCTCCACGCAAGATCTCACCCCGTGAGGTCAAAATGATCACGAGAACGGTGAGCAAAAATCCCAGAACCACACGGGGGAACCTAGTGAATGACCTGGAGAGAGCTGGGACCAAAGTAACAAAGGCTACCATCAGTAACACACTACGCTGCCAGGGACTCAAATCCTGCAGTGCCAGACGTGTTCCCCTGCTTAAGCCAGTACATGTCCAGGCCCGTCTGAAGTTTGCTAGAGAGCATTTGGATGATCCAGAAGAGGATTGGGAGAATGTCATATGGTCAGATGAAACCAAAATAGAACTTTTTGGTAAAAACTCAACTTGTCGTGTTTGGAGGAGAAAGAACACCATACCTACTGTGATGCATGGGGTTGAAAACATCATACTGTGGGGCTGTTTTTCTGGAAAGGGACCAGGACGACTGATCCGTGTAAAGGAAAGAATGAATGGGGCCATGTATCATGAGATTTTGAGTGAAAACCTCCTTCCATCAGCAAGGACATTGAAGATGAAATGTGGCTGGGTCTTTCAGCATGACAATGATCCCAAACACACTGCCCGGGCAACGAAGGAGTGGCTTCGTAAGAAGCATTTCAAAGGCCTGGAGTGGCCTAGCCAGTCTCCAGATCTCAACTCCATAGAAAATCTTTGGAGGGAGTTTAAAGTCCGTGCTGCCCAGCGACAGCCCCAAAACATTATTGCTCTAGAGGAGATCTGCATGGAGGAATGGGCCAAAATACCAGCAACAGTGTGTGAAAACCTTGTGAAGACTTACAGAAAACGTTTGACCTCCGTCATTGCCAACAAAGGGTATATAACAAAGTATTGAGATGAACTTTTGTTATTGACCAAATACTTATTTTACCGAGGAATTTACCAATTAATTCATTAAAAATCCTTCAATGTGATTTTCTGGATTTTTTTTTTTGTCATTTTGTCTCTCATAGTTGAGGTATACCTATGATGAAAATTGGAGAACTCCCTCATCTTTTAAGTGGGATAACTTGCACAATTGGTGGCTGACTAAATACTTTTTTCCACACTGTAGATAGATAGATAGATGTACTTTATTGATCCCAAACTGGGAAATTACAGTTATGTATAGGGCAGCCTGCCATCTCACTGCGGGTAGTATCAGACAGTACGAGGTAATGCTAAGGTGGTGTTGGCCAGTATCGGGTAGTGTTAGGTGCATAGAGTGTACATGTGCTTGCTACCATTTCTGTAATAAAGTTAGTTTGAATGCAGCATCCTTGTCCGTCTTCATTCCCAGTTTGTGGACATAACACTCCCCGCTGCCAACAATACCTTAGGGAGTGACCCAACAGTGACAGTTTTCAACGCATTACTTATCCCTGCCATAATTTATTCACATATTCAAAATGCATAGAGTAAAAAACACTATTTTCTAAAGTACTGATGTTTATAAAAGTGACAGTCTGTGATTTTTTTCAATATCGTTTCATTAATTCAAATATTTTCTCAAATGAGGAAGAAACTAAGCTCTTCTGTTGAGCCATTAGGAGTACTGTATGCTAGCTTAAAGGTGAAATATGGAAGATTTTCATGAAAACATAATTAAAAAAATAATACATCAACAAAGCATTTAGAAACACACACAATGTAAGTCTTAATGTTCTTCTAAAAATTAGTATATTGATGAAAAAAATATTTTGTAATATTTGGCGGAGTGACAATAATGTAAATATTTATGTTCCAGAAGATTGATGATGACAAAAAAGTGTTCTGTCAGTATTTCAGAGCCAATACAATGAATCTGTTGATGTCATGTGCGATTGCCTTTCCGTAACACTGGGGGTTGCCAAACTGACTAGTACGCAGCCTTGACTGCTTCTGAAAGTAAAATCTCATTCCGTTATCCTTCTCAAGTAAGAAGTGATAAACGAAGGAGCAGTACTGGTTCAGCTTTTGATCGCTGGTGCAAACTGAAGAATCATAAAGGGTTGAAAAGCCATACAGAGGTCACCACTTTGCTATTGGACCGGTAAGATAAGCTAAACTAAGCTAAGCTAAGCTAACTAGTGTTTGCATAGCTTTCTGTAACCTTCTACAGTTGGTCTCTGAGATGTTCCTGTTATTAATATGAGTGTGTGATGATATCAACTGGTGTATGGTGATAGGACAGACCACAGGAACTGCTCGCTAATCCCTTCCAAACAGTCATTTTTCCACTATGGTCTAGTGTAGTTAAAATCCCCTCTTGCTACAGTTAGCATTAGCTTCCAATACCGTGAAGGAAGCAACTCCATTTTTCTCCAACGAACGTTATGAGTTTTTAAAAGTAGATTAGTTTTAGACTATGTTAGATGATGTCCCACACACTTGTGGCCATTTATCTAAAGAAGCACTCTTTGCCCAAAATTTTAATGTGGTCTACTTTAGCCAGAATCAAAATTTGCTACAGTTAGCATTAGCTTCCGATACGTTGAACAATGAATTGTTAGTTTACATGATCAAACATTTTTGACTTCCATAAAATAAATTGCTTTTACATTGTGTTAGATGATCTTCTCCCAATTTTTCTCCATTTATTGAAAGAAGCACTCTTTGCCTGAAATGTCAGTGTGTCAATGTATGTAACTGGAGCTAATGATCGTGCAGGGGAACAGGTCAAGTGGACCCTGTTATGTATTAAAAGGCATATTATTGTGTGATGTGGGTGGTGGCTCCATCTTTCCAGTTCCGCCGCCAGCCTGAGTATAAAGGGCTGATGTGGAAGAGGCACGGTCCCTTTTGACCTTCACCTCTGCCTCTATGGGAGTGCCTTGTCATACTGTGAGTCACTAAATAAAGTCACATTGTATTACACCTCCGGCCTTATTATTGGGACATTGGTTATGGACATAACATTTGGCGATGAGGATAAAAACATGGATAAATGTATTTCGGGGATTCGGCCATTTCTGGAGCTTTCCGGCGAGCTGCCAGTACCGTGAGAGAGGTGGTTTGCTGCATTCAAGAATTATCTGGTGGCACTGAACCTCAGTGAACTAAAGAAATTGCGTGCTCGAGTGATTCTAGTCCATAATCTTGGCATGGAGAGACAATACATTCTAATTACATTGGGTGTGAGCGACAGTTTTGAGGATGTGGTTGGGCTAATGGCGTGCCGGAGGATTCCGTTCCGACAGCGGCGCCAGCAGACTGGAGAGTTGGTGCAGCGGTATGTTGCAGACCTGCGCCAGCTGGCTGGGTTTTGCCAGTTTGGGACCTGAGAAGAGAAAATGGTCCATGAGCAGTTGGCAGAGCACATGCTGTGTGTGGCACGGTCAAGACTCCTTACACATTCTGGTGAACTGACATTGGCCAAGGCTATGGAGACAGCCCAACAGTTTGAAGCAGTGGATAAACTGTCACGGGACCTTGGTGAGAGAACAACATTGGGGCAACCCGACTCGCAATCAGTGGTGCAGGCTGTAGACCCGGTTAGCGATTCCAGCATGGAAGAAAAATAAGACTACGCTACTGCTATAAAAATTAGGTCCGCCCCAGGATCGCCAAGATGTTTGGGCTGTGGGTCTACCAAGCACCGGTACAAGACAAGAGAGTGTCTGAAAAAAAGGCAAATGCTGTGGCAAGTGCTGACTCCTACATCATTTCACCAGGGTCTGTAAAAAAATTGAGGGAGGGGAACGACGACGTGAAGTGGATTCCCCCGCCATGACTCCTACGATTATTCACACTGTCTCCCCTAGCACAGAAGGTCGTACGTATTTAACGGTTACATTGGATGGCGAGGAAGTTCCGTTATTTGTGGACACAGGCGTGGTGAGGTCCGTGTTGAACTGGCCTACTGTGACGATTTTTTTTCCCCTACCATCGTGTGAGAAGTCTGTCGACACCATTGTGTGGGTATGGTGGGAATAAGATGTCCGTTGTGGGTTTGCTGGCGCTGACGGCGAGGTATGGGTCAGCGGTAGTGTCCAGCCTACAGTTCGTGGTGACCGCGAGTGGGTCGAACGTGATGGGCTGCAACCTCTTTTATGGACTGGGCTTCTCAATTACCAGCAGCAGTGGAGAGGAGTGGTTGGGTTTTGGTTTGTGGGACCGGCCGATTCCGCAAGTGGTGGAAGATGTGGCTTTGGACGATACATGGCCTAGTATTCTGGGAGATGGACAGGACCAATACCACCTAGGGCCATCGCGGGAGGGTTCCAGTACTAGGGCCCAAGTTACTCTAGGTATGGGAACTGGGTGGCACGGTGGAACGTCCGGGTGGAGCTGTGAGGACAGCCCCCTCTGCTTCAGGAGTTCGGCCTGGAAATACTGAGAAGCAAGGTGCTGCGACAGCTTTGCCGGCATTCAAAATGAAAGAGAGTGGGGAAAGATCGGCTGCACAGGGTACAGACGTGCCACACAGAAACACTGGAGGCTGAGTTGAGCTTCCCGGAGGGTCGCCAGTGTGGTGCGAGACACAGTGAGGGGGCCCGGTTGAGAGATCGTGGACATTGGAAGCCAAGTCGAGCTACTTTGGGAGTCGGTGATGTGGTTCGACCCAGACAGGCTCGGCTGAAAGGAGTCCATGGGAAAAGGAAACAACAGGAGGACCAGGGACGGCTGAAAGATAAGGGATAAGGACCTGTACTTATATAGTGTCTTTCTAGTCTCAAAGACCACTCAAAGCGCTTCACCAGTACTAACCCTCCATTCTAAGGGCCCACAGGAGATAGATATCTAGGGACAGTTTAGAACAACCAATTAACCTAACATGCATGTCTTTGGATTGTGGGAGCCGCTGGAGTAAACCCATGCAGCACAGGGGGAACATGCACACTCCACATAGAAAGGTTCCTACCCCTGCCAGCCTGGGGATTCAAACCTGGAACCTTCTTGCTGTTAGGCAACAGTGCTAACCACTGCACAACCGTGCTGCTGAAGGTTGTAGCTGTTCGGGAGGACGGGTGCCTTTGGCTGTCAGATGACTCATGGAGACACCCCAATGAACTGCGGCCCGCCATCAGGGAGAAGGAGGTGTTGGGGCTCCGACGTGGCTCATCTCCAGGGGCAAAGAGACGAAGGAGCTCTGGGCGGGACCCACCAGATGAGTCCCCCGGGGGGTGGCCTCTCCACTGAGACTGTACGGTAGCAAGGGGCGATGAGTTGGGTTAAATGTAATTGCCTAGGCTATGTAGTTAATATGTTTCTCGTGTGGAACTGCTACATCAAGTGCCAATGTTTAAAAAAAAAAAAAAAAAAAAACTCAAGCAATGTGTGTCACCATGTTTGGGGTGTGTATTTTTTTTTTTTGATTTTGTATATTTTATTGATCCCCAGAGGGGAAATTGAGGGCATCCACCTGGATGGATGAAGCAGCCACGGTACGGCGCTATCCCTTTACCATTCGCACACACATTCACACCTAGGGCCACTTTTAGAGTCTCCAATTAACCTATCCTGCATGTTTGTTTGGTTTTTTTGGCCTGTGGGAGGAAACCGGAGAACTCCGGGAGTAAACCCACCCAGACACAGGGAGAACATGCAAACTCCACAAAGATCACTGTTGGTCAGTGGCTGGGATCAAACCAGGGATCCCATGGCCAAGGGTGAGTTGCTGTGCTGCCGCAGTGCTAACCACTGCTCCAGTGCGCCGCCACATTACTGTGGGGTTTGCCCGGGTTGGGGTGGTATTATTGGGAATGGTGGTAGCAGGGCATAAATGTGCATGTTAACTGTTTATTGGATCAAGGTTTTACCTATATGTATATATGTTATGGGGGGTTATTTTCTGTTATAGTAGGAACACGGCAGTATTTTATTTTATGGACTCTATATTATCAAAGACAACAGAATAATCCGTCTAGCCGTGTGGAGGTGGAACAGTAGTCCACCTTTCACCTCTCTAGTTTTAGTTGTTTGTGTGCATGGATAGGCCTGTTTTATCTGTTCATCATTAGGGTGTGACTCGGGCACTAAATTTGGGAGGGCCTAATTAGTGTACATGTGTTTTGGACTTTTTTGGGGGGGCGGGGTGTTATGTATTAAAAGATGTATTGTTGTATGATGTGGGTGGTGGCTCCACCTTTCTGAATCCGCCGCCACCCTGAGTATAAAGGGCTGATGTGGAAGAGGCACAGTCTCTTTTGACCTTTGCCTCTGCCTTTATGGGAGAACCTTGTCGTACTGTAATTCACTAAATAAAGTCAAGTTCTATTGCACCTTGGGCCTCATTTTTTTTTTCTTCCCCTTGTCCTGTGAGGCAGCTAGGCAAAAAGAACAGGGATCTGTCACCCTTATTGTGCCAAAACAGATTTACTTTGCCAAGAGGAGTTTATACAGTACCTGCAATACCTCCTGTAATAACTCTTAATACTTTATTTTAATTATTTTACCCATGGAAGACTCAACAGGATGGAGAAGAGGGAAAGGAAGTGTGTGGAGGGGGAGAAGAAAAGGGAGGGGAACAGACAAAAAAAACAAACTACAAAAACTAAAACAAACAAAAGACAAACTGCTTCTTCCACCGAAGATGTCTCAACATGAGTCTGGTTTCCACACCTGTTAAAGGAGAGACACTTGTGTGTGTATGTCTGCGTGCATATATATGAGAACGCGCGCAAAATAAGTGTGTGCATGTGAGTGGTTTGTAGGGAAACATACGAAGCGGAGGGCCGGTCGCAGCAGCTCTCCCCCCGGGAACCCCGAGCAGGCAAGGCAGCGCCACCAACCCCCACAGGGCACAAACATCTGAGGTCAGCAAGCCCCAGGGAAGCCAGGCATCCGCCCTTGGAGGGACGATCAAGGGAGGCCAGGCTGCTCGATGGCCGGAGCGGTGAGCCCACACCCCCGGACCCCCCCCCGACCCCCCCCAGTGGGGCTAATGCACACCCCCGTGCCCCAGGCACCAGGAGGCCAGCGACCCCACCCCACGGGGCGGAGACCGGCCCGCGCCTCCTGGCGCGAGCTCCCCAGGCACCCCCGCAGCGGGCCCACCCCAGCGCCTCTGTCGCACACCCCGGGGACCCCCATACCCTAAGAAGTCCCCCCACCCAGGGGAGCCCACGTTGCTGAGAGGCACTACCCCCTTAATCCAGCACCTCCCGACTCGCAGACACACCCCTCCTCACACCTTCACACCCACATGCTCCCATGTGCACCCATATGCACCTACTCCCTCTCACTCATTCAGACTGACCCATTCGCTCTCACTCCTGTACCCGTTCAAACTCACCCCTCATTCACCCTTGTTTCATAAGGCGGCTGCGAAGCAGATGCAGCGAGCCTGAACACACACCAGTGCCTGGCAGTGACCAGGGAGACCACTGGCGCAGGCCACAGAAGCAGACCCCCACCCCCGGCGTCCATCTGAGCGACCAATCAGCAGACCACCACAGGCGCCCCGAGATGCCACCCAACATGCAAAGCGCCGCACAAAACCGACCCACCACCACCACCTCCATTCATCACCCCCTCACTCTCACTTACGTTCATATTCAGCCCCCTTCTCACTTCCTTGGTTGTATCTATATATTGAGTAGCACCCAGGGATTTTGACAACATGATAGGTCCCAGGCTCCCCACCAGGCCCCCATGCCCCCAGCAGGAGCAGGGCAAAAGGGGTGGGGGAAGAACCCCACCCCCTCCCCCCGCACAGAACATGGTGGGTGGGTGTTGGTTATATGATGTAAGTGTGTAAATGTGTGGACTACCAAAGTGCAATTAAAATTGGGGGGATAGTGATTGGAGCACTGCTAGCCACTGCGATGGGCAGTAGGGCCCCCCATCCTCCCAAGCCCTCAGTGTCTTAAATGCAATTAAAATTGAGGTGAGTGCAGCCCCACCGCGCAGCAAAGGTATCCCCTTCACCGACACAGTGCGGCACACCCCCACCCCAAAGCCCTAAATGTAACAAAAAAGATGTATATTCCACCCAGAGTCAGGTGGAGGGGAGGGTGGGAAATAAGACTGGGAGGTAGGCGGTCTAAAAGAGAGGCTGCCCCCCCACCCCCAGAAGCCAGCTTGCAGACTGGCTCATGAGGCCACCCACTGCCCCTAAATCCCAACCCAGGGCGAGGGCCACTAGTGGAAGCAGCCCAGGACCCACCAGCATCACGCCCGGCGCTCCCAGCACCACTGACATGATGGGGCAGCCATACATATTTCCACTCATCTTACACACACACACATGGACAACAACAGTCACAATAGTGAACAATGGGCCGGACCCACACGGCGCCCAACATACCAGGTGACACCCCCGAGCACCCACGCAGGCCAACGACCACCCACCCCAGACGCACACCGACAGCTGCAGGCCGCCCTGCAACCACAGCCACCCCGGAGCAACCCGATGGAAACATGGCCATCAACCTGTGTCAATGGCCCCCCAACCACTCCCAAGCACCAACACACACCCGCTGCCAATGTCACCAGGAGCGATGCGACAAAGTGCCTCACCCCGCAACACAACAGCAGGGCGGCCGGGACAAGCAGGCCCCAAAACGCCAGCCCCCATGCCACAAGAATGACTGCCCAACCCCTGCCACCCAACAAAGTTCTCCTTCCCATACACACATCCTCCACCCCCCAGACATCCACCCACAAGTAACCGCTTTCATACACACACGTACCCCCACCCACCATCACACATGCCACCTACACCCACACACAGCCCCACCTGCCCACTCAACGCACACACCCACTTCCGCTCATACACAAGCTCTCACTCACACCCACTCTCACACACATACACACGCACACACAAACATGCACACCCACACCCGCAGACCCCAGTTGACGGGGAGGGCGACCCAGGATGCAGGCACCAACCCCAGGGTGCCACCAGGGCCCCAGGGAAAACACGAGCCCATGGCGCAAGGATGCACCAGGGCCAACCCACACCACCGGCGCACACCCGACCCACGCCCAGTGGGGGGAACCCCCCCCCCCCCCAGCACCAGGGGCCCAGGACCCCCCCCCCCCCCAAGCAGCGAGGCCAGCCACCCGGGGGCCACAGCCCAACCCCCCCCCCCCCCCCCAGGGCCAGACAAACGGCCACCCTGGAACAGGCCCCTCGGACACCCGCGGTCGGGGCACAGCCAGCCGCCAGAGGTGCCAAGGAGAGCGAGCCACCGCCCGCCACCCCTCAGATTATAGAATTAATAAGCGGGGACCGGAGAGAATTGAATTCCACCAATTTATTATTTGAGGAGGTTGACATTCTCTCCAGGCTAATATAATCCAATAGTAAGTTATTATAGTAAGTCATGCATAAGTTATTTCTTGATTTCCAATTCATGAGGATTGTTTTCTTTGCGATGCATAAGGCAGAGAGAACCATGTGTGACATCCTTGCATCTATATTTATTTCAATTAAATCACCTAATATGCAAAGTGTGGGTGAGGGTGGGACACTATACCCAAGCCATGCCGACAAGTCCTCACATGTCTTCTGCCAGAACTTTTGAACCGGTGCACAGGACCACATAGCATGCATATAGCTATCCGAGACGTTGCTGGTGCAGTGAAAGCAGATATTTGTGTGACTCAGGCCCATTTTGAATATCCTTAGTCCTGTGTAATGAATTCTATGTAGAACTTTAACTAACTTTATACAAGTTACAGTTTTTAATCATTTTAAAAGTGTTTAAACATATTTGTGTCCAGAAACTTTCCTCCTTTTTACTCGATAAATCTGTCTCCCATTTTGATATTGGAAGGGATACGGACTCATCTAGCTTTGAAAATAGTCCATGTATTTTTGATACCAATTTAGGGGAATGAAGATTTAGAAACTCTGCCACCTTAACTGGTACCTCTAAATCTGTCTAATTAAGATTAAATCTTGCTTTTATTATGGACTTAAGCTGTTGATATTCAAAATAATTTTTTATCACTGATGTTGAACTATGACACTAGTTCCTGAAATTGGATAAAATTTCCACCTTGAATAAGATGTTATAAGTTATTTATTCCCTTCTCTTGCCATAGTGGAAATTTTAATGTCCTCTTTTGTTGCAAGATATCAGGATTATTCCAAATGGGCGTGAGTTTACAGGGGACAAGTGAAGACCCTGTTATTTTTTAAAAATTTCCACCAAGCCGTCAGAGAAGAGCTGATATTAATACTTTTAAAACAGTCATGGCGTTTAATACAGGGACTTATAAAAAGTAAGTCAGAGATATTTAGCAACCCACAGAGAGCCTGTTCAGCATCTAATCATGGGTTTCCTAGTGGGGTTGATTTTGTCCATTTTGAAACAAACTGCAGTCTATTGGCTAAAAAGTAATTAAAAAAAATTGGTAAATCTAAGCCTCCACACTCTTTCACATTTTGGAGGGTTTTTAAACTAATCCGTGATGGTTTATCCTTCCATAAAAATTTACTTATATTTGAGTCTAGGGTCTTAAATCAGGCCATTGATGGTTGGGTAGGAATAATTGAGAACAAATAGCTGATTTTAGGAATGACCATCATTTTAATGGTTGCGACTCTTCCCATTAGTGATAAAGGTAGTGTCCTCCAGCGTGTAAGGCCGTCTTGTATTGTTTTTAAAAGGGGAATGTGATTAGTCGAATGTGATTTAGTCGCAGTGACGTTCCCACTCACTTGTGGTTACTTATCGTCACTTCCTGTATTGCTGTCTGTCCGTGTGGTTTGCTCTCCTCACTCTCCTGAGGTTTTTGCTTTTAATTGTATTTTAACCACTTTTTTCCATTTACCGTTAGTTCTCACTTCTGTTTATCAAGCCTCTTGCACCTGTGTGTGCACTCCATGTCACCTAATCACCCTCTTTAGCCTTCTGTTCACCTTTCATCAGTGTTTTTGTTAGCTTTGGGTTTGCCACTAGCGATGGCTACTAGCTCTCCTTCCTCTCCTCCTCTGGTGTGCTCTCTCTGTCAGATGTTTAGCTACACCTCTGCCTCTTTTAGTGATAACGGTAAATGTAATAAATATTGTCTTTTTGAGGTGCTCGAGGCGAGGTTGTCTGATTTGGAATCCCGGCTCCGCTGCATTGAAACACCGTCTGCGCCAGTTAGTCTCGATGGACGTCCCCTAGCTGCAGCAGAGCTAGCTAGCATAGGCCCCATTAGCGGTCGGTCCTCCGGCTCTCCTCAGCAGTGAGGAGACTGGGTGGGTGACGGTGAGAAGGAAGCGTAGTCGCAAAGCCCCGGTACACCACCAACCTGTTCACGTTTCTAATCATTTTGCCCCGCTCAGCGACACACCCGCTGAGGAAAAAACTCTGATCATTGGCGACTCTGTAGTCAGAAACGTGAACCTAGAGACTCCACCGGCCATAGTCAAATGCATTCCTGGGGCCAGAGCAGGCAACATTGAGTCAAATTAGAAAATGCTGGTTAAAAGTAACTGTAAATACTCCACAGTTATTATTCACGTTGGCATTAATGACATCCGTCTCCGGCAGTCGGAAGTCACGAAACTTAATGTAGAATCGGTGTGTGACTTTGCCAAAACAATGTTGGACTCTGTAGTATTCTCTGGGCCCCTCCCCAATCTGACCAGTGATGACATGTTTAACCGCTCATCATCCTTCAACCGCTGGCTGTCTGTGTGGTGTCCTGCAAACAACGTGGGCTACATTGACAATTGGAGCTCATTTTGGGGAAAACCTGGTCTTTTGAGAAGAGACAGCGTCCATCCGTCTTTGGATGGTGCATCTCATTTATCTAACAATCTGGCATCTTTTTTATCCAAATTTCCAAAACACTAACAACTCAGAGTTGGGCCCAGGAAGCAGTGTCGCAGTCTTACACGCCTCCCTGCAGCCCCTCTTCATCCGCCACCTCTCAACTTAGCCCTGTCTTCCCCATCAGAGAATCATTGCCTGCTCCCTCCAAAGCAAATAAAAATATAATACATAAGCATCCCAAAGTGATTAAGCAAAAAGTTGGTAAAACTCAAATTAAACATGAAGCCTCTAAATTTAATGATTTGGCCTCTGTTCCTCCTCATAATCATAATCAGAATCAGAATCAGCTTTATTGGCCAAGTATGCACGACACATACAAGGAATTTGACTTTGGCTAAAAACTTGCTCTCGTTGTTCAGGTGGAGGATTTAAATAAGATTTAAATAAGGATTCAATGACAACAGAGTATGTACAGTAAATTACAGTCTGTCCACGTTTCTATAAAAGGATTCAAATCTATACAGGAATATATGCAGTTATTTACTCAGACTATCCACACTTTGCAGAAATATATGAAAAAATATACAGTCACACAGTATTTCAATGTGAACTCAGATTCAGTGATATAATGTGAATGAAGTAAAATGCAGTGTGAGAGTTATGTGCAATGTAAGAATGGATGAAAAGTCATGAGTACAGCAGCAGGTAGAACTAGGTGAATGTTAGGAGTTCATCAGAGTGATGGCTTGAGGAAAGAAACTGTCCCTGTGACGGGTGGTTTTGACCTTCAGTGATCTGTAACGACGACCAGAAGATAGAAGTTCAACCAGTTTGTGGCCGGGGTGTGACGGGTTAGCACAGATGTTTCCCGCCCGTTTCCTGGTTATGGACCGATATAAGTTCTCAATGGAGGGTAGGTCGGTACCAATGATCCTCTCCGCAGACCTAATGATTTGCTGCAGTCTGGTCTTGTCCTGTTTAGTGGCAGATCCAAACCAGACAGTGATGGAAAAGCAGAGGACAGGTTGGATGATGGCGGTGTAGAAGACAACCAGCAGCTCCTGAGGCAAATCAAACTTCTTGAGCTGATGCAGAAAAAACAACCTCTGCTGGGCCTTTTTCCGGACAGTGTCTATATAAACTAAACTAAACTAAACTTGGGGACCTGGGAATCAGTACCTCCACCTGCAACTGGATCATGGATTTTCTGACCAACAGACCCCAGCATGTTAGGTCAGGCCCCAACCGTTCTTCCGTCATCACACTCAACACTGGTGTACCACAGGGCTGTGTGCTCAGCCCATTCCTCTACTCCCTCTTCACCCATGACTGCAGGCCTATGTATGGATCCAATTCCATCATAAAGTTCGCAGATGACACCACAGTGATTGGACTCATCAGGGACAACGACGAGTCAAATTACACGGCAGAGGTTGAGCACTTGGCTACTTGGTGCGCTGACAATAACCTGCTCCTTAACACCAGCAAAACCAAGGAGCTCATAGTGGACTACAGGAAGGAGACGGAAGAGACACGTGACCCCATCCATATCAATGGCATAGCTGTTGAACGTGTCCCCAGCTTCAAATTCCTGGGGACCCACATCTCGGAGGACCTGTCCTGGTCAGTTAACACCACCAGCCTGATCAAGAAGGCCCATCAGCGCCTCTTCTTCTTGAGGACACTGAAGAAGAACCATCTGTCAACTGACATCCTGGGCAACTTCTACCGCTGCGTGATAGAGAGCACCCTGACCAACTGTATCACAGTCTGGTATGGGAGCTGCTCTGTCGCTGACCGTAAGGCGCTGCAGCGGGTGGTGAAAACCGCCCAACGCATCACAGGGACTCCACTTCCAGTTATAGAGGACGTCTACAGGAAAAGATGTCTGCGCCGGGCATGCAGCATTCTTAGGGACTCCAACCATCCTGCTCATGGACTGTTCCAGCTTCTCCCCTCCAGAAGGCGTTTCAGAAGCCTTCGGACTAGAACCAGCTGGTTTAGGAACAGTTTCTTTCCAACAGCTGTCACATTATTGAACTTAGTTCCCCACTGACTCTCTTACCATCATCTCTTACTATCCTCACCTGTACATAACTGCATAACTACATAACTACATCTAACTTATTGTACATTATTTGCACATAACAGCACTCTTAACTTTCTGCACTGCTGCATATCTTTGCATATATTTGCTTAAATTGCACATACTGTTAATTACCGTATATACTGCACTGCTGTCCTTTGCACTTCTGATTGGATGCTAAACTGTGTTTCGTTACCTTGTATTCATACATGTGTAATGACAATAAAGTTGAATCTAATCTAATCTAATCTAATATGGGAGGACCACTTCAGGTTCCGGGAGATTGTGGTACCCAGAAACTTGAAGGAGTCCACAGTGGACATTGTGCCGTTGAGGATGGTGAGTGGGGGGAATGAAGGAGGGTGTCACCTGAAATCCACAGTCATCTCCACCGTTTTGGCTGGGTTAAGTTCAAGATGGTTCTGGCCGCACCAGAGGATCAGCTGCTCCACCTCCCGCCTGTATGCAGACTCATCACCATCCCGGATCAAACCGATGACTGTGGTGTCATCCACAAACTTCAGGAGCTTCACTGAAGGGTCCTCTGAGGTGCAGTCGTTGGAGTAGAGGGAGAAGAGCAGTGGGGAAAGGACACATCCTTGGGGGGCGCCAGTACTAATTTTTCGGGAGCTGGATGTAAATCTCCCTAGCTTCACCTGTTGCCACCTGTCAGTCAGAAAGCTGGAGATCCACTGGCAGGTGGAGGGGGGCACCTTGAGCTGGAGGAGTTTCTGATGAAGAATGCCTGGGATGATGGTGTTGAACGCTGAGCTGAAGTTGACAAACAGGATCCTGGCGTACGTCCCCGGGGAGTCGAGGTGTTGCAGGATGTAGTGTAGTCCCATATTCACTGCATCATCCACTGACCTGTTTGACCGGTAGGCAAACTGCAGTGGGTCCATCAGGGGGCCTGTGACGACCTTCAGGTGGTTCAGCACCAATCTCTCCAAAGATTTCATGACCACAGAGGTCAGGGCAACAGGTCTGTAGTCATTTAATCCTGTAACAGAGGGTTTCTTGGGAACTGGAATGATGATGGAGCGTTTGAAGCAGGAAGGCACTTCACGCAGCTCCAGTGATCTGTTAAAGATCCGGGTGAAGATGGGGGCCAACTCGTTGGAGCAGACTCTCAGGCAGGACGGAGACACACCATCAGGTCCTGCAGCCTTCTTGATCTTTTGTCTCTGAAAGACCCAGCGCACCTCCTCTTCACAGATTGTTAGTGCTGGTGGGAGGTCAGAGTGGAGGAGGGATGGAGTTCCTGGGGCTGCAGATAATACTTTTGTGTGGGTGGGAGGTGAGAACTGTAGGTTCTTTTCAAACCTACAGTAAAAGCTGTTTAGGTCGTTAGCCAGCTGGAGGTTTTCCACAGGGTTGGGGGATGGTCTCCTGTAGTTGATGATATTCTGCAGGCCTCTCCAAACAGAAGCAGAGTTGTTGGCTGTGAAGTTTTGTTGTAAATTCTCACTGTAGGTCCTCTTAGCAAGCCTGATTCCCTTCGTCAGCATGTTTCTGGCCCGCTTGTACAGAGTCCAGTCACCAGTCCTGTAGGCCTCCTCCTTGGTCTGACGTAGCTGCTTCAGTTTAGGAGTGAACCAGGGTTTATTGTTGTTGTATGTGCAGAAGGTCTTGGTCTGCTTGGACAACCACATTTAATTTAAAAATTAAATGTGGTTTGTTAAATATTAGGTCTCTAACTCCCAAGTCTCTGTTAGTCCATGATCTGTTAATTGATCATCAGATTGATTTAATATCCCTTGCAGAGACTTGGTTAGGACAAGAGGATTATGTTGGTTTAAATGAATCAACTCCCTCGGGTTATTTAAACTGTCAAAATCCCAGAAGTTCTGGTCGTGGAGGAGGAGTAGCAACAACTTACCATTCCAAATTACTAGTTAATGTAAAGCAAAAAACATGTTATAATTCCTTTGAGGGCCTGGTCCTCAGTATTGGGCACCTTAGCAATTTTAGGCTAAACCCAATTTTATTTGCCATAGTTTATCATCCATCAACCTACTCAGAATTTTTATCCGAATTTGCTGATTTCTTAGCTGATTTAGTGCTGAAATCAGATATATACATGTAGGTGTATATATCTACATGTAATATACATGTAGATGTAGATAGTGACTGCCTTAATGTGGCATTTAATTCAATATTAGAGTTGTTTGGGTTTTCTCAGAAAGTAGGAAATTCTACTCATTTTCTTCACCATACGTTGGACCTTGTTCTGACATATGGCATAGAAATAGAAAATCTGGTAGTGTCTCCTCATAACCCTGTACTGTCAGACCATTGTCTGTTAACCTTTAATTATACTATTTCTGACTATTTGGCTCCTAAAGAAAAATATTGCTACAGTAGATGCCTCTCAGATTATGCTGTTTCCAAATTTATGCAGATTGTTTCCTCTATGCCATGTGTCAACACAACGGAAATAAGCTATAGACAGCTTGCTCCTTCTGTAATTGATAGCATGGTGGATAGTGTTACAGCTTCTCTGCATCAGACTCTAGACTTGGTATCCCCCTTAAAAAAGAAAAAGTCTAATCAGAGATTTCTAACTCCTTGGTTCAACACAGAAACTCGTAGCTTAAAACAGAAGACTCGTCAATTAGAAAGAAAATGGCGCTCCACTAATTTAGATGAAATCTCTTTAGCTTGGAGAAATCATCTTTTAATTTATAAAAAATCTCTTAGAAAAGCTAGAAAGCGTTATTATTCTGCATTAATAGAAGAGAACAAGAATAATCTCAGGTTTCTTTTCAGTACTGTAGCCAGGCTGACAAAAGAGTCAGGACTCTGTCAATCCTAGTATTCCCTTAGAGCTTACTAGTCAGGACTTTATGAACTTTTTCAATAATAAAATTTCATCCATCAGAGATAAAATCAATCAGATTCTTCCCACAGTTAACTTAAATACAGTAACTACTACAACTCCTTCAACTGATATCTGTTTGGATGAGTTTAATCCAATTGACCTTTTAGAGTTCGACAAAATAATTTCCTCATCCAAGCCTTCAACTTGTCTTTTAGACCCTATTCCTATTAGGTTATTTAAGATAAGATAAGATAAGATAAGATAAGCCTTTATTAGTCCCACAACGGGGAAATTCCAGGATTGCAACAGCACAGGGATAGCAACACTCAGAGCAACAATCAGAAGGCAAGAAAAAAAAAAACAAGCAAGCAAGAGCAGCTAATAAACATATGTACGTATTACTATAAAATATATATATATACACACACACACAGACACACAGTGCAGAGCATTGTAGCTGGATGGAATAAATATATGAATATATGAACACACAGTGCAGAGCATTGTAGCTAGATGGAATAAATATGTAAATATATAAACACCCACAGTACGGAGCATTGCAGCTAGGTGGAATAAATATGCAAGTATATAAACACACACAGTGCGGAGCAATGTAGCTAGATGGAATAACATGTAGATATATAAATATATAAACACCCACAGTACGGAGCATTGCAGCTAGACGGAACAAATATGCAAATATATAAACACACACAGTGCAGAGCATTGCCGCTAGATGGAATGAAACAGCATAACCGTCTACCCAGCTATCCTGCATGGTATGATTATGTGCCCATACACATTTAAAGAAGTCTTCCCACTTATTGGTAGCTTTATTCTTCATATAATCAATTCTTCATTAACTTTAGGCCATGTACCGCAGGCTTTTAAAATGGCTGTAATTAAACCCTTACTCAAAAAGACAACGCTAGATCCAGGAGCTTTAGCTAACTATAGACCAATCTCTAATCTCCCCTTCATTTCAAAAATCTTAGAAAGAGCTGTTGCTACGCAATTATTTGACCACCTGCAGGCAAATGGTTTACTTGAAGCGTTTCAATCTGGGTTTAGAATCCATCATAGTACTGAAACAGCCTTAGCAAAGGTCACTAACAACCTCCTCATCGCATCTGATAATGGACTGGTTTCTGTACTTGTCCTTTTAGACCTAAAGAGAATATATGAAATTTAATAAATATGATCAGGTATAAATTATTTAATTTATATTGATGTATGGGAATCTGAGATCAAATTTTGTTTCATATACACCAGAAAAGTTAATAACACTCGTAGGGGCACCAGCTTCTATCTTTAAGAAGCAATTTTAGTTTTAATTTCACTTTATACCTGTTTAATCACTCAAATTAATTAATAATCAGTCTCAAAAATTTTTCCGTGAATTTGATACCTGGGCTTGAAACAGACTCAGAATGAAATAAATTCTCAACAACTTCTCTCATTTTCATATATTTATTAAACAAAATGATTAACAGACATTGCAGTAATTTCATTAATCATAAAATCAATCTTGTAAATGATAGATTAACAATGTCAATATTTTTGAAACCAGGGTTAACTGAGAAATGAATTTCTATCAGTTTGAGTTAACAGATTATGGAAACAATGCAAATTTATGGAGAAAGCTTACTAATTATATGAAAGGTCCTAGATTAATCTTAAGAAAATAAAAACAGAATTTTAACGAAAAGAAGAGTTATGTTAAGGGCTTCTTAATTTGCATCTGATTAGATATACAAATTATTACTGAACCTCAGACGTTTAATTCAGCAGATGAATTAAGGTTTGCAGCTCACGTGATTCTTCTTGGTGATGATTTCCCATCGATCTGGTCAACATTCTTTCGTCATCCTCATGAAGTTTTGATGTGTTGTTCAGGGGCAAAACCCAGAATATTTGTCCCGCAAATATTCTCGACGATGGATGAGATGTATGAGATTGTAGGTTTGATCTCAATGGTTGAAATCCTGCAGAAGCGTGCTGATTCCTCAGTGCGTGTGATGTGGGGAGCTGCGTCTTCTCAGAGGCCTTCGGTAATAATTAATTAAAGATATCTAATCCGATCTCAAATTAAAGAGTTTCGGACTTTAGATAAAAATAATAGCTTCTTGTGTGTGATTGGTCAAGAAAAATATTATAAAAATAAAGTCAAGATTAAAACTTACTTTAAAATTAAAACAAACAGTGGTTTTACAGAAAGTTTAACAAAGAAAAAAGAGATAAATAAAAATTGGAGTTTAACTCCGATTAAGAATTGAGCTCAAAGAAATAGGAATTCCTAGGCATTTAAGAGAAAAAGAAAAAAACATTAAAATACAAAGTTACATAAACAAATTACGAGTTATCTGCTCTGTGCTTGGAAAAGCAACATGTGGGAGAAGTCTTTGTTCAGGCAGTCCTTTGTTCTTCCCAAAGTTCTTTCTTGCTGTGTGTAGACAATGGACAAAAAAGAGAGTGACGAACGGAGGCGAAAGAGCCAAAAAGAGCGTCCAAAGAGAGAGGTGAACGGAGGCGAAAAGAGGCGTAAAGAGCGTGTCAAAAGAGTGAGTCCAAAAGAGCGAGCGAAAAGAGAGAGCCAAAAGAGGAAGTAGCAGGGGGTTTTCCTCCTTTTATAAGTTCTGTTGAGCTTTCGTGGGCTTCCGGGTTGACCGGAATCTCAGCCAATGAGCGTCCTTCGTGGGCGGGCTTGATGAACTTTTAGTCCAATGATAGGCTTTGTCTGCGAGGGACCAATAGGATGGAGAAGCTGGGGCTCAGTGAAGGCTGGGTGAAATTTGATACCGTTCCACAAATTTTAATACACTGGAATATGCTTTTACACACTTATGTATAACTAAGCTAACCTTAATGTAACTTATAAGCAGTGCTTCTAAATCAACATGCAGGAATAAACATTCATTTAAACATTTTTAACATGCATATATATATATATATATATATATATATATATATATATAAAATCACAGATTAATGCATAGATGCGATCATCAGTCGTAGCATCAGGGTACTTACGCAGGTAGTAATCAATGTCCTGTAAATAGACTTTGGCATCAGGTGAACCCGTAGGTCCTGGATCAAATTTGGTGATATTTTGTGCGATCTTGTCAAGGTCGCGGTCTGAAGGGGCACACGCACGCTGTCCACGCGGCCGTCTGTACTCGAAACGGGAATCGGGTGAGGGAGCGTGGTGGATGTCCCGGTGTTCATGTCTTTCCTTTAGGAGCAATTGACATTCCTTGTAGTCCTTCACATTTTCAAGTTGACCTTCAACTCTTCTGAGTTCCTTCTTTGTGTCTTGAAGGGCATCTTCAAATTCATTGTTGTCTTGGTGAAGCACGCCATTGTTATGCATCAACCGTTCATTTTCTGACTCTGCACGGTTCAAATCTTGTAACGCTTAAACCAGTTGGTTTGGAGTTTTGTCATTCTTCTCTTGAAACTGTTCCAGATTTTCTTTCAGTGTTTCATTCTCTTCTTGGAGAGATAGGATCATTGTTTGTTGATTTGCTAGCTCGTTCTCGGCTACCTTTAATCTTGCGACTAATGTTAGCGTAAACTTACCTAACACACTGGTGAGGTCCTTGCCTTCTGGTGGTTTTTCAGTGTGTTCATTCAAAAGTTCTTCAGTGAGTTGCTTCAATTCTTCGGGCTGTGTTTCCTTGACCCATGTTGTGAAGCTAGAAATTAAATTAGAAGTCCATGCTTCCAATGTTGTTTGAAGGTCATCCAGTTTGGTAAATTGGTCAGTTGTCTGTTGGCTCGTCATGCTTTATCGTTGTTGTTATTTCGCTTAAAAAAAATCAACTTGTTGATTATTCTTAAATTTGTTTGACAAGGTTTAACCTTGAGTGGTTTTATTTTACAACCGTGATAGTTGAAAGTTCCTTTAGAATTTGTTTCAACTTGTAGGCTTGCAGGATGGGAAATAGAATTTTGAAATTATTTAGAAATGTAGAGATACTTCAATTAATTCATTTGTTGGAACTGTATGTTGATAAATAAATTTGAATTGAAATTGGATTGAATTTGTTTCACAAAACAAAACTGGAATTTCAGTTGTGTGGATTGACTTCTTTACTTTGATTTTCAAAGTCTAGTATTGGAATTTTGCAGAATGTCACTTTGAAAGTGAGGATTTTATTTACAAAAGAAATACAAAAACAAAAGAGGCTAAATGCTTTAAAGATTTAAGATTATAAGTTTCCTCTTTCTTTTAAAGTTAAGGTTTTCCTTTGGTTTTATTTGTTAAAGCCTATTTTCCTTTGAAGCATTAAATGGTTAAAATATTTACAAATTAGAAATAAGTGAATTGTTTGAATATTTGGTGTCCAAGGATTTCTTAGGAGTGAAGCCAATAGTGAGTGATCTGTTTTGATTGTCATCTATAAATTTCTTATTTACAGAATAATCAATGTTTGCACCTTTTTAACTTTTCTTTTAAATCCTGGGAAAAATTTGAAAATTATGTTGGTTGGTTAAATGTTTTTCTTTTCCTGCAGAGAAAACATGAACCCAGAAATGACACAATGAGTTTAAATAACACCTAGAGCTTCTCTTAAGCGTTAATTGCTTAATGTGGTTTCCTACATTTGAGAAAGAGGAAAAATTATAAATATTCAGTAAGTCTGTAAATTTGTTAAAAATGCACAGATTTAATCCTACTTTAATGTTACTCTTGAGTAAACATCAGCATTAGAATCCTTAAACTAAAACTGGGTTTCTGTGGGAATGGAATCACACCATATCACATTTAAAATGAATGAATGAATGAATGAATGAATGAATGAATTTATTTCGGATAGTACAGTACAGGTTAAAAGAAACTGTATAACATAACAACAAGGTCAAATTAGACAAAGACTCCTCCTACTATACAATTCCACGTGAGTTATCCGAAATGGGTGATGGCTGAAGCCACAGCTTATATTGCCCACCCATATTCCATCCAAGAATTCAAAAGAGAAAAAAGAGAAAACAAGACAAGAGCAATTACAATTTAAAACAAAGCTAAGACAAAATGTGACTGACAGAAAAAGAAAACTAAGCTAGGCTAAGTTAAGCGGTTACTATTCAAAAACAAATCTAAGACAAAATGTCACAGAGAAAAAAAAGAAAAAAGAAAAAAAAAACTAAGCTACAACACAATACAGACTGGATATGTCAATCCTTATGTGAGTTTACATGTCGTCTTGTAAATATGTTTGGAGTATTTCTTCCTTTAGTTTTTGTTTAAATTGTCCAAGCGTTGTACACCACAAGATGGAGGCAGTTTTCGTCTGCACTTCCGGAAGAGGAAACCCAATGACATCACTCAGGGAGTCAAGGATTTCTACTCAAAATGGTGGCTACAGGGAACTTGCTTTACCTAGACTTAAGATGGCATCGCTTGGCCGATCTACACATGCGCAGTTTTCGTGCACAGCTTGACGGTCGCGCGCATGACTGTGAGTGTGCACAAGTGCTATGTGGATGCAGCACGAGCTTCAGTCCATAAAACCATGCCTTGCTTTCCAAAGGAGGGAAAACTTCGGTCTCCCTAAACTTTATTCAACAAGTTTATACAATGGTTAATTCAATTAAATCCCCCAAGGGTTTGCTTCGCCTGCGGGGTGTTTGAAATAACGGGGAAAACAAATAGGATTTCTTCGCTATTTTATTCCCAGTGTGGGCACATATGTTGGTTACATATGCTCAACAAATATATTGCTGTGTGTTTATTGTGTGCTGCACGTCTCAGGGAACAAAGGGACTGAGCCTCCTAGATGTAACGGGAGAGTGCGAGATTTGGCCTTTGTTTCAAGGAGATGACCTGGAGAGATTTCCTGACCACCTGAGACAAAAGGATGAATGGTGTGAAGATCAGAGGAGTTACATTGTGACTGGGATTAAGTACCATGTGACTGTATGTTTGATTAAACACCATGTGACTGTAGTTTTGATGTCCGGGGTATAAAGGACAGATGTGAGATGATTCATTCCCTTTTTTCTGCTTTGAAATTGTTGGAGTATGTGATTGTGAATAAAGCTGAACCTGAGGAATAAACTCAGTCTCATCCTTCAACACATTCTCCACACCAGGCCTATTTTAATTATTCAGCGTGTAATCACGCTTCTTAGGCATGCACTAAACAACAAGTAACTGAAAGGATGGTGGGGTCTCTTCAGCTCACGCACACACAGCAGTAATCAGGGGGGCGAATTCACTCCCTCCCCCTCGTGACACAGAGACAAAGACAATAGACTGGCTGCAGACAAATGAACCACCTTTGTAAGTTATAAGTCGACCAAAATCACACACAGCTTATGTATTAATTTCTTTCATTCTGAGTGAGTCAAGTTCAACCAGGCTCTCACACGGAAGCACCATAAATATATAGAGAATATATGAAATTTAATAAATATGATCATGTATAAATTATTTAATTTATATTGATGGATGGGAATCTGAGATCAAATTTCGTTTCATATACACCAGAAAAGTCAATAACACTCGTAGGGGCACCAGCTTCTATCTTTAAGAAGCAATTTTAGTTTTAATTTCACTTTATACCTGTTTAATCACTCAAATTAATTAATAATCAGTCTCAAAAATTTTTCCGTGAATTTGATACCTGGGCTTGAAACAGACTCAGAATGAAATAAATTCTCAACAACTTCTCTCATTTTCACATATTTATTAAACAAAATGATTAATAGTAGTAGTAGATTAGTTTATTTGACAGGGACAGTGCAATAAACATAGACAATTAATCAAAGACAATCAATCTGATGTGTTGCACATAGAGTGTATAGCTATTAGCTAATTTGCAACTCTTGTCCCTGGATGGGCTTTAGAAAAAAGAATCAAGATAAAAATAAAAAGATAAAAAATAAAAATGTCTGCTAACAGACATTGCAGTAATTTCATTAATCATAAAATCAATCTTGTAAATGATAGATTAACAATGTCAATATTTTCGGAACCAGGGTTAACTGAGAAATGAATTTCTATCAGTTTGAGTTAACAGAATCAGAATCAGAATAAGTTTATTGCCAAGCACATTTACAAGTAAATAACAGGTAAATATACGAGGAATTTGACTTGACACTGAAAACGTCATAAATGACATTCTCGATGCGGCGAGCCGTGGAGGCGCCTGTCAGCAGGAGGGGAATAGTAGGCAGTGGGGGGAGGGGGAGGGTGGACACAATAGGAGAGAGAAAAGAGCATTGTTGATCAGAATAAAGTTCATATATGACCAATATTATGATTACAAGAAAAAACTCTCAATGCACAATTAGCAGACAATAGAATCCACACAATGACACAAAGAGAGCAGTGAGTGAATGTCTTCATCAGTCAGTATAAATGGATCAGTATGTGTGAGTTGGATGCAATCAGTGGCAAATCAGTTAGGTGGACAACAATAGTCTCTTCCTCAGCAGATGTTATGACTACAGTCTGAAGCAAAGGCACGTGTCCTTGAGCACGGCAGATTTTCCCTTTCCTTCTTGCCTTGAGAGAGAGCAGTCGCATTTTTCTTCCCTCCTCTCCTGCCTTCCTGACCTATTCCCAGCTTTGCAATGTTGCATTTTTGTCTATGTTTAGTCGCTCTTCTTCTGCTGAATCTTAATCTAAACGGAAATTATGGATTTGGAAGCAGCTTAAATGTGCTATTGTCACTATTTTTCAACAAGAACCGGGCCAAGGGGGACCCCAAGAATTGGAACCTGCGAGGAGACTCATGGACATTGGAATTCATGCGTCTGTGGAAACATTATTGGTTATGATCTCAGGACTTCTATTTTTGGCTGTGGAGTTCCCTGATGCATCAGAAATTGAAGGAAGGTGAGAGAGCTGATCAAAGCGGACCCAGCAAGCTCCTTCATCAAATTCGACCAGTTGGGGAGGGCACGAGTAGCGGCAAACGATGAACTGAATGACAGTGATTCAGTGGAGGAATACATCTGGAGCCCTGTGCTCTCCATGGAAAAACAGTTTAAGCCTGCACATATAATGAAAGCACAGAATTACACGGGTGAGGACAAATTCTATTCTCTGAGTGCACTGTGCTGATTTGATTTGACCTTGTTTGGTGCCTCGTGTTTACATTCCTCCTGATTAAGATAAGCGGAAGGACCGGCTTTACCCAAACAATCGACAATCAGTTGTTGTCGTATCAGCGGATTGGACCCTCAAGGACAGTGCCCGTGTGCCTTCTGCAAGCAAGAGAGATAGACTCTGGACTTGTTTATAAGTCACATGATTATAACATCTATCCACTGCCAGGAGGCGCCCTCTGCTGCTCACTAACAACTGTCACATTTACACTACACAATGCATACAACATTACATGCATACAATACACTGCCTCTCAACTTTTGTGTGTGCTCTCCTGCTAAATGTCTGCTAAATGTGCATTGAGGGTTTTTTTGATTGTAATCAAAATTTCGCTCACTTGCCGAGTGCCATTCTGATAAAACATGTTTTTTTTCTCTCGCCTACTGTGTCATATCCATTCTCCTTTTCTTTTTTTTCCTTTCTTCTTTATGACTGGCGCCTAGCGGCTGCCCCGGCCTTGGATGCGCTCTGCAGAGCGTGCCCAAATGCCAAGTCACGTTTCGTTACCTTGTATTCATACATGTGTAATGACAATGAAGTTGAATCTCATCTCATCTCATCTCATGGAATAGTTGAGCCAGACAGCTGTCCTTGAGAGTCAGATGCTGCCCGCCAATGTTATGAAAACAATTATACTGTTGATTATCAGGAGGACTGAGTGCTGAGGGTGCCGAAAAAAACAGTTCGAATAGCACTGACTTCAGAGAAAAAACTTTCAATTCTCTTACGGATTCAGTGCTCCACACTGGCTTTAAATTCATATCATTCCCTGGAGAGCACGAAGCGACTCCAGATGTTTCCCCTTCTAAACACAGATAAACATGTCCGGTAGAGTCCATCTCTCTACAGTGCATGCAGATGGTAAATTCCATGTTGGTCGTTCGCCGCTATTCGTGCACTCCCCATCTGGTCGAATTGTTGAAGAAGCAGCTACGCCGGGTCCGCATTTTGATTAGCTCTTCCAGTTAAATTTTCGATACACCAGGAGAACTCCAGAGTCAATCAGCAGAAATCCTGTGATCGTAAAGCCAAAACAGGTAGATGTTTTCCACATCTTCAGTCGAATCACACAGACACATGAGTTCCAATCCATGGGTCTCTCCACATTTGGGCTCCCCCGGGCCCGATTTTCTGTTTGAAAAGGTGGTGTCAATTGTGTTTAAAGCCCAGCTTATATCCATAATTTCGTTAGATAAATAAGCAGTAAAGACACGCAGACACAGACGATAGCAAGCTGGGATCCAGTCAGTTAGGGAGGGAGAGAGAGATAGGGAGCCGGAGTGGGGAAGAAAAGCATCTGCTCTCTTTGGAGGGCAGAAGTGAAATGCCATAATAATGCCATACTAATAATGCCATAATAATGACAGATTATGGAAACAACACAAATTTATGGAGAAAGCTTACTAATTATATGAAAGGTCCTGGATTAATCTTAACAAAATAAAAACAGAATTTTAACGAAAAGAAGAGTTATGTTAAGGGCTTCTTAATTTGCATCTGATTAGCTATACAAATTATTACCGAACCTCAGACGTTTAATTAAGCAGATGAATTAAAGTTTGCAGCTCACGTGATTCTTCTTGGTGATGATTCCCCGTTGATCTGGCCAATGTTCTTTCATCATCCTCATGAAGTTTTGATGTGTTGTTCCGGGGCAAAACTCAGAATATTTGTCCCGCAAATGTTCTCGACGATGGATGAGATGTATGAGATCGTAGGCTTGATAGCAATGGTTGAAATCCTGCAGAAGCATGCTGATTCCTCAGCTGCGTGTGATGTGGGGAGCTGCGTCTTCTCAGAGGCCTTCAGTAATAATTAATTAAAGCTATCTAATCCGATCTCAAATTAAAGAGTTTCGGACTTTAGATAAAAATAATAGCTTCTGGTGCGTGATTGGTCAAGAAAAATATTATAAAAATAAAGTCAAGATTAAAACTTACTTTAAAATTAAAATAAACGGTGGTTTTACAGAAAGTTTAACAAAGAAAAAAGAGATAAATAAAAATTGGAGTTTAACTCCGATTAAGAATTGAGCTCAAAGAAATAGGAATTCCTAGGCATTTAAGAGAAAAAGAAAAAAAAAACATTAAAATACAAAGTTACATAAACAAATTACGAGTTATCTGCTCTGTGCTCTGAAAAGCAACATGTGGGAGAAGTCTTTGTTCAGGCAGTCCTTTGTTCTTCCCAAAGTTCTTTCTTGCTGTGTGTAGACAATGGACAAAAAAGAGAGCGACGAACGGAGGCAAAGGAGCCAAAAAGAGCGTCCAAAGAGAGAAGTGAACGGAGGCGAAAAGAGGCGTAAAGAGCATGTCAAAAGAGCGAGTCCAAAAGAGCGAGCGAAAAGAGAGAGCCGAAAGAAGAAGTAGCAGGGGTTTTTCCTCCTTTTATAAGTTCTGTTGAGCTTTCGCGGGCTTCTGGGTTGACCGGAATCTCAGCCAATGAGCGTCCATCATGGGCGGGCTTGATGAACTTTGAGTCCAATGACAGGCTTTGTCTGCGAGGGACCAATAGGATGGAGAAGCTGGGGCTCAGTGAAGGCTGGGTGAAATTTGATACCGGTCCACAAATTTTAATACACTGGAATATGCTTTTACACACTTATGTATAACTAAGCTAACCTTAATGTAACTTATAAGCAGTGCTTCTAAATCAACATGCAGGAATAAACATTCATTTAAACATTTTTAACATGCATACATACATATATATATATATATATATATATATATATATATATATATATATATATATATAAAATCACAGATCAATGCATTTCACACATATTATTGATTTTTCCCATTAAAAACATCAGAGCCCATTTGCTTTTCATGGTCCTGAAAAGAAGGAAGGTTTAGAATTGAGTTTGTAATAATGTACTTTAAAGTTCACTGGTTAAATCCAGCATGTCCCAGAGTTTAAGGAAATTAACTGAGTTGTGGATCTGTGTAGGCCATGAGGGCTCCAGGTCTGTTCCATGTTTATGGGGGCAATAAAGGGGCGCAGGAGGAAATAGGTTGAATTCTTTTAGACTGGTTTTAGCAAAGGAATGGGATTTCAGCTGTGGCCTGGGGAAGAAAATCAGTTCTTGACTGTCTTACTCCTGGGTGAAACAAACTGTCTTTAAGCAGAAGAATAATTATTGCTGAGCCAAAGTGAGATGATGCTACAGACCTTAGTGCAGCTTTTGATACTATCGATCATAATATTCTACTTGATAGATTAGAACACTATGTTGGACTTAATGGAACTTCATTGCAGTGGTTTAGATCTTATTTATCTGATAGGTTCCAGTTTGTTCATGTCAGTAATGAGTTTTCTTTCAACTCAAAGCTTAGTCATGGAGTTCCACAGGGATCTGTGCTAGGCCCTACTCTTTTTAGTTTATATATGCTTCCGTTAGGCAACATTATTAGAAAGCACTTTATACATTTTCATTGTTGTGAAGATGATACACAATTATACCTGTCAATGAAGCCGGATGATAGTAATCAATTAGCCAAGTTGGAAGCCTGTCTTAAGGAAATCAAAGCTTGGATGACTTGTAATTTCCTGCTATTAAATTCTGATAAGACTGAAGTCATTCTTGTTGGTCCAAAAAACCTTAGAAATTCCTTTCCAAATCAAACTTTCAGTTTGGATGCGGTTACTCTTTCTCTTAGAAGCTCTGTGAGGAACCATGGAATTGTTTTTGATCAAGATCTGCCCTTCAATTCACATATTAAATTTGTTTCTAAGACTGCCTTCTATCATTTGCGCAATATTGCCAAGATTAGACAAGATTAGACAAGATATTGCCATATCTCGTCTCAGAGTGATGCTGAGAAACTGATCCACGCTTTTGTCGAGATTAGATTATTGTAATTCTTTATTATCAGGTTGCCCGGAAACATCTTTAGCCTGTTTTCCACTAGCCCAGCACACCTCGGTACGGCTCGATTCACTTCAGTACGGCTCGGAATGCTTCTGTCTCCATTAGCACGGTGTTGTGCTTGTGCTGTGATGGTTTGTTAGGAGGTTTTAGAAGCGGGGCGGCGGCAGATTCTTAGCGAGGCGGGGCCACACTCCCGTGACGTTAGGCACCCGACTGAGTCCTTATTTACACGAGACAAAAAATGGAGGATCCAAGGATTATTGCCTTGCTCGCTCTGTGGTTTTATCTCACAATTAATCTCATAATTAAGCTGCAACAACACAAGTCACTTTTGTTTTGAATTAACTGCCAAATGACCTAGAAATAATGAGCTGAAACTTGTTTTTATTCGTATTAAATAATGAGACGGTGGCACACTGTCCAACACCAAATTGTATTATTTTTTACATCCTAGGGCATTTTGGATGTACTGAATTAAAAAAATTCATGTTTTTCACCTTCAGGTCAACGTTTGGAACAACGGTATTATTATTTTCCGTTTAGATGATGCTACACTCCTTCTAAAGTATTGTAAATCTCTGAATTTGGAATGCCGATAGAACATTCAGTTTACATAAACTTGTACCTACTTTGACTTGGTGCTAATTTTTTATGATATTTCAATAAAAAGAACAGAAAGCTTACAAAAAGATTTCTTTTTTGGTCTAGTTAAAAATTACATTACCTTTACAGTGGTTGACCCGTGACAGGAAGATCAGCATCATTTTGATCAGACTAGGCAATGGAATTTCTATGTAATTATACTGTTTTATAATTCAGTGTTATAACAGACAAACCACACTTTCCAAAACAATTCCATTTTATTATATACAAAATATTAAAATAAAAAAAAAACTTTGCAACACAACATGAAGGTTAATCGACATTTTATACACGCCGACCACTGAGTGCCTTTACACCAGCTTCCCAAACTGGGTCACGAAGTCTCGGTTGGATGAAGCCGTTTCTGCCAGCTGTGGGTCAGGAAGGCTCGGTTGAATTAATCCGGACGGGCTGTCGCGTCGGATGTGTGGGATGATTCTACAAGGAAAATGCACACAATAAAATACAGCACGAAAGTGCAATATATACAGAAAAGACAATAGTTTTTAACAAGATACATAAGCTTATTTCAGCGTATTGTTCACATGAATAATTAAAATAAATAAAAATAATTAAAATAAAAGCTTTAGTCCGCAGTGTGCTGCAATAAAGCAGCGATCCATCCACAAATGAACAGCTTTTTTATTGCATAAATAAACTGAGCGTCTTACCGAATATATTTGCGAAAAAATGCACAATAAAAAAAATTAAAACTCACCGTTAAAGGACTCCGATGTCGAGACCTATGCACTGCATACGTTCGTCTGACAATGCAGTGAGCAGACACTGCATCTCCTTATTGGTCCATGGAACACCCTTATTACGTGAAGCCATTTTTGATAGAGAATAAATGAAAATAGCACAGCAATACACTGAAAAGAAACCGCCAACAGTGGTTGCGTGCTGAGTAAAGCCGGTCGTGAAGATTCTTTTTTTTTTTTTTTTCAAAAACTTTATTGAGAAGGTCGTGAAGATTTGGTAGATGAAAAGGAGGAGAGGGGCAGTTACAACCAGACCAATCAGCTCCGGTTACGACCTGACCAATCAGCGGCGACCAGTCTGTTAACGTCACAACACGGCACAGCTCAGCACTGCTGTACCCTGCCCTGGAGCGGGGCTGAGAATCGCGGCTGTTAAACCGTGTTGGGGCTTGTGGAAAAGCGTACAAAGCGTGCTGAGCCGTCCCGTGTCGCGCTAAAGCGTGCTAGTGGAAAAGGCCCTTTTAAAAAGTCTTCAGCTGATCCAAAATGCTGCAGCAAGAGTCTTAACAGGTACTAGAAAGAGAGATCATATCTCTCCGGTTCTGGCCTCCCTTCATTGGCTTCCCATAGAGTTTAGAATTAAGTTTAAAATCCTTCTTCTTACTTACAAAGCTCTAAACAATCAGGCTCCTTTTTATTTAAAAGATCTGATACTACCGTATTATCCTAACAGAGCACTACGCTCCCAAAATGCTGGATTACTTGTAATACACTGTGTTACAATTACTTGTAATTGATCACTGTGTGACTACATCCTCAGGCCATGACAATGTGTCCAATATCAAAGTTCTGTTTGACTATGTGAGTTCTGATCATGTACCTTTATCTATTGATATTGAGGTATCTAGTGCTGTAAGTGACCCCCGGGAAGCTCCCTCAGCCACAACGGGCAGTAAAACATACAAATGGCGTGATGCCACAGCGTCAGACCTGTCCAGATATAAGAAACTTACTCGTAGGAAACTCTGTAACATCCGTGCTCCTATGGACGCCATCAGGTGTCACGACAGTAATTGTGCAGCACACAGGGACGATATCGACAGGTTCTACAGTGATATTGTTGATGCCTTAAATTACTGTGTGAGTGAATGCATTCCTAGTCACAGTGCGACCACCCAATATAACGTCCCAGGCTGGAATGATGTCGTTAGCGAGGCTCACACAGCTGCTCGGGATGCTTTTTTGTGGTGGAGGAGTAATAGCAAACCACGTTCTGGTCCAATATTTGAAAACATGAAAAATTGCAGGGCTAGGTTCAAATATGCTCTACGAGCATGCAGGCGCAATGAAGAAAGTATCAAATGTGACCAGCTAGCTAATCACATGAGTGAACTGAACATGGTAGAATTCTGGAAACAAATGAAGCTCCCACCGGTCTGTCAGATCAAACACTATTGATGGTGTGACTGGTGACGTTAATATTGCTGAAAAGTGGAAATGTCATTATGAAGCTATTTTCAACTCAGTCAAGAATGTTTCAATGAAGGATTCTGTTATGCATGATATTCGTCTGTATAACGACATGTTTGATGCCTCTGATATCTCTGCTGTTACTCCTGTTGAAGTTGATTCACTGGTCAAAGTTCTCAAGAAAGGCAAATCTGCTGGCCCTGACTGTCTCACCAGTGAATGCCTCATCAACGCTGATTTCAATTTGTGTATTCTGTTGTCATTGTGTTTTAACTGTATGCTTGTTCATGGTTACATGCCAGATATGTTGATGGACTCTGTTATTATTCCTCTAGTGAAAAACAAGTGTGCCAGTCTTTCTGATATGAACAACTACAGACCTATAGCTATTGCAAATGTTATATCTAAACTGTTAGAGGGTTTATTCCTGAACAGAATTGAGGATTATCTGTGGACAAACGACAATCAGTTTGGTTTCAAATCAGCTCTTTCAACTGACAAGGCTGTTTACCTACTCCATGAATTTGTTGACTACTTTAGAAGCCACTCCACTAGTGTCTATGCTACGTTCCTGGATGCTAGCAAAGCTTTCGACAGGATTAACCACTGGTGTTTGTTCAGAAAACTAATCGATCGAGGTACTCCTATTTACATTGTTAGCATCCTGCTATACTGGTACAGAAGGCAGTCTATGGTTGTTAGATGGGGCAATGTCACCTCATCCAAATTTCATGTGACCAACGGTGTTAAACAAGGTGGTATACTGTCACCCTTGTTGTTTAATGTCTATGTTGATGATCTCAGTGTACTGTTGAACAATACTAATGTGGGCGGCTCCTTTAACGGTGCACTGTTAAATCACATTTTCTACGCTGATGACCTCTGCTTGTTAAGTTTGTCTACTGCAGCGATGCAACATCTCCTTTCGGTATGTGAAAAATTTGGTGAAAAAAATGACATCCTGTTCAACTGTACTAAATCTATGTGTATGGCTTTCAAACCAAAGGGTGTCAATACGTCGAATCCTGTTATGCCACTCTGTGGTAATAGCTTGAACTTTGTTGAAAAAGTCAAATACCTAGGTGTGTGGATTGAATCTGATAAGACCAATGTTGATTGTAACAGGCATCTCAGGAAACTGTACGCTCAAACAAATTTACTGTTGCGAAATTTCCATAGATGTTCTCCTGATGTCAAATGTATGTTGTTCAAGACCTTCTGTACCTCAATGTACTGCTCGCCTTTATGGTTTAATAGCAATGTTGCTGTTAGGAACAAAATCCGCATTGCATATAATAACTCCCTAAGAAGATTGTTAGATGTACCGCGAAGGTCGAGTGCAAGCAAGATGTTTGTGTCTGTGAACATTCCGTCTTTTGGCGAATTGATACATAAGAATGTTTACAGTTTTTTGAGAAGGTTGCTGGCATGTAACAATCATCTTATATCAGCAATTGTCAACTCGTCACTCACACTTCATTCCAGCATTTGGAAGTGGTGGCGTTCCATTTTATACTGAGCCCATTATTGTATGTCATTGTTGGTACAAGAGCGCCGAGTGTCTGCTGATCTGTATATACTTTATTTATTTATTTGTTTATCTATTTTCTACTCGTTTTAGTTTTGCTCATTATATGAACCCTGAGTTTGAAATAAACGATTGAATTGAATTGAATTGAATACCTAGAATCTCCAAAAGTACAATGGGAGGCAGAGCCTTCAATTATCAAGCTCCTCTCCTGTGGAACCAGCTGCCAATCTGGATTCGGGAGTCAGACTCAATCTCTGTTTTTAAGAATAGGGTTAAAACCTACCTTTTTGATATAGCCTACAATAAGGGAGGGATCATGTGTTTCTGAACCCTCTCTTAGTTATGCTGCTAATAGGTTTAATCAGCCAGGGGACCTCCAATAATGCACTGGGCCTCACTCCTTTCTTCACTCTCAATGAAATATTTTTTTTTTTTTTGCTGGTCATTAACATCTGTTTGTTCTCTCCCATAGATTGAGTCCCCATCGTGCTGTTTGCTCTCTACATGTCTGTTCTTTTCATCTTCTCTGTCCCCTCACCCCCCTGCCAGTCACAGCAGATGACTGCCCCTCCCTGAGCCTGGTTCTGCTGGAGGTTTCTTCCTGTTAAAAGGGAGTTTTTCCTCTCCACCGTCGCCAACTGCTTGCTCACAGGGGATCGCCTGATTGCTGGGTCTTTCTGCAACTGTGGGGGTCCCCCCTACAGCTGAAAGTGCTATGAGATGACTGTTGTTGTGAAATGGCGCTATATGAATAAAGTTGAATTGAATAACTCCGAGAGCCTGGGGGAAATATCTATTCTCAAGTATTTAATATTACCTGATTATATTGGAATAGTAGATGTATTTGAGAAATTGCAATTTATAGGTAGAACTATTGATTTTACCCAGTTAATAGAGTAGTGTGGCAACCTGGAGAGTGCATAATGGTTTACCACCTTAGACAGGAACAAAGGACTCGAAATTAACCTTTTGTGTGTGAGAAGTTTCTAGATGCCCTAGTAAGATAACAGGGAGGTGTCAAGGATGAATGGACTGACTGCAGTCGGACGGGGAGATTATCTTTTGTGTGTGAGAAGAGTCTAGACGGGGATTATCTTTTGTGTGTGAGAAGAGTCTAGAAGGATGTCATGTTATTTAAGGGAAGAGTTCCTACTTGTATGCCATTCTGTCTATGCTCCTTGTGTGAGTCGTGTAATAAACCGCTTGAACCAAATCAGCCTCATTATTTACACGCTCCACACTGGTGACCCAAGACGAATCATGGAATACGACGGAAGATCCCTGGAGCCAACCTCGACTGGAACCTACAGCTTCGCGTGCGCTGTAGCGATCAAACTACCTGATTTTTGGCAGCACAACCCGCGCTCCTGGTTCCACCTAACCAAGGCGCAGTTCGCCCTCCGAGGGATATCGGCGGATGATACGAAATTCTACTATGTGGTCACAGCACTCGATGCCAGCACGGCTCAGCACATCAAGAGCCTGCTTGATCAGCCACCAGCTGACGGCAAATATGACGCGCTGAAGGCTGCCCTCATCCAGCACTACACGCTCTCGGATGGTGAGAGAGCAGAGGCTTCTGACGCAGACAGAGTTGGGAGACAGTTCGGCCGTGGACATGATGGAGAAGATGCTGAGGTTAAAGGGCATGGACGACGACCACTTCATCTTCATCCACATTTTCCTCAGGAACCTTCCGACAGCGGCAAGAGCGGCCCTGGCCAATTCGTCGTTGCTGGCCAAACGGGACTATCGGGTGCTAGCCCGAGAGGCAGACCGGATCATCATCGCCACCAAGGCTTTCGTGACCATTGCGGCAGTGACGGAGCCCGGCACGTCGACGCGAGGAGGCGAGGAGCCGCCGACGGCAGCAGCAGAACCACCAACGGCAGCAGCAGCGGGGGCCAAGGAATGTGGAGGTGACACGCTTTGCTTCTACCATCGCTGCTTTGCAGAGAGGGCATGCAAATGTATACCACCGTGCCATTTCAAGCGCTCGGGAAATGCCAAGACCGGGGGGTCGGTAGCAGCCGCGACCCTCGGGGAGGAGAACAAGCTGCTCTATTTGACGGATGCACGCTCGGGGAGGCATTTCCTCGTGGACACCGGCGCACAGAGGAGTTTCATCCAGCCGACCTATGCTGACCGGCTGGCAGGAACCAGCGGCCCCGAGATGGCAGCAGCAAACGGCTCAGACATTAAGACCTTTGGTGAGAGGACTCTGCTCTTGTCTCTACACGGTCGTACATTTGAATGGACTTTTGTTGTAGCAGCATTGGATTACCATATACTGGGGGCTGATTTTCTATGTGCACATGGGTTGTTGGTAGATATGGCTTTTGACTCTCTCCCCTGTATAGCTCAAGTGACCCGGCCAACAGCACAAGCCAACGTCACAGCAGCATGTGGTAAGATCCACACACTGCTCGCTCAGTTCCCAGCACTCACAGTCCCGACGTTTTCAGCAGCTATCTCTAAACATGGGGTGGAGCATTTTATCACCACCACCGGGGCGCCCGTTTTTGCAAGACCTCGGCGCTTGGACACAGCTAAACTGGCCATAGCGCGCGAGGAGTTTGCTAACCTAGAGAGGTTAGGCATCATCAGGCACTCAAACAGCCCATGGGCTTCCCCGCTACACATGGTCCCTAAAGCTCAAGGTTTGTGGCGACCTTGCGGCGATTTCCGCAGGTTAAACAACGCTACAGCGCATGACCGCTACCCAATTCCCCACATCCAGGATTGTTCCGCTCACCTCGCAGTAGCGCCCATTTTTTCTAAGATAGATTTGGTCCGTGGTTACCACCAAGTCCCAGTGCGCGCTGAGGACATACCCAAAACAGTGGTAATAACTCCGTTTGGTTTATTTGAGTTCTTGCGCATGCCATTTGGGCTTAAAGGGGCACCACAAACATTCCAACGCATGATGGATGCAGTGCTGCGCGATCTCCCTTTCGTGTTCGTCTACCTGGATGATATCTTTGTAGCCAGCGCGTCCGAAGACGAACACAAAACCCACCTCACAACGGTTTTCCGTAGGTTGGAAGAGCATGGGTTAATAATCAACCCAGCGAAATGTCAGTTCGGGGTGACAGGGATTGATTTTTTTAGGGCACCGCGTCTCTCCCGAAGGAGCGGTTCCGCTGCCTGACAAAGTGCGTGCAGTGACAGATTTTCCCCGACCACAAACGGTCAGGGCGCTACAAGAATTTTTGGGAATGGTGAACTTTTATAACCGTTTCCTTCCCCGCACAGCGCAGCTCATGCAGCCATTGTACACTGCGCTCAAAAAACAGAAACCCGCGAATAAGGTCGAATGGACCCCGGAACGAGAGCAGGCGTTCTCGGAAGTTAAAGCAGCCCTGGCAAACGCCGCATTGTTGGCACATCCAGACCCAACGGCCCGCACAGCCCTCACCACTGATGCCTCAGATGTGGCCATAGGGGCTGCCATAGGGGCTGCCGTGGAGCAGCGCGTTGCCGGGGCTTGGCAGCCGCTTGCCTTTTTCAGCAGAACCTTGCGTGACAATGAATGTAAATACAGTGCGTTCGACAGAGAGTTGCTGGCTCTCCACCTGACCATTCACCATTTCCAGTTCTGGCTCGAAGGGCGCAATTTTACTGCGTTCGTTGACCATAAGCCACTAACATTCACGACGGCCAAAGTTTCAGAACCTTGGTCGGGCCGGCAGCAGAGGCAGCTGGCCGCAATCTCAGAGTTTACTACCGATATTCAGCATGTGTCGGGCAAACTGAATGTAGTGGCAGACTACCTCTCACGCGCCATTGTGGCCCCGGTCTGTGTAGGGTTGGATTACGCAGCCATGGCTGCGGAGCAGGCTAGTGACGCGGACGTGCGCGCGCTCCAGTCTGGACCAACAGGGTTAAGGCTGGAGAAGAAGATGCTGCTTAACGGCATTCCCCCCTTAATCTGCAACATCTCCATGGGTCGCCCACGGCCTGTGGTTCCGGCCGCGTGGCGCCGCTGCGTGTTTGAGTCGGTTCACTCTTTGGCACACCCAGGGGTGCGCGCGTTGGTGAAAATGGTAGGAGAGAAATATGTGTGGCCGGGCCTTCGCAAACAAGTGAAAGAGTGGGCGGCAGCCTGCGTGGCGTGCCAACGAGCCAAGGTTCACAGACACACGAAGGCTCCTTGGAGCCGTTTCGCATCCCGGCTAAGAGGTTTGACCATGTCCACGTGGACCTCGTAGGCCCCCTTCCGCTATCACAGGGGTACACGCATCTCCTGACAATGGTGGACCGCACCACGCGCTGGCCAGAAGCGGTTCCGCTGGTGGCAACCACGGCCGAGGAGGTGGCGCACGCGTTTTTAACAGCATGGGTGGCGCGTTTTGGAGTTCCGTCGGACATTACATCCCACAGAGGCTCTCAACTTGTTTCTGAACTCTGGTCAACCATGGCCCGCAGCCTAGGTGTCTCAATTCACCGCACAACTGCGTACAACCCGCAGGCAAATGGGTTATGCGAACGTTTTCATAGGTCATTAAAAGCGGCTCTGAGGGCTTCACTGACGGATGCAAATTGGGTAGACAGGCTACCATGGGTTTTATTGGGGTTACGTTCTGCGCCTAAAGAGGATCTGGAAGCTTCCCCAGCAGAACTCGTTTTTGCACAACCACTCCGGCTGCCCGGGGAGTTTCTGCCAGATAATCTTGCGCTGGGCAGCTCCCCATCTCAGCTGCTGCAGCGTTGCATCGACTCAAGCACGCTGCCGGGCCCTGCCCACCACAGTTTTCCGCGCGTTTTTGTGCCTAAAGCTTTGAAAAACGCAGAGTTCGTGTTTGTCAGACACGACGCCCACCGCCCCCCACTGCGCCCACCTTATGATGGACCATTTAGAGTGCTGGAAACAGGGGATAAGCATTTTTTTGCTAGATTTGGGGGGTAGGAGGGAAAAAATTGGCATAGACAGACTCAAACCTGCTTTCGTTGTGGCTGACAAGCAAGTGCTGTTGGCGAGGGCCCCTCAGCATGGAAGACCTCCATGGGGCGCTTCCCAGAGAAAAGATTCTCCAGAGCACCCACACGGACAGTCAAAATGTTTTCACCGCCCCCCAGCATGGCAGCGCCACGGAGGCAGCCAATCCTGGCTACAGCAGATACGGCAGAAGACTGAAGCCCAAGCAGCATGCGGACTGATGTTGATTGTTCTACAGCATGTGGCCTGATGTTAATGGTTTTATCACAGCATGTGGACTGTTACCCTTTTGTTCTATCTAAGTTGCTGGGGGGGGGGGGGGTGGCAACCTGGGGAGTGCATAATGGTTTACCAACTTAGACAGGAACAAAGGACGCAAAGTTAACCTTTTGTGTGTGAGAAGTTTCTAGATGCCCTAGTAAGATAACAGGGAGGTGTCAAGGATGAATGGACTGACTGCAGTCGGACGGGGAGATTATATTTTGTGTGTGAGAAGAGTCTAGACGGGGATTATCTTTTGTGTGTGAGAAGAGTCTAGAAGGATGTCATGTTATTTAAGGGAAGAGTTCCTACTTGTATGCCATTCTGTCTATGCTCCTTGTGTGAGTCGTGTAATAAACTGCTTGAACCAAATCAGCCTCATTATTTACACGCTCCACAGTAGTCTGATAATGATGAAAATTTATCAATGAGTGCCACTGTCTGAAGAAGAGATCTTTGTGAGTTTTCAAGGAAAATCAATACATCATCAGCATAAAGACTTATCTTGTGATCTTTTTCTCCAGTTTGAATACCTCTGATATCAACATTTTGTCGTATGGCTGCTGCTAATGGTTCAATAAAGATGGTAAAACGTGAGGGAGAGCGTGGACACCCCTGCCTAGTACCTCTCTGGAGATTAAAGCTTCGTGAAGTCTGATCATTTGTTCGGACAGACACAGCTGGACACCTATATAGTGTTTTAATCCAGTTTATGAAAGATGAACCAAACCCGAACTTGTTTAACACTATAAAAAGAAATTTCCAGTTAACACGGTCAAAGGCTTTCTCTGCATCCAGGGACAAGATTGTAGTTTCTACGTTATTGATCTTGCAGTAGTCTATTAAATTAAATAACCTAGGTGTATTATCAGCTGAGTGCCTACCCTTGATGAAACCTGTTTGATCTGGGTGTATAATAAACGGAATTATCCTTTCCAGTCTTTTGGCGAGAGCTTTGCAAATTATTTTAAGATCGACATTCATAAGTGAGATGGGATGGTAGCTGGATGGAAGCGTAGGTTCTTTTCCAGGTTTAAGGAGCAGGATAATACTAGCCAAATTCATTTTTGGAGGAATTACATTATCTTCTTTAATTTGGTTCACCGCTTTAAAAAAAAGTAGGTGCCATCACAGGCCAAAATTGTTTATAAAATTCTACTGGAAAACCATCTGGTCCCAGGGCTTTGTTGTTTGGGATGTGCTTAAGTGCCTCCTGGAGTTCAGTATTATAATTCTACCTTCCGGATCTGTTATGGTGTTATTCACAACAAAGTGTATTCTTCTGTTTACCAGTATAGCTAACCCCCCTTTGTTTCAATTCAAATCAAATCAAATCAAACTTTATTGTCATATTGCTGTACATACAACTGTAGTGCAGGCAAGATGAAATTGCATTTCTCTCGGCATCCATATAAATAGAAGCAGCATGATATAAGACACACTCACACATATCTTCACCCCCCTACCCCCACCCCCCATCCATTCACACATCCCTGAGACATACTTGGGAAAAACTAACTAACTTTAATATACAAATAATATACATAATGTCCATGGTGCAGTAGTGTGTATGAGAGATTCCGGGTCAACTGTTCAGCATCCTGACAGCTTGTGGAAGGAAGCTGTTGATCAGTCTGGTGGTTCTGCCTCTGATGCTCCGGAATCGTTTACCAGATGGCAGAAGTTCAAAGTGTTTATGCACAGGGTGAGAACGGTCCTTGACAATGTTCAGTGCCATGCTCCTACAACGGTTCTGAAAAAGTTCTTGGACAGAGGGGAGGGAGACTCCAATTACTCTCTCAGCTCCCTTGACTATCCTCTGCAGGGCTTTTTTGTCTGACATACTGCAGCTGGAGTACCATGTTGCAATGCAGTACGTCAGAACACTCTCCACCACACCTCTGTAGAAGGTCCTGAGGATGCAGATGGGGAGAGAGGCCTGTTTGAGTTTCCTCAAGAAGTGCAGTCTCTACTGAGCCTGCTTCCTGATCCCCAAGGAATTCTTGCTCCAGGTCAGGTCCTGCGAGATCTGCACTCCGAGGAACTTGATGTTTTCCACTCTCTCCACTAAACGGCCGCCGATTCTGAGGGGGACGTGTTCAGGCTGTGACCGCCGGAAGTCGATAATCATCTCCTTCGTTTTGTCCACGTTGAGCACCAGATTGTTCTCCATGCACCAGCCCTCCAGGTCTCTCACCTCTTCCCTGTACATTGATTCCTCATCCCTCTGAATAAGTCCCACCACCGTGGTGTCGTCTGCAAACTTAATAATCTGGTTCCCCTTGTGTCTGGATACACAGTCATGTGTTAGAAGTGTAAACAACAGTGGACTGAGTACGCAGCCTTGAGGGGATCCGGTGCTCAGCTTGACAGAGTTGGAGATCTTGTTTCCAACCCGGACAGACTGAGGTCTCTCAGTTAGGAAATCCAGGATCCAGAGACTTGTGGCAGTGTTCAGACCAAGAAGGAGTAATTTCTCATCAGTCTCTGGGGAATAATGGTGTTGCATGCTGAAATGAAATCAATGTACAGGAGTCTGGCGTAGGTGTCTTTCTGGTCCAGGTGGGTGATGACAGAGTGTAGGGTGGTGACTATCCTCCGTGGAGCGGTTTGAACGATATGCAAACTGGAGCAGGTCGTGTGATGCAGGGAGGCAGGCTGTAATGTGTGGTTTGACAAGCCGTTCAAAACACTTCATCACAATTGGTGTCAGTGCAACAGGACGATAGTCATTCAAACAGGACACAACTGGTTTCTTTGCCACCGGTACAATGATAGAGGTCTTGAAGCATCTGGGAACAATGGCCTGACTCAGGGAGATGTTATAAATGTCAGTCATGACATCCGCCAACTCGCTCGCGCAGTCTCGGAGTACACGTCCCGGGATGTTGTCCGGACCTGCAGCTTTGCGTGGGTTGACTCTGGTTAGGGTCCTCCGTGTGTCCGCTGTGTTGATGGTAAAAGTTGGTCTGACCGATGGTGGGGGTGGGCCAGCCCTCCCTCTGGTTGTCGGGTTAGATGCTTCAAAACGTGCAAAGAAGTTGTTGAGCCTGTCTGGAAGCGAAGCGCCGTCATCATCGACCCCCTGCCTAGACTTATAGCCCGTCAGTGTCCGAACTCCCTGCCACATCTGCTTGGTGTTTCTAGTGTCACAGAGGTGTCCCTGGATTTTCTCCACATAGGCGCGCTTCGCCGCCTTAATACCCTTTGAGAGCGCAGACCTGGCTGAGCGGAGAGCGATCCTGTCCTCCGCTCTGAAGGCTGCGTCTCTGGCTGTAAGCAGCGAGCGCACCTCTGCAGTCATCCAGGGCTTATGGTTACCCCGCATGGTGATGGTCTTCACTGTAGTGACATCCTCTGTGCACTTCGCGATGTAGCTGGTGACCGTTTCAGCATACTCCTCCACATCTGTCTTGTCTTCCTGCTATTTTGAAATAGTCTGTGTGAAGAAAACAGTCTTTCAGTGCAGAGGTTGCACTCTCTGGCCAAATCCTGATTTGTTTCACTGCCGGCCTGCTGCGCTTCAATAAAGGTTTGTAAACAGGCACCAGCATCACGGATATGTGGTCAGAAAGGCCGAGGTGGGGGCGGGGTATAGCCTTATATGCATCTGTGTTTGTGTACACTAAGTCCAACATATTCTCTCCTCTGGTCTTAAAGTCTACACATTGTTTAAACTTGGGGAGCACAGTCTTTAAGCTGGTGATTAAACTTGGGGAGCACAGTCTTGGACCGTTCAGAGTGCTGGAAACAGGGAATAAGCATTTTGTGCTAGTCTTGGGGGGTAGGCGGGAGAAAATTGGCATAGACAGACTCAAACCCGCTTTTGTAGTGGCGGATGAGCAAGTGCTGTTGGCGAGGGCCCCTCGGCATGGAAGACACCCACGGAGAGCTCCCCAGGGAAGCGATGCACCAGAGCAGCCATACGGGCAGAGCGAACCCCCCTCCCCTCTCCACGGCTCACCCACAGTCGGACACACTCCCAGCAGCCTCCCACCGGCACAGCAGCGCCACGGAGGCGGTAAACCCCAGTTATAGCAGATATGGGAGGAGACTGAAGCCGAAATAGCGTGTGGACTGATGTTCTATTGTTCTATCTAAGATGCTGGGGGGGGCGGTGTGGGCCTCAGGTTATTTCACACCTTAGACAGAGACAATGAATAGACGTGGGAGAACAATGCCCAAGTGGGTGAGAGGGGGTTGAATGAAGTGTAGTGTAGATGTCCTGCTGTTATGAGGAAGTGCCTTAAACCTTGTGAAGTGTGACTTGATATAGAGAGAGGGATGCTTAATGTGACTAGTCAGTCTGTTCTTTGCTTGTGAGATGTGAGTGTGTAATAAATCGTCTGAAATGAATATGCCTCTTCATTTACACACTCCACACTGGTTTATATATATATATATATATACTGTATATATATATATATATATATATATATATATATATATATATATATATATAAACTATCACTACTCGTCGTTGTCGTCGGCTCCAGCTTGTGTCCGAGCATTGGTTTCGTCTTAGTTTTCAGAACGTTGCCATCTGTGATCGATGTCGATGGCGGATGTGGCTCTGAAGGCCCAGCCTATATCATCCTCCTGTTGTTTTCTGTGCCTCTCAAATGAGTCTGTGCCTTCCCAAGTTCTTCTTCTCCAGGCTGCTCTGTCGGTGGCAAGTTGTTCCCAAGATCTTTTGTCTATGTAGGCTTGCTTCAGGGAACATTTTAGTTGGTCCTTGTAGCGCAGTTTTGGCCTACCATGTGGTCTTTTTCCTGTCTCAAGCTCCCCCTGGAGCATGATTCGTGGTAGTCTGGTGGGGTCCAACCGTACGACATGTCCTGTTCATCGAAGGCAGTGCTGCAAGATGGTAGCTTCCAAACTAGGCAGCAGAGCACGCTTTTTTTTTTTTTTGGACTTATTTTGTACCCGTAGGTAGATTAGTTCTGCAGTCCGGTGACAAGCCACCAGCTGCCGGTCGCTGCATGCGCAAGCGCCCCTTAACTCCCTAACCTGCATGTTTTTGGCATGTGGGAGGAAACCGGAGAAATCCCGGAGTAAACCCACGCAAACACGGGGAGAACATGCAAACTCCACACAGATCACTGTTGGCCGGGGGCAGGGATCAAACCCATGATCTCCTGATCCCCGCGATCCCCCGGCCGAGGGTAAACTGTGCTGCCGCGGTGCTAACCACTGCACCACCGTGCAGCCAAGCTTGAGAATCTCATTGTTTGAAAGTCGATCCTCCCAACGAATGCCAAGTATTTGTCAGAGCTTTCTCTGTTGGAAGTTCTCAATGCGCTTGATATCGCAACGATACAAGGTCCAGGCTTCACAGGCGTAAAGAAGGGTGGAAAAAACAATGGCCCGAAAAACCATGATTTTGGTGCGGATGGTTATTGCATGATTATTGAAGACTCGATGTCAAAGGCGTCCATATGCGGAGTGTGCAGCTTTTATGCGGTTTTCAACATCCTTTGCACAAGTTGGTATTTTTGAGAGGATGCTACCAAGGTAAGAGAAATGCTCCACTTCATCGACAGGATTTCCGTTAATCTTAAGGTTGATCCTTGAGGAAGTTTGACCAGGTGCTGGTTGGTTGAGGATTTTGGTTTTGTCAGTGTTAACTTCCATTCCAAAATGCTCATAAGAGTCATTATAAATGGTAGCTATCCTTTGGAGGTCATCGATAGTCTGAGCTTGTGTGGCATTATCGTCTGCAAACTGCAATTCATGAACACTGGTGACTGAGGTCTTGGATTTTGCGCGAAAGCGAGCAAGATTAAAAAGCCCCCCTATCCAAGCGGTATCGCAAATTGATACAAGGGGTTGTTGGTGGTATTTCATTTAGCATTGCAGCCATATACAACGAAAAGCAGGTTGGAGCAAGGACACATCCTTGCTTGAGACCACTAGTGATGGGAAAAGGGTCTGAGAGGGTATTCTGGTAGCAATCCCTACCAACCATGCCATCGTGGATAGTGCGAACGAGAGCGATGAAATCATCTGGACATCCAAAACGAGCAAGAATAGCCCACATAGCAGGGCGAGGAACTCGATCAAAGGCCTTCTTGAGGTCCCAGAAGATGAACATAAGTGGTTGCTGTTGTTCTTGGCTCTTTTCCTGGAGTTGTCGAGCACAGAATATCATATCTACTGTACCACGAGAGGGTCTAAAGCCACATTTGACTCAGGAAGTACATCCTCAGCTACTACAAGAAGACGGCTGAGAAGGATACGAGCAAAGATCTTGCTTGCAATGCTCAGTTTTGAGATTCCGCGGTAGTTACTGCAGTTCTCTCTATCTCCCTTCTTGAAAATGGTGACTATATTTACATTTTTAAAGTCACTTGGTAACGTCTTGGTTTCCCATATTTTAAGTAGAAGCTGCATTAAATAGTTTTTCACCTCAGGACCTCCATGAAGATAGAACTCCAGTGGGATGTTATCTGGTCCTGGTGCTTTGCCTGTCTTCATGTGCTTTATAGCTTAATTTAGCTCATGTAGTGAAGGTGGTGTAGACAACCACTCGCGAGTGGGGTGTTGTGGGGTCTTGCAGAGGAGATCACTAGGGGTGCAAAAGTGACTATTTAATAGACTCAAAGTGGGACTTCCAACGGTCAAGGATCCCCTTGGTGTCTGTGATAATGGTGGAGCCATTTGCATCTTTTAGGCTGCCCACAGCTGATCTGGTGGGGCAAAAGATCTCCTTCGTTGCAGCATAAAAACGGCGCATATCCCGTTGGTCTGCATATTTTTGCAAATCTTCTGCTTTTTGCTGCCACCAAGTGTTGGTTGGGGAACGTCACTTGTGGTAATGTATCGTCACTTCCTGTTTTGCTGTCTGTCTGTGTGGTTTGCTCTCCTCACTCTCCTGAGCTTTGGGTTAGCCACTAGCTATGACTACTAGCTCTCCTTCCTCTCCTCCTCTGGTGTGCTCTCTCTGTCAGATGTTTAGCTACACCTCTGCCTCTTTTAGTGATAACAGTAAATGTAATAAATGTTGTCTTTTTGAGGCGCTCAAGGCGAGATTGTCTGATTTGGAATCCCGGCTCCGCTGCATTGAAACACTGTCTGCGCCAGTTACTCTCGACGGACGCCCCTTAGCTGCAGCGGAGCTAGCTAGCATAGCTAACCCCGTTAGGGGTCCTCCGGCTCTCGTCAGCAGCGAGGAGACTGGGTGGGTGACGGTGAGATGGAAGCCTAGTCGCAAAGCCCCGGTACACCACCAACCTGTTCACGTTTCTAATCGCTTTTCCCCCCTCAGCGACACACCCGCTGAGGAAAAAACTCTGATCATTGGCGACTCTGTAGTCAGAAACGTGAACCTAGAGACTCAAGCAGCCATAGTCAAATGCATTCCTGGGGCCAGAGCAGGCGACATCGAGTCAAATTTGAAAATGCTGGCTAAAAGTAACTGTAAATACTCCACAATTGTTACTCACGCTGGCATTAATGACATCCGTCTCCGGCAGTCGGAAGTCACGAAACTTAATGTAGAATCAGTGTGCTCACAGGGGATCGCCTGATTGCTGGGGTCTTTCTGCAACTGTGGGGGTTCCCCCTACAGTTGATAGTGCTATGAGATGACTGTTGTTGTGAAATGGCGCTATATAAATAAAGTTGAATTGAATTGAATTGAATTGTGTGACTTTGCCAAAACAATGTCGGACTCTGTAGTATTCTCTAGGCCCCTCCCCAATCTGACCAGTGATGACATGTTTAGCCGCTCGTCATCCTTCAACCGCTGGCTGTATGTGTGGTGTCCTGCAAACAACGTGGGCTACATTGACAATTGGAGCTCATTTTGGGGAAAACCTGGTGTTATGAGACGAGACAGCGTCCATCCTACTTTGGATGGTGCGTCTCATTTATCTAACAATTTGGCATCATTTTTATCCAAATTTCCAAAACATTGACTACTCAGAGTTGGGACCAGGAAGCAGAGTTGCAGTCTTACACGCCTCTCTGCAGCTCCTCTTCATCCGCCACCCCTCAACTTAGCCCCTGTCTTCCCCATCAGAGAATCATTGTCTGCTCCCTCCAAAGTAAATAAAAATATAATATATAAGCATCCCAAAGTAATTAAGCAAAAAATTGGTAAAACTCAAATTAAACATAAAGACTCTAAATTGAATGATTTGGTCTCTGTTCCTCCTCATAATTTAAAAATTAAATGTGGTTTATTAGATATTAGGTTTCATACTCCCAAGTCTCTGTTAGTCCATGATCTGTTAATTGATCATCAGAATGATTTAATATCCCTTACAGAGACTTGGTTAGGGCAAGAGGATAATGTTGGTTTAAATGAATCAACTCCCTCTGGTTATTTAAACTGTGAAAATCCCAGAAGTTCTGGTCGTGGAGGAGGAGTAGCAACAATTTACCATTCCAAATTATTAATTAATGTAAAGCAAAAAACATGTTATAATTCCTTTGAGGGCCTGGTCCTCAGTATTGGGCACTTTAGCAATTTTAGGTTAAACCTAATTTTATTTGCCATAGTTTATCGTCCTCCATCAACCTACTCAGAATTTTTATCCGAATTTGCTGATTTCTTAGCTGATTTAGTGCTGAAATCAGATAGAATAATTATAGTAGGGGACTTTAATATACATGTAGATGTAGATGGTGACTGCCTTAATGTGGCATTTAATTCAATATTAAACTCGATTGGGTTTTCTCAGAAAGTAGGACATTCTACTCATTACCTCCACCATACGTTGGACCTTGTTCTGACATATGGCATAGAAATAGAAAATCTTGTAGTGTCTCCTCATAACCCTGTACTGTCAGACCATTGTCCGTTAACCTTTGATTTTACTATTTCTGACTATTTGGACCCTAAAGAAGAATATTATTACAGTAGATGCCTCTCAGATGATGCTGTTACCAAATTTATGCAGATTGTTTCCTCTATGCCATGTGTCAACACAACGGAAATAAGCTATAGACAGCTTGCTCCTTCTGTAATTGATAGCATGGTGGATAGTGTTACAGCTTCTCTGCATCAGACTCTAGACTTGGTGGCCCCCTTAAAAAAGAAAAAGTCTAATCAGAGATTTCTAACTCCTTGGTTCAACACAGAAACTCGTAGCTTAAAACAGAAGACTTGTCAATTAGAAAGAAATGGTGCTCCACTAATTTAGATGAAATCTATTTAGCTTGGAGAAATCATCTTTTAATTTATAAAAAATCTCTTAGAAAAGCTAGAACAAATTATTATTCTGCATTAATAGAAGAGAACAAGAATAATCCCAGGTTTCTTTTCAGCACTGTAGCCAGGTTGACAAAGAGTCAGGACTCTGTCAATCCTAGCATTCCCTTAGAGCTTACTAGTCAGGACTTTATGAACTTTTTCAATAATAAAATTTCATCCATCAGAGATAAAATCAATCAGATTCTTCCCACCGTTAACTTAAATACAGTAACTACTACACCTCCTTCAACTGATGTCTGTCTTGATGAGTTTACTCCAATCGACCTTTGTGAGTTAGACAAAATAGTTTCCTCATCCAAACCTTCAATTTGTCTTTTAGACCCTATTCCTACTAGGTTATTTAAAGAAGTCTTCCCACTTATTGGTAGCTTTATTCTTCATATAATCAATTCTTCATTAACTTTAGGCCATGTACAGCAGGCTTTTAAAATGGCTGTAATTAAACCCTTACTCAAAAAGCCAACGCTCAGTTCAGGAGCTTTAGCTAACTATAGACCAATCTCTAATCTCCCTTTCATTTCAAAAATCTTAGAAAGAGTTGTTGCTACGCAATTATTTGACCACCTGCAGGGAAATGGTTTACTTGAAGAGTTTCAATCTGGGTTTAGAATCCATCATAGTACTGAAACAGCCTTAGCGAAGGTCACTAACGACCTCCTCATCGCATCTGATAATGGACTGGTTTCTGTACTTGTCCTTTTAGACCTTAGTGCAGCTTTTGATACTATCGATCATAATATTCCACTTGATAGATTAGAACACTATGTTGGACTTAATGGAACTTCATTGCAGTGGTTTAGATCTTATTTATCTGATAGGTTCCAGTTTGTTCATGTCAATAATGAGTTTTCTTTCAACTCAAAGCTTAGTCATGGAGTTCCACAGGGATCTGTGCTAGGCCCTACTCTTTTTAGTTTATATATGCTTCCGTTAGGCAACATTATTAGAAAGCACTGTATACATTTTCGTTGTTATGCATATGACACACAATTATACCTGTCAATGAAGCCAGATGATAGTAATCAATTGGCCAAGTTAGAAGCCTGTTTTAAGGAAATCAAAGCTTGGATGGCTTGTAATTTCCTGCTATTAAATTCAGATAAGACTGAAGTCATTCTTGTTGGTCCAAAAAACCTTAGAAATACCTTTCCAAATCAAACTTTTAGTTTGGATGCGGGTACTCTTTCTCTTAATAGCTCTGTGAGGAACCTTGGAATTATTTTTGATCAAGATCTGTCCTTCAATTCACATATTAAATTTGTTTCTAAGACTGCCTTCTATCATTTGCGTAATATTGCCAAGATTAGGAGCATCTTGTCTCAGAGTGATCCTGAGAAACTGATCCATGCTTTTGTTAGCTCAAGATTTGATTATTGTAATTCTTTATTATCAGGCTGTCCTAAAACATCTTTAAAAAGTCTTCAGTTGATCCAAAATGCTGCAGCAAGAGTTTTAACAGGTACTAGAAAGAGAGATCATATCTCTCCGGTTCTGGCCTCCCTTCATTGGCTTCCCATAGAGTTTAGAATTAACTTTAAAATCCTTCCTTTTACTTACAAAGCTCTAAACAATCAGGCTCCTTTTTATTTAAAAGATCTGATACTACCGTATTATCCAAACAGAGCACTACGCTCCCAAAATGCAGGATTACTTGTAATACCTAGAATCTCCAAAAGTACAATGGGAGGCAGAGCTTCAGCTATCAAGCTCCTCTCCTGTGGAACCAGCTGCCAATCTGGATTCGGGAGTCAGACTCAATCTCTGTTTTAAAGAATAGGGCTAAAACCTACCTTTTTGATATAGCCTACAATTAGGGAGGGATCATGTGTTTCTGAATCCTCCCTTAGTTATGCTGCTAATAGGTTTAATCAGCCGGGGGACCTCCAATAATGCACTGGGCCTCACTCCTTTCTTCACTCTCAATGAAATATATATATTTTTTTTTTGCTGGTCATTAACATCTGTTTGTTCTCTCCCATAGATTGAGTCCCCATCGTGCTGTTTGCTCTCTACATGTCTGTTCTTTTCACCTTCTCTGTCCCCTCACCCCCAGCCAGTCGCGGCAGATGACTGCCCCTCCCTGAGCCTGGTTCTGCTGGAGGTTTCTTCCTGTTAAAAGGGAGTTTTTCCTCTCCACCGTCGCCAAGTGCTTGCTCACAGGGGATCGCCTGATTGCTGGGGTCTTTCTGTAACTGTGGGGGTCCCCCCTACAGTTGAAAGTTTTATGAGATGACTGTTGTTGTGAAATGGCGCTATATAAATAAAGTTGAATTGAATTGAATTGTTTTGGGCTTTATGAATCCCTCTCTGGTATGCTGCTTTTGCTTGCTGGTGTTTCTGTTGATTCTTTGCAGACGGATCATTTTCAAACGCAAGACATGCATGGCGTTTAGCCTCTATGAGGTCGGTGATTGTTTCATCATTCTCGTTGAACCAGTCTTGGTTTTTCTTGTGTTTCTGACCAATCGTTTCTTTGGCAGCTGCAGTCAATGCATCACGGAGAGTGGTCCATCGGTCTTCAATTGAGGCATTGTCTTGAAGGCTCAGTTCATTCATGTTTCTACCGATGGCCTCTCTAAAGGACTGCAACATTTGGGGATTGCGGAGCTTGTCACAGTCAAAGCGATGGTGAGGAACGTTTGCCAAAATGCGCTTTGGTGGTCGCCAGATCGTAATATTGAGTCGGGAGATCAGGAGGCGGTGATCTGTCCAGCAGTCATCTGCTTCAGGCATAGATCGCGTGATGCGGACATCATTTCGGTCTCTTGTTTTTGTGAGGACATAGTCGAGGGTGTGCCACTTTTTGAAGCGAGGGTGTTTCCAGGTCGTCTTCTGGCGATGGGGGAGTTGGAAAAGGGTGTTTGTTACAATAAGATTGTGTTCAGCACAAAGGCCCAGTAAAAGTTCCCCATTTGCATTGCATTTTCCCATACCATGGTGGCCTATGATGCCTTTCCACAGCTGGTGGTCACTTCCAACTCTGGCATTGAAGTCACCCAGAATAGCAAGGTTGTTGGATTCTGGGACTGTCAGAATGGTATGTGTGAGCTGTTCACCGAAGGAGGTCTTGCTTTCATCTTCAGATGTAAGTGTAGGCGCATACACTGAGCTCAGAGTGAGGAAACATTTTTGGGTGAGCGGGATTTAGATGGTCATTATTCGCTCATTGATTGCAGTTGGGACAAGGTTGTATTGGTCCACAAGCTGGTATATCAGATGGCAAAGCCTACACCATGGATACGTGGATCTTCTGTATCCTTTCCCTTCCAGAAAATGGTGTAGTTTGATCCAGTTTCCTTGATGTTGCCTTCCTCAGCAAGTCTTGTCTCACTTAGAGCTGCTATGTCAATGTTAAAGCGTGCAAGTTCTTTACATACCAGAGCTGTACGACATTCTGGGCGCTCGCTGCTCCTCGTGTCCTGCAGTGTGCGGATGTTCCAAGCACCCAGGATGAAGGGTTTTGTAATGAGAGATCCAATCGGTGGTTGAGAATCCAGGCGATGGTCGAGAGCAGTTGAGTTTGAGTTTTTATGGTTTTGATATGTAGGTCGACCGCTGTGATGGGTAATCTGCCAGCCGTGGCATGATAGCCAGATAAGTCTGCCGTGTCCGATGTTTGCCCCACCTTTTTTAGGGGCCTCCCCATATGGGGTGGGCCGCGGGAGTCCTAAATAGGCCAGCCCAGTCGCAGATCCAGCTACCGAAATCCAATGTCACCGCAGAGCTCATTGGAAGGCGATCATCTTAGATCCGCCGCCAATGTGTGGCTGCGAGCTAGAGGCTTCCAGTCATACCAAACCTGCCCCCGTTCCTCGCAGTTCCATCGCCATTGGGCTTCAAGGGATCGTCCGAGTTGAAGACGAAGGCCAATTGCTTGTGAATTTGTTTAGGGTGGTCATGGCTGCGCGAGGGCCACGCACACGCTCTTGGCCATCAGCATGTCCAACACGGTTCGGCAGGCCGAAACATGTGACTTTCATGAAGTTGGCTGCAATGGGCTGCCGGGTGCTTTGTTTATCAAGGCCTGCCTCTCTAGCACCTGCCCGCCATGCACTGCCCTCATCCGCCGAAGTAGTAGACTACTCGCCGTTGGGGACTTTCCTAACGGACTATGTAGTCCGTATACTATTTAACCCATAGTTGGGGATTTGGTTCATGGGTATCAGGGCATGTCCACACGCCGGTGGGCCGTGAGTACCACAAGTCTGGGGGCCAAACCTCCTCCGAGTCCCTGCATTTTAGCCTGGGGCCTCATGGTACCCAGTTTCCATCCATTACCACAAGGAGGTACGCATGGGGCTTGCTGTGGAGAGGCTATGTACTAGCAGAGGAGACTTACGCACTCGGCTCCCATTTCGCTTGCTGTAAACAGCAGGCTAGCTAGCGGCGGGACAGAAGTGTACACTGCTATAACGCACTAGACACATCACACAGCCTTTTAATGGACTGTGTGACTTAATGGACAAATGTTAACAAATTAAACTGAGATCGAGTGAGAATAAGAGACCTGCGCACAATCGCACTCTTTTTCCACCTGTAACAAAAAAAAAGGCTCTAGAATAACCAGGGTGTTATAGTTTCATCCATAAACAGCTTGATATACATATACTGTATATATATATATATATATATATATATATATATATATATATATATATATATATATATATATATATATAGTATATATATATATATATAAATAAATAAACTATCACTACTATATAAACATCTGTCCACAGAAACAATAGCTCGTTTACCTTCTTGGATGTTTTGTTTCCTAATGGGAAAAAGTTACTTCTCCTTTCCAAGATTTCCTCTGGAAATTGATCGTTTAGACCGTAATTGGTGTTTTTAAGCTGCCTACCCTGCCTCTGAACCAAAATGTCTTGCTTGAAATGCTCAAATTTGGCAACAATAGGTCTGGGACGTTTATTCTGGGAATTTTTTTTTGCCCAATTCGGTGGACTCGGTGGAAGGTAATTGAATTTGTGACTTCAGTGTCACAACTCGTCTTCACCAGTCATCTGCCTCAGCTGCACGCACACCTGCGCCTCGTCAATCCAGCTATTTAACCCGCTCGGCCCAGAGCGTCGGTCTGGAGCTGTCTGTTCACCAACGCTCTCAATCCCTATGTAGGATCGTCTTCGCGACCTGCGCCATTCTCCTCCCAGCAAGTAGACTGTGTTGTTTGCTCACCTGTCCTTCAGTCTCTCCCCTGTGCACAGGTGGATCCTCCTGGCGGCGGATTCCTTCCATCCTCACCACATCCTCGTCCTCCTCTCCTCCTCATCGCCGAGCGCGCAGCAGGGCGCTGTCCTCCCGGCAGGAGCTTCACTTGCCAACGCCAGCCACCGTAACACCTGCAAGTAAGCAATGCTTTGCATATTAACCCTGCATGGTGAAGGTCTGGTCATATCCCTGTCTCTGCTCTACCCATAGGGTTGCCTGGCTGCACGGCATGCCATTCTGCCCCCGGCGCTCCTTGTTCACCCACAGTCCATTCACATCCCGCACACACGCATCCATACACGCCTTGTTGTTGAATAAACCCTTTGAATCTCACCTGAGCCTGTGTGCATGTTCCCTGGGCCCGTTATTATGTCAGTACGGCTCCAGCAGGGCGGCCCAGCGGACAGCGGGCTTGCACGCCAACTTTCTACCCTCGAGGCTGGGGTGGATTTAATCGCTCATCAACAACAAGTCATCCTTAATCAGTTAACTAGCATCACTCACCGTTTGGATCGCCTGGATCCCCAGCAGGCATTTCCTCCGGTTCATCCTAGCGGGCCAGGTCCCGCCGCTCCCCTAGCTAGCCAGGCTAGCTCGGGACTGCCAACCCAGCTCACACCTATCCCCACACCCGCACGCTTTAACGGGAAGCTCGGTGAAGCTCCCGGGTTCCTTCTGTAGTGTGAGTCGGTATTCCAGCGCGTCCCCGGGGACTTTCCCTCTGATCACAGCCGGATTGGGTACATAGCTAATCTCCTGGAGGGGCAAGTGTTAGCTTGGGCTTACGCCGTCATGGCGAAGCCCAGCTACGCAAACCTGTCCTATACCCAATTCGTGCAAGATTTCTTCGAAGTGTTTGACCACTCAGATCGCGATAGCGTGCTAGCCGATTGGCTGCTGAACCTTTGCCAGGGTAGCCGGTCGGCGGCCGATTACGCTGTCGACTTCCGGGTGGCAGCAGAGGAGGTTGGCTGGGGTGAGGCATCTCTCTGCAGCATCTTCCTCCGCAGCCTAAGCTCTAGCCTGCGGGATGAGTTGGCCAGCCGGGATCTGCCAGGACGGTTGTCTGATTTAATCTCCTTTACAATTAGTTTGGATAACAGGCTGAGAGAGCGGGCCGCCGAGCGGAAGTCCTACAGCAACTCGCGCGGAGCCTCTGCCCACGCCTCTCAGCCTCGCCCCCTGGCGTTACCCACTCCGGAGTCCGCCGACGAATCTGAGGCGATGCTGGTCGGGCAAACCAAGCTCCCCCTAGCAGAGAAACAGCGCCGCAGGGAGCTGGGTCTCTGCATGTATTGCGGGGGCGACCAGCACTCCGTAGAGCATTGCCCGTTCAAGCCAAAAGGGGAGGTCTGCGAGTCACTGTAGGGGGCCTTGCGGACGCGACCCAGCCAAATCCCCTCTCAAAATGCTCACTGCCCATTAGGTTCTGTCACAACTCCATCGGGCACCTCACTCACGCACTGGTGGACTCGGGGGCAGAACAAAGCTTTATTTCCAAGAGCCTGGCAACCCGCTTGGGCATTCCATGTCAAGCATTGCCAGCCCCCCTCAACCTCGTCACTCTCTCTCGTACCGCCTTGGAAAGGGTAACTCACCGCACCAAGCCGGTGCCTGTCATCATCTCTGGCAACCATCAAGAGGATCTCAGCCTATTCGTCTTGCCCACCTCGGCTTCCCCCATCATCCTGGGCTACCCGTGGCTGCGCCTCCACAACCCCGTGCTTGATTGGCAGTCCGGCAGCATCCTCTCGTGGAGCTCATTCTGCATGGGCACCTGCCTCCAGTCTGCGGCCTGTGCCCCGTGTTCTCCTCCTCCTGCTCCTGACTCGTCCCCGCCGGACCTCACCCTGGTGCCTCCGGAGTTCCACGACCTGGGGCTCGTCTTTAGTAAGTCCAAAGTGATGTCTCTTCCCCCCCACTGCCCGTATGACTGCGCCATAAACCTCCGCCCGGGGGCGCTGTTACCATCTGGTCGCCTCTACAGCCTGTCTGCCCCGTAGCAGGTGGCCATGTACACATACATCAGAGAGTCGCTCAGCGCTGGCATCATTCGCCCCCTTCTTCCCCACTTGGAGCTGTTTTTTTTTTTTTTTTCGTCTCCAAGAACGATGGATCCCTGCGGCCGTGTATCAACTTCCGGGCCCTCAACGACATCACGGTGAAGGACAGATACACCCTTCCCCTCATGGACTCTGCCTTCGACTCCCTCCAGGGGGCCACCTGGTTTACCAAGCTGGACCTCCGCAGCGCATACCACCTCGTTCGGATCCGGGAGGGCGATGAGTGGAAGACGGCGTTTTGGACGCCCAGTGGCCATTTCGAATATCTGGTCATGCCGTTTGGGCTCACCAACGCTCCAGCCATCTTCCAACGGCTCATCAACGACGTCCTGCAAGACTTCTTGGGGGTCTTCGTTTTCGTGTACTTGGACGACATCCTGATCTTCTCCAGGTCTCGGGAGGAGCATCAGGCCCACATGAGGTGGGTTCTGCAGCGGCTTCTTGAAAACAGACTGTACGTTAAGGCAGAGAAGTGTGAATTTTTCACCAAGAAGACCTCTTTCCTGAGTTTCATCATCTCCCATGATCAAATTCTCCCCGACCCCGCCAAGGTCAAAGCGGTGGTCGAGTGGCCCACCCCCTCCTCCAGGAAATAGGTGCAACATTTCCTTGGTTTTGCTAATTTCTACCACCGCTTTATGCCAAAGTACAGCTCCATCGCCACCCCCCTGACCCGCCTCACCTCCCCCGCGGTGCCGTTCCAGTGGACCGAGGAGGCAGCATCAGCCTTTGAGACCTTGAAGACGGAGTTCTCTTCCTACCGGGTCCTGACCCAAGTTGACCCCTCGCTGCAGTACTTGGTCGAGGTGGACGCATCCGACATGGGGGTGGGGGCAGTTTTGTCTCAGCATTCCCCGGTGGATGGGGTGTTGCGCCCCTGTGCCTTCTTCTCTCGGTGCCTGTCGGCTGCTGAGTGTAATTACGACGTCGGTGACAGGGAGCTCCTGGCAGTGAAGCTCGCGCTGCAGGAGTGGCATCACTGGCTGGAGGGGGCAGTGCAGCCTTTTGTGGTCTGGACGGATCACAAGAACCTGGAGTACCTGAGGTCGGCCAAACGTCTGAATACCCGCCAGGCGCGCTGGTCCCTGTTCTTCGGCCGCTTCAGGTTCACGATCACCTACCGTCCAGGCTCTAAGAATGGTAAACCTGACGCGCTGTCCAGACAGTTCGCTCCTGAGACCCCGGAGAAGCGGGACCACACCATCTTGCCCACTTCGTGTGTCATGGGGGCGGTTTCCTGGTCCATCAAGGACAAGGTCCGGAAGGCGCAGGAGACCGAACCTGATCTTGGTGGCGGACCGGCTGGAAAGCTCTTTGTGCTATCATCGGTCCAGGGGGATGTCATCCACTGGGCTCATACGTCCAAGCTCACCTGTCACCCTGGCATCTCCCGGCTGGTGGACCTCCTTCAACGCTCTTTCTGGTGGCCCGGACTTCGGAAGGACGCTGCCAATTACGTCCGTGCCTGCCCCCAGTGCGCTATGAATAGGACCCCGAACTCACCTCCAGTGGGGCTGCTCCATCCCCTGCCGGTCCCGGACAGACCCTGGTCCCATGTAGCCCTGGACTTCGTCACTGGTCTCCCCGTTTCTAATTCATACAACACCATCCTGACCATTGTGGACCGATTCTCCAAGGCTGCCCACTTTGTGCCCCTCCACGGTCTCCCCACGGGATGGGAAACAGCCGATCTCCTAGTCCAACATGTGGTCAGGCTGCATGGGATTCCGACCGATGTCGTATCTGATCAGGGGCCCCAGTTCGTGTCCAAAGTGTGGAGGTGTTTTTGCAACGCCTTGGGGGCCACAGTGAGTCTCTCCTCCGGTCACCATCCCCAATCCAACAGGCAGGGTGAGCACGCCAATCAGGAGCTGGAAGCTGCCCTGCGCTGCGTCACCTCCTCTAATCCCTCTTCCTGGAGTTCACACCTGGCCTGGGTGGAATACGCCCATAATTCTATGTTGTCATCGGCCATCGGGATGTCTCCCTTCCGGGCGTCATTGGGATACGACCCCCCCGTTGTTTCCCGAGCAGGAGGGCGAGGTGGCAGTTCCATCCATCCAGGCACATCTGAGGCGCTGCCGGAGCCTATGGACCAGGATGCGCAAAGCGCTTTTACGCACGGCGGCACAGAACAGCACTACAGCCAATCGCCACAGGAGAGCTGCCCCCGGTTACCAGGTGGTCCAGTGGGCCTGGCTATCGGCCCGGGACGTCAACCTTAAGGCTGAGAAGAAGAAGCTGGCGCCATGCTTCATCGGTCCCTTTACCATCTCCAAGGTAATTAACCCAGTGGCTGTGCGTTTGGCCCTCCCCCCCCCTCTGCATTTGTCCCACATTTCACGTGTTCCAGGTCAAACCCGTGATCTCTGACCAACTCTGTCCTCCTCCTAGGGCGCCTCCCCCTCCTGTGATGATCGATGGCCACCCAGCGTGGGGGGTCACCTCCATCCTGGACTCCCGACGCCGAGGTCATGGGCTACAGTATCTGGTGGATTGGGAGGGGTATGGCCCGGAGTGGAGATCCTAGGTGCACCCTTCCTTTGTGCTGGATAGGCGTCTCATCACGGAGTTCCACCGCGCGCACCCGGATAAACCTGCTCGGGGGGGGGGGGGGAAATACTGTCACAACTCGTCTTCACCAGTCATCTGCCTCAGCTGCGCGCACACCTGCGCCTTGTCAATCCCCAGCTATTTAACCTGCTCGGCCCAGAGCGTCGGTCTGGAGCCGTCTGTTCACCAACGCTCTCAATCCCTATGCAGGATCGTCTTCGCGACCTGCGCCATTCTCCTCCCAGCAAGTAAGCTGTGTTGTTTGCTCACCTGTCCTTCAGTCTCTCCCCTGTGCACAGGTGGATCCTCCCGGCAGCGGATTCCTTCCATCCTCGCCACATCCTCGTCCTCTCCTCCTCATCGCCCAGCGCGCAGCAGGGCGCTGTCCTCCAGGCAGGAGCTTCACTTGCCAACGCCAGCCACCGTAACACCTGCAAGTAAGCAACGCTTTGCATATTAACCCTGCATGGTGAAGGTCTGCTCATATCCCTGTCTCTGCACTGCCCATAGGGTTGCCTGGCAACACGGCGTGCCATTCTGCCCCCGGCGCTCCTTGTTTACCCACAGTCCATTCACATCCCGCACACACGCATCCATACACGCCTTGTTGTTGAATAAAGCCTTTGAATCTCACCTGAGCCTGTGTGCGTGTTCCCTGGGCCCGTTATTATGTCATTCAGGGGACAGTTTTAGTTGTGTTGAGATAAATTCACGGACCATCTGTTCTGGGTTTTCATTATTTTTTTCAACAATTCTAGAAAAAACAAGGTTATCTCTCATGCTGCGTGACTGTAAACTGAGAACTGTTTCCTTCATTTTTCGGTTTTCTCCCTCAACAACGCCAAGCCACATAGTTAGTGTGTTTACTGACTTTTTAAGGCTGTTATTTTCCTCTACGAGAGAGACGAGCTGTGATTGACTGAACTCTAAACTCTCCCGCAAACTCTGGAACTCTTGATGAAGGAGCTCGACCAGCGCCAATCTACCGTCCATGCTGGTAAGTTTATTCTCAGTGGAGAAAGGGATGTCACTAACCTTGGTGCCCTGCTGTGATTTCTCGGGCGTTATTTTTGGCGAATCTGCGGGTCTCGGTCGTTTAGACTGAGAAGCAGGAACGGAACACACACTTGCCTGCTCCATGACACAGCAACGGTAACAGAACTCGTCAATGTAGTTCTCTAGTTCCTCCAACTCCGTACAAAAAAAAGAAAGATAAACACAAACAATCAGTTAATGAATTAATTAAAAAAAAAAACCTACCTGTGGAAAAATTTGTTTTAATCTCGGTCGACAGCAGTCACCGTTTTTTGGTTATTGCTCAACAACAGTCCTTGACGTGACGGTCACACTATGGAGCTCCTCCTCCTCCGGCCTCATTTTTGGGACACTGGTTATGGACATAACAGACCCTTGACCAAGTGAGCACCCCATGTGGACCCTGGGGTCCAATCTGTACATGTAAAAGTACATTTTCAATCCAGTGATTTACAAACTGATTCAGAGCTTTTTAAAGCCTCATTCAGAACATTCTAGTTCCCATACCTATTCTGTGAATTTCATCTGGGTGCAGCCAGCGGTGACAAGCAGCAGTGGTGGAGGATAAAAGTCTTTTTAAAGCAGAAACAGAGCCAAATCTTTCTCCGGGTCAGCTTAGTTGTCATCTTACATCTATATATAATTTTTTAAACTTCTTGGTGTCTGTGAAAAGTATTCTCAACAGTTTTATAAAAATTTTTGTTCTTCTTCACTTTTACAAATCACAGGATTGAGGATGTACTTGTACATGTGCAGATAGGATCCCGTGGTCCACTTAGGGTGCTCACTTGCTCAGGGGTCCACTTGACCTGTATCTATCGTTCAGTCTTTTTGGTTTGTTTTCAAAGCGAGTGATCAGCCTAGCAGCCCATGACGTTGTGTTTTTAGGATTTACACGACTACCGAGCCTGCTACTTATGACAAATACAATTTTAAATGACCTTAACTATTGTACATGTCTTTTGTTGGTAAAAAAAAATATTACTCTAGAAAGTCATGTAATATGTTGCATCATAACTAAATGAAGAGACTGATGTTATCTGTTTACAGATATTATGGCAATTATGATCTGATCACATCAATTCCCGTAAAACCAAAAAGGAAATGTACCGTGACACCAGTGACACCTGTATCAAGTATACAAGGGTCACTTTCACCAGAACAGTGAGTACTACAAACAATAGAATTATAATAAACAATAATGTTATAGTGTTATTTCATATATAGTATGATGAGGTATAAAGATTATTTAATTTAGACCTAGAAAGGTATGTGGAAATGGGAAGTTGCCTCCAAGTCCACACACATGCCAGAAAACAATAGATAAACACTCATAAAGGGGCACCAGTCCAATTGGATTGGACAAATTATTAATAATTCGTCTTTATACCTTCAGTTAATCAGAATTCAATACTGGGGACATAGAAACAAGGCACAGAAAAGGAAGAAATTCCCAACAACTTCTCTCATACAGTTGAACAAATTTATTAATGAAACTGATTAAATAACATCACATTCAAATAATTTGTAAGTAGGTGAAATGATCAGATATCAAGCCATACATTCACTGATGATTGACCAACCAAGTATAACATTTTTTTGTGGAACCAAGGAACTTTAGTATGAATCTGGAACAGTTGGAAATTAAAGACTGAGATTAATCGCAGTAAAATATGAACAAAATTGGACTCAAATTTATGCAGAAAATTATAACTAATTATAGAAAAATTCTGAGTTTACTCTGAAAAAGTAAAAATGGAATTTTAATGAAAAGGGAATATTAATTCTCTGTAATTCTGTAGCTCTGATCAGAATGAACTAAATTTAAACATGAAACGAATTGTAGCATACTTTTAAAGCTAGAGACATCGCATTGGACACCATTTACCCGCAGATGAGAAAGGAAGAGGGCTCACGTGAATCTGGGTGTGGTTCTGTTGTTGAGGCTCCTTCTGAAGTTTTATAGAGATGATCCTGATAATATCTGCCAGCAGTTATTCAGGCAAAGTTCACAGTCCCGCAGTCAAAAAACTGAGATTTTGATGATGAGGCTGCTCCACTCAGCCAGTGGGGAGTTCTTGTCCGGGCAGCTTTCAAAGTCCAGCAGTCACAAGCTAAGATTTTGACCGTGACAAAACAGTTGGAGCCGAGACCAGGCAACTGTCAGGCTGCTTCTTCTTCTTCGTTGGCCGCGTAATCTAGTATGCCAGGTGAACAACATGAGAGGGTCTTCTTTGGTCCAGCGGCTCACCTCCCGGGTCCAATTAAATTGGGGAAAGCTTGGTCTGATCAGAATTACAGGATCAGAGACAAGATTAATAAAATTCCAGCCACGAAATGCATGTTCTTGTGGTAGGATTGGCCAACACATCGGCTTCCAGTGTGAGAACAATCCGCCTCCCTCTAAAACATGGTGGATTTCAAGAGAAACATTTAACAGGATAAAAATAGAAAAACGTCTGCGACCATGAAGTCTGACCTTGTTTGGGAGATTTTGAGCTCAAAAGGAAAATTAATTAATTCCCTGACATCTAAAAAAAAAACATTAAAAGCAGGACACAGACTTTATACAAAGACAAACAACTGTGTTCTCCCTGCAAGACCGAACTGAACGAGGGCGTCTCTCTGCTTAAAGACTGAGCAGAATTTTGCGTGGAAACTCTGATTGACACAACCGATAACCAACTGTCTCCCATTGTGGGTGGGATGAATGAACTTTGGGCCAATCAGAAACCAGTTCTTTGTTTGTAAGCAACCAATAGAATGAAAAGGAGTTTTGTCCCACAGAGACTCACTTGTGATTGGTGGAGCCAGTCAGTTGACCAGAGGAAGCTTTCCTCAACAGAATGAAACACATCTTAATACATCATTTTCATCATCTTCTTCTGCTTAATCCTTTTCGGGTAGCGGGGGGGCTGGAGCCTATCCCAGCATCTTTTGGGCAAGAGGCAGGGTACACCCTGGACAGATCGCCAGTCCATCGCAGGGCCAACACAGAGAGACAGACAACCACTCACTCTCACAGTCATACCTAAGGACAATTTAGAATCCCCAGTTTGATGCCAATTAACCTAACTTGCATGTTTTTGGCATGTGGGAGGAAATTCAATTCAATTCAATTCAATTCAATTCAATTCAACTTTATTTATATAGCGCCATTTCACAACAACAGTCATTTCATAGCACTATCAACTGTAGGGGGAACCCCCACAGTTGCAGAAAGACCCCAGCAATCAGGCGATCCCCTGTGAGCAAGCACTTGGCGACGGTGGAGAGGAAAAACTCCCTTTTAACAGGAAGAAACCTCCAGCAGAACCAGGCTCAGGGAGGGGCAGTCATCTGCTGCGACTGGCTGGGGGGTGAGGGGATAGAGAAGAAGAAAAGAACAGACATGTAGAGAGCAAACAGCACGATGGGGACTCAATCTATGGGAGAAAACAAACAAATGTTAATGACCAGCAAAAAAATATTTCATTGAGAGTGAGAAAAGGAGTGAGGCCCAGTGCATTACTGAAGGTCCCCCGGCTGACTAAACCTATTAGCAGCATAACTAAGGGAGGGTTCAGAAACACATGATCCCTCCCTAATTGTAGGCTATATCAAAAAGGTAGGTTTTAGCCCTATTCTTAAAAACAGAGATCGAGTCTGACTCCCGAATCCAGATTGGCAGCTGATTCCACAGGAGAGGAGCTTGATAACTGAAAGCTCTGCCTCCCATTGTACTTTTGGAGATTCTAGGTATTACAAGTAATCCTGCATTTTGGGTGCGTAGTGCTCTGTTAGGATAATACGGTAGTATCAGATCTTTTAAATAAAAAGGAGCCTGATTGTTTCGAGCTTTGTAAGTAAGAAGAAGGATTTTAAACTTAATTCTAAACTCTATGGGAAGCCAATGAAGGGAGGCCAGAACCGGAGAGATATGATCTGTCACGACCTGAACGCTATCCTTCTCTGCGTTCAGGTTGTCCAGTGTCGCTCCTGCTCCGTGCTAGTCCGTGCCGGGTCTTACAAGGCCCGTAGTTTGACAGCACCCAGCTGATCTCCAGCTGTCTAGTTCATCTGCTCTGGGACAGCTGTCTCCCATCATAGATAATTATCTCCCCCGCTTCTGATTGGGTTCTCTTCCCCACTTAAGCGAGCAGCCGAGAGTTACTCCTCGCTGCGACCTCACTATGGAAGGACGTGCACCGTGTTTCCATGACTGGAGTTCCCATGTCCAGCTTCAGTTCCCCGTTACCTCGGCGTTACACCCTTAGTAAGTGCTGCGGCTCGGCGTGTGTTTCCCCTTGCCACCTCTCTAGCCTTTCTCTCTGGGTTGTACATTGTCCTTAGTTCTGTGCGTATTTTTGCCCCACGTGGCTCTTTTCCTTACTGTTTGTTATCTAGTGTTGTGCGTGTTATAGCCCCACGTGGCTCTTTACTTTATTATTTGTACTTTGTGTGTTTACGTTAATAAATTACGCAAACTCACTGGTCGCCCTCACGTCTCCTTTCTGGCTCGTGAGATCCAGGCATGACAGTAGGTCACAGCCAGACTGAGACGTCTGCAACCGTGAGTTTGCAGCGGGACTTGTTGTTTTTCCCTTCCTCTGGGTGCAGGCAAGCTGGTATCATGTCTCCCTCCAGGAGGCGTATGCGGCACCCAGGCCACGATCTCTCGGAGGCTCTGGACCTTGTGGATGGGACACTTTTCACCACGGACCTCTACGATACTCCCAGCAAGATACGCTGGCGTCTGGAGCTCACCGAGAACATGACTAACAACCTCCCTCGCTACTTCCATCTCCCTGAGGTTAAGGCGAGGAGGACAGACATCTCTGTTGCCTGGGAGAGACTCCGTAGGCTGGAGGAGAACCCCGGCAGGAAGCCGAAGACAGGACACCATCGCTCCTCGCTTCGGAATCCCGCTCCTGCCGCCGATCCAGTCCAGGAGTTCGCCTCACCCAGGGGTAAATCCACAAGGTAGAGTGACATCAACCGGGGTTCCCCCGGAGAAGATAAGGTTGACAGCGATTCGCATTGCGGACCGAGTGGCTGCCGCTTGTTCCGCCGCCTATCCCCCCGTAACCATGAAGCACATGATAGCAGCGGTCAGGCTGGTTGAGAAGAACCCTGAGCTGTATGATTATCTGGGATACGCTGACCTGTTGGCTTCGGTCTCCATACAGGAGCGGCGTTTCCCCGACTTCACATTCAGAAGACGTCGCTCCCAAATTCCCCGAACATCTCAGCGAGAGCCCCATCTGGATCCCGCTCCAGGAAGCCATATGAATTTCGCCTCCCAGCCTGCTGTAGCTCCCGTGTCTCGCCGAAGAAGCGAATCAGCTGCTCTCGCTCCTGGGCCCTCTCTTCCCGCTGTCCCGTCAGCTCTGGGCCCCCGGTTCTCCTCAGCTGTTTCTCCCCCCTCTTCGTCATTCACTCCGGCTGCTGAGATCAGCGCGAATTCATCTTTAGGTATCCCCGGTCTTGATCCGGTGCGAGGGGCGTCACCTCGTCTGTCCGGGGGGTCCTCCACTTCCATCCGGCTGGGAGAAGAAAGACTCAAGTCCCTTGCAGCGGGTTCCACCGACTCTCCGGGAATCAGGCAAGTGTCTTTTCATTCTCATCCCGTTATGAGTGAATTGCCTTGTTTGATTCCTGGGGGAGGAGTTCAGGGTTCACAGTCCCCTGAGCTCTCTCCTCCCGCTGCAAAAGTAAAATATGAACCTGCGTCCTCTGTGTCTCTCCCCCCCGAGTGTGCCCCGGTGCCAGGTCTGCACTGCCGAGCGAGGAGGAGGCCTGCGGCCCTGGAAGGTTTCGCCCCAGCCCCGCAGCCACGTCATGGGCAGAGGAGAAGGTCGAACTGCCTGTTGGAGCCTGCGCCGACGATTAAGCATCCCCGGGCCTCCACGGAGGAATGGTTCGGCCCAGCAGAGCCCAGATCTCCTGCCTCCACGCCGTGCGGGCTGTCGACGTGGTCTTCAGCGCTTGGAGGTCGTCTGACTGTGGGTACCATCATGCCGGCTGCGGAGCCATTCGCAGTCGAGTGGGAGCCGGAAGACGGAGTCCTGCATGCTGAACCCGGAGCATCGAAGTCCTTGATGGCGGTAGAACCCGAGATCAGGCGAATGCTCTATTTTCTCTCTCTCATCTATTTTCTGGAGCATTATTGCCTGTCTCTCGGGGGGGCGAGCCTGCTGCGCTCGAGCCTGTCTCCCCGGGCTCTGCCGCTGCTGGTGATCCTGATCCCGGTTCCTTTTGTCCCTCTGAGCCTCTCCCCAGGGTCATTGGAGACAAACCTGCTCTGGGTGCCACCTCAGAGGTTCCGGTTCTCTGCACGGTGTTCACCTCAGATGCTGCCCCCAGGAGTGCTTCGCCAGCCCAATCGGGGTCCACCGGGAGTGCTTCGCCGGCCCAATCGGGGTCCACCGGGGGTGCTTCGCCGGCCCAATCAGGGTCCACCGGGGGTGCTTCGCCGGTCCAGTTGGGGTCCACCGGGAGTGCTGTACCAGCCCGATCGGGGTCCACTGGGAGTGTTTCGCCGGCCCGATCGGGGTCCACTGGGGGTGCTGCACCGGTCCGGTTAAAGGTCAGTGAGGGAGCTGGAGGATTGTGTTCGTCTGATGTCAGGCTGACTTCGTCCCTTGCCTCCATCTTCTCTCCTCCTGCCGCTGTTGGGGTTCCTCTCATCCGGGCCAGTTTCCCCCTGCCCATGTGTTCATCAGATGTCAGGCTGACTTTGCCCCTTGCCTCCATCTCCTCTCCCCCTGCCACTGTTGGGGTTTCTCTCACCCAGGTCAGTTTCCTCCTGCCTTTTCCCTCAGGGAGGAAGCTGCACCAAAACTTCTCCTTCAGCTCTCGGTGGCCTGAGGTCACGGGACGACCACCTGGGGAGCCGTCTGGCTGGTTCGGTGATCTGGGTTGGCCTCCGGAGAAACTGTGTCTCCTAGCCTGGTACTCGGGTAGGCCGCCCGAACTGGTATTGTGGTTCCTGGCCTGATGGAGTTCGGGTCGCCCGCCGGACAAACTGTCACCGCCTGCCCCGCTCCACCTGCTGACGTTCCTGAAGAATTAACTGACTGCTAGTTGCTTTGTGTTTGGTTGTCCTCCCTTATTTAATCCTATTCAGGACATCAAAGATCTTTCTGCCCTAGAGTCCTTATTGTGGTGTCATTCCAACTAAAATTTCCTTAGACTATTTTCTGTGTCTTATAATCCCAGTATGAACTCTTATTCAAATTAGCCCTTTAAGTAGCTTTTGCTTCACATTGCTTGGCCTCATTCCGAGTAGTCTTGTTTATCTGTATTTATATCCTCCTCCAGACTGTTTGGTGACACTTTTTGTGCTAATACATGTTTGAGGAGTTGTTCTTTTTGTATCTTTATGCCAATTTGCTGTTCCAGGCTCTATTTTTAGGTCTTATGCCTGGATTGCCTCCTTTGTATATTCTGTTTTGGCCGGGGTTACATGTGTAAGTCTATTTCAACCATATGTTCAGAGTTTTGTAGTTTTTGGCCTTCGGGACATGAGTTTTTTTTTTAATTGTCCTCGCCCTAAGTTATTGTGAGCTTTTTCCATGACTATGTCGCTATGTTTCTGCATTTTGGTTCTTGTCGTTTTTCCCCACCTCCTGTGGTTACCTGCTTAGACCGTCTGGCCTCTGCAGAGGAGGGGTGATAATTATTTCCTGTTTGAGATTTATGTTGTGTCTGATTCTATGCTGTTATCAGGGTTTTTTTTTCTTCTCTCCCTCCTTTTCCTTGTCCCTCGCTTTCCCCCAGACCTGGCCCCCACCGCCCTCCCTGGTCTTTCCCTCGGGGGGGGGGGGGGGGGGGGGGGGGGGGTTAAGCCTGCGCCAGGAGGCGCAGCTCGGGGGAGGAGCACTGTCACGACCTGAACGCTATCCTTCTCCGCGTTCAGGTTGTCCAGTGTCGCTCCTGCTCCGTGCTAGTCCGTGCCGGGTCTTACAAGGCCCGTAGTTTGACAGCGCCCAGCTGATCTCCAGCTGTCTAGTTCAGCTGCTCTGGGACAGCTGTCTCCCATCATTCAATTCAATTCAATTCAACTTTATTTATATAGCGCCATTTCACAACAACAGTCATCTCATAGCACTATCAACTGTAGGGGGGAACCCCCACAGTTGCAGAAAGACCCCAGCAATCAGGCGATCCCCTGTGAGCAAGCACTTGGCGACGGTGGAGAGGAAAAACTCCCTTTTAACAGGAAGAAACCTCCAGCAGAACCAGGCTCAGGGAGGGGCAGTCATCTGCTGCGACTGGCTGGGGGGTGAGGGGATAGAGAAGAAGAAAAGAACAGACATGTAGAGAGCAAACAGCACGATGGGGACTCAATCTATGGGAGAGAACAAACAGATGTTAATGACCAGCAAAAAAAAATATTTCATAGAGAGTGAGGAAAGGAGTGAGGCCCAGTGCATTACTGAAGGTCCCCCGGCTGACTAAACCTATTAGCAGCATAACTAAGGGAGGGTTCAGAAACACATGATCCCTCCCTAATTGTAGGCTATATCAAAAAGGTAGGTTTTAGCCCTATTCTTAAAAACAGAGATCGAGTCTGACTCCCGAATCCAGATTGGCAGCTGATTCCACAGGAGAGGAGCTTGATAACTGAAGGCTCTGCCTCCCATTGTACTTTTGGAGATTCTAGGCATTACAAGTAATCCTGCATTTTGGGAGCGTAGTGCTCTGTTAGGATAATACGGTAGTATCAGATCTTTTAAATAAAAAGGAGCCTGATTGTTTCGAGCTTTGTAAGTAAGAAGAAGGATTTTAAACTTAATTCTAAACTCTATGGGAAGCCAATGAAGGGAGGCCAGAACCGGAGAGATATGATCTCTCTTTCTAGTACCTGTTAAAACTCTTGCTGCAGCATTTTGGATCAGCTGAAGACTTTTTAAAGATGTTTTAGGACAGCCTGATAATAAAGAATTACAATAATCTAATCTCGAGCTAACAAAAGCGTGGATCAGTTTCTCAGCATCACTCTGAGACAAGATAAGATAAGATAAGCCTTTATTAGTCCCACAACGGGGAAATTCCAGGATTGCAACAGCACAGGGATAGCAACACTCAGAGCAACAATCAGAAGGCAAAAAAAGCAAGCAAGAGCAGCTAATATACATATGTACATATTACTATAAAATATATATATACACACACACACACACACAGAAACACAGTGCAGAGCATTGTAGCTGGATGGAATAAATATATGAATATATGAACACACAGTGCAGAGCATTGTAGCTAGATGGAATAAATATGTAAATATATAAACACCCACAGTATGGAGCATTGCAGCTAGGTGGAATAAATATGCAAGTATATAAACACACACAGTGCGGAGCAATGTAGCTAGATGGAATAATATGTAGATATATAAAAACACAGTGCGGAGCATTGTAGCTAGATGGAATAAATATATAGATATATAAATATAAACACACCCAGTGCAGAGCATTGTAGCTAGATGGAGTAAGTATGTAAATATATAGACACACACAGTGCAGAGCATTGTTGCTAGGTGGGATGAAACAGCATAACCGTCTATTTAGTTATCCTACATGGTATGATTATGTGCCCAGATGCTCCTAATCTTGGCAATATTACGCAAATGATAGAAGGCAGTCTTAGAAACAAATTTAATATGTGAATTGAAGGACAAATCCTGATCAAAAATAACTCCAAGGTTCCTCACAGAGCTATTAAGAGAAAGAGTAACCGCATCCAAACTGAAAGTTTGATTTGGAAAGGAATTTCTTAGGTTTTTTGGACCAACAAGAATGACTTCAGTCTTATCTGAATTCAATAGCAGGAAATTACAAGTCATCCAAGCTTTGATTTCCTTAAGACAGGCTTCTAACTTGGCTAATTGATTACTATCATCTGGCTTCATTGACAGGTATAATTGTGTGTCATCTGCATAACAATGAAAATGTATACAGTGCTTTCTAATAATGTTGCCTAACGGAAGCATATATAAACTAAAAAGAGTAGGGCCTAGCACAGATCCCTGTGGAACTCCATGACTAAGCTTTGAGTTGAAAGAAAACTCATTATTTACATGAACAAACTGGAACCTATCAGATAAATAAGATCTAAACCATTGCAACGAAGTTCCATTAAGTCCAACATAGTGTTCTAATCTATCAAGTAGAATATTATGATCGATAGTATCAAAAGCTGCACTAAGGTCTAAAAGGACAAGTACAGAAACTCGTCCATTATCAGATGCAATGAGGAGGTCATTAGTGACCTTCGCTAAGGCTGTTTCAGTACTATGATGGATTCTAAACCCAGATTGAAACCCTTCAAGTAAACCATTTCCCTGCAGGTGGTCAAATAATTGCATAGCAACAACTCTTTCTAAGATTTTTGAAATGAAAGGGAGATTAGAGATTGGTCTATAGTTAGCTAAAGCTCCTGGATCTAGCGTTGGCTTTTTGAGTAAGGGTTTAATTACAGCCGTTTTAAAAGCCTGTGGTACATGGCCTAAAGTTAATGAAGAATTGATTATATGAAGAATAAAGCTACCAATAAGTGGGAAGACTTCTTTAAATAGCCTGGTAGGAATAGGGTCTAAAAGACAAGTTGAAGGTTTGGATGAGGAAACTATTTTGTCTAACTCACAAAGGTCGATTGGAATAAACTCATCAAGACAGACATCAATAGAAGGAGGTGTAGTAGTTACAGTATTTAAGTTAACTGTGGGAAGAATCTGATTGATTTTATCTGTGATGGATGAAATTTTATTATTGAAAAAGTTCATAAAGTCCTGACTAGTAAGCTCTAAGGGAATGCTAGGATTGACAGAGTCCTGACTCTTTGTCAACCTGGCTACAGTACTGAAAAGAAACCTGGGATTATTCTTGTTCTCTTCTATTAATGCAGAGTAATAACTCGTTCTAGCTTTTCTAAGAGATTTTTTATAAATTAAAAGATGATTTCTCCAAGCTAAATAGATTTCATCTAAATTAGTAGAGCGCCATTTTCTTTCTAATTGACGAGTCTTCTGTTTTAAGCTACGAGTTTCTGTGTTGAAGGGGCCACCAAGTCTAGAGTCTGATGCAGAGAAGCTGAAACACTATCCACCATGTTATCAATTACAGAAGGAGCAAGCTGTCTATAGCTTATTTCCGTTGTGTTGACACATGGCATAGAGGAAACAATCTGCATAAATTTGGAAACAGCATCATCTGAGAGGCATCTACTGTAATAATATTTTTCTTTAGGAGCCAAATAGTCAGAAATGGTAAAATCAAAGGTTAACAGACAATGGTCTGACAGTACAGGGTTATGAGGAGACACTACAAGATTTTCTATTTCTATGCCATATGTCAAAACAAGGTCCAATGCTCCACGGTGGCGCAGTGGTTTAGCACTGTGGCAGCACAGTTTTACCCTCGGCCGGGGGATCGCGGGGATCATGAGATCGTGAGTTCGATCCCAGCCCCCGACCAACAGTGAGCTGTGTGGAGTTTGCATGTTCTCCTCGTGTTGCGCGGGTTTACTCCGGGATTTCTCCGGTTTCCTCCCGCGTACCAAAAACATGTAGGTTTAGGGCGCTCGCACACGCAGCGACCAGCAGCCGGTGGCTTGTCACCAGACTGCAAACCAAGTCTACCTGCGGGTACAAATAAGTAACAAAAAAAAAAAAAAATGTATGGTGGAGGTAATGAGTAGAATTTCCTACTTTCTGAGAAAACCCAATCGAATCTAATATTGAATTGAATGCCACATTAAGGCAGTCACTATCTACATCCACATGTATATTAAAGTCCCCTACTATAATTATTCTATCAGATTTCAGCACTAAATCAGCTAAGAAATCAGCAAATTCGGATAAAAATTCAGAGTAGGTTGATGGGGGACGATAAACTATGGCAAATAAAATTGGGTTTAACCTAAAATTGCTAAAGTGCCCAATACTGAGGACCAGGCCCTCAAAGGAATTATAACATGTTTTTTACTTTACATTAACTAGTAATTTGGAATGGTAAATTGTTGCTACTCCTCCTCCACGACCAGAACTTCTGGGATTTTGACAGTTTAAATAACCAGAGGGAGTAGATTCATTTAAACCAACATAATCCTCTTGTCCTAACCAGGTCTCTGTAAGGGAAATTAAATCAATCTGATGATCAATTAACAAATCATGGACTAACAGAGACTTGGGAGTTAGAGACCTAATATTTAATAAACCACATTTAATTTTTAAATTATGAGGAGGAACAGAGGCCAAATCATTCAATTTAGAGGCTTTATGTTTAATTTGAGTTTTACCAATATTTTGCTTTATCACTTTGGGATGCTTATACATTATATTTTTATTCACTTTGGAGGGAGCAGACAACGATTCTCTGATGGGGAAGACAGGGGCTAAGCTGAGGGGTGGCGGATGAAGAGGAGCTGCAGAGAGGCGTGTAAGACTGCGACTCTTATACTGCGACAATTATCATAGATAATTATCTCCCCCGCTTCTGATTGGGTTCTCTTCCCCACTTAAGCGAGCAGCCGAGAGTTACTCCTCGCTGCGACCTCACTATGGAAGGACGTGCACCGTGTTTCCACGACTGGAGTTCCCATGTCCAGCTTCAGTTCCCCGTTACCTCGGCGCTACACCCTTAGTAAGTGCTGCGGCTCGGCGTGTGTTTCCCCTCGCCGCCTCTCTAGCCTTTCTCTCTGGGTTGTACATTGTCCTTAGTTCTGTGCGTATTTTTGCCCCATGTGGCTCTTTTCCTTACTGTTTGTTATCTAGTGTTGTGCGTGTTATAGCCCCACGTGGCTCTTTACTTTATTATTTGTACTTTGTGTGTTTACGTTAATAAATTACACAAACTCACTGGTCACCCTCGCGTCTCCTTTCTGGCTCGTGAGAGCCAGGCATGACATGATCTCTCTTTCTAGTACCTGTTAAAACTCTTGCTGCAGCATTTTGGATCAGCTGAAGACTTTTTAAAGATGTTTTAGGACAGCCTGATAATAAAGAATTACAATAATCTAATCTCGAGCTAACAAAAGCATGGATCAGTTTCTCAGCATCACTCTGAGACAAGATGCTCCTAATCTTGGCAATATTACACAAATGATAGAAGGCAGTCTTAGAAACAAATTTAATATGTGAATTGAAGGACAAATCCTGATCAAAAATAACTCCAAGGTTCCTCACAGAGCTATTAAGAGAAAGAGTAACCGCATCCAAACTGAAAGTTTGATTTGGAAAGGAATTTCTAAGGTTTTTTGGACCAACAAGAATGACTTCAGTCTTATCTGAATTTAATAGCAGGAAATTACAAGTCATCCAAGCTTTGATTTCCTTAAGACAGGCTTCTAACTTGGCTAATTGATTACTATCATTTGGCTTCATTGACAGGTATAATTGTGTGTCATCAGCATAACAATGAAAATGTATACAGTGCTTTCTAATAATGTTGCCTAACAGAAGCATATATAAACTAAAAAGAGTAGGGCCTAGCACAGATCCCTGTGGAACTCCATGACTGAGCTTTGAGTTGAAAGAAAACTCATTATTTACATGAACAAACTGGAACCTATCAGATAAATAAGATCTAAACCACTGCAACGAAGTTCCATCAAGTCTAACATAGTGTTCTAATCTATCAAGTAGAATATTATGATCGATAGTATCAAAAGCTGCACTAAGGTCTAAAAGGACAAGTACAGAAACTAGACCATTATCAGATGCAATGAGGAGGTTGTTAGTGACCTTCGCTAAGGCTGTTTCAGTACTATGATGGATTCTAAACCCAGACTGAAACTCTTCAAGTAAACCATTTCCCTGTAGGTGGTCAAATAATTGTGTAGCAACAACTCTTTCTAAGATTTTTGAAATGAAAGGGAAATTAGAGATTGGTCTATAGTTAGCTAAAGCTCCTGGATCTAGCGTTGGCTTTTTGAGTAAGGGTTTAATTACAGCCGTTTTAAAAGCCTGCGGTACATGGCCTAAAGTTAATGAAGAATTGATTATATGAAGAATAAGGCTACCAATAAGTGGGAAGACTTCTTTAAATAACCTGGTAGGAATAGAGTCTAAAAGACAAGTTGAAGGTTTGGATGAGGAAACTATTTTGTCTAACTCACAAAGGTCGATTGGAGTAAACTCATCAAGACAGACATCAATAGAAGGAGTTGTAGTAGTCACAGTATTTAAATTAACTGTGGGAAGAATCTGATTGATTTTATCTCTGATGGATGAAATTTTATTATTGAAAAAGTTCATAAAGTCCTGACTAGTAAGCTCTAAGGGAATGCTAGGATTGACAGAGTCCTGACTCTTTGTCAACCTGGCTACAGTACTGAAAAGAAACCTGGGATTATTCTTGTTCTCTTCTATTAATGCAGAGTAATAACTCGTTCTAGCTTTTCTAAGAGATTTTTTATAAATTAAAAGATGATTTCTCCAAGCTAAATAGATTTCATCTAAATTAGTGGAGCGCCATTTTCTTTCTAATTGACGAGTCTTCTGTTTTAAGCTATGAGTTTCTGTGTTGAACCAAGGAGTTAGAAATCTCTGATTAGACTTTTTCTTTTTTAAGGGGGCCACCAAGTCTAGAGTCTGATGCAGAGAAGCTGAAACACTATCCACCATGTTATCAGTTACAGAAGGAGCAAGCTGTCTATAGCTTATTTCCGTTGTGTTGACACATGGCATAGAGGAAACAATCTGCATAAATTTGGTAACAGCATCATCTGAGAGGCATCTACTGTAATAATATTTTTGTTTAGGAGCCAAATAGTCAGAAATAGTAAAATCAAAGGTTAACAGACAATGGTCTGACAGTACAGGGTTATGAGGAGGCACTACAAGATTTTCTATTTCTATGCCATATGTCAAAACAAGGTCCAATGTATGGTGGAGGTAATGAGTAGAATTTCCAACTTTCTGAGAAAACCCAATCGAGTCTAATATTGAATTAAATGCCACATTAAGGCAGTCACTATCTACATCCACATGTATATTAAAGTCCCCTACTGTAATTATTCTATCAGATTTCAGCACTAAATCAGCTAAGAAATCAGCAAATTCGGATAAAAATTCAGAGTAGGTTGATGGGGGACGATAAACTATGGCAAATAAAATTGGGTTTAACCTAAAATTGCTAAAGTGCCCAATACTGAGGACCAGGCCCTCAAAGGAATTATAACATGTTTTTTGCTTTACATTAACTAGTAAATTGGAATGGTAAATTATTGCTACTCCTCCTCCACGACCAGAACTTCTGGGATTTTGACTTTTTAAATAACCAGAGGGAGTTGATTCATTTAAACCAACATAATCCTCTTGCCCTAACCAAGTCTCTGTAAGGGAAATTAAATCAATCTGATGATCAATTAACAGATCATGGACTAACAGAGACTTGGGAGTTAGAGACCTAATATTTAATAAACCACATTTAATTTTTAAATTATGAGGAGGAACAGAGGCCAAATCATTCAGTTTAGAGGCTTTATGTTTAATTTGAGTTTTACCAATATTTTTCTTTATCACTTCGGGACGCTTATGCATTATATTTTTATTTACTTTGGAGGGAGCAGACAACGATCCTCTGATGGGGAAGACAGGGGCTAAGCTGAGGGGTGGCGGATGAAGAGGAGCTGCAGAGAGGCGTGTAAGACTGCGACTCTGCTTCCTGGTCCCAACTCTGAGTAGTCAGGGTTTTGGAAATTTGGATAAAAAAGATGCCAGATTGTTAGATAAATGAGAAGCACCATCCAAAGTGGGCTGAATGCTGTCTCGTCTCATAAGACCAGGTTTTCCCCAAAAAGAGCTCCAATTGTCAATGTAGCCCACGTCATTTTTAGGACACAACACAGACAGCCACCAGTTCAAGGATGACGAGTGGCTAAACATGTCATCACTGGTCAGATTGGGGAGGGGCCCAGAGAATACTACAGTGGCAGACATCGTTTTTGCAAAGTCACACACCGATTCTATATTAAGTTTCGTGACTTCCGACTGCCGGAGACGGATGTCATTAATGCCGGCGTGAATAACAATTGTGGAATACTTACAGTTACTTTTAGCCAGCATTTTCAAATTTGACTCGATGTCGCCTGCTCTGGCCCCAGGAATGCATTTGACTATGGCCGCTGGAGTCTCTAGGTTCACGTTTCTGACTACAGAGTCGCCAATGATCAGAGTTTTTTCCTCAGCGGGTGTGTCGCTGAGCGGGGAAAAAACGATTTGAAACGTGAACAGGTTGGTGGTGTACCAGGGCTTTGCAACTAGGCTTCCTTCTCACCGTCACCCACCCAGTCTCCTTGCTGCTGAGGAGAGCCGGGGAACCGCTGACAGGGGGGCCTAAGCTAGCTAGCTCCGCTGCAGCTAAGGGGCGTCCGTCAAGATTAACTGGCACAGACGGTGTTTCAATACAGCGGAGCCGGGATTCCAAATCAGACAACCTCGCCTCGAGCACCTCAAAAAGACAACATTTATTACATTTACCGTTATCACTAAAAGAGGCAGAGGTGTAGCTAAACATCTGACAGAGAGAGCACACCAGAGGAGGAGAGGAAAGAGAGCTAGTAACCATAGCTAGTGGCTAGCTAGTGGCTGGAGAGCAAACCACACAGGCAGACAGCAAAACAGGAAGTGACGATACGTTACCACAAGGAAGTGATGATCCCAGATGTTGAAAAAGGAAAAATCCCGGAGTAACCCATGCAGACCACAGGGAGAACACGCAAACTCCGCACAGATCACTGTTAGTCGGGGGCTGGGATCGAACCCAGGATCCCCCGGCCAAGGGTGAGTTACTGTGCTGTTGCAGTGCTAACCACTCCACCACCGTACCGCCCTAAATCTTAATACACTGAATTTAATATACTTATGTATAAAGTTTAAGCTAAGTCAGTGGTTCATGACTAACTTCAGTGGGCATGCAACCTTATAACTAGTGCTTTTAAAATTAAACATGCAAGAATAAAATTCATTTAAACATTTTCAAACATGCACACATTTAAAAATCAAGGATTAATAAGCATTTCAAACCCAAATGACATCAGAGTCCCACTTGATTTTCCAGTTTGTCCTGGAAAAGAAAATAATCTGAGAAGTGAGAGTTTTGTAGCAACGGCAGTCCTTTGATTCATTAAATTCAGTTCATCAGTGTACAGTCAAAGGTGAACATGTTCTAGAGACATCCACCAAAGGGTAGTGTTGAGCTGTGAATAATTTTAGAGCCTTATGAAATACAGTTCCAGACCTGGGAAATGCAAAATGGGCTGTTAATACTGTACATACAATTGACATGTTTGGAAGGAAGTTCTTCTTATTTATGGTCAGGCTAATCCGTTAAAAGGGATCCTTATCGGCTTTTCCTGACAAAGGAATGTTGTTTCCACGGTGGTCCTGAGATGAAGAAACAGTCATGGGACCAGACTTTTCCCGGGTGAAACTATGTCTTTAAGATGAAAGATAATTTCATAGATGGGAGCAAAAGGGACTGATGCTACAATGTAGTTATTAATTTTTAGTTACACATAACTTTGATTGTCATCCAAATTATCAAGATGTATGGGAATTGGATATTTAAATGGAGTAATTACTTTTAGTGAGCTTGTCCGCAGTGACGAAGAGATGGTCACAACTACTGAACTTTCACACCTGGAGGAGAGGTATGATTTTGTGTGAAATTTTATTTAGATTATCACTGCATGTTGCTGAAATTACACTGTACTGAGATTTTTTTAGGACTATATTGTCATGAATAGGCCCCTACGGGGCAGAGAGGAGGGACCCAGGTGCTGGACTGCAGTTTGAGGTGTTTAATAAGGAAACGCAAATTTTTAACAGTGTACAAAAATAAACTTACAAATGAGGTGAGCAGGTAGACGGCTGGATGAACCACTGGAATACATGTCAGAACAAGGGTAGGGTTCCGACAGGACTGAGTAGATTCTAAGTTGAGACTCTGACAAGGAGTGGCTGACAAAGTCCATCTTAAATAGGGCAGGAAATCAATCATAACAAATGGCATCAGGTGTGGATCACATGAGCGGGCAAATTTAGCTAATTACTAGGCATGAAATATGGAGCAACACACACAAGATAATAACAGGGTGGGAGTGTCTGGAGAACAAGGTGGGGAGCTCATATCAAACAGAAAACACAATATGAACACGAAGACCTAGATGAACAAAGAGGCCTAAAGGAACTGACAAAATAATGCTAAGAACAGGAGTTACATAAACAGAAATAAGAGTCAACTCAAAACACATCATACATCCAGGAACAGTGCACAGTAAAATAATCAGACAACCATGAGAAAATACAGGAAATAACGAGAAGTAAACAGAGAGCATAAGCATGGTGAAAACACTGAGATCAGCCTCATGACATATATAGAGCTTATGGTAATTTCTACGTCTATGACTGTTGTAATTACTCTCTCCACCCTTATACTGGCCTAAAGAATACATCTGACAATTTTTGTTTAGCCTTCAGGAGATGAGTGTGGAAGAGGAGCCCAATGTGGACATGGATATGGATGAAATCAATGACCCCAGAAACAGTATGTAAGTGACTAGGAGGATAAAGACATTATCTCTTGAAGTGTAATTATTAATAACTTTATGGTGGTTCAAAAAATCATTCTTCATCAAGTTTGTAAAAAAAGAGTGACAAATCTGGCTAAGTTATGCTGATAAAGTCATTTAAAAGTACATTTACTTGGAACAAAAACATGTATACGATAGCACATATTGTTTTTTAGAGAGTTGTGTTATTTCTTTAATTATTTTGGCCTTTGATGGTGTTATGGCGCGCATTTAGGGCGCATATATGGTATGCATGTATGGTATGCATTTTCCCTCACATATATTTAGTAGGCATGACGGTGCATACTCTGGAGGCTTCACGTCTAAACGCCCAAGAGGACCTGACCCAGCAGAGACCTCGGGAGGTGTGAAGTGGTTTCTGGGGAGACGGGAAGTCAGAGAGAATGTCCCAGCAGGAGCCCCCGAGGCTGAGGAGTTGAGAGACAATGGAGACGCCAAAGAGCCTCAGAGGCTATATGTTTACTGAAGGACTGTGGGTTGGGGATGTGATATTTGATGTTGGGGGTTTTGTGTCTCTGGAGAGTATAAGAGCTGTGAAGTATGATTGTTCTGCCTCTTTGCTGAGATACTTTTCTTGTTAGAGGATGTAGACTCCAAATAATCCTTTCCTGAGAAATAAACTCAGTCTCGTTTGTGAAAGTCATCCTCTACACTGGTGACCTATGATAAACCATGGCCGGTGGCGGCGAGCTTTCCGCGCCGGACTCTTCAGGGGCCAACTGGGTTAACGCAGCTACCACACTACAGCTGCCCGATTTCTGGCAACATAACCCGCGCTCCTGGTTTACCACTGTGGAGGCGCAGTTCCACCTTCAGGGAATCTCAGCGGACGCAACGAGGTTCTACCATGTCGTCGTGAAGCTGGACAGCCTCACAGTGCAGCGGGTGGAGAGCCTGACCAACCACCCGCCCCAAGACGACAAGTATGGTGCACTGAAAGCCGCCCTCATTCGAGCCTTCACTCCCTCGCTGGGAGAGCAAGCAGAGAAGCTCCTGGCACTGACAGAAGGGGAAGCAGACAGGCCGGCAGATCTGATGGCAAAGATGATGAGCCTGAGAGGCGAGGATGACGACAGCTTTATCTTCGCCCACCTCTTCCTCAGAACGCTACCGCCAGCAGTGAGAGTCACCCTGGCCAGCTCACGGCTACTCCATAACCGTGACTACCATGAGCTGGGCCAGGAGGCGCAGCGGCTCGTCGACGCCCATAGACGGCACACAGCCATGACGGCAGCGGCAGAGCTGAACGCACCCCCGCGAGACGAGGGAAGACCAGAGGCTGCAGCACCGGATCCCCTGACGTCGGCAGCGGCAGAGGCCAGGAGAAGCGGAGCTGACAACACCCTCTGTTTCTACCATCGACGCTTCGCCGAGAAAGTGCGCAGATGCGCCCCACCGTGCCGATACAAGCGCCAGGGAAACACCAAGACCGAGAGCCGGTAGCAGCTGCGACTCTCGGCACGAAGAACAAGCTGCTTTTCGTGACAGACGCAAATTCAGGGAAAGAATTTCTGGTGGACACAGGCTCCCAGCTAAGTTTTGTCAAGCCTGCCTACGCGGACATGCTGACGCCTGCCAGTGGACCCCTGGTATTAGCGGCGAACGGCTCCATGATCAAAACCTATGGGGAGAAGACGCTCCTCCTATCCCTCCATGGGCGCACCTTCGAGTGGACCTTCGTCGTAGCCGCAGTAAACAACAACATGCTAGGTGCTGACTTTTTATGCTCACACAGTTTGTTAGTTGATCTTGCTAATAGACGTATTGTAAATGCACTGTCTTTCTACTCTATCTCCTGCACAGCTCGGGTGGCCCTACCTTCTGCACATCCCAATGTCACAGCTGCGAGTGGTAAGTTTCATGCATTACTCAACCAGTTTCCAACACTCACGGTCCCAACATTTTCAGCGTCAGTCGCCAAACACGGGGTCGAGCATTTCATAACTACCTCTGGCCCCCCTGTTTTTGCAAAAGCTCGGCGCTTGGACCCAGCTAAACTGGCCATCGCACGCGAGGAATTCGCCAACTTGGAAAAACTGGGCATTGTTAGACGCTCGAACAGCTCTTGGTCGTCACCCCTGCACATGGTCCCCAAGGCTGACGGCTCGTGGCGCCCTTGCGGTGATTTCCGCAGATTAAATAATGCTTCAGCACACGACCGCTACCCGATTCCGCACATCCAGGATTTTTTGGCACATTTGGAGGGGGCGCGCATCTTTTCCAAAATAGATTTGGTGCGCGGTTATCACCAAGTCCCAGTCCGCGCGCAAGACATACCCAAAACGGCAGTTATAACCCCTTTCGGGCTTTTTGAGTTTTTGCGCATGCCTTTCGGTCTCAAAGGCGCCGCACAGACGTTCCAACGCATGATGGATGGAGTGCTGCGCATCCTCCCTTTCGTGTTCGCTTATTTGGATGATATTTTGGTAGCCAGTGCATCCGAAGTCGAACATGAATGCCACCTCACAGCCATTTTTCAGAGGCTGACAGAACCCGGGCTGATAATTAACCCAGCGAAATGCCAATTTGGGGTAGCGCAAATCGATTTTTTGGGGTACTGCGTGTCGCCAGAAGGCGCGGTCCCGCTGCCGGATAAAGTGCGCGAGATAACGGATTTCCCCCAACCGCAGACAGTTAAGGCACTGCAAGAATTTTTGGGGATGGTCAATTTTTGTAACCGCTTCCTCCCCAACGCGGCACGGCTCATGCACCCATTGTACACGGCACTAAAGAAGCAAAAACCTGCAGCTATGGTCGAGTGGTCCCCGGACCGGGAGCGTGCTTTCTCACAGGTCAAATCGGCCCTCGCAAATGCTGCGTTACTGGCACACCCGGTGCCAGCAGCTCACGTGGCGCTAACCACGGACGCTTCCGACGTGGCAGTGGGGGCGGTTGTCGAGCAACTGGTAGCAGGGAGCTGGCAACCACTTGCGTTTTTCAGCAAAACATTGCGCGATAACGAGCGTAAATACAGCGCGTTTGATAGGGAGCTTTTAGCCCTGCATTTGGCCATCCGCCACTTCCAGTTCTGGTTGGAAGGGCGCCGTTTCACCGCGTTTGTAGACCACAAACCATTAACATTTGCAATGGCTAAAATTTCAGAGCCTTGGTCGGGCCAACAACAGAGACAGCTGGCCGTGATTTCGGAGTTTACAACCGACATTCAACACGTGGCGGGCAAACACAATGTAGTGGCAGATTGTCTCTCGCACGCAGTTGCACTGCCAGGCCCCCAGGGGGCAGACTCGGCGGCTGTAGACTCGGGCCAGGCTTGCGGCGCGGAAGCGCTCACAGCCCCGGTCTGCGTTGGGTTAGATTATACAGCCATGGCCGCCGAGCAGGTTAACAATGCGGACGTGCGTGCGCTCCAGTCTGGGCCAACAGGGCTAAGGCTGGAGCACAGGGTGCATCAAAGAGGTATGCCCCCCCCTAATCTGCGATATCTCCACGGGGCGCCCCCGCCCTGTGGTCCCAGCTGCGTGGCGTCGCCGCGTTTTTGACTTAATACATTCGCTGGCACATCCGGGCGTTCGCGCGTCGATCAAAATGGTGGGAGAGAAGTTTGTTTGGCCGGGGCTACGCAAACAGGTCAAAGAATGGGCTGCAGCCTGCGCAGCATGTCAAAGAGCAAAGGTACACAAACACACGCGAGCCCCTCTAGAACCTTTTCACATCCCAGCCAAACGCTTCGACCACGTGCATGTCGACTTGGTGGGACCCCTCCCACTGTCACAGGGGTTCACACACCTTCTAACTATGGTGGACCGCACTACGCGCTGGCCAGAGGCGATTCCCCTGGCGTCAACCACAACAGCAGACGTTGCGCGCGCTTTTTTAACAGCTTGGGTCACGCGCTTTGGAGTCCCGTCAGACATAACGTCTGACAGAGGACCCCAATTTGTTTCCGAGCTCTGGTCATCCATGGCACTCAGCCTGGGGGTGAAAATTCATCGCACAACTGCGTACAACCCCCAGGCCAACGGTTTGTGCGAACGCTTTCACCGGTCATTGAAAGCAGCCCTCAGAGCGGCTCTCATGGACACAAATTGGGTTGATAAGCTTCCATGGGTTTTATTAGGGTTGCGTTCAGCACCTAAGGAAGATTTGCAAGCCTCTCCGGCCGAACTAGTCTTCGCCCAACCTCTCCGGTTACCGGGAGAATTCCTTCCTGAGAACCCCGCACCAGATCGCCCCCCCCGCTCAGCTGCTGCAGAGCGACGTGGGATCAAACACCCTCCCCAGCCCAGTTCATCACAGTTTTACACTCGTTTTTGTGCCTAAAGCCTTAAAGAATGCAGAATTCGTCTTTGTTAGACACGACGCACAGAGGTTAGGTTTAAGACCACCTTATGATGGACCGTTCAGAGTGTTAGAAACCGGGGAAAAGCATTTTTTGCTCGATTTGGGAGACAGGAGGGAATTAGTCTGCATTAACAGACTCAAACCCGCTTTTGTGTTAGCTGATGAACAAGTTCAGTTGGCCAGGGCCCCCCGCCGCGGCAGGCCGCCGGGGAGACATTCTGCTAAGCTTTCACAACAATGTGCTAATGACTCTGATCCACAGATGCAAGAGACAGCCACAGGCAGAGCGAGACCAGCTCACAGCAGATATGGCAGGAAGTTGAAGCCCAAGCAGTTGGATGTGTGATATGTTGTGCCAATTTTTTTTCGTTCTGTGTGGATATGTCATGATTCTATGCATCTGGGGTGTAACTTGTCCATTTAGACTTTGGGGGGGGGGTTATATGGCACGCATTTAGGGCGCATATATGGTATGCATGTATGGTATGCATTTTCCCTCACATATATTTAGTAGGCATGACGGTGCATACTCTGGAGGCTTCACGTCTAAATGCCCAAGAGGACCTGACCCGGCAGAGACCTTGGGAGGTGTGAAGTGGTTTATGGGGAGACAGGAAGTCAGAGAGAATGTCCCAGCAGGAGCCCCCGAGGCTGAGGAGTTGAGAGACAATGGAGACGCCAAAGAGCCTCAGAGGCTATATGTTTACTGAAGGACTGTGGGTTGGGGATGTGATATTTGATGTTGGGGGTTTTGTGTCTCTGGAGAGTATAAGAGCTGGGAAGTATGATTAGTCTGCCGCTTTGCTGAGATACTTTTCTTGTTAGAGGATGTAGACTCCAAATAAACCTTTCCTGAGAAATAAACTCAGTCTCGTTTGTGAAAGTCATCCTCTACAGTGTATTGAATTTTCAACATAAAACAAGTACTTTCTTGAGTTGGATTGTTTTAGATTTTTCAGCCTAAGGACTTGTGCAGCTCTGAAATCATGTATATGGATTGAAAGTCTGCCTGTCATCTGTGTGGATGAGATGGTCCATGACATCCAAGGCAACGCAGAGCCACCCCCACCACGTCATACAGACACCATCCCACCAAACATCCCTCCACACTGAGGTTTCAGTGTGAAGAAAACTGTCATGAAACGCTTCTCTTGGGCAAAAGACAAACTCAAGCACTTGACTGCAATGAGGAACATTTATTTACAGAAAAACATAACAGTTCAAAATATATCTGTGCAGACATACAAAAAGGCAACACAAAAAACTTACACTGATGAGTCTCTCCTGGGCAGAGAAGTCTCAGGAGGATCGGGGGGGGGGGGACTGCCCTAGAAGCAGGAGCCCAGTCTAACATCATAGTTGGCTGCCACACTGGAGAAGAGTGCTGCAGTCAAATAAATAGTGGGGCACTAATGAGCTGCAGGTGCAAGTGGCAGGATGACCTAATTACCCACTGATTGCAGCTGAGGAAACCTGAAGCACAGCAATCAGTTGGTGGGTGTGTCAGATTGAATGAAAGCAGAGCTCTGCCAAGCAACAGAAGCTAAACCACATTACAAGTACAGAAAATAACCAGACACAGATTTTACAGATAAATAATACTGAAACAAAGTAATGGTCTGAGCTCAGAAGAATCTGGAGGAGGGGATCCCTGATATTATCAGGTAGACCAGGAAGAGGGACTACGATGACGTCTGGATGAGAAGGAAGGGGGACCATGATGGCATCTGGCAGCATAAAAGAGGCTAACTAACCGGCAGCACCCTTGATGACCCCAAGCTGGAATACTGCAGCATCCTCGGTAACTCCGGGCTGGAGCACTGCAGCACCCTCGGTGGACCCCAACTGGGTCAACGCTGCACCCTCGGTGGACCCTGAGCTGGAGTGTAGCACCCATGACGGATCCATGCAGGACCGCAGCACCCATATCAGGCTAACACTGGGGCGTAGCATCCACGAGGGTCCCTGACCTGGATGCAGCACCCACGGAGACTCAACCCCAGGCAGGACCCACACAACAGCCTTGGACAGGGGAGGAGCTGGATCCAGGACGACCTCAGCAAGGAGGGCTAGACCCACTGTGTCATCCGCTGGTTGAACCGGACCCACAGACACCCCTGGCGATGGTGCATCCTCTCTGGTGACCCTAGGAGAAGGCTCAGGAATAACAGAAGAGATGTTGTTAGGGCTGCCAGCAGTGGTGGAGCCCGCCGAAGTAAGTTCAGATGCCTCTGAGTGCTGCATCCGACTCTCTTCACCAAGAGGCAGACAAGATCCCTCCAAAATAGACATAAGAAGCACAAGAGAGATTACTTGCATGAGCTCGAGCTCCACCACTGTCCAGGACTCTGTCGATCCTGGCGATGATGTCTCGGGCCCAGCCTTTAGGAGGTCCAGCTCCGGCTCCCACTCTGCTGCAGTGGTCTCTGCAGCAGGCATGATGGAAACAGCAGTCTTGATTGCCCCTGCTGCTGTGACCCACAGTGGAGGCTCCTCCAACGTGGGAGCTGGGGTTTGACTCCGTGTTGACTCTGTTATAAGATCTTTCAATGCCACAAGCTCCTCCATCGACTGGCGGTCTGATTCTGGATCCAGTGGGCACTCAGAAGAAGGAGGAGGAGACAGAGAGAGTAGGGAGACAGTTCATTACAGCAGCAGGTGGGGAAAACTCAGGGGACTGCTCTCCCTGAGTCTCCCTACAGGGAATCAGGCAAAACATTTCATCATAAACAAGAGTAGAATGAAATAAAACTTGCCCGTTTTCCCGGATCATGATGTTGTCTGCTGCTGTGCTTTGGGCGTCATCCTTCAATGTGACTAGGGTGGTCTTGGGGCCCTCCGTGAATTGTTGAGGAGCCGCCCTTCGAACCACTGGAACGGAAGAAACTGGTGAAGAAATGGAGCACCTCTTGGCAGCAGGAAGAGACACCGAGGGGAATGGCCTCACAGCGGAAGTAGCCGGAGGTTGGGCAGGTGAAACTGCGGATGAGGAAGAAAAAAAGAGCAAAAGTCTGCTGCGGGAATAGCCCGGTTCAGTGTTCGGGACGAGGCTGCCAACGAGGCGGGTTTATTCTTCCGACGGTCCGGGACAGGACGATGCTGGTGTGGTGGAGCTGATGTGGCTAGAGCAGGAGTGGGTGGAGTGGAGCCGTTCCTCCATGGATTGTGCTTCCGTGTGGGCGCCAGCCTGGCTGGAGGGTCTCCCCATGTCAGATCGGGGAAGGACCGTTGTAGGTCGGTGAGGGTAGCCAACACATTCGCAAACTCTGGGTATTTCTTCAGTCCAGGAAGGTCCCTTAACCCTATGAGTGTGTATGTTGCCGAACTGAGACATAACCCCTAGTGGTCAAGAGGGGTAAATATTTTTTGTCAATAAAATAATTCAGATTTCCAAGGCTATAACTTGAAAGTGGTAAGAGATAATGGCTTACTGTCAATTAGAAATATGTAAAATATGATCCAAAGTTTAAGATAGGAATAAATTTGTGCATCTAATGCGCATAATGTCACGGCACCTATTTAAATTCCATAACTCAGTCAAAACTGGACTTTGGACGTCTTTACACAAAAAATGGTTCAGTCTTTTGACACCGTTTTTTGTACAGAGGTACCTCATCATCTTATCTTCAAAGTATATGAACAAGAAATCAGGACATTTAAAAAAAAAAAAAAAACAGAAATTTCTCACTTACTTTTGACAAAGGGCGGCTGGCTGGCATGGTGGCAAGGCTGCTGTGTTTTCACCCATCATGGTCCATATTTTGCATTCTGCCAGTAATTTAAAATCTCTACTACATCTACAAAGTCTTATGATTATCCCACATAAATTTTGCTTGTATCTCATAGCTATTTTCTGCGTACAAAGCCAAAAAAGTGACAGTGATGATCGTGGCCATATTAGCTTTCTGGGCTAACTGCTACAAACAGGAAAAGGAAATGATGAGTTCTTCTTCTTTGATGTATTACGTGTCATCCACTGAGTCCTCCAACAGATGTCTGCCACCTTTTGAAATTGGCAAATCAGTACAATCAGTACAAATTCCCAATGCAGGCGATCATGTCAGAGTGAGAATGCAGGCGCAGTGCCAAGCTCTGCCACTAGGGGCACACAAATTCTCACACTCAAAGGGTTAATCTCCCGCTGCCTCCACGTTCTGGAAAATTCTCTTCGGGCTTCGAGAGGCGAGCGCGTCGGAGATGCAGTCCTGGATGAAGAAAGCCCCCCCCCCCCACTGCTCTGCAGGTTGGGGCCCCCAGCCACCGATCCTCCTCTGTTGGCTGAGAACTGGCGTGCTGGGGACATGATGAGCTCCACAGATCAGGGGAGTAAAAAACAAAGAGGTGAAAAAGATCTCACTGCAGAAGCTGAGTTTTTAACTGGTGGCAGCCATCTGTCATGAAATGCCCCTCCGGGGTGAAAGACAAACTCAAGCACTTGACTGCAGTGAGGAACACTTATTTACAGAAAAACATAACAGTCCAAAAAATATCTGTGCAGACATACAAAAAGGCAACACAAAAAAACTTACACTGATGAGTCTCTCCTGGGCAGAGAAGTCCCAGGAGGATCAGGAGGGGGAGACTGCCCTAGGAGCAGGAGCCCGGTCTAACATCATGATTGGCTGCTGCACTGGAGAAGAGTGCTGCAGTCAAATAAATAGTGGGGCACTAACGAGCTGCAGGTGCAAGTGGCAGGATGACCTAATTACCAACTGATTGCAGCTGAGGAAACCTGAAGCACAGCAATCAGCTCTGCCAAGCAACAGAAGCTAAACCACAATACAAGTACAGAAAATTACCAGACACAGGTTTTACAGATAAATCATACTGAAACAAAGTAAGGGTCTGAGCTCAGAGGAATCTGAGCTCAGAACATGACAAAAACATCATAGGGAAGCGTGCCTTCATAGTGTATAAAGATAATCTGAAACAACTGGCTCCGTTCCTTGTGCTGCCAGTTAGCAGATGCCCATACATGTGCAAGGTAATGATGACAACCATTGTTTATTATCAGTATTGTTGATGACACACTTATGTACTTTCTGTATCTAACTAACTAACTAACTAACTAACTAACCTGCACTTATATAGCGCTTTTCTAGTCACAAAGACCACTCAAAGCGCTTTCATTAATACTAACCCTCTATTCTAAGGGCCTATAGGAAACAGATATCTAGGGACAATTTAGAACAGCCAATTAACCTAACATGCATGTTTTTGGCATGTGGGAGGAAACCGGAGAAATCCCGGAGTAAACCCACGCAACACGGGGAGAACATGCAAATTCCACACAGATCACTGTTGGTCGGGGGCTGGGATCGAACCCACGATCCCACGATCCCCACAATCCCCCGGCCAAGGGTAAACTGTGCTGCCGCAGTGCTAACCACTGCGCCACCGTGCAGCCATATCTGTGAATATGCAGACTGTAAACAGATATAACTGTAAAAAAAAATAACTGTAACCAATAGGTTACTGGGATGCAATGCAAATGTCATCCACGATGACATTGATTTGACATATGATGTCTCCATCCACAGAAAGGGATCAGCAAGCATTATGGACTAGGTGAGTAACTGCAGCGGACTTTTTTAATTCCCAGTTGTAATCGAGGCCCAAAAAGTAGTTGTGTGTCATGATTAAGCTGACAGCTCACATACACAATGCTAGCACAGGACGGAACCACACAAGGGGGAAATGTTCAATAGTTTATTAAATGTAGAAAACAACGCACAGTTAAAGGGGACCTGTGGTGGTCGTCTAAACGCATTCAACTTGAAAACATTAGGCAAAGTATTCTTTATTTGGTTAAATAATTATTGCCAGCCATCTACCACCAGAGATATATGCAAATACTACAGCCGGCATGGCCAGCCAATGAAAACTATGCACGCAGCCATGACACATGCGGATGTGACGTCACCTCGTTGTGACTGAAAAGTCGATACTCAGCGTGTACCAGCGACTACGGTGCTTTTGTCAGTGTTTTTGTTCTGTTATGGCTGAATTATCGGACTTTGAGGAAGAATTCGGGCAACATGGCTACTGGTTTGAGTCAGAAAGGTCTTCTGAGGGTGAAAATGACACTGATTCGTCAGAATCTTCAGATTCCTCGGAGGAAAATGCTACTATAAACTGGCGTGCTGGCCGAGCCGTTATGGCCAATGCAGACTGGTGCAAATGTGGCCATTGTGTTCGGCAAAAAACTGATGTTGAATGTTGGGGCTTTATTCACACACCGCACTGTTAATAGCAGCAATTTTTACCTGCTCCGGTCGCCTCGCTCTCTCTCCACTCATCTGCCAATTCACACACTCCGTTCGCTTCTCGGGACCATTCCACACACACGGGGGCGCGCCTCGGCTGCGCGCACACACTCACTCACGTTCACGCACTGAGCTGCCCTATCTAAACACACGAGTTAGACACATCTTACAACACGAGATTGTGCAAACACTTTTCCGCGACGATCTTCCGACAAGGTGTGCTGGGTTTGGGTACACAAAAGAAGTGTTTATCTTTGTTTTTTCGCTTATTATTGAGACATCCAAAGGCTTTACATTCCGCCATTTTGTGATATCCATATCCCGACAGCCACTGCTCATCCGGGCACTCCAGGCTCAGCAAATATTGATCCAGATCGCGGTACCAACGCTACTACGTCACAGGAAGTGTCCTGGCAGGCCATGTAGCCGCCAGTATGGCTGCACCCATGTTTTGCTGACATAACAGAACCAGCACATCAGCAATGGATTTATATCGCATGGCTTTGAACTTGAACTTGAACTTGAACTAGAACGTGAGACAGGGGCTCAATATAATATCTTTTTTTTTCACAACCACCACAGGTTCCCTTTAAATTAACAGCCACTCGCCAGAAGATTCAATCCACCTGTGGAGAGGAAGCGAGAGCTGTCAGTGGAGAAGCAGAGAAGGGAATATGGGGGAGCAAAATTGCCACTTACTCGGGACTCCGAGGGAGGACCGGCAGGACTCCAGCAGGGAATAGATGAACCAGTAGGGAAAGGGGAATGAGCTAGAAGTGCCTGACCGGGTGAAGATTTGTTGCTGGAAAGGTGATGAGGTGGCAGGAGAGCGCACGCAGTCCCAAAACACACCCGCACAATGGCAGCAACCTCTAGTGAGAGAAAAGAGAACAGTTTAGACAATGTGTCTAAGCCAAGTTCAAAACGACCTGCTTGCCTGAATTAGGGCAGTATACCCAGACAAGCCAGCATTGACTGCACAGAGGAGGTCTCCTTAAATACTTTGGCTGATGAGCGGGCGCAGGTGTGTTCTCTGCCTCAGGTGCAGTGATGAATTTGTGAAAGTGCGGCAGGAGGGAAGGGACGCACTTTCACTGCCCATGACAGGGCCCCCCCTTCTAAGAGCACCTCCTGGCGGTCCAGAGGGCTTTTCCGGGTGAGTTCGGTGGAAGGCCTGGAGCATCTCCTTGTCCAGAACCTGCAACGGGGGGGGGGGGGGTGTCCTGGATCGTTCCTCCAGGCCGTAGCCCTCCCAGTCTACCAGGTACTGCAATCCTTGGCCCCGACAGCAAACGTCCAGAATCTGGCGGACCGTGTAGGCGGGGTGAGCATCGATGATACGGGGGGGAGGAGGCAGCTTGGGGGAGGGGGGGCAGAGAGGACTGACCGAGAGGGGCTTAATGTGAGACACGTGGAAAGTGGGGTTCACCCGTAGAGAAGGAGGGAGCCTCAGCTGCACCGATGCGTCATTTACAATCCAGGAGATGGAGTATGGTCCCAGAAAGCGGGGGGACAGCTTCCTAGACTTCTCTTTCAGAAGGCTCTGACTCGCTGCCAGCCAGACTTGCTGTCCCATGGTGTATTTGGGAGCTAGGACCCGCTTCCTGTCAGCGGTGGCCTGGGTGCGTTCTGTGGTGTGTGCCAGGGCAGCCCGGGTAGCCTTCCAGACATGCTGGCAGCGACGAGCATGGGCCTCTATGGACAGAACCACCACCTCCCTCTCAGTCATGGGAAGAAGAGGCGGGGTGTAACCCAGGGATGCCTCAAATGGAGTGAGTCTGGTGGCCTTGGAAATGGCCGAGTTGAGGGAATATTCCACCCAGGTCAGATGTGAGCTCCACAAAGCCGGGTTCTCGGCTGCTATGCACTGCAAGGTGGCCTCCAGAGACCGATTGGCGAGATCTGCCTGCCCATTGCTTTGAGGATGATTCCCGGAGGAGAGACTCACTGTGGTGCCTAGAGTCCGACAAAAGGCCCTCCAGACCTGGGATGTAAATTGTGGACCCCGGTCAGATACAATGTCAGCAGGGATGCTGTGGATCTTCATCATGTGGTCAGTCAATAGGTCCGCCATCTCCAAAGCTGAGGGGAGCTTCGGAAGGGCCACCAAATGCATCGCCTTGGAGAAGCGATCCACAATCGTCAGGATTACAATCTTCCCACGGGAGTAGGGGGTCTGGTTACAAAGTCCACGGCCATGTAGGACCAAGGACGACCTGGGGTGGGAAGAGGATGGAGGAGTCCCGAGGGGGAAGAGGAATCATATTTCCCCCTGACACAGGTCTGGCAGGCCCTGATGTAGTCGCATGCATCCCGCTGCACCGTGGGCCACCAGAATGCCCACCGGATGAAGTCCACAGTGCAGGCAATGCCCGGATGGCAGGCAAAACGGCTGGTATGGGCCCATTGGAGGACGTCACTGCGGAGGGCGCCCGAGACATAAAGGCGATTCCGGGGGCACCCTACTGGCATGGGCTCCCGGGACTGGGCATGACAGACCCACCGCTCGATATCCCAAGTAAGGGCACCAAGGACGCACAAAGGCGGGATGATAGTTTGGGGAGGGGAAGGGGGGTCTACCTCCCCGGAGTCAAACTGTCGCGATAGCGTGTCCGGTTTGACGTTCCAGGTGCCAGACTGGTAAGTGATAGTAAAATTAAACCGCTGGAAAAATAAAGACCAGCAAGCCTGCCTGGAGTTTAATCGGAGGGCCGACCGCAAGTATTTGAGATTCTTGTGGTCGGTCCACACGATGATGGGGTGAATGGCACCCTCCAACCAATGTCTCCACTCCTCCAATGCCAACTTAATGGCCAGCAGCTCTCTGTCCCCTACATCATAGTTTCTCTCGGCCGGCGTAAGCCGTCGAGAGAAATATGCACGAGTGGAGCTTCTGATCCGAGGACGTGCACTACGATAGCACAGCGTCAACCCCCGTGTCAGATGGGTCCACCTCAAGGACAAACTGCAGCTGCGTGTTGACCTGTGCCAAGATGGGTGTGTCCATGAACAGGCATTTTAATTTGTTAAATGCTTGCTCCACTGCCTCGGTCCAATGAAAGGGGACCTTAATGGAGGTCAGCTGAGTTAAAGGCAGTGCCACCCCACTATAGTTCCTGATGAACCGGCGATAAAAGTTCACAGACCCGAGGAAGCGTTGGAGCTCCCTACGGGAGTGGGGAGTTGGCCAATCCAGCACTGCCTTCACCTTGGCTGGGTCGGCAATCAGTCTCCCCTCGGCTACTATGAAGCCCAAAAAGGTAGTAGATGTAGTTGAGAACTCACACTTTTCAGTTTTGATATAGAGCCAGTTCTCCAAGAGCTGTTGCAGGACGGCCCTAACATAGGCTTCATGTTCTTCTGGTGAGCCGGAGAAGATTAAAATGTCATCAAGGTACACAAACATGAATTGATGCAGCAGGAGAAAGTTGTTAATTAACCGCTGGAAGACGGCGGGGACGTTAGTGAGCCTGAAGGGCATCACAAGATACTCAAACTGCCCCTGGTGTGTCTTAAATGCTTTCTTCCACTCATCGCCCTCGCGAATGCGGACCAAATGATACGCGTTCCTGGGATCCAATTTGGATAACACCCGTGAATGCTGAAGGAGCTCGAACACTGAATTGATTAAGGGTAGAGTGTGTTTGTCCTGAATGGTAATAGTGTTCAGCTCCCGGTAGTCAATACATGGGCGCAGCGAGCCATCCTTCTTTCCAACAAAAAAGAACCCGGCTCCGAGAGGGAGCTTGTCTGCATTGTTGGATCTGGTGTCTCTCATCTTCCTCTTGACAATACGCCATAGATTCTCTATGGGGTTTAGGTCAGGAGAGTTTGCTGGCCAATCAAACACAGTGATGCCATGGTCATTAAACCAGGTTCTGATATTTTTGGCAGTGCTGGAAAATGAAATCAGCTTCTCCATAAAGCTGGTCAGCAGAGCGAAGCATAAACTGCTCTAAAATTTCCTGGTAAACATGGTTCCTCATATCATCACTGACTGTGGAAACTTCACATTAAACCTCAAGTAACTTAGATTCTGTGCCTCTCCACTTTCTCCAGACTCTGGGACCAAATGAAATGCAAAATTTACTTTTATCTGAACAGAGGTCATCTGCTGGTGTTTGTTCACTGTGTTCTATCAAGATCAAAATCCCCACAGTCGTCTACCAGGAAATTTTACAGCATTTCATGCTTCTCTCTGCTGACAAGCTTTATGGAGAAGATGATTTCATTTTCCAGAAGGACTTGGCACCCCCCCACATGCACACACACACACTGACAGAAGTATCAAAACCTGGTTTAATGACCATGGCATCACTGTGTTTGATTGGCCAGCAAACTCTCCTGACCTAAATCCCATAGAGAATCTATGGAGGATTGTCAAGAGGAAGAAGAGAGACACCAGACCCAACAATGCAGACGAGCTGAAGGTCACTATCAAAGCAACCTGGACTTTCATAACACCACAGCAGTGCCACAGGCTGATCATGTCATAAACTCTCCATGCGCTTTACCATAGTGCACGAAGGAGAAAGGATGGAAGGATTTAAATGCAGGAGTTCACCACACACACATTTATTGACAACGCTGTTCACTAATACAGATGAACAAGTTGGTCATAATATAATATGAAAGCGCTTGGAGAGCGGGGAAGACTACGGGGAGTTCAACTACTTGGGGGAACGCAAACTGGGCAACAGCCTAAGTATAGCAGTTATGCTGCGGGGAGAAACGCCACCATAAGCGTAGCAGAATTACTGCAAGGAGGGAAACGCTTCTGGTCCAGCGTAGCAGCAACCGCACGGAGAAACGCAAATAGTTTACTCACGAGTAAGAACAGTCCAGAAAGTCCACTTCTCTCAACAAGCATAATCCATGAGTCCTTCCCGACATGATGGTCATACCATGGAGAACAGGAGTGACTCGTACAATGACCCATCTGCGCTTGTCTAGCGAAGAGCTGCTAAAATACAAATGCCGCTGGCCACACAAATTGGGAACACCTGGGCGAGGCGTGGAAAAGATGATTACCGGGGCTGGAAACAGCTGATGAAGCTAAGGAGAGCCATTGGGCGTGGTTGGACCGGTAGACTGTCAGCAGTGTGGGAAAAAGATCACAGAGGCTGACTAACAGCTGCCGGTCAGGCAGTGGCTATGGTAGTAGGATAAGTACAGAAATACACATAATGCACATATACAGCAGAACCAAAACCCACAGAGAGATCAGGGCCGAGCCAGGGAAAGCCAAGCTGGCTCGGCTCATGACAGATCACCTCCATGCCACGCCACACTGATACAGTAATTAAGCCAAAATTTTCCCTGACCAAGTATTGAGTGAGATGGACATACTTTTCAGTTGGCCAACATTTCCATTAAATAACCATTTTTTTAAAAATAAATTTTCTGTAATATTCTAATTTTTTGAGAAACTGAATTTGGGGTTTTCATGGTCTGTAAGCCATAATCATCAAAATTAAAATAAACTAGAAAAGCACTCATAGAGTGCATACCTCCACCAAGGCTCCTTCCGTTTGTCATGGTTCACCTCCAAAATGTAATGGGTTTGTGAGTTGTTGCGTAGGCTCGTAAAAATCACGTGACTCGCGGGGGTAAACATAAACACGCCGTACGTGCCGCCATTTTGGATGGCAAGAGCAGCAGTTACACTGGCGTAACGTGTACTGTTTAGCAAGCAAAATGAGTGAGGAGAAGCTGTCGGACCTTGTAGAACACCTTCGGGGACTCGAGAAGGTCAGGTACCTAAACAAGATCAGACAAGTGAGTGCTGGAGACCCGTACCTGCTGGCTCAGCGCTTGTTTATCCCTCTTTTGACCGCTCATGCTGCTGAGTTGCCTAACTTTGCTTATGGCGACTTGTACCACTACCTCATTGACAAGCACTCTGACTACACAAAAGAAAAGCTCAAGGCCTTCAAGAATTTGGATGCATACTCGTATTTTGTGGCTGGCTTTGTGTTCGACGCTTGTGTCGCGAAGACTAGAGAGGACATACATATGATTATAGCTAAGGTAAGAATTAACACCTTATTATTATGACAATTACATGTAAATCTAAATGCACATTTGAGTAAGCTTTTTCTTTTCATTGTCACTCAAATGCACTAGAAAGCAAGTATACATCATGCACATACTATAGTACGTGTAGCCTGTAAGTATTATGGACATATGTACCTCGAACATACTTATTTTTTTTTTACATTCGAAGTTATTGAAATTATGGGATCAGGTTCATTATTACACAGCACAATTAATATTTAAAGTTAGTAAAAACCTCTTGCCACACAATATACAAAATCTCTTCAGGGAGAGAGAAGGGAAATATAATTTACGGGGGAATACAAAATTTAAAATGCACTTATTAATATCTACACGGAAGAGTTTTTGTGTATCTGTGTGTGGGGTAAAATTGTTGAATGAAAAACACAGTAACACAGTCAATGTCCAAACATCCACATATTTATGTGGTTGTTGGATAATGATGATTATGAGTAATACTGTAAATTTTTGGTGTGTAGAAGGGGTGGGACTGTATAAGCGTTGGCTTCTTCCCACTCCTTTTTAACATGTTATTTTTTTTTGTTTTTTTGTTGTGTTTTCCAACTCTTTTCTGTCTTTCTTTAAGAATGTTCAAATAAAAATCAATGTCAATGTATTTAGCCTTTTAAAACATGTTTTTGGGTTTGCAGGTGTGTCATTCTCAATGCCTGAATGATCCTCCTCTGAGGCCGTGGGTGGCATGCCACAAGGATGGTGAGGTCCTCGCAGCTCACTGTACCTGTAAAGCTGGACTAGGAGAGGTCTGCGCTCATGTGGCTGCTCCCCTATTCTACCTGGAGGTCACAGTAAAGATCAGCCAAGGTGTGACCAGCACATCCCTGCCGTGTGAATGGATCAAGACCTCTGCAGCCAAGGGCAGGTATCTTGAAGCAACTGACATAGACTTTACAAGTAGTCAAACAAAGAAAAGGAAAATAGATGAAGGGTCTACAGAAAAAACAACCTCATCAATTTATGCAAGGATAGCTAAATTACCTGAATTGGGGGATGAAGAAAAAAACAAGTTCTACAGCAACCTGCAAGCTTCTGGTGCCAAGTGTGCTGTGCTATCACTTCTGGATAGTCATCACCAGAACTTCATCCCAGTGTCAATCACAGCAAATCTGCCCCCCACACTGACCGAGCTGGCCAAGAGACATAGCTGCCAGGCAGATGATGATGAGCAAGTGCAGGCAGCATGCAGGGACATGATGACCAACATAACTCTCACTAGAGATCAAGTAAGATCATCAAGTTGTATCAAAGATGTAATGCTATTGCGTGCACAACTCTGTCAACGTACGTTGATTAACTCTAATCATGTTCCATTTTCAGGGATCAACTTTAGAAAGACTGACAAGAAAACAGTTAAATTGTAAGATGTGGATCAATTACAGGGCTGGCAGACTCACTGCGTCAATTTTCAAAAGATGCTGCAGAACTAAGGTAGAGAAACCATCCGTATCACTGCTAAGGACTCTGTGCTACCCAGCGGCATACAAGTTTAAGACAAAGGCAACCAAGTAAGGCTAACTTCATCTGGTGACCACATATGACTAGTACTTCATTGTTTGACTGGTATGTTGTTAGACTAACTTTTCCTCATCTGATGTGCTTTTCTTGCTGCAGTCATGGGTGTGACCATGCGGATGAAGCAGCCAAGGACTATGAAAAGAAAGTCCAGGGACTTCATGACCATTTCAAGGTGGATGATGCTGGGCTGCATGTGCATCCTGACTACCCCCATCTGGGTGCTTCGCCAGATGGGATGATCAGCTGTACGTGCTGCGGTACAGGTGTGCTGGAAGTCAAGTGTCCTTACTGCCAGAAGGACAGCACCATTGAAGATGCAGCTGCTGCAGGGGACAGTGGCTTTTGTCTGGAGGCAAATTCAAACAAAGAGCTTCGTCTAAAGAAAGATCACGCCTATCACTATCAGGTTCAGGGTCAGATGTTTCTGGCTCGAGTCACTTACTGTGATTTTGTGGTGTGGACAAAGAAGGGTCCACCTCACATTGAACGCATACACATTGACAGAGAATTTTTAAACGATATGCTTGACAAACTATTGATTTTCTTTGAAAGATGTGTGTTACCGGAGCTGATTTGTAGGCGTTTTACAAACCCACCTAGACCAACAGCATCGGAGCTTTGGTGCTACTGCCGTTGTAGTGACATAGACAACGAGATGCTGACCTGTACCAATTATAATTGCAAGACAAAGCATTTCCACATGAAATGTGTAGGCTTATCACGCAGGCCCAAAACATGGATGTGCCTCGAATGTAGAAAGGAAAAAAGGAAAATACAAAACACATAGCTTCTCCATTGGAAAACAACCTGTTGAAAACAGGTTGAAAACAACCTGCTGAAGATAACATGGTATGCAAGCACGATTGATATGCCAACATTCATGTACTAGTATTAAGAATGCAATTCATGCATGCCATGATAATAGTAAAAAAAAAATTTTTGTACTTGGAATATTGTTGGGATTTTTACAGTATCTACCGTCCTTATTTATACTGTCTTCTCTATTGCTTTCTATTTCCGTCCATGTATGTTGATCTGTGTTTTCTTTTTTACAAGTACTATGACCACTGTCACATGAAAGAATATTGTAGATTACATGTGACACTGACATATTTGTTCCTACCAGTCTACAATCCTGGTCTTTGAAAAACATTACATTTCGAATATTTTTTTTTCATCCATAATTATATAGTGTTGTTATCAGGTCATGATTATTATCACATTGCAGTATGTGATTTAGTCAAAGTAATCATACATTAGTTATAGCTTTTTGGAAATGCTGGTTGCTCATTTTGTTATGCACTATATAGTACATGTATGTAAGATGTCAGTATATTTCCATTACTATCTAAAGCAAACATTAAATCATGAATAAAGTTTTCAATGCAGAAGTAAACACTAGTTTGTGATCAAAAATTTATTTGGTAATTGAGTACATCTAATTGATGTCAAACCATGTTCCGATATTATGATCCAAGAATCACAACTACCAAAATATCATTTTTCAGTCTAACATGAAATGTTGCAGTAATTAGTGTATAATACAAGGCAAGAACTGCTATGTGTACAAGAAAAACGAAAGCATAAAATGAAAGTAAATATAATACATACAGTGTATGCAAAATAATGCAGCACATATGACAGAAACTAATACAAGTTTTGCTATATAATTTAGTCTTTCTATTGGAACACATGAAGGTGACAGGTTGGTTAGAGCACATGCCACCCTTACAATCTTATCTAAAGTTGTCAAGTTTGTGGTTGGATCAGTTTCCAAGAAAACTGTCTGAGTAGTACTATTCAATATACTGTACTGCTGGCGTGTAATCCCGATGACTCATTCTACATGTATACGACAAGAGGCTAGAGCTCTTGTTGTTTCCACATCTAATGCACTAAGCTGTTGCTTGCCTTTCGTAAATGCTGGTATTTTTAATTCTGCATTGTACAAAGCAACTGAATCTGCCAGTGTAAAACCCCTGTCAGCAAGCACAACATCCCCGGGAAGAAGATTGTCCAGAAATTTGCAGTTCTTTGTCAGGTGAACATCGCTGGTTCTGCCTCCCCAGCCCTTAGATATGAAAGTAATAACTCCTTGTGGTGCTATTCCTATCAAGTATTTGACAGTGTTGTGGGACTTGTAAGTGGAATATGTGTCTGCCCTAGCTTGCAAATCTGATGGTCGCTGAATGAAGACCTCAAAACAGTCTATAATGCATGCACATTTTGAAAATTTTTCTCTGAAGCTAACTGGAAGAGTGCTCCTTAGTTCAGACCTATTTGGCCAGGATACAGTTAGAGGTACAAGGTATTTGTTCAACACTGAGATAACATCCTTGAAATTTCGAGACACAGATGTTAAGTGCATGTCAAAAATATAGCCCAATAATCTAAACGGCACATCTAGACGCATCTTCAATAATGTCATCAATAATACTTGGAATTTACTGATGCATCGTGGCTCCTTTAAGTATGGACACACTAGATTATATACACTAAGTAGTACAGCAAATGATGGCAAACCAGTGCAAAATTTCACTTTTTCATCATCTTTTTGGAATGTTCCTTTTTCAAAGCATTTGTTATGAGCAATTTCTTTGTAAAGCATTTTCTCACGCCGCAGGGTTTGGATTTCTATATCTAGAGATGCCAAATCATCTAGGCACAAGTCAGTCTGAGTTACTGCATTCAACATGAATGGGACAACATCACACTGTGACATAATTATATCCCTATCATCCTCTTCAACAACTGACACTGTGTCTGCGATGTCTGAGTCAGATTGATTGGAGTCATTGTCTGCAGTCATAACAGCAGACAACTTCAGTAGTCCTGCTGCAGCTTCTTTCCGGCTTTCCTGCTCCCTTCGTTTTTTTTTCATGGACTGCCGTCTTGCAAAATTCTCGAGATCCGCTTCACTACGCCTCTTTGCTGGTGAAGGTGTGAAATCAAAAATCGTTGGGTTGTAGTTCGGTGCCAGTGGATTTTTACTCTTGGTACCTGCAAAAATAATCAATTAATAACCATCTGTAGATTGCAAAAATATGATAATTTTGATAATTCATACATGTAATGGCTCATGTAACAGTATGACAGCTGCATATGTATGCTGATCTATGCTCAAAAAAGCAATACATGGACACACATGTCGATGTCAACATTGACAATGTTTACTTGGCATTTGCTTTGTTATAAAATGATTTAAAAGAATACCCATGTGGCGGATGATAAAATAAGCAGCGAACTGAGGTAGTGTGGCGGATGATAAAATTCAAATTCAAACGTTTATTTAAAACTCAGGGTTTATATTAAGAGCAAAAACTAAAATGACTAGAAAAAAGACGATCAGCAGACACTCGGCGCTCGTGTAACAACAATAATGTGCTCAGTATGAAATGGAACGCCACCACTAAGCAGCGAAAATAAGCAGCGAACTGAGGTAGTGTGGCGGATGATAAAATTCAAATTCAAACGTTTATTTAAAACTCAGGGTTTATATTAAGAGCGAAAACTAAAATGACTAGAAAAAAGACGATCAGCAGACACTCGGCGCTCGTGTAACAACAATAATGTGCTCAGTATGAAATTGAACGCCACCACTAAGCAGCGAAAATAAGCAGCGAACTGAGGTAGTGTGGCGGGTGATAAAATAAGCAGCAAACTGAGGGTTTTAAGTAGACTTATTATCATGCCGCCATCACAGAGCTCACAACCGGCGCCGTGCAGGTGCGCCAGAGCGAGCTCTCAAACAATCGTGAGGAGACACAGCCAGGACAAAACATACCTGACACAAAATGCAGGCTGCACAAACGTGAGTAGTCAGTTGGTACGAAGTTCTTTCTCTGCATGTTTCGAAGCCAAACATTTCTGCGATGTTCATCTACTGGGAACCTGTAGAATGACACATTTTCCAGTCCTGGTTGGCCGTATCTGTTCGTACATCCATGGGCAACACAGGAGTACACCATTTTGCCGAGTTTGTAGTACAAGTGAGCTATGTGGTTTGTTTCACTCTGCTGATACTGTTGGTTCTTGCCATCCAAAATGGCGGCTCACTCTAACGGGCCAGTGCGGCACGCCCCCTGACGTCATATGCAACAACCTCATAGCCACTTGTGGTGAAAATTGCATCAAAATCTGTCCATCAGTTTTGGAGTATTGTTGCTAACACACTGTGAAAAGATAAGAGCCTTGGCTGAGGTACGCAGTCTCAGATCATCACCAAAATATATAATGGGTTCCTCTCTAGCCCAAGAACCACCTCTGGTGAAAATTTCATACAAATCCATCCAGTAGTTTTTGTGTAATCCTGCTGCACAAATACAAACAAAGCCCTTGGTGGAGGTATGCACTCTCAGATCATCAACAAAATCTAATCATCTGTTCCCCGTGCCATTGCACACCTTTCCTGAAAATTTCGTCAAAATCTGTTCATAACTTTTTGAGTTATGTTGGTAACAGACAGACAGACAGACAGATAAACAGACAAACCCCGGTAAAAACATTACCTCCTTGGCGGAGGTAATCTTGTAATTATCAGATTCAATCGTGTCTGTGAAACATTACCATTACTATAAATTGTTAATAATTATATGACAGTAATTTAAAAAAAAGTTGTGAAAGTTGTGAAATACAGATAAACATCAAAAAAGACTCTATACCACAAAAGATTTGTCGCTTGACATGCTTTCACGGACTCGCAATCACAAAGAAAGTGATTTCCATACAGTCTGCTGCTGGCTGTTGATGCTTGTTTCCAGTGCGTTTGTTTTTCTACATGGCAACACATGCAATGTTACCATGAGGCAACAGTGAGTGCGACACCTACTGGCCAGGAGGTCAAAAAGTATTGGATTGCACCTTTAATGCTCCATTCAGATGTGTTGGATTGGTTAATGTTTGAGGCTAACTCCCTAAAAAAAATGCAGCGATTTGTTTTCAGCAAGGTTGAATTTGTTTGTTTCAACTTCTTATTTTCATTCAAATTTAGTTGGAAAATGGAGAAGCATTTTAACATAGTTGTTCGTTTAATTTTGGCACAGGTAAAATAAAGACATTGATGAAACAAGTTCAGGAAGAGGCAGAAAGCCCATATGGATTATTTAACACTGCCACCTTAAAGCACCCCCGTTCTGCTCTTTTCCACATGTCTACACAGCTCCCAGAGGTGTTAATGACATGTCTGTGACACGCTTTGGTCAGAACACCTCAGGATTAAATTACTGTAGTAACACTTTACACCCGAGGAAGGAGCTCTCCTCAAAATCAGCTGTTTTTATGGTTTATTGCTTTAAATTCACCCAAAACTCCCTCTTTTCTTAATACTCTGAAATCCCTGTTTTGATGATGATTATGATGAGGCTGATGATGATGGTGCCATGTTTGGGGCTAACTTTAGCTTCAGTTGTTGGACTAAGTAACATACTGTCAAATACTAGCTGAATGTTAAGATTTTAAAAGGCTAAATACTAGGGATGGGAATCGTGAGGGACCTCACAAAGCGATTCAGATTACGATACTTGGGTGACAAAGCAATACTATCATGTTCCATTGCAATATCATATACCCCCCCCATTTCAACATCAGATTTTGTCCCCAGATTTTGCCCCCCAAGTACAACTGTCAATATCTGTTTCATATAAATTTTCACTCTTTCAACTCACCACGGTTGCTTTTGTTTCAGTGGCTGCACGCTCTCAGTCCTCCATAGGAGGGTGCATTGTGGTCCTTTCTGCTGCCCATATTTTCATATTCCATGGGGCTTCATGTTTTGCAGAGACACTTCTTTGCACACAGGGAGGGCAGTGGATTGTGTTTTTTACTCTGCTCATTCTGAGTTTGGAGGTGGCTTTATTGCATGGGGAGGTGTCCGGAGTTGGCTGTTCTCCAGGGTCCGCGCTACTCATCTTGGAGTGTTTTTAGCTTTACTGTTGCTAACGCTGCTGTTGCTGAATTGCTCCGAGAGGAGTGTGCTGAGCTGTGTGCTCTGAGTGCTTTTTTTTAATGCAGCACTTTCTTTCATCCATCTTTGTTATAAAATCCAAAAAAGGCCAAACATTTGAGTTAACTTTTCAGTGCATCTAACTGCTTCCTAACTTGTAAACCTGGCTGTAAATCTTCAAAATCAAATCAAATCAAATCAAATCAAATCAAACTTTATTGTCATATTGCTGTACATACAACTGTAGTGCAGGCAAGATGAAATTGTGTTTCTCTCGGCATCAATATAAATAGAAGCAGCATGATTTAAGACACACTCACACATAGCTTCACCCCCCCACCCCCACCCCCATCCATTCACACATCCCTGAGATATACTTGGGAAAAACCTAACTAACTATAATATACAAATAATATACAAAATGTCCATAGGTGCAGTAGTGTGTATGAGAGATTCCGGGTCAACTGTTCAGCATCCTGACAGCTTGTGGAAGGAAGCTGTTGATCAGTCTGGTGGTTCTGCCTCTGATGCCCCGGAATCGTTTACCAGATGGAAGAAGTTCAAAGTGTTTATTCAGAGAGTGAGAGCGGTCCTTGACAATGTTCAGTGCCCTGCTCCTACAACGGTTTTGAAAAAGTTCTTGGACAGAGGGGAGGGAGACTCCAATTACCCTCTCAGCCCCCTTGACTATCTTCTTATCTTGTGAGGTAAGCTGACTACACCTGACTGAGGGCTTACTTTGTGCCATCTAGTGGACTGAAAACAGAAGAGTTCCAACATTTACATGAATGTATATAATAAATAAATGATCGGTGCATTCGTTTAGTGATTGGTGCGTCATCACTAGTGCTAAGTATCGCAATACCTCACTGAATTGGTCTTTTGTCCCACCTCTACCAAATATGGTATTATTGGAGACAGGGATCTGTGGTTTTAATGGTTTATACTTATGATCAGTCCCTGGGGTGTAATAAGCACAGAAACGGCCGTGTGAGTGAATGGCTAACTCTGCGAGCAGCAGCTAACAGTTACTGGACAAGATTGTATCTGGTTCAGAGTAAAATAAATTTTAAAAATAAAATGAGGCAAAACAATGTCTATGAAGGAAATATTTTCATAGGTTGTGTTATGTCTGCAATCAGAGCCGGAGTCGGACTTATGTCATGCAGCAAACTCACTCTTTATTGAAAAACACAGAACTATACAGCCGTGGACAAAATTGTTGGTACCTCTCTGTTAATGAAAGAAAAACCCACAATGGTCCTAGAAATAACGTGAATCTGACAAAAGTTGTAATAAATAAAAATTCTATGAAAATTAACCAATGAAAATCAGACAATGCTTTTGAATTGTGGTTCAACAGAATTACTTTAAAAAACAAACTCATGAAACAGGCCTGGACAAAAATGATGGTACCCCTACAAAAGATTTAAAATAATGTGACCGTAGGGACATGTTCAACCAAGATGTTGTATACAAGTTTGTATACACCTATATCACAGGTGTATACAAACTTGTAATCAGTCAGTCAGCCTATTTAAAGGGTGGCAAGTAGTCACTGTGCTGTTTGGTGACATGGTGTGTACCACACTAAACATGGACCAGAGGAAGCAAAGGAGAGAGTTGTCTCAGGAGATTAGAAAGAAAATTATAGACAAGCATGTTAAAGGTAAAGTCTATAAGACCATCTCCAAGCAGCTTGATGTTCCTGTGACTACAGTTGCACATATTGTTCAGAAATTTAAGATCCACTGGACTGTAGCCAACCTCCCTGGACGTGGCTGCAGGAGGAGACGGATAATACAAATGGTAACAAAAGAGCCCAGAACAACCTCTAAACACATTCATGGTGAACTCCAAGGTCAAGGTACATCAGTGTCAGATTGCACCATCCGTTGTTGCTTGAGCCAAAGTGGACTTCATGGGAGGCGACCAAGGAGGACACCACTGTTGAAAACAAATCATAAAAAAGCCAGACTGGAATTTGCCAAATTGCATGTCGACAAGCCACAAAGCTTCTGGGAGAATGTCCTATAGACAGACAAGACAAAACTGGAACTTTTTGGCAAGGCACTTCAGCTCAATGTTCACAGGCGCAAAAATGAAGCATGCCAAGAAAAGAACATGGGGAAGGTTCTGTTATGTTCTGGGGCTGCTTTGCTGCATCTGACACAGGGTGTCTTGAATCTGTGCAGGGTACAATGACATCTCAAGACTATCAAGGTATTCTAGAGAGAAATGTGCTGCCCAGTGTCAGACAGCTTGGTCTCAGTCACAGGTCATGGGTCTTGCAACAGGATAATGACCCAAAACACACAGCTAAAAACACCCAAGAATGGCTAAGAGCGAAACATTGGACTATTCTAAAGGGGCTTTCTATGAGCCCTGATCTAAATCCTATTGAACCTCCGTGGAAGGAGCTGAAACATGCCATCTGGAGAAGGCACCCTTCAAACCTGAGACAACTGGAGCAGTTTGCTCATGAGGAATGGGCCAAAATACCTGCTGAGAGGTGCAGAAGTCTCATTGACAGTTACAGAAATCGTTTGATTGCAGTGATTGTCTCAAAAGGTTGTGCAACAAAATATTAAATAAAGACAATGTGACTGTGTGCTTTGATGTCCTGGGGTATAAAAGGGACAGATGTTGGCGTCTCATGGTCTCCAGAGCGAGAGCGCGCATTTTCTGAAGTCAAAACAGCCCTGGCAAACGCTGCGTTGTTAGCACATCCAGTCCCAACGGCCCGCATGGTGCTCACTACTGATGCGTCAGATGTGGCCATAGGGGCGGTCGTGGAACAGTATGTAGCCAGAGCCTGGCAACCGCTCACCTTTTTCAGCAGGACCTTGCGTGATAGTGAACGAAAATACAGTGCGTTCGACAGGGAGTTGTTAGCTCTCCACTTGGCCATTCGCCACTTCCAGTTCTGGCTGGAGGGATGCCGTTTCACCACGTTCGTTGACCACAAGCCGCTGACTTTCATGATGGCCAAGATTTCAGAACCTAGGTCGGGCCGGCAGCAGAGACAGCTGGCCGCGATCTCGGAGTTTACTACCGATATCCAGCATGTGGCGGGTAAACTTAATGTAGTGGCGGACTGCCTCTCGTGCGCCGTGGCGGCTCCAGCCCGCGTAGGGGTAGATTCTGCAGCCATGGCCGCGGATCAGGTTAGCAACGCGGATGTGCTTGCACTCCAGTCTGGACCAACAGGGTTAAGGCTGGAGAACAGGGTGCTGCAAGACGGTATGCCCCCCCCTAATCTGCGATGTCTCCACTGGACGACCGTGTCCTGTGGTACCGGCCGTGTGGCGCTGCCACGTTTTTGACTCGATCCATTCTCTGGCGCACCCGGGAGTGCGCGCGTCGGTCAAAATGGTGGGAGAGAAATTTGTATGGTCGCGCCTGCGCAAACAAGTTAGAGAGTGGGCGGCAGCCTGCATGGCTTGTCAACGAGCCAAGGTACATAGACACACGAGAGCTCCCTTGGAGCCGTTTCACATTCCGGCTAAGAGGTTTGATCATGTTCACGTGGACCTCGTAGGCCCCCTCCCGCCCTCACAGGGGTGCACATATCTTCTGACAATGGTTGACCGCACCACGCGCTGGCTGGAAGTGGTTCCGCTGTCGTCAACCACAGCCGAGGAGGTGGCGCGCGCGTTTTTAACGGCATGGGTAGCGCATTTTGGAGTCCCGTCGGACATTATGTCCGACAGAGGCCCTCAATTTGTTTCCGAACTTTGGTCAGCGATGGCCCGCAGCCTGGGGGCAACAATCCACCGCACGACCGCGTACAACCCGCAGGCTAACGGGTTATGCGTACGTTTTCACAGGTCATTGAAGGCGGCCCTCAGAGCGTCGCTCACGGATGCAAATTGAGTGGACAGGCTACCATGGGTTTTATTGGGGTTGCGTTCTGCACCTAAAGAGGATTTAGAAGCCTCTCCAGCTGAACTATTTTTCACACAGCCACTTCGGTTGCCCGGGGAATTTCTCCCAGATAATCCGGAGCCAGAGTGCTCCCCAGCTCGGCGGTTACAGAGTTGTACGGGCCCGAGCACACTACCTGGCCCTGTTCACCACAGTTTTCCACGCGTTTTTGTGCCTAAGGCTTTAAAAAATGCGGAGTTTGTTTTTGTCAGACATGATGCCTATCACCCACCATTACGACCACCTTATGATGGACCATATAGAGTGCTGGAAACAGGGGATAAGCATTTTTTGCTAGATTTGGGGGGCAGAAAAGAAATGATTGGCATAAACAGGCTCAAACCCGCTTTTGTGGTGGCTGACGAAGGTGTGCAGTTGGCTAAGGCTCCTCGGCGTGGCAGGCCCCCTAGAGAGCATTCCCCAAAACACCCACAGAGATTGACTAACAGTTCTCATCCTCAGGCAGCAGCTCCCCAGCAGGAGGGCGCCGCGGAGGTGGTAAAGCCTGCTTACAGCAAATACGAGAGAAGACTGAGGCCCAAGCAGCACATGGACTGATGTGTCGTGATTTTATTATGACATGCAATCTGTCATTATGTTGTTCCATCTTAGACGTTTGGGGGGGGGGGGGTCATGTGGGACACATATGTGGGTTTCATATGCTTCACATGCATATTACTGTATGCTTATTGTATGCTTCACGTCTCAGAGGAACAAAAACACTGAACCTCCTAGGGGTAACAGGAGGATGTGAAATGTGGCCTTTTGTATGCAAATAGATGACTTTGAGGGATTTCCTGACCACCAGTGACTTTAGGTGGAGGTGAGAAGACCGGGAGGATGATGCATTGTGACTTGGGATTAAAAGACAATGTGACTGTGTGCTTTGATGTCCTGGGGGATAAAAGTGACAGATGTTGGGGGATTCTTCCCCTTTCTGTTTTTGGATGTTGTTGGAGAATGTGAATAAATCGGACTTGTGAAATAAACTCAGCCTCGTCCTTCCACACTCTCCACAGTACCATCATTTTTGTCAAGGCCTGTTTCATGAGTTTTTTTTTTTTTAATATTTCTGTTGAACCACAATTCAAAAGCATTGTCTGATTTTCATTGGTTAATTTTCATAGAATTTTTATTTATTACCACTTTTGTCAGATTCAGGTTATTTCTGTGACCATTGTGGGTTTTTCTTTCATTAACAGAGGGGTACCAACAATTTTGTTCATGTGTGTATACACTCTGGCCATAGCCCGCCTGATGTCACACCCAGGGCAGGTACGGCAAGCCCCACGGGCCTCACACACACATTCTACACACAACATTCCCCTCCCCCTTACAAAATTTCAAAACAAATACACACAATTCAGATCCACCCCAATTTAGGACCCGAATCATGCACTAAGGGAAAGAGCTGTCATGCGGTGGCCCTCGCGAGCCACCATAAGACATCAAAAATCACCGGTGAGGTTTGCATAGATGTTTTAATCACAAACACAAGATAACATACAAAGTAATAAGCCACGGTGGGCTAAAACACACAACACTAAATACAGGAGACCGTAAGGCTAACACAAAGCTCACTTACAATCTTGACCACGAACAGGGGATGAGCATTAATGATCCGTTGCCGTGGAGTTATAGAGGAATAATGATGAGACTGCTGCATCGTACTGCTCCCAGCGCCCGCTTAAGTACAGGGCTGCTGATGAGCGGCAAATGCAGCACAGCTGTTAGGCTTTGACAGCAGGAAGCCCCTCTGAGCGCTGGCACAATAAGAGCTCGGAGAGCCAGAAGGTAAACACTGCTGTCAAACCTGGCGGTGATGATGTATGGCCCGAGCGCGGACGGAATCGGCGCTCGGACCATGACAGTACTCCCCCCCAAGGGCGGACTCCGAATGCCTAATGACACCCAAGCCCCCCCCCCTCCCCCCCAGGGCGGGTGGATGGGGGAGCAGGCCTGGAGGGAGAGGCTCAGCCACAGACCAAAACCCAAGACGATAACAGGAGCACACAGATAGCCAGAAAAAACACGATAATCTCAAATGCACAAATCATAATTAAGACAGAGGACAAATTTTTTGGACTTCTGCTCTTCTGTCCGAGTCACCTATTCAAGGGAGGAACTACTTTCACTCAGACTACCTCCCAATGCAACTTCTCCGCCAGTTTCTGCTGCTGATCTGAAGTTTTTTCAGTCGATCTTAGCTGTGGGAGCAGCTGCTATTGGCGCTGGCCGGAAACGAAGGCGGCGTGGTAAACGTGCCGGTGCGCTAGTCAGGCTGAAGAAACGAGGATTTCGCACGCCGCTCCCATCGATCCATCTGCCGAATATCCGCTCTTTGCCGAACAAAATGGATGAACTGCTGCTCCTGACTCACAAAAACCGGGATTTTAGCAGATCTGGCGCCCTTTGTTTCACGGAGTCCTGGCTGAGTGAACACATCCCGGACAGCGTCGTTCGCCTGGACAGATTCCAACTGTTTCGCGCTGATCGCAGCCGAGAATTCTCTGGAAAGACTAAAGGTGGTGGAATCTGCTTCTACATAAACAAAGGTTGGTGTACTGATGTCACAGTGTTGAAGAAGTTTTGTAGCCCTAACCTAGAGTCACTGTTCATAAACTGTAAACCCTTTTATTCACCACGAGAGTTCTCCTCGTTTATTCTTGTCGGAATTTATATCCCACCTGCTGCTTGTACAACGGAGGCCCTGCAGCACCTCGCTGACCAGATAGCAGACGTGGAGGAAAAACATCCAGACTCTCTGCTTATCATTCTGGGTGATTTCAATAGAGATAATCTCACAAATGAGCTTCCTAAATACAGACAGCATATTAAATGTCCCACCAGGGACACAAATACACTTGACCACTGTTACACAGTTTTAAGAAACGCCTATCATGCCGTCCCCCGTGCAGCTCTGGGTTTTTCTGACCACTGCCTGCTCCATCTTATTCCAACATACAGACAGAAAATAAAAACTTCCAAGTCTGTTCTAAGGACTGTGAAGAAATGGACTGAGGAATCAAAGCTGGAGTTACAAGCCTGCTTTGACTGTACAGATTGGAGTGTTTTTGAAGATGCAGCCATTAACCTAAATGAACTCACTGACACTGTGACGTCATACATCTGTTTCTGTGAGGACATGTGTGTGCAGACCAAGACCTTCTGCACATACAACAACAATAAACCCTGGTTCATTCCTAAACTGAAGCAGCTACGTCAGACCAAGGAGGAGGCCTACAGGACTGGTGACTGGACTCTGTACAAGCGGGCCAGGAACATGCTGAGGAAGGAGATCAGGCTTGCTAAGAGGAGCTACAGTGAGAAGTTACAAAAAAACTTCTCAGCCAACAACTCTGCTTCTGTCTGGAGAGGCCTGCAGAATATCACCAACTACAGGAGACCATCCCCCCACCCTGTGGAAACCCCCCAGCTGGCTAACAACCTAAACAGCTTTTACTGCAGGTTTGAAAAGAACCTACAGTTCTCACCTCCCACCCACACAAAAGGATTATCTGCAGCCCCAGGAACTCCATCCCTCCTCCACTCTGACCTCCCACCAGCACTAACGATCTGTGAAGAGGAGGTGCGCCGGGTCTTTCAGAGACAAAAGATCAAGAAGGCTGCAGGACCTGATGGTGTGTCTCCGTCCTGCCTGAGAGTCTGCTCCAACGAGTTGGCCCCCATCTTCACCCAGATCTTTAACAGATCACTGGAGCTGCGTGAAGTGCCTTCCTGCTTCAAACGCCTCCATCATCATTCCAGTTCCCAAGAAACCCTCTGTTACAGGATTAAACAACTACAGACCTGTTGCCCTGACCTCTGTGGTCATGAAATCCTTGGAGAGATTGGTGCTGAACCACCTGAAGGTCATCACAGGCCCCCTGATGGACCCACTGCAGTTTGCCTACCAGTCAAACAGGTCAGTGGATGATGCAGTGAATATGGGACTACACTACATCCTGCAACACCTCGACTCCCCAGGGATGTACGCCAGGATCCTGTTTGTCGACTTCAGCTCAGCGTTCAACACCATCATCCCAGGCATTCTTCATCAGAAACTCCTCCAGCTCAAGGTGCCCCCCTCCACCTGCCAGTGGATCTCCAGCTTTCTGACTGACAGGTGGCAACAGGTGAAGCTAGGGAGATTTACATCCAGCTCCCGAAAAATTAGTACTGGCGCCCCCCAAGGATGTGTCCTTTCCCCACTGCTCTTCTCCCTCTACTCCAACGACTGCACCTCAGAGGACCCTTCAGTGAAGCTCCTGAAGTTTGCGGACGACACCACAGTCATCGGTTTGATCCGGGATGATGATGAGTCTGCATACAGGCGGGAGGTGGAGCAGCTGATCCTCTGGTGCAGCCAGAACCACCTTGAACTTAACCCAGCCAAAACGGTGGAGATGACTGTGGATTTCAGGCGACATCCCCCTTCATTCCCCCCACTCACCATCCTCAACAGCACAGTGTCCACTGTGGACTCCTTCAAGTTTCTGGGTACCACAATCTCCCGGAACCTGAAGTGGTCCTCCCATATAGACACTGTCCGGAAAAAGGCCCAGCAGAGGTTATTTTTTCTGCGTCAGCTCAAGAAGTTTGATTTGCCTCAGGAGCTGCTGGTTGTCTTCTACACCGCCATCATCCAATCTGTCCTCTGCTTTTCCATCACTGTCTGGTTTGAATCTGCCACTAAACAGGACAAGACCAGACTGCAGCGGATCATTAAGTCTGCGGAGAGGATCATTGGTACCGACCTACCCTCCATTGAGAACCTATATCGGTCCATAACCAGGAAACGGGCGGGAAACATCTGTGCTGACCCATCACACCCCAGCCACAAACTGTTTGAACTTCTATCTTCTGGTCGTCGTTGCAGATCACTGAAGGTCAAAACCACCCGTCACAGGAACAGTTTCTTTCCTCAAGCCATCACTCTGATGAACTCCTAACATTCACCTAGTCCTTCCTGTTGCTGTACTCATGACTTTTCATCCATTATTACATTGCACATAACTCTCACACTGCTTTTTACTTCATTCACGTTATATCACTGAATCTGAGTTCACATTGAAATACTGTGTGACTGTATATTTTTTCATATATTTCTGCAAAGTGTGGTTAGTCTGAGTAAATAACTGCATATATTCCTGTATATATTTGCATCCTTTTATAGAAACGTGGACATCCTCCACCTGAACAACGAGAGCAAGTTTTTAGCCAAAGTCAAATTCCTTGGATGTGTTGTGTATACTTGGCCAATAAAGCTGATTCTGATTCTGATTCTGAAATGAGACTATCACAGGACACAATAACAGACAATACAATACTCTCAAATGCACAAATCACAACTAAGGCAGAGCGCAAATGAGACAATCACAGGGCATGATAACAGAAAATACAATACTCTCAAATGCACAAATCATAACTAAGGCAGAGCACAAATGAGACAATCACAGGGCGTAAACGAAGCAATTACAGAGCATGACTCACGGAAAATACCATACCCCATAGTGCACATTACACACAGAACAAGACTATCACCCCGAATGACCTCTAACCCAGACAGTTCAGGAAAATGATGACAGGCTGAGACCAAAAACCATGGGAACAGTTCCGGCGGTCTCCCTGCATCCAATGGCCGACGGGTGGTCACGGGGAACAGTACATGATCGGGCGGCCTGCCCCAGTCCCAGGCTCAGAAAGTCCAACCCTCCGGCGGCTGAACCAGGTCGCCCAGCAGCAAACACAGTGTGTCGGGCGGCCGACCCAGGGCGCGGAACCAGCGAAACAGTTCCTCGGGTGGCCGACCCGCACCCCTCAGCCACCAGAACCATGGGAAGACAGCCTGTGGCGGCCTCCCTGGCGGGGGAAAGACGTGGGAGAGCCGTGCGGAGCGTAGAGGCCCCCAACAGCCCCTGGCGATGACAAGCAGGGTTGTGACTCAGACGAGGGGAATGATGGTGATGACGAGCCCACACCATGTCAGGCGGAGAAGGGTCTGCAGCTCCTCCACCGACCTTGACCCATACCGATGCTGCAGTCATGGCTGCACCCGCGTTGGACCCCCACTGGGTCTCGGCTGCACCCACGTTGGACCCCCACTGGGTCTCGTCGGACCCTGACTGGATTTCAGCTGCACCCGCGTCGGACCCCGATTGGGTCTCGGCTGCACCCACTTTGGACCCCGATTGGGTCCTGGCTGCACCCATGTCGGACCCCAGTTGGGTCTCGTCGGACCCCGACTGGGTCTCGGCTGCACCCGCGACGGACCCCCACTGGGTATCGGCTGCACCTGCGTCGGGCCCCGATTGGGTCAGCACAGCACCGGTGACGACCTCCGACCCTGAACCTGGAACCTCCAGCACAGCGACCACGACTGGCTCCGCACCGGTGACTCTGGAAGAAGGCTCAGAAGAGAGGAAAGAACCGGGATCAGAATCACCAGTAGCGACAGAGCCCAGCGAGACGAGCTCGGGCGCAGCAGGCGGCTGCCCGTGACTCGCCTCCCCGAGAGGCAGGCAGAAATGCTCTAAGACAGATAGGAGAAACACAAGGTAGAGCATTTGCCTGCACTCGGGTTTTGTCGCTGTCCAGGACTTCGTCGATCCAGGCTCCGGGCGGAGAGGTTCATCCTCAGGCTCCCACTCGGCTACGGCGGGTTCCGCAGCCAGCATGATGGTCACCGAAGTCTGTGGATCCTCCAGCGCTGGTGTCCACGCTGATAACCCACACGGCGTGGCGGCAGGTGACCCTCGACCCGCTGGCTCGAACCATTCCAGTGTGGAGACCCGGGGACGCTTTATCGTCGGTGCAGGCTCCAGGCTGCAGTCCGCTCCTCTCCTCTGCCCATGACATGGCTGCGGGGCTGGAACCAGGCTCTCCAGAACTGCAGGCCCCCTCCTCATCCGGCGACGTAGGCCTGGCGTCGTGGACCACTCCGCGGAGGGAGACACAGAGGCAGCAGGTTTAGTAATCAGGGCTACAGCAGGTGGTGGGAGCTCGGGGAACTGCGAACCCCGAACTCCGCCCCCAGGAGTCAGACAAGGCAAATCACAACTATGATGAGAAAAAGGAACTTGAACTTGCCTGTCTCCCGGAGGGAGGATGGTGCCTGCTGTAGGGGACGTTGTTCCTCCCTTTCCCCGCTGGATGGTGACAGAGGGCCCCCTGGAAGGACGAGGAGGAGCCGCTCGCGATGGATCAAGGACGTGGCTCGCCGAAGCAGGACTCTTGGCACACACAGCAGCTGGGGAAGACGTTGAGGGGAAGGGGGCGATGGCCGAGCCGAAACAGGCACGATGAGCTGACGGACAGCAGGGAAAGATGACCCAGGGGGAGAGGCTGCGAGGGTTCCCTCCAGATGAGATGCAGGAGTGGCAGCTGTCTGAGAGGTGGAGTCCTTGCGACGACCCGGAACTGGATCCGGACAGGGTTCCTGCTGAGGTTTACCTTGGCCGTGGCGCCGACGTCTTGGACGGCCCCCGGATGGCGCCAACTCCTGGACTGGATTGAGGACAGGAACAGGATCCCAAAGCGGAGAGCGAGGATGCCTCCTCCTCTGCTTCCTGCCGTAGTCTTCCTCCACCATACGGAGTATCTTGCGCTCTGCGGCGATGTCGGCCCTCCTAGCGTCGACTTCAGGATGGTCGGCGTAGCGAGGGAAACAATTTAGGACATCCTCCGCACAGTCCAGGTACCAGCGTACGTCGCTGTGATAGTCGAGGAGGGAGGCAGCGATGAGCATTTCGTCCACATAGTCCAAAGCCTCCGCCAGCTCATAGTCCCAACTCCGAGCGTGGCCCCTCCACAACAGCTTTCTCCCAGCACGTAGTTACCCAGACAGGAAAGAACAATTGTCCAATTAAAGCAAACTCACCGGGAACGGCGTCTCGGTTTGGTGTCTCCGTTTAGGCGCCTAGGCAGCAGTCTACTGTCATGCGGTGGCCCTCGCGAGCCACCATAAGATGCCAAAAGTGACCGGTGAGGTTTGCATAGATGTTTTAATCACAAACACAAGATAACATACAAAGTAATAAGCCACGGTGGGCTAAAACACACAACACTAAATACAGGAGATCGTAAGGCTAACATGAAGCTCACATACAATCTTGACCACGAACAGGGGATGAGCATTGATGATCTGTTGCTGTGGAGTTATAGGGGAATAATGACGAGACTGCTGCATCATACTGCTCCCAGCACCCGCTTAAGTACAGGGCTGCTGATGAGCCGCAAACACAGCACAGCTGTTAGGCTTTGACAGCAGGAAGCCCCTCCAAGCGCTGTCACAATAAGAGCTCGGGGAGCCAGAAAGTAAACACTGCTGTCAAACCTGGTGGGGATGATGTATGGCCCGAGCGCAGACGGAATCGGGGCTCGGACCATGACAAGAGCAGGGAAACAGTGAACTATAATCACCTAATACATTCACCCAAAACAACTAAAATCAGCAGTTTTTTTACACTAAATACACAAAATAATCCCATACCACACATTCATATCTCACACCATCCATCTATCCATCCATCCATCTTCTACCGCTTTTCCGGAGGTCCGGGTCGCGGAGGCAGCAGTTCAAGAAGAGAAACCCAGACTTCCCTCTCCCCAGCCACCTGCTCCAGCCCTTCAGAGAGGATACAAAGGCGTTCTCAGACCAGCTGGGAGACACAGTCTCTCCACCGAGTCCTGGGTCTGCCCCGGGGTCTCCTCCCAGTCGGAAGTGCCCAAAACACCTCAAGTGGGAGGCATCCAGGAGGCATCCTAATCAGATGCCCATACCACCTCAACTGACTCCTTTCAATGTGGAGAAGCAGCGGTTCTACTCTGAGCCTCTCCGGGATGACTGAGCTCCTCGCCCTATCTCTGAGGGTGAGTCCAGCAATTCTACGAAGAAAGCTCATTTCAGCCGTTTGGATCCGTGATCTCATTCTTTAGGTCATTACCCAAAGCTCGTGACCATAGGTGAGAGTAGGAACGTAGATTGACTGGTAAATTGACAGCTTTGCCTTAGAACTCAGCTCCCTCTTCCCCACAACAGACCGGTACAACGTCCGCATCACTGCAGATGCTGCTCCGATCCATCTATCAATCTCTCGCTCCATTCTATCCTCATTCGTGAATAAGACCCCGAGATACTTAAACTCCTCCACTTGGGGCAGGAGCCTATCCCCAACCTGGAGAAGACAATCCACCTTTTTCCGGCTGAGGACCATGGACTCTGACTTGGAGGTGCTGATTCTTATCCCAGCTGCTTCACACTCAGCGGCAAACCGTCCCAGCAAGAACTGTAGGTCATTGCTGGATGAAGCCAACAGGACAACATCATCTGCAAACAACAGAGATGAGATCCTGTGGTCACCAAGCATGACACCCTCCATTCCCTAGCTGCACCTAGAAATCCTGTCCATAAAAATTTTGAACAGGATCGGTGACAAAAGGCAGCCCTGGCGGAGTCCAACTTTCACTGGGAATGAGTCCGACCTAGTGTTGGCAATACGAACCAAACTCTCACAACGGTCATACAGAGACCGAATAGCTCGTAACAACAAGCCCAATACCCCATACTCCCGAAGCACCCCCAACAAAAAATCACGAGGGACGCGGTCAAATGCCTTCTCCAAGTCCACAAAACACATGTAAACTGGTTGGGCAAACTCTCACAAACCCTCAAGAATTCTCGAGAGGGTAAAGAGCTGGTCCGATGTGCCACGGCCAGGACGAAAACCACATTGCTCCTCCTGAATCCGAGGTTCGACCAACGGCCGGACTCTCCTCTCCAGTACCTTGGCATAGACCTTCCCAGGGAGGCTGAGGAGTGTGATCCCTCTAAAGTTGGAGCACACCCTCCGGTCCCCTTTTTTGAAGAGAGGAACCGCTACCCCGGTTTGCAATGCCAAAGGCACTGCCCCTGACCTCCAGGCAATGATGCAGAGGCGTGTCAACCATAACAGCCCTACAACATCCAGGGCCTTGAGGTACTCAGGGCAAATCTCGTCCACCACCGGGGCCCGGCCACCAAGGAGATTTTTAACCACCTTGGTGACCTCAGCCCCTGTGATAGGCAAGTCATCCCCCCTCGTTCACAAGCCCTGCTTCCTCTGTGGAAGGCGTATCAGTGGGATTGAGGAGATCCTCAAAGTATTCCTTCCACCACCCGACGATATCCCCAGTCGAAGTCAACAGCTCCCCATCCGCACCATACACAGTGTGGACAGGGAGCTGCTTTCCCCTCCTGAGCCACCGGACAGTTTGCCAGAATCTCTTCGAGGCTGACCGAAAGTCTTGTTCCATGGCCTCACCGAACTCCTTCCATACCTGGGTTTTTGCTTTAGCAACCACCCGAGCTGCACTCCGCTTGGCCTGCCCGTACACCTCAGCTGCTTCAGGAGTCCCACAAGCCAACCAAGCCTGATAGGACTCCTTCTTCAACTTAATGCCCCCCTCACCACTGGTGTCCACCACTTGGTTCGGGGGTTGCCACCACGAGATGCCCCGACGACCTTGCGGCCGCAGCTCTGGGCAGCCGCTTCAACAACAGAGGTGGAGAACATGGCCCATTCAGACTCCATGTCTCCAGACTCCCCCGGAATGTGGTTGAAGTTCCCAGCACACCCTCATTATACGTTTGGGTCTACCAGGTCTGAATGGCATCCTCCCCTGCCATCGGATCCAACTCACCACCAGGTGGTGACCAGTTGACAGCTCTGCACCTCTCTTTACCCGAGTGTCCAAGACATATGGTTGCAGGTCTGATGACATGACAACAAAATCAATCATCGACCTGCGACCTAGGGTGTCCTGGTGCCAGGTGCATATATGGACACCCTTATGCTTGAACATGGTGTTTGTTATGGACAAACTGTGGTTAGCACAGAAGTCCAATAACTGAACACCACTTGGGTTCAAATCAGGCAGGCCGTTCCTCTCAATCACCCCCCTCCAGGTTTCACTGTTGTTGCCCACGTGTGCATTGAAGTCCCCCAGTAGGACAATGGAGTCTCCAAGAGGAGCACCCTCCAGCACCCCAGTCAGAGACTCCAAAAAAGGGTGGGTACTGTACTCTGAAACATCATTTGGTGCACAGGCAAAAATGATGGTCAGGACCCGTTTCCCAACCCGAAGGTGCAGGGAAGCAACCCTTTCGTCCACCAGGGAAAACTCCAATATAGAGGCAGCAAGGTGGGGGGGATACAAGAATACCCACGCCTGCTCTTCGCCTCTCGCCCAGGGCAAATCCAATTCAATTCAATTCAATTCAACTTTATTTATATAGCACCATTTCACAACAACAGTCATCTCATAGCACTATCAACTGTAGGGGGAACCCCCACAGTTGCAGAAAGACCCCAGCAATCAGGCAATCCCCTGTGAGCAACCACTTGGCGATGGTGGAGAGAAAAAACTCCCTTTTAACAGGAAGAAACCTCCAGCAGAACCAGTCTCAGGGAGGGGCAGTCATCTGCTGTGACTGGCTGGGGGGTGAGGGGACAGAGAAGATGAAAAGAACAGACATGTAGCGAGCAAACAGCATGATGAGGACTCAATCTATCGGAGAGAACAAACAGATGTTAATGAACAGAAAAGGCCAAGTTCCAGCCCCTCTCCAGGAGATTGGTTCCGGAACCAAAGCTGTGTGTTGAGGTGAGGCCGACTATATCTAGCCAGTATCTCTCAACCTCTTACACCAGCTCAGGCTCCTTCCCCACCAGAGAGGTGACATTCCATGTACCAAAAGCCAGTTTAGAAAGGTTGGGATCAGTCCGCCAAGGTCTCCGCCTTTGACCACCATCTAATCCACATAGCACCGGACCCCCATGATCCCTCTTGCAGGTCGTGAGCCCACTGGAGGGCGAACCCATGCAACTCCTTCGGGCTGAGCCTGGCCGGATCCCATGGGCAGAAACCAGGCCACCAGACGCTAGCTATCGAGCCCCTCCCCCAGGCCTGGCTCCAGGGTGGGGCCCCGGTAACCCCATACCGGGAGGGGTACACTGAATCCTTGATCTAGAATTTATCATGAGAGTCTGTTGGATCGTTCTTAGTCTGGCCCTTCACCCAGGACCAGTGTGTCTTGGGTGACCTTATCAGAGGCAAATTGCCCCGGACAACATAGCTCTTGGGATCACTGGGGCACGCAAACCACCCACCACAATAAGGTGACAATCCATGAGAGGTCTCACACCATGTGAACATATTTACATTTGAATTTTTTAGGTTATACCACAGTCCATGGGCAGCCAAGAATAAAAACGGCTTGGAGGCCCAGGGCAGCCCCATGGCATGCTCGCCCCTGGCCACCGCCTGCCCCCTGGATCAAAACTGACCTCCCCGGCGATAATGTCCCTTCTCCTCACCCTCGATCGCTTCTCTCATCTGGACCCACAGTGCTGCTGCCTGGCATTCAGTCCCTCTGTGCCTGTTGGTCCGGTGCCGACCGTCTTCAGAACCACTGCAGCTGCTGCCATTGTAACTCCAAACACTCCGGCTCCCCGTGGCCGAACTATGGGGAAAACCAACACTCGTTGGTCGGCACCGCTCCTTGACCCAAGCGCCTCGCCACTGCTCCCGGCACCCTCGTCCAAGCCGCTCCGCTGCACTGTCTCTGTGCCTGGCTGTCGCTGCTCTCTCCCGGGGCTCCCAGTGTCGCTCTTGTTGGCGTCACTCACCGACCCAGGCACTTCAACGCTGTGCCCAGCACTCTCGTTGAAGGCACTCCTCTGTGCTGCCTCTGTGCCTTGCTGTTGTTGCTACTTCCTGGGGCTTCCAGCCTGCCTGCTCCCGCTCTCCCGCTGCCCAGACTCCAGCAGAGGGGAAGACTCCGTTCGCTCCTGTCCCTCCCTGCTGTCGCTGCTCACCGCACCATCAACAACACCAGTGCTATAGTCACACACTGAGCTGAGCTCCTCAGCTGGCTCGCTGTTTTCAGTGACCGGGGGCTCCCCCACTCATGGCCCTGGTTCTACCTCGTAGTCTAGCTGGTAGCTTGCTTTTGGCGCGCAGCTAGCTTCATGGCTAACTTCCCCATAGTCACTGACTGAGCTGCTAGCTTCTCCAAGCTAGCTAGCTTAGCTTCTTTTGGCACCAACAGCTCTTCTACCCACAGCTGCATGGTCCTCATATGTTTGGCAAAATATTCAGCCATCTGCCCGACAGCATCTGCATAAGACACCGTCTGTCCCAATGTGCAGAGAATTTTCCGATCTTCCACGCCGAGATGATGGGCCAGAAGTGCTCGTCTTCATACTCCGTCAAGTCTACTTAGGCCCAGCGCTGCTATGTAACCCTCGAACATGGCCGCCCATTTCGGCCACAGGATCACTGGCTCTTCCAGCTACTCCAGAAACTGTAATAGGGGTGGAGGTAGCCTGTACGCCCCCATAGTTTTCTCTCGTTGCCAAAATGTTACGTCTGGAATCAGAGTCGGAGTCGGACTTACGTCATGCAGCAAACTCACTCTTTATTGAAGAACACAGAACTATATACACTGGCCATAGCCCGCCTGACGTCACATCCAGGGAGGGCACGGCAAGCCCCATGGGCCACACACACACATTCTACACACAACAGGTTGGTAGTTGATCAGGCTGGAAAAGTAGATGTCTAGCAGAGATGGATAGAATACATAGAAAACAGACAAAAATGGATGTCTGTTGGTTAGGCTAGCAGACTCCTGTCTCAGTTTGTACCTCGCAGATGAACCTCGGAGTCCGTCAGAAATCCCAGCTGTTTCCTCTCAGACGAGACAGCGTTTACCGCCTCAGGTAGGTGGTACAGAGCTTTGAGAGGTCGTACCTCCAGACTGAAAGAGTTTTTTTTCCCCCATAGCCATCACTGAACTGAACAGAAACCTTCTTTCTTGAACTGTTTTGACACAGGAGGAACCATTCACCATCATCTATTTTTTTTATTCCTTGATTGAATTAATTTATCGTGTTTTGATTATTATTATTATTATTATTATTATTATTATTATTATTATTATTATTATTATTATTATTATTATTATTATTATTATTTTAGAATACCCTTTTTTAAATTATTATTTTAACTCAGGTATAGCACAGCAGAACTCGTTGCATTATTTGTGCAATGACAATAAAGATATTCTGACTCTGATTCTAATTTAAATAAAGAGCCTAAGTCACGCCCCCTCTACTTCCATGTATGGGAGCTTAAATCAGAAAAATCCTCCATTGAAATTAATGTCAAAGCAAAATTATCTTTTGATCTGATCGAATTTTGCAACAAGTTACACATATAATGTTTGTCAATTTAAAAGATAATTTTCCACGTAATTAAAGTTCTCGGCTGCTGTATCCACCTTATTCCTGGGGGTGCCGCTGTAGGAACGATTATGGGCAGAGCATCCGGTTTCAGCTGAGGTAGTGTTAAATCAGTCAGGAAGAGTGGAGTAGCAGGGGCATTTAAAATAGCGGTTTTAAAAGTTTTTCAAATTCATTTTAATGTAGAGTCTACAAACGTGTTTTGCACTCAAGTGGAAGCTAATTTCAGCGCTTGTAGTTTTTGTATTTTTTGAATGTTTTGACATAGCTCTGGTACTTGTTGCTGGTGTTCATGGTTGCGCCATAGACTGTATAAATGGAGGCTTCTTACCAGCAATGCGTAGATCATGCACTGAAAATGGAAAAGGACTGTTGGTGTGATCAGGGGAACAGGCACAGGACAGACACAAGAGCACATGAGGCATGTTTTCACTTGTATGAATGTCACAGATCTGATGTTCATGTGTTATATACAGTATGTCACCAGACTGAAGGCTGCATGAAGTAAAATAATAAATAAAAAAAAATAGTAACAATTTGCTTCCTAAGGCTTAAGGATTTAAGAAAGATATCAAATAATTGGGTTTTTTTTTTTGCATTTGTTGCACTGCCTTGGAATAATATTCAGCATGCTTCAGCATGCATTGATTTTTAGATTAATGCATGCTTAAGATATAGACATAGAGCTGATGTGCCTTGCCAAAAAGTTCCAGTTTTGTCTTGTCTGTTGTTGCGTGAATTGCCTATAATAAAATATTTGTCATAAGGTACAGGAATTACTTATTTTATTTAATAGTGGGTGTGAAAGGGGGCGGAGTTAAACCGCCACTTCTACACCCGCTAAATTAAATAAAAGCACTCGTAAAAGGGGCACCAGTTCTAACGGACAATAATATTAACTTTAATTTTAATTAATTTTGTACCTTCAATTACTTAATGAATCAGTCTCAAAGTTTCACTGAGTTCTTCTCCTGTCGTGATTAGGAAACATGTACTGTATATGCGAAAGGAAAAACACTTCAACTTCTCTAATTCACCCTTTTATTAAACTCATTCAGGTTACATGGCATGGCGTTCAAATGATGGATAAACAGATTCAAATAACAGCGTAAGATATCACATCAACTGATATTGGATTCCTGAACATAAAATCCAGCGTTACACCTCTGTAGAACCAAGGAGGAACCAGACTTATGTTTCAACGGTAAATGAGGCTGAAAACGACGCAATTTTATGGGGAAAATTCATAAGCTAATTATCTAAAAATGACTTCTGAATTAATCTACAAAAATTATAGGGGGAAATAGGGAGTATTAATAAATATGAATATGATCAGGTATGAATTATTTAATTTATATTGATGTTTTGGAATCTGAGATCAAATCTCATTTCATATACATCAGAAAAGTTAATAACACTCGTAAGGGGCACCAGCTTCTATCTTTAAGAAGCAATTTAATCTTTAATTTCACTTTATACCTGTTAATCACTCAGTAAATTAATCAATAATCAGTCTCAAAAATTTTCCGTGAATTCGATACCTGTGCTTGAACAGACTCAGAATGAAATAAATTCCCAACAACTTCTCTCATTTTTAAATATTTATTAAACGAAATGATTAACAGACATTGCAGTAATTTCATTAATCATAAAATCAATCTTGTAAATGATAGATTAACAATGTCAATATTTTCGGAACCAGGGTTAAACTGAGAAACCAATTTCTATCAGTTTGTGTTAACATATTATGGAAACAACGCAAATTTATGGAGAAAGTTTACTAATTATATGAAAAAGTCCTTGATTCATCTTAAGAAAATAAAAACAGAATTTTAATGAAAAGAAGAGTTATGTTAAGGGCTTCTTAATTTGCATCTGATTAGATACACAAATTATTACCGAACCTCAGACGTTTAATTCAGCAGATGAATTAAAGTTTTGCAGCTCACGTGATCCTCGTTCGATGATGGTCCTTTGTCGTCGTCCTCAGCCCAAGATTTCATGGACGTTAATATCTGCCCGCAGACATTTTCAGGGTCCACATTTCGACCTTTAAATTCAAGCGGTCGAAGGGGCTGGATTCCGGGCTGTGACCCACAGTTGAAACTGGGTTTGGAGCCAGATGATGATGCTTCTTCAGCGCGTTGATTCCTCAGCTGCACGAGCCTCCACAGGTCTTCGATAATAATTAGATCTAATCAGATCTCAAATTAAAAAAAAGTTTCGGACTTTAGATAAAAATAGTAGCTTCTGGTGGGTGCTTGGTCAAGAAAAATATTATAAAATAAAGTCAAGATTAAAGTTTACATTAAAATTAAACAAACGGTGATTTTACAGAAAGTTTAACAAAGAAAAAGAGATAAGTAAAAATTGGAGTTTAACTCCGATTAAGAATTGAGCTCAAAGAAATAGGAATTCCTAGGCATTTAAGAGAAAAAGAAAATACAAAGTTACATAAACAAATTACGAGTTATCTGCTCTGTGTTCACAAAAGCGACACGTGGTCGAGTCTTTGTTCAGACAGTCCTTTGTTCTTCCTTGCTGTGTGTAGACAATAGAGAGACGATCCGTGAAAAGGGGAGCCGGAAAGAGGAAAAGAGCCGATCCGTGAAGAGAGCCAAAAGGGAAGAGAGACAGAGGCAAAAGAGGAAGAAGCAGGGGTCCCTCTCCTTTATATAAGTTCTGTTGAACGTCGCGGGCTTCTGGGATCTCAACCAATGAGAGTCCTTCGTGGGAGGCCCGATGAACTTTCCATCCAATGAACAAACAGTCTACAAGGGACCAATGAGTTGAAGAAGGTGGGGTCTCTCTGGAGACTGGTGAAACGTGATATTAGTCCACCGGAATACACACAATTTTAAATACATTGGAATATACTGTTACACACTTATGTATAACTAAACTAACCTTAGTGTATCTTCTAAGCAGTGCTTCTAAATCAACATGCAGGAATAAACATTCATTTAAACATTTTTAACATGCATATATATATATATAAAATCACAGATTAATGCATTTCACACATATTATTGATTTTCCACATTAAAGACATCAGAGTCCATTTGCCTTTCATAAGTCCTAAAAAGAAGAAGGTTTAGAATTGAGTTTGTAATAATGTACTTTAAAATTCACTGGTTAAATCCAGCATGTCCAGAGTTTAAGGAAATTAGCTGAGTTGTGGGTCTGTGTGTGACCAGGTCTGGTGCATGTTTATGGGGGCAATAAAAGCAAAGCCGGACATTGGGGAAATTCCTTAGGCTGGTTTTAACAAAAGGAATGGGATTTGAGCTGTGGCCTGGAGGAAGAAAATCCATTTTTTGATCGTCTTACTCCTGGGTGAAAGATGTCTTTAAGCAGAGGAATAATTATTGCTGAGCCAAAGTGAGATGATGCTACAAAATTTAAGGGCAGTTACTTAAAATAACTAAGAGTTTTCCTTCAGTTTATAGCTTTATCCTGTGGCTGAGAGACTAATTGAGCCCTGAAATATGGGCCATATTCAATTGTAATTTCATTGTTAGGACATCATGTTTTAACCCAGCAGATAGTAAAATGAGCCTCACTCACAAGACAGCTGAAGGTCCACGTGTTCAGCGGGTCGATGCCGGCCGAGTTCAGGATCGGGACATCGGGAGGAAGCGGCTGCTGCAATGCTCCCTCACAGCAGTCAGGAGTGTTGACCCAGCCGGGGGCTCGTTCAGGACGGGGGCAGCAGAGTGATCGTCCCCGAGCAGCATGAAAAGTCCTTGGAAAAGAGTCCAAATTTGAGGTCTCTTGTAGTGGGATAGACCAAAAAAACTGAAGGAGGAACGTCTCAGTCTCTGTTCACTTTAAACTAGGCAAATTAAAGGTCCACTTTAACGGTGTGAAAAGTCATAAAATAAGAATGGCTTCTGAGGTGAAGGAAAAAGTTTGAGAATTTGATTCTCTAAAAGAACGAGCTCTAAAGAAGGAATGGTTTCTCCTCAGTAACCAGAAAATAACGAAAGACTTCACAAAGAACAGAATAAAACTTCACAGGGCCTTGAAACGGTGGAATAAAATCTTCTTCTGAGATCTAGATTACTATTCTGCTTCTTTAATCTTAATTTAATTCCTAATCTTTCTCAAAATCTCTTTCTTTCTTCTTTCTGTGTTTCTAATTCTTAATTCTCTCACCGTTCTCTATCTTGCTGTTCTTGTTACTTCATTCTCTTTTTCTAATCTAAATCTCAAATCTAACTTCTCTCTTTTAAAGTTACCTCGCCGGATCGTAAAATGATGATGTCAATCGCAAGACTGACCAATCGACTTTTTCAGAAGCAGTTTGAAATTTTTTTTTTGAATGCAAAAGATGCAATAGACTTACACAATGGTCCCCTCCGGCATACAACTAGGAACATACCGGTCGCTATGGAGGGTGAGAATATGTATGGGCACATAATCATACCATGTAGGATAACTAAGTAGACGGTTATGCTGTTTCATCCCATCTAGCAACAATGCTCTGCACTGTGTGTGTTTATATATTTACATATTTATTCCATCTAGCTACAATGCTCCGCACTGTGTTTTTATATATCTACATATTATTCCATCTAGCTACATTGCTCCGCACTGTGTGTGTTTATATACTTGCATATTTATTCCATCTAGCTACAATGCTCTGCACTGTGTGTTCATATACTCATATATTTATTCCATCCAGCTACAATGCTCTGCACTGTGTGTCTGTGTGTGTGTGTATATATATTTATTTTATAGTAATATGTACATATGTATATTAGCCGCTCTTGCTTGCTTGTTTTTTTCTTGCCTTCTGATTGTTGCTCTGAGTGTTGCTATCCCTGTGCTGTTGCAATCCTGGAATTTCCCCGTTGGGGGACTAATAAAGGCTTATCTTATCTTATCTTATCTTAAATGGCTGCCATCCAATGTGAGAACATTTCTTTGTTTGAGAGCAGCCAATCAAACGAAGACACCATCCCATGAAACTGCAGAGAAAAAATCAACACTCAGTCAGTTCTTATGAAATTAGGTGCTCAATATAAAATCTAACTAAATTAAATGACTTGGCTAATTTTTGGTGATCATGCATTTATACCATTACTCCAATATTACCTTTGTTTGAATAACACTCATGAATATAACATTTCTTATACATAATTATAATACATGCACTCATATTTAGATCAAAGCTTAATAGTACAGCAAATCATGGTTGGTGATAAAAGAGGGATGATTTTCAGTGTCCTTAGGATCCAGAGGATAAGCTGAAAGAAACTTAATGTTTAGAACAAATTAAAAGTCATCCTACATACTGAAAACACATTCCATAGGTATCCGCTAGGAGGTACTGTTGAGCTGTGGATGATTTCTTTTAGGTCCATGGTATCTGGGAGAAAACCTGGATAGTATCGTGGGGCTATAAATCTGTCTGATTAAGCCGTTTATGATCCTTTTAATAGCACTGGTTTCCTGTAAAGGTAAGTTATCAAATGCAGTGTTCACGTTGGAGGTCTGGTCTCCTGAGTTTTATGTTCCTTTGAGCCTTTAAAAGCAAATTCTGATCCTTACAATCTCTGCAAGAGGCAACTGTTTACATTGGGGTCCTGGGAAAGCAAACATCTTTGGTCAGGCCTGGAAGAGGCCTGGATGAGTCGACATGAAAGCCAGTGATATTCCTGAAAAGGGCAGAAAAGTGGTATTCCTGTATAAGGAATAAAGTGAAATTCCTGTAAAATGGAGAGAAGTGATCTTCTGTCTTGGTTTGAGGAGACGATGATGCTACAGATCCCCCCTTTGTAGCAATGGTGAGCATCGGTCAGCGTTGGTACACACCCATGGCAGCTTCGTCTCCTTGGCAACACTTGACCTAAATACTGGGTTAAAAGGTTTTTGTGATGTCCATACACACTAGCATGCAAACAGTATCTATTACTAAGTACAGATCTTTGACTTTGGTTTACTGGAAGGACTTCCATGAATTTCCAAAAATAATTTGAGTATGGACAAATGTAGATTATAAAATTGACTTGGAGTAGTAAGCTAAGGCATATGTCTTGAAATGACTCAAAAATTCTGGTTACAAAAATAAGTGCGTAGTCTTACATACCTGAGGTAGGAATTTTGGTTCACAATGAAATAGCTATCATAGTTGTTTAAAAATAGTTTGAATGGGTACAAAAATCAAAATGGAGTGCAAGAGCTATATATAAAAATATATGTTTGTATGTAAGCATGCATATAACCAAAAATTCTAAAAATAAAGAAAAATAAAAGTCAAAACAAAGAATGCAAAACAAAAATGTATTGCTTATTTGAGGTAGATGTTTAGGTTAAGCAATACTGAGTTAATTCAGGGAGGTTCAAACTGAATTGGTTTAGCTGGACTAAACCATGGTTCCACAGAGGTCTTACTCAGAGGGTGTTTGAGACCTTTGTTCTGGAAGACTGAGCGAACATGGAAAGTCATCATTGTTCTTTGAGTGGCAATGAGGAATAACTTTGTGACATCTGAAACAGGGGCAAGAAGCGGTGAAAGCAGACTCATTGTCAAAGTGTTAGCTGAAAATCAAATATTTCTAGCTACCTTTCGAAGAAGCACAGGCATTAGTTGTGGGTGAGCATGGTCACCCTCTGACATGAAGAGTGACGAGTCCAAGACCTTGTTGAGTTTGAACGAGGCTTTGGAGCAAACATTCAAAACCAACACAGTATCTTGCAAAGTTCTGGTAACAGTTGGTGGTTCAACTATCTGGCATCTCAGTTTAGCGGTGTTGACTGATTTAACAGTAGACGTGCTAAGGCTAGCAAGGGGCCCTAATGATGAGGCCGTGGTTGAGAATCTACCTAAGGATTGTTGACTTCTTGTTTGGACTCTGTCCAATTCTAACTGGGTGAAAGTAGGTGAGAGTGCTGGGTAGAGAGCTAAACTGAAAAACAGGAGGACCATCATCCTGGCAAACGAATAGAAGTGATTCATTTTAATCTTGAGCTTCTTGTCGGTTTTCCTTTTCTTGAGGTACCTGAGTGGTAGGTGAAAGTTATTCTTAGAGGGGGAACAACTTTGTTAGAGACTGAGCTCTAAGCTATTAGTGTTTATCACCTTTAGAGGGTTTTGTGATTATTGACTTAAGCTAGTGATGTTGTTGATTTTGTGTGTACTACTTTGAAATAGTAACTTGATGATACTGAATGAAATTTTGCAGGGTCTTTTAAAGTTAGATTTTAAGGATATCAGTTAGTTTGGGTTAACTTTCTCCTTTTGAAAGTTTAATGCAGTTACCTGATTGAGGAAGAGAAATCCGACCGAGCGTGCCTGAGGCTAATCTATCGGGCGCAAACAAGATTTTAGGTTTGTTTACTGACTTTATGGAACAGTGTTGTCCCCGACGAGTCCCATGGGGTTTTTGTAAGCTTTGATTTGATTACGATGGACCCATTTGGAGATGGGGTCCTGGTGACCTTTGCTTATTTTGATTTGGTAAACGACCGGAGAGAGTTTATCTGTGATTGCGTGTGGACCTGTCCACCTGGGGAGGAACTTCCGAGCGAGTTTTCCTGCTCGTGCGTTGGTCTGTCCTGTCTGAGGAATGAAAGCATAATAGAAAACCTTGTCTCCCACTTGGAGTTCGTCATGTGAGGCTTTCTGATCGTAGTAGGCTTTGCGTCCTTCAGCTGATCGGTCCAAATGTTTTTGGGAAAAGGCAAAAGTCTGTTGGAGATGTTTGGTCAGGTCAGTCATGTACTGGTGAGTAGTATAAGCTGTAGCAACACTGGCTTCTCCAGGTTGGTAGAGTAAATGCAGGGGCAAAGTCATTTGCCGGCCTGTCATCATTTCAAAAGGTGACACCCCCGTAGCTTCATGGGGTGTGGCTCGGATGGCCATTAAGACTAGAGGGAGTTTTACATCCCAGTCTTTTTGGTGTGGTGAAACATACTTCTTCAGTATGTTGATCACAGTTCGGTGGGTTCTTTCAACCTGTCCGGAGGATTGTGGGTGGTGGCTAATGTGGAAGTTAGCTTTAACTTCCAAGGTTTCCCACAGTTGTCGCATGCTTCGGCGGTGAAATGAGTGCCGCGGTCAGAGTTGATTCGGCTTGGCAGACCAAATCTAGAGAATACATGGTTCATCAACAAGTAGGCCGTGGTTTCTGCCGTGTCATTAGGAGCAGGCAGGCACTCGACCCATTTGGTGAAAGCACATGTGACTGTGAGGAAGTATTTGTTTCCTCTGGCTGACCGTGGAAGGGGACCTACCCAGTCAATTTGGAGGTCAGACCATGGGAATGAAATGCCTCTTTTCTGTAGGGGTGCTCGATGAATCGGGTTGGTTGGTTGAAACTGGCAACATACGAGACATCCCTTGATGTAGTCCGCTAGATCCTTTCGCATGTATGGCCAATATGCCACTTGTTTGAACGCGTTGTACGTTGCTTTGACGCCTTTGTATCCTGCAGTTGGGAGATCCTGGGCATGAACAATCATCACCCCCCTCTAGTTACGAGGGACCACAAGCGCAGGCGCAGGGAGTTCATCGGAAACATGAACTAGAATGCCATTTTGCAGATGCAAGGATGATCGTGCATCAAAAAGTGGTTTCAAGTCTGGAGTGTCAGCGAGATCCGAGTCGGATGGTGCATGAAGTGCAGGATCCAAGAGATATTGTATCATTTTATGGATCGCAGGGTCAAGGGTTTGAAGAGAGATAACGTCAGCGTCAGTGAAAACAGGGTCAACCGTAAAGGGGATTTGTGGTTTGTGTCGTTTCTTGGGCCCTGTTAGTCTGGGCCCAAGTGACTGCGCAGACTGTAGGGGTGGGTGGGTGGGATTGTGAAGTCGGCACCTGAGCAGAATCAAAGGACCAGGGTGTGCCTTGTATGGCTCCTTGTTTTGCAAGTGAGTTCACAAGGTCATTCCATTCTTTGTCCTGACCTGGTGTGCGCGAGTGACCTCTGACCTTTTTCCAGTACACCTGGAGGTTGTTGGAGGTGACCAGCTGATCACATGCCTTGAAAAGGTCTTGATGTTTAACCGGTTTGTGGTTGGAGGTTACAAAACCTTTGGCCTTCCAGAGTGCTAAATGACAAGTGAAACTGAGGCGTGCGTAGTTGGAGTCAGTGCAGATGACCAATGTGCGAATGCCATGGTCTACGGCAAGTTGCAGTGTAATGAGCACACCTGCGATTTCCGCATACTGGGAAGATTGGGAACCCAGTTGATAGTTGTGGGGTTCACAAGGCTGATTGTTCAGCCATGCCACACCCACACCAGCACGAATGTGAGTTTCAATGTGAAAAGAACAACCATCGACATAGGCGGTGACCATATCTTGACAGATGTTCTGGTCAAAGTAGTGATGGTTTGGGTCTTCAGTGACTGTAGGTGGCTCTTCACGTATGGATGGTCCTGGAGTGTCCTCAGAGCACCGTTGGCAGGCAGCCAAGTCTGTGCCGAGAGAGCTTCTCAACTTTTGTGCGTAGCGGACCTCCACATCAAAGCTTTGTAGAGCCATCAACCAGGATGCTATTCTGGCATTTGTTACAACGCCTTCTCTGATGCGCTGACTGTTAAGGAAGACCACTGGTTGGTAGTGAGTCTCAACTGTAATTCTCTGGCCTCCTACATAGTTGGAGAAATGTTTGACTGCCCATACAGTGGCCAGAAGGGCTTTTTCACAGTCTGAGTATTTCAGTTCCGGACCAGGGAGGGTTTTGCTGGCATAGGCCACAACTCGTTTGTCATGGTCGTAGATTTGGTATAATCCAGCACTTAAGCAGTTGGCAGAGAACCCCACTTGTAAGAAGAATGGCTGGTCGCAGTTGGGATAGGCCAAACATGGTGCTGTGCATAACTTTAGCTTCAACGCTAGCATAGCCTGTTCTTGGGCCTCAGACCAAATGAAAGGGGTGTCCTTTCGTAGGAGGTCTGTAAGGGGTTTTGCCAAGTCTACATAATCCTCAATGAACTGACGTGAGTAGTTGCATACCCCTAGGAAGCTCTGGAGTTCGGAGATGTTGGTAGGAGTTTTGATGTTTAGCACACCTTGAATTCATGCCGTTTGTGGTAGGACCCCTTTGGATCCTACCAAGAGACCAACATAGTTGACTTTGGTTTTGCACCATTGGCATTTGGAGAGAGAAATTTTGGCTCCAGCTCGCGTGAGCTGGCCAAGGACATGGTCGATTTCAGTGAGGTTGGTGTCCAGAGTTGGACCCCGAATGAGAATGTCATCAACATAGATGAGGTTACCTCTGTCTCGGGTGTCCGGACATGCTTTGTTCAAGAAAATGTTGAACTCTGCAGGAGAGTTAGCATAACCGAAAGGGCATCGGGTGAATGTGTATTGGCGATTCGCAAACGTGAAGGCCAGTTTGTGTTGGTCTTCAGCTTGGACAGGAATTGTCCAAAAACCAGAAGCAATGTCCAGTGTTGAGAAGTATTTGGCATCTTTTACTCTAGGGAGTTCTTGCTCCAGTTGAGTCATAGGCCACCTAGAGAGAGGAACTTGAGTGTTCAATTTTCTGTAATCAATGGTGAGTCTCCACTTACCATTGGGCTTTAGGACAGGCCATAAGGGGGCCGAGTAGGTACTGTTGCATGGCCTGATTATGCCGCGGTCCAGTAAATCATCGATTATTTCTTGTACTGGGCCGTACGAGGCCAAGGGAATCTTGTACTTCCTGACGTAGGTTGGAGGAGCATCAGGTGGTGTAGGAATGCGTACTGAGTGGATTGCGGTTAGTCCACAGTCCAAGAAGTCTTTGGAGAAGGATTGTTCGTATTTAAGAAGAACTTGGTGAAGTTTTTCACGTTCTTCGTCAGAGGTTAGGGCATCAGCATCAGCTACCACCTGTGCAATCTCTTCAGCGATAGTGAGGACTGGTTTCGGTGGAGCATTGCTGGGATTGTCATTGGTTTGCTGATCGGACTCCGATGGAAGGAGTTCAATGGCTTGGACAAGCATTTGGTCATTGTTAGTCAAGTCGATTCGTCCCACTGACTCTTTGTCAGGGGTTGGCATTGACACAAGAGCGATGGCCTTAGAAGGCTTAGTGTAAATGACTGTAGGTTCAAGAGAGTCGGTCCAAAGAGAATCAGGAAGGCCGCCTAGCACAGGAACAGTCAGTTCATAATCGTGGAAATCTGTGGTGATGAGCCAGCCAAGAGGCGTGGCCTTGGGCAGGACGATGGTCTCTGCCGTGGGATTGTTTACCGGCAACATGGTGGTTCTGTAGTCTAGGCTTAAAAGGGGCATGGCCTCGAGAGTTAAGCCTAGATTGTCAAGCAAAGGAGCCGGTTGGAAAAATGCTTGCGGATTGAATGCATAGTTGGACCGGGTAGCACGTGACATTAGCAGGTATGAGACAATGTTGAGTGTTCAGTACCTGGCAGGCCTCAGGGATGGTCTGGCCTGACTTGAGAGTGTCAAGATCTGGTTTAGAGTGAGTGTCTCGAACTGGGGTGAGAGACCATAAGACATTGTTTATGGTATCAACCTGGGTTCCAAGTCTCACAAGAAGATCACTGCCGATGTAGACTGCATATGGCAGGTCAGGAATGACCAAGAAGGGATGCGTTAGCAGTCTGTGGTTCCACTGAAGGTGGAGGGCGCAGATACTTTTGGCGACCAATGTTTTGTTTGATTTGGTCCCAGCAGGGAAACGAAAAGACTTGTTAGTAACAATAAGGTCAGGGTATTTGTCGTGTAGAGAGTCAAAAAGTGTCTGGCTGATTGTGGATTTATCAGCCCAGAGAGCCAGTACCACGTCTTCTACATGGTAGCTTTGGATAACTAGTCCTTTGACTACTTGGGGGCAGTACTCTTCATTGGCTGCCCCTGGTTTTAGGGTGCAAAGAAATGAACTGTGTTCATTTAAGGTTGGGTTGTCAGATGTGGTGACATGGGAAGGGGTGCCTGTTTCAGCCTGGTCCCCAAGGTCACCTTCCGTCAAACTTTGTTGGGTCAGCAGTGCGAGTGGGTTGACTCCTGGAACATCCAAGGTGTCAAGAGTGTAGCACTGTGATCCGGTTGCTTCAGGTAGAGTGGTTGGAAGAGGTTGTCGAACTTGAGCCCATAGCTTGAGATTCTTGAAGTCTATCAGAGGCTCAAAGCAATTAAGTAGATCCTTGCCTATCAGCAATGGAATTGAGTTGAGATTGGACACATAGACCGACTGGATCAAGGTCATGGGCCCAATGGAGATTTTTATCAATGACATGTGTGACACAGTCATGTTTGAGGGTGCATAGGGTTGAATAGCTAAGGAGCAAGGTCTTAGTTTCAAGTCTTTGTGTGCAAGGTTAGCAGTGACACGTAGGTGTTCAAAAAGGTCACGTGACATGAGTGTGATGTCCGCGGCGGTATCCAGTAGGGCTTCGTGCATCATCACATCTTCCAGGGTCAATGACAGGAAAAATTTTCGTGCAACCCCCCTCTCGGTCAAATCACACAGAAATTCTTGGACCGGTGGTTCAACGAAGATTAAAGAGTCGCCGGTTTCGGGCGAGTGAGGTTTCCCAGGTAGCTGGACTACCAAAATGGCATTGGGTGGCGTTGCATTTTGGAGCTCCTCCTGAGTTTCGGGTGGAGGATGTTCGGTTGTGTCTTCGGTATCCTTCCCCTTTGTAGTAGGAGATTCCTCAGGGTTGACTTGTGGCAAACCTAAAGGATCGTTTGGGGTGGTCACAATATTTATGGATAGGACATCTGATTTCTTGTCCTCTTTCACCTCCTTTTTCCTCTTCAGTTCGTCAAGTATGCGTTGGAGAGTTTCCAGGTCTTCTCGGCTGAAAATGGGCTTTTCTTTCTTCTCCCAGGGTTTGAAGTTAAACTTTCCAGGGGGAGGTCTTGCTTCCCTGTCGAAGTTTTGTCGGCGGTACGAAGGAGGTGACCACCTCCCGCGGTTATGCGAGTATTAAAATTGATATCTGTCATCCCGGGTATCCATACCATATTCTCGTGACTTACCTGGTGGGCTTAGTCTCCGACGGTAGTCAGGTTTTGGTGATGTTGGCTTGGAACTTGGTGTCAAAAATTTTTCTGGGTCATGACTCGACTTATCTTGACTAGAGGGCTGTCGTCGTTTTATTTGTGACCGAGATGCTGGAACAGGGGCTGGCCTTGGGGCGCCCTCTAGGTCCAGGGTGTCTGATGCGGTGTTGACAGCTAACACCGCGGTAGACTCGGTATGCTTCTGATTGCTTTGTCGCTGTTTCTGGAATGCATAATGTGTGAACTCTCTTAGTTGGTTTATCGAGTTTGTCTTTGGGTTAGCCATGACTCCAAGGTGGTGTCCAATCGTGGGATGGAGATTCTGAATGAACAGAGCCTTGAAATTGTGGTCTTCTTCCATCTCAGGCGTGTTTTGAGATCCAAAATATGCGCGCAGGAGTCACTGGTAGTATGCCTGTGGGGGCTCTAAGCGACCCTGTTTCACAGCTAGGGCTGTCGCTAGCCCTGACTGTAAGCAGTCGTCGGAGAACTCTTTTTTGATGGCTTCATAGAGTTTCCGGTGGTTCATCTTGATGTCAAATGGTTGCCGATCTATAAATTTTGATATCGACCTGTTGAATGTCAACTTGATCAAATAAATGCGATTGTCAACCATAGCATCAGGGTATTTACGCAAGTAGTAGTCAATGTCTTGCAAATAAGCCCTGGTATCAGGTGACCCACTGGTTGAGGGGTCAAATTTCGTGATGTGACGAGCGATCTTATTGAGATCTCCATCGGATGGAATTTGCAAATGTCTTTCGCGTTGCCATTCGGGTCTGAACGGGTCAGGTGAGTGTGAGCCGGGGGAGTCCCCATCCCATAAGGGGATGCACCCCTTTGTCGAGGGAACCAGCCTGTTCATGGCTTCTGGTCTCAGATCCCTTCACTTGCGGTGGTCTTCCAGCTCTTCTTTGACGTCTTGAAGACCTTGTTGTGCTTCTTGTAGGAGCAGTTTGCATTTCCCATAATCGGAGCTTGTTTCGTCCAATTGACCTTCAACTTCCTTGAGTTGATTCTCTTTGTGAAGCAGGGCGGTTCTCAATTCCTTGTTTTCTTGCTGAAGTGAGGTATTGTTTTCTAGTCGTTGCTTTTCCTCCTCTGCTTGTTCCAGATTTAGCAACATCTGATCAAGCGTAGCTTGGGTGTCTTCTTTCTCAATGCGAGCTTGTTCCTGCTTTTTCACAAGGGATTTGTTCTCTTCCTGAAGAGAAAGGATGGTTGTTTGTTGTTTCACCAGTTCCTTTTCAGCGTAGAGTACTTGAGTTTCAGCTTGTTTTAGCCTTGCAACTAATGCTAGTGCAAACTTTCCTAACACACCGGGGATTTCTTTTGCTTTCGGTGGGTTAGTTTCGCATTCATCCAAAAGTTTTTTCATGATTTGCTTCAAATCTTTGGGTGGAGTATCCCGAACATGTTTGGAGAAACCGGGTATAAGGTCGGAAGCCAACTCTTCCAGTGGTACTTGAAGGTCATTTAATTCGTCAAGGCGACTCGACATGTTTGACCGTTTGTGTAACGCTTAGCTTGATATCAATTCGGTGATTATAGCTAAAGTTGTGAGTCAAGAGTTAACCTTGAGTGTCGTTTTGTAGTGAGGATAATTACAAGCTTCTTTTTGGAGTTTGTTTCAACTTCCAGGCTTGTAAGAAGGAAAGCAAATATTTTGGAATTCTTTAGAAATGTGGAGTACGTGTTAGTTTATTTGTTGACACTGTATTTTGATTTGTATTTCACAAGACAAAAGCAAAAAAATATTTGTGTCGATTGACTTCTTTCAGTTCAGTTATCAAAGTGTAGTTTTGGAATAGTCCTCAACTAGGTTGTGACTTTTTGTTGAATCTCACTTGAAAGTAATGATTTTATTTACAAAAGAAAAAGAAAGCAACAAAAATAGAAAAGGTTAAATGCTTTAAGGCTTTAGGGTTACAGTATAAGTCTTCACTTTGTTTTAAAGTTAGAACTGGCTTTGTTCTATTTGTTAAAGCTTATCTTCATTTAAAGGCTTTCAATGTTTTAATATTTACAAGTTAGGAAACAAATGAATTGTCTTTGCGTATTGTCACTAAGGCTTCCTTAGGATTAAAGTTAATGATTATTTAAAAAGAGAAGAGAAAAGAAAAAAAAATGTTTTACAGACGAGTCAAAGTTTTCACCTTTTGACTTATTTCAAATCCTGGTGAGAAATAGTGAGTTGGTTAAATGTTTTCCTTCTCCTGGGGAGGAAACATGAATCAAAAGCATCACTGACTGTAAATAAGCTAAAGCTTTCAAGTGTTAATTGCTGGATGTGGTTTCCTAATTTGGGGGGAAAAAAATGGTTAAATATTTAGTAAATCACTAAATCCTTGTCCAACATGCACAGGATTAACATTAACTTGAGTCTAAATGAACATTGTCATTTATTTGAGTCCCTAAGTTGAATGGCTTCCTGTGAAAGAGATCTCACAAAGTGATATTTAAAAACAAAACACATGTAGAGGAGCTGGAATTAATGAGGCGATTTTGGTTTAAAAACAGCGTTTTATTGATCAGCTCTCCTAACTTGTCTCATCTGGTGCAGAGCGTGGCAGAAGGTGAAAAGAGGCAGAGTTCTGCCAGCTCGCTGGTTAAATACAGGCACACATCAAAAGACGGCATTACAAAGGCTGATATCCCTCGTTATCTTAACCCCCCTATTGTCCTGTTATCTCCTCTCCTCTTCTTGGGAGGTGATGGGAATTCCTCTCCTCGCCTTGGGGGGTGAGGGTGACTCCTCGGTCTCCGCCGTCGCGTCCTGGGACGTCTTTGTTCTTCGCACGGCGGGTGAGATTCCTTTGTCCTTTCAGAGGTGTGAAGTTCCTTACATATGCAGTCACTAAGCATCTCACATGTTCAAACATATGTAGGTATGGAATATATGAGTAATATATACCACAGGCCCCCCAAACAACTAGGAAAGGACAACAGAAAGATTCACAGTCTAGAACAGTTACTACGACATACTACATGTTACAGCTATTGCCACAGAAGAACTTTCCGGCAGCCATGCTTCTGAGATAGTTCAGTGGTAATCATAACAGTATAGTAAAATCATAAGTCAGTCCTAAACTGTTGCAGCACAATTAGAGAATAATTGTGAAGTGGCTGGTATCAGTCCCTGTGCAGCTTGGGTTTAATTCTTCTCCCAAAACTGCTATAGGTTAGGGACCTTCTTGTGAGGGATCTGCAGTGTGGGAAGGAGAGAGATTATCTGTTCCCTGCCTGGGGGCTGAAACTTTTCCCTTGGGGGGTCTACCTCGCCGAGGTGCTCTCGCCAACTGTGCAGGTTCATCTTTCAACAAGAAGGCAGGTTTAAGTCTGTCAATGCTGACTGTTTCTTTTCTGTCCCCATAATCAAGCACAAAGTGTTTGTCACCATGTTCCAGCACTCTGTAAGGGCCATCGAATACTGGGCGTAACGTTGGTTTTAGGGCTTCATGCTTAACAAAAACGAACTCAGCTTTTTTTAAAGTTTGAGGGACAAAAACCCTTGGAAAGGAGTGGTGAGCTGGACCGGGTAGGAAGTCCGGTCCGTTGCTGCCTAAAAACCTTGGGACTGGTTCTGGGTTCTCTGGTAAAAATTCACCTGGGAGTCTGAGAGGTTGGGCAAAGACTAATTCTGCAGGAGAAGCGTCTAGATCCTCTTTAGGTGCAGCGCGCAACCCCAATAAAACCCAGGGAAGTTTATTTACCCAATTTGTGTCCGTTAGTGAGGCTCTGAGGGCGGCCTTTAAGGACCTGTGAAAACGCTCGCATAACCCACTAGCCTGAGGGTGATAAGCGGTGGTGCGATGAATTGTTGCTCCTAAGCTGTTGGACATGGCTGACCAGAGCTCTGAGACAAATTGAGGCCCCCTATCGGACGTGATGTCCGATGGGACGCCGAAACGTGCCACCCAGTTTGTCAGAAAAACGCGAGCGACTTCCTCCGCTGTAGTTGCCACTAGAGGAACTGCCTCTGGCCAGCGCGTGGTGCGGTCTATCATTGTTAGTAGGTGTGTGAAACCTTGGGAGGAAGGCAGTGGCCCAACTAGGTCGACATGGATGTGGTCGAACCTTCTAGCAGGGATTGGAAAAGGCTCCAGAGGGGCCTTTGTGTGTCTGTGTATTTTGGCGCATTGACAAGAAATGCACGTTTTTGCCCACTCTTTAACGTCTTTGCGCAGGCCTGGCCACACGAATTTTTCAGCAACCATTTTGACCGAGGCGCGCACACCTGGGTGCGCGAGGGAGTGAATTGCGTCAAAAATGTGGCAGCGCCAAGTAGCTGGCACTAACGGGCGAGGTCGGCCGGTTGAAATATCGCATATTAGGGGGGGCACGCCGTCGCGTAACCCTTTTTTCTCCAGCCTTAACCCTGTTGGTCCAGACAAGAGTGCGCGCACGTCCGCGTCGCTGTTTTGTTCTTCTGCTATGGCTGCATAATCTATCCCTTCATGGATAGGTGCTGCGTATGTGTCTCCGTTAGTGAAGAGTTCCGCTGCTGAGGTAGTATAATCTGTCTCCTCGCACTCTGGCGGTGCCACAGCGCGAGAGAGACAGTCCGCTACTACGTTAAGTTTGCCTGCTACGTGTCGAATGTCCGTGGTGAACTCTGAAATCGCAGCCAGCTGTCTTTGTTGTCTGCCTGACCATGGTTCTGAAATTTTAGCCATAGCAAAGGTGAGCGGCTTATGGTCTACAAAAGCCGAGAAACTCCGCCCTTCTAGCCAAAACTGGAAGTGGCGGATGGACAAATGAAGCGCCAGCAGCTCTCTGTCAAAAGTGCTGTATTTGCGTTCAGTTGGGTTTAGCGATTTGCTAAAGAATGCTAAAGGTTGCCAGACCCCGCTGACAAGTTGTTCTACAACTGCCCCTATGGCCAGGTCCGAAGCATCTGTGGTTAGTGCGATGCGGGCCGCGGGATCTGGGTGAACTAACATTGTGGCGTTAGCTAGGGCGTTTTTAACCTCCTCGAAAGCGCGCTCGCGCTCCGGGGTCCATTCGACTGCGTTGGAAGCTTTCTTTTTTTTGAGCGCGTCATATAGGGGCTGCATGAGCTGAGCTGCGTGGGGGAGGAAGCGGTTGTAAAAATTAACCATCCCCAAAAATTCCTGTAGCGATTTGACCATGTGGGGCCGTGGAAAACCTTCTATCGCACGAACTTTGTCTGGGAGCGGAACTGCCCCCTTCGGGGAGACTTTGTGTCCCAAAAAGTCAATTTGCGAAACGCCGAATTTGCATTTGGCTGGATTGATAATTAGCCCGTGCTCCTCCAGCCTCTGAAAAACGGTAGTGAGGTGCTGCTCGTGTTCCTCTTCAGACGAGCTGGCTACCAGCATGTCGTCGAGGTAGACGAAGACAAAGGGGAGGTCGCGTAGGACCGCGTCCATCATGCGTTGAAAAGTTTGGGCCGCACCTTTGAGGCCGAAAGGCATTCGCAAGAATTCGAAAAGGCCGAAAGGGGTTATAACCACCGTTTTAGGAACGTCTTCAGCTCGGACTGGGACCTGGTGATAACCGCGGACTAAGTCTATCTTTGAAAAAATGCGCGCACCCGCTAGGTGCAGTGAAAAGTCTTGAATGTGAGGGATTGGGTAGCGGTCATGCGCTGTAGCGTTGTTTAATCTGTGGTAATCTCCGCACGGTCTCCAAGAACCGTCGGATTTCGGAACCATGTGAAGTGGTGAAGCCCAGGGGCTCTTTGAACGTCTAACAATGCCCAATTTTTCTAGAGTTGCAAACTCGTCACGTGCTATGAGCTTTGGCAAAAACGGGAGGTCCTGTTGTTGGAATGAAGTGTTTAACTCCGTGTTTAGCTACAGTGGCTGAGAATTTGGGGGTTGTGAGTGCTGGAAATTGGGTGAGGAGTTGCTCAAACTTACCTCCTGCCGTGGTGACGTTGGCCTGCACAGGTGGTGGAGAAACTCGAGCTGAGCATGGAATAGAAGCAAAAGATAGTGCATTAACCAGGCGCCTATTTGCCAGATCCACTAATAACCCGTGTGCACACAAAAAGTCTGCGCCTAACAAGTTAAAACTCACCGCTGCTACAACAAATGTCCATCTGTAGCTGCGGCCGTGGATGAGGAGGTGCAGGCTCTTTTCACCGAACGTGTCGATGTCAGAGCCGTTGGCTGCCACTGCTCCGTTGCCCCTGGTACCCATGGCTCGATCTGCGTGGGAGGGCATGACGAAACTCAGCTGAGCTCCTGTGTCGATGAGGAACTGCTTGCCTGTGTGTCCGTCCGTCACGTACAACAGCTTATTTTTCTCGCCAAGAACTGTTGCTGTTAACGGCCCTCGGCTTTGGCGTTTCCCGACATCGTGAATTTGCAGGGGGGGAACGCATTTGCGGGCTTTCTCAGCGAAGCGGTGATGGTAATAACAGATGTTGTTCTGTTTGTTACGTTTGGTCCGCGCCGCTGTCACCGTGGGCTGGGTCTGCTCCATGGGTTGTGGCTCTCCATGGCTCGGGGCGTCGGTTTTGAGGTCTGCGGATGCCGCTGTGGGTGTCAGCTCCTTGCAGGCGTTGACGAGCCGGTAAGCCTCGTTGGCCAGTGTGCGGAAGTCTTGGTGGCTGTTGCACTTCGTGCTGGCGAGTGTCCCTCTCATGTGTGGCGGCAGCGTGCTGAGGAAAATAAACTGGAAAAGGAAATTGTCATTGTCCTCTTCCTTGAGCTGCAGCAAATCCTCCATGAGGGTTTTCGGATTACCCCCTCTGTGGCCGTAGACCGCCAGGATCTTCTCGGCTCTTTCCTCTGCTGACGGGACGTAGTTTGCCACAATGGTCGCCTTGAGTGTCTCCTACTTGTCCCGGGTCGGTGGTCGCCGGATCAAGCTCCGTACACACTTCAAAGTGGCGGAGTCGAGTTTGGAGACGATGTGATAGAACTTCGTATCGTCTGCCATGATGCCCACCAGTATGAATTGGGCTTCAGCCTGCTGAAACCAAGAGGCGGGGTCTTCTCGCCAGAATTCTGGCAGCTTGACAGCGACGGCGTTCGTGCACACCATCACTGTTGTGCCCGCCGGGTGAGGGTGCCTTGCCTCAGCTCTCACGGCGGTGCTGGAGCTCGGTTGAGCTCTCTCAATTCCTTCTGCCGGAGGGAACGGTTGTTCGTCCGCTTCCTCGTCTGCGTAGTTGCTGGCGTCTGCCTGAGTCGCCACGGATGAGTCGCTTGAAGAAGAATGCCTCCGGTCCATACTCGCGTCAAGGTCACCAGTGTAGAGGAGCTGGAATTAATGAGGCGATTTTGGTTTAAAAACAGCGTTTTATTGATCAGCTCTCCTAACTTGTCTCATCTGGTGCAGAGCGTGGCAGAAGGTGAAAAGAGGCAGAGTTCTGCAAGCTCGCTGGTTAAATACAGGCACACATCAAAAGACGGCATTACAAAGGCTGATATCCCTCGTTATCTTAACCCCCCCATTGTCCTGTTATCTCCTCTCCTCTTCTTGGGAGGTGATGGGAATTCCTCTCCTCGCCTTGGGGGGTGAGGGTGACTCCTCGGTCTCCGCCGTCGCGTCCTGGGACGTCTTTGTTCTTCGCACGGCGGGTGAGATTCCTTTGTCCTTTCAGAGGTGTGAAGTTCCTTACATATGCAGTCACTAAGCATCTCACATGTTCAAACATATGTAGGTATGGAATATATGAGTAATATATACCACACACATATATATAGCTTCAAAAGTTTGCAGACTTTTAGCATAAGATGTGTAAATATATGCTTTAACTAAAAAGATTAAGATATGTGGTTAACATACGTGAGTAAATACAAAGTCTATGCTTCTATGTTCTTTCAGTGTGTATATATGCAGTCAAAAGCTCTTCCACCAATGAGAACAAACTTCAAATCCGCAAGTTTCTATTTCCTTTTGGTTCTTGGGATAAAACTTTGATTTGGGTTTAAATTTAGGTTGTTCCGGATAATTCGGATTGATTTAAAGTTAATTTGGAAGCTCTGTTTGATTATAAATCAGCTTAATAGATTTGCTCTGCTTTAATCCGAGTGTGCATTCATGCAAGAAATGCAACTCCTATAGTTGACCACACGATGGAGGCAGTTATCGCTGCCCTCCCAGGAGGAAGAGACACTGGTGACGTCGCTCTGGGAGGGTCTACCGGTCTCACTCAAAATGGCAGCTAGGGTGACTCCCTCATAGCGCCTTCAAAATGGCGTCTGCACGCTTACTCTGCTCATGCGCAGTTTTTCGTGCACGCCTTTCGGTCACACGCGCGACTGTGCGTGTTCACGTGACACGTGATGCGGGCGCCGAGTCTTATCGACACGCCACGCTTTGCTTTTCAAAATGAGAGTTTAATCTCCAACTTTCACAAATAATGTTACCCCTTTAATTCCGGGTATAGTTTTGCGCTACTTCCCCAGCGGTTTATTCAGTGACCAGATCAAACTGCATCCAGCTTAATCTGACGTCACCACGCTTGGGTAATTACAGAACTGGCCAGTTTAATTACTCCTTTCGGGATAATCGCCGGAAGGTTAAACTGGCGAGAGACAGGACGGTTTTCTTCGCGTTTCTGTCACTCTAGGCCTTTATTTGTCTTAATCCAGCATATAATAATGCTTCAAACTTCTTTTTGCATGCATCAAAAACTGTTGACCTTAGTGGGTGAATCACTCACCCCCCTTTTGCAGCTATCAGCCAGACTCCTCAGCGGGAGGTTAGGTAAACAAACACAGCAGACAGACACAGGCAGGAGGAGACGCGGTCTCAGCCTCTCCCAAACAAACAGTGGATCAATATTTGCAGGAAAAAAAAAACAGCTTATGATCTCAATGATTTTTCTTTTGCATATACATTTCCCAATTACACAGGCCACGCACGGGCACACCAATAAACTGTAGTATGATTTGGCTATGATAAAATATTTGTCATAAGGTACAGGAATTATTTATTTTATTTAATAGTGGGTGTGAAAGGGGGCGGAGTTAAACCGTCACTTCTACACCCGCTAAATTAAATAAAATCACTCGTAAAAGGGGCACCAGTCCTAAAGGACAATAATATTAACTTTAATTTTAATTAATTTTGTACCTTCAATTACTTAATGAATCAGTCTCAAAGTTTCACTGAGTTCTTCTCCTGTCGTGATTAGGAAACATGTATATGCAAAAGGAAAAACACTTCAACTTCTCTAATTCACCCTTTTATTAAACTCATTCAGGTTACATGGCATGGCGTTCAAATGATGGATAAACAGATTCAAATAACAGCGTAAGATATCACATCAACTGATATTGGATTCCTGAACATAAAATCCAGCGTTACACCTCTGTAGAACCAAGGAGGAACCAGACTTATGTTTCAACGGTAAATGAGGCTGAAAACAACGCAATTTTATGGGGAAAATTCATAAGCTAATTATCTAAAAATGACTTCTGAATTAATCTGCAAAAATTTAAGGGCAGTTACTTAAAATGACTAAGAGTTTTCCTTCAGTTTATAGCTTTATCCTGTGGCTGAGAGACTAATTGAGCCCTGAAATACGGGCCATATTCAATTGTAATTTCATTGTTAGGACATCATGTTTTAACCCAGCAGATAGTAAAATGAGCCTCACTCACAAGACAGCTGAAGGTCAACGTGTTCAGCGGGTCGATGCCAGCCGAGTTCAGGATCGGGACATCGGGAGGAAGCGGCTGCTGCAATGCTCCCTCACAGCAGTCAGGAGTGTTGACCCAGCCGGGGGCTCGTTCAGGACGGGGGCAGCAGAGTGATCGTCCCCAAGCGGCATGAAAAGTCCTTGGAAAAGAGTCCAAATTTGAGGTCTCTTGTAGTGGGATAGACAAAAAAACTGAAGGAGGAACGTCTCAGTCTCTGTTCACTTTAAACTAGGCAAATTAAAGGTCCACTTTAACGGCGTGAAAAGTCATAAAATAAGAATGGCTTCTGAGGTGAAGGAAAAAGTTTGAGAATTTGATTCTCTAAAAGAACGAGCTCTAAAGAAGAAATGGTTTCTCCTCAGTAACCAGAAAATAACGAAAGACTTCACAAAGAACAGAATAAAACTTCACAGGGCCTTGAAACGGTGGAATAAAATCTTCTTCTGAGATCTAGATTACTATTCTGCTTCTTTAATCTTAATTTAATTCCTAATCTTTCTCAAAATCTCTTTCTTTCTTCTTTCTGTGTTTCTAATTCTTAATTCTCTCACCGTTCTCTATCTTGCTGTTCTTGTTACTTCATTCTCTTTTTCTAATCTAAATCTCAAATCTAACTTCTCTCTTTTAAAGTTACCTCGCCGGGTCGTAAAATGATGATGTCAATCGCAACACTGACCAATCGACTTTTTCAGAAGCAGTTTGAAATGGCTGCCATCCAATGTGAGAACATTTCTTTGTTTGAGAGCAGCCAATCAAACGAAGACACCATCCCATGAAACTGCAGAGAAAAAATCAACACTCAGTCAGTTCTTATGAAATTAGGTGCTCAATATAAAATCTAACTAAATTAAATGACTTGGCTAATATTTGGTGATCATGCATTTATACCATTACTCCAATATTACCTTTGTTTGAATAACACTCATGAATATAACATTTCTTATACATAATTATAATACATGCACTCATATTTAGATCAAAGCTTAATAGTACAGCAAATCATGGTTGGTGATAAAAGAGGGATGATTTTCAGTGTCCTTAGGATCCAGAGGATAAGCTGAAAGAAACTTAATGTTTAGAACAAATTAAAAGTCATCCTACATACTGAAAACACATTCCGTAGGTATCCGCTAGGGGGTACTTTTGAGCTGTGGATGATTTCTTTTAGGTCCATGGTATCTGGGAGAAAACCTGGATAGTATCATGGGGCTATAAATCTGTCTGATTAAGCCGTTTATGATCCTTTTAATAGCATTGGTTTCCTGTAAAGGTACGTTATCAAATGCAGTGTTCACGTTGGAGGTCTGGTCTCCTGAGTTTTATGTTCCTTTGAGCCTTTAAAAGCAAATTCTGATCCTTACAATCTCTGCAAGAGGCAACTGTTTACATTGGGGTCCTGGGAAAGCAAACATCTTTGGTCAGGCCTGGAAGAGGCCTGGATGAGTCGACATGAAAGCCAGTGATATTCCTGAAAAAGGCAGAAAAGTGGTATTCCTGTATAAGGAATAAAGTGAAATTCCTGTAAAATGGAGAGAAGTGATCTTCTGTCTTGGTTTGAGGAGACGATGATGCTACACTGTCCATAGGACATTCTCCCAGAAGCTTTCTGGCTTGTCAACATGCAGTTTGGCAAATTCCAGTCTGGCTTTTTTATGATTTGTTTTCAACAGTGGTGTCCTCCTTAGTGGTCTCCCATGAAGTCCACTTTGACTCAAACAACGACGGATGGTGCGATCTGACACTGATGTGCCTTAACCTTGGAGTTCACCTTGAATGTGTTTAGAGGTTGTTCTGGGCTCTTTTGTTACCATTCATATTATCCGTCTCTTCCATTTTTCATCAAGAGACCTCCTGCGACCATGTCCAGGGAGGTTGGCTACAGTCCCGTGGATCTTAAATTTTTGAATAATATGTGCAACTGTAGTCACAGGAACATCAAGCTGCTTGGAGATGGTCTTATAGCCTTTACCTTTAACATGCTTGTCTATAATTTTCTTTCTAATCTCCTGAGACAACTCTCTCCTTTGCTTCCTCTGGTCCATGTTTAGTGTGGTACACACCATGTCACCAAACAGCACAGTGAGTACTTGTCACCCTTTAAATAGGCCGACTGACTGATTACAAGTTTGTAGACACCTGTGATGTTAATTAGAGGACACATCTTGGTTGAGCATGTCCCTATGGTCACATTATTTTCAATCTTTTCTTGGGGTACCATCATTTTTGTCCAGGCCTGTTTCATGAGTTTGTTTTTTAAAGTAATTCTGTTGAACCACAATTCAGAAGCATTGTCTGATTTTCATTGGTTAATTTTCATAGAATTTTTATTTATTACCACTTTTGTCAGATTCAAGTTATTTCTGTGACCATTGTAGGTTTTTCTTTCATTAAAAGAGGGGTACCAACAATTTGTCCACGTGTGTAAGTTTAAAATCCTTCTTCTCACTTTCAAAGCTCCAAACAATCAGGCCCCTTTTTATCTAAAATATCTTATATTACCCTGTTATCCTAACAGAGCACTACACTCCCAAAATACTGAATTACTTGTAATACCTAGAATCTCCAAAAGTACAATGGGAGGCAGAGCCTTCAGTTATCAAGCTCCTCTCTTGTGGAACCAGCTGCCAATCTGGATTTGGGAGTCAGACTCGATCTCTGTTTTTAAGAATAGGGTTAAAACCTTCCTTTTTGATATAGCCTACAATTAGGGAAGGATCATGTGTTTCTGAACCCTCCCTTAGTTATGCTGCTATTAGGTTTAGACACCTGGGGGACCTCCAATAATTGCACTGGGCCTCACTCCTTTCTTCACTCTCAATTATTTTTTTATTTTTTTTTTGCTGGTCATTAACATCTGTTTGTACTCTCCGATAGATTGAGTCCCCATCATGCTGTTTGCTCTCTACATGTCTGTTCTTTTCATCTTCTCTATCCCCTCACCCCCCAGCCAGTCACAGCAGATGACTGCCCCTCCCTGAGCCTGGTTCTGCTGGAGGTTTCTTCCTGTTACAAGGGAGTTTTTCCCCTCCACCATCGCCAAGCGCTTGATCATAGGGGATCGCCTGATTCCTGGGGTCTTTCTGCAATTGTGGGGGTTTCCCCTACAGCTGAAAGTGCTATGAGATGTATGTTGTTGTGAAATGGCACTATATAAATAAAGTTTAATCGAAAATTTCAAAGGTAAAGCAAACTTTATTGTCATTCAGTCCATACAGCCAATGATGTACAGCAGAACGAAATAACGTTTCTCTTATCTACAATGTTAATCACATCTATAATCACAGGGGTCACTGCCATGCAAGGCGCCACCACAAATTTCCCTTCTCCGTTCCATTACTGCTGAGCACCAAGCTGGACAGCAGGAAGTTCCTCTTTTATATGGTCTTTGGCATGACCCGGCCGGGATTTGAACCCCGGCCTCCTGGATGTGGGGCAGATGCTCTACCAGCTGAGCCACCACTCCAGTTTATTTTTGTATATTGAGTAAAAAATGAAAAATTATTAAGTGCATAACTGTGGGATGTAAAAAGTCTGAGCACCCCACACACTTTGTTAAATAAACACACAATTTTAAAAAATCACCAAAATATCCTGTTGTCAAGGGCTGGTCAGATTTTTGTGCACCAATGTTTATTATTAAAGGTCCCATTTATGACACTTTTCCTACATGAGGACATCTCCCGCAGGTCTTAATGAAATGTTTGGTAAGTAGCTGTTCGCATCAGCTAGCTACTAAAAATAACATTCAGACCAAACACAGTGATTTTTTCATACAGTGCAATTAATGTTAACTCAGTTAATGTTAACTACATGTTAACTCTATGTAAACATGCAAATATGTGTAAATTCGTGCAGTCCGAGGAATTCCGTAGCAATAGCTAATCAGCCTTGAGAGTCTGTCATCACCGGAGTAAAAGTATCAACACTGAAGAGCAAACTAGTATCAATGAAGACAGATTGACCGGGAACTCTGCAGCCGAGACGAAGTGTTGGGAGTTTATCCTCCCACATATTCCTGCTAGGGTCAGATGTGCTAACAAGCGTAAGCAGGCCAACAGTGTAAACAACCATCATCCAGCTATGTTGCCCCGCTGGATAACATTAAACCCAAATATGATGGTTTTTTGGGGATATCCACAGCAGGTAGAAGGCAGCTGCAGAAGTTATGAAGGCAACCCCACCTGTCTGCAACTCACTCAGACATGAATGTTCAAAAAATTCAAGCTTTCACGTTTGGCCTGAATGCACCTTAAGAGTGATGTATACACTAACAGCACACATATGTGGGGCCAACATTTGCAAGTTTACATCAGCAAATACATGTTACAGAGGTCGTTTGCTCATTGGTAAGACATAGGCTAAAACAACCTCTACAAGATGTATTCCTGGTGAAAACTTTGTACATTGGGCTGACGTATGTGTGTTGTTGGGGTATTGTCAAGTGTTAGTAGACAAACAAAGATTTCAGTGGGCATGATTAAATGTTAAAACCGACAAACACACCGTGTTTTAGTGAATGTGTAGGAGTCAAGAATTGACGAGACTGGGTGTCTTTCCAGTATCTGCTTTAATTCTCTCACATCCTACGTTCTCTCTCTCGATCGGAGTAATAAGAGAGAGAACGAAGTCATTCTCATACATTTATACTCACACCTCCAATAATACATCACATATCAAGTCACACAATCAAGTCACACAATTCAGTTACATCCTTCCATTTGCATCATAAAACTCCAGAGTCCTTCTGTTCTCCTGTCTGACCCCAGATGGTCAGATGCGGGGGATCCTCTCCTTTCTTCCGAGCCATAGGTGGTCCAGACGTATTGTCCTCTTGAGGTGTGATGTCAATCCACATTGCCAGCTTAAAGTCTCTCTAGGCTGAATTCAAGCATGCATCTATGTGAGTCATATAAAGTTACAATTATGGACGCCACAAATGGGACCTTTTAATTTATAAAATATCAGCCTATATGATTTGGGGCCTTATTGAAATACTCATTGACACTCATTGAAATACTGTGTGATTGTATATTTTTTCATATATTTCTGCAAAGTGTGGTTGTCCGAGTAAATAACTGCATATATTCCTGTATATATTTGCATCCTTTTATAGAAACGTGGACAGACTGTAATTTACTGTACATACTCTGGTTGTCATTGAATCCTTATTTAAATCCTTCACCTGAACAACGAGAGCAAGTTTTTAGCCAAAGTCAAATTCCTTGTATGTGTTGTGCATACTTGGCCAATAAAGCTGATTCTGATTCTGATTCTGATTACAATGATCTAAAACGTGTTTTGCATCTTGCACCAGTGCCTTTATTAATTTATGGTAGTGCAGTATCTTTTTCTATGCTTTGCGCCTCCCTTTGTCCAAATAACAACTGACTGTTGGTGTTTTACGCTCGTAGGAGTGGATTTGTTTAAAAGGGGTGCCGCTAGGTGCAAAGTTGGCAACATTTCTGTTTGCTGACATTTCCTGGCAATGCACTTTTGACCAACGAAAAATCACATCTAGAGTCAGTTGTGCATTGTCATTGACAATTTAAGGCTGCGTGTCCACCAGACGTGTTTTTTGTCACCCGACTGCCCTGAGCGTTTTTTTTTCAACGTTTGCGCGCTGTGCACTGGGAAAAAAAAAGTCTGTGCCCTGTATCCCAGCAACAGCTTGTCACTCTCAGCTCACCATTTTCGCTTTTCCTATGGTCCTATGGTCACACTTTCTACTGACTTTTTAATAGCAGTCTCTAAATAACAATGGACAGGAAACGTATTCTAGCAGCTTTGGATGTAAAATATGATGACACGGAAAACAGGAGTCTGAGTAGAGACTGTATCGGCGTCCTATGTTCCTCCCTTCCTTATTAAGATTGGCTGCTTAGAAAGGTCTGACTGACGAGTTCAGCTGCAGTCTGAAAAGTTGAACGTTTTTCAATGTTGAGCGCCCTGAGCAACGCAACAAAAAACAGCCTCCACTCAAAGCGTTTCAAAGCCGATGGCGCTCAGCGCTATAAACGCTATAAACGCTGGATTACATAGAGACTGAATAGAAAACCATTGCCCGGAGCAAAAAAAAAACAAAACGCGTTTGGTGGACACACAGCCTAATTAAGAGGTTGGGCTAAATTTCTCTTGTCCATCATCCTGACAGACAGAGTTGTAAAAAAATCCATCATGATCTACTATTACCTAGTCTTTGTCACGCCGCGCCATTCATCAGCGGCGCCACCTGCTCACGCACCTGACAATCATCAGCGGCAAGGGATAAAGGCTGTCTCGCCCGGAGGCTCGGCCTGAAGCCGTCAGACTTCGTCCCTCACCGTTGTGAGCATACTTCCCTTCAGCGTCACCATTTTGGTAAGAAGATCGCTTACCTCTTTTCTTCAGTCTTCTCCCCTGTGCACAGGTGGATTCCCCAGCGGCGGACATCTCCTCTCCATCGCCCAATCCTCGCTGCTGTACGGAGCTCTCCAGGTGGCTGTCTTCCGGGCTTCGCCCCCTTGTTGTGCCAGCTGTCCTGACCCACCAAGTAAGTCCTTCTCTCGCCATAAATCCCTCCTGTGTTGGTGTATGCCCGTCACCCTCTCCCTGTGCTCTCTCCATAGGGTTGCTCGGCTGTACGGTCACCTGCCTCTGTGCCTGGAGCAGACACCATCACCAACACATTTACATCCCGCAGACACGCACTCATTCACTCCTGCTGTTAATAAACTCTTTGAACTACTCTAAGCCTGTGTGTGTGCGTCTCCTGAGCCGTGCGTTATGTCAGTACGGCTTCAGCAGAGCGGCTCGGCGGACGGCGGGCTCGCACACCGGTTTACCACTCTCGAGGCTAGAGTGGATCAGATTGCTTATCAACAGCAGGTTATCCTAAATCAATTATTAAACTTAACTAACCGGTTGGGCCGCTTAGATCCTCAACAGCCGTTCCCCCCGGCTCGTCAGGGTGGCGCGGCTCCTGCTGTTCCAGCGGCCGTCCAGCCGGCTCCAGTGGCACCGGTTCGGCTCACACCGATTCCGACCCCCGCCCGCTTTAGCGGTAAGCTCGGCGGAGCGCGGGGGTTCATTATGCAGTGTGAGTCCGTGTTCCACCGTGTGCCCGGAGATTTTCCCTCGGATCACAGTCGGATTGGTTACATAGGGAATCTTCTGGAGGGGCGTGCGTTAACTTGGACCTACGCCGTAATGGCGAGGCCCAGTTATGCCACCCTCACCTATGACCAGTTCGTGAGGCGCTTTCTGGAGGTCTTTGACCATTCTCAAACCGAGACGGTCCAGGTCGATCGGCTTCTCGCTCTCCAGCAGGGAGGCCGGTCGGCAGCGGACTACTCGGTCGACTTCCGGGTAGCGGCGGAGGAATTGGGCTGGGAGGAACGCTCCCTCTGTGGCCTGTTCCTCCGCAGCCTCAATAGTGATCTGAGGGATGAACTGGCTGGACGGGATATCCCTGGGACGCTAGCGGAGCTGACATCCTTAGCGATAAGTTTGGATAACAGGTTGCGCGAGCGCTACTCGGGGCGGAAGACTTCTTCTTCTCGCCCTCGTGGAGTCTCGCCACACCTGTTCCAAGCTCGCCCCCTGGCGGCGCCGCCAGCATCGTGCCCCGAGGAGTCAGAGCCGATGGTGACGGGCTGGACCAAGCTTTCCCCTGCGGAGAAACAATGCCGCCGTGAGTTGGGCCTCTGCATGTATTGCGGAGGTGACCAACACACTGTGGAGCGTTGCCCGCGGAAAGCCGGTCGGCGGGGTCCGCGAATCGCTGTAGGGAGCCTCGCGGATCCCAACCGGTTAGACACTCTCACTCAATTAAAGCTGCCCATCCGTTTTTGCCACAATCCCACTGGGCACCTCACCCACGCACTGGTGGATTCGGGCGCAGAGGGCAGCTTCATTTCACAAGGCCTGGCAACCCGATTGGGCATCCGCTGTCAGGCATTAAAACACCCCATCTCCCTGGTCCATCTCTCCCGTGCCTCCCTTGGGAGAGTTTCTCACCAAACCATGCCTGTCCCAGTCATCATCTCAGGGAACCACCGGGAGGAGATGGTATTTTACGTCCTGCCCAACTCTGTGTCGCCCGTCATCCTGGGGTATCCCTGGCTACGCCTCCACAACCCTGTCCTGGACTGGAGGTCCGCTGGGGTATCGGCATGGAGTACCTTCTGTATGGGCACCTGCCTTCAGTCCGCTGCCTGCTCCCCATCCGCGGCTCCCCCTGTGGCGGATACAGCACCTCCGGACCTGTCACTGGTGCCTCCAGAATTTCACGACCTGGGTATGGTATTTAGCAAATCGAAAGCTATGTCTCTTCCCCCGCATCGACCATATGACTGTGCCATCAACCTCCGCCAGGGGGCTCCCCTGCCATCTGGTCGGCTCTACAGCCTGTCGGCGCCGGAGAAGGAGACCATGAATACATACCTGAAGGAATCACTGAGCGCTGGGATTATTCGCCCATCGTCGTCACCCGTGGGGGCAGGGTTTTTCTTTGTCGGGAAAAAGGACGGATCCCTCCGCCCCTGCATAGACTACCGAGCGCTAAATGACATCACTGAGAGGGACCGTTACACCCTGCCCCTCATGGACACTGCCTTTCACTCCCTCCAGGGGGCGACCTGGTTTACCAAGCTGGATTTACGCAGCGCTTACCACCTCGTCCGGATCCGGGAGGGAGATGAATGGAAGACAGCCTTCCGTACCCCGAACGGCCACTTTGAGTATCTCGTCATGCCGTTCGGGCTGACCAACGCTCCTGCCATCTTTCAGCGCCTCATTAATGACGTCCTCCGGGATTTCATCGGCCTTTTTGTGTTCGTCTACCTGGATGACATCCTTATCTTCTCCAGGTCCAGGGACGAGCACCAGGTCCATGTGAGGCGGGTCCTCCAAAGACTGCTGGAGAATCGTCTGTACGTGAAGGCTGAGAAATGCGAATTCTACGCTAGGACCACATCCTTCCTGGGATTCATCATCGCTCAAGATCAGGTGCTCCCAGACCCAGAGAAGGTGAAGGCGGTGGTGGAGTGGCCTACTCCCGCATCCTGGAAGCAGGTGCAACAGTTTGTTGGCTTCGCCAATTTTTACCGCCGCTTTGTCCCAAATTTCAGCTCGATCGTCGGACCGCTGACCCGCCTCACGTCCCCGAAGGTCCCGTTCCGGTGGACTGAAGAGGTCGCTGCTGCCTTTAGGGCGCTGAAGGCGGAGTTCTCCTCCTCCCGGGTCCTTCGCCAGGTCGACCCCGCGCTGCAGTGCATTGTGGAGGTGGACGCATCGGACACGGGAGTGGGAGCAGTGTTATCCCAGCGGTCACCTGACGATGGCGCCAAACGGCCGTGCGCCTTCTTCTCCCGGCGCCTGTCCCCGGCGGAGAGAAACTACGATGTGGGGGACAGAGAGCTCCTGGCCATTAAACTCGCCTTACAGGAGTGGCGCCACTGGCTAGAGGGGGCGGACCTGCCGTTTGTGGTCCTGACGGACCACAAGAACTTAGAGTACTTACGATCTGCCAAGCGCCTGAATGCCCGCCAGGCGCGCTGGTCTTTGTTCTTCGCCAGGTTCCGCTTCTCAATCACCTTCAGGCCGGGCTCCAAAAACAGCCTGCCTGACGCCCTCTCTAGGCAGTTCACCCCCGTGGAGGCTGAGGAGACGCCCCACACTATCCTGCCCAGGTCGTGCGTCCTCGGTGCCATCTCTTGGGACATTGAAGACAAGATCCGGAAGGCGCAGGAGGTGGAACCTGATCCTGGCGGCGGACCGGAGGGAAGACTGTTCGTCCCATCTGCGGTCCGAGGAGAGGTCATCCACTGGCTCCACACCTCCCGGCTCACCTGTCATCCCGGCACCTCTCGGATGATCAGCCTCCTCCAACGGTTCTTTTGGTGGCCAGGCCTGCGGAGGGATGCAGCCCGCTACGCCCGGGCTTGCCCAATCTGTGCCACCAGCAAGTCGGGAAATGCCCCCCCAGCGGGTCTGCTCCAGCCTCTGCCCGTCCCCGGCAGGCCCTGGTCGCACATCGCACTGGACTTCGTCACCGGACTCCCCGTTTCCAACTCCTTTGACACCGTCCTGACCATCGTGGACCATTTCTCCAAGGTGGCGCACTTCATCCCCCTGCGAGGTCTCCCTACTGCCCTGGAGATGGCGGGCCTCCTCGTCCAACACGTGGTCAGGCTGCACGGGATTCCGGTGGACGTGGTCTCGGATCGGGGTCCCCAATTTTCATCCGAGGTTTGGAGATCCTTTTGTAACGCCATCGGAGCCAAGGTGAGCCTCTCCTCCGGCCATCACCCCCAGTCTAACGGGCAGTGTGAGAGGACCAATCAGGAGCTGGAGGCTGCGCTCCGCTGTGTTACTAGATCCAAGCCGACGTCCTGGAGCAACCATCTCGCCTGGGTGGAGTATGCCCACAACACCGCCCGCTCTTCTGCAACGGGGATGTCCCCCTTCAAGGCGTCCCTGGGTTACGACCCCCCGCTGTTTCCAGCGCAGGAGAACGAGGTAACTGTCCCCTCTGTTAGGGCGCACCTTATGCAGTTCCGCTCCACCTGGGCTGCCGCGCGTCATGCGCTTTTACGCACAGCGGAGCGCAACAGGACCATGGCGGACCGGCACAGAAGACCTGCCCCGGCGTACAGAGTTGGGCAACTCGTGTATGTGTCTACCCAGGACGTCACATTAAAAGGCGAGAGGAGGAAGCTGGCACAGCGATTCATGGGTCCCTTTCCCATCACCCGGATCATCAACCCGGTGGCTGTGCGCGTGGCTATTCCCCCCTCCCTCCGCATCCATTCCACTTTCCATGTGTCGAAGGTGAAACTGGCAGTCACTGACCCCCTTTGCCCTCCTCCTGCAGCGCAACCCGCGCCCCGGATGATTGGTGGCCATCCGGCCTGGTCCGTCTCCTCCATCCTGGATTCCCGGCGCCGAGGTCGTGGGTTGCAATACCTGGTGGACTGGGAGGGCTATGGGCCCGAGCATCGACAATGGGTGCCCCCGTCATTTGTGTTGGACCCATCGCTCATCGCGGACTTCCACCGAGCGCACCCGGATAAGCCATCGCCAGGAGGCGCTGCTAGAGGGGGGAGTACTGTCACGCCGCGCCATTCATCAGCGGCGCCACCTGCTCACGCACCTGACAATCATCAGCGGCGAGGGATAAAGGCTGTCTCGCCCGGAGGCTCGGCCTGAAGCCGTCAGACTTCGTCCCTCACCGTTGTGAGCATACTTCCCTTCAGCGTCACCATTTTGGTAAGAAGATCGCTTACCTCTTTTCTTCAGTCTTCTCCCCTGTGCACAGGTGGATTCCCCAGCGGCGGACATCTCCTCTCCATCGCCCAATCCTCGCTGCTGTACGGAGCTCTCCAGGTGGCTGTCTTCCGGGCTTCGCCCCCTTGTTGTGCCAGCTGTCCTGACCCACCAAGTAAGTCCTTCTCTCGCCATAAATCCCTCCTGTGTTGGTGTATGCCCGTCACCCTCTCCCTGTGCTCTCTCCATAGGGTTGCTCGGCTGTATGGTCACCTGCCTCTGTGCCTGGAGCAGACACCATCACCAACACATTTACATCCCGCAGACACGCACTCATTCACTCCTGCTGTTAATAAACTCTTTGAACTACTCTAAGCCTGTGTGTGTGCGTCTCCTGAGCCGTGCGTTATGTCAGTCTTTATTTACATTTTCAGTTTTATTTGTGAAGTTAAAGGACAAGCATACAGATTATTTATTTATTTAATGTATTTATTTATTCATTCATTTATTAAGTGAAGTGATGAGTAGAGACTGTGGGTCACTTGATCAAAGTGACAAGATACAGATTTTTTTTTTTAATCTTTTTCTGTAACACTGGTGATGCATTGCTACCCTTTCCTCTTGATCTTTTCATCACCATAAATCTATTTTAATAGCAAAATTAACTTGGACACACCCATAAACGAGGTTTACACTTTTGACTAGATCGTTGCAGTATGACCCATTAACATAAAGGTTCTATTTCTAGCTTGAAAGTCCTTGTTTCAGTTGCATCTGTGCCCTATAAGTGAACTACAGCTCAAACAATAGGCTGTGGTTTGCTTTAATCATGAAACAGTTGTACTCATTTGTGTTTACGGCAGCACTCATGTAAGCTAATGCTAATTACTAACCTTCGTATTGGAATGCTAGGCTAGCTAGCTTCTGCCTCCCTTTTAAAAGCTAGTTAGCCTAGCTTGGTAGCTTTGATTGAGATGGCAGTGCCAGTGTAAACAAGTCTGAGTGAAGTAAGACAGACTTGTCACCATAGTAACTTGTACTTAGACCGACTCCTTCCATCATGTACATTGATCTTTTATTTGCTTTTTGTCAGCAGTGAAAATGTGAATACTTTACTGTCTTGACTACTGAAGTTTTGCTTCAGGAAAGGCAACTGAATCAGCATGACCTCACCCTCTTAACCCCTCCATGTGCATCAATATGAACTTTGTACATAAAACATGGCACTTAATACTTTTTTAAATGACTTCCACAATGTGATCACTTTCTTTTTCTTTGGTCTTCTGTATTTATTTGATAGTTTATTTAAATGTTTGATGTGTAATGGGAGAGTGTGGCATTATCGGGGACCCATGCTGTGGTATTCATCTCAGACTGGAAGGAAGGGAGATGCAGTAATTTCCTCTGACAGAAGAGCATGGGGATTATGGGGCTAGGGGACAAAAGGGATTGTGATGCGAGAATGAACTGTGATGCAGGACCTCAGGCAGCAGGGGCATGTGAGTGTGGTAATATAAAAGAGAGCCTCTGCTACAGAATGTTTAATGTTTTCTGATTCTGAGAGATGTGGGAGAGGGAATAAAGTTCATCTGCTGTGAATGCTTGGCCTGTTCATTCCTCTCTCCACACTGGTGACCCTTGATGAATAATGGAACACGAGGCAAACACCCCGGAGATGACCTGGACAGGAAGCCCCAGCAACGCGTGCACCGTTTTGGTCAAACTACCAGACTTTTGGCTGCACGACCCAAAGTCTTGGTTCCTCCACACCGAGGCCCAGTTCGCGCTCCGGGGAATAACGGCAGATGACACCAGATATTACTACGACTCAGCAAGTAGCAAGCCTGCTCCAACAGCCCCCAGCCTGCGACAAATATGGGGCTCTCAAAGCCATGCTGACCCAGCGCTACATGCTCTCGGACTGCGAGAGAGCGGAGAGGCTCCTGATGCACTCCAAGTTAGGAGACGGGTTGGCGGTCGAACTGATGGAGAAGATGTTGGTGTTGATGGGCACGGACAATGGGCATTTTCTATTTGCCCATCTTTTCCTCCGGAACCTCCCAACGCTGGCCAGAGCGGTCCTTGCCAACTCGCCATTGCTGGCTGCACATGAGATGATGAGATGAGATGATGAGATTCAACTTTATTGTCATTACACATGTATGAATACAAGGTAACGAAACGTGACTTGGCATTTGGGCACGCTCTGCAGAGCGCATCCAAGGCCGGGGCAGCCGCTAGGCGCCAGTCATAAAGAAGAAAAGAAATGACATGACTACCATGTGCTGGCCCAGGAGGCAGGTCGGAACATCCTCACCACCAGAGCCCTCACAGTGAACGCAGCGGCGTCGGAACCCAGCGAGACGGGGCCCAGGAAGCGCCAGAGAGACATGCTCTGCTCCTACCACCGCCGTTTTGGAGAGGACGCACACCAATGCGTGCCAGCGTGCCAATTCAAGCATTCGAGAAACGCCAGAACCGGCAGTCAGTAGCAGCTGCGACCGCCGGTGAAGAAAGCAAGCTGCTCTATGTGACAGACTCACGCTCGGGGAGACGGTTCCTCGTGGACTCCGGCTCCCAAAAGAGCCTCATCCTCATCCCAGCCCCTGACCAACAGTGATCTGTGTGGAGTTTGCATGTTCTCCCCGTATCTGCGTGGGTTTACCCCGGGATTTCTCCAGTTTCCTTCCACAGGCCAAAAACATGCAGGTTAGGTTAATTGGAGACTCTAAAGTGGCCCTAGGTATGAATGTGTGTGTGAATGGTTAAGAGATAGCGCCGTACCATAGCTGCTTCATCCATCCAGGTGGATGCCCTCAATTTCCCCTCTGGGGATCAATAAAGTATACAAAATCAAATCAAATCCTGCCGTCCTATGCTGACCGGCTAGCGGGAGCTAACGGCCCCAAGCTGACGGCCGCAAATGGCTCAGACATTAAGACTTTTGGTGAGAGAACACTGACTGTATCCCTGCACAGCCGTACGTACCAGTGGACATTCGTCATAGCAGCATGCAGTTTCCCAATCTTTGGCACTGATTTTTTGTATGCACACGGACTACTAGTCGATGTTGCTAACAGACGCCTGATTAATGCAATGTCTTTTGATTCTCTCCCCTGTACAGCTCGAGGAGTGGGCCAACCATGCTAGCCAATGTCACAGCTCCAGGTGGTAAGTTCCACACACTGCTCACCCAGTTCCCAGCACTCACGGTCCCGACGTTTCCGGCGGCCATCACTAAACATGGGGTGGAGCACTTTATTACCACCACCGGGCTGCCTGTTTTCGCATGACCTCAGCGCCTGGACACAGCTAAACTGGCCATAGCGCGCGAGGAGTTTGCCAACTTGGAAAGGCTGGGCATCATCAGATGATCAAACAGCCCATGAGGGATCAAGGCAACCTTGCGGAGATTTCCACAGATTAAACAACGCCACAGCGCATGACCGCTACCCGATGCCCCATATTTAGGATTTTTTCATTCACCTCGCCAGGGCACGTATTTTTTCTAAGATAGACCTGGTCCGTGGTTACCAGCAGGTCCCGATGCGCATGGAGGACATACCTAAAATGGCGGTAATAACCCCATTTGGTCTGTTTGAGTCTCTATGCATGCCTTTCGGGTTAAAAGGATCGTCACTTCCTTGTGGTAACGTATCATCACTTCCTGTTTTGCTGTCTGCCTGTGTGGTTTGCCTGTGTGGTTGCTCTCCAGCCACTAGCTAAGGCTACTAGCTCTCTTTCCTCTCCTCCTCTGGTGTGCTCTCTCTGTCAGATGTTTAGCTACACCTCTGCCTCTTTTAGTGATAACGGTAAATGTAATAAATGTTGTGTTTTTGAGGCGCTCGAGGCGAGGTTGTCTGATTTGGAATCCCGGCTCCACTGCATTGAAACACCGTCTGCGCCAGTTAATCTTGACGGACGCCCATTAGCTGCAGCGGAGCTAGCTAGCTTAGGCCCCACTGTCAGCGGTCCCTCGGCTCTCCTCAGCAGCGAGGAGACTAGGTGGGTGACGGTGAGAAGGAAGCCTAGTCACAAAGCCCCGGTACACCACCAATCTGTTCACGTTTCTAATCGTTTTTCCCCGCTCAGCGACACACCCGCTGAGGAAAAAAATATGATCATTGGCGATTCTGTAGTCAGAAACGTGAACGTAGAGACTCCAGCGGCCATAGTCAAATGCATTCCTGGGGCCAGAGCAGGCGACATCGAGTCAAATTTGAAAATGCTGGCTAAAAGTAACTGTAAATATTCCACAATTGTTATTCACGCCGGCATTAATGACATCTGTCTCCGGCAGTTGGAAGTCACGAAACTTAATATAGAATCGGTGTGTGACTTTGCAAAAACGATGTCTGCTACTGTAGTATTCTCTGGGCCCCTCACCAATCTGACCAGTGATGACATGTTTAGCCGCTCGTCATCCTTGAACTGCTGGCTGTCTGTGTGGTGTCCTAAAAATGACGTGGGCTACATTGACAATTGGAGCTCTTTTTGGGGAAAACCTGGTCTTATGAGACGAGACAGCATTCATCCCACTTTGGATGGTGCTTCTCATTTATCTAACAATCTGGCATCCTTTTTATCCAAATTTCCAAAACTTGGGACCAGGAAGCAGAGTCTCAGTCTTACACGCCTCTCTGCAGCTCCTCTTCATCTGCCACCCCTCAGCTAAGCCCCTGTCTTCCCCATCAGAGAATCGTTGTCTGCTCCCTCCAAAGTAAATAAAAATATAATGTATAAGCATCCCAAAGTGATAAAGCAAAATATTGGTAAAACTCAAATTAAACATAAAGCCTCTAAATTGAATGAGTTGGCCTCTGTTCCTCCTCATAATTTAAAAATTAAATGTGGTTTATTAAATATTAGGTCGCTAACTCCCAAGTCTCTGTTAGTCCATGATTTGTTAATTGATCATCAGATTGATTTAATTTCCCTTACAGAGACTTGGTTAGGGCAAGAGGATTATGTTGGTTAAAATGAATCAACTCCCTCTGGTTATTTAAACTGTCGAAATCCCAGAAGTTCTGGTCGTGGAGGAGGAGGAGCAACAATTTACCATTCCAAATTACTAGTTAATGTAAAGCAAAAAACATGTTATAATTCCTTTGAGGGCCTGGTCCTCAGTATTGGGCACTTTAGCAATTTTAGGTTAAACCCAATTTTATTTGCCATAGTTTATCGTCCCCCATCAACCTACTCAGAATTTATATCCGAATTTGCTGATTTCTTAGCTGATTTAGTGCTGAAATCTGATAGAATAATTATAGTAGGGGACTTTAATATACATGTGGATGTAGATAGTGACTGCCTTAATGTGGCTTTTAATTCAATATTAGACTCGATTGGGTTTTCTCAGAAAGTAGGAAATTCTACTCATTACCTCCACCATACATTGGACCTTGTTCTGACATATGGCATAGAAATAGAAAATCTTGTAGTGTCTCCTCATAACCCTGTACTGTCAGACCATTGTCTGTTAACCTTTGATTTTACTATTTCTGACTATTTGGCTCCTAAACAAAAATATTATTACAGTAGATGCCTCTCAGATGATGCTGTTTCCAAATTTATGCAGATTGTTTCCTCTATGCCATGTGTCAACACAACGGAAATAAGCTATAGACAGCTTGCTCCTTCTGTAATTGATAACATGGTGGATAGTGTTTCAGCTTCTCTGCATCAGGCTCTAGACTTGGTGGCCCCCTTAAAAAAGAAAAAGTCTAATCAGAGATTTCTAACTCCTTGGTTCAACACAGAAACTCGTAGCTTAAAACAGAAGACTCGTCAATTAGAAAGAAAATGGCGCTCTACTAATTTGGATTAAATCTATTTAGCTTGGAGAAATCATCTTTTAATTTATAAAAAATCTCTTAGAAAAGCTAGAACGAGTTATTACTCTGCATTAATAGAAGAGAACAAGAATAATCCCAGGTTTCTTTTCAGTACTGTAGCCAGGTTGACAAAGAGTCAGGACTCTGTCAATCCTAGCATTCCCTTAGAGCTTACTAGTCAGGACTTTATGAACTTTTTCAATAATAAAATTTCATCCATCAGAGATAAAATCAATCAGATTCTTCCCACAGTTAACTTAAATACTGTAACTACTACAACTCCTTCTATTGATGTCTGTCTTGGTGAGTTTACTCCAATCGACCTTTGTGAGTTAGACAAAATAGTTTCCTCATCCAAACCTTCAACTTGTCTTTTAGACCCTATTCCTACCAGGTTATTTAAAGAAGTCTTCCCACTTATTGGTAGCTTTATTCTTCATATAATCAATTCTTCATTAACTTTAGGCCATGTACCGCAGGTTTTTAAAACGGCTGTAATTAAACCCTTACTCAAAAAGCCAACGCTAGATCCAGGAGCTTTAGCTAACTATAGACCAATCTCTAATCTCCCTTTCATTTCAAAAATCTTAGAAAGAGTTGTTGCTATGCAATTATTTGACCACCTGCAGGGAAATGGTTTACTTGAAGAGTTTCAATCTGGGTTTAGAATCCATCATAGTACTGAAACAGCCTTAGCGAAGGTCACTAACGATCTCCTCATTGCATCTGATAATGGACTAGTTTCTGTACTTGTCCTTTTAGACCTTAGTGCAGCTTTTGATACTATCAATCATAATATTCTACTTGATAGATTAAAACACTATGTTGGACTTAATGGAACTTCGTTGCAGTGGTTTAGATCTTATTTATCTGATAGGTTCCAGTTTGTTCATGTAAATAATGAGTTTTCTTTCAACTCAAAGCTTAGTCATGGAGTTCCACAGGGATCTGTGCTAGGCCATACTCTTTTTAGTTTATATATGCTTCTGTTAGGCAACATTATTAGAAAGCACTGTATACATTTTCATTGTTATGCTGATGACACACAATTATACCTGTCAATGAAGCCAGATGATAGTAATCAATTAGCCAAGTTAGAAGCCTGTCTTAAGGAAATCAAAGCTTGAATGACTTCTAATTTCCTGCTATTAAATTCAGATAAGACTGAAGTCATTCTTTTTGGTCCAAAAAACCTTAGAAATTCCTTTCCAAATCAAACTTTCAGTTTGGATGCAGTTACTCTTTCTCTTAATAGCTCTGTGAGGAACCTTGGAGTTATTTTTGATCAGGATTTGTCCTTCAATTCACATATTAAATTTGTTTCTAAGCCTGCCTTCTATCATTTGCGTAATATTGCCAAGATTAGGAGCATCTTGTCTCAGAGTGATGCTGAGAAGCTGATCCACGCTTTTGTTAGCTCGAGATTAGATTATTGTAATTCTTTATTATCAGGCTGTCCTAAAACATCTTTAAAAAGTCTTCAGCTGATCCAAAATGCTGCAGCAAGAGTTTTAACAGGTACTAGAAAGAGAGATCATATCTCTCCGGTTCTGGCCTCCCTTCATTGCCTTCCCATAGAATTTAGAATTAAGTTTAAAATCCTTCTTCTTACTTACAAAGCTCTAAACAATCAGGCTCCTTTTTATTTAAAAGATCTGATACTACCGTATTATCCTAACAGAGCACTACGCTCCCAAAATGCAGGATTACTTGTAATACCTAGAATCTCCAAAAGTACAATGGGAGGCAGATCCTTCAGTTATCAAGCTCCTCTCCTGTGGAATCAGCTGCCAATCTGGATTCGGGAGTCAGACTCGATCTCTGTTTTTAAGAATAGGGCTAAAACCTACCTTTTTGATATAGCCTACAATTAGGGAGGGATCATGTGTTTCTGAACCCTCCCTTAGTTATGCTGCTAATAGGTTTAGTCAGCCGGGGGACCTCCAGTAATGCATTGGGCCTCACTACTTTCCTCACTCTCTATGAAATATTTTTTTTTTTTTTGCTGGTCATTAACATTTGTTTGTTCTCTTCCATAGATTGAGTCCCCATCGTGCTGTTTGCTCTCTACATGTCTGTTCTTTTCTTCTTCTCTATCCCCTCACCCCCCAGCCAGTCGCAGCAGATGACTGCCCCTCCCTGAGCCTGGTTCTGCTGGAGGTTTCTTCCTGTTAAAAGGGAGTTTTTCCTCTCCACCGTCGCCAAGTGCTTGCTCACAGGGGATCGCCTGATTGCTGGGGTCTTTCTGCAACTGTGGGGGTCTCCCCCTACAGTTGATAGTGCTATGAGATGACTGTTGTTGTGAAATGGCGCTATATAAATAAAGTTGAATTGAATTGAATTAAAAGGCGCGACACAGGCATTCCAACGCATGATGGATGCGGTGTTGCGCGATCTGCCATTTGTGTTTGTCTACCTGGATGACATCCTGGTGGCCAGCGCGTCCGAGGACGAACACGTAACCCACCTCAGGATGGCTTTCCTGAGGCTAGAGGAGCATTGGTTAATAATCAACCTGGCGAAATGCCAGTTCGGCGTGATGGGGATCAATTTTTTGGGACACTGTATCTCACCGGTGGGGGCGATACCCTTGCCGGACAAGGTGCGCACAGTGGCGAATTTTCCCCAGCCTCAGATGGTCAGGGTGCTGCAGGAGTTTTTAGGGATGGTTAACTTTTATAACCATTTCCTCCCCTGCGCAGCCCAGCTCATGCAGCCGTTGTACGCCGCACTCAAGAAACAGAAATCGGTGGACAGAGTTGACTGGACTCCTGAGCGGGAGCAGGCATTCTCTGAGGTTAAAACAGCCCTGGCAAATGCCACACTACTGGTGCACCTGGACCCGGTGGCTCGGATAACGCTCACTACCGACGCCTCGGACATGGCCATAGGGGCCGTCGTGGAGCAATGCGTCGCCAGTTCTTGGCAGCTGCTCACCTTTTTTAGAAGGGCTTTGCGCGACAGTGAGCGTAAATACAGCGCGTTCGACAGAGAGTTGCTTGCTCTCCACCTGGCCATACACCACTTCCAGTTCTGGCTGGAAGGGCACACCTTCACTGCGTTCGTGGACCACAAGCCGCTAACGTATGCGTTGGCCAAGGTTTCAGAACCATGGTCAGGCCGGCAGCAGAGACAGCTGGCCGCGATCTCGGAGTTTATGACCGACATTCAGCATGTGACCAGTAAACTTAACGTGGTGGCGGACTGCCTCTCACGCACCTTAGTGGCCCCAGTCTAAGTAGGGATAGATTACATGGCCATGGCCACGGAGCAGATCGGCGATGCGGACATGTGCGCGCTCCAGTCTGGACCAACAGGGTTAAGACTGGAGAGCAGGGTACTGCAAGACGGGGGACCCCCAATCTGTGACGTCTCCACAGGACGCCTGCGCCTGGTGGTCCCACGTGCTTGGCGCTGCTGCGTTTTTGAGTCCGTTCACTCCCTGGCGCAACCAGGAGTGCGCGCGTCAGTCAAAATGGTGGGAGCGAAGTTCGTCTGGCCGAGCCTGCGCAAACAGGTGAAAGAGTGGGCTGCAGGCTGCGTAGCATGTCAACGAGCCAAAATGCACAGGCACACAAAGACCCCTTTGCAGCCGTTCCATATCCCGGCTAAGAGGTTTGACCACGTTCACGTGGACCTCATGGGCCCCCTCCTGCCATCGCAGGGGTTCATGCACCTCCTGACAGTGGTGGACCGCACCACACGATGGCCAGAAACAGTCCCACTAGCTTCCACCGCATCCACAGACGTGGCACGCGCTTTTTTGACAATGTGGGTGGCACGTTTTGGCACCCCTTCGGACATCACATCCGATCGGGGCCCTCAGTTTGTTTCCGACCTCTGGTCCACGATGGCCCGGAGCCTGGGCATCGCAATTCATCGCACGACCACGTACAACCAACAGGCCCATGGGTTATGCGAGCGTTTCCATAGGTCACTGAAAGCAACGCTCAGGGCTTCGCTTATGGATGCAAATTGGGTGGACCAGTTGCCGTGGGTTCTGTTAGGGTTGCGTTCCGAATCTAAAGAGGATTTGGAGGCTTCCCCAGCAGAGCTTGTTTTTTCTTAGCCGCTGCGGCTCCCCGGGGAATTTTTACCAGATAACCCCGCGCCGAACACCCATCCGTCCCCGTGTTCACGGCATAGTGCAGATGCAGGGATGCTACCTGGCCCGGCCCACCACTGTTTTCCCCACGATTTTGTGCCAAAAACCTTGAAGGACGTGGCGTTTGTGTTTGTCAGGTATGATGCCCACCGACCCCCATTGCGCCCACCCTACGATGGCCGTTTAGAGTGATGGAACCCAGGGACAAACATTTTGTGTAAGACTTGGGGGGTCGCCGGGAGAAAATCTGTATAGACAGGCTTAAGCCCGCCTTTGTGGTGGCAGACGGGCAGGTGGAGTTGGCTCGAGCTCCTCTGCGCGGAAGACCACCCCTGAGAACTCCCCAGGTAAACGACTCATCAGAGCAGTCACACGAGCATGCTGAATGTCCCCCCTCCTCATTGTCCACCCACAGACAGACACACCCCCAGGAACCCCCCACCGGCACAGCAGCGCCTCTGAGCCGAAGACCCCGCGTTACAGCAGCTATGGGCGGAGGCTGAAGCCGAGAGGACGTGAGGGTTAAAACTCAGTCTGAGACACGGGGGGGGGGGGTATGGGGGACCTATGCTGTCGTGTTCATCTCAGACTGGAAGGAAGGGAGATGCAGTAATTTCCTCAGATGGAAGAGCATGGGGATTAAGGGGCTGGGGGACAAAAGGGATTGTGATGCGAGAATGAATTGTGATGCAGGACCTCAGGCAGAAGGGGCGTGTGAGTGTGGTAATATACTGTAAAAGAGAGCCCCTGCTACAGAATGTTTAATGTTTTCTGATTCTGAGAGATGTGAGAGAGGGAATAAAGTTCATCTGCTCTGAATGCTTGGCCTGGTCATTCGACCATTGCTCTGACTGGGCTTTTATTAAAGCATGCAACCATGCTTTTATTAAAGTGAATTATGATGAATTATTATGATTAAAGCATGTGTTCCCACAGGCCTGCATACAATCATCCTGAGGGCGTGTGTCAGTGTTCGTCTTTGAACACAGCTGTATAGACAGATGCAACATGCGCCCTCAGCCACCTGTGGGTGCCAAGTTATGATTTCACCCTTTCTATTTAATTTTTTAAAAAGTCAAACTTATGAGAAAAAAAAAATTCTTAAAGATGCACTCTGGTGGCTATAAATCCCCTATAAAAACAAATCTGCATTGTCTAAAATGGTATCTTGTGCTCTTTTTTCTACAAACAAAACCTTTCATTGTCTTACAGTTTCATTTCAAACTCTTTTCACTCCCCCCTTTCAAACGCCAGAATTCTGCTCTCAGATTGGAAGTGCTCTCTCTCTCTCTCAAATCTGAGAAAAATGCTGTTCGCTTTTTGTCATTAATATCATTTCATAGATGGGCCCAAACCACATACCACAAGGCTAATAGTGGCTAGTGCTACATTAAACTGCATAAATCCTGAGATAAGAAGACTTACTGGTTGAAGGGCATGGTCAGTTGTTTGCACAGTGGGACTCGCAAGGGACCTCCTGATTCAATTCGCATTGCAATACTTGGGTCATGATATGAACCTATCACGATTCAACAATAGTCATGATATCAAGTATCACGATCCCATATGTTTCAAATTATTTGAATTTACTCAACCTCAAATCATGTCCAAAAGTAAAACTGTTGACATCGCTTTCATATAATAAAGTATCCTTGGGGCCTCATTTTCCGCAGCGACACGTCTGCACATGGGGAGGGCGGTGGACGGTGTTTAGAATAGACTCGCTGTCCAGATACGTTTAGCTGACTCTGTGGACTCTTAAAAAGCAGCTGAAAACTTTTTTGTTTAATGAGGATTTGGGGGGCGCTGGCGAGCAGTATCATGTGAGGACGTGTTTCTACTGGGCTCCTGGCTAGGGTGAACTTTTAATGAATATTTCAACATTTTTTGACCAATTTTAGATAAACTGGCTGAATATACACCAGACTAAATCGCTTAGGCACCAGAATTTTGACCTTATATCTTCCTGACGACTTTTCTGAAGGTGCCATGAGCAGGAATAAATCTGGGAAAGAGCAGGCCGCTAAAGCCTCTGGCTTAATTAAGGCCTCTGAGGGGGAACCGGCCGATCTGTCCGAAGTGATGGCCGCTATTGTGAACAGTGAAAGCAGGATATTGGCGCATATAGATTTAAAGATAAAAGATTTGGATGCAAAAATGGATTCTATCGCACAGGATATGGCAAGGCAAGAGACCCGTTTAGGAGACCTGGAGGACGGCCTAAATACATATTCAGATAAGACGGTTGGCATCGAAGGAGACGTCGGCCGGCTAAAATCAGAAGTTGCCGCAATGAGCCTGAAGTTGGAAGACCTGGAGGGGCGACAACGTCGGTGCAATATACGAATCACTGGTATAAAGGAAGGGCTGGAGAACAGTGAAGGCCAGAGGCCCACGGTGACCATTGCTAGGACCCTACTGGAGCTACTGAAACTTGACTTCACCCCGATGTTGGATCGGGTCCATCGCAGCCTACGCCCTTCACCTAAGGAGAGAGAACTTTTTCAACTTTGCCCCTGTCTCCTCCCTTAGAGAACCTTTTTCTGCTCCCTCTAAAGTTAATAAAAAAGTTAAAAAAAAAATTGAATGCATAAACTTCCCAGATTGACTAAACAAAATGTTGGGAAAATTCTAATCCAGCCTCAAGTCTCTAAAATTAATAAAATTAATAATTTGGCCTCTCTTCCCCCCCAAAGTTTAAAAATTAAATGTGGCTTATTAAACATTAGGTCTCTATTTTCTAAGTCTCTTCTGGTCCATGATTTATTAATTGATCACCAGATCGATCAACTATCCCTCACAGAGACCTGGCTCGGGCTTGATGATTATATTGGTCTGAATGAATCAACTCCCTCTGGGTATTTAAAATGTCATAACCCCAGAGGTTCTGGTCTTGGTGGTGGAGTGGTGGCAATTTTCCATCCTAAATTGCTGGTTAATGTTAAGCAGAAATTATGTTTTAATTCCTTTGAAGGTTTGGTCCTCAGTGTGGGGCCTGTTGGCAATCTTGGCTTGAACCCAATTCTCTTTGCCATAGTTTATCGTCCTCCTACGGCCTATTCAGAGTTTCTATCGGAATTTGCCGAATTTTTAGCTGATTTGGCGCTGAAAGTCGATAGAATAATTATTGTAGGGGACTTTAACCCCTTGCACTCCGGTCAATTTCCCTAAAAACGCCAAAAAATAACGTGCCCAAAGTAAATTTTTCTTCAGCCTTCAGCCCTCAGAGAGAGCAGTCGCATTTCCTCCTCCTCCCTCCTCTTGCCTTCCTGATCTATTCCCAGCTTGCAATGTTGCGTTCGTGTCTGTGTTTAGTCGCTCTTCTTCTGCTGAATCTTAATCTAAACGGAAATTATGGATTTGGAAGCGGCTTAAATGTGCTATTGTCACCACTTTTCAACAAGAACCGGGCCAAGGGGGAGCCCAAGAATTGTACCTGCTGGGTGTATGATTTGACTGGAGATGCAGAAGACATCTATTGGCTATGACACAGGATTTCTATTTTTGGCTCTGGAGTTTTCCTGGTGTTTCAGAAATTGAGGAAGGTGGAGAGCTGTTCAAAATGCGGATCCAGGCAAGCTCCTTCACCAATTTTGACCAGTTGGGGAGTGCACGAGGTGGCATGGTGAACTGAATGGTGATTCAGATGATGGAATACATCTTGAAGTTGCCAGTGCTCTCCAGAGAAATGTTAAAGTTTAAGCCTGTACATGGAAATTTTGAAGCACAGAATTGCACGGGTGAGGGAAATTCTATTCTCTGAGTGCACTGTGCAGATTTGACCTTGTCCTTGGCGCCCTGTTTATATTTACATTCCTCCTCGATGGAGATAAGTGGAAGGATCGGCTCTGCTAACCCAAACAATCGACACAATCGCTGTTTCAGCAGACTGGACTCCCAAGGACACCATGTGTCTTCAATTGCCACCTGCAAGCAAGAGAGAGAGACTCTGGACTTGCCATAGATCACATGACTAACATCCATCCACCATAGATATAAAATGCTAGATTGGCAGCGCTAGTCAGTCCGTGCTTGCGGTGGCGTGACGCGCGTCCGCCATCTTGGTACAGGATATGTGTAGCACATCCCTGTGGTCCAGTGCAGACACCTGCTTGGGTCATTCTCCTTTGTTAAACGTTTGACAGGCTTCAGTGAACATGTTTACAACACAGCGCATAGTGGTTTACTTTCAGCATAATCTGCATAAATATTAGGTGTTTAAGAGCTTCATAATTATTAAATTATGGCATTTTGCAGTGTCTCAATCAAGAACTGTCAAATGAGCTGAAAAAGAAGTTACCATACCCCCTGATTAATAATTAAGCCTACCTCTTTCATTGTGGCCATTTATGCATAAATATATGGCCGAAATTGATTAATTCATACTTTGTCCTGGGCTGTATTTGTTATATTTGCCACCCCAGGCAACCAGCTTATTGCCCCCCCCCCAATTGTCAAAAATGTTTATCAAAGAAATATTTCAGCCTGTGCTATACAAATTGGTCTAGATATGTAAACTTTGAAATAAATAAAGAGAATAAAAAATTACAAATCAATTATTCAAGTTTCTTCATTTAACTAGACAGACATTATACCCCCCCCCCATCTACCTGGATCTGTATAGTTGTTTAAAATCAATTTGAAATTCTTATTGATTTTAGGCCCGCATAACAAATTTATACAATACACCAATGTTCATTACAAATTTATTAAATTTATTACATAGAATAATGCACTCAACATGAAAGCAGCAAGCTCATATTAATCAATTGCAAAGTGAGGTGAAGTGTTAATTGAATCAAAACACAGTTTAAAGCAGTAGATGTAGGCTTTATTAATTTAACCCAGAGCCCAGCCCATCGTCATCACCATCATCTTCATCACACGTAATATCCACCCTGTCCCCTCCTATCCATCATAGCAAATATTTATAGTAATGTCAGGCAAAATGTAATATAAGACAGAAATAGTAATGTCTATGAGATATGACTGCATTAATCATCACCAGATCTTCTTGTACCCCCTCCCTGTAATAGAGAAATGCGAAATAGGTAATGTAAAATTCTATCTGTAAAGTTTCAATTTTCAAATAACATATTGTGGAAGTTGTGTTCAATGATGAGACTGAGTTCATTCCTCAGGTTCGGCTTTATTGCAGAACACAATCATCCAACATTCTCAGATAGAAAGAAGAGGCAGAATCATGTCACATCACATTCTTATACCTCCGGGGGATTAAGAACTCAAGTCACATGGTGCTTCTGCAAACATTTAATCACAATGCAAGTCTCTGAAGATTCACCATTGTCTCTTATTCTCCGATGTTCCGGGGATCCCCCCAGGGCCTCCTCTCTGAGACAAGGGTCTGACTTCACACCTCCTCGACATCTCCTGTCGGCCCCCGTCGATCCAGACTCTTTGTTCCTCCAGATGTGAAGCCCTAATCCACATAAGCCATACATTTGTGGGAGATATGAACCAGACATATGTGCCACAATATCTGTAAATTACTATCTGCAAACCTTCATGATGTTGGTCTGATACAGGAGGTAGATGTTTGTACACATATATGTGTAATTATTGTGTAAAGACGGTTTGATAAACCTAAATCTTTCATTAGGCCAAGTGTATACAGGAAAAAGAAAAACTATCCTCACGCTATTTGAGTAACTACCAAACTAGTTACAAGAACCCAAAGTTCATTGTTGATAATATTGGCTACCAATACTGACCCAGTAACAAAGAACACAATGTAACACTGTATACTAATATCACATGAGAAATATTGCCATAACTATCGATACTGAATTACAATATACTGTATATTACACTCATGGCAGTCATGCATGTACAGAAATCAGTGACCTCCCAAATGAAAATCAGAGTTTTTACCTTTATTTTTGACAACACGCCATTAAATTATTTAAAAACAAATACTCGACACTTACCGTAAGGGTTCCAGGCAGCAGCCCAGAATGATCAAAGCTGCTCCTTTTTATTCTCATTAGCAGCGCCTCAGCTGATGATTAATTGGGCCCCAGCCGTCCTGTAACGCTGCCCAATGAGAGACAGGGATGAGAAGGGACTGGTCTGAGCGCCGGAAAACCCGGCGTCTCATCCCATGGTGACAGAAATGAAGACTTAATCAGAGTGTTGTGCGTTAAGCTGAGCTGTGGATTTGTTGTGATTCCTGTACCAATATGGCGGCCGTAAATCTCGCACTCCAGTGACCTACTGCCAATCTCACATTTTATATCTATGCCATCCACTGCCAGGAGGCGCCCTCTGCTGTTCACCAGTGATTGACACACCTACATTACACTGCATACAACATTCATTACAGGACTGATACATACACTGATAAATATAAAAACATACACTGACTCTCTCATCTGCTTTGTCATCGTGTGAATTCTATTGTCTGCTAATTGTGCATTTGAGAGTTTTTTTCTTGTAATCACAATATTGGTCATAAAAATGAGCTTTATTTTGATCAACAATGCTTTTTTCTCTCTCCTATTGTGTTTTCCCCTCCTTTCCCCCCTCCCCCCTTACCCCCCCACTGTTCGACTGGCGCCTTCGGGCTGCCCCGGCTATGGGATGCGCTTACTGAGCGTGCCCAATGTCAAGTCAAATTTCAATTCTCCTGTATGTATTACGTATGGTAGTATTGACAATAAACCTTATTCATTCATTCAATTGAAAGCTGTTCTTCAACCCTTTGCAGCATCATGGGGTTGTTCTCATTTAAAAGAAAACACTTTGAATTTTTTGGCAAAACAGTCATAATCTCTCTAAGTGCTCCGGCCACTGAGTTACAGTCATCTAAACATAGTGAACTTGAAGAAAATAAATTTGGCCTGGGTGTTTTTTTTGGATACAAATGCTTGCAAATAACACACAGCTTCAGATCCGGGCTGGAAAATGCAACAGAAATGTAGAACCAAGTGTTATCTAGCTGAGGTCCAAATTTTGTAACAATACCACAAAAAATGAATATATTACACAACTTTTTCCTCAGGTTGTTCCCAGGCGTTTTGGAACTGTGCCAAATTGTGCCAAATGGCACAGTTTGGAAAAACGTCTGTAACTTTTGAATGATTCAATGTAGAAGCTTCATTTTGGGCTCTAATGAAAGGTGACAATCAGGGCTGTGTGTGTGTGTGTGTGGGAGGGAGGGTTGCCCCCTCCCCTCGCTACCCCCCTCGCTACAGAGTAAAGACATCGCCCGTTGCGCCACGGTCCGTCATGCAGCGATGACGCCCAGCTGTAATTTACCGATGGGTCAAAAGTCATTTTGATTACAATTTTCAGGGATAAAGAGTAATTTAGCTTAGAACACCTTACCTCCTCACAGTAGAAGCGGAGCTGCCGAACTTGTTCCTCATTGTCAGATGAACGCGACACTGGTCTTGCGACCCGTTCAAAACATAATTCCATTATTGCGGTTTTGCGCTTCCATGATTGCGGTTTTTGGCGAACGATTTTTCAAAACAAATAACAGTAGTAATTAAAAATAGACTGGCAAACGCGTGTGTGTCACTCAGCCTTCGTCGTCGGCCTCCGTCGGTCTATGATGACCATAGAAGACAATCCTAATATCTATTCTGCTGGGACAAAAACAAAATAAGCACTGCCTGACCAAACATGCCGAACGGCAGTCGCTGTCACAAAGGTTGCACTTGTTGATGGTCTCCGTGCTGCTGGGTCTGTGGGGTTCTTCCTGCGGGTCCTTTTTGTCATCTGCTGCAGCAGTCTGTCATCACCCAGCCTTAAAAAAACAGCTTGCGAACTTCTCTGCTTCAATTGGCTCACTGCATTCACAGCGTTGGTAGGCGGGTCCTTCTTGCTAGGTTTTCAGTCATTGGTTCTTCAAGGTTTCAGAAACCCAATTCAAGGCTCTTATTAGTTGAATGAGAGGTCAATCAGATGAACTAATCTGTTCGCGGCTGTGTCTGCAGCTTTTATTTTCAGCGCGCTTGGACGCCATCACCATCTCCATCATGCGTCCCAGAGTGCGCTCTGGGACGCAGAGACTTGCCCATCCGCGGTACAACGGAGTGCAAGAGGTTAATATACATGTTGATGTTGAGAGTGACTGTCTTAATAAGGCTTTCAATTCAATTTTAGACTCAATGGGGTTTTCCCAAAAAGTAAAAAATTCTACCCATTATTTCCACCATACATTGGACCTTGTTTTGACATATGGTATAGATATCGAAAATCTGGTTGTGTCTCCTCATAATCCTATACTGCCTGACCATTGTCTGTTAATTTTTGATTTCATTATCTCTGATCACTTATTTCCTAAAGAAAAATACTACTACAGCAGATGTCTTTCTGATTAGATTAGATTAGATTAGATTCAACTTTATTGTCATTACACATGTATGAATACAAGGTAACGAAACACAGTTTAGCATCCAATCAGAAGTGCAAAGGGCAGCAGTGCAGTATATACAGTAATTAACAGTATGTGCAATTTAAGCAAATATATGCAAATATATGCAGCAGTGCAGAAAGTAAAGAGTACTGTTATGTGCAAATAATGTACAATAAGTTAGATGGGCAGTTATGTACAGGTGAGGATGGTAAGAGATGATGGTAAGAGAGTCAGTGGGGAACTAAGTTCAATAACGTGACAGCTGTTGGAAAGAAACTGTTCCTAAACCTGCTAGTTCTAGTCCGAAGGCTTCTGAAATGCCTTCTGGATGGGAGAAGCTGGAACAGTCTATGAGCAGGATGGTTGGAGTCCCTAAGAATGCTGCGTGCCCGGCGCAGACATCTTTTCCTGTAGACATCCTCTATAACTGGAAGTGGAGTCCCTGTGATGTGTTGGGCGGTTTTCACCACCCGCTGCAGCGCCTTATGGTCAGCGACAGAGCAGCTCCTATACCAGACTGTGACACAGTTGGTCAGGGTACTCTCTATCATGCAGCGGTAGAAGTTGCCCAGGATGTCAGTTGACAGATGGTTCTTCTTCAGTGTCCTCAAGAAGAAGAGGCGCTGATGGGCCTTCTTGATCAGGCTGGTGGTGTTAACTGACCAGGACAGGTCCTCCGAGATGTGGGTCCCCAGGAATTTGAAGCTGGGGACACGTTCAACAGCTATGCCATTGATATGGATGGGGTCATGTGTCTCTCCCCTCTCCTTCCTGTAGTCCACTATGAGCTCCTTGGTTTTTCTGGTGTTAAGGAGCAGGTTATTGTCAGCGCACCAAGTAGCCAAGTGCTCAACCTCTGCCCTGTAATCTGACTCATCGTTGTCCCTGATGAGTCCAATCACCGTGGTGTCATCTGCGAACTTTACGATGGAATTGGATCCATACATACGCCTGCAGTCATGGGTGAAGAGGGAGTAGAGGAATGGGCTGAGCACACAGCCCTGTGGTACACCACTGTTGAGTGTGATGACGGAAGAACGGTTGGGGCCTGACCTAACATGCTGGGGTCTGTTGGTCAGAAAATCTATGATCCAGTTGCAGGTGGAGGTACTGATTCCCAGGTCCCCAAGTTTAGTGATCAACTTGGAGGGGATAACTGTGTTGAATGCTGAGCTGAAATCAACAAACAGCATTCTTGTGTAGGTGTTCTTGTCATCCAGGTGTGAGAGTACATAGTGCAGTGCTGTAGAAACCGCATCCTCTGTACTCCTGTTGCTCCGGTAGGCAAACTGGTGAGAGTCCAGTGTAGGGGGCAGGCATTTTTTTGATCTGTGCCAAGACCAGTCGCTCAAAGCACTTCATGACTATGGGTGTCAGTGCCACAGGGTGATAGTCATTTAGGCACGATGGTGTTGAATGTTTCGGCACTGGTACTGTAGAAGTTGTCTTGAAGCACGCTGGTACCACAGCCTGGGCCAGGGACAGGTTGAAGATGTCTGTGAAGACCCCTGCCAGCTGCTCAGCGCATGCCCTCAGCACACGCCCAGGAATGCCATCAGGGCCAGCAGCCTTACGTACGTTGACATGACTCAGTGCATTACGGACGCCAGTGTGGGTGAGTGTGAGGTGGTGGAGGTCGTCAGAGGGTGGGAAATTGATGTTCTTTTCATTATCGTCCTTGTCAAAATAAGTATAGAAGTCATTTAGCTCATTGAGAAAGGGCACAGTCATGGCTATAGGTATGGAGTTACTGGGCTTATAATCAGAGATAGCTTGAATGCCCTGCCACATGCGTCGGGGGTCAGAATCCCCAAAATGTTCCTCCACCTTCAGCTTGTAGCTGTGCTTGGCCTTCTTGATGCCCCTCTTCAGACCTGCCCTGGATGAACTGTAGGCCTGTGCATCACCAGATCTAAAGGCATTGTTACGTGCCTTTAGCAGAAGCCGCACTTCTATGTTCATCCACGGCTTCTGATTTGGGTACGTGGTGATCTGTCTTTCCGTGGTGACACTGGCAACAGTGGTGTTGATATGGTCCAGGACTGAGTGGGTGTAGGAGTCGATGTTTATGTGGGAGCCACAGGTAGCCTGAGAGGTGAACATACTCCAGTCTGTGTTCCTAAACTTCTCCTGGAGTACAGAGTCAACCCCGTCTGGCCACACTTTGATGGTCCTCACTGATGGCTTCACCCGGTTGATGAGCGGTACATACTTGGGGGTAAGGAACAAGGATAAGTGATCAGACTGACCTAGGTGGGGGAGGGGAGTTGCTGTGTAGGCTCCCACAATATTGGTGTAAACATGGTCCAATGTTTTGTCCCCTCTTGTGTGACAGGAGACATGCTGGTAGAATTTAGGAAGCACTGTCTTGAGGTTAGAGTGGTTAAAATCACCCGCCACAATAAATGATGCCTCTGGGTGTGCAGTTTGTTGTTTGCTAATAGCTGCATGCAGTTCTTTCATAGCAAGCTTAGCATTAGCATCCGGAGAAATGTAAGTGGCTGTAATGATGGTACAAGTGAACTCGCATGGCAGATAGAAAGGTCTACATTTAACCATGAGAAACTCCAGGTTAGCTGAGCAGTGTCTCTTAACAGTGACAGAGTTCGTGCACCAAGCCTTGTTAATATAAATGCACACACCCCCACCTCTGGTCTTACCAGAGTCATCTGCTGCTCTGTCTGCCCGGAGCGTGTGTAGGCCGGCTAGCTCAATAGCATTGTCGGGTATTCCACTGTGTAGCCATGTTTCCGTGAAAATCATGATATTGCAGTTCATAAGTCTCTTATTGTTGGTGATCCGAAGCCGTAGCTCATTCATTTTGTTCGCCAGTGACCGTACATTAGCGAGGAAAATACTGGGTAGAGAAAGCCGGTACGGTGTTAGCTTTAGCTTAGCTCTTTGCCCACCGTGCTTCCCCCGCCTTTGTTTACGGTCTCTACGCCACCTGTGAGCACTTCCGGTCGGCCGGGAAGCCTGCCGAGCGTCAGGTGTTCTCCGGAGCTCAGGGATGAGACGTAGGTTGCTGATAAAAAGATTGTTATCGTTATTTTGTAATCCAATGTCCAAAAGCTCATTTCGGGTGTAAGATGTGAAAGCGAAGCTGTTCTGAACGAACAGACCCGAAATGAGCAGAAATAACACTGCTAATCCACAAAATCTGAAGAGACGCTGAGCCTCGCGTTGTGCACGCGCCTCCAGCTTGGTCAAACAGTGTTGTTGCTAAATTTTTGCAGATTGTCTCCTCTATGCCATGGGTCAACACAACAGAAACACCTGATATAAGTGATGGAGAGTCTGCTCCATTTGTGATTGATAGCATGGTTGATGGTGTTACTGCCTCTCTGCATCGGACTCTAGATTTGGCACCCCCTTTAAAAAAGAAAAAAGTCTAACCAGAGATTTCTTACTCCTTGGTTTAACTCAGAAACTCGTGGCTTGAAACAGAAGGCTTGTCAATTGGAAAGAAAATGGCATTCAACTAATTCAGATGAATTCTACTTGGCGTGGAGAAATCATCTCTTAATCTATAAAAAATCTCTTAGTAAAGCTAGATCAAGCTATTATTCTGCATTAATAGAAGCAAACAAGAATAACCCCCGGTTTCTCTTCAACACTGCAGCCAAGCTTACAAAGAGCCATGACTCGGTCAATCCTCGCATCCCCCCTGAGCTTTCTAGTCAGGACTTTCTGAACTATTTCAGTCTTAAAATTTTATCTATTAGAGACGAAATCAGTTAGATTCTTCCTGCCGTAAACTCTAGTACATTAACTACTGCAGCTCCCTCAATTGCTGCTTGGATAGGTTTACTCCAATCGACCTCTTGGAGTTGGATAGGGTAGTTTCCTCTTCTAAGCCTTCAGCTTGCCTTCTGGACCCTATTCCTTTCAGGTTATTCAAAAATTTTTTCCCAATTATTGGTAGCCGTATTCTTCTTATCATTAATTCTTCTTTAACTCTGGGTTATGTTCCACTGGCTTTTAAAACTGCTGTAATTAAACCTTTACTTAAAAAACCGATGCTCGATCCTGGAGTTTTTGCCAATTATCGATCAATCTCTAATTTGCCTTTAATTTCAAAAATCTTGGAAAGAGTTGTTGCTGTGCAATTATCTGACCATTTGCAGGGAGTTGGTTTGTTTGAAGTGTTTCAATCTGGCTTCAGAGCTCATCACAGCACTGAAACTGCCTTAGTGAAGGTCTCTAATGGCCTCCTGACTGCATCTGATAATGGACTTGTCTCTGTTCTTGTTCTTTTAGATCTCAGTGCAGCCTTTGACACTATCGATCATGCCATTCTACTTGCTAGATTGGAACACTTTGTTGGACTCAGTGGAACTCCGTTGCAGTGGTTTAGATCTTATTTGTCTGATAGATTTCAGTTTGTCCATGTCAATGATGGATTTTCTTCCAGCTCTAAGCTCAGTCACACAGTTCCACAGGGATCTGTGTTGGGCCCTACTCTTTTTAGTCTATATATGCTCCCGTTGGGCAATATCATCCAAAAGCACTGTATACATTTTCATTGTTACGCAGATGACACACAACTATACCTGTCAATGAAGCCCGATGACTGTGATCAGTTGGCCAAGCTAGATGCCTGTCTTAAGGACATCAAAGCTTGGATGACTTGTAATTTTTTACTATTGAACTCTGATAAGACTGAAGTCATTGTTGTTGGCCCAAAACATCTTAGAAATTCCTTTTCAGATTATACCCTTCTTTTAGATGCTGCCACTCTCACTCTGAACAGTTGTGTAAGGAACCTTGGAGTGATTTTTGACTAGGATTTGTCCTTTAATTCACATATTAAAACTGCTTCTAGGACCGCCTTATATCATCTGTGCAATATTGCTAAGATCAGGAGCATCTTGTCTCTGGGTGATGCTGAGAAACTGATTCACGCCTTTGTTAGTTCGCGATTAGATTATTGTAATTCGCTATTATCTGGTTGTCCTAGAGTATCTTTAAAAAGTCTTCAGTTGATTCAAAATGCTGCTGCTAGAGTTTTAACTGGTTCTAGAAAAAGAGATCATATTTCCCCGGTTCTGTCCTCCCTCCAATGGCTTCCCATTGAATTCAGAATCAAGTTTAAAATCCTTCTTCTTACTTTCAAAGCTCTTAACAATCTGGCCCCCCAATATATAAAAGATCTGATATTACCTTACCATCCTAACAGAGCATTACGCTCCCAAAATGCTGGCTTACTTGTGGTGCCCAGAATCTCCAAAAGTACGGTGGGAGGCAGAGCCTTCTGCTACCAAGCCCCTTCTCTCTGGAACCAGTTACCACTCTGGGTCCGGGAGTCAGACTCAGTCTCCGTCTTTAAGAACAGGGTAAAATCCTTCCTTTTTAATACAGTGATCCCTCGCTATTTCGCGCTTCACCTTTCGCGCCCTCAGTGCATCACGGATTTTTCAAAAATATTCATCAAAAATTCAAAGTTGAGAAAAAATGGGCGGGCGCTAGCAGAAGGCAGGAAGACTACATTAGAACATCAGGTATCAACACGGAGAGCCCGCACAACTCAAAATCCACCCCTCTGTTCGCTGTTCTCGTGTTGGCTCGGCTCAGGAATCTCGCAAGCTGATTGTCCGAGACGTTTTTTTTTTCCCAAAACTTTATTGAGAACAAAGTGAAAGTACGAATTATGACATAGAATGCGCCCATACCCAGCGAAGGAAGACCGCATTCATTGTTCTTTATCGCTCGTGTTGCTTAGTCTCGCCGCGTGGAACTTTTCGCTGTTCTCTTGTGCCTTTTTGTGCGAAATAGTCTTCCCATCGAGCCACTACGCCGCCTCCAGCAGCTTCTCCAGCTGCCCTCGACGATCCTGCGCCTCTAGCGCCTGACGATGAGGCGTCACCTGAGGAGCAGTAAAGCTCTCATTAACCTGTGCAGTAAATCATCTTCATCTTGAGTTACGTATCTTGTTATAAGAATAAAAGAGTTCTAAAAACATATTTATGTACACTTTATTTACATCTACGTATGTATGTACACTTACACACACACACACACGTATCATATGAGAGAGAGAGTGAGAGAATGAACGTACGTATTATTTATGGGTGACGTCATTAGGGGTGACGCTACTTCACGGTTTTTCACTTTTCGCGGTCGGTTCTGGAACCCATTAACCGCGATAAGTGAGGGATCACTGTATAGCTTTCATTTAAGGAGGGTTTTTGTGTCTTTTAACCCCACTCTTGTTCTATTGTTATCTGATCCATACTGCTGGTTGATCTCCAATATTGTACTTGGCATCTTACTGCTATGCTCTTTATGTCTGTCCTTTCCATCCTCCCTATCCCCTCATCCCCAGCCAGTCGCAGTAGACGACTGCCCCTCCCTGAGCCTGGTTCTGCTGGAGGTTTCTTCCTTCCAAATGGGAGTTTTTCCTCTCCACTGTCGCTTAGTGCTTGCTCATAGGGGATCGTGTGATTGCTGGGTCTTTCTGTGACTGTGTGTTTTTTTTTCTGCACTGTGGCACCACGAGACAGCTTTTGTTGTGATGTGGCGCATTATAAATAAAGCTGAATTGAATTGAATTGAAGAACCCCCTAGGGTGATTGTGGCAAAATTCCATTATCTTCAGGAGAGAAAGGAGGTCCTCCGTAAAGCATCACGTTTGGCTCCGCTTAACCTCCAAGGTAGGAGAGTGAGCATTTTCCCGGACTATACGGCTGCCGTGGCGAAGAAGAGAGCGACCTTCTCTGAAGCCAAGCAGCTCCTTCGGGGCTGCCAGGGCGTCAAGTACGGGCTCCTCTTCCCGGCGGTTCTCCGCATTACTCTACCATCAGGGTTGGATAAACGCTTTGAGGACTCATCTGCAGCGATGGATTATATCAGGGAAAACCTCCAGCAATAAAACATGATACCACGGAAATATTAAAGAAGAACGCAAAGTGTCGGTAGTGGTTAACAGACTCCGGCTGTTAACGGGCGCAGATGGCTAAAGCACAGTGACTGGTACGGTTCTCCAGATGGAATGGTAACTAACAAACAATTGATGATCTCACCTAGTAGTCTTTCCTATCTTTTATAACGTGCCCCTCTATTGGTATTGCTGTTTAAAATTCCTTGCATCCAAGAAATTGTCATATTTTTTTAATTTTAAATTAGTTAATTTTGCGTTTATTTTTTTTAATTGTTCTATATATGTCTCCCTTATTTTCCTTTTATTTTTTATTTATTTTTTTCACACCGTTTTAAAAATATGATTTTTTTTATTTGAATTTTTGAAATTTGAATTTTCTTTTTTTTGTTTCTTATAAGTATAAGTTTTCTTATAAGTTGATTAATTCTCTCACTGTAGATTTGTCCCTTTTTCATTACTCCTTTTTTGTTTTTTTATGTTGTATTTATGTGTATATATATTGTATATACGTATGTATAATTATTTATTTTTTAAATTTTATTTATTTATTTATTTTTGATGGGTGTAAGCATGAGAGTGTGTGGCTAAAATGAATAAGATTACTTAGGTGGCTGGACTAGTGATCTGCTGTTTCTACTTAGAGCGCAGAGGAGGGGAGGGAGGGGGAAGTAGAGAAAGGAAGGGTGGAAAAGAAAAGAAAAAAATTGAACTAAATAAAGACAAAGAATGGACAAAGAATGGATTAACCCCAAAGTGCTTCTGGATTGAGTTGCCCCCCCCCCCCTTTTTTTGACATTATCGCAGATAATTTAATTTAACTTTACCCACCATCAGAGAGCTAGTCCGAAAATGTTAATCCAAGGGTTGAAGTTTAAAATGTCCCATATTCTAAGTGCAACATTTTTTTTCCTCCTGTTTTCCTATTATTCATATCTGTGGACTGTTTACCCTAGCCAAGGCCTGCTAGGAGAGTTTTTTTTTTCCTTTTTTCTATGTGCATTGACTGTGCCATACCAGCAAAGGGAAATGCGATCCTGAAGGATCTGTTGGATCGGCATGGGGTCTCAAGGCTTTATTTTTTTTTTTCTTGTTTGTAGACAGGATCACTTGCTTTTCTTTCTTTGTGTTTTGATAAAGGTTCAATGTCTGACACTCATACTCTAAGCTCTCTTCGCTTCCTGAGTTGGAATGTGAAAGGAATTCATAATCCTATGAAACGTAATAGGGTTCTGGGACCTTTAAAATCTCTTGGTTCTGATATCATGTTTCTACAGGAAACACAATTCCTATCAACCGAACATGTGAGATTAAAAAAAGCCTGGATTGGACAGATTTTTAGTTTGAGATATGAGAGCAGAGCATGGGGCACAGCCATTCTGATCAAGAAGGGTGTTCCATTTATCTCTTCATCAACCATCTCTGACCCTCGTTGAAGGTATGTAGTGGTCATGGGCAATATACAGTATTTGGTACACAAGTGGTTTTAGCGAATATCTATGGGCCAAACTGGGATGATCCCGCTTTCTTCAGTAATTTTATAACAACCCTCCCTGATCTTAGTGATTTTCTACTGATACTGGGGGAAGACTTTAATTGTGTATTACACCCTTTTTTTAGATAGGTCCAATCCAAGACCCAACAGTAAGATTTCAAGGGCAGGTAGGGTCATTCAGTCGTTTATGGACTCGTATGCTCTTTTTGACCCTTGGAGGAAAAATAATCCAACTCATTCATTCATTCATCTTCTTCCGCTTAATCGTTTTTGGGTCGCGGGGGGGCTGGACAAAACAATTCTCTTTTTTCTCCCCTGTACATCATTCTTACTCTAGAATTGATTTTTTTTCTTTTAGATGGCAGAACCTCATCCATGGTTAAGGGGTGCCAATATAATACTATTGTGATCTCTGATCATAGTCCCGTACAATTAGATATGAGCTTCCCAGATTGCCCTAGACCCCAGCACACCTGGCAGTTTGACCCTTTCCTGCTTTCTACGGACTCCTTCAAAAATGTCCTTTCACAACGAATCGTAGTTTTTATGAAGGTCAACCAAACTCCTGATGTTCAATTATCTGTGATTTGGGAAACACTCAGAGCTTATCTCAGAGGCCAAATAATTTCATATACTGCATATGAGAGAAAAAACAAACAAACAAACAACGTATGATAGAACTACCTCAGAATATAGCAGAAACAGATCGCCTATATGCTGTTTCTCCTACCCCTGAATTATATAAAAAAAAGTTACTTTTTAAAACAGAATTCGATAATATGTCCATTAAACATACAGAGCGGGGAAATTATTGGCGCACCAGATTAGACAATCTGCGGCTGCCAACGCCATTCTTAAAATCCGCACATCATTAGGAACAGAAACCACCAACCCAAATGATATAAATGACCTGTTTAAACAATTTTATATTTGTCTTTATTCTCCTGAAATCTCCAGAGACTTTTCACAGGTATCCGAATTTTTAGATGGTCTGATTATTCCAAAAATTATGCCAGAGGACCGCGTACAAATGGACAGAGAAATATTGACAGCAGAAATATTACAAGCAATAAGATCTATGCAGAGTAATAAAGCCCCAGGCCCCGATGGCTTCTCTATTGAATTTTATAAAGAATTTGCACTTAAGTTGGCTCCAATTCTTAAACGAGTGTACACAGATATCTTCCACCAACAGAAATTACCCCAGACCATGACGCAGGCAATTATATTGATTTTGCTTAAAAAAGATAAAGACCCCTTACTCTGCGGCTCATATCACCCGATAAGTTTGTTAAATTGTGACTATAAAATTCTTACAAAAATTCTGGCCACTCTCACTGAGACAGTTATAGCATCAATTGTGAACAATGACTAAACTGGTTTTATATCTGGCCGACAATATTTTTAAAACATGCGCCATCTTCTGAATATTTTTTTTTTCCCAAGATGGCGACCGGGATGGTCACACTTTTACAGTGCTGAGACTAAGTCACTGTTTTTTTGCCATTAAAATAACTAACCTACAGCGATCGGCGCTCGTGACGGACACCCACGGGCTGAATTTCCACCTCCGTAAGAAAACTGCTGGAATACCCCTTTAATCGGGTAGAGCTGCTGCTCCTACCCGAAGCGATTGCTAAGCTAATGCTAACGCTAGTTAACGCTAGTTAGCTTAACGCTGGCCCAGTTGTGCCACCTAACTCCGACACGAAGCAACTCAGCCCCCGGTGAGGACTTACCGGAGGAACTAACCGAGGCGGCAGCTGAGCGCGAGCCGGATCGGAGCTCGGGCGCGGCGTTGGTGAGAGACGGGGGCCACCTGGACCCAGCCAAACAATAGCCTGAGCTCCTGAGTCGGAGCCCAGTTGCGAGGCCCAGCGGAGGAACAACCAGACTGATGGCAGTTGGTGACGTGGCCTAGCAAAGGTACCACCCAGGCAGACGGCGGCAGGCGGTGGTGATCAGCGGCGGTGATCAGTGGAGCTCGGCTGCACCGGCGGTGTGCGGCGTGGCTTGGCGGAGGAGCTGTACGGGAGCTCGGTTGCGGCAGCGAACCCTCACCCTGAGTCGGAGCCCAGTTGCGTGGCCCAGCGGAGGAACAACCAGACTGACAGCGGTTGGTGACGGGGCCTAGCGAAGGTACCACCCAGGCAGACGGCGGCAGGTGGCGGTGATCAGCGGCGGTGATCAGTGGAGCTCGGCTGCACCGGCGGTGTGCGGCGTGACCACCCAGGCAGACGGCGGCAGGCGGCGGTGATCTGCGGCGGTGATCGGCGGAGCTCGGCTGCACCGGCGGTGTGCAGCGTGAACAGCAGCGGCGGGGCTAGCTGAGGCCCAGCCGGATTCACTGTTTTTTACTATCCACAGGTCAGTAAAATGCCACCAAAGAAAGACGAAATGGAAGAGATCAAAAAATCTCTGAACTTTGTGTCAGAAGAATTGGCCAAATTGACTAGCCAGCAGGCCAAATTGGCTAGCCAGCAGGCCAAAATAATAGGCCTAATAGAAGATGTACAAGCCCTACAATTAATAATTCAAGAAAATGACAAAAAAATTAAGGGCCTGGAGTAACGTGTCGAGGATCTTGAACAAGGTTCTCGTATGGATGACCTAGTTATAAGTGGACTAGACATCAGATATCAGTCATACGCCCATGCCATAACAGGACTGAGAGGTGAGGATGCTCCCACGAGTGAATCAGTCTCCCTAGAAAATCAGGTGCTTCAGTTCCTTAATAATAGCGATATTAAGGTAGAAACTAATGCAATTTCAGCCTGTTATGCTTTACCGAAGAAAGATAACAAAGCAAAGAAATCAATTGTGATGCGCTTTGTGAACAGAAGGGTAAAGAATGACATACTGAGGCAGGCCAGAAAGCTACGGGGAACGCAAGTTTACCTAAATGAACACCTGACAAAAACAAACGCTGAAATAGCACGGTAGGCACGGATGCTGAAAAGACAAAATAAGATACAGGCAACCTGGACAAGAAATTGTAGAATTTTGATTAAACTAAATGGAACACCTGAGCAAGCAAAGAGAATAATGATCAGAGATGCTACTGACTTAGATAAATACAGATGAACACTGATTAAGAAAATTATGAGTCAATGATAATCCATATTCACACACGGTAAGAATAGTTCTTTTGATACACCATGCCAAAGTACTTTAAATAAAATAAACAAAATAAACAAAAACTTATGACCGACTCGAGTAGACATCAATTATCCCCAGTTGGAGGAAGTCATTTGACACAGAGTGAGAAAACTCAAACTCTGAAAATATGCCATTATGCTGAACATAAACCACAAGAGATGGAGAATGATATTGATCCTGATAACCACTTTTTCAATAATATTCATAACCATTGTGAATATTACACTGAAAAGCAATTCAAAAGTCAAGTGCAATTAGATGGTAAACTGTCAATAATACACTTCAACAGCAGAAGTCTTAACAAAAACTTTCCACAGATTCAGGACTATTTAAAACAGCTAGACAGAAAATTTACAGCTATCGTAGTCTCTGAAACTTGGCTTAATGAAGAGCAGGCTCCCCTGATGGCAATAGAGGGATATCAGATGTTTCGTATTAACAGATCTCAAAAAAAGGGTGGTGGTGTTGCACTGTATATTGATGACCTGTATAGGTGTAAGCTTGTAAATGGAATGTCCTTTGCACTACCAGGGATCTTGGAATGTGTCACTGTTGAGATCGACCAAGATAAAACAAAAAATCTAATCATAAGTTGTATATATAGAACGCCGGGAACTTGCATTGAGACTTTCAGAGATAAATTAGTCGAGCTGTACAATAATATTACTAGTAAGAAAATGGTAGCAATTTGTGGAGATTTCAATATTGATTTACTGAATCCACGTCAACAAAATGTAGTTACAGAGTTCATGAACTCTATGTACAGCATGAGTCTATATCCCACAATAACACATCCCAGTAGAATCACAGTTCACACTGCTACACTTATTGACAACCTGTTTGTCAATGTTATTGATAAGAAAATAGAAAGTGGATTATTGATAAATGATATAAGTGACCACTTGCCAACCTTTGCACTTATCCATGGCCACACGGGGGCCAACACAGAAAAAATTTCAAAATCGTTCAGATACAAATCACCAAATGCAATCAGTTCTTTCAAAGAGGACTTGCTGAAGCAAGACTGGACAGAAGTCTATGTATCAGATGTAAATGAAGCCTATGACACATTTATAAACATTGTAACCACTCTTTATGAAAAAAACTGCCCATTAGTAAAAAAAAAGCTTAAACATAAAATTGCTGATAAGCCATGGTTAACCAAAGGACTACAAAAGGCGTGTAAAAAGAAAAATTCATTATATAAAGCTTTCCTAAAGAAAAGGACAAAAGAAGCAGAGCAGCGGTATAAAACATACAAAAATAAGTTAACATATATAATAAGATGTAGTAAAAGAGACTATTACAGTAAAGAACTGGAGAAAAACAAAGACAATATTAATTCAAACGTTTATTTCAAACTCAGGGTTCATATTACAAATAGATAAATAAATAAAGTATATACAGATCAGCAGACACTCGGCGCTCTTGTAACAACAAAAAACATAATGGGCTCAGTGTAAAATGGAACGCCACCACTTCCAAATGCTGGAATGAAGTGTGAGTGACGAGTTGACAATTGCTGATATAAGATGATTGTTACATTCCAGCAGTCTTCTCAAAAAACTGTAAACATTCTTACGTATCAATTCTCCAAAAGACGGAATGTTCACAGACACAAACAGCTTGCTTGCACTCGACCTTCGTGGTACATCTAACAACCTTCTTAGGGAGTTATTATATGCAATGCGGATTTTGTTCCTAACAGCAACATTGCTATTAAACCATAAAGGCGAGCAGTACATTGAGGTACAGAAGGTCTTGAACAACATACATTTGACTTCAGGAGAACATCTATGGAAATTACGCAACAGTAAATTGGTTTGAGCGTACAGTTTCCTGAGATGCCTGTTACAATCAGCATTGGCCTTATCAGATTCAATCCACACACCTAGGTATTTGACTTTTTCAACAAAGTTCAAGCTATTACCACAAAGTGACATAACAGGATTCGACGTATTGACGCCCTTTGGTTTGAAAGCCATACACATAGATTTAGTACAGTTGAACAGGATGTCATTTTTTTTTACCAAATTTTTCACATACAGAAAGGAGATGTTGCATCGCTGTGGTAGATAAACTTAACAAACAGAGGTCATCAGCGTAGAAAATGTGATTTAACAGTGCACCGTTAAAGGAGCCGCCCACATTAGTATTGTTCAACAGTACACTGAGATCATCAACATAGACATTAAACAACAAGGGTGACAGTATACCACCTTGTTTAACACCGCTGGTCACATGAAATTTGGATGAGGTGACATTGCCCCATCAAACAACCATAGACTGCCTTCTGTACCAGTATAGCAGGATGCTAACAATGTAAATAGGGATACCTCGATCGATCAATTTTCTGAACAAACCCCAGTGGTTAATCCTGTCAAAAGCTTTGCTAGCATCTAGGAACGTAGCATAAACACTAGTGGAGTGGCTTCTGAAGTAGTCAACAAATTCATGGAGTAGGTAAACAGCCTTGTCAGTTGAAAGAGCTGATTTGAAACCAAACTGATTGTCGTTTGTCCACAGATAATCCTCAATTCTGTTCAGGAATAAACCCTCTAACAGTTTAGATATAACATTAGCAATAGCTATAGGTCTGTAGTTGTTCATGTCAGAAAGACTGGCATATTAAAAATACATGGACAATACTTGAATTGAATTGAATTGAATTGAATTTATTTATTTCGGATAGTACATTACAGGTTAAAAGAAACAGTATAATATAACAACAAGGTCAAATTAGACAAAGACTCCTTCTACTATACAATTCCACGTGAGTTATCCGAAATGGGTGATGGCTGAAGCCGCAGCTTATATTGCCCACCCATATTCCATCCAAGAATTCAAAGGAGAAAAAAGAGAAAAACAAGACAAGAGCGATTACAATTTAAAACAAGGCTAAGACAAAATGTGACTGAGAGAAAAAAGAAAACTGAGCTAGTCTAAGTTAAGCGGTTACTATTCAAAAACAAATCTAAGACATAATGTCACAGAGAAAAAAAGAAAAAAAGAAAAACTAAGCTACAACACAACACAGGCTGGAAATGTCAATCCTTATGTGAGTTTACATGTCGTCTTGTAAATATGTTTGAAGTATTTCTTCCTTTAGTTTTTGTTTAAATTGTCCAAGCGTTGTACATGATTTTAATTCAGGTCCAAAATCGTTCCATAATCTGACTCCTTGCACTGAAATACAGTGTTGCTTGGTGGTTGTTCTCACTGTAGGCTTTTGAAATATACATGTTCCTCTGAGGTGATATCGTTTCTCCCTTGTTTGGAACAACTTTTGGATATTTGCGGGCATTGATAGATTCTTCACTTTGAACATTATTATTGCAGTTTTAAAGTCAATCAGATCTTTCAACTTGAGAGGTTTTTGTTTAAGAAAAAGTGGGTTTGTTGGTTCCCTGTAAGCAGCTTTGTTGATTATTCTAATAGCTCTCTTTTGAAGCATAAAGAGTGGATATATGTTTGTTTTATATGTATTTCCCCATACTTCATTACAATATGTCATGTATGGGAGTATTAATGAATGATACAAGGTGTATAGTGTGGGTTGATTCAGCAAATTTTTCACTCTGTGTAATATTGCAATTGATTTGGATACTTTACCTTTAATATAATTACTATGTGGCTTCCAACACAGTTTGTTATCAATTATTACTCCAAGGAATTTAGTTTCGGATACCCTTTCAATCTCTACACCATTTACACTGAGTTTGGGTACTGGGTTGTTGTGATGGTTGTTAAAGACTATAAATTTTGTCTTGCTTAAATTGAGCGTTAATTTGTTTGAATCAAACCACAGTTTAAACTTTCCTAATTCCTTTCGGAGTGTATCCAGAAGTTGTTCCAAATTGTTTCCACTGCATAGCAGATTAGTGTCATCAGCAAACAATATTAAGTCCATTTTTTCTGAAACTTTACATATATCGTTTATATACATATTGAATAATAATGGTCCCAAAACTGAACCCTGTGGGACTCCACAGGTGACCTTCAGTAACTCTGAGTTTTTGTTGCTAACACATACATACTGATATCTATTCTTTAAGTAACTACTTAACCAGGACAGTGCTACCCCTCTTATACCACAGTTTTGTAATTTCTTTAATAATAGATTGTGATCTACTGTATCAAATGCTTTTTTAAGATCCAGGAATACTCCAACTGAATACTCTTTATTTTCAATGGCTGTTGATATTTTTTCTGTAAATTCCATTAAGGCATATGCTGTTGTCCTTTTGTGTCTGAACCCATATTGCTGCTCACACAATAAATCATTCTTCAGTATGAAGTTGTCAATTCTCTCATAGAATATTTTTTCAAGTATCTTGGAAAATTGCGGTAATAGTGAAATTGGTCTATAGTTTGAGAGTTCCCCTCTGTCGCCTGTCTTGTAAATCGGAATTACTTTAGCTATTTTCATTGCATTGGGAAATATGCCTGATTGGAGAGACAGGTTACAGATATACGTCAGTGGTTTCACTATGCATTCGATAACAGTTTTGACTAGTAGCATGTCAATACCATCGCAGTCAGTAGATGTTTTACTTTTGAACGATTTAACAATTTCAATGACCTCTCTTTCGTCTGTGTTCTTTATGAAGATGGTGTCTTTTACAGCAGTGTTATTGCATATTGTATCACCTGTAGGCACCGTAGTGGGTATTTCTCGGGCCAGTTTAGGTCCAATGTTAACAAAAAAATTATTAAATTCATCTGCAGGTGAAGCTATATTCACACTCTGAGTCGTTTTATTATTTTTTGGAATATTAGTTGGGTAGCTAGTATTTCTGCTTTTATTTCCAAGGATACTGTTGATTATTGTCCATGTATTTTTAATATTGTCTTTGTTTTTTTCCAGTTCTTTACTGTAATAGTCTCTTTTACTACATCTTATTATACTGTATATGTTAACTTATTTTTGTATGTTTTATACCGTTGCTCTGTTTCTTTTGTCCTTTTCTTTAGGAAAGCTTTATATAATAAATTTTTCTTTTTACACGCCTTTTGTAGTCCTTTGGTTAACCATGGTTTGTCAGCAAATTTGTGTTTAAGCTTTTTTTTTAACTAATGGGCAGTTTTTTTCATAAAGAGTGGTTACCATCCATCCATCCATCCATCTTCTACCGCTTTTCCGGAGGTCCGGGTCGCGGAGGCAGCAGTTCAAGCAGAGAAGCCCAGACTTCCCTCTCCCCAGCCACCTGCTCCAGCTCTTCAGAGGGGATACCAAGGCGTTCCCAGACTAGCTGGGAGACATAGTCTCTCCACCGAGTCCTGGGTCTGCCCCGGGGTCTCCTCCCAGTGGGACGTGCCTGAAACACCTCAAGTGGGAGGCGTCCAGGAGGCATCCTAATCAGATGCCCATACCACCTCAACTGACTCCTTTCAATGTGGAGGAGCAGCGGTTCTACTCTGAGCCTCTCCCGGATGACTGAGCTCCTCACCCTAACTCTGAGGGTGAGTCCAGCAATCCTACGGAGAAAGCTCATTTCAGCCGCTTGTATCCGCGATCTCGTTCTTTCGGTCATTACCCAAAGCTCGTGACCATAGGTGAGAGTAGGAACGTAGATTGACTGGTAAATCGACAGCTTTGCCTTAGAACTAAGCTCCCTCTTCACCACAACAGACCGGTACAACGTCCGCATCACTGCAGATGCTGCTCCAATCCGTCTGTCGATCTCTCGCTCCATTTTCCCCTCACTCGTGAACAAGACCCCAAGATACTTAAACTCCTCCACTTGGGGCAGGAGCCTGTCCCCAACCCGGAGAGGACAATCCACCTTTTTCCGGCTGAGGACCATGGACTCGGACTTGGAGGTGCTGATTCTCATCCCAGCCGCTTCACACTCAGCGGCAAACCGTCCCAGCAAGAGCTGTAGGTCATTGCTGGATGAAGCCAACAGGACAACATCATCTGCAAACAACAGAGATGAGATCCTGTGGTCACCAAGCATGACACCCTCCATTCCCTGGCTGCGCCTAGAAATCCTGTCCATAAAAATTATGAACAGGACCGGTGACAAAGGGCAGCCCTGGCGGAGTCCAACTCTCACTGGGAATGACTCCGACCGAGTGTTGGCAATGCGAACTAAACTCTCACAACGGTCGTACAGAGACCGAATAGCTCGTAACAACAAGCCCGATACCCCATACTCCCGAAGCACCCCCCACAAAAATCCACGAGGGACGCGGTCAAATGCCTTCTCCAAGTCCACAAAACACATGTAAACTGGTTGGGCAAACTCCCACGAACCCTCAAGAATTCTCGAGAGGGTAAAGAGCTGGTCCGATGTGCCACGGCCAGGACGAAAACCACATTGCTCCTCCTGAATCCGAGGTTCGACCAACGGCCGGACTCTCCTCTCCAGTACCTTGGCATAGACCTTCCCAGGGAGGCTGAGGAGTGTGATCCCTCTAAAGTTGGAGCACACCCTCCGGTCCCCTTTTTTGAAGAGAGGAACCACCACCCCGGTTTGCCATGCCAAAGGCACTGCCCCCGACCTCCACGCAATGTTGCAGAGGCGTGTCAACCATGACAACCCAACAACATCCAGGGCCTTGAGGTACTCGGGGCGAATCTCGTCCACCCCCGGGGCCCGGCCACCAAGGAGATTTTTAACCACCTTGGCGACCTCAGCCCCTGTGATAGGCGAGTCATCCCCCTCGTCCCCAAACCCTGCTTCCTCTGTGGAAGGCGTATCAGTGGGATTGAGGAGATCCTCGAAGTATTCCTTCCACCGCCCGACGATATCCCCAGTTGAAGTCAACAGTGTCCCATCCGCACCATACACAGTGTGGACGGGGAGCTGCTTTCCCCTCCTGAGCCGCCGAACAGTTTGCCAGAATCTCTTTGAAGCCGACCGAAAGTCTTGTTCCATGGCCTCACCGAACTCCTCCCATACCCGGGTTTTTGCTTCAGCAACCACCCGAGCTGCACTCCGCTTGGCCTGCCGGTACACCTCAGCTGCTTCGGGAGTCCCACAAGCCAACCAAGCTTGATAGGACTCCTTCTTCAGCTTAATGGCCCCCCTCACCACTGGTGTCCACCACTTGGTTCGGGGGTTGCCACCACGAGATGCACCGACCACCTTGCGGCCGCAGCTCTGGGCTGCCGCTTCAACAACAGAGGTGGAGAACATGGCCCATTCAGACTCCATGTCTCCAGACTCCCTCGGAATGTGGTTGAAGTTCTTCCGGAGGTGGGAGTTGAAGACCTCCCGGACAGGGGCCTCAGCCAGACGCTCCCAGCACACCCTCACTATACGTTTGGGTCTACCAGGTCTGAATGGCTTCCTCCCCTGCCATCGGATCCAACTCACCACCAGGTGGTGATCAGTTGACAGCTCTGCACCTCTCTTTACTCGGGTGTCCAAGACATACGGTCGCAGGTCTGATGATACGATAACAAAATCGATCATCGACCTGCGGCCTAGGGTGTCCTGGTGCCAGGTGCACATATGGACACCCTTATGCTTGAACATGGTGTTCGTTATAGACAGACTGTGGTTAGCACAGAAGTCCAATAACTGAACACCACTCGGTGTTCAGTTATTGGACTTCTGGTCTATTGGACCAGAAGTCTATTGGACTTTTTTTTTTTTTTTTTTTTTTTTTTTTTTTTTTTGTTACTTATTTGTACCCGTAGGTAGACTTGGTTTGCAGTCTGGTGACAAGCCACTGGCTGCTGGTCGCTGCGTGCGCAAGCGCCCTAAACCTACATGTTTTTGGTATGCGGGAGGAAACCGGAGAAATCCCGGAGTAAACCCGCGCAACACGGGGAGAACATGCAAACTCCACACAGCTCACTGTTGGTCGGGGGCTGGGATCGAACCCACGATCTCATGATCCCCGCGATCCCCCGGCCGAGGGTAAAACTGTGCTGCCACAGTGCTAAACCACTGCGCCACCGTGCAGCCCCGTAAAGAGTGGTTACAATGTTTATAAATGTGTCATAGGCTTCATTTACATCTGATACATAAACTTCTGTCCAGTCTTGCTTCAGCAAGTCCTCTTTAAAAGAGCTGATTGCATTTGGGGATTTGTGTCTGAACGATTTTGAAATTTTTTCTGGGTTGGGCCCCGTGTGGCCATGGATAAGTGCAAAGGTTGGCAAGTGGTCACTTATATCATTTATCAATAATCCACTTTCTATTTTCTTATCGAGAACATTGACAAACAGGTTGTCAATAAGTGTAGCAGAGTGAACAGTGATTCTACTGGGATGTGTTATTGTGGGATATAGACTCATGCTGTACATAGAGTTCATGAACTCTGTAACTACATTTTGTTGATGTGGATTCAGTAGATCAATATTGAAATCTCCACAAATTGCTACCATTTTCTTACTAGTAATATTATTGTACAGCTCGACTAATTTATCCCTGAATGTCTCAATGCAAGTTCCCAGCGTTCTATATATGCAGCTTATGATTAGATTTTTTGTTGTTACTCAACAGTATCCTTGGAAATAAAAGCAGAAATACAAGCAACCCAACCAATATTCCAAAAAACAATAAAATGACTCAGAGTGTGAATATAGCTTCACCTGCAGATGAATTCAATAATTTTTTTGTTAACATTGGACCTAATTTGGCTCGAGAAATACCCACTACGGTGTCTACAGGTGATACAATATGCAATAACACTGCTGTAAAAGACTCCATCTTCATAAAGAACACTGACGAAAGAGAGGTCATTGAAATTGTTAAATCGTTCAAAAGTAAAACATCTATGGACTGTGATGGTATTGACATGCTCTTAGTCAAAACTGTTATCGAATGCCTAGTAAAACCACTGACGTATATCTGTAACCTGTCTCTCCAAACAGGTATATTTCCCAATGCAATGAAAATAGCTAAGTAATTCCAATATACAAGATGGGCGACAGAGGGGAACTCTCAAACTATAGACCAATTTCACTATTACCGCAATTTTCCAAGATACTTGAAAAAATATTCTATGAGAGAATTGACAACTTCATACAGAAGAATAATCTATTGTGTGAGCAGCAATATGGGTTCAGACACAAGAGGACAACTGCATATGCCCTAATGGAATTTACAGAAAAAATATCAACAGCCATTGAAAATAAAGAGTATTCAGTTGGAGTATTCCTGGATCTTAAAAAAATATTTGATACAGTAGATCATAATTTATTATTAAAGAAACTACAAAATTGTGGTATTAGAGGGGTAGCACTGTCCTGGTTAAGCAGTTACTTAAATAATAGATATCAGTATGTATGTGTTAGCAACAAAAACTCACAGTTACTGAAGGTTACCTGTGGAGTCCCACAGGGTTCAGTTTTGGGACCATTATTATTCAATATGTATATAAATGATATATGTAAAGTTTCAGAAAAAATGGACCTAATATTGTTTGCCGATGGCACTAATCTATTATGCAGTGGAAACCATTTGGAACAACTTCTGGATACACTCAGAAAGGAATTAGGAAAGCTTAAACTGTGGTTTGATTCAAACAAATTAATGCTCAATTTAAGTAAGACAAAATTTATAGTCTTTAACAACCATCACAACAACCCAGTACCTAAACTCAGTGTAAATGGTGTAGAGATTGAAAGGGTATCTGAAACTAAATTTCTTGGAGTAATAATTGATAATAAACTGTGTTGGAAGTCACATATTAATTATATTAAAGGTAAAGTATCCAAATTAATTGCAATATTGCACAGAGTGAAATATTTGCTGAATCAACCCACACTATACACCTTGTATCATTCATTAATACTCCCATACATGACATATTGTAATGAAGTATGGGGAAATACATATAAAACAAACATATATCCACTCTTTATGCTTCAAAAGAGAGCTATTAGAATAATAAACAAAGCTGCTTACAGGGAACCAACAAACCCACTTTTTCTCAAACAAAAAACTCTCAAGTTGAAAGATCTGGTTGACTTTAAAACTGCAATAATAATGTTTAAAGTGAAGAATTTATCACTGCCCGCAAATATCCAAAAGTTGTTCCAAATAAGGGAGAAACAATATCACTTCAGAGGAGCAAGTATATTTCAAAAGCCTACAGTGAGAACAACCACCAAGCAACACTGTATTTCAGTGCAAGGAGTCAGATTATGGAACGATTTTGGACCTGAATTAAAATCATGTACAACGCTTGGACAATTTAAACAAAAACTAAAGGAAGAAATACTCCTAACATATATACAAGACGACATGTAAAATCACATAAGGATTGCCATATCCAGCCTGTGTTGTGTTGTAGCTTAGTTTTTTTTTTTTTTTTCCTGTCACATTTTGTCTTAGATTTGTTTTTGAATAGTAATCGCTTAACTTAGCTTAGTTTTTTTTTTTTTTCTCTGTCACATTTTGTCTTAGTTTTGTTTTGAATTGTAATCGCTCTTGCCTGTTTTCTCTTTTTTCTCTTTGAATTCTTATATGGTATATGGGTGGGCAATATAAGCTGCGGCTTCAGCCATCACCCATTTCGGATAACTTACGTTGAATTGTATAGTCAGATGAGTCATTGTTTAATTTGACCTTGTTGTTATATTATTCAGTTTCTTTTAACCTGTACTGTACTATCCGAAAATAAATTCATTCAATTCAATTCATACTGTATATACCACATACAGCCGAAGAAACAGAAATAGTGATTTCGTTAGATGCCGAAAAGGCGTTTGATCGTGTCAAGTGGCAATACCTATTCGCTGTTTTAGAAAGATTTGGTTTTGGTCCATCATTTCAAGCTTGGATCAGAATAATATGTGATTCCCCTATGGCAGCAGTATGAACAAATACCACACTCTTTGATTATTTCGAGCTTTACAGGGGTTGCAGACAGGGCTGCAGCCTCTCTCCTTACCTATTTAACCTAGCGATTGAACCGCTGGCCATAGCGATTAGAAAAGAAGACAAGGTGAGAGGCATTTCACGGGACAATAAACTTCACAAGGTATCGCTGTATGAGATGATCTACTAGTGTACGTATCTAACCCAGAAGGAACCATACCAAAATTATTATGTATCTTAGATCATTTTGGTTATCTCTCAGGCTACAAAATTAATTACTCAAAGAGTTTGTTAATCCCTATTAACAATGTAGATGGTGATTACTCTGGATCTTCGTTTAAACTAGAAAAGAATATATTCACGTATCTAGGGATTAAGATTACTCGTTCAATAGGTGGATTATATAATCATAATTTTAGAAAATTAATTGAACGGACAGCTCAAGACATTAGCAGGCCGGATAAATATAGTAAAAATGACAATTCTGCCAAGATTTTTATATATATTCCAAATGATCCCCATATTTATATTTAAAACAGCTTTCCAACAACTAGACCGGTTGATTTCATCATTCATTTGGAATAGTTCAAATCCTTACGATGAAAAGGAAGTACTTGGAGGTACCAAAGGAGGCAGGAGGTTTGGGCCTACCTAACTTTATTTTTTATTATTGGGCAGCAAACATGGTAAAATTTTTACATTGGATCGATACATATAAGAATAAGGAGGGCCTGAGTTGGGTTGAGATGGAGCTTCTGTCCAACCCGTTACCCATCTTATCTTCACCGTTGCCATATACTCATCGCATACAGGTTTTGAATCCGGTGATTAGATCCTCTCTAAAAATATGGCTCCAGTTCAGATGGCACTTTAAGTTAGTTCAGGCAAGCACGCTCTGCCCAATAGCAAATAATCAGTTTTTTACACCCTCTGTGCTTGATGATGCTTTTCGCCTCTGGCGTAGACAGGGTTTAATTTTTTTAAAGGATTTATTCCTGGGAAACTTTTTCTTTTTTTAATATGCTTACAAAAGATTATGACATACCTAGATCCTACTTTTTCAGATATCTTCAAATTCGTAGTTTTGTAAAAAAAGAAAAATGTTTCCCTCTTTTCCTTTGTTGACACCGACTAATCAACTAGATGAAATCCTAGATTTGGATCCTGGGCCAAGAAACGTATTTCTACGATTTATGGGATTATACAAAATTTAGTGGCGATATCATGGGATAAAACAAAAGCAGAATGGGAAAAAGATTTAGGGATAAAATTCTCTGAAGGGCAGTGGCATGAAAGTCTGACACGCATACATACTTCTTCCACTCAGAAAGGAATTAGGAAAGCTTAAACTGTGGTTTGATTCAAACAAATTAATGCTCAATTTAAGTAAGACAAAATTTATAGTTTTTAACAAACATCACAACAACTTAGTATCTAAACTCAGTGTAAATGGTGTAGAGATTGAAAGGGTATCCGGAACTAAATTTCTTGGTGTAATAATTGATAATAAACTGTGTTGGAAGTCACATATTAAATATATTAAAGGTAAAATATCCAAATCAATTGCAATACTACACAGAGTGAAATATTTGCTGAATCAACCCACACTATATACCTTGTATCATTCATTAACACTCCCATACATGACATATTGTACTGAAGTATGGGGAAATACATATAAAACAAACATACAGTGGGGAAAAAAGTATTTAGTCAGCCACCAATTGTGCAAGTTCGCCCACTTAAAAGATGAGAGAGATCTCCAATTTTCATCATAGGTATACTTCAACTATGAGAGACAAAATGAGAAAAAAAAAATCCAGAAAATCACATTGAAGGATTTTTAATGAATTAATTGGTAAATTCCTCAGTAAAATAAGTATTTGGTCAATAACAAAAGTTCATCTCAATACTTTGTTATATACCCTTTGTTGGCAATGACGGAGGTCAAACGTTTTCTGTAAGTCTTCACAAGGTTTTCTCACACTGTTGCTGGTATTTTGGCCCAATCCTCCATGCAGATCTCCTCTAGAGCAGTGATGTTTTGGGGCTGTCGCTGGGCAACACAGACTTTCAACTCCCTCCATAGATTCTCTATCGGGTTGAGATCTGGAGACTGGCTAGGCCACTCCAGGACCTTGAAATGCTTCTTACGAAGCCACTCCTTCGTTGCCCGGGCAGTGTGTTTGGGATCATTGTCATGCTGAAAGACCCAGCCACGTTTCATCTTCAATGCCCTTGCTGGTGGAAGGAGGTTTTCACTCAAAATCTCACGATATATGGCCCCATTCATTCTTTCCTTTACACGGATCAGTCGTCCTGGTCCCTTTGCAGAAAAACAGCTCCAAAGTATGATGTTTTCACCCCCATGCTTCACAGTAGGTATGGTGTTCTTTCTCCTCCAAACACGACAAGTTGAGTTTTTACCAAAAAGTTCTATTTTGGTTTCATCTGACCATATGACATTCTCCCAAACCTCTTCTGGATCATCCATATGCTCTCTAGCAAACTTCAGACGGGCCTGGACGTGTACTGGCTTAAGCAGGGGGACACGTCTGGCGCTGCAGGATTTGAGTCCCTGGCGGCATAGTGTGTTACTGATGTAGCCTTTGTTACTTTGGTCCCAGCTCTCTGCAGGTCATTAACTAGGTCCCCCTGTGTGGTTCTGGGACTTTTGCTCACTGTTCTCATGATCATTTTGACCTCACGGGGTGAGATCTTGCGTGGATCCCCAGATTGAGGGAGATTATCAGTGGTCTTGTATGTCTTCCATTTTCTAATAATTGCTCCCACAGTTGATTTCTTCACACCAAGCTGCTTACCTATTGCAGATTCAGTCTTCCCAGCCTGGTGCAAGTCTACAATTTTGTTTCTGGTGTCCTTTGACAGCTCTTTGGTCTTGGGCATAGTGGAGTTTGGAGTCTGACTGTTTGAGGTTGTGGACAGGTGTCTTTTTTACTGATAATGAGTTCAAATAGGTGCCATTAATAACAAGTGGAGGACAGAGGAGCCTCTTAAAGAAGAAGTTACAGGTCTGTGAGAGCCAGAAATCTTGCTTGTTTGTAGGTGACCAAATACTTATTTTACAGAGGAATTTACCAATTAATTCATTAAAAATCCTTCAATGTGATTTTCTGGATTTTTTTTTCTCATTTTGTCTCTCATAGTTGAGGTATACCTATGATGAAAATTGGAGACCTCTCTCGTCTTTTAAGTGGGAGAACTTGCACAATTGGTGGCTGACTAAATACTTTTTTCCCCACTGCATGTTCAGTCTTTATGCTTCAGAAGAGAGCTATTAGAATAATAAACAAAGCTGCTTACAGGGAACCAACAAACCCACTTTTTCTTCAATTAAAAGCTCTCAAGTTGAAAGATCTGGTTGACTTTAAAACTGCAGTAATAATGTTTAAAGTGAAGAATCTATCACTGCCCGCAAATATCCAAAAGCTGTTCCAAATAAGGGAGAAACAATATCATTTCAGAAGAACATGCATATTTCAAAAACTTCACTGAGAACTACCACCAAGAAACACTGTGTTTCAGTGCAAGGAGTCAGATTATGGAACGATTTTGGACCTGAATTAAAATCATGTACAACGCTTGGACAATTTAAACAAAAACTAAAGGAAGAAATACTCCAAACATATATACAAGATGACATATAAAATCACATAAGGATTGTCATATCCAGTCTGCGTTGTGTTGTTGCTTAGTTTTTTTTTGTCACATTTTGTCTTAGCTTTGTTCTGAATTGTAATCGCTCTTGTTTGTTTTTCTTTTGAATCCTTGGATGGAATATGGGTGGGCAATATAAGCTGTGGATTCAGCCATCACCCATTTCGGATAACTTATGTTGAAGTGTATAATCACAGGAGTTATTGTCTAATTTGACCTTGTTGGATTTTCTTTCCCCCTTTGTTATATTATTCTGTTTCTTTTAATCTGTACTTTTAATCTATCCGAAATAAAGATTGATTGATTGATACATACTTCTTCGTTGTGTGTCTGTCACGGGCTTATTCAATTTAAGGTGTTTCACCGCCTCCACTATTCAAAGGATAAGCTTGCTAAGATTTTTCCCACAATTGACCCTAGCTGCCCAAGATGTAGCCATGCTCCAGCCTTGTTAGGACACATGTTTTGGCTGTGCCCCGCTCTTACAAATTTTTGGGGATCTATATTTGAGGTCTTTTCATATATTTGCAAACAAGAAATAATCCCCAGTTCCCACATAGCTATTTTTGGCATAATACCCCAGATTGCAAACTCACAGCTTATCAAGGTAACGCTCTGGCATTCGCTTCTTTACTTGCCCGCAGGCTTGTTCTTTTCCAGTGGAAGTCAAATAACCCTCCATCTTTCTCGCATTGGCTTAATCAGAATCAGAATCAGAATCAGAATCAGCTTTATTGGCCAAGTATGCACAACACATACAAGGAATTTGACTTTGGCTAAAAACTTGCTCTCGTTGTTCAGGTGAAGGATTTAAATAAGGATTCAATGACAACCACAGTATGTACAGTAAATTACAGTCTGTCCACGTTTCTATAAAAGGATGCAAATATATACAGGAATATATGCAGTTATTTACTCGGACTAACCACACTTTGCAGAAATATATGAAAAAATATACAATCGCACAGTATTTCAATGTGGACTCAGATTCAGTGATATAATGTGAATGAAGTAAAAAGCAGTGTGAGAGTTATGTGCAATGTAATAATGGATGAAAAGTCATGAGTACAGCAACAGGTAGGACTAGGTGAATGTTAGGAGTTCATCAGAGTGATGGCTTGAGGAAAGAAACTGTTCCTGTGACGGGTGGTTTTGACCTTCAGTGATCTGTAACGACGACCAGATGATAGAAGTTCAAACAGTTTGTGGCCGGGGTGTGATGGGTCAGCACAGATGTTTCCCGCCCGTTTCCTGGTTATGGACCGATATAAGTTCTCAATGGAGGGTAGGTCGGTACCAATGATCCTCTCCGCAGACTTAATGATCCGCTGCAGTCTGGTCTTGTCCTGTTTAGTGGCAGATCCAAACCAGACAGTGATGGAAAAGCAGAGGACAGATTGGATGATGGCGGTGTAGAAGACAACCAGCAGCTCCTGAGGCAAATCAAACTTCTTGAGCTGACGCAGAAAAAACAACCTCTGCTGGGCCTTTTTCCGGACAGTGTCAATATGGGAGGACCACTTCAGGTTCCGGGAGATTGTGGTACCCAGAAACTTGAAGGAGTCCACAGTGGACACTGTGCTGTTGAGGATGGTGAGTGGGGGGAATGAAGGGGGGTGTCGCCTGAAATCCACAGTCATCTCCACCGTTTTGGCTGGGTTAAGTTCAAGATGGTTCTGGCTGCACCAGAGGATCAGCTGCTCCACCTCCCGCCTGTATGCAGACTCATCATCATCCCGGATCAAACCGATGACTGTGGTGTCGTCCGCAAACTTCAGGAGCTTCACCGAAGGGTCCTCTGAGGTGCAGTCGTTGGAGTAGAGGGAGAAGAGCAGTGGGGAAAGGACACATCCTTGGGGGGCGCCAGTACTAATTTTTCGGGAGCTGGATGTAAATCTCCCTAGCTTCACCTGTTGCCACCTGTCAGTCAGAAAGCTGGAGATCCACTAGCAGGTGGAGGGGGGCACCTTGAGCTGGAGGAGTTTCTGATGAAGAATGCCTGGGATGATGGTGTTGAACGCTGAGCTGAAGTCGACAAACAGGATCCTGGCGTACGTCCCTGGGGAGTCGAGGTGTTGCAGGATGTAATGTAGTCCCATATTCACTGCATCATCCACTGACCTGTTTGACCGGTAGGCAAACTGCAGTGAGTCCATCAGGGGGCCTGTGATGACCTTCAGGTGGTTCAGCACCAATCTCTCCAAGGATTTCATGACCACAGAGGTCAGGGCAACAGGTCTGTAGTTGTTTAATCCTGTAATAGAGGGTTTCTTGGGAACTGGAATGATGATGGAGCGTTTGAAGCAGGAAGGCACTTCACGCAGCTCCAGTGATCTGTTAAAGATCCGGGTGAAGATGGGGGCCAACTCGTTGGAGCAGACTCTCAGGCAGGACGGAGACACACCATCAGGTCCTGCAGCCTTCTTGATCTTTTGTCTCTGAAAGACCCGGCGCACCTCCTCTTCACAGATCATTAGTGCTGGTGGGAGGTCAGAGTGGAGGAGGGATGGAGTTCCTGGGGCTGCAGATAATCCTTTTGTGTGGGTGGGAGGTGAGAACTGTAGGTTCTTTTCAAACCTGCAGTAAAAGCTGTTTAGGTCATTAGCCAGCTGGAGGTTTTCCGCAGGGTGGGGGGATGGTCTCCTGTAGTTGGTGATATTCCGTAGGCCTCTCCAGACAGAAGCAGAGTTGTTAGCTGAGAAGTTTTTTTGTAACTTCACACTGTAGCTCCTCTTAGCAAGCCTGGTCTCCTTCGTCAGCATGTTTCTGGCCCGCTTGTACAGAGTCCAGTCACCAGTCCTGTAGGCCTCCTCCTTGGTCTGACGTAGCTGCTTCAGTTTAGGAATGAACCAGGGTTTATTGTTGTTGTATATGCAGAAGGTCTTGGTCTGCACACACATGTCCTCGCAGAAACAGGTGTATGATGTCACAGTGTCAGTGAGTTCATTTAAGTTAATGGCTGCAGCTTCAAAAACACTCCAATCTGTGCAGTCAAAGCAGGCTTGTAACTTCAGCTTTGATTCCTCAGTCCATTTCTTCACAGTCCTTACAACAGGCTTGGAAGTTTTTAGTTTCTGTCTGTATGTTGAAATAAGATGGAGCAGGCAGTGGTCAGAAAAACCCAGAGCTGCACGGGGGACGGCATGATAGGCATTTCTTAAAACTGTGTAACAGTGGTCAAGTGTATTTGTGTCCCTGGTGGGACATTTAATATGCTGTCTGTATTTAGGAAGCTCATTTGTGAGATTAGCTCTATTGAAATCACCCAGAATGATAAGCAGAGAGTCTGGATGTTTTTCCTCCACGTCTGCTATCTGGTCAGCGAGGAGCTGCAGTGCCTCCGTTGTACAAGCAGCCGGCGAAATATAAATTCCGACCAGAATAAATGAGGAGAACTCTCGCGGTGAATAAAAGGGTTTACAGTTTATGAACAGTGACTCTAGGTTAGGGCTACAAAACTTCTTCAACACTGTGACATCAGTACACCAACCTTCGTTTATGTAGAAGCAGATTCCACCACCCTTAGTCTTTCCAGAAAATTCTCGGCTGCGATCAGCGCGAAACAGTTGAAATCCGTCCAGACGCACCGCGCTGTCCGGGATGTGTTCACTCAGCCAGGACTCCGTGAAACAAAGGGCGCCAGATCTGCTAAAATCCCGGTTTTTGTGAGTCAGGAGCAGCAGTTCATCCATTTTGTTCGCCAAACTGCGGATATTTGCCAGATGGATCGATGGGAGCGGCGTGCGAAATCCTCGTTTCTTCAGCCTGACTAACGCACCGGCACGTTTACCACGCCGCCTTCGTTTCCGGCCAGCGCCAATAGCCGCTGCTCCCACAGCTAAGATGGACTGAAAAAACTTCAGATCAGCAGCAGTAACTGGCGGAGAAGTTGCATTGGGAGGTAGTCTGAGTGAAAGTAGTTCCTCCCTTGAATAGGTGATTCGGACAGAAGAGCAGAAGTCCAAAAAAACACACAAAATTATCAAAAACATCAGAGAGCAGAAGCCAGTGGCTGCCATCCGCGGCGCCATCTTGGATTTTTTTTTTTTTTTTTTTAAGGAGGTGCTCTCCTTTCTACCACTAGAAAAACTTAGATATAATGTTTGCAGAACCCGTAGGAACTTTGCCTTGACATGGAGTCCTTTTATAGATTATATTGACAGCTCTTCTTTTTGTTGAAAAATATGTATTAAAATAATAATAATAATAATAATTTTTTTTTTTGGCTGTTGTCGGCCTCCGTCGGTCTATGATGACCATGGAAGAGAATCCTAAACGTCTACTCTGCTGGAACAGCACCGCCTGTGGCTGAACAGGCCGATGCGCAAATGGCAGTCCCTGTCACACAGGTCGCACTTGTGGGTGGTCTCCGTGCTGCTGGGTCTGTGGCGGTTCTTCCTGCGGGTCCTTTTTTCATCTGCTGCAGCAGTCAGTCTCTTTTCACCCGCCTTGAGCTGTCTGGTCAGGGTGCCTCTCCATTTGGAGCGGTCCATTGCAAGGTCCTCCCAGCGCTCTGTGTTGATCTCCAGTGCCTTCATGTCTCTCTTGCAGACGTCTCTAAAGCGCAGCTGTGGGCGGCCAACATCTCTCCTGCCAGTTGCCAGTTCTCCGTAGAGGATGTCTTTGGGGATTCTGCCATCCTCCATATGGTGAACGTGGCCTAGCCAGCGGAGCCTGCGCTGCCTGAGTAGAGTGAACATGGAGGGAAGGCCGGCACAGGACAGAACTTCTGTGTTGGGCACTTTGTCCTGCCAGGATATGTCCAGGATGTGGCGAATGCAGCGAAAGTGGAAGGAGTTCAGTCACTTTTCCTGCCAGGCATATGTTGTCCACATCTCATTCCCATAGAGCAGTGTGCTGATGACGCAGGCGTTGTACACTGCCATCTTCGTCTTGACAGAGAGTTTGGGATTCTCCCACACTCGTGTGGTGAGGCAAGCGAGTGTGAAGGCTGATTTTCCAATCCACTTGTTGATCTCTGTATCAAGGGAGAGGTTGTTGCTGATCATGGACCCCAGGTACGTGAACTGATTCACGACCTCCAGCTCGTAGTCGTCGATGGTGATGGTTGGTGGTGCTTCCGTGCCTTGTGCCAAGACGTTAGTCTTCTTCAGGCTGATGGTAAGCCCGAAGTCCTTGCATGCCTAGGAGAAGCGGTCCATCAGGGTCTGAAGCTCCTGCTGTGTGTGGGTTGCAACTGCAGCGTCGTCTGCAAACAGCATGTCTCTGATTACAGCCTCTCGTACTTTGGTTCTGGCTTTCAGGCAGGCGAGGTTGAAAAGCCTGCCGTCAGATCTTGTGTGCAGGTAGATTCCCTCTGTTGCTATGCTGAAGGCATGCCTCAGGAGCATAGCAAAGAAAATCCCAAAGAGGGTTGGCGCAAGTACACAGCCCTGTTTCACTCCGCTGCGTATGTTGAATGGCTCTGAGACGTTGCCATCGTACTGCACTATCCCCTGCATGTTGGTGTGAAATGATTCGATGAGGCTTTGCAACTTTGGTGGGCATCCTATCTTTGGCAGGATCTTGAAAAGACCCTCTCTGCTGACCAGATCGAACGCTTTGGTGAGGTCAATGAAGGCGATGTACAGGGGCATGTTCTGTTCTCTGCATTTCTCCTGGAGTTGGCGGATGGAGAATATCATGTCTACCGTCGATTGCTCAGCGCGGAAGCCACACTGAGACTCGGGGTAAACACGTTCGGCAAGCTTCTGTAGACGAACAAGAACAACTCGTGCATAGACTTTGCCAACAATGCTGAGGAGGGAGATGCCCCTGTAGTTGTTGCAGTCGCTTCTCTCCCCTTTGTTTTTGTAGAGTGTGATGATCTTGGCGTCCCTCATGTCCTGTGGTACGGCACCTTCCTTCCAACACTGGTAGAGGACGTCATGCAATGGCAGCAGTAGGGCGGTCTTGCAGTGCTTGATCAGGTCAGGGGGTATGCCGTCGTTGCCGGGTGCCTTGCCAGCGGCCAAGCTATCAATGGCCTTGCTGAGTTCGTTGATGGTTGGCTCGGCGTCAAGTTCGTCCATGGATGGCAGGCAGTCGATGGCATCAAGGGCTGACGGTGTCACGGTGTTCTGTCTGGAGTAGAGGCCGGAGTAGTGTTCCACCCATCTCTCCATCTGCTTGTTCTTTTCTGTGATCATCTCCTCAGTGGAGGATTTGAGGGGGGCCGTCTTGCTCTGAGCCGGACCAAGTGCTTTCTTGATGCCATTGTACATACCACGGATGTTCCCTGTTATGGCAGCGGTTTGAATGTCTTGGCTGAGCTGAGTCCAGTACTCGTTGGCACAACGCCGAGCAGTCTGCTGAACTTTGCTTCTCACAGCCCTGAGAATCTGGAGATTATTCTCGTTTGGGTACTTCTTGTACTCAGCAAGTGCTGAGCACTTGGCTTCAATGACGGGGGTCATCTCGGTCAACTTGGCATCAAACCAGTCCTGTGACTTCGAGGTCTTCCTCCCAAAGGTAGCCAAGGCTGTGCGGTGGATGGTGTTTCGCAGCTCTTCCCACTTCTGCTTTGCAGATTCTCCTTCTTGTGGTACACCAAGTGCCTTCTCAAAGGTGGAGGCAAACTGCTCAACAAGTTCTGGTTGAGCCATCTTGCTGGTGTCAATCCATGCCTTTCCAGGCTGTCTAGCACGATGGAATTTCTTCAGCTGCAGCTTGACCTTGCAACACACTAATGAATGGTCTGTGTCGCAATCTGCACTCTGGAACGAATGGGTGATTAGCACGTTCTTCAGTGAGGTGCGCCTGGTCAGGATCAAGTCCAGCTGGTGCCAGTGCTTTGAGCGCGGATGTTGCCAGGAAACCTTGTGTTGGGGCTTGGTCTTGAAGAACGAGTTTGTGATGCACAGATCGTGATATGTGCAGAACTCGAGCAGCCGCTGTCCGTTGTCGTTCATTCTGCCCACGCCAAAAGGTCCAAGACAGGAGGGCCAGGAGTCGTGGTCAGCACCCACTCTGGCATTGAAGTCTCCAAGGAGAATGAGTTGTTCAGAGTTGGGGATGATCCTGACAGTTGTTGCGAGATTCTTGTAAAACTCGTCTTTTGCCTCTGGTGTGGCTGTCAGTGTTGGGGCATACACACTGACGAGGGTGACTGGGCCTTGAGTGGTGTTCAGGCGGAGGGTGAGGAGTCGTGCAGAGCCAGTGCTGCCCAGTTCCACCATCTTCAGCAAGGTGTTCTTCACTGCGAAGCCCACTCCATGTTCTCTGTGTTCGTCACTGCCCTTTCCCTGCCAGTAGAACGTGTAGTCTTTCTCTCTCAGTGTGCCTGCGTCAGCCAACCGTGTTTCCTGGAGAGTGGCGATATCCACTCCCAGTCTCTTCAGCTCATTATTGATGATGGCAGTCTTCCTGGTGTCGTTGATGTCCTTGAGGTTAGCAGCGAGTCCTGTCATCATAGTGCGGACGTTCCAAGTTCCCAGTTTTAGAGTTGGTCTCTTTTGTTTTATTGTCTTGCCTGGTGCGAAGGTTCTCAGCCTGCTGTTCGGACTTCTCCTCATCCCCATGCACCCAATGAGGAAAGCAAGCTGTAGCGGGACAACACCTTATTGGCTGGGGGCTGCCCAGCTTGAGGCGGGCGGTAGCTGTCCAGTGAGATCCGATGATCCCTCCCACTGTCGGGAACAACCCCTGGCGCCACGCTCTACGCCAATTGAGCAGTGGCTTATAACCGGTAACTGTCATTCCCCGTGTTTTGTCTATGCCAAAGGCGAAGCTGGAGTGTCCTCTCCAGTGATCCGGTGTTCTACCTTCCAGCGTTGGGCGTTGGTAGGATTCAAGCCTGGGCAGGAAGATATGGAGGACAAGATGTTGCCCATGCAGCATGTCCCCCCTCTCCACGTCACTGATGAATCCAAAGGAACAGCAGGGCTGCTACAGTTTGGCACCAGCGCCGTTGCAGGAGCTGCCAGAATGATGTTGAGCACAACATAGAACTGCCTTAGGGGCTCCGACTCCGGATTTTTCCTCAGGGTTGACTCCCGAAGCCTTTCCCATGACCGGGTATGCCGCAAGGCAGCGGAGGTTTGAAATCAGGGTTTACCTTCCAGTAGATGGGCTACCTTCCCAGGTTGACGAGCCACCATCTACCCGAAGCATCTGGTTTTAAGGCGCCAGAGATCCGCCCTTGCCCCTTCTCCTATTAGTAAAAGCAGTTCCGCTGGGCTTAGAGACTAAACCACACGGGCAGGCTAGGAGTTGGACTTAGTTGTCAGAGGCTTTTCGAGACGCACGCCACAAGGAGCATTTTATGAGCACTGGGAGTTTAACCCCAGTGCTGCTCCTGGCTATGACAACCTTGGAACCAATATAATAATAATAATAATTGTAATAATAATAATAATCAACAAATGTTTGGTTGGAAAATCATAAGGTGACTACAAATGTGTGTCATCTGGGATAAGCTGAAACACAGAAGGGTGACCCTGCCTCCTTTTTATTTCTTTTTTTTTAAGCCTTGAGGAATTGGGAGGGAGGGGTTTTCTGTATATATGCAAGTTTTTTTTTTGTATACGTTATAAAAAAAGCAGAAAAAAAATATTGTACACTAAAGGTAGATGGGAAAAAGTTAAAGTAAAATGGTCTTGTGCGGAACCACCAATATTTTTAGGGTGGATAGACATTGTTAAAGAAATGTACACGATGGAACGATTGACTTTCCCTTTACACTTGCCTATGGAAAAAAATGGATCTAGTACCTGAAACACATAAAAGAAAATTGTAAATTTTATTTCATATATGTCTGCTTGTTTGTGATTTTCTTTTTTGTTTTCTTTTTGTTGTTGTTTTTTATGTGAAAAATGAAAATGCTAAATAAAAGTCTCAAAAAAAAAAAAAAAGAAAGAAAGAATAGGCTCGCAGTCCAGATACATTTAGCTAACTCTGTGGACTCTTAAAAAGCAGCTGAAAACTTTTTTGTTTAACGTGGATTTCCATTGAGTTTTAATTCAACTGCTTTATAATGGTCTGCTATTTTTAAATGATTTTAATCTTGTGTTTTAACTTGATTTTGTAATTTTAAAATGATTTTATCTATCAACTTCTTTTTATTCCATTTTATTGTGCAGCACTCTGTGACTATATGTCTGTGGAAAACACGTCATAAATAAACTTTACTTACTTGGTTGGCACTGAGAAAAAGCAAGCTCCATGCCAATGTCTTTTTAGCTTAGCTGTTGCTAATGCTGCTTCGAGACGTGTGCTTCCGCATGTTCCAAGTATTGTTTTTCTGTTTTTTGTGCAGCGCTTCTTGTGGGTTGTGTGTCATGTCAAGATCTTTCCTTCCATCTTTGTTATAAAATCCAAAAAAGGCCCGGCATTTGAGTTAACTTTAAGCTAACTGCTTCCTAACTTTCAAAGCTGGCTGCAAATCTCATGAGACAAGATATGACTTCACTTGACTGCATGCTTGCTTTGCGCCATCTAGTGGACTGAAAACACAATTGGTTGAATACCCATGAGAGTATGCAATGTTTACATGATAATAAAAGATCGATCCATGCGTTTAGGGATCCATGCGTTTAGGGATCAGTGCATCGTCGTTAGTGTCAAGTATTGCAATCCGTCACTGAATCGATCTTTTGTCCCACCCCTAGTGGCTCAGGATAATGACTGAAACTGCATCAGTCCTTAACAGCAGTTTAATGGTAAAACCCATCTTCATTTGGGTCAAGTTTTCTAAGCAGTTAGCCCCAAAATGCTAATTGGCCCTGGAGGCTAACTTCATTTAGGCCAGAGAGTCCTGATTGGCTCAACACTACTCATGTACCAGTGGCTGTATATAGGTACTTCACCAAAAACGCTTCATCTAATCTCGTCATTTTTCAAGGGGCGGGGCTTAAGTGAAACTTTAAAACCCCTCAGCATTCCTACCATTTTCCAGCCAATGTGAAACGTTCTGTAGGTGGAAAACTAGAATTTTAAGAGGTTAAAGCAAAAAACAGACATGAGACATTTGAGTGATTTTGCTCTTGATATGTCTTGTAAGTCATAAAAAAACAGTCAGACATGTTGACAAGAAAAAACCTTGATTTTATTCTTTCATGTACTTGTGTGATTAATATCATAAGGTAATACTACTTTTACTTGAGTACAATTTCTGAACACCCACCAAAAACACAATCTTGGGACCTCCAAAGGCTAGAAACACCCCTGAACATGGCTTCATTATTAGAAACGTTGGTTATATTTGATCCAAACCTCTTATTTGGCAAGCAAGAAAAAACTAAAACCAGAATAAATCCTCTCGAAAGGAAGCATCACCCTCTTTAAATGTACATACTTGAAAACAATACAGGCAGTAATGAAGAGTTCCCAATGTTGTTCTAGGTCAAGGGTCTGCAATCTGTGGCTCTGAGGCCACATATGGCTCTTTTGCCCAAAGGACTTTAGGGAAAAAAAAACTCCCAAATTTTCAAGAAAATACTTTGCACATTCATGAGCAAAATATTATAATAAAAAGCAGAAAATAAGAAAACCTTAAAATTTATGCAGAAAATCTTGCAAATTGAGGGGGTAAAGTTGCAATTCTATGAAGAAACACCAAAGAATCTGCAAGAAAAAGGTCACAAAATTTCAAGAAAAGAAATCACAAGTTTGCTGGAAACAGTCGGGAGTTTTATGACCAAAATGCAACAAAATTATGTTAAAAAATGCTGCAGTTGCCCACGAAAGGTAATAAATTTACAAAAAAAAATTAATAAATTTATGAGAATAGCTGAAAATTTGTGCCAGAAATATTAGAAATTTATTTAAAAGCTGCATTTTAAAATGTCACAAAAGATTTGCTAAAAAAATCCCAAATTTCCAGAAAAAGCTACAATTTCATTAGAAAACTGTCACAAATTTATGTAAAAAAGGCTGCATTTTTACCTGAAAAAGAAACAAATTAAAAAAAAGCCAAATTTATGAGAAGCACAGAAGATTATGCAAAAAATATTAAAATTTCTGTAAAAGTTATAATTTTGGGGGGTTGGGAATGTCATTTATATGAAAAAGTCTTCAGTTTCATTCAACAAAGATATTAAATTTACAGAGAAAAAATGTGTATGAAAAAAGCAGAACATATTCAATTTTTAGGGCAAAAACACAACAGTTTAATGAGGAAAACGCCCACACAAACTTGCAAGAAAAACGTCACAAATTTTTTGTAAATAATCAAAAATTTACCAGAAAAAGTTACAATTTTGTGTTTAAAAAAGTGTAACAAATTTTCAGTTAAAAATGCTGCAAATGTTTCAGAAAAAACTCTTAATCCTGATTTCAGGCCAGATTGTAGTTCTGACGCTTCTGTTCTACTGTAGTTTTCAGGCTCGGATGCCTGTGTGGCTCCATGCAGAATCACTCACAGTGGCTCTTTGTGGAGCACAGGTTGCTGACCCCTGTTCTAGGTGATTTTATTCACACATCTTGTTTCTTTATCTTCTCCATCTGTCTGCTTCAGATACGGACAGATGTGTTTTGGTTTGTTTATTCTCCTCCTCTCTGGACCTCCTGCAGATGGTTACATGATGTCCTGCTGCCCTTGTGTGGACTCGCTGACGACCTGCAGAGCAGACAGACAACACTCAGGACCGGGCCGTCCCAGCCAGCATGTCCTTGTGGGCCCACCATCCACCTTATTCCTAGGCCCCATGATGCCTTGCGTGAATTATGGTAGCAACTTCCGGTACTAGTTTAGAACACGGCCTCTTGCACCTCAAAACAGTAACATAATCATACCACTTCCTACAACTATCGAGGGATGGAAAGATGACCTTAAAAACTGGCCTCGTACACAGTAGCTCCGTTAGTTAGCGCCACTGCTAAGATGCTAACAGTGTAAACAAACGACCCATGCTGGCAAAATGAGTCACTTTGAGGACATTTTCAAAACTGATGTAACGTTATTTCCATATTCTTTATTGAAAGACCTTCAACATGATATTTAATTTGTAGGAAGTGCACAAAAACTGACCCAGAAAAAGATGATTTGTTTATATTTTGGCTAGGTTGACAACTCGCGTTCGATCAGTTGGAAGTTACGTCTTCCGCAAAAACATATGTATTTTTGGAAAGTATGATTTCTAAGCTTTCTAATGATACAAGGCACTCATGGGGTTTCCTGGGACTTGTGCTACCAAACAAAGTCATGATTTATGACTTCTCATTTCCTGTACTCATAATGACGCGGTGTGCATTCCGACTAGCATGTCTCCAATGCAATAAAGTTGGCTGCATTTTGTTAAAATATGTTGGACATAATCAAATTTACCTTAGAGCAGACGTACGCCAAAAGACTGTGCATGGATATCGTTGTTACATATTGAAATAGGCAGCAGTAGTAAGATGGCGGCAGGGTTGAATAGATGGAGGTGTACACCCAGAGTATAAAGGGCAAAGGCGGAACGGGTTCGCCCTCTTCGCCTAGTAGACGCCCTGGCCTGCAGGAGAGTGCCTAAAGTCTGTAAGGTCTTGTCATATAGTTCTGTTAATAAAGCTCCATTAACAGTAATCACACTCTGTCATTACTGGCTTAATTATGGACACAACATTTGGCGACAAGGTAAAATCGGTGGAGAGGTCTGTTGCCAATTTTCAGCCGTTTTTGGAGACACCAGGCGAGCCACACGTGCCTTGGTCTCGGTGGTTTGCCGCATTTACCAGCTATTTGGTGGCCCTGAACCTCGGCGAGCTGGAGAAGCTTTGCGCGAAGGCAATTTTAGTTCGTGATTTGGGCATGGAAGGACAGAGGAGTTTTGAAACCTGGAGGATGAAATGGTCCGGGACCAGCTGGTGGAGCATGTCCGGTGTCCTGCTACTTGGTCAAGGCTTCTGACCCACCCAGGTGAGCTGACGTTGGCCGCTGCTATCGAGCTAGCCCAGCAATTTGAGGCAGCTGAGACAATAGTGAGAGGTCTCCGAGAGAGAACTTCTCTGTCCCAAGACGAGCCTCACTTGAAAGTGCTGAATTTGGACCCTGAGGAAGAGAATAGCGGGGATGACGATTACGCCTCCGTGGTCAAGATTAGGTCCACCCCAGGAACGCCCAGATGTTATGGCTGTGGGTCCCCTAAACACTGCTATAAGTCCAAGGAATGTCTGGCGAAGGGCAAGCATTGTGGGAGGTGTGGCTTATTAAACCGCTTTGCCAGGACTTGCAAAATTTTTGAGCGGAGGGATCGACAGCATGAGGCGGGTCCCTCGCCAAAGACTCAAACAATAGTTCATACGGTCTCACCGGAGACAGATCAGTTGTGTTGTGTCGCTGGATGGCGTCGAGGTGCCACTTTTGGTGGATACTGGAGCGGTAATCTCCGTTTTAAACCTGGCGATAGTGAGGAGTCTGTTTCCCCACCACCGTAACAATAAACGGGCTGCACCTTATTTTGGCTACGGCATGAATAGGCTGGCCGTCTTGGGATTTTTGGAAATGGAGGTGAAGTACAAATCTGTGACATTGTCAGACGTTCATGTTATTGTCACCGCCTATGGAGCCAATATAATGGGAAGCAACAGGTTTAATGGATTGGGTTTTTCCATTGCCAATGACACCGGAGAGGAGTGGTCGGGCTGTGGGTTGTGGAACCGACCTGCTCCGTTTGTGAAGGACGAGGAGGTGTGGGATCCTGATTGGTCCAGTGTTTCTGAGGAAGAGCACACCCGTCGCTGCGCGACACCGCCCTGGGATGGACCCGATGCCAGTGTCCATGGTACCCTTGGTGTGGGTGCTGGAGGGCACAATGGGACCCCTGGGGTGGCTAGTAAGCTTGAGGCGCCTACGTGGAGGATGGAGGGAGCAAGCCCACAGAGCGCAGTGTTAAAGCACTCCCAGCGACTGCCCTCCAAGAGGTTTTCAAACCGGACCCGCACGACGACCGGTTCTGAGGAGGAGGCGCGCTTACACCGCAGTGGCCCGAAGAAGCACGACAGGCCTCCCCTGATGGTTGGTGATAGAGTCCACCCAAGGGTTGAAGCTCGTCTGAGAGGGGCATGCAGGAGCGTGAACTACGCGAGGACCAGGGGCGGCTCCAGGCGGTGGCTGCCTGGGCTAATGGGTTTCTGGGCCTATCAGACGAAACGTGGAGGCACCCCAATGAACTGCGCACCACAGTGGAGAAGAGCAGGCAGCGCAGTTCATCCCCAGAGGCCAGGAGGAGGAGATGTTCTGGGAGGGAACCACGAGATGGCAATCCAACAGGAGGGCGCTCCAAGGGGTGTGTTAAATGACTGGGAAGTGTGTTTGTTCATATGTTGTGAGTTTATCCCTGTGTCATGTTGTATTTTGTTGCTAGCCTTATTGGGGTAGGCCTCGACTTTTGCAGTGAAAGTAAAGTAATATTTTAGTAACTGACTAGTGTTAATGGATAAATTGTAGGAAGTAGTGATCATTTTAAAGAAATTGTGTGATTTGTTTTATAAAAAAAAATGAACTAAAGTATGTTCATTGGTAAATTAAATTATTGTAAAGTGGAATTCACAGAGTTGATTAGATTATGTGTAAATGGTGTGTACTTTTGGAAAAGAAGAGGTATTGATTTGACTGACTTTGATTGACTTGGATTGACTTTTTCTTCCGGCATTCAGAGAGAGCAGACGCTTTTCTCCCTCCTCTCCCTCCTAATCCTCTTCCTTCTGATCCCAGCTTGCAATGTTGCGTTTTTGTCTGTGTTTTAATCGCTCTTCTTCTGGCTGAATCTTAATCCAAACGGAAATTATGGATCTGGAAAGCGGCTTAAATGTGATTGTCACCACTTTAAAAGAAGATCGGGTCAGGGGGAACCCAAGGGGAAGACTCATGGACATTGGGAATTCATGTGTCTGTATGATTCGACTGGAGATGCAGAAGACATCTGTTGGCTATGATCACAGGACTTCTACTTTGGCTTTGGAGTTTCCTGATGTTCCAGAAATTGAGGAAGGTGGAGAGCTGTTCAAAATGCGGACCCAGGCAAGCTCCTTCACCAAATTCGACCAGTTGGGGAGTGCACGAGGCGGCATGGTGAACTGAATGGTAATTGATTCAGATGGTGGAATACATCTCGAGTCGCTAGTGCTCTCCAGGGAATGTTTTTAAGCTTGTATATGGAAATTATGAAGCACAGAATCGCATGAGAGAGGAAAATTCTATTCTCTGAGTGCACTGTGCAGATTTGACCTTGTTTTTTTGGTGCGCTGTTTACATTCCTCCTCAATGAAGATAAGGTAGAAGAGGCGGCTGGCTTTTCTCTCTGCTAACCCAAACAATCGACAAACAATTGCTGTTGTTTCAGCAGACTGAACTCTTCAAGGACAGTGTTACCATGTGTCTTCAAACTCTGCCATCTGCATGTACGAGAGAGATAGACTCTGGACTTGCTTATAGATCACATGATTATAACATCCATCCACTGCCAGGAGGTGCCCTCTGCTGTTCACTAGCAACTGACACAACCACACTACACACTGCATACAACATTACATGACTGATACACGTACACTGACACACATACACACACACTGTCTCTCTCAACATTTGTTTTTGTGTGATCTATATTGTCTGCTAATTGTGCATTGGAGAGTTTTTTTTCTATGTAATCACAATTTTGGTCACAAAATGAGCTTTATTTTGATTAACAATGCTTTTTTCTCTCTGCCCATTGTGTCACTTCCCTTTCCCCTCATTCCCTTCTTTACCCTCTACTGCTGACAGGCGCCTTCATGGCTGCCGCGTCATTGAGATGCGCTTATTCAGCGCGCCCAATGTCAAGTCAAATTCCTCGTATGTTTATGTTTTTTATGTAAACATGCTTGGCAATAAAGCTTTCTGATTCTGATTTGATTAGGTTAGGGTAAAGTAAGTAAAACACGAGTTGTCTGACGTAGACAAAGTACTGTTTTGTGAAATTTGAAATGGTTATTTAAAGAGCTCAACACTTTTATATGGTATGCCCAAGTGTGGGGTGGGTGTGTTGGGGTGGGGGCCGCCAATAGGGGGTTAGATGTGTTTGTGGTTATATTGTTCACCGTTTACTGTGTTCATGTATATATGGTGACTGTTCTGGGATTAACTTTCATTTAGGAACACGGCTTCTTTTATTTGTTAGACTGATAGGAACATGGTGGCAGAATAATCCGCCTGGCCGTGTAGGGGGCGCTGGTAGTCTACCCAGTGTTACCAGCCTAAGCTGTGTGAATGGATAGGTGTTTATTTATTTTTACCTCCGCCAAGGAGGTTATGTTTTCATCGGAGTTGGTTTGTCTGTCTGTTTGCTTGTTTGTTTTTTAGCAAGATAACTCAAAAAGTTATGGACGGATTTTCATGAAATTTTCAGAGATTGTCAGAAATGGGGTATCCTACAGATGATTAGATTTTGGTGAATCCAATTGCTAGTCATATGTTTTCATGGTCAAGGAATCTGAAAACGTACACACAAACACTGTATGGGGGGAACTGTGGTGCCTGGCGGAGGTCTGCACTCTCCGAGTGCTTTTCTAGTTGTACATATGTTTGATGATTAGAGTGTCAGTCGGGTGATAAACTTGGGTGGGCCAACCTGTGTACTTGCATTTTTTTTCAAGGGGGGAAATGTTAAATATCGAAATAGGCAGTAATAAATATTAAGATGGCGGCAGGGTTGGCCGGGGAATAGATGGGAGTATAAAGGGCAAGGGAGGAATGGGTTCGCCCTCTTCGCTTAGTAGATGCCCTGACCTGCAGGAGAGCGCCGAAAGTCTGTAAGGTCTTGTCATATAATTCTGTTAATAAAGCTCCGTTAACAGTACTCACGCTCTGTCATTACTGGATTAATTATAGACACAACAGTCATCTGTCACCGTGTGGTGAGAAGCCTCCATTTATCTAGTCTGGCACAACCACGAACACCAGCAAGTACCAGAACTACGCCAAAACATTTAAAAAAAATACAAAATCTAGAAGATCTGAAATTAGCTGCCATTTGAGTGGAAAACACGTATGTGGACTACACATTAAAATTAATTTGAAAAACTTTTAAAAACGCTATTTTAAATGCCCCTGATACTCCACTCTTACTGACTGATTTAACACTAGGTCAGCCGAAACCGGAAGCTCCGCCCTTAATCGTTCCTACAGCGGCACCCCCAGGAATAAGGTGGATAGGTTAAATCTTGGGCTGTCTTTTGGGTCCCATGTAGATTTGGCTGCAGATTACCGTGGACAAACCCACATGGGACCCATAAGATAACCTAGATTGAACCTACAGTGGGGCCCACATGGACATGCTGGGTTTGTGATATTTTGTTCCATTAGTCTAAAAGAGAACATGAAATTCAAACTAAACAGTCGTCAAAATTCACATATTTAGGGCTGTGAAATAAAGATTTCCCCTGACTCATTCCCATGGACTGAGAGGAACCAAGCTCATCACAGTTATCAGTCTTTCCCTACATGGGTATTGCCAAGGGTCACACACTTCTCCCATCGCTTTATGCAGCTGTGGAGACGTCACCTGTATAAGTCTGCAGTTTGTTTCATCATCTTGGAAGTGCTTGCCCTTCAAAAATGGCTTCCTGGTTGGAAAGACGTGGGAGTCGAATGGTCCAAAGTTGGGACAGTAAGAGGCGTGAGGAAGGATTTCATAGACACAGGACCGTGCTTCCATCTGAGCAACATGTGTGTTGTGAACTGGCATGTTGACACCTTTGGCCAGCATGCTACACCTCAGTTTTGATGGCCTTCAGCAATTTCTGCAGCAGTGAAGTGTAGTAAGTCCTGGTAATTGTGGTACCCTTTGCCAGGAAATCCATTATCAATACTCCATGCTGGTCCTAAATGACTGTGAGCATGACCTTCCCCACTGAGGGTTGGACATGTTCCTTCTTCTGAGGTGGTGATAATGCTTCCATTGCTCTGACTGGGCTTTAGTCTCTGGATCATAGTGATGGATTCATGTTTTGTTCCTGCTTCTGGAAAGGTGTGAGCAAATGGGGAATCCATCTTGTAGACAACTGCTGCATGTGCAAATAGTGATGGATGTTTTTTTTTTTTTTTTTTTTTTCCTGAGACGCCATACTGATCTTGACAATTTTGGGCTGGTTATGAGGCGATCCTCCAAAATGGCGGCCTCCACTTGATGGGTGGTGTCTTCATCAGTAGATAACTGTGGTCACCTGGGAATGGGTACTGTTTCCAATGATGTCCCACCACAGTACGCCATACGATGAGGCGTCCTCTCCATAAGCCTCTTTCATCTCATCAAATGTCTCCCGTGGTGTACGCCCTCTCAAGTACAGTAAGCTGATGACTGCTCTGCATCCAACTGGCTCCATTATCACACCTTACTCCACCTTAGCACCTATAAAAGACAAACTCTGAGGAGTTCTGCAAATTACCACGTGACCGATAGAGATATGGATTATTATACATGTGCTAATTCAGCCTCCTACAATAACCAGAAGTGTATCAGGGAAAATCTTTGAGCCATATTGCATGGAAAAATCAACAATATTAGTAATATTGTTAACTTACTATTTCATGTCTAAGTGACTGCTTTTAAAATGTCCTTTCTAGATTGTGTTGTCTTGTCTGCACTTGCTAACTTATCTAAAAACTGATCAGGAATTTATCTGAAAATGTGACACAAGATAAGATGTTCCTACATTTTGCCATCAAAGACAAACCCTAGTGGCAACTTTTACACTGGGGGGGGGGGGGGGACTTTTTCCTTCCTTGACCTACATGGGACGTGTGTTTGTCCAGGAATCGGTGAGTGTAGCATATTTCCATGTGGGTGGGACGGGATGTCAAGCTGAACCTGTCTGTACCTGTGTGATCATGTAGAAGTCAACTTCCTCTTCTTCTGCTGCTGCTTCTTTTCTTCTGCTTCTTCTTCTTCTCTCGGTTACTGGCGGATAGCAAACAACTGAAAGGTGCATACCGCCACCTACTGTACAAGAGTGTGTAACATTATGTCATCTGAGCCCGACCCCTAAATTTTATGACTTAATCCTGTGTTATTTAAAAAAGAGAAAAGAGCCCTTCTCGTGATTCTTATTGCCTCTCCATCTCTATCTGTTCCCAGAATCCCAGTTAAATCCCATTCCCTACCGGTCTCTCGAACTTCATTTTCCATTATCTGTCTTTTGTTTCCGTATTTGTGACAGTGTAATAAGATGTGCTCGACATTTTCTTTTACTCCACATTCTCTACATTTGTCACTTTCGCTTTTCCCCACGGTGAATAAAGTGCTGTTTAAACCTGTGTGATCCAGTCTGAGTCTTGCCATAATGATGTCTTTCCTCCTTTTGGTTGTTATGAAATTCTTTGTTGCAACAGATTTTTGTATTCTGTAATACGATCTACCTTTATGATCTTCATCCCATCTTTTTTGCCACAGCTCAGTTCCTTTTTTCTTGATTACTGCTTTCCCTTCACCTTTTCCAAGAGACAATGGTATAGTTATCGCTTTTCCAAGAGCACTTTTTGCTAATTTGTCTGCACAGTCATTCCCTTTCAACCCTTCATGTGCAGGAACCCAACAAAACTGAACTTCTCCACCACCCCCGTGTACCCTAAATAAACTGTGATATAGCTCAATCACCAAGTCTTCCCTTGTAGATTTTAAAACAATATCTGTCACAGGTCTGTGGTGGACCACTCCCAGTTACACGGGGAGAGACTGAACATCCTGGCAGATAAGCACATCTGTCGCAAGGTCTGTGATGGACTTTTGCCAGTTGGTGCATCGTGACATGCACTACACAAAGAGCAGAGATAAACAAATCTATCATCTGGTCAGTCACTGCAACGGATACTGGAGTCAATTTGTCTTGGACCAGCTCAGACGTTGCCCGGGTTAACAAGGCCAGGAGTTCCTGGCAGCGGAGGGCGAAGTACAGAGCTGCGTGGAGGAATCTGATCAGACCTAAATGAAACACTCATTGTCGCCCCCGACAGACTGCTATGAGGAGGAGAAGGATGGATTTTAGCGCTGCAAGTGAGTCCGTGAACACCACCACCCAGTCCGGTCTGACCTCCTCCACCCACTGCAAAGCAATAATTATTGCTACCATCTCTGCTGTAAACACGGATGTACTGTTGGAGAGTCTTTTTGCAATGGTCACTTTAAACTCTGGGATGTATACTCCAATTCCAACAGAGCCCTCTTTATTCTTTCAACCGTAAGTATAGAACTGTAAGAAGTTATAGTAATTGTTCCTGAGGTAAATGCTTGTTTTAACACCAACTTGAATGAATGAATGAATGAATGAATGAATTTATTTGAATGAATGAATTTATTTATTTCGGATAATACAGTACAGGTTAAAAGAAACTGTATAATATAACAACAAGGTCAAATTAGACAAAGACTCCTTCTACTAAACAATTCCACGCGAGTTATCCGAAATGGGTGATGGCTGAAGCCGCAGCTTATATTGCCCACCCATATTCCATCCAAGAATTCAAAAGAAAAAAGAGTAAACAAAACAAGAGTGATTACAATTTAGAACAAAGCTAAGACAAAGTGTGACTGAGAGAAAAAAAAGAAAACTAAGCTAAGCTAGGTTAAGCGGTTACTATTCAAGACAAATCTAAGACAGAATGTCACAGAGAGAAAAAAAAAACAAAACAAACTAAGCTACAACACAACACAGGCTGGATATGTCAATCCTTATGTGAGTTTACACGTCGTCTTGTAAATATGTTTGGAATATTTCTTCCTTTAGTTTTTGTTTAAATTGTCCAAGCTTTGTACATGATTTTAATTCAGGTCCATAATCGTTCCATAATCTGACTCCTTGCACTGAAATAGTGTTGCTTGGTGGTTGTTCTCACTGTAGGCTTTTGAAATATACATGTTCCTCTGAAGTGATATCGTTTCTCCCTTGTTTGGAACAACTTTTGGATATTTGCGGGCAGTGATAAATTCTTCACTTTGAACTTCACTCATATGCCAATCCTTTATCCTCATAAGCAGACTAGCGTCTACTTCTATTCCCGGAAACAACCAAGGGGGAACATTACTGACTGGACTGGTGTTAGCTATATCAATAGTGTGCAGCTTATACATTCTGGTCCTTCTTTCAATTGTCCACCCAAACCCGTGTCCCTGGAAATTAGAGTATTCCCAGCAGTCTTGTAGTGTTGTTTTTGAAATATTAACTTCGTCACTTCCTTTCAGCTTGACCCAGTATGATAATGCGAGTTTATCTCTTCTCAAATCCATTGGCATTTCTCCTGCTTCTATTAAAATTGCATTGTTTGGTGTTGTTTTGATGGCTCCAATGCACAGGCGAAGCACTCTGTGCTGCATTCGGTCTATTTTTTCCAGAGTCGTCTTTGCTGCTGCTCCATAAATCATGCATCCGTAGTCTATTGTCGATCGCATTAGTGCTCTGAAAATGCCAATTAATGCCTGTTTATCTGCACCCCATTCATGTCCAGCTACAGCTTTTATGAAATTAATGACTTTTTTGCATTTTGTCTCCAGATTTTCAACATGAACTCTCCACGTATATGCACTATCAAACCACAAACCTAGGTATTTGAACTCACTGACTTTCTCTATTGGTTGATTATATAATGTTAATGGTTCTGTACCAGTTCTGCATTTTTTTGTGAAAGTCATATAGCAGGTTTTACTGTTTGAAAATTTTAATCCCCAATCATATGACCACTTTTCCACTTTCTCCATTGTTTTCCTGATGTTTTTGAACATAAATTTCTCATTTCTTCCCCTCGTCCATATGGCTCTATCATCTGCATATAGTGCTGTTTTGATGGATCCCTCTTGATCCTCAAACATGTCACTAATCATTATATTGAATAAAACAGGGCTTATCACACTCCCCTGAGGAACACCATTTTCTATTTCAAAGTCATTAGAAACTTCTGATCCTACTTTAACCCTAATTGTCCTGTGTGCTAAAAAATCCATTATCCAATTATACATCCTACCACCAATGTCCATTTTATTCAATTTCATAAGAAGTCTGTCCCTCAACAGTGAGTCATAAGCCTTTTCAATATCCAGATAAACTATAACCATTACTTCTTTCATTTTGAGAGTCTTTTCAATATCATTACTTACCCTAACTAGAGCATCCACTGTGGATCTTCCTCTTCTAAAACCATTCTGATAGTCATTTATTAATTGTTTTTGCTCTAATACATATGTGAGTCTGTAAACTAACATCTTCTCCATCCATTTCCCTAAATGTAATGTTAATGCTATTGGCCTGTAGTTGCCTGGTTGAGCTGGATCTTTCCCTGACTTATTAAATGGTAAAATTACAGCCTTTTTCCACCCACTTGGGATAACCCCCTCCTTCCATATCCTGTTAAACAATTTCAGCACCAGTTGCATTGATTGCATAGGCAACTGCCGGAACATAGCATAGCTTAACTGGTCATATCCTGGAGCTGTGTATCCACTATCTTGCAAAGCTCTCTTAAGCTCTGACATTGTGAGCTCGGGTCTAACACAGTCATGTCCTCTTTCACTTCATTCTTTAAGTTTGCATTTTCTCTGAGTTTATGCTGCCTTTGCTGTCTATGACTCTCACCAAGATGGTCTCCTCTATGCACTGCTGCAAATACTCGACCTAGGACTTCTGCCTTTTCTTTGTCTGTTACAGCCATCTTGTCTCCATCCACTAAAGCTGGAATTTTAACTGATACCCTTTTCCCACTCATTTTTTTAAACATACCCCAGACATCACCTAGTTCTGTTTTCCTACCAAAGGCGGAACAAAATTCTCTCCATGTTGACCTTTTCCTGTTTTTAATAATCCTTCGAGCAACTGCCCTTTTATTTTTATACTCTATTAAGTTTTCACTAGTCATATTCTTCCTCAGCTGTCTGAATGCCTTGTTTCGCTGTTTTATTGCAATACTACATTCGTCATTCTACCAGGGTACAATCTTCTTCCTACCCTGTGTTTTCTTAGGTATACTTGCTATTGCAGCATTCCAAATATGATTGGTTACCTGACTTGAACACTCTTCTGTGCCACCTTCTAATGTTACCAAATGACACGACTGAACACAGTATTGCCTACATTTTTCCCAGTCTGCCTTGTCAAAACACCATCTTGTAAAACATCTTCCCTCTTGTATACATACTTCAGTTTTAATGACTGTAAGTATTGGGAAATGATCACTTCCCATAACTGTCCTGTTCATAACCGTCCATTCACAGGTGCTCACTAAAGAATCAGATACCAGAGTCAGGTCAATACATGAGGATGCACCTCTATGCACATTCACCCTGGTACCTTCACCACTGTTTGGAAATGTTGTGGAAGAGATGTTAGATGGAAGATCATTAATTTGTCTATTGTTATCTGTATGTGTGCTTCCCCACAAGCTTGTAATGGTCTGCTCCAGTGCTCATTCCCTTCAGCTGCGTGCACACCTGCTCCTCATCATGGTCTGGGCTATATTAACCACGCTGCCCTGGGATCAGTCCAGAGTCGTCTGTCTTCTCTCCACACGACCTTCTCCTGCCTTCATCATTGTTCCTGAGTTCCAGTCTAAGCCAACCCTTGTCCTCGCTCCTAGCCTCCTGCCTACTGATGTCTGGAAGAGATCCACTCCAGCTCAAGTAAGCCTTGCTCATTCCCTCTAACCTCTCTCTCAGCCCCCTGTGCACAGGCGGAGCTCCGTGGCAGCGGCTCTCCCCCTCTCAGTGGCGGTGGACCACCTTCCTTCCTTCCTGGCGGCAGACAACGCCTCACCACTCTCCCTGCACACATTCACTTCCAGCAGCCGTGACGAGAACAGAGAACACTGTCCTCCTGGCCATAGCCGCCGTGCTGAACCTGAGCCGCTCAACACCTCTACAAACAGTAAGCTTTGGTCTAAACTGCACATCCCCAGCGGTGATAACCTCTAACTGTCGCTGCTTCTGTTTGTCCCTAGGGTTGCCGGGTTATATGGTGTTCTGCTCTCCCCCAGCGGCTTCTGACTACACATTCACGTGCGCGTGCGCACACACACACACACACACACACACACACACACACACACACACACACACACACACGCACATTATTGTTAATAAACTCAAGTGAATCTATTCCTGAGTCTGAGTCTGGTCACTGGGTCTATACACCATGTCAGTACGACTCCGCCAGAATGACCCAGCTGACAGCGCTAACACAGAGTTAACAGAGCGCTAACACAGAGTTAACAACATGGAGACTCAAATAGATCAATTAGCTTATCAACAGCAAATTATCTTCACTCATTTAGCCCGTGTAATGGACCGGTTGGATCGCCTGGCAGGTCCACAGGGATTTCCTCCTGCTCTTTCGGCCCCAAGCAGCTCCTCAGCTCCCGCTAGCTCCCCTGCTGGCCAACCCGGGCTGGGGTCTCCTTCCCGGCTAACCCCCGTTCCCACTCCCACCCGTTTTAGTGGTAAACTAGGGGAGGCTAGGGGATTTATTATGCAATGTGAGATAGTTTTTCAGTGGGTGCCTGGGGACTTTCCCACAGATCACAGCCAAATTGGCTACATAATTAACCTATTGGAAGGGCGAGCGTTAGCATGGGCCTACGCCGTTATGGCTATGGCAAACTATACCAGCCTGACATACAATCAGTTCATCTGTGAGTTTAAGAAAGTGTTCAACCACTCTGACCGCGACAGTGTGCTTACCTCCCGGCTGTTGAATTAAAGACAGGGTACCAAGTCCGTGGCTGACTACGCCGTTGATTTCCGGGTGGTGGCCACTGAGGTGGGGTGGGAGGATGCTTCGCTCTGCAGCATCTTCACCAGAAGTCTTAGCCCTAGCCTGCGGGACGAGCTAGCCCCCTTAGAAAAACCAAGTAGGCTGTCCAAGTTAATTTCCCTGGGCATTAATCTGGACAACAGACTAAGGGAATGGGCAGTGGAATGCAGAGCTTCTGGTTGCTTGGGTGCCCAGAATCGCCACGCCCCTCAGCCTTCCCTATTGGCTCTACCTCCCTCAGATTCCCCCGAGGCCCCGGAACCTATGGTGGTGGGACAGTCCAGGTTACCTCCAGCGGAGAAACAGCGCTGCCGCGAGTTGGGGCTGTGCCTGCCTCTACTGTGGGAGCAAGGAGCACGAGGTAGCATCATGCCCTCTACAGCCAAAAGAGGGAGTCCGTGCATCGCAGTAGGGGAATTCACGGACTCACCTCAATCTAATCCCCTCTCCAGGTTTCTTCTCCCCATTCGTTTCATTCACAACCATAGGGAAATTGCTACACATGCATTAATTGATTCGGGGGCGGAGCAGAGTTTTATTTCGGGGTATCTGGCAACCCGGTTGGGTCTTCCCTGTCAATCGCTTAAGACCCCACTGAGACTCATTGCTTTGTCCAAAGCCCCCCTTGCCATAGTATCTCAGCAGACCACCCCAGTGTCTGTCATTATTTCTGGTAACCATCAGGAGGAGTTGAAGTTTTTTGTGTTGCCGGTCTCCTCTTCCCCAGCGATTCTCGGCTACCCCTGGATACACCTCCATAACCCCTCTATCGACTGGCACTCTGGGAACGTGATGTCTTGGAGCTCGTTCTGTCTCGGCACCTGTCTTCAATCTGCCGCCTGCTCGCCATCCATGCCCCTGGGTGCTCCCATCACACCTCCCCCTGATCTGTCCAAAGTTCCCCTGGAGTACCATGACCTTGGGGGTGCCTTCAGTAAGACCCAGGCTCTTTCCCTTCCCCCTCACCACCCATATGACTGCGCCATCAACCTCCGTGCCGGAGCCCCGCTGCCGTCAAGTCGCCTGTACAGCATGTCACCTCCGGAGCAGGAAACCATGGAGGCTTATATTAAAGAATCTTTGAACTCTGGCATAATTTGGCCGTCATCCTCAGCGGTGGGGGCATTTTTTTTTTGTTGGCAAGAAGGACGGTTCACTGAGGCCATGCATTGATTTTAGAGAATTAAATAACATCACCGTCAAGGACAAATACACCCTTCCTCTTCTTAACACGGCATTCGATTCCATCCAGGGGGCCTCCTGGTTCACCAAGCTGGATCTCCGTAACGCCTACCACCTGGTGCAGATCCGGGAGGGCAACAAGTGGAAGATGGGGTTTCGGACCCCCAGTGGACACTTCGAGTACCTGGTAATGCCGTTTGGTCTGACCAATGCCCCCGCTGTGTTTCAGCACCTAATCAACGACGTGCTGAGGGATTTTCTGGGTGTGTTTGTGTTCATTTATCTTGACAATATCCTAATTTTTTCACAATCTTTGGACGAGCATCGGGTGCATGTGAGGCGGGTTTTGCAGCGGCTCCTGGAAAATAAACTATTCATCAAGGCCGAGAAGTGAGTTCCACGCCTCCAAGACAACCTTCCTGGGCTTTGTAATTTCCCATAACGGAATCCTCCCAGACCCCAGCAAGATAAAGGTGGTGGTAGAATGGCCCACTCCCTCTTCCAGGAAACAGTCGCAGTAGTTTTTCAGGTTCGCCAATTTTTACCGCCGCTTCGTGCAGAATTACAGCACTATTGCTCTCCCCTTGATGTGTCTCACTTCTCCCAAGGTCCCCTTCTGGTGGACGGAGGAGGTGGCTACGGCCTTTGTGGTCTTCAAGAAGAAGTTCTCCGACTTCCCCATCCTGGCTTAGGTGGACCCTGCTCTCCAGTGCCTGGTGGAGGTGCATGCCTCGGATTCAGGGGTGGGAGCCGTTCTTTCTCAATGGTCCCCGACAGATGGCAGGATCTGTGTGCTTTCTTCCCTTGTTGGCTGTCCCCTGCAGAGTGAAATTACGATGTCGGTGACAGAGAACTCCTGGCAGTCAAACTTGCGCTGGAGGAATGGCGTCATTGGTTGGAGGGGGCCTCTCAGCCGTTCATGGTTTGGACGGACCAAAAGAACCTGGAATACCTTCGGATGGCTAAGCGTCTGAATGCACGCCAGGCCCACTGGTCCATGTTCTTTGGACGCTTCGACTTTACCATCACATACTGCCCCATGTCCAAAAACACCAAACTGGACACTCTCTCCAGGCAGTTTGCCTCGGATGCTACTGAGACTACAGGACACCCTATTCTTTCTCCTTCGTGTGTCGTGGCCGCCCTGTCGTGGGGCATCAGAGAGAAGGTCCTGAGGGCACAGGACACTGAAGCGGACCAGTGCGGGGGGCAAGCGGGGAAGCTGTTCGTCTCATTGGCCATTTGGGGCAAAGTTTTCCATTGGGCCCATGCACCCAGGTTCTCGTGTCACCCTGGGAGGGTTTGTATGGTGGCGCTTCTTCAAAGAACGTTTTGGTGGCCCTCACTTCAGAAGGATGTTTGGGAGTATATCCGTGCCTGCCCCCAGTGTGCCGCTGGCAAGACGTCCTCATCCTCTCCAGCCGGGCTGCTCCACCCTCTCCCTACTCCTGGCAGGCCCTGGTCCCATGTGGCGTTGGATTTCTTCACCGGCCCCCCACCTTCTAATAACCATACTGTTGTTCTCACCATTGTCGACAGATTTTCCAAGGCTGCTCACTTCATTCCACTGCAGAGGCTGCCTACAGCAAAGGAGATGGCGGACCTGCTCGTCCAGCATGTGGTGAGACTGCACGGGATCCCCCTGGACATCGTCTCCGACCAGGGTCCCCAGTTCATCTCCCAGGTGTGGAGGTCTTTCTGCAATGCTCTTGGGGCTATGGTGATCCGGATACCACCCTCAGTCCAATGGGCAATGTGAGCGGACTAACCGAGAGCTGGAGGCTGCCCTGCGGTGTGTGGCCACCGCCAACCCAGCATCATGGAGCACGCATCTACCGTGGATTGAATACGCCCACAATACGACAGTCTCCTCAGCTATCGGCATGCCCCCATTCAAGGCTTCGCTTGGATACAACAACCCGTTGTTTCCTGAGGAGGAGGGAGACATCGCTGTCCCATCTGTCTGGGCCCACCTGAGGCGCTGCCGCCAGCTGTGGAGAGCGACCCGGACCGCGCTACAGCACACGGCTGAGCGCAATTCCACGGTTGCCAACTGCCGCAGGACACCAGCCCCTTCCTAACAGGTGGGTCAGCAGGTATGGCTATCCACCAAAAATATTAACCTGAAGGCAGAGTCTAAGAAGATGTCCCCAATGGTTCATTGGGCCTTTTGCCATCTCCCACTTTATTAATACTGCTTCTGTGCACCTAGCTCTCCCCCGCTCCCTCCGTATCTGTCCTACATTCCACGTTTCTCAGCTCAAACCCTTCTGTTCCAGCCCTCTGTGTCCCCCTCCCAGGCCTCCACCTCCGCCGATGGTGATCGACAGTGACCTGGCATGGAAGGTCAATGCCACCCTGGACGTCTGTCGCCGGGGTCGCAGTCTACAATACCAGGTAGACTGGGAGGGCTATGGGCCGTAATGGAGGTCCTGGGTGTGTCCCTCCTTCATCTTGGATAAAGACCTCATCAGCGATTTCCATCGGGCACACCCAGGTAGGTGGGATCGACCGCCAAGAGGCGTCTTGTGGGGTGGGGGGGGGAGTACTGTAATGGTCTGCTCCAGTGCTCATTCCCTTCAGCTGTGCGCACACCTGCTCCTCATTATGGTCTGGGCTACATTAACCGCGCTGCCCTGGGATCAGTCCAGAGTCGTCTGTCTTCTCTCCACACAATCTTCTCCTGCCTTCGTCATTGTTCCTGAGTTCCAGTCTAAGCCAACCCTTGTCCTCGCTCCTAGCATCCTGCCTACTGATGTCTGGAAGAGATCCCCTCTAGCTCAAGTAAGCCTCGCTCATTCCCTCTAACCTCTCTCTCAGTCCCCTGTGCACAGGCGGAGCTCCGTGGCGTTGGATCTCCCCCTCTCTGTGGCGGTGGACCACCTTCCTTCCTTCCTGGTGGCGGACAACACACAACTCTCCCTGCACACATTCACCTCCAGCAGCTGCGACGAGAACAGAGAACACTGTCCTCCTGGCCATAGCTGCCGTGCAGAACCTGAGCCGCTCAACACCTCTACAAACAGTAAGCTTTGGTCTAAACTGCATATCCCCAGCGGTGATAACCTCTAACTGTCCTTGCTTCTGTTTATCCCTAGGGTTGTCGGGTCATACGGTGTTCTGTTCTCCCCCAGCGGCTTCTGACTACACATCCACGCACGCACTCACACTCACACACACACACACACACACACACACATTATTGTTAATAAACAACTGAATCTATTCCTGAGTCTGATCACTTGGTCTATATACCATGTCAAAGCTATTGTGGGCATTAAAGTCTCCACACCATATCTCTTTCATATGCCCTTCCCCTGCCATAACACTGAAAATATCTGCTGTTTACTTCCTACATGGGTTGTAATAATTAATCAGCTTAATATTTCCTTGTCCATTTGGCCTACATATTTCAATAATATTACACTCTATATCCTCAGGGGAGGGAATCACCTTATACGCCAGGCCATCTTTAATGAAAGTGGCACATCCTCCTCCATTTACAGTTTTAATTCTATCCTGTCTGATTGAAGTGTATCCTGGAATAACAAAATCTAAGTGAGGTTGAAGCCATGTCTCCTGTACACACACTACCCGTGGAACAACTTCTAGTTCGTAAAGATACTTCTTGAGTTCTTGTTCGTTTGCTATAAGACTCCTCGCATTCCACTGTAGTATGTGTAGTACCATACAGTGGGGCAAAAAAGTATTTAATCAGCCACCAATTGTGCACATTCTCCCACTTAAAAGATGAGAGAGGCCTCCAATTTTCATCATAGGTATACCTCAACTATGAGAGACAAAATGAAAAAAAAAAATCCAGAAAATCACATTGAAGGATTTTTAATTAATTAATTGGTAAATTCCTCAGTAAAATAATTATTTGGTCACCTACAAACAAGCAAGATTTCTGGCTCTCACAGACCTGTAACTTCTTCTTTAAGAGGCTCCTCTGTCCTCCACTCGTTACCTGTATTAATGGCACCTGTTTGAACTCTTTCAGTATAAAAGACACCTGTCCACAACCTTAAACAGTCAGACTCCAAACTCCACTATGCCCAAGACCAAAGAGTTGTCAAAGGACACTAGAAACAAAATTGTAGACCTGCACCAGGCAAGCAGCTTGGTGTGAAGAAATCAACTGTGGGAGCAATTATTAGAAAATGGAAGACATACAAGACCACTGATAATCTCCCTCGATCTGGGGCTCCACGCAAGATCTCACCCCGTGGGGTCAAAACTATCATGAGAACGGTGAGCAAAAATCCCAGAACCACACAGGGGACCTAGTTAATGACTGCAGAGAGCTGGGACCGAAGTAACAAAGGCTACATCAGAAACACACTACGCCTCCAGGGACTCAAATCCTGCAGTGCCAGACGTGCCCCCTGCTTAAGCCAATACATGTCCAGGCTCGTCTGAAGTTTGCTAAGAGCATTTGGATGATCCAGAAGAGGTTTGGGAGAATGTCATATGGTCAGATGAAACCAAAATAGAACTTTTTGGTAAAACTCAACTTGTCGTGTTTGGAGGAGAAAGAATACCATACCTACTGTGAAGCATGGGGGTGGAAACATCATACTTTGGGGCTGTTTTTCTGCAAAGGGACCAGGACGACTGATCCGTGTAAAGGAAAGAATGAATGGGGCCATGTATTGTCAGGTTTTGAGTGAAAACCTCCTTCCACCAGCAAGGGCATTGAAGATGAAACGTGGCAGGGTCTTTCAGCATGACAATGATCCCAAACACACCGCCCAGGCAACGAAGGAGTGGCTTCGTAAGAAGCATTTCAAGGTCCTGGAGTGGCCTAGCCAGTCTCCAGATCTTAACCCCATAGAAAATCTTTGGAGGGAGTTGAAAGTCTGTATTGCCCAGCGACAGCCCCAAAACATCACCGCTCTAGAGGAGATCTGCATGGAGGAATTGGCTAAAATACCAGCAACAGTGTGTGAAAACCTTGTGAAAACTTACAGAAAACGTTTGACCTCTGTCATTGCCAACAAAGTGCATATAACAAAGTATTGAGACGAACTTTTGTTATTGACCAAATACTTATTTTACCGAGGAATTTACCAATTATCCATCCATCCATCCATCTTCTACCGCTTTCCGGAGGTCCCGGGTAGCGGAGGCAGCAGTTCAAGCAGAGAAGCCCAGACCTCCCTCTCCCCAGCCACCTGCTCCAGCTCTTCAGAGGGGATACCAAGGCGTTCCCAGACCAGCTGGGAGACATAGTCTCTCCACCGAGTCCTGGGTCTGCCCCGGGGTCTCCTCCCAGTAGGACGTTCCTGAAACACCTCAAGTGGGAGGCGTCCAGGAGGCATCCTAATTAGATGCCCATACCACCTCAACTGACTCCTTTCAATGTGGAGGAGCAGCGGTTCTACTCTGAGCCTCTCCCGGATGACTGAGCTCCTCACCCTATCTCTGAGGGTGAGTCCAGCAATCCTACGGAGAAGCTCATTTCAGCTGCTTGTATCCGCGATCTCGTTCTTTCGGTCATTACCCAAAGCTCGTGACCATAGGTGAGAGTAGGAACGTAGATTGACTGGTAAATCGACAGCTTTGCCTTAGAACTAAGCTCCCTCTTCACCACAACAGACGGTACAACGTCCGCATCACTGCAGATGCTGCTCCAATCCGTCTGTCGATCTCTCGCTCCATTTTCCACTCACTCGTGAACAAGACCCCAAGATACTTAAACTCCTCCACTTGGGGCAGGAGCCTGTCCCCAACCCGGAGAGGACAATCCACCTTTTTCCAGCTGAGGACCATGGACTCGGACTTGGAGGTGCTGATTCTCATCCCAGCCGCTTCACACTCAGCGGCAAACCGTCCCAGCAAGAGCTGTAGGTCATTGCTGGATGAAGCCAACAGGACAACATCATCTGCAAACAACAGAGATGAGATCCTGTGGTCACCAAGCATGACACCCTCCATTCCCTGGCTGCGCCTAGAAATCCTGTCCATAAAAATTATGAACAGGATCGGTGACAAAGGGCAGCCCTGGCGGAGTCCAACTCTCACTGGGAATGACTCCGACCGAGTGTTGGCAATACGAACCAAACTCTCACAACGGTCGTACAGAGACCGAATAGCTCGTAACAACAAGCCCGATACCCCATACTCCCGAAGCACCCCCCACAAAAATCCACGAGGGACGCGGTCAAATGCCTTCTCCAAGTCCACAAAACACATGTAAACTGGTTGGGCAAACTCCCACGAACCCTCAAGAATTCTCGAGAGGGTAAAGAGCTGGTCCGATGTGCCACGGCCAGGACGAAAACCACATTGCTCCTCCTGAATCCGAGGTTCGACCAACGGCCGGACTCTCCTCTCCAGTACCTTGGCATAGACCTTCCCAGGGAGGCTGAGGAGTGTGATCCCTCTAAAGTTGGAGCACACCCTCCGGTCCCCTTTTTTGAAGAGAGGAACCACCACCCCAGTTTGCCATGCCAAAGGCACTGCCCCCGACCTCCACGCAATGTTGCAGAGGCGTGTCAACCATGACAACCCAACAACATCCAGGGCCTTGAGGTACTCAGGACGAATCTCGTCCACCCCCGGGGCCCGGCCACCAAGGAGATTTTTAACCACCTTGGCGACCTCAGCCCCTGTAATAGGCGAGTCATCCCCCTCGTCCCCAAACCCTGCTTCCTTTGTGGAAGGCGTATCAGTGGGATTGAGGAGATCCTCGAAGTATTCCTTCCACCGCCCGACGATATCCCCAGTTGAAGTCAACAGTGTCCCATCCACACCATACACAGTGTGGACGGGGAGCTGCTTTCCCCTCCTGAGCCGCCGAACAGTTTGCCAGAATCTCTTTGAAGCCGACCGAAGGTCTTGTTCCATGGCCTCACCGAACTCCTCCCATACCCGCGTTTTTGCTTCAGCAACCACCCGAGCTGCACTCCGCTTGGCCTGCCGGTACACCTCAGCTGCTTCGGGAGTCCCACAAGCCAACCAAGCTTGATAGGACTCCTTCAGCTTAATGGCCCCCCTCACCACTGGTGTCCACCACTTGGTTCGGGGGTTGCCACCACGAGATGCACCGACCACCTTGCGGCCGCAGCTCTGGGCCGCCGCTTCAACAACAGAGGTGGAGAACATGGCCCATTCAGACTCCATGTCTCCAGACTCCCTCGGAATGTGGTTGAAGTTCTTCCGGAGGTGGGAGTTGAAGACCTCCCGGACAGGGGCCTCAGCCAGACGCTCCCAGCACACCCTCACTATACGTTTGGGTCTACCAGGTCTGAATGGCTTCCTCCCCTGCCATCGGATCCAACTCACCACCAGGTGGTGATCAGTTGACAGCTCTACACCTCTCTTTACTCGGGTGTCCAAGACATACGGTCGCAGGTCTGATGATACGATAACAAAATCGATCATCGACCTGCGACCTAGGGTGTCCTGGTGCCGGGTGCACTTATGGACACCCTTATGCTTGAACATGGTGTTCGTTATGGACAGACTGTGGTTAGCACAGAAGTCCAATAACTGAACACCACTCGGGTTCAGATCGGGCAGGCCGTTCCTCCCAATCACCCCCCTCCAGGTTTCACTGTCGTTGCCCACGTGCGCATTGAAGTCCCCCAGTAGGACAATGGAGTCTCCAGGAGGAGTATCCTCCAGCACCCCAGTCACAGACTCCAAAAAGGGTGGGTACTCTGAAACATCATTTGGTGCATAGGCACAAATGATGGTCAGGACCCGTTTCCCAACCCGAAGGCGCAGGGAAGCAACCCTTTCGTCCACCGGGGAAAACTCCAATATAGAGGCAGCAAGGTGGGGCGATACAAGAATACCCACCCCTGCTTGTCGCCTCTTGCCCGGGGCAACTCCAGAAAAGGCCAAGCTCCAGCCCCTCTCCAGGAGACTGGTTCCGGAACTGGAGCTGTGTGTTGAGGTGAGGCCAACTATATCTAGCCGGTATCGCTCAACCTCGTACACCAGCTCAGGCTCCTTCCCCACCAGAAAGGTGACATTCCACGTACCAAAAGCCAGTTTAGAAAGCTTGGGATCAGTCCGCCAAGGTCTCCGCCTTTGACCGCCACCTAATCCACATAGCACCGGACCCCCATGATCCCTCCTGCAGGTGGTGAGCCCACTGGAGGGCGGACCCATGTAACTCCTTCGGGCTGAGCCCGGCCGGGTCCCATGGGTGGAAACCCGGCCACCAGACGCTAGCCTTCGAGCCCCTCCCCCAGGCCTGGCTCCAGGGTGGGGCCCCGGTAACCCCATACCGGGCGGGGTACACTGAATCCTTGATATACAATTTATCATGAGAGTCTGTTGGATGGATTTACCAATTAATTCATTAAAAATTCTTCAATGTGATTTTCTGGATTTTTTTTTTCTTATTTTGTCTCTCATAGTTGAGGTATACCTATGATGAAAATCAGAGACCTCTCTCATCTTTAAAGTGGGAGAACTTGCACAATTGGTGGCTGACTAAATACTTTTTTACCCCACTGTAATTAAGGTCTTGTTTCAGCATGTGCCGTCTTCCCAGTTTCAGCTTTCAGTAAAGCATGAATCTGGTCAGCTGTGATATCTTTCACATCTAGGAAGCTTTCTGCTGCTTCCACAATGGTTTTGATTCTGTCACTTTTCTTCTGTAGCTGTGCAGCAAAATTCATGGTGTGGCAGATAAAAGCTATAAAGTTTGTCCTCTTAACTATCAATGTGTCATCATCCATTTTGCATTTGTGAACACAAACATTCCTTGCAGCTGCACGATCCTGTGCTTGCATGGGACCCGTTGATTGCTGGGCTTCCATTTGAACTGAACTTCTTTGAGGAAGGCCTGCTGTGTTTCTAACTATTCCTGCCTCTCTAACTGTCTTTAGAGCTTCCACATATGAGATTTTCTTAGTTATTCTGATTTCCTGGGCTTGTCTAGCTTCCCTCTGCACAACACGTCCTCCATATGCAGCACTGTGCTCACCCCCGCAGTTGCAACACTTTACTTTTGGCGTCCTTGTCACATTTACAATATTCTTGCTCCCCTCCACATCTAGCACATCTTAACTTTCCCCTACATTGCTGAGCAGTGTGACCCATCCTTTGACATTTGTAGCACCTGAGTGGCTTTGGGACATATTCTCTGACACTGAAATACATGTATCCTATTAGGACTGATTTAGGAAGTGTTTCCTCAAACTGAATCATGACAGACTTCAGTCCTTCAGCAAGCCTTCTTTTTTACTCTGTAGCCTTTTCACATCCTTCACCTTTCCTCCTTGGATCTCGTTTTTCACTTCTTCCATAGACATGCACAAAGGGACACCTGATAAAACTCCCCTCAAGTTAGCTGTCACGCCAGGAACATGCGCCTTCATTTGTTCTCCGTTTAGGCGTCATTGTCAGTATTTTCTGTTGCTGTTGTTTACTTGTGGCATGAATTAACAGCTGGTTATTCTTCAAGAACTTTGCAAACTTAACTCTCCCAATTTCTTTCTCAGTTGCTTTTGTTAGCTTAACCAGGTGATAGCGCCCCCCACCCTGACTGAACTCAATGACAACCTTCCAGTCATTCCCTACATCCTTAAACTGCCATCCATTTTGGCCAGTTCGTGTTTTCTTCGCATTGATACTTCCTCCCGCATCACTCTCATCTGACCCGCTTCTAAGTCTTGGTGCCCCTCTAGCTGCTCTTTTCCGGCCCCCAGGCCTGAATAGTGTCCAGCCCACCTCATCTTGGTCGTACCCGTCACAGCTAGATGCCATAATGTTACAGACTGCGTACAGTTTTTGCTATCTGCCACAAACAAATCAATCCTACCGCCAGCCGAACACAGACGTAAATGCGGTCCCAATCTTCTTCTCTGCGACTTCTGCTGCTGCTGCTGCTGCTTCTTCTTCTTCTTCTTTAGATTTGATTGGTGGTTGGCAACCAGCTTACAGGTGCATTACCGCCACTGACTTGACTATCATCACTCTATATCTTTGTATAAGGAATTCTGAACAACTCCTCATGTGTGAAAAAAATTATGCATCCTTGGACTGTGTCTAAGGTGCGGCCGTTCGGTGCTGACCTCGTACTATGCTGCTGCTTCTTCTTCTGCTGCTGCTGCTGCTGCTGTTTCTGCCACTTCTGCTGCTGCTGCTGCTGCTGCTGCTTCTGCTGCTGTTTCTGCTGCTGCTTCTGCATTCTTATGAACAAATATGTTGTGTTAAACTCTGTTAAACAGGAATTAGGCAGAGCTATAGGGCCCTCTTTCTTCTCTCTCTCTCCCTCTCACTTCTTTTAGTCAGGTCTATTACATCAGTTACACACCCAAACTAACACTCACACACACACTTTTATAGTACATATTAGGAGACCGTTTATGTGAATAGCAGATGGGCTGTTCACGTCAGTGTTAAACTGGCCAATCAGACGGTCGCGTACAAGCCCATCCTATTGTATGGGGTTGGTCTAACCAACCTGAGAAGATCAATGTAAGTTCCACCCAGAAGTCACGGTCAGTCTGATGACGCTCCTGAGGGGGCTGCGTCACGCTGAATGCAGCGCTGCTTGCTTTACATGTGACCTCTAAATAAATGTTGCATCTTTGAATTGAAGAATTCTCCGGCTTATTCTTGGATCGTTCAAAGAATCAGGATTTTAACAATTTTGGTGCCGGTGACCCAGATTGAACTATTCTGAGACAAGGCGGGAACAGGTCAGAAGGACCCTTTTCAGACGACCGTGGTCCCTGAACAAAAAGGTAAGCAGAAAACCTTTTTACACAAATTTCTGCACTTTGGCCATACTAAATTTACAGTTGTCTGATTAAGGGGTATATCCGATCTCCAAACTGTATAATTTAGTTGGGATTCACATGTAGTCTAAACAAATAGTCAAATAGTTTCAAAGGAAATTGCACGTGTCCCATTATCAGTCGGATTTAGGACAGTCGCGATCGGGACGTACAATTCACGGGTGTATGGTCCACCAAATTTTAAAGCATTTCGGAGTCAGTCTGAACCACAATTAACGAGACTTAGGGAGCTGGGGTGGTCAATGATCATCCGGGTTCATCTCCCAAATTAAAATAGCTAGGGTTAGTAACCTGATGCCGGGGGGAGCCATTTAGAGTGTTCGACCCGATGCCACTGGGGAGCAAAGCCACGATCGTTTAAATCAGTATAACACTGAGCTTTAAGATACGGTACCGCTTGTACTGGAGACCTGCCGAGGCTTCAGTGAAAGTGCCCTCTACTTCAAGGTTGGATGAGTCAAGATCCTAGGAGCAGTCTGTTCCCACGATTAATAAGACTTAGGAGGCAATGGCCGTGCCTGTCTTGTAAATTAAAAATAGCCAGGATTAGCCTGATGCCGGGAAGGATTTAAGTGTCCAACCCAATGCCGTTAAGGAACGATGCTACGTGGGTGAAGTATTTCGGATGCAGTCTGTTCCAAAATAATTACGAGACCTAGAGAACAGCAGTGATCAGCGATCACCCGTGTTCGTCTCCCAAATTAAGGGAACCAGGGCTAGCCTGGTGCCGGTACTGAAAAAAAAAAATAATAATAACTTACAGTACAGCACATGAACCTTTTTACCATCATTAGTGAGTGTCTGTTCATAAGTATAAAAGGAATAACTTACAGTACAGCATAAGAATCTTTTTATACATCTTTAGAGAGTGGCTGTACACAGCAATAAAGACAGCTTGTTAAAATCAGTATAAGACTGAACTTTATGATATGATACCTAATTGCCTAATGGGTGCTATTAGAGTGTTATTAGTATTCATTAGTATTAGGTGTGTTATTACCTATTAGTATTGATGTGTATCTATTACCTTGGCATTTGGTCAGACAGCAGAGTAAGAATTTCATTGCTCAGGAAATGTTGCATTTCTTAACTGTGCACATGATGATAATAAAGCCTTTGAATCCTTGAATTGGCTCAACATGAGCTGCCCCTCTGATATACTCATTTCTAATCCTGTCCCTCCTAGTCACTCCCAATGAAAATCTTAGCATCTTCAACTCTGCCACCTCCACCTCCAGTCTTTTTGTCAACACCATCGTCTCCAAACAAGACATCATAGCAGGTCTCACTAGTCTTGTAAATCTTTCCTTTCATGCTTCCCGCTACCCTTCTGTCACAAATCACCCCTGACACTTGTCTCCACCCACTCCACCCTGCCTGCAGTCTCTTCTTCATCTCTCTTGTGCATTTTCCATTGCTTTGGATGGTTGACCCCAGGTATTTAAACTCATCTACCTTCACTGCCTCTACTCTTTCCATCTTCACCGTTACACCTGCCTCCCTTTCATTCACATTCATGTATTCTGACTTGCTTCTACTGACTTTCATGCTACTTCTCTCCAGACAAGCCTCCACCTCTTCAGGTTCTCTTCCACCTGCTCCCTACTCTCACTACAGATCACAATGTTATCTGCAAACATCATAGTCCACAGAGTCTCCTGCCTGACCTTGTCTGTCAGCCTGTCCATCACCATGGCAAACAAGAAGGGGCTCAGAGTCAATCCCTGATGTAACCTCACCCCATCTTGAATCCATCTGTCACTCCTACAGCGCACCTCACCACAGTCTCACTGTCCTTATACATGTCCTGCACCACCCTCACATACTTCTGTGCCACTCCTGACTTCCTCATACAGTACCACACTTCCTCTCTTGGCACCCTATCATATGCTTTCTCTAGATCCACAAAGACACAGTGCAACTCCTTCTGACATTCTCTATGTCTCTCCATCAACACTCTTAGAGCAAACATTGCATCTGTAGTACTCTTTCTTGGGATGAAACCGTACTGCTGCTCACTGATTGTCACCTGTCCTCTTAATCTGGCTTCAATAACTCTTTCCCATATCTTCATAGAGTGGCTGATCAGCTTTATGCCTCTGTAGTTACTATAGTTCTGAGCATCACCCTTGTTCTTGAAAATTGGTATCAAAACACTTCTCCACTCCTCAGACATCCTCTCACTGTCCAAGATTGTGTTAAACAATCTGGTTAAAAAGTTCACTGCCATCTCTCCTAAACATCTCCATACCTCCACAGGTATGTCATCTGGACCAACCACCTTTCCATTCTTCATCCTCTTCAAAGCTGCCCTCACTTCTGCCTTGCTAATCCTTGGGACTTCCTTGTTCACCATCTTTCCTTCCATCCTACTCTCTCACTCATTTTCTTCATTCATCAGCTCCACAGTACTCCTTCTACCTTCTCAACACACTCTCGTCATTTGTTAGTACATTACCATTTCTGTCCTTAATCAGCCTAACCTGCTGCACATCCTTTCCAGCTCGATCTCTCTGTCTAGCAAGTCATTTTCTCCTTCATTAATGTCCAGCCTCTCATACAACTCACTATATGCTTTTTCCTTTGCCTTTGCCTGTCATGTATGCCCCTCCGGGGTGACAAAACAAACTCACGCGCTTAACTACAGTAAGGCAGTTTATTAGTGCAAAACAAATATGACAGTCCAACATGAACTGTGCAGGCAGACATAGACAAAAATGCAACAACGATAACTTACACAGAGGCAGGAGAACTGAGAACACTCTGGAGAGATGGAGGGGGAGATAGACTGTGGAATGTAGTCTAATCTGAACATTAGCGTGGCTGCGACAAAAACCAGGTGAATAGACTGGGAATAATACATAACTGTGATGGGACGCAGGTGCGCAAGTCGAGCTGGGAGAACAGATTAGTAACTGCCCTCAGCTGCTGGAGAGAGACACAAAGGTAGAAGAGCTGAGGGCAGAGAGAGTGAGAAAGAGAGGCAAAAAGGACAAGAGGCAGAAGAGGAACATAATACTCGCAGCTGAGGACAAAACACAGATGCGAGGGGAGATGGCTGTATGGAATGGAGGGAAGTGGCACAATACAGAAAAAAGTCCCAAATTTATGAGGAAAAGTTGTAAGTTTACAGTAAAAAAAAAAAAAAATTCTGAGAAAGTTTCAAATTTACAAGAAAAATGTAGCAAATTTATGGGAAAAAACATACACAAGAAAATAGAAAATTACAAGAAAAAGAGTAACAAATTTATGAGGAAAAAGTTGCAGGATTACAGTTAAAAAAGTGACAAATTTATGAGAAAGTTACAAAATTACAAGAAAAAGTTAGCAAAGCTGCAAGAAAAAGTCACAATTTTACAAGAAAAACTAACAAATTTATGAGAAAAAGTTGCAAATTTACAAGAAAAAAATCACAAATTTAAGTGAAAAAGTAAGTTTACAGTAAAAGAAAGTTGAAAATTTATGAGAAAGTTTCAATTTTTCAAGAATATTTATAAAATTAGGGGGGAAAGTCACAAATTTACAAGGAAATAGCAAATTTCTGAGAAAATAAGTTAAAAACAGGTAAACAGCTAAAGTCCATAATGGACAGACACGGATGGGGCCAACATAGAACCTGTGGACAAACACACAGGATCCATAAGACAGCCCGGTTCAACCTTTGGTGGGGCGCACATGGCCATACTGGCTGGGACTGGCAAGTGGGTTGACCCTATTGGCGACACAGGTAGGGTGCGGGACTCCGGAGCGGGAGGCGTGAGTTCAAATCTCCCGGTGGGACGTCGCCATGTCGAGCAGCACGTTACAATACATTTATAGTAATATGGACATATGTTTACTAGATGTTGTTTTTTCTTGCCTTCTGATTGTTGCTCTGAGTGTTGCTGTCCCTATGCTGTTGCAATCCTGGAATTTCCCCGTTGTGGGACTAATAAAGGCTTATCTTATCTTATCTTATCTTAATACAGGACAGTGCTCATGAGGCATTTTTGCTGTTTAGAGAATGTGCGCCCTCTTGTGGTGGTCATCGTGAACATCATGTGTGTGGTTGTACCTGGGGGGCTCGTTGCGCTGCTCAGGCAAGGCAATCCTGCAGGCAGAAACAAAAAAAAAATGTTGAATCGAGAATTAAAAGCTCACATTTATCACCCGATGGTTCCAGAGATATTTAGAATCAAACTGATTCCACCATTTCTGTGTGTGTGTGACTGATACACAGGTAACATCTGGCAGGTGTGTATGGGTTTATCAATAGATAAACATGAGGATGTTTGAAAAAAAAATGTTTTCTTGTAGGATTAACAGATTTATCCGTATTAGAAATCTCAGAAAACATCTAGAAGAACAAGATTCAAAATGTTTTAGATGTTGGATTTGTTATTTTGGTACACCTGGAAATACTGACATTTGAGGGGTCTGCAACAAGAGCAGTCCACCCCTGCTGACCTCTAGAAAAATGTAGTTTTACGTGATTTCTGCTTCATGACTTCTATTTTTTTTTTTGTATTCTCCACTCCATTCAAGTGTGTAGTCGAGACCAGAGTGCACAAAGACCAATGTGGCAATCCTAAACCTCAGGGTAAAGCATACTGGGGCATATCCAGCAAGCATTTCCATGTCATTAAGGGGGCTTTCACACCTAACCCGTTTGGTCTGGACTTTCAGACTTGTCAGTTTATCTCGTACCAACATTTTAGGTGTGGATCCTCCCCCGAACCACGGTCTGGATCAAAAGAGCTGCAATTTGGTCTGGCTAAAAGAGGTGGTCTCAGTCCAGATCAAACTGAACTTTTAGTCCGGTTTGAGCATGAAAGCAATTTTCAGGAAGGTTCCGACGTTTGGACCAAACCCACAAAGTTAAGTCAGCCAATAAGAGGGAAAATGAGCCTCACTAAACTAGTTCACCAACTAATATAATGGAGTCTGAACCAGTTTTCCCTTAAAGTGCAGTTACCGATGTATCCAGAGCTGCAGAAACCACCTTGAAGGGTGAGGAGCATGTTTGCTAACTACAGGTCTGTGCTAACAACCCAAATGTCGTCATGGCAACACGGCGTGGTCATGACAACAAGATGTACATAGGTGCCATTACATAAAGCTGTTCAGTTCACTTGAATAAGGAGCAGCATGAAACCAAACCTAACTGGATCAGATGTGGACAACAGAACAAAAATTTGAGCCTTCCCAGGTAGCCAACACAGTCGTCCCGATTCTGACTGAGTTCTGGCAAAACCTGTGGAAATTCCCAAAATAATGTCACACTTAGGTTTACATTATCCAGCCGGGAGCTCACCTGAAAAGTTCACAAGATGAGGGGTGTTTACTTTGCTAGCTTGCTAGGAGGTGGCGAGAAACTGTGAGTAAATGACAACGACACCCTGACAACAACATCCCGATTCAGCTGAAGAGCTCCTGGTCCTCCTGTCTCCCGGTGAGTGAGTTTCATTTTCTAACTAGTTTGCTCTGCAATGGTGACAGCAGAATCTCAAAGCTAGCTGCTAGCTAGGTAACTAGCGGACGCGAACGCGCGACTATGCAGATTTGCGCACACTCGCGTCTTCGCATTCACTTTGTATGGATTTGCGCCGCCTGTTCGCGTTTGGTGTGAACATGGCTTTACAGTTCTTGTAATGAAGTCGTTCTTGTAATAAAGTTGTAATAAAGTTGAGTTCAACGACAGCATCCTCGTCAGTCGTCATTGCCAGGTTTGTGGACATAACATTTGGCAAAGAGAATTACGAACCATGGAAGTGTGCTTGAGACCGCTACAGCCCTTTCTGGAGTCCCCGGGTGAACCAACGGTCCCATAGCCATGATGGCTGGATGTGTTTGAAACCTACGTTGCAGCGTTGGACCTGGGAAAACTCGACAAAGTAAGGAAATGAGCACTTCTTGTCCACAACCTTGGCATAGAAGATCAGAGGATTTTCCACACACTGGGTCCGACGGAGTCATATGTGGATGCTGTCAAGCAACTTGGTAGCTACTTTGCTACACCAGACATATGATAGCACAATGATTTCGATTCTGCCAGAGGTGACAGGAAGTTGTGAGTCCATTCGATAATTTGTTGCCGACCTAAGACATTTGGCTAGCATGTGCTGTTTTGGACTGTTGGAAGATGAGATGGTGCAGGACCAGTTAGCTGAGCACACATGTAACCCGAGGCTATGAGCTAAGATGCTAATGGCACCAAACAACGTGACGCTAGCTAGCATGCTAGAGCTAGCGTTCCAGCTTGAGGAAGCAGAGAGGTTAGCAATGGAGCCAAGTGGACACCAAACACGGAAACTACTCGGACAGATGACGCTAGCTAATGCGGTGGACATGGAGGAGGATGAGGACATGGCAGAAGAGTAATAGACATATGCCATTAGCCGAAGGACCACTCCGAGAGGCCCCATCTGTGGTAGCTGTGGGTCCCCAACGCACCAGGACAGAGCACGTTTTTGCCTGGCAAGAGGACAATGGTGTAACAAATGTAGGCACTTAAACTACTTTGCCAGAGAGTACCGGTTGCCGATGCTGTGGAGCCCGCCAAGTAAGCCCAGCCGCCTGCCAACAACAACCATTCATGCAGTAAGCCCCAACAACAGCGGTTATTCATGCAGCATGGTTGACTTAGACGGCCTAACCATACCGCTACTGCTTGACATGGCGGCGGTGAGGGCGATGTTAAACTGGGCCACAGTGAAGAAGTTATTCCCCAACCACAAAATTAAGAGGAACCCAGTGCCACTGTATGAATACAGCAGTTACAGACTGTGCAATGTGGGAAGAGTGGAGCTGATGTTTTACTACAAGTCCAAACTTGTATTCAACTTCACATTCCAGGTAGCAGCACATGGTGACAACATTATGGGAAGTGACTTCTTCTACAGACTGGGCTTCACTATCAGAGACAGCGCTGGGTTTGAATGGTCCAGGTGCGGCAACTGGGGTATGACAGACCTCGACGACAACAACGTGGTGTGGAACGAGATAATTCAAGGTGGCACCGACACCACACCATCCACCCCACGCTCTCAGGAGGAGAGCTGCCCTGGAGGGGGGCAGCAGCTGGACTTGCCGCTGTTCCTTGCTCAGCCAGAAATGGAGCTGCAGGAGAAGGAGCCCGACCACGGAGAAATCCCCAAAGCGCAGCAACAACAGCTCATGACGTGGCACAGCAGAGCACTTCAGACGAGAGAGAGAAGGAACCAGACCGCTTCCGTACCCACGCTCAACAAGCTAAGGAGGTTACGACCGAGCTGACAGGTGAAGAGTCCGCTTCAACGAACAACACCGAAGAGACACCGGACAAGCTTACCCAAGACAAGACACCGCACCCATGACAAGCTTCAGTCTACGGCAACGACAATGGAGACAGCAGGTGAAGGGTCCGCAACAAACACGGTGACAACAGAACCACCACAGCACGATGGAGGTCTCAAACTGGGTAAGCATGCAGAGCCACCTGTATCACAACGACACATGAAATTGAGCAAGGCGCTGCTCCAAGTCATAGACTGGGTTCGGGTTCGCACCAGCGAGAGATCGAGATGGCAACTTACTGGGCCACAGCCAGAGAGACAACAGGCGCCACTGAGGATCATGGCGAAACTGGGATCAGCATGCTTTCGGCTGACAGACAGTTCGATTCGGCATGCAAACCAACTACGACAGCTCCAGGGATGCGTGCACCACAGGCCCACTACAAAGTCCCTCAGGCAGAACCGCTTTCCCCGTGGAAGGCTATTTAAAAAAAAAAAAAAAAAAAAAAGGACTTTTCAGGTAGGAGCGCGGCTGAGATGGTGGCAGAATAACCCACCCAGCTGCGTTGGTCCAGTGGTGGTCTACCTGCAGACCCCAGCCCTTAAGTTTGGTTTGGCGTTCTCTAAAAAATACAACAATAAATAAGAGTGTTCTTTATATAAAAAAGTGTTCTTTAAATAAAAGAAGTAAAAGAAGAATGTTGCAGATTTTTTTTTCCAGATATTTGACAAAGGTAACACAAGTAAACACAAAATGCAGTTTCTTCCTGTGATACTGCAGCTCTGGCCTGTTAAGCCCCTTTTCCACTAGTACCTCTTTGGCCCTGTTCAGTTCAGTTCGGCACGCTTTGTAGGCTTTTCCATGAGGAACTGTAACAGTTTCGATCCCAAAAAATCAGACCTACTCCAGACTGGTTCTAAGTGTTCCGTTCCGACCTGAAAATGTTACGTCAAAAGACTACAGGCCACTGATTGGTCCGGGCGTAACCTTATAAGATAAGATAAGATAAGCCTTTATTAGTCCCACAATGGGGAAATTCCAGGATTGCAACAGCACAGGGATGACAACACTCAGAGTGATAATTTAGAAGATAACAAAATAAGAGCAGTGAATATACATATGTACACATAAATATGAGAGCACTGTTCTCCTGCTGAATCTACAACCGCCATTTACAAAAATTCTTCAGCAAGTAATTACTACACACGGTAGAGATGGCTTTGGAGTCACAGAAATCTACACCGTGGTCCAACGAGGAGATGCAGACTTTTCTGTGCGTAGTGGCCGACGATGGAATGCAGAGAGTTAGATGGAGCGCACTGCAATGAGAAAATTTTCCTGGAAGACGCGGAGCAGTTGTCCGCCCACTGATACAACCGGACAGTAAAACAATATAGGGAGAAGCTGAAGAAAATGAAATGCGATTATCGGGCCATCAAGGACCATAACGGTCGAAGTGGGGTGAATAGAAAGCAGTGGAAGTAGTTTGACCAAATGGACGCCATTTACGGTCATCAGCTAGTAATGGGAGGGAGATAGGAGTTGACCCGGCCACGCTATTGTTACAAACCATGGATGGTGAGTGTTTCATGATATTATGCATCTTTTCGCTTATTTAGCCTATTGGTGCAACACTCACTTTTCTGAGCAATAACAACGCCGTTCTCTCCTGGCTAGCGAGTGTTAGCCAGGAGCGCTAGCTTGCTAACTAGCTAGCCAAAAGCTGATTCATGCTTGCTCTGTCTGAATTATTCACTTGTGAGAGCAAAATGACGAAATATGCTAATTCTGGTTAAAAAGTTTTGTCTGTGTTGCACTTCCGTGCTGTGCATTAAGTTGTGTGTGTATTTTCTTTCTAGAATCCGTTTCCACATGCCCGGGGTACTGGTACCAGCCCCATCAACAGCTCCAGCTCCGTCAACGTGTGCCACGTCACATACTGGTAAAGCACAATAAACAAAAGATTACCACCCTGTTTTGTTTATAGATACAGTTCAAGTTGACCCCAGGAACGAAAATCTCAACATATACAAATGCATTTTCAAACTAGTGATTTATAAAGTCCATCCATTCATCTTCTACCGCTTAATCCTTTCGGGTCGCGGGGGGGCTGGAGCCTATCCCAGCATCTTTGGGCGAGAGGCAGGGTACACCCTGGACAGATCGCCAGTCCATCGCAGGGCCAACACAGAGACAGACAACCATTCACTCTCGCATCCATACCTAAGGACAATTTAGAATCCCCAGTTTTGATGCCAATTAACCTAACTTGCATGTTTTAAAAAAAAAAAACATGCAAGATTTATAAAGTGATTCATATAATTCCATAAAGCCTCATAGTAGACCCACATACCTATTCTGTGGATTTTCGGACAACAGTGTTGCCGTGCTGTTTCGTTTCCACCATGAATCACTGGCTTGAAAATGTACATGTACAAAGTGGATTCTGGGGTGCTCACTTGTCAGCGGTCCATGACCTGGTCCCATTTTTAGCTGTGGTGGAGGAAGTAGTGATAAAATTTTTTGAAAAAGTGATGTAGCACAAGAACTCACTTTCGAATGTGCTTGCAGTCAACGTGTTTCATTCAAATGATTCAAGTCAACTGACTGTATTAACTTCATTCAGATTTCTGAGGCCTCAATAAAAACAAATTATTTTAAACATAACCTGGTGCTTGCAAAATCTGCTCTGCTGAGGTGCAGCAACATGGACATTGTGCTTATATACAACAACAAAGCATTTTTGTCACACCCCACCACCTGGCTTTCACAAGTGTATTTCCCATATATATGTTTTGAACTTGCTTTAATTAACCACCGCCCATTTCTATCTTTACTGTCGTCGTCGGCGGCCTCCGTCGGTCTATGATGACCATGGAAGAGAATCCTAAACGTCTACTCTGCTGGAACAGCACGGCCTGTGGCTGAACAGGCCGATGCGCGAATGGCAGTCCCTGTCACACAGGTCGCACTTGTGGGTGGCCTCCGTGCTGCTGGGTCTGTGGCGGTTCTTCCTGCGGGTCCTTTTTTCATCTGCAGCAGCAGTCAGTCTCTCTTCACCCGCCTTGAGCTGTCTGGTCAGGGTGCCTCTCCATTTGAAGCGGTCCGTTGCAAGGTCCTCCCAGCGCTCTGTGTTGATTCAATTCAATTCAATTCAATTCAACTTAATTTATATAGCGCCATTTCACAACAACAGTCATCTCATAGCACTATCAACTGTAGGGAGGACCCCCACAGTTGCAGAAAGACCCCAGCAATCGGGCGATCCACTGTGAGCAAGCACTTGGCGACGGTGGAGAGGAAAAACTCCCTTTTAACAGGAAGAAACCTCCAGCAGAACCAGGCTCAGGGAGGGGCAGTCATCTGCTGCGACTGGCTGGGGGGTGAGGGGACAGAGAAGAAGAAAAGAACAGACATGTAGAGAGCAAACAGCACGATGGGGACTCAATCTATGGGAGAGAACAAACAAATGTTAATGACCAGCAAAAAAAAAAATATTTCATAGAGAGTGAGGAAAGGAGTGAGGCCCAGTGCATTACTGGAGGTCCCCCGGCTGACTAAACCTATTAGCAGCATAACTAAGGGAGGGTTCAGAAACACATGATCCCTCCCTAATTGTAGGCTAGATCAAAAAGGTAGGTTTTAGCCCTATTCTTAAAAACAGAGATCGAGTCTGACTCCCGAATCCAGATTGGCAGCTGATTCCACAGGAGAGGAGCTTGATAACTGAAGGCTCTGCCTCCCATTGTACTTTTGGAGATTCTAGGTATTACAAGTAAACCTGCATTTTGGGAGCGTAGTGCTCTGTTAGGATGATACGGTAGTATCAGATCTTTTAAATAAAAAGGAGCCTGATTGTTTAGAGCTTTGTAAGTAAGAAGAAGGATTTTAAACTTAATTCTAAACTCTATGGGAAGCCAATAAAGGGAGGCCAGAACCGGAGAGATATGATCTCTCTTTCTAGTACCTGTTAAAACTCTTGCTGCAGCATTTTGGATCAGCTGAAGACTTTTTAAAGATGTTTTAGGACAGCCTGATAATAAAGAATTACAATAATCTAATCTCGAGCTAACAAAAGCGTGGATCAGCTTCTCAGCATCACTCTGAGACAAGATGCTCCTAATCTTGGCAATATTACGCAAATGATAGAAGGCAGTCTTAGAAACAAATTTAATATGTGAATTGAAGGACAAATCCTGATCAATGATTGATCAGGATTTGGATCAATTGATCTCCAGGGCCTTCATGTCTCTCTTGCAGACGTCTCTAAAACGCAGCTGTGAGCGGCCAATGTCTCTCTTGCCAGTTGCCAGTTCTCCATAGAGGACGTCTTTGGGGATTCTGCCATCCTCCATACGGTGAACGTGGCCTAGCCAGCGGAGCCTGCGCTGTCTGAGTAGAGTGAACATGGAGGGAAGGCCGGCGCGGGACAGAACTTCTGTGTTGGGCACTTTGTCCTGCCAGGATATGTCCAGGATGTGGCGAATGCAGCGCAAGTGGAAGGAGTTCAGTCTCTTTTCCTGCCGGGCGTATGTTGTCCACGTCTCACTCCCATAGAGCAGTGTGCTGATGACGCAGGCGTTGTACACTGCCATCTTCGTCTTGACAGAGAGTTTGGGATTCTCCCACACTCGTGTGGTGAGGCGAGCGAGTGTGAAGGCTGATTTTCCAATCCTCTTGTTGATCTCTGTATCAAGGGAGAGGTTGTTGCTGATCGTGGACCCCAGGTACGTGAACTGATTCACGACCTCCAGCTCGTAGTCGTCAATGGTGATGGTTGGTGGTGCTTCCGTGCCTTGTGCCAAGACGTTAGTCTTCTTCAGGCTGATGGTAAGCCCGAAGTCCTTGCATGCCTGGGAGAAGTGGTCCATAAGGGTCTGAAGCTCCTGCTGTGTGTGGGTTGCGACTGCAGCGTCGTCTGCAAACAGCATGTCTCTGATTAGAGCCTCACGTTCTTTGGTTCTGGCTTTCAGGCGGGCGAGGTTGAAAAGCCTGCCATCAGATCTTGTGTGCAGGTAGATTCCCTCTGTTGCTGTGCTGAAGGCATGCCTCAGGAGCATAGCAAAGAAAATCCCAAAGAGGGTTGGCACAAGTACACAGCCCTGTTTCACTCCGCTGCGTATGTTGAAAGGCTCTGAGACGTTGCCATCGTGCTGCACTATCCCCTGCATGTTGGTGTGAAACGATTCAATGAGGCTTTGCAACTTTGGTGGGCATCCTATCTTTGGCAGGATCTTGAAAAGGCCCTCTCTGCTGACCAGATCGAACGCTTTGGTGAGGTCGATGAAGGCGACGTACAGGGGCATGTTCTGTTCTCTGCATTTCTCCTGGAGTTGGCGGATGGAGAATATCATGTCTACCGTCGATCGCTCAGCGCGGAAGCCACACTGAGACTCGGGGTAGACACGTTTGGCAAGCTTCTGTAGACGAACGAGAACAACTCGTGCGTAGACTTTGCCAACAACGCTGAGGAGGGAGATGCCCCTGTAGTTGTTGCAGTCGCTTCTCTCCCCTTTGTTTTTGTAGAGGGTGATGATCTTGGCGTCCCTCATGTCCTGTGGTACAGCACCTTCCTTCCAACACTGGCAGAGGACGTCATGCAATGGCAGCAGTAGGGCGGTCTTGCAGTGCTTGATCAGGTCGGGGGGTATGCCGTCGTTGCCGGGTGCCTTGCCAGCGGCCAAGCTATCAATGGCCTTGCTGAGTTCGTCGATGGTTGGCTCGGCATCAAGTTCGTCCATGGATGGCAGGCAGTCGATGGCATCAAGGGCTGACGGTGTCACGGTGTTCTGTCTGGAGTAGAGGTCGGAGTAGTGTTCCACCCATCTCTCCATCTGCTTGTTCTTTTCTGTGATCATCTCCCCAGTGGAGGATTTGAGGGGGGCCGTCTTGCTCTGAGCCGGACCAAGTGCTTTCTTGATGCCAACGTACATACCACGGATGTTCCCTGTTATGGCAGTGGTTTGACTGTCTTGGCTGAGCTGAGTCCAGTACTCGTTGGGACAGCGCCGAGCAGTCTGCTGAACTTTGCTTCTCGCAGCCCTGAGAATCTGGAGATTCTTCTCGTTGGGGTACTTCTTGTACTCAGCAAGTGCTGAGCGCTTGGCTTCAATGACGGGGGTAATCTCGGTCAACTTGGCATCAAACCAGTCCTGTGACTTCGAGGTCTTCCTCCCAAAGGTAGCCAAGGCTGTGCGGTGGATGGTGTTTCGCAGCTCTTCCCACTTCTGCTTTGCAGATTCTCCTTCTTGTGGTACACCAAGTTCCTTCTCAAAGGTGGAGGCAAACTGCTCAACAAGTTCTGGTTGAGCCATCTTGCTGGTGTCAATCCGTGCCTTTCCAGGTTGTCTAGCACGATGGAATTTCTTCAGCTGCAGCTTGACCTTGCAACACACCAATGAATGGTCTGTGTCGCAATCTGCACTCTGGAACGAATGGGTGATTAGCACGTTCTTCAGTGAGGTGCGCCTGGTCAGGATCAAGTCCAGCTGGTGCCAGTGCTTTGAGCGTGGATGTTGCCAAGAAACCTTGTGTTGGGGCTTGGTCTTGAAGAATGAGTTTGTGATGCACAGATCGTGATATGTGCAGAACTCAAGCAGCCGCTGTCCGTTGTCATTCATTCTGCCCACACCAAAAGGTCCAAGACAGGAGGGCCAGGAGTCGTGGTCAGCACCCACTCTGGCATTGAAGTCTCCAAGGAGAATGGAGTTGTTCAGAGTTGGGGACGATCCTGACAGTTGTTGCGAGATTCTCGTAGAACTCGTCTTTTGCCTCTGGTGTGGCTGTCAGTGTTGGGGCATACACACTGATGAGGGTGACTGGGCCTTGAGTGGTGCTCAGGCGGAGGGTGAGGAGTCGTGCAGAGCCAGTGCTGCTCGGTTCCACTATCTTCAGCAAGGTGTTCTTCACTGCAAAGCCCACTCCGTGTTCCCTGTGTTCGTCACTGCCCTTTCCCTGCCAGTAGAACGTGTAGTCCTTCTCTCTCAGTGTGCCTGCATCAGCCAACCGTGTTTCCTGGAGAGTGGCGATATCCACTCCCAGTCTCTTCAGCTCATTATTGATGATGGCAGTCTTCCTGGTGTCGTTGATGTCCTTGAGGTTAGTAGCGAGTCCTGTCATCATAGTGCGGACGTTCCAAGTTCCCATTTTTAGAGTTGGTTTCTTTTGTTTTATTGTCTTGCCTGGTGCGAAAGTTCTCAGCCTGCTGTTCGGACTTCTCCTCATCCCCATGCACCCAATGAGCAAAGCAAGCTGTGGCGGGACATCACCTTATTGGCTGGGGGCTGCCCAGCTTGAGGCGGGCGGTAGCTGTCCAGTGAGATCCGATGATCCCTCCCACCGTCGGGAATAACCCCTGGCGCCGAGCTCTACGCCAATTGAGCGGTGGCTTATAACCGGTAACTGTCATTCCTCGTGTTTTGTCTACACCAAAGGCGAAGCTGGAGTGTCCTCTCCAGTGATCCGGTGTTCTACCTTCCAGCGTTGGGCGTTGGTAGGATTCAAGCCTGGGCAGGAAGATATGGAGGATAAGATGTTGCCCATGCAGCATGTCCCCCCTCTCCACGTCACTGATGAATCCAAAGGAACAGCAGGGCTGCTACAGTTTGGCACCAGCGCCGTTGCAGGAGCTGCCAGAACGATGTTGAGCACAACATAGAACTGCCTTAGGGGTTCCGACTCCGGATTTTTCCTCAGGGTTGACTCCCGAAGCCTTTCCCGTGACCGGGTATGCCGCAAGGCAGCAGAGGTTTGAAATCAGGGTTTACCTTCCCCTAGATGGGCTACCTTCCCAGGTTGACGAGCCACCATCTACCCGAAGCATCTGGTTTTAAGGCGCCAGAGATCCGCCCTCGCCCCTTCTCCTATTAGTAAAAGCAGTTCCACCGGGCTTAGAGACTAAACCACACGGGCAGGCTCGGAGTTGGACTTAGTTGTCAGAGGCTTTTCGAGACGCACGCCATAAGGAGCATTTTATGAGCACTGGGAGCTTAACTCCAGTGCCGCTCCTGGCTATGTCAACCTTGGAACCATCTTTACTGTAGGCAAGAGGAAAAGGAGCCACCCCACAGCAGAGCTTGCCACTGTGTTTGCCCAGATGAATGGTGACGAAGTGCGGCTCCAAGAACTGCAGCTTGAACAGCGGCATGAAAAGCACCGTGAAGCACTTGCCCAGCACATGCAGACCATCAACCGGCTTGCACGTGCAAGGGACATGAAGCAAGGGAGCAAGAAGCCGCTTTACGAAGGGAGGAGATGGCTCAAAGTGCTTCCTTCCATCAGGCTTTCCTGGCTGTACCGGGCAACCTCATGACGAGTGGCCGGCATGTGTGATCCAGTCTCCCCACAAGTGTCTTTTTAACATGTATATAAGCGAAACAAAACAATGAGTAATTGGGCAGCAACTTGTAATAAACTAGTGACTGCATCATGATTGTGTTTTATCTGTTATTACCAATTTTCTCCAAAGTTTTCCCAAAAAAAAGGTTGGTAGACTATTTTATTGGAGTATATTATGGAGTCTAATAACTACCTAGACATCCTTTAAAAGTCAATAGATCATGGTCAAGATGTACAGTCGTGAAAAAATGAGGACACCATTAAATATTCAGTTCTGTATTAAGAAATGTTCATGTCTATGTTTAACCCTGTTTTTGTTTTTATTTGCATAAAACATTTATTTTAGCCATTTTAAGTGGGAATGAATGTGGGGGTGTCCTAAAAAGATGGGGGGGGATGTCTGAATTTATTCCTCACTATTTGTTTAGAATTACAGTTTACAGAAAATTTGAAAAAAAAGTCTAATTCATTTTTAATTGTTTAGTTGTATTACATGAATCTCCCTGTATGTTTAACATTGATATTAATGATATCAATTTGGACATATGGATATTAAATATCCATATGTCCAGACTTCCGGTCTGGACGCCATGGCGGCTGCGGCTTAACGCTGAGGCTCTCAGACCCAATCCAGGATAACACCTTGAAAATCAAACTTAACGGATTTTTGGAGGAGTGAAAATCAAAAGACAAAATCATCATGTCTAAAGGAAAACAGAAGAAACTGAAATTCTCCAGGCCGGGACGCGTATCGGCCGGAGAATCTGAACTGGAAGATCTCCATTCAGAAGACGAGGAACTGGTGATAGCTAACAAAAGGGTTAGCCTGAAATCACTATTTGAGGAGCTACGACGATTTCGCCGAGAAGTTACGGCCGAATTTCGGGAATTCAGAGAAGAATTGAAAAGGACGGACAGCAGAGTGGACCAGGCCGGGAACCGAATCTTGGAAGCAGAAGATCGAATAAAAGTGCTCGAAGATTCTGTGCTGGACCTACGCAAAAGACAAGCAGCTATGGAGGCTGGGCTGGCCGACCAGGAAGGAGGACAAAGAAGAGACAGCATAGGAATTCGTGGTCTGATAGAAGGAACCGAGAATGGTTTTAACTCAATGGCAGAATGCGTGGAATCCTTACTAAGAGAGAAATTGGATATTCCACAAACCACCGACTTGAGGATGGAAAGGGCACATCGTTCATTGGCCGCTGGGCCGGCGGCGGAGGCGCCCCCACGTTCGGTGTTGGTGGGATTTTCCAATTTCAGAATGAGACAAGAGGTTGTAGGACTGGCCTGGCAGAAGGGGGGATTTGTGCACCGGGAGAGAGAGGTCTGCGTGGAGCACGATTACGCCCCGGAGGTCCTTGGGGAGCGCGGGGAATGCAATGACGCGGAAGGGGTGTTAGGAGAGAGGAAATTGCGCTTTCGGACACCATTTCCTGCGAAGTTAAGGGTCTTCTGCGGCGATGAAACGTGTCTCTATAATTCGGCGGAGGAGGCAACGGCTGACGTGGCGAGGGGAGGGCTCCCGGTAACGGTGTTTAGACCCGCAGCAGACCCGAGTGAGAAGATCAGGGCGCAGGTGTGGACAACACAGAGACCCTCAAAATCCACGGACCAGCAGCAGGAAACCCAGCACCAGAGCGTCGCGGATAAACTATCCGTTTTCAGGTTGGAATAGCGACCTTTTTTTTTTTTTTTTTTTCTTTTCTCTTGAATCAATCCGCACATCCAACCCCCCTCATACAAGGTAACAAACTTTAAAGGAGATGCATATTCAGCATGTGGTAAAACATTTCATGGAACAATCATATTATTTGAAACAAATAAGTCTTTGTAATTAAAAAAAAAAAAAAAAAACTTGTTAAAATAGAAATGTGACAATAATCCACATGTTCTCCTCATACTAACGGATGCTGTTTTTGCATGAGTGTTTGATGTGATGGGGGTGGGAGGGTGCACACAATTTCACAGGGTTTAGGCATAAAAGGAAAAAAAAAATCATTACAGGTTTGGATTGGGTTCTGAAACTCACGTTGAAAGCATGGGACTGCTTTCAGTGGTGGGAGAGGGCCCTCGGCACGTGGCGGAGTTTGGGGAGTTTCCCTCAGGGCCTTCACTCCATCGGGACTCTTACAGGGTCTTTGGAAGGACCTCAGCTCAGGAGGTTCTTATGACAGCTTTTTGTTTTAAAGTTTTTTACACTATGTTCTTAATGTTTTTCTTGTTTTTGGTGTTCTTTCAGTTTCTGAGTAGCACAAAAGAGGGCCACCACACAGTTGTACTGAACAAGACAACACAATGGAGAAACGGGGTGTGGCCAAAGTAATTTCATATAATGTGGAAGGAATCCTGAATCCAGTTGGGGGATCCAGGATTCTGGGCAAAATGAAAGAAGACAAAGCGGGAATGGTGTTTTTGCAGGGAACCCACCTAGCAGACGTGGAGCACAGTGGGCTCGGTAGACAGGGGTTTGAAGTGATCTCTTCGTCTTCGTATGGATCGGGGAGGAGGAGGGGAGTAGCGACATTGATATCAACCAAAATTACATTTGAAAAAAAATCAGAACACAAAGATAAAGAAGGGAGATACAGTTTGGTAACTGGGCGGCTGGAGGGAGAGGATGTCACCCTGCTGGGTGTGTATGCTCCCCCAGGGGCTAACTGGAGATTTTATAAAAATGTATTCGACCTGGTGATGGCTGAGGCTCAAGGTTTGGTGATGTGTGGTGGGGACTTCAATCTTGGACTGAGTCCATACTGGGATGCTTCTGGTGGTTCCCCACATCAAAATGACACCCAAAACGGGAAGACTCGGATGCTGCTGGAGGAGTTGGGGGTCTGTGACGTGTGGAGGGAGCTCAACCCCAGTGTGAAGGACTGTGCATTTTGCTCAACTCCACATTCATTTTACTCAGGGATTGACTGTTTTTTTGTGTTTGATAGAGACATTGGAAGAGTGGAAGCATGTGGGGTGGGACTGATGGATCTCTCCGGCCGCAGTCCGATCTACATGGACTTAAATATCCAAAGATACACAAATAATACATTTTCTTGGAGGTTAAATTCAAATGTCCTGAAAGGACCATTGAAAGATGAATTGGAATCAGATATTCTCAGATATTTGGAAGATAACGATGGTGGAGAGGTATCCCCTTTGGTGCTGTGGGATGCATGCAAAGCTGTAATAAGAGGAAGGATTGTTGCAAAACTGGCAACCCAAAAGAAACTAAGACAAGAAAAACTGTCCACATTAGAGTCGGAACTTGGGAACCTAGAGGAGGAGCACAAGGGCAGCACTCATTCTACTGACTCGCTCAAGATTAAGGAAATTAAAAACCAAATGAATGAGATCTGCACAGTGGAGATCCAGAGGAAACTTGCATTTCTGAAACAAAGGTGCTGTGAAGCAGGCGGTAAATCAGCAGGATTGCTGGCCTATGGGTTGAGGAGGCATCAGGCGGAGGGAGCGGTCTGCAGAATCAGAGACCCAGTATCAAAGGAAATGGAATTCGGAATTCAGGATATTCTTAAGGACTTCGAGAATTGCTATAGGAACTTGTGCTCCCACAGGAAGCATAGAAACACATCCGAGGCATTCCTAAGCACATTAAACCTTCCCCAACTTACGGAGTCACAAAATAGAACACTACTGTCAGAAATACATCCTAAAGAATTGGAGGAAGCAATTGTGAAACTTGGGGCTAGCAGGTCCCCAGGAGCTGATGGCTGTGCAGCAGAGTGGTGCAAAGCCTTTAGGCAGCAACTATCTCCTCTCCTCCTGAAGACATTTGATTGTGTCCTCCGCACAGGGGAGATCCCCCCCTCCTGGAGAGAGGGGGTCATTGCAGTTGTGCCTGGGCCTGAAGAGGATGGGCTGGAGTGCTCCAGCTGCAGACCAATCAGTGTACTAAATCAGGACTATAGGCTTTTTGCCATTATCCTTGCCAAAAGGTTGGAAAATATACTGACAGACCTGGTTCGTTTGGACCAAACGGGTTTTGTAGGACAGAGACAGACACAAGACAACATTCGACGCACTTTACACATAATTCATCATATAAAAAAATATAACTTAAATGCAGTCATGTTGGGATTGGATGCTGAAGAAGCATTCGATTCGGTTGACTGGTCTTTTCTATGTAGAATCTTGTCCAGTTTCAATTTTCATGGCAACTTCATTGGAACTATACAGGCATTGTATAAAAAACCAACAGCTAAAATAAGGATTGACGGTGGTTTATCATCATCTTTTGGGCTGGAGGGAGGATGTCGTCGGGGCTGCCCCCTGTCTCCACTGCTCTTTGCAATCTTCGTAGAGCCTCTGAGCCAATGGATGAGACAAAACCAAAAGATTCGGGGTGTTGCACTTGGTCGGAGGGAACATGGAGTGGCGCTCTTTGCTGATGACATTTTGGTATACCTGGGGCAGCCGGACACTTCTTTGCCGGAGCTGACCTCAGTTTTTTCGGAGTGTGGAGATTTATCGGGGTGCGAATTAAACATGCATAAAACCCAAGTTTTAACATTCAACTATGACCCAAATCATTATTCACTAAGCAGGCTCAAGGCTGGCTGGGAGTCGGAATCTGTGGGGTATCTAGGGGTCGGTGTCCCGAAACAGCTCAGCAGAATTGTGTCACTAAACTGTGATCCACTGGTGACAGGGATGAGATCTGACCTAGCAAGATGGAATATGATACCGTTCTTGGGTACTGCGCAGAGAATTGAAGCGGTCAAAATGAATGTGCTTCCACGTCTTCTATACCTTTTCCAAACAATGCCGGTAGAGCCTCCCGGGGGAGCATGGCGGGAGCTGGACGGAAGGATCTCGGGATTCATGTGGCAGGGCGGGAGACCTAGAGTCAGATATAGAGCCCTACAGCTAAACGGGGACAGGGGTGGGCTCGCGCTGCCAAATATCAGGGACTACTTTGAAGCCGCACAAATTGGAACTTTGGTGGAGATATGTAGCCCAGTCTACACTGCACAATGGAGGGAGATCGAGTGCCGAATGGCAGGTGACATCCCCCTGCGGGCGATGATGGGGAGCAATGCCTTGCCTGAGCTTTTGGGTGGCACTAGCCCGTGGATGGAGATCCCGCTAAAAATTTGGTTTGAGATGGTCAGGGAGAATCAAACTGGAGAGCCCTATCGACTTCTGCAGTGGATCGCCTATGGTCGGGACTTTGCTCCTAGTGGGGCAGACACCGGATTTGAAAAGTGGAGGGAGGAGGGGCTGATGAAGTGTTGCGATTTTTTTGGAGGGCAAATCTTGGGAAGTTTTGAGGATTTGAAGAAACAAGGCCTGATGGGTCGGGACCTTTACAGGTTCTTCCAGCTTAGACACCACATGAACAATGTACTTGAAGAGGAGGTTTTGGAAAGGGCCCAGTCAGGTGTTCTGGGGGTCTTCTTGATGGCATGTGGAGGGATCCCAGGGATCGGATGCATTTCTGGAATGTACCGGGGTCTTCAGGACTTAGAAGGAGACAACACATCTTATATAAAAGGGAGATGGGAAGGGGAGGGGAATTTCACTTTGCAGCTGGAAATGTGGGAAAGGCTGGATAGACAGCAGTGGAGAGGTGCCTCATCCCTGCAGTGGAGAGAATTTGGATGGAGAAGCTTGGCGGGGTTTTTCAGAACACCTGCACAAAACAAATTTACCCATAAGGGATTGAACTGTTGGCGCTTGTGTGGTGAAAAGACTGCAAATCATTTTCATGTGTTTTGGTCATGCCCAGTTGTCCACCGGTGCTGGACCAATGTACAGACAATATTGGGGAAAATATTCAAAATTACAGTTCCCTTTTCTTTTGTGACTTTGTATTTGGGTTTACTACCGGACTCACTGGAAGGACGAGGAGAAAGGTGCTTATTCAATGTTTTAATATTGGCAAGCAAAAAAGCTCTAACTGGGGAATGGATGTTGAGGGACTGTCCTGCACCTGAAGATTGGACTGGCGTGATCCAAGACATTTGCTCGATGGAGGGGTTGACGTTCGCACTGAGACAGGACATGGATGGGTTCATGAACTTTTGGCAGCCCTGGACTGCATATGTGTCTTCCATTGGATCTAATCTTTGACAAATACCATTTCAATGGTGGTTCCGCTCTTTGTTCCAACGCTACTCAGATGCTCTTTTATCTTTATTTACTTACTTTTTCTTTTTGTTTGTTTTTTACTGGTTTGTTTGTTTTTTTTGTTATTTGTTTTTTGTTTGTTTTTTTCTCTTTAATTTCACTTTTTCTTTCACTTTAAAAAAAAAAAAGGGGTGTTGTAAGAATTAATCTTCCAATGTTGTCAGATATCAGAAAATAGGGGAACGTGATGAAAATGTAAACAATGCATTGCTGTAACGACCTGTATACCCTTTACAAAAACTTAAATAAAAAAAAAAAATATATCCATATGTCCAAATATGTTACAAAAAAACACACAGGCTAATGTAGGGTGTCCTAATTTTTTTCATATGACTGTCGGTTGTGGGAGCAGTTTTGGACCAATAAAATCTTGTGATGCAATGTATCCTGACATTGTAGTTAAAAAATATTTAAACACATTGTGGTAATCCAGCTGTGCAATGTTTTCATGTTATCTGTGTGCACACCACGTTCCAAATTATTATGCAAATGATATTTGTCTCTGATTTTCCTAAATAGTTGATGCAAATGACAGTCAGTATAATTTTCACTTCATCAACAGTTAAAGTATAATTCAGAATTTATTGAACAAACATCCCACTGATAACTATTTGTTTTTGCATAAATAAGAAAACTCAAAATGCATTGTTCCATACTATTATGCACAACAGTGTTTCAAAACATTTTATAGGTTATAAAGAACTGAAAATGGTCATTTGTTGAATTTGCAGCACTAGGAGGTCATATTTACTGAAATCAAAAGCTATTTCAATCAAAAACATCTTAACAGGCCAAGTTCCATGTTAACATAGGACCCCTTCTTTGATATAACCTTCACGATTCTTGCATCCATTGAACAAGTGAGTTTTTGGAAAGTTTCTGCTTGAACTTCTTTGCAAGATGTCAGAACAGCCTCCCACAGCTGCTGTTTTGATCTGAACTGCCTCCCACCCTCAGATCTTTTGCTTGAGGATGTTCCAAAGGTTCTCAATCGGGTTGAGGTCTGGGGAGGATGAGGGTCACACCATAATTTTCTATCCTTTTATGCCCATAGCAGCCAATGACACAGAGGTATTCTTTGTAGCATGAGATGGTACATTGTCATGCATGAAGATAATTTTGCTATGGAAGGCACAGTTCTTCTTTTTGTACCATAGAGGAAAGTGGTCAGTCAGAAACTCTATATACTTTCACAATGTCATTTTTACACCTTCAGGGACCCTAAAAGGGCCTACCAGCTCTCTCTCTATGATTCTGGTCAAAAACATGACTCCACCACCTCTTTGCTGACATCGCAGCCTTGCTGGGACATGGTGGCCATCCACCAACCATCCACTACTCCATCCATCTGGACCATCCAGGGTTGCACGGCACTCATCAGTAAACAAGACTCTTTGAAAATTAGTCTTCATGTATTTCTGGGCCCACTGCCACATTTCTGCTTGTGAGCATTGGTTAGGAGAGGCCATATAATAGGTTTGTGCATAACTGCAAGCCTCTGGAGGATCCTACACCTTGAGGTTTGTGGGACTCCAGAGGCACCAACAGCTTCAAATACATGTTTGCTGCTTTGTAACGGCATTTTAACAGCTGCTCTCTTAATCCGATGAATTTGTCTGGCAGAAACCTTCCTCATTATGCCTTTATCTGTATGAACCCGTTTGTGCTCTGAATCAGCCACAAATTTCTTCACAGTAACATGATCACGCTTAAGTTTTTGTGATATATCTGATGTTTTCATACCTTGTCCAAGGCATTGCACTATTTGATGCTTTTCAGCAGCAGAGAGATCATTTTTCTTTCCCACATTGCTTGAAACCTGTGGCATGCTTAATAATGTGGAACATCCTTCTTAAGTAGTTTTCCTTTAATCGGGCTCACCTGGCAAACTAATTATGACAGGTGTCTGAGATTGATATCAATGATCCAAAGAGCCCTGAGACACAATACCATCCATGAGTTTAACTGAAAAACAAAAAAAATTAATGCTTATGACACTAAAATCCTATCTGAATAATCATTTGGAACGCAGTGTAATGGTGAATAATGAAAGATCTTTCTTAACCAAAATTCCACTTTTCCACACTGGAAAATTGCCAGGAATGGTAAGGGGTAAGAAAAGGTAAACAAACCATTTAAGTTTTTCAGTATAATGGGATAAGGTTTCATGGGATTTAACCTGTTTCAACACGATTAATAATTCTGTTAACAGACTTGCATCAAACCAAAAGTGATATATCTAACTGCTGGATTACTCGTAGACGGCTTCTTCTGTCTTTTAGCATTTAATCACTCATAACTTCACAAATAACCCATATAAACAAAAGGGAAGACGTATCTGAAAAGGGTACAAAAATTTTATTTTCATAATACAAAAGCACGTAGCCTTCTCTGGCTCTCCTGTTTGGCCTTTACTGTGACAAAAAGCGACAGAGCGAGCAGTAAGTAAATCATCCTCTCGTAATCCTCCATCTTGTGTTTTGATATTGTGTTACTTGTGTGTCGCATGTTTTACGTCACAGGAGGGTTGTGCCGCCTTCCTGTAACAAATCCCACCCTCATCAAGTGGTCCTCTGGTGTGATGGAAACAAAAATGGGCTGAGCTGAATAAAACTGTGCTGTGCTGTACCGGGCTAAACAGGAACTAGCGGAAAAGGGGCCTTAAGATCAGTTCTGGGAGACAGCTAGGCTCTGTACTCCGACAGAACGCTCTCATAACATATTATCTTTGTTTGTTTCAAGGTATGACATCTGCCTGCACCATTTTTTCTGTGAACATTTCTGCTGAACATTTCAGCTGAACTGCTGCATGAGATCTTCCTCTTGATCAAGAATCAATAATACAGAAAGGCATCTCTGACTCTGCATTTATTCATTCACCAGATTAACAAGGGACTCTTATTAGTGCTTCGTAGTGCAGGCCGCTGGTCCAGCTGAACATACAAACAAACAAACATCACCTGTTTTCTTCCCCTTCCAGGAGCTTCCTGTAGGTGGCGATCTCCAAAACCAGCGCCATCTTGACATTGTTCAGATCCCGATACTTGCGCTGGTGGCGCGCCATCTCGTCCTTCATGTTGGCCATCTCCGCCTCCTGCCGGGCGATGGCGTCCTGGAAGCCGCTGGCCTCGTGTCTGTGGCGGTCCTCCATGTCGCGCATCTGTCTCATGAGGGACTTGTTCTGGATTGGTGGGGAAGTGGAGAGGCGGAAATGAAGCTGAGGTCCAAGCAGAGAGTGCTCAGAAATGAAGCAATGCAAGTGAGACGTACGGTGTCTTTGAGGGAGTCGATCTCACACGCGTAGGCCTTTATCTGCTGTTTGAACTCCATGATCTCCTGCTGGGCCTGCTTCAGGGCCTCGTTGTTCTTACTCACGGCCTGGTTCAGGTCAGACACCTGTAGGCATGAAGGTCAGACAGGAGGCATTTCTGTTATTACCGCTCTGAGAGTCATTACAACCAATACTCATGGAGGAGTGAACGCAGAACCCGACAACCCACGAACAAGAAGACAGCATATAGTCATTTTGCTACTCACCTTGGACTTGTACTGCTTCTTAAACTCAAAAAACCCGGGCTGCACGGTGGCGCAGTGGTTAGCACTGTGGCAGCACAGTTTTACCCTCGGCCGGGGGATCGCGGAGATCGTAGGTTTGATCCCTGCCCCCGGCCAACAGTGATCTGTATGGAGTTTGCATGTTCTCCCCGTGTTTGCGTGGGTTTACTCCGGGATTTCTCCGGTTTCCTCCCACATGCCAAAAACATGCAGGTTAGGGATAAGGGGCACTTGCGCACGCAACGACTGACAGCTGGTGGCTTGTCACCAGACTGCAAAACAAATCTACCTACGGGTACAAAATAAGTAATAATAAAAAAAATAAATAAATAAACTCTGCGATGACGCCCTCATAGAGGACCTTGATGTCCCGCAGCGCCGCCGTCAGGTCTGGTTTGGCCATGCCTATCTGGTCCTGGGCCAGCAATTTTCGAATTTCCTGCAGGAGGAGGAGAAGGAAATCGGAATGTCAGTGGTGGACTAGGTCATTCCGGCCCGATGAAATCCTCCTAACAGTACTCAGATCTCCTGACTTTGACCTTGATCTTGAGCACAGCCCAGATGCAGACCCACCTGAGGACCATTGTGTGTGAGTTTGCTGAACATTGGGACAGTTGCCTGGACAGGCGTCTGCAAAGAGCCATTTTAAGCAATTTTTGTCCAGAAAATCTGCATGGAGCCACAACAGAAAACTGCAACAATGCTCTCCCATAAACAGCTTTTTACTATTTTTTACATAAATGTGCACCCTTTTAATTAATTTATAAATTTTTAGATACATTTGGCATATTTCCACTTAAATTTGAAACTCATCTAATGCATTTTAGGCTTTTTCCCGCTGAACTTCTGACTTTTTTCTGTCAAATATGAAATAAACTTACATCTTATTTCCTGAAAACTAAAACCTTTTTCAGTATAAATTTCCAACATTTTTCTCTTAAATTTGCAACTTTTTCTTCTAAATTGGTGCCTTTGCTGCTGCTTTCTTAAAAATATACAACATATTTCACAGAACTTTTTCTTGTTAATTTCCAACTTTTTGTTTGTAAATGTGCAGTGTTTTTCTTGTCCTCTTTAATTTGCAGCTTTTTAACTGTAAATTTGAAACAGTTTTCCACATAAATTTGTGACTCTTATTAAATTTGCAACTTTCTTTATAAATCTGGAGCTTTTTTCTTTGTAAATTTTACAACTCTTCATGTAAATGTTCATTCATTTCTCTTTAATTTGGAACGTTTTCTTGTAAATTCACAATTTTGGTCTTAGGAATAAGCAGCATCCATCCATCCATCCATCCATCTTCTACTGCTTTTTCGGAGGTCCGGGTCACGGCAGCCCAGACTTCCCTCTCCAATTTCTGTCCATTTTCTATCATATTTTACAGTTTTCTTCTTTAATTTGCAGTTTTTTCTTGTATGATATTGAATTTTTTCTGTCATAAATTTGCAACCATTTTTCTGTAAATTAGTGAGTTTTTCAAAACAACAGGGAGCAACTGAATCTGGGCAGAAGAGCCACATGTGGCTCATGGCTCCACGGATTGCAGACCCCTGGCCTAGGAGGAATAGCAATTTCCATGAAATGTGGATGGAGGGACGACAGACAACACAACACTGCATTAGCTCATTTCATCTTTGCGGTGCTGACCTAACCAGACAGTGAGCATTTAGCACCATCTAGTGGACTGAAAAGTCAACTGTTTTTTTATTATTACCTCTGCCAAGGGAGGATGGAGGTGATGTTTTTAGTGGCATTGGTTTGTCTTTTGGTTGGTCTGTCTGTTAGCAACATAACTCAAAAAGTTATGAACAGATTTTGATGAAATTTTCAGGAAAGGTGTGTAATGGCACGGGGAACAGATGATTCAATTTTGGTGTTGATTCGGATCACCATCTGGATGCAGGAATTTTTTGAATATTATTTTATGTATTAATCTGGCGCTTTTCATGTACTGCCCCCTTAAGACGTGTCCACTCAGTCCATGCAGTTAAGTGCATGATCACACCATAGGGCCACGTGCCTCGGCAACCCGGAAGCCAAACACTGCAGAAAAAGTATTAGGGGGCGTGTCCACCAAACTCATTTTTTCTGTTATGGGTGACTATTTTCTATTCATCCTCTATGTAGTCCAGCGTTTACAGCGCTGAGCGTCCTTGGTGCTGAAACGCTTTGAGCGATGGCCACTTTTAGTCGCAGCACTCAGGGCTAAAAAAAGTTCAACTTGTCAGACTACTGTACAGCTGCGCTCGTCAATGTTAGACCTTTCCAAGCAGCCAATCAGAATTAAGGAAGGGCAGGACATAGGACGCCTGTACTGGAAGACGAGAACGGGAGGCGACGGTGGAGAAGGTGGAGGCTGAACTTTGCTGCATCAAACAACCTGGTACTCTTTGATCTGACACTAAAAGGATGTCATGATCAATTTGTTTTTAATCAAAATTGGTCCAAATTTTGACAATCAAAATCTGAAAGCAAAGCTTGGAGGAACATGTCCGCATCTGTCGGCGTGCCAGATGAGCGTCTGTGCATTTTTTTTTAACATATTTGGACATATGGATATTGAATATCAATGCTAAAAATACTGGGAGATTCATGTAATACAACTAAACAATTAAAAATGAATCAACTTTTTTCAGATTTTCTGTAAAATGTAATTCTAAACAAATAGTGAGGAATAAATTAGGACACCCCCACATTCAGTTCCACTTAAAATGGCTAAAATAAATGTTAAAAAAATACAAATACAAACAAAAACAAGATTAGACATAGATATGTGAACGTTTTTAATAAAGAACTGAATATTTAAAGGGGTGTCCAAATTTTTTCACATGAATGTGAATTTGTAGTTGATAACTACACAAAAATGGTATGATACTGCACTGTTGTGTAATACTGCTTCATAATTATGAACCTTGTCAGTAAACTGTAACGGAGAAGAGAGGAGGAAAAAAAACCAACCCGAAAATCTGAAAGATTCAATAAACCATGACGTTGGTTTAAGGTGGAATTGCCCAGCCCAGTATGGTCAATACAATTATGACAGTCTTGTTATTATTATCATTATTATTATTATTATTATTATAATGTAGTCATATTGTTTTTGCCATTGTTTCTCTGTTAATAATAATAATAATAATAATAATAATAATAATAATGGATTTCATTTATATAGCGCCTTTCATTCAAATTTTCAGGAAAGGTGTGTAATGGCACACTGAACACATGATTAGATTTTGGTGATGATCTCAAAATGCATACCTCCGCCAAGGCTCTTATCTTCTCAAAGAGTGTTAGCAACAAGACTCCAAAACTACTGGATGGATTTGCATGAAATCTTCACCAGAGGTGGTTCTTGGCCCAAAGATGAACTCATTAGATGTTGGAGGTGATCTGTGAGTGCATACCTCCACCAAGGCCCTTTCTTGCAATGTACAGATGGATGGCGATATGGATGGACGAAAGGACGGAGGGGAGGACAAAGGAAGGGAGGGATGGAGCCTTGGTGGAGGTATGCGCTCTCTCAGTGCCCTCTAGTTATTATTACTCTCGTACTCACAAAACTGAATTTGTATTTGCATCATTTATTAATACTTTTATTTAAGTGTCGTGATCGTGGTTTTTCTGAATCGATAAACGATCGTGGATGTAATGTGTCTTGATATTGAGCTGCATCAGTTTTTTTTGCTCCACCTCTTGTAAATACAGAGAGAAAAACTGTAAATCCAGGGAAAAAAGCAGATTAAGTACAGGGAAAGATATGCATGGGTAAAAACAGGGGAAATTTAAAAAAAAAAAAAAGGTAGAAACAGAGTCGGTACTGGAAAAACAACAAAACATGATAAAAACATGGTGAAAACCAGGAAAAGAATAAAGACGGGTCAAGTACCAGAAAAAAACTGAATAAAAGTTGGGAAAAGAACCCAGCTAGCACGCTCATGTGGGCCGTACTGTAGGTTAAGGCTGCGTGTCCACCAAATGCGTTTTTTGTCGCCCGACCGTCCTGAGCATTTTTTTTTTTTCAGCGTTTGTGTGTGACACTCTGGGGGAAAAAAAAAAACAAAAACGCCTATGCTCTGTATCCCAGCAACAGCTTGTCACTCTCAGCTCAGCACTTCCACTTTTCCAATTGTCAGACTTTCTACTGATTTTTTAATAGCAGTCTCTAAATAACAACGGACAGGAAACGTTTTCTAGCAGCTCTGGATGTAAAACATGATGACACGGAAAGCAGGAGTCTGAGTACAGACTAGTACCGGTGTCCTATGTCCCGCCCACTAAGCAGTTCTGACTGGCTGCTTAAGGTCTGACATTGACGAGCTCAGCTGCAGTCTCTGAAAAGTTGAACTTTTTTCAGGTCTGAGGACTGCAACAAAAAATGGCCACTGCCGAGAGCATTTCAGCGCCAAGGGCGCTCAGCGCTGTACACGCTGGACTACATACTACAGAAAACAGTCTCAATGTGCTTTTCAATCAAAAAATGTAACCTGCAACGTTTTAAAGTTAATATACATGATCATGACATCAGTTTAGCTACAGAATTCAAATACCTTGGCATTGTACTAGATCCTCAACTCAAATTTAATCTTCATATAAAGAAAATTTCAAAAACAGTAAAAAAAAAATCTGAACTGCTTTAAATTAATTAGATATTACATACCTTACGAAGCAGCTGCACTGTATATGCATTCTATGGTTTTTTCTCATATATCATACTGTTTGACAGTCTGGGCTCAAGCAGCCCCTTCCACAATAAGACATATAGGTTCATTATATAATCAAACCCTAAAAACCTTGGACAAAAAGCCCATTAGGTGGCATCACTGTAATGTTTTAAAAAAATACAACCTATTGAGTTTTGAGAGCTTCATTGACCTCTGTTTTCTGAAATTAACGTTCAAATGTTTCCATAAATCAGCACCCGAGCCACTTGCTGGTTTCGTCCAAAGACAGGACAGCAGCAGAGCCACCAGGAGTTCTGTTAACAATAACTGTAAAATATTCCACCGCAGAACCACATTTGGACAAACAGCTTTCTCTATAAAGGGCAGTCACATCTGGAACACAATGCCAAATGAAATTAAAATAATAACAGACTTTAAAACATTCACTAAAAAGGTTAAAAACTGGCTGAAAAATAAACAAGAATGTACTCATGTATGAATTAATTGTCTGCAAAGTGAGAGTGAATGAAGGGAAGGAATAAATGTGTTTGTTTATAGTGAGTGACGAAGGGAGGGAGGCCTGAAATAGGCAAACGTGAGTTATGTTATATGTGTTAAATGTGAGTCAGGCTGTTATATTTGTGTATTTATAATATTTATAATATTTATGTTAAATGTGAGTCAGGCTGTTATATTTGTGTGAGAGTGAATGAAGGGAATGAAGGGAAGGAATAAATGTGTTTATATTTGTGTATTTATAATCTTTCTGCATTGATGTATGTGGTTATTGTGTATTTTTTTTTTCATCTTTTACTTGATTCTTTTTTCCAAAGCCCATCCAGGGACAAGAGTTGCAAATTAGCTAATAGCTATACACTCTATGTGCAACACATCAGATTGATTGTCTTTGATTAATTGTCTATGTTTATTGCACTGTCCCTGTCAAATAAACTAATCTACTTCTACTACATAGAAAATAAATGGAAAACAGTCGCCCAGAGTGGAATTTCTAATCCTGTCCCTTCTAGTCACTTGTAATGAAAATCTTAGCATCTTCAACTCTGCCACCTTCAGTTCCACCTCCTGTCTTTTTGTCAGCGCTACCGTCTCCAAATCATACATCATAGCAGGTCTCACTACCGTTTTGTAAATTTTTCCTTTCACTCAAAAGGGTACCAGGGGAAAAAAGAGGAAAACAGGGGAAAATGGTGCATATTGGAATAAAAGAGTGAAAAAACAGAAAAAAAGTGGTGAAAACAGAATCATTTTAATTCTCTCCACTAAAAATGTTGTAGATGAACTTGTATATAGGGCCCCCTAGTGGCTGGGAGGACCTGCAGCATTTGTGTACTCTGCTTTATAGTCAGAAATGGCTCTGATTTTAGTGTAAAAAAAATTAACATACAGTATTCTCTTTCATTTGCACGCAGACGTGTGATTCTGAGTTTGCATGAAGACAAAAAAACATGATGAAAAGTGAGAAGGTGTAAGAGGAGAGGACCTCGTCATGGATCTTCTTCAGTGAGACGATGTCCCCCTGCAGCGTCTTGATGCGTCGTTCCAGGTCCCGAATATCCTGTAACCGTTCAGGAAAACATCAAATATTGTGTTTCGCTTTATTCAAAGATCCTGTTTGAAACTGTTGAAAATTTGGGTTTTAGTGACACAAAGTGAACTGCACTTATATTCAGTTGGTGATTTGAGTGGGAATTTTTATACATTTTTCTTTTTCTCATAGGTTTATAAATTTTTTCTTAAGAATTTGTTACTTTTTTCAAATAGATTTCCAATTTTTGGGGAAATTTGCATTTTTTTCATTTAAATTTTAACTTTTTTCTCATAAATTTGCAGGTTGTTTTCTTTAAATTTGCTATTTGTATCTGTAAATTTTCAACTTTTTCCTCATGGATTTGCAGCTATTTTTCCTTGTAGATTTGCAACTTTTTTCTTAAAAACTTGTTACTTTCTCCTTATAAATTTGTTAAGTTTTTCTTCTAAATCTGAAACTGTTTAACTTTAAATTTTCAACTTTTTCTAATGAATCTGCAACTTTTTGCTCGTAAATCTGACTTTTTCACTTTAAATTTTCAACTTTTTTTCACACATTTGCAGCTATTTTTCCTTGTAGATTTTTTTTCCACAATATCTTTACTGAACCTTTTTTTTAACAAACATGACACAAACAATCAAACACTAAAGTACTACAAAAAAAAAAAAATGCACTAAAAACACCAACAACCACCAACAAAAGCAAGTCATCAACAATGCTCCTCTGTTTAGTCTAGGCAATCCATTACATAAGTATACATATTATACATTCACCAGTTTGGAATTTACAAGGTCCACACACATCATTCACCTTCCTCTTCAAAAGTTATGTTTAAATTCTTTGCATAATCAATGAAAGGTCTCCATATATTCTCAAACACAATTTCCTTTGATTTCAGTATGTATGTTATTCTTTCTAGTGGAAGGTTTGTTAACATCTGTCTTAACCACTGAGTCACATCTGGTCTATGAGTATTTTTCCACAGTAGTGCAATACATTTTTTGGCGTTAAGCAAACTGAGGTCTATGAATGTTCTTTCACTTTTATTAAAGTTATGCTTTTCTGGGTACAGACCCAACAAAAACAATTTAGGATTCAATATGATTTGTTTTGAAATTATTTTTTCAATTGTTACCCTCACCTCTTCCCAAAACATTCTAATTATTCTACATTCCCATACACAATGAAATAGGGTTCCTTTACTTTCCATGCATTTTGTGCACGTATCTGGTATGTTTTTGTTATATCTATTTAACTCCACCGGTGTAACATACATCCGCATTAACCATTTAAAATGTATCAATTTAAGACGTACATTTATTGATTTGGTTTGAGCTTCTGTACAAGCCAATTCCCATTGTTCCTCTGAAATTTCAGTTTGCAGGTCTTCTTTCCAGTAGTTCAATCTTTTCTGTGAGTTTTCACTTGAGGATAGTGTCAATGAGTTATAAAACTCTGAAATAATACCCTTTCTTTTACTATCTTTCATCAACATTTTTTCCAAGGATGAATAAATAGGTCGAGTGAGAGCATTATTTTGATTTGATCGAATAAAGTTCCTAAGCTGAAGATATTTAAAAAAATGTGTTCTATTAAGATTAAATTTGATCCTCAGCTCTTCAAAAGACATTATGTTATCTGCACATGACAGATATAAATCTTGAATCTTTTGAATCCCTTTTAAATTCCATACTTTAAATACAGCATCCGCTCTCCCTGGTTTAAAATATTGATTACCCCATATTGGGCTAAATTGTGACAATAAGTGTGGTTCTTTTAAATAGTTTTTAGTTTCACACCATATTTTGATCATATGCTTTACAAATGGATTTTTAACTTGTTTTTGTAATTTTTTTGCCGAGTCTGAGTATATGAATATGGGAAGAGGTAAAGGTAAATTGTATGATTCCATTTCAGTCCAGTGAGGGAGATCATTTGATGAAAAATAATATGTCATAGACCTCAGTTGTGCCGACCAATAATACAACATAAAGTTTGGACATTTCAGACCTCCACGATCAAATGGTAAATATAGTAAGGACAGACGTAATCTAGCCCTCCTGTTGTTCCATATAAATTCCACTAGCTTTTTTTTAAATTCTTGAGAATAGATCTAAAGGTGGTGGTAAAGGAATGTATTGAAATAAATAAAGTATTTTAGGTAAGATATTACTTTTAAGTATATTGATTCTCCCGATCATCGACATTGGTAGTGACATCCATCTCTGAATTAACTCATTAATGTCTGTCATTAAGGCTTCATAGTTGGCACTGGCAACTAATTCTAGCTTAGGCACAATTTGGATTCCTAAATATTTAAACTGATTTACAACATTGAATTGATTTACCTCAGGAGCTGGGTGATTTCTCTGGGCCTCATTTAGCATTAATATTGAAGATTTAGTTTTATTTATTTTATATCCTGATATTTCCCCAAAATTCTTTATTAAATTCAACAAGGTCGGAATTGATTTTTTAAGATTCGACATAAACAAAATTATGTCATCGGCATACAGGGAGATTTTATGTTCTGTTGGTCCAACTTTAATTCCATATATTTGTGAATGTAAACGTACTGCCATCGCTAAAGGTTCAATTGCCATAGTAAGCAGTAAAGGTGAAAGTGGACAGCCTTGTCGACATCCTCTATTGATTTTTATTGATTTTGAGATATTGCTATTTGTTAGGATTTCTGCTGTAGCATTATTGTATATTATCTGAACCCATTTTATGAAATTATTTCCAAGTCCAAACCTTTGTAAGACTTCAAAAAGAAAGGGCCATTCGACTCTATTAAAGGCCTTTTCGGCGTCCATTGATAGGAGAGCTGTATCAGGTGTTTCTTTATTAGAATAAATAATATTAAATAGTCTTCTTACATTATGGAAGCCTTGTCTTCCCTTTATAAAGCCATTCTGATCTCGATTAATAATATTTGGTAAAATTTCTTGTATTCGTCTTGCTAAAATTTTACAGATTATCTTAAGGTCAGCATTTAATAGGCTTATTGGTCTCATATTTTCACATTTATTAGAGGGTTTACCTGGTTTTGGCAACAGTATAATTAAGGTATTATTCATGTATGATGGTATGCTTCTAAAACCATTTCCAAAAAGGTTTTATTAATTTATTCTTAAATTTTTTATAAAGGTCAACTGGAAGACCATCTGGTCCTGCACTTTTTCCTGATTTCATATTATCAATGGCTAGCCCAACTTCTTCTTGACTAGTTTTAGACTCCAGTATCTCCCTGTTTTCATTTGGAATACACGGTATAGATAGTCCGTTCAAAAACCCATTTAGTTTTGTTAAGTCAGATTCATTTTTGGTATCATATAATTTTTCATAGTAATCTCTAAAGGCTCTATTAATTTCTAAAGGATCTATAACTACCTGTCCGTTACTTATAACACTGGTAATTGGTGTTTTAAATTCTAATTGTTTAATCTGCCATGCCAATAATTTTCCTGATTTTTCACCTTGTTCATAAAAAGATTGTTTCAATCTTAGAAGACTCGAGGCAGCTCTATTCGCTGATTTTTTGTCGTATTCAGCTCTCAAAATCAGTAATTCATTCTCCAACCTTGGGTCACTTCCTGCATACACTTTTTCCTGAAGATTTTTTATTTTATGTTCCAATTTAGCTCTCTCCTCTCGAGTCTTCTTAGATTTTGATCCTGTATAACTAATAATATGTCCCCTAATAAAAGCTTTGAAAGCCTCCCACTTTACACATGCTGATGTTTGTGTAGTATTGATGTCAAAGAACTCGTCTATCTGTTTTTCTATATACTTGACAAATTCCTCATCCTGAAGCCATTTATGCTGAAATTGCCATCTACCTGATTCCTTTGTCAATTTTTTATCTACATATATTAGACAACAGGGTGCATGATCAGAGATCACGATGTTATCATAAAAGCAGTTTTGAATCTTGGACCTTAATTCTGTGGAAATCAAAAAATAATCAATACGTGAGAATGTCTTGTAGGTACTGGAATAACAAGAATAGGCTTTAACTTGTGGTTTCATTTCTCTCCATATATCTAACAATCTCAATTCTTTCATAAAATGATTAATAGTCATCCTACATCCAATGTGCGTACAATCCAGTCCTGTTGATCTATCCACACCTGGATTCAATGTACAATTAAAATCCCCGGTATTCTAGGTATTAGAATAGGTATTCTAGGTATTAGAATAACAAGAGTAGGCTTTAACTTGTGGTTTCATTTCTCTCCATATGTCTAGCATTCTCAATTCTTTCATAAAATGATTAATGATCATCCTACATCCATTGTGCGTACAGTCCAGTTGATCTATATATACCGGGATTCAATGTACAATTAAAATCCCCTGCTATTATATGTTGCCCTGTAAGTGATGATAAGATATGAAATAAATTAGCAAAGAACTTTTGATCATCTATATTGGGACCGTATAAGTTCACCAGATTTATATTTTCTAATAGCAAAGATCCTTGAATGATTAAATATCTTCCAAATTTGTCTCCAATGACATTTTTCACTTGAAATGGGACTGATTTATGTATGAGAGTCATAACTCCCCTGGCTCGGGATGAAAATGATGAGGTGAATACACTTCCTTGCCATCTACTCCTAATTCTTTTTACATCCTCCTCTATTAGATGAGTTTCTTGTAAAAACACAATTTTTGAACCCATGTCTTATTTTATTCATAACTTGTTTAAGTTTTTTTAAATTTTGTAGACCTCTGCAATTCCATGAAGTTAAATTAAGATTAACGTTTTGGTTTATGATCAATAGGGAGTTTGGGATTACCTTGCAGTGTAAACATGCTCATACAGAGAAGCAAAAACATGAGTGGTTGAACATTCATCCTACAAACTACACACAAACAAATTCCCCCTTCCCACATTTGTGGTGATCCCCCCAAAATCAAAAGAAAAATTCTGTCTCCCGATATAGCTATCAACCGCTCCACACCCACGAGGAACAGCCAAAGCCACTCCTTCTTCATCCTCCCAATCACCCTAACTCTACTGCTTTTAATGACGTAACTTTAACTCTCTTCTGTAGTTTTCCAACTCCAAAATTTTTAGCAACTTTGTACATCATAGGTTTGTTTTTTTAATATATAATACAATCTATATTTTGTAAACTTGCTATTTGCTTCAGATCAGTCAGATGCCTGTGCAAATGCTTAAATATTCTACCTTATATTTTGTTCATGTTTAGCTCCCACCAGTCTCTTCTTGGATCTTCTTGATGAACTCCTGCACCTCCTCTGGGGTCTTGAAGATGTGTGTTCTGCCCCCATACGTGGTCAACAGTCTTGCAGGGTGAATCACTCCATGACGAATCCCAAGGTTGCGCAGCTCTTTACGTACGGGGTCAAACTGCTTCCTCAATTGTTGGATTCCTGTGGCCAAATCTGGGTAGAACTGCACCTGCTGGTCCTGGTGTTTAATCTCTCCTTTGGCTCATGCAGCGTTGGAGATCTTCATCCTGTCTCTGTAGCTGAGGAACTTCATAATAAGCGTCCTCGGTGGTTCCTTATCTCTCGGTGGGCCAATTCGGTGTGCGCTTTCTAGGACGACTGATGATTGCAGCTCCGTGTTGTTCAGCACTTCTGGAATCCACTTTTCCAAAAAGGAACATGGGTCCTGACCCTCGGTTCTCTCCGGTAGACCCAACAGCCTCAAGTTGTTCCGTCTCGACCGGGACTCCAAGTCCAGGACATTATCTTCCAGACATTTTTTTTTTTTCCAAAGTGCGCACCTTTAATTGAAGGCCAGCGACGTCATCCTCAGCACTGGAAACACGAAGCTCCACCTGCGCCATTCGTTCCACACAGTCACCCAGTTCTTTTCTCATTCCTTCCAACGCTGCCATAATCCCATCAAATTTAGCGGAAAAGTCTGCTCTCATTGAACTAATGGCAGCGAGCACTGCACCTGTGTCGTTGCCCGCAGTCACCGCACCGCTGCTAGCTTCCTCCGCCATATCTGGAGCTTTATTTGCTGCGTCACGGACGTGAAAGTCCGTTAATTTGGACTGTTTCGGCGGTTCACTTTTTCCTCTACCTGATTTTCCAGCCTTAGGCTTCACCGACATATCCTCGCCCAAACGCTAGGATAGGTTCTGTCCAAATGAGAGAGTTATTTGCCGATTTTTTTTTCTCTAGGAGCAGAGCAGAGTGATACGTGTCCTTCTTACGTGGCCGCCATAACCGGAACCCCTTCCTTGTAGATTTGCTATTTTTTCCTGTAATTTTTCATCTTTTTCTCATAAATTACCAACTTTTTTCTCAAAAATTTGCAACTTTTTAGCTGTAAGTTTTCATCCTTTTTCTCAAATTTGCAATGCTTATATGAATGCTGGCTAAATTTAATTCAATTAAAATTAGCAATTTCTTTAATTTTTAAATTGGCATCTTTACACCTTCATTTGTGCAATATTGTATCTAATTTACATTTATACATGTGTACCTTATGCTAAATTGGTGAATACCCCCATCCCCCTTGTTGAAAAAAAAATAAATCGCCGACTGTATATATTTTATTTACTTGTTTCCATGCGTCGATGACTAACGCAGCAGTTCACTTAGTGGCCACTAGGTGTCACTAAAAGCCAGTGATGACATTAATTTTGGCACGCCAACTATGTTGTTCTAAACATGGGTTTTGCTGAAGTTTTACACACAGACGTCCATTCAGATCCCTTTAAAATGCGGCATGTGTTCATGTGCTGCAGGACCTACCGCTCTGAAAACAGCCAGGTTGTCTTCTGCCTCTACTCGCTGGCGAATCTCCTTCTGGAGTCTGCAGGAGACAAGACAGGGAACCTTAAAGGGGACGTGTGATCAAAATGTTACTTTTTCCACTGCATTTCTGCATCTGTTTGGGGATCTGTAGTGGCTACCAAAGGAAAAACTCCGACTAAGGTTTCTCGTACACTTGTGACATTCATTCATTCATTCATTCATTCATTCATCTTCTTCCGCTTAATCCTTTTCGGGTCGCGGGGGGGCTGGAGCCTATCCCAGCATCTTTGGGCGGGCAGCAGGGTACACCCTGGACAGATCGCCAGTCCATCGCAGGGCCAACACAGAGATACAGACAACCATTCACTCTCACAGTCATACCTAAGGACAATTTAGAATCCCCAGTTTTGATGCCAATTAACCTAACTTGCATGTTTTTGGCATGTGGGAGGAAACCGAAGAAATCCCAGAGTAAACCCACGCAGACACGGGGAGAACATGCAAACTCCACACAGGTCACTGTTGGCCGGGGGCTGGGATCGAACCCAGGATCCCCCGGCCAAGTGTGAGTTGCTGTGCTGCCGCAGTGCTAACCACTGCGGCAGCACAGCACACTGTGTCTATATATATATATATATATATATATATATATATATATATATATATATATAGACACAGTGCGGAGCATTGTGGTTGGTGGATGTGCAGCAGAAAGTCTAAGCTCTCTCTCCGCGGATGGGGCGGGCCAGATGGATGTCTTTGGGCATGATGGTGACCCTCTTGGCGTGGATCAGAATCAGAATCAGAATCAGCTTTATTGGCCAAGTATGCACAACACATACAAGGAATTTGACTTTGGCTAAAAACTTGCTCTCATTGTTCAGGTGGAGGATTTAAATAAGGATTCAATGACAACAGAGTATGTACAGTAAATTACAGTCTGTCCACGTTTCTATAAAAGGATGCAAATATATACAGGAATATATGCAGTTATTTACTCAGACTAACCACACTTTGCAGAAATATATGAAAAAATATACAGTCACACAGTATTTCAATGTGAACTCAGATTCAGTGATATAATGTGAAAGCAGACTTAATGATCCGCTGCAGTCTGGTCTTGTCCTGTTTAGTGGCAGATCCAAACCAGACAGTGATGGAAAAGCAGAGGACAGACTGGATGATGGTGGTGTAGAAGACAACCAGCAGCTCCTGAGGCAAATCAAACTTCTTGAGCTGACGCAGAAAAAACAACCTCTGCTGGGCCTTTTTCCGGACAGTGTCTATATGGGAGGACCACTTCAGGTTCCGGGAGATTGTGGTACCCAGAAACTTGAAGGAGTCCACAGTGGACACTGTGCTGTTGAGGATGGTGAGTGGGGGGAATGAAGGGGGGTGTCGCCTGAAATCCACAGTCATCTCCACCGTTTTGGCTGGGTTAAGTTCAAGATGGTTCTGGCTGCACCAGAGGATCAGCTGCTCCACCTCCCGCCTGTATGCAGACTCATCATCATCCCGGATCAAACCGATGACTGTGGTGTTGTCCGCAAACTTCAGGAGCTTCACCGAAGGGTCCTCTGAGGTGCAGTCATTGGAGTAGAGGGAGAAGAGCAGTGGGGAAAGGACACATCCTTGAGGGGCGCCAGTACTAATTTTTCGGGAGCTGGATGTAAATCTCCCTAGCTTCACCTGTTGCCACCTGACAGTCAGAAAGCTGGAGATCCACTGGCAAGTGGAGGGGGGCACCTTGAGCTGGAGGAGTTTCTGATGAAGAATGCCTGGGATGATGGTGTTGAACGCTGAGCTGAAGTCGACAAACAGGATCCTGGCGTACGTCCCTGGGGAGTCGAGGTGTTGCAGGATGTAATGTAGTCCCATATTCACTGCATCATCCACTGACCTGTTTGACCGGTAGGCAAACTGCAGTGGGTCCATCAGGGGGCCTGTGATGACCTTCAGGTGGTTCAGCACCAATCTCTCCAAGGATTTCATGACCACAGAGGTCAGGGCAACAGGTCTGTAGTCGTTTAATCCTGTAACAGAGGGTTTCTTGGGAACTGGAATGATGATGGAGCGTTTGAAGCAGGAAGGCACTTCACGCAGCTCCAGTGATCTGTTAAAGATCCGGGTGAAGATGGGGGCCAACTCGTTGGAGCAGACTCTCAGGCAGGACGGAGACACACCATCAGGTCCTGCAGCCTTCTTGATCTTTTGTCTCTGAAAGACCCGGCGCACCTCCTCTTCACAGATCGTTAGTGCTGGTGGGAGGTCAGAGTGGAGGAGGGATGGAGTTCCTGGGGCTGCAGATAATCCTTTTGTGTGGGTGGGAGGTGAGAACTGTAGGTTCTTTTCAAACCTGCAGTAAAAGCTGTTTAGGTCGTTAGCCAGCTGGAGGTTTTCCACAGGGTGGGGGGATGGTCTCCTGTAGTTGGTGATATTCTGCAGGCCTCTCCAGACAGAAGCAGAGTTGTTGGCTGAGAAGTTTTTTTGTAACTTCACACTGTAGCTCCTCTTAGCAAGCCTGATCTCCTTCGTCAGCATGTTTCTGGCCCGCTTGTACAGAGTCCAGTCACCAGTCCTGTAGGCCTCCTCCTTGGTCTGACGTAGCTGCTTCAGTTTAGGAATGAACCAGGGTTTATTGTTGTTGTATGTGCAGAAGGTCTTGGTCTGCACACACATGTCCTCGCAGAAACAGATGTATGACGTCACAGTGTCAGTGAGTTCATTTAAGTTAATGGCTGCAGCTTCAAAAACACTCCAAACTGTACAGTCAAAGCAGGCTTGTAACTTCAGCTTTGATTCCTCAGTCCATTTCTTCACAGTCCTTACAACAGACTTGGAAGTTTTTAGTTTCTGTCTGTATGTTGGAATAAGATGGAGCAGACAGTGGTCAGAAAAACCCAGAGCTGCACGGGGGACGGCATGATAGGCATTTCTTAAAACTGTGTAACAGTGGTCAAGTGTATTTGTGTCCCTGGTGGGACATTTAATATGCTGTCTGTATTTAGGAAGCTCATTTGTGAGATTAGCTCTATTGAAATCACCCAGAATGATAAGCAGAGAGTCTGGATGTTTTTCCTCCACGTCTGCTATCTGGTCAGCGAGGTGCTGCAGGGCCTCTGTTGTAGAAGCAGCAGGCGGGATATAAATTCCGACCAGAATAAATGAGGAGAACTCTCGCGGTGAATAAAAGGATTTACAGTTTATGAACAGTGACTCTAGGTTAGGGCTACAAAACTTCTTCAACACTGTGACATCAGTACACCAACCTTCGTTTATGTAGAAGCAGATTCCACCACCTTTAGTCTTTCCAGAGAATTCTCGGCTGCGATCAGTGCGAAACAGCTGGAATCCGTCCAGGCGGACCGCGCTGTCCGGGATGTGTTCACTCAGCCAGGACTCCATGAAACAAAGGGCGCCAGATCTGCTAAAATCCTGGTTTTTGTGAGTCAGGAGCAGCAGTTCATCCATTTTGTTTGCCAAACAGCGGATATTTGCCAGATGGATCGATGGGAGCGGTGTGCAAAATCCTCGTTTCTTCAGCCTGACTAGCGCACCGGCACATTTACCACGCCGCCTTCGTTTCCGGCCAGCGCCAATAGCCGCTGCTCCCACAGCTAAGATCGACTGAAAAAACTTCAGATCAGCAGCAGCAACTGGCGGAGAAGTTGCATTGGGAGGTAGTCTGAGTGAAAGTAGTTCCTCCCTTGAATAGGTGATTCGGACAGAAGAGCAGAAGTCCAAAAAAACACACAAAATTATCAAAAACATCAGAGAGCAGAAGCCAGTGGCTGCCATCCACGGCGCCATCTTGGATTTCACATCTTGGATGGCGCACAGGTTGGTGTCCTCGAAGAGACCCACCAGGTAGGCCTCGCTGGCCTCCTTCAGAGCCATGACGGCGGAGCTCTGGAAGCACAGGTCGGTCTTGAAGTCCTGAGCGATCTCCCTCACCAGGCGCTGGAAAGGCAGCTTACGGATGAGCAGCTCCGTGGATTTCTGGTAGCGACGGATCTCTCTCAGAGCCACCATACTGGGACTGTAACGGTGAGGCTTCTTCACTCCGCCGGTGGCCGGAGCGCTTTTCCGAGCAGCCTTGGTGGCTAGCTGCTTCCTGGGGGGCTTTTCCTCCAGTAGATTTACGGGCGGTCTGCTTGGTTCTTGCCATCGCTCTTTATTATTCTGTCTTATATTTCTTGCACGCCACCTAAACTCCAGCCCGGCACCCGCGTCGTTTTTCGCTTCAGTTCCCCGGTATGTTGAGTTTCTCCGTTAACACCGGGTGGCGGTTGAGTGCTAGCTCGCTCTTCCCTGCTGTATCATCTCCTGCTGTAAACAGTGGCTCCGTCCGCCGACTCGGGAGACCTTTGGGGCGATCTGTGTGTCCGTGATATATATAGAGTGAAAGGTGTGCCGGATCAGAAAGTTATCACCGGATCAGAAAGAAGAAGGAAGATAAAAAGACTCAGAATTGAGCCGCTGTTGCAAAAGGCAGCCAACTCGTGTGGCGCTGGAACCGGAAGATATGTGATTTTATCTCCACCAAGGAGGTTATGTTTTTGCTGCGTTGGTTTGTTTGTTGGTCTGTCTGTCTGTTAGCAACATAACTCAAAAAGTTATGATTGGATTTTGATTAAATTTTTTCAGGAAAGGTGCGTAATGGCTCGGGGAACAGATTATTAGATTTTGGTGGTGATCTGAGAGTGCATATCTCCACCAAGGGCTTTGTTTGTATTTGTGCAGCAGGATTACACAAAAACTACTGGATGGATTTGGAAGAAATTTTCACCAGAGGAGGTAAATTGCTGTTTTTTTTTAAGGACATTGCAGGTTGATGGACATTGATATCAATCAATGTAAACTTGCCAGACTGTAGCCAGTGGCTAATTTCCATTTGTTGTCTATGGGTTACAATTTTTTCTCCCCCCATTCTATTATGCTGAGCACCAAGCCAGAGGGTGGGAAGAATGATTTTTATGTGGTCTTTGGCATGACCCAACTGGGGTTTGAACCCATGACCTCCCGGCTGAGGGGAGGGCGCTCTACCACTAGGCCACCACTCCAGTGGTCCTTGGGCTAGAGAGGAACCCATTACATTTTGCTGATGATCTCAGAATGCATACTTCCACCAAGGCTCTTATCTTCTCTCATCGTGTTAGCAACAATACTCCAAAACTAGACTTTGATGCAATTTTTACCAGAAGTGGCTCGTGGCCTACACACGAACCCTTTACATTTTGGAGGTGATCCATAAGGGATGGAAGGAGCCTTGGTGAAGGTATGTGCCCTGAGTGCTTTGCTAGTTTTTCTTATAGATTTATGTCTATTTTCTGATAAATTTAATTTTTTTTGCCTTTTTTCTTGTTTTTTTTCTAATAAATTTGTAGCTTTTTGAAATTATTTTTTAAGCTTTTTATACAAATGTAATTTTTTTTAAAAGGGGTCATTGAAAAATTGTGTTTTTGTAGGGTTTTTTTTGTAGGTTTTAAATGGTCATGTGATTATCAAAACACTTCTCTTACACCCCCCCCCACACACACACTTCATACAGTTTCTGTCTCTGATGAGCCATTTTAACTCTTCCAGGTTTGCTACAGAACAGCCTCCATACCCGCCCACCACTCTATTATTGGCCAGCTGAGCTGTCTGTCTGCCAACATGTAGAAGAGCAGGGAGCCACTTACCAAGCAGGGTTTATATTTTTATTTTATTTAGGTTTCAGTCACTCTAAGACATCCCTGTTTCCACCTGCTTCACTAATCACAGTATATATCTTCCGTCATTCTAATTTATTTTATTATATATATATATTTTTTATTTAAGTTTTTGTAAAGGGTATACATGTCATTACAGCATTGCATTGTTTACATTTTCATCACATATTCCCCCTTTTTTTGTTTTTTGACAACATTGGGGAAAAAAAATATTAAAACACCCTTTTTTTAAGTGAAAGAAAAAGAGAAATTAAAAAAAGAAAAAAAAGAGCAGAAAAATAAAAGAGCATCTGAGTAGCATTGGAACAAAGAGAGGTGCCATTATTGAAATGGTATTTGTCAAAGATTAGATCTTATGGAAGACACATATGCGTTCCAGGGTTGCCAAAAGTTCAAGAACCCATCCATGTCCTGTCTCAGTGCAAATGTCAACTTTTCCATCGAATAAATGTCCTGAATCATGTTAATCCAATCTTCAGGTGTAGGACAGTCTTTCAGCATCCATTTTTTAGTTAGAACTTTTTTACTTGCCAATATTAAAACAGTGAATAAGTATTTTTCTCCTCGTCTTTCCAGTGATTCCGGTAGTAAACCCAAATACAAAGTTACAAAAGAAAAGGGAACTGTTACTTTGAATATTTTCCCCAATATTGTCTGTACATTGGTCCAATATTGGTGGATAACTGGGCATGACCAAAACACATGAAAATGATTTGCAGGCTTTTCACCACACAAGCGCCAACAATTCAACCCTTTACGAGTAAATTTGTTTTGTGCAGGTGTTCTGAAAAATCTTACCAAATTTTTCCATCCAAATTCTCTCCACAGCAGGGATGAGGTACTTTTCCATTGTTGTTTATTTAGCTTTTCCCATATTTCCAGTTGTAAAGTGAAATTCCCCTCTTTTTCCCATCTCTCTTTTATATATGATGTGTTGTCTCCTTTTAAGTCTTGAAGACCATGGCATATTTCAGAAATGTATCTGATCCCTGGGATCCTTTATATGCCATTAAGAAAACCTTCATAACACCTGACTGGGCCCTTTCCAAATCCTCCTTTTTAAGTATTTCGTTTATGTGGTGTCTAAGCTGAAGGTCTTGATTTACTAGACCTTGGTTTTTCAAATCTTCAAAACTTCTTAGTGTTTGCCTTTTAAAAAAAATTGTAATATTTTATCAGTCTGTTCTCTTTCCACGTTTTAAATCTAGTGTCTGTTTTATTAGGAGTAAAGTCCTGGTCATAGGAAATCCATTGCAATAATCGATAGGGTTCTTTAGTTTGATTCTCTCTGATTATCTTAAACCAAATTTTTAGCGGGGTCTATATCCACGGGTTAGTGTTATTCAAAAGTTTAGGTAAGGCATTGTTCCCTATTATCACCTGTAGGGGAATGTCACTTGTTATTTGGCATTCCATCTCCTTCCATTGTGCAGT